>CM060435.1:41217216-42615529 GCA_030545235.1 Helianthus tuberosus | reverse complement strand
ACTGTATTCTGCAAAATTGTAACCGCCAATCAAAGGAGGGTCGATTTTTGTTCTTCGGTGGGAGCAGGATTGTCGTCGTCTGGATGAATGATGGAGATAGAGAGAATCGATATATTATAAAATGTAACAATTATCTCCTTCAAACTGATATATGCGAGTAATATGGGAATTGAAATTGTTTTTAATAAAGGAAAAGATTATAGTTCGTGGATTTAGAATATGGATGGTTGCAAATGACAAATATACCCTCCTACCATTTATTTTAAAGGAAAGATGCTACATATAATTACCATCTTGCCATTAATGAAAAAACTCTAGATCTCCTAAATCAATGGTTATGATTTGTGCACACAGTTCACAAATACAATGGTGTTCACTCTAGAACCCCACCCTATATATATATATATATATATATATATATATATATATATATATATATATATATATATATCAGGGGATGGTTCAAATGAAAACCACTTTTATTGTGAAAACTCAAAAACTAACTAAAAAAGCCTAAAAAACACACCAAATTTTTTTTCCAATTTTTTTTATAAAAATCGCAGGTTTATATATATATATATATATATATATATAAAATTCCAAAAAAAAAACAATTTTTTTTTGTAGTACACATGTGTAATAATACACATTTGTATGTGTATTATTACACATGTGCACTACAAATATTTTTTTTATATATAAAAATGGCGAAAATTAGTATGCAAAAAAAAAAAAAAAAATTTGGTATGTTTTTTTTGGCTTTTTTAATTAGTTTTCGAGTTTTCATAATAACTAGTGGTTTTTATTTGAACCTTCCCCTATATATATATATATATATATATATAGGGAGAGAGATCATGCGAGAACCACCTCTTATTGCGAGAACCGCGAGAACCAATGTGAACACACCAAAAATGCCTAAAAAATAGCTAAAAAATCACACAAAATTTTTTTTTTTGATTTTTTTAATATTTTTAGGTTAAAATCGCTACTTTTCGCACAAAAAAAAAAAAAAATATTTTTTTAAATTTTTTTTTTTTTTTTAAAAAAAAAATTTTTTTTTTTTTGGCTTATAAAAGTAGCGATTTTAACCTAAAAAATATTTAAAAAATCAAAAAAAAAATTTTGGATTTTTTTTTGATTTTTTTAGATTTTTTTTAGATTTTTTTAGGTTTTTTGGGGGCTTAGTTTTTAGCATTTTAGCTTGGGGGGGGGGGGGGGGTGGGGGGGGGGGTTTAGGTTTTTGGGGGGTGGGGGAGGGGGGTTTAGGTTTTTTTTTTTGGGGGGGGGGGGGTGGGGTTAGGTTTTTTTAGGTTTTTTTTAGCTTGGGGGGGGGGAGGGGGGTTAGGTTTTTTTGGGGCGGGGGGGGGGGGTTAGGTTTTTTTTGGGGGGGGGGGGGGTGGGGGGTTTAGGTTTTTGGGTGGGGGGGTGGGGGTTAGGTTTTTTTAGGGTTTTTTTAGGTTTTTTAGCTATTTTAGGTTGTGTTCACATTGGTTCTCAAGGTTCTCACAATAAGGGTAGTTCTCGCATGAGCCCCTCCCTATATATATATATATATATATTACAACAAGTTAAAAAAACAGTACATATTTTTTACTACTAAAAGTTTTAGTTTATATTATTTAACATATTTTTTTGTTTATTATACATTTTTTATTTTATATAATTTAATTATAAACAAAATATTAAACATAATTTATAAATATATTAAATAAATAAGATATATATAAAATAAAAGGAAAAGTAGGTGATGAGGTGAATGTTTGGAATGGTTTATTGTTAGAGGAAAAAATGCATGTAAAATGGTTGAGGTTTGGAATGATGTGGCATGATGATATGACGGGTCTGGATTTCAAACCCATCGTATTGTTGGAGATGGTCTTAGAAGGCAATTAGGTGCCTTTTACATTACTAGAAGACATAAAATCAGTTGTTCCATACTGTAACACAACGTAAAAACGTGTCCAATTATGTAAAGACACGTGTTCTAAACTCTAAAGGTGTAAAAGATTTAGTTTGAAGGACCAAAGTTGTCAAACAGTGAATATATGAAACCATAGGGACTAAAGGTGTCAACATGCCAAACTTGTGCCTCTGAATGACCATACATGATGAATATATTCTTAAATGAGTGATTGATTGGATATAAGAAGCCGTTTATGAAAATAATCGAAAGATTATTAAATTACAAGGGGTAAACGTGTCAACATGTCAATTCTGACCTCTGAGTGACCTTTTAACGAAACCGAGGCTTCGAAATATTCAAATATACTCTCAAGAATAAGTGGTATAAATTTCACGTGGTTTCGAGATCGCTACGCATGTTTTCAAGACTTTGGGCCAAAAGTGTCAATTTGACGAAACTTGCTTTCATATAGATATTTAAGGAACCGGAGCCTAACGAAGTTAGTTTATTCATCCTAGAGCCTCAACATACTGATTACAAGGGCCCTACATGTCAACAACGAAGTTAAAAAGGGTTTAAAACGATCAGGGACTGAAATTGCCAGCTTTGAAACTTGTTTTACCTGATCAGCCGGTCCAAGCGGCCCGTGTAAGCCCCCCCCCCCATCAGCTTACGCGCCCCACCTCAGAGTGCCAGTATCAGAAAAATCATGCCAGGTGCGGGTTTTGGTTGTTCCACCGCCTTAGCCTAGTTTGTAACGACCTAGGGAGCTGTAAGTCGGTTGATTTCACAAGCTAGGACACCTGGGGTGATCCCAGGGCCTCCAATAACACCTGGAAGTGATCCTTGATCTTGCAATTCACTATATAAGGAGAGCTAGTTCTTGAGTTTCAAAGCACACTTGCAAACATTTGCTAATCTACAACATTTGGAGCTTGCTAAGGACAAGGAGAAGACTTAGAAGTGTAGAAAAGACTGATAGGACCTTTAGTAAGCCTCTAATTTCTTGTTTAGTCGTTTAATTTAGCTTAATTACTCTAAAGTCAAACTTATTGTAAATTTAGTTTGACTTTAGTTTTAATTACAATTGGTTTAACCACTGATCAAATTGAAAGTGGTTATAGAACCACATTAGTGTAGGTGATTAACCCTTAAAAGGGCACCTCTTAATTATCTCGTTTGACTGGTCAATTGTCGGGTCAAAGTAGTTTGACAAAAAGTCAAACTGGACAGAATGTTGAATATGATTAAAATTAATAAACCAGAGGTTCTAAATTTTATTTTAACATTCTAATAACTTGGTAATTAATATTAAAACATGTTTTACCAGTCCTAACCCGACAATTATTAGTCTAAGGTCAGTTTATAACCGAAAGTCGCAAAAGCTTGACTTTTGCTTTGACTTTCAGTTCTGACCCGTTTAAGCTTAATTCACCCATGTTTTAAGCTTCCATTAGGACCACTTTACTTAGTTGTATAACCCTCTGGAGTTATATTGCATGGTTCCTAGTGGTTTGAATTATATGCACTTGATCGTAATTATGCTTAATAATGCCATAAACGCCTTTTTTACATACAACTGAGATTTTTAGCAATGTGAATGGACTAACACCTTTGCTACTGATATTTAGACATGTCCTGAAAATTTGACATCAATTTGAGGTCTAGAATAGGAGTTATGCTAAATAGCGTAATTAAGAAGCTTTTTGTTATTTAAAAGGTGTAATTAGCATAAAGGCTATCTAAACCCGATTTTTGATATCAAACTTTTTACCTACTGATATAAAATAATATTTTGGGATTTTTGAAGATTTTTAGGCTGAGCATAACATAGGATTATAGCTTGATTTCGGTAATTGTCGGTTTTACCCTTTTCATGCATAAAAATGAGTTTTACATAACTTTTTAATGCCAAACCTTTTGCTACTGATTCTACATGATAAATAAAGTATTTTGAACTTTATAAACTGATCAAAAACTCAGATTTCCTGTTTTAAACCAAATATCCCTTAAAACCGACTTTTAAGCGTTTTTAGCACATAGTTTGAGTTAAAACTATATTTGACATAAAAAACTTATTACTTACTGATGTTTTTAGTTAATTTATATAATTAAACAGTAAGCCAAAGTTTTTAAACTCAGAAGTCTATTTTGACCTTTAAAGCCTATGTGAAATTACCAAAATGCCCCTACGGTGCATAATTGGATTATATAAGATAAATTTCACACATATAAAATACCCTACTGATATAACTTATAAAAATACATATTTTTACTAATTAAATCAGACCTGAAACTCAGTTTAATATTTAAACTCATTTATGGGCATTAAAATTACCAAAATGCCCTTATGGGACTTATTTTGGTTTAAATTACTTCTTGGGCATATATGTTAACATCTTACCGATGTATTAACATATTTTGAGCATAATAATGATTAAGACCTGTATATAATTTATTTGGTTACCCGTTACGCGTTTACGCGTTCGGATCGGCTTATGTGACTAGTTTACATAAAATAGCCGAAACGGGTCAAACCTTATCATTAAATCCTCAATTTCCAGAATGTGATTAGTCTTCCCATATTATACAAGTATCCAAGCTTGTCGGGTCTACATCGCATTCTATTCCGGTCTCCGCTTAATCGAGCGTTTAGAACCGTAAGGTTTCCTTCTAGCTAGCCGGTCTAAGTCCTTGACTAAATTAAAGACCCGTTAGCATCCTAATAGGTTAATAAACCTTCTATACAGATTAAATAGCTTCCGGTAGAAGGTGCGTTCGAAAAGCTTTAGGATTTTACTGCTAGCATCAGGTAAATACTTTTAACTTATTTTCCCTTATACGGGCTTGGGATATGGTATTATAATAATACCACTTGGTCGGGTATGAAATCGTTTAATCGGATTATGATTAATAAATTTACATAACCCATTTTAATCTGTCTTGTTTGATAACATAAGCATTGGGGGTTAATACGACCGTGTCCTGGATATCCTCGGCTCATTTCATTTGAAAATGGCCACGACCTATGCACGGGGTGTAGGCATACACCTGACAGATGCAAATGCTAAAATATAAACCCACATGTTGGGGATAACTCCTTTGTGGGTTTTATAAGTGGTGAGTCGGTTAATCAAGACCGGTTTCCAACCTGCCCCAATTGTAAGACAAACATGTAAATCTGTATACAAGATTATATTTAAATAATTGTCCCAACTTATAAAAGATTTGTGCCATGTGCACTTAAATCAATTTTCATAAATACTTTCAAAAGAGTCGGTTAATTGTATTTACCAGTGTAAACTGACGTATTTTCTTAAAGACTGATTTGACAGGTACCTCTCGTAATAGGCTGGAGCTATTAGGTGTCATAAGAGGATCTTGCAAATCCGTAGATACCTGAAGCCTGTTATTTTGTTTCTTTGTATTTGTTTATGATCCGCCTGTGGATCTTATTACATTCCAGTCTGTATATTCTGTCATTGGAACACTCAGACATTATGGGTTGTAATAGTTTATTCACCAAGCCTTCCGCTGTGCTATTATATTGTGTGTATTGACTATGATGATATCAACTACGTCACGATACTCCCCGCCGGGCCCACCGGTAATATGTGGAAATATCGGGGTGTGACAGGTTGGTATCAGAGCCAACATTGAGTGAATTAAACACTAACCTTTTGTGTTTAATCTCAATGACACAATAAGCACATTCCTTAGACTCTCGAGTCTAGGCAAATGACCTAGGATATTACTCTTAACCTTCCTTTTACTGTTTTATTATATTTATTTGTTTTGACAGATTACCACTGGGAAGAATGCCACCAAGAGTAAGAGGAAAAGGCAAAGGACCCATGCGTGGAGGACCGTCTGGCAGCTCGGGACCCTCCCATAGACGTACACCATCCGACTCGCTTTCCGGCTCTGACTCAAGGGATAATTAGAGCCATAACTTTGAACCAGCAAGACATTCTGTCTCGCTGGGATCCTCGCCATCTGACCCTCCTTATTTTGGGTTGCACATTCCTATCGAACCCCATCATTCCACTCTTTCGCAAGGAACTCATCATTCAAACCAATCACACCACTCTTTTCAATCTCATCATTTTCATCATTCAGATTCCACTTACTCTCTCGCACAATTTAATCCGAATGATTATGTTACCAACTTTTTGGGCTACAACCCTTTGGGGCCCGAGGATCACTTTTCTCAGGAAATGGAGATGGATGATGACCCGGACCCAGATTTGCAAACAGGAACACCAGGCCACCCAATAAGCATCTCAAGCGGTTCCCCATTTCAGGGATCACCGTACCATGGGCCCGACTCATTTCAAGAGAGGATGGCTCAGTATGATTGGTTCTTTACACCTTCATACCATAACTCCCCAGCCCAACCTCCCTTGGTTGAACCCCAGCTCCAAGCTGTTACCCCACCACCATTACGGGTTGAGGAACCACCTCAACAGCCTCCCGAGCCTCCAAGGCGAAGGAGAAATGCTAGAATGTCCGTATGTGGGGGACCACAGTTTACATCTCCTCATGGCTCAGGTTCTTACCCTCCTATCCCAGAGGACCCACAGTTGGGCGGACCCTCACACACGGTGCCGGAAGTCAACCTTCCACCAGTCTCTCATGCACCACTGCAGCCACCGTTGGGTGATGTAGGGTAAAATATACATATTTGTCCCGTGTAAAGTGTATAATTATTGTATAGTTTTTATTTGTTTTTATTTAGTTTAGTTAATTAGTTTATATTATATTATTTTGTGTTTTGTCAGGTTCTGGTGCAAATGGAATGAAAATGAGTAATAAAGAAATATCGAGCTAGTTGAGTAGAGTAGACCGCCAGGGACCGAATAAAAATTGCAGCTATTTTCTGTGAGTGAGCCGAGATCACTATCGCTATTTTATAAGTTAGAGGGCTACCACAAAATATAAATAGAGTTAAATGCCAGTTTAGTCCAAATATAAATACAGTTTATTAAAGGCGAGGGACTAAAAGTGTAAAGATGGTGAAACTTAATTAATTCCTTCATGACAAAAGAATATCAAAAGAAAGGAACTGGGGAATTCTTTGTTCTCGTGATGATGTGGTTGACCAAAAATATAATTTGTTGACCGGAGGTTTTATTTATTTGTTGCTGGGCTGTTGGAGTTTCGAAAAGCAAGGCTCTCACACACCTTTAGCCGCCTATTAGAAGCCTAGCCCATATGAACTTGAATAACATGATCAAACATGACAATGGGCCTTTAATGCACATAACCCAAAAGCAACATCGGAGGATTGGACGAATATTATATCAATTTGGACACATCATAAAGAGGGGAATATTATATATACATCAGCTTCACACGAATTAAAAGGGGGATAACCCTACTGTAAGGGGATATATACGACAGAAGGCTGGACGCACAACAGGGGGAGACGAATTTTAGAGCATCTTTGCAAGGAGCAAGTCTAGAATTATTGGAGTGGAACAAGAAGCTTGGAGATCAAGGAATTACCGGGTTTTGTTACCTATTCTTCTTATTTTCTATTTTTCTTTGTTCCATGCCTATGAATTCAGATTATAAACCTTGTTTGATTGTTTTTAAAACCATGTTTCTTGGCTAAAACTCTTTAACTACCTAGGCATGACAATAGTTTAAATAAAGTTTGGATTTTTATTCGGTTTTTGCGTGGTTTATGGATTTTCTTGTATTGTAAAGGCTATGGAATTTTAACTTGGTGTATATGCATGCTTGATATTGTTTTATTGCTATTTATTGCTTCGTATAATCCTTGGTGACGGTCTTTATCACATAATAGGGTTGTGCTAGGGTTCTTGATTTAGGTGACGGTCTTTATCACGTAATAGATCATTAATCCTTTAGGGTGAAAATCGAGTAAGTAACCTTAGAAGTAATATTCGGTAATTTAATAAAATCAAGTGTTCTGCTAAACTTGTCGCTGTGAGGCTCGAGGTTATTAATAGGTCTCGGTTTGGTTATAAGTCCTTAACATTCCATTGTCTATTAAACCAAGATTAAAACCCGTAGTTGCTTTAGACGTTCGCGCTGTGAGGTAGAGCGTCTTATATAGGCACTTTCAAGAAACTAGAGGACTGTGAGGAAATCTAGAAAACCGGTGAGCGTAACAGCCTAGGTAGTGCCACAAGAATCGCCTTGAGAGTGTTTGAGGGGCTTAGTGGTGTCTTAATAGGTTTAGTATCTAAAGATCCCGGTTCCACACCACAAAATCATCGAATAGAAATCCATTCTGAGTTTAGCTTGCGTCTAGCCTAGGTAGTCTTCATCACCACTGGTTAAAGTCTTCGTTCGAGTTCGTGTTAGTTATTTAGCTAATCTAGTTATTCGTTATTTGCATTCTTAGGATTTTTAGAAACCCCCCCAATCAATAAATAAATAGTTAAGTCGTGTCAGTTTTAGTCTAAATAAAGTCTTAGCGTAATCCTTAGAGTCTCGTGGGTTCGATACTCGGACTTGCTTTAGCTTTACTACATTGATCGGTACACTTGCCGGTTGTGTGGTTTAGGGTTTAGATCGAGTCTTAGTTTATAAATTTAAAGCTTAGAGTGTCTAAATTAGGGTTAATTGTAGTTGTTTTTGTTAAACCACTTTGTGCACATCAAGTTTTTGGCGCCGTTGCCGGGGACTCTTTGGCGATTGCGCTAATTACTTTGTTTGGGCTTGTTTGACATTATACGTGCTATTTGTTCGTTTGTTTGAGTCGTAGGAGTCTAATTGTCCATATTTTTTTTTATTTATTTTGATTTTAGTAAATATGTGTGAGATTTGTGGAGGGCCCCATTTCACTATTCATTGTCCAAATTCACCGGGGTACTCTACAGATTATTATGCTAACCCTTTTGTGCAGCCGCAACCATATTTTTCACAGGGGTATTCTTTGTATTCTTATGATGATCGGCCATATTACGATGATCCGTATCAGCATCCACAACATAACCAGGGTCAGACTAGTGATAGAGGTTTAGAGGGTAGTTTGAGTAGGATGGAGGAGATGTTTGCCCAGATGATGGCGCATAATCAGAAAACCCTAGCAGAGTTCGATAATATTCTGAGAAATCAACAGTCTATTCTGAGAAATCAACAGTCTGCTATATTAGATCAAGAGTTTGTTATATCAGAACAGCCAAAGACTGGTTATACATATGATGCAGAAGGGAAAAAGCTGTCATATGAGGAATGGTCAGATGAAGAGATCACTTCAGTCACGGAGACGAAAATGGACGCGGAAGTCCCACCTCCGGTTCCACAGGTTCCAATTATTAATTACTGGAGTGACTCCGATGATGAAATAGACGAAGAAGAATGAGCGGCGTATCAGAGGTCGTTAGTGAAGAAAGAAGTAATTGAAGAAGAAGTGGAATTGGGGGATTCCACTGGTTGGATGTTTGATGAAGTGGAAAAAGAAAAAGTGATGGAGGAGGAAGTGGATTTAGGAGACTCACTTGGGTTAATGTTTGGTGCAGAGGAAGAAGATGAAGAGGTTGAAATTAAGTTGTCTAAAGAGGATGAGTTTTTAGACTTAGAGTTAGCGGGTTTAAAAGTTGATGAAGAAGAACCTACCCCAGACGAAGAGACTAAGTGTGGGGATCATCCTGCGAGAGTGGTGGAAGAGAAAGAGCACCATAGCTGGCCCGTGGTATTAGTGATAAGTGAAACTGAAAAACCAATAAAGTCACGGGAGAAGGCGAGGAAAGAGAAGAGAAAGGATCGAAATCGGAAGAGGATCGAAGGTTGGTGCAAGATGGAAAAGAAGAAGACATTACAGTTCACGCATGATCAGTCTTCTCGCTACATGTTATGCATTCGGTTTCAAAATTTTAAAATATTTTATTATTCTAATATTAAATTTTTAACTATTGTTGAGGACCGGGTGGAATTAAACGGGTTAGATAGGGTCCAGATCAAAGAAAAGCCTCCTGATTAAATTCAAGTGTGGGGAGGTTTTGTAGAGTTTGTATAGAGTCGTAGTTTTTGTATATTGAGTCTTAGCTAGTAGTTTTTGAGTCGTATTTTGTTTAGAGTTGGTACTGCTTTGGTTTTTGCTTGTTTTTGTTTATGCAGGTTTGAATATGTACCACCCGTACTCAATCTCCATTCGGGTGATTTTGGAGCTGCTTATCAGATTTCAGGCATTTATCAAGCATACCAGTGTCAGAGTCAAAGCTGATCGCGAACGAAATGCTATACGCTCGAGCTGGACTGGACAAAAGACTTTGGAGCTTACGAGTTATATTACCAGCTAAGTCCTTTCCGATTTGCCCATATTTTTTTATTTCTTATTTATTTTTAGTTTTTTTAGTCGGTTTCCATCCTACATTGAGGGCAATGTAGAGTTTAAGTGTGGGGATGGGAAACTATCGTTTAGTGTCGAGTTTTGAGTCATAAAAAAAATCGAAAAATACAAAAAAAAAAAATTTAAAAAAAATTTGAAAAAAAATAAAAAAATAAAAAAAATAGAAAAATGTCTTTTGAAAAAAGAAGTTTGCAAAATAAAAACGGAAAATGATAGAAAAGTCGGGTTTTTGTTCGGGTTCAAATAATAATAATATGAGAATAAAATAATCGTGCTTGTGTCTAGTTTGGGATGTGCGGGTAGGCTCGATTCGGTTCTGGGTTCCTTTGATCTTAAAATATACTTAATTGTCGGTCTACTAGTGGGTTCTCATCTAGGGAAAGTGGGGGTGCCGGAAGTCAACCTTCCACCAGTCTCTTATGCACCACTGCAGCCACCGTTGGGTTTTGACAACCCGATCCCGACATACCCAGGATCATCTGAGTATAATCCGTCTGGATACCCATCTGACTATGGGACTCATGATCCGTACCTTACAGCTGCACAATACCATCATCTTTACCCTTCTTCTTACCCTCCTGTTCACCCAACTGGATATTCCGTGCAGGGATACCAATACCCACCATACCAGCAACCTCCTCCTTATCATCAGGAACAAACTCAGGAAATTTTACAGAGGTTGGACCGGGTTGAACATGAAGCTCATGAAACTAAAAAGAAGCACAATGGATTTGTCAAAGGTCTTATGAACCTCCTTAAGGGCAAGAAGAAGTAGGAGATGGTTGTTTCATGTTGTATTTCAATAAGTCCCTGCGAGGACGTTTATTTTGTTTTCATGTACCAAGTCCCTGCGTGGACTTACTTCTGTTTCAGTAGCCCCTGCGTGGGCAGTTTGTGTTGTTTTTCTCAAGTCCCTTTTTGGGCAATGTTGTAATCGTTTCGTGGTTAATAAAGTTATTTTCGATTTTAAATATGTAATTTTATTACATCATGCTATATCTTTTCAAATTATTGATCTGCCAATAAATTTTCTTAAGGGTATGACCTAGCCAAAATAGTAAATGGCTATGATGGTACAACCTTTTTAAGATAATGACTCTCTGTTAACATCTGAAAACATGTTAACAATCCTGAATTGTGCGGTACGAGAAACCACACAATCTTCCTAATGTACTTGGATTTTTCCAAGCCACTATTTTTAGCCTATATGATCATCATGAATCATGGCTAATAAACATCAATATGATGTATACACCACAACATCTATTAGATATGTATGCTTATACGCAAGGTGTAATAATGACAATGAAAGTTTTAATAGACTTCTTGTCAAAAAGGCGATGAACTTTGTTCGACCCTTAAAAGAATCAATGATTATAATCGTCCTTGTGACAAGGCTTTGTGCCATCTAAATGTCCTTCGAGACGAGCTTTGTGTAATATGTATATGTCTTCATGACATTGACAGTGTGATTTATATTCCTCTGTCTATTAAAAATATAAAGAATTATATCTCTTTGAATATTATTTTTATATGGTCTATATGGTTTAATAATACCACGACCATCTAATCATCAATATGATGATTTAATGCAAAATTTAAATATATCATTATTGTTTAATATAGTACTCGAAAATGGCTGGATCTGATGAGGCAAATAGCCACCCTCGAGGAGAAAACAATAATGAAGCAAGAGTAAATCTCACAAATGCTGAACTGCAAGCAATGATCGATACTGCAGTTGCCCAAGCAGTAGATAAGTTATTTAAGGAACCGAGCAATGTTCGGTCCATAACTCATTCGAGATCCCATTCTCAACCCCATACTCATAGGAAAAGTGAGTCTCAGCACTCATCTAACCGGGACAGTGAGCCCAAGAGACAGATTGTACTTGAGCCGACTCCCAGGTACACCAAGGGTTGTACCTACAAGTACTTTGTCTCCTGTAAACCGAGAGATTTTACAGGAGAAAAAGGTGCAATCGATTGCATGAAATGGTTGGACGAGATGGAGACGGTGATAGACATCAGCGGATGTGCTAAGGAGGATATAGTGAAGTTTGTATCACAATCCTTCAAGGGCGATGCCCTCACTTGGTGGAAAGCATTAGTGCAAGCCACCGGGAAGGTTCCTTTGTACAATCTGTCATGGAATAAGTTTGTTAATTTGGTTAAGGAAACCTATTGCCCTCAGCATGAAGTCGAGCGGATAGAGACTGATTTCCTCACTTTAGTGATGAAGGATCTAGATTGTAGATCCTATGTGACTAGTTTCAATTCAATGTCTAGGTTGGTACCGTATTTAGTCACTCCTGAACCCAAACGCATTGCGCGTTTCATCGGTGGTTTGGCTCCTGAAGTAAAAGGGAACGTTAAGGCCTCTAAGCCAACCACTTATAGATCTGCTGTGGATCTATCTTTGTCCCTCACTTTGGATGTTGTGAGAAGTAGGGTAAAGAAAACCACTGATGAAGGGAAGAGGAAGAGAGAGGAAGATAAGTCTCCTCAGTCGAACAAGAAAGGAAAAGGGAACTTTAATTCCAAGAAGGGGCAGTCAAGTGATAAGCCTAGATGCAAAACTTGCAATAAAAGGCACTTTGGGAAGTGCAACCAAGACCCACAAGCCAAACCATGTGGGATCTGTAAAAAGAAATGGCATAAATCTGTTGAGTGCCGAAATATAAAGGATGCAACCTGCTACGGTTGCAATGAAAAGGGACACATTAAAACCAATTGCCCCAAGAATGCTAAGAAGCCCGAGGAGGCAAAGAAAACCAATGCAAGGGTTTTCCAAATGAATGTTAAGGAAGCGGTGAACGACGAGAACGTCATAACAGGTACCTTCCTCATTAATAATAATTATGCTAGAGTCTTATTTGATTCAGGTGCTGATAAGTCTTTTGTAGACCATAGGTTTTGTAAGTCACTGAATTTGCCCATTAAGACTCTAGACATAAAATATGAGGTAGAGCTTGCTGACGGTACCTTAGAAACAGCTTCAACTCTTCTTGATGGATGTTTCATATCCATCAAGAATCATTCTATCCCGCTTGCCAATGAAGTTGGCTGGGTTTGATATAGTTTTGGGCATGGATTGGTTATCGCATAACCAAGCCCAAATTGCCTGCGATAAAAAGCTAGTTATTATCAAAACCCCTTATGGTGAATCCGTCACTATTCAAGGAGATACACAATACGGGTTGCCCAACAATGTGTCTATTCTCAAGGTATCACAGTGTTTTAAGAATGGATGTGTCATTTACATGGCACAAGTGACTGTGAATGATCCGAAACCTAAGATTGAAGACATCCCAATCATCTCTGAGTATCCTGATGTCTTTCCTGACGAGTTACCTGGATTACCTCCTAAGAGGCAAGTAGAGTTCAGAATAGACATTCAACCAGGAGCTGCACCTATTGCATGAGCTCCTTATCGCCTAGCACCTACGGAGATGAAGGAACTCAGAACTCAATTAGATGACTTATTGGCAAAAGGTTTTATACAACCTAGTTCTTCACCTTGGGGAGCTCCAATTTTATTTGTGAAAAAGAAAGACGGATCAATGCGCTTATGCATTGATTATCGTGAATTGAATAAGGTAACGATCAAGAATCGTTATCCTTTACCCAGGATCGATGATTTATTTAATCAACTCCAAGGGGCGAGCTTCTTCTCGAAGATTGATTTAAGATCTGGGTATCACCAACTCAAGGTTAGGACTGAAGATGTGCCTAAGACGGCATTCAGAACAAGATATGGACATTACGAGTTTTTAGTGATGCCTTTTGGGCTCACTAATGCTCCAGCAGCATTCATGGACCTCATGAATAGAGTCTGCAAACCATACTTAGATAAGTTTGTCATCGTCTTCATAGATGACATACTTATCTATTCTCGTAATCAGGATGATCATGCGAAGCACCTTCGATGTATCTTAGGATTGCTTCAATAGGAGAAGTTGTATGCTAAATTCTCCAAATGTGAATTCTGGCTTCGTGAAGTCTAATTCCTTGGACATGTTGTCAGTGAGCGAGGTATCCAAGTAGATCCCACTAAGGTAGAAGCCGTAATGAATTGGGAAGCACCCAAGACTCCAACCGAAAAACGTAGCTTTCTGGGTTTAGCTGGATATTATAGGAGATTCATTGAGAACTTCTCAAGAATAGCTGCACCATTAACTTCTTTGACCCGTAAGAATGTTAAGTTTGTTTGGGTGTCACACCCCGATTTCCACGTGTCACCGGTGGCCCGGTGGGGAGTATCGTGACGTGGTTGGCAACATAATAGTCAAACAACACAATATCTAATATGCACATCGGAAGCAAATGAAAGATATATTTCAACTGAATATAATTGTAATATCGTGTATCACAAACAGTTGAAAGAATCCACAGAAGGATAAAAAATAAATAGGAAACAGTAGTTCAACAGACGATAGGCATCTTAAGCTTGCGAGACTCTTTATTGATGCTAAGGAGAGAATCCAGCCTATTACGCTTAGTACCTGCATTAAATCTTTTTGGGAAAATACGTCAGTTTACACTGGTAAATACAATTAACCGACTCATTTTAAAAGTGATTGAAAATTTATTTGGATGCACATAGCACAAACATTTTATAACTTGGGATAATTATTTAAATATATAACCTTGTAAAAGAATTACATGTTCTTTATGCGTTCAGTAGCCCGGATCGTGCCGGGTTAAAGATCAATAGACACACCACATAATTTATTTATGCACTGACGAGTGTACGCCTACACTCCGCGCTTAGGTCGTGGCCATTTCGTAAAATGATGCCGAGGATATCCGGGACATGGTCATTAACCCCCCAAAGGCGTTAAGCAAACAAAACATATTTAAACGGGTCATCTCGATAATAATTAACCACCAATCGATTAAGGTCGAATGCCCGACAAAGCGGTATTTTATATACCGTACCCCAAGCCCGTATAAGGGAAAATAAGTTAAAAGTATTTACCTTTGCACGTATAATTCACAAACAGAAAATGCAAGTAGCTTTTACTGGTCCTCCTATTCTGGAACGAAGGTTTATAATAACCTATTAGAATCCTAACGGGTCTTTAATTAAGCCTAAACTTAGACCGGTTAGTATTTAAAGATACGGTTCGTACGCACGATTAAGCGAAGACCGGATAGAATGTGATTTAGACCCGACAAGTTTGAAGACTTGCTTAATATGGGTATATTATACACATTCTGGATTTTGAGATAAAACCGATAAGGTTTGACCCGTTTCGGCTAATTTATGCAAACTAGTTACATAAACCGAACCGAACACGCAAGAGGCGTAACGGGTAACCGTAAGAGCCATATACAGGTTTCCTAAGTTAATATGCCTCAAATATGTTGTGACATCAGTAAGATACCTTTTATTATGCCCGAAACGAATTTAAACACAAACTATGCCCCGTAAGGGTAGTTTGGTCATTTACAAGGTTATAAAAGAGTTTAAGTATTAACCTGAGTTACAAGTCTGATATAATCTTCAAAAATACTTAGGTTACTAAGTTATATCAGTATGGTATTGCATATATGTGAAATTTATCAATTATAACCAAACTATGCACCGTAGGGGCATTTTGGTAATTTCACATAAGCCGAAAAGCTCAAAACTGAAGTCTGAGTTTAAAAACTTTTGCTTACTGTTAAAATATTATAATTTACCTAAAATATCAGTAGGTATCAACCCTTGTATGTTTAAAATAGTTTTAGTACATACTAAGCGTTAAAAACGCTTAAAAAGGCGATTAGAAGCCGTTTCCGGGTTCTATATAGAAAACTGATATTTTTATTATTCCAGAAGGTTTAAAATAATTTATTTATCATATATAATCAGTAGCAAAAGGTTTGGGGTCAAAAAGATATGTAAAACTCATTTTATAGCCCAAAAGGGCAAAACCGACAATTACCGGATTAAGCCTATGACTCTAAGTTATGCTCAGCCTAAAATTAATTAAAAATCTTCAAAAATCCCAAAATAATATATTACATCAGTGGGTAAAGAGTTTGATATCAAAAAGTATGTTTAAATAGGCTATACGCTAATTATGTCGTTTAATCGCTAAAGAAGCTTTCTAATTACGCTAACCAGCATAACTCTCAATCTACACCTCAAACTGATGTCAAATTTTGGGTGCAAGTTTATAATTCAGTAACTAAGGTTTCTACTCTTTTACATTTTCAAAAATCACGTTTTATGGTGAAAAGGGCATAATGGTCAACATATGAGCAATTAACGGAATCATGCATATTAATTGGATAACCAATGAACCAAGGTGTATAATCACAGAGGGTTATACTAGCATGTAACCTAGTCCAATTAAATCTCTAAGGCATTTCTAAAACATGCTTAAACGGGTCAGAACTGAAAGTAAAAGCAAAAGTCAAATTATGCGACTTTCGGTTCCGAACCGGGCCTTTACTGAAAATTGTCGGGTTGAACATGTTTAGACATGTTCTTACACTAATTACCAAGTTATATTAATGATCAAACAGGTTGTATGTGTTCTACATTGCTAATTATGCATAAATTGGAAATTAAGCATTCTGTTGACTTTTTAATAACAAGTTTGACCCGACATTTGACCTAGTTAGAGTGGGAATCAGAGGGTGCCCTTTTAAGGGTTTAATGCCCACATAATTACCAACTTATAACTACTTTCAATTCGACTAATCACTGGACCATCAATGATTAATCGCTAAGTCAACCGTTAATTACGATGGTTTGACTTTTAAGCTAAAACTAAGTAAAAACTTAACTAAGAAAGGTTAAGCATACTTACTGAAGTCCTATGCACGATTAGTGATCACTTGAGTCTGCTTTGGAGCTCCAGAAATGATCAGATATACAGAAGTGAGGTGTGGTTACAATGGTTGCACATGAAGCCTTTATATAGTGTTCAAAATCACTTAGATCATTGACAACAAGTGCTAGCAATGGCCATGGATCATCAACAGATGTCCCTAAGGGCCTAGGGGTTGTTTAGGGGTCGTCCAAGATGTGGAAAATCGTTTTAAGTCGGTTAGAATGGAGTTGGCAGACAAAAACCCAAAGTTTTCGGAGCAGATGGCCCTTCGCGGCACGCGTAGACCCCCCCAGGGTCCTCGCGTGGCGCGACGCCCCTTCTGATCAAATCTGAAATTTTTGATTTTTATGCTTTGATCCTTGGCTCTTGAAAACTTTGCTTCGACTTTATTTCTTGCACTTTGAACCCTCCAAATTGACTTATAAGGGCTTCAAGACATATACCCACTTTGTTAAGTCCTCGGTTAACTTTATTGTCACCCGAAAAGTCATAAACTTCATCGTAGACGCTTTTAACCTTTCGCATACGAATTTGATCATAACTTTCTCATACGATAACGAAACTTTGTGAAATTTATATCGTGCATTCTAGTGAGCATAATTAACCGTTACAAAGCTTCGGGTTTGCTAAAAGGTTACTCAGAGGTATAACTTAAACATGTTGACACATTTAACCCCTGTAGTTTGTAATCTCTCACTTTCATTCACAATTAGCTTCGTATGATCCATGATTCATTCGTTTGAAGGTATGAACATCATGTAGGGTTAATGTAAAGTATATTTATTCACTGTTGACATTTAGAACTCGTATATTCACATACTTTCCATGATTGTCAACTTTAATCCTTCTATAACATTCTTTCACACGTTCAAACCTATGACACGTGTCAACACATTATAGGACGTGAATTTTCGAGGTGTTACATCCTCACCCCCTTAAAAGAAATATCGACCTCGAGATTTACTGAAATAAATAAGGGTACTTTTCTTTCATTGTGGACTTAACCTCCCACGTGTATTCGGGACCTCTACGGGCATCCCATTTTACCTTTACAATAGGCACATTCTTCCTTCGAAGCTTCTTAACCTGTCGATCTTCAATCGACAATGGTTTTTCCACAAATTTCAAGCTCTCATCTATATGCACATCCGTATGTGGTATGACTAGCGATTCGTCAACTAGGCATTTCTTCAGATTGCAGACGTGGAATACATTGTGAATACCACTGAGCTCTTCAGGTAAGTTTAACTTGTAAGCAACTGATCCGACACATTCGATGACCTCGAATGGTCCTATGTATCTCGGGCTTAACTTACCTTTCTTGCCAAATCGCATCACTCCCATCCAGGGTGATACTTTAAGTAAGACTTTATCACCTACTTCGAATTTCATAGGTTTACGCTTTGGATCTGCGTAACTCTTCTGCCTATCTCGGGCAGCTTTGAGACGGTCACGAATCTGGACAATTTTGTCCATCGTTTCAAAGACTATCTCCGGTCCTGATAACTGGACATCTCCAACTTCCGCCCAACAAACGGGCGTTCTACACTTTCTACCGTATAAGGACTCGAAAGGCGCAGCCTTAATGCTGGTATGGTAGCTATTGTTGTAGGAGAATTCGATTAATGGCAGGTGGTTATCCCAACTACCACCTAGATCAATCACGCATGCTCGAAGCATGTCTTCCAAAGTTTGGATAGTACGCTCACTCTGGCCGTCCGTCTGAGGATGGTAAGCCGTACTAAAATTTAAACGCGTGCCCAAAGATTGTTGGAAACTTTTCCAAAAATGTGACGTGTATCTAGTATCTCTGTCAGAGATAATAGACACAGGTATGCCATGTAAAGCTACAATCTTATCCACGTACAATTGGGCTAACATGTCGGAGTTATAAGTCTCCTTAATGGGTAGGAAATGGGCTGACTTAGTTAGTCTGTCTACGATCACCCAAATGGTGTCATTTCCTTTCCTTGTCTTAGGTAACTTAGTGATAAAATCCATAGTAACCATTTCCCACTTCCAAGTGGGAAGTTCAGGCTGTTGCAGCAAACCTGACGGCTTTTGATGTTCTGCTTTGACTTGTGCACACGTCAAGCATTTAGCTACATAGGTAGCTACAGACTTCTTCAAGCCTATCCACCAATAGTTTGCCCTTAGATCCTGGTACATCTTATCAGCTCCAGGATGAACGGAATATTTAGAACTATGGGCTTCCTGGAGGATAACATCCCGAAGTCCTCCATAGATTGGAACCCATATTCGTCCATTCAATCTCGGAATTCCGTCATTGCCAAGAGATAACTGCTCCTCAGTTACCCCTAGCTTTTCATTAGGATAGTTAGCTTCCAACACAGCTTCCTTCTGTTTAGCTAACAACCTTTCATTCAAACTGTTCTTTATCTCAATGCTCTTGGCATTGATTCGGATGGGTTTCACCCTTTCCTTTCGACTCAAGGCATCGGCGACTACATTCGCTTTGCCGGGATGGTATCTGATTTCACAATCATAATCGTTCAAAGTCTCCATCCATCGGCGCTGCCTCATGTTTAAATCCTTCTGATTAAACAGGTGCTGGAGGCTCTTGTGATCAGAATAGATCACACACTTGATTCCATATAAATAATGCCTCCATAGTTTTAGTGCAAATACAACGGCACCCAACTCCAAGTCATGGGTGGTGTAATTCTTTTCATGCACCTTTAACTGCCGTGAAGCATAGGCAATAACCTTGCCTTTCTGCATAAGCACACACCCCATTCCAGTGTGTGATGCATCGCAGTAAACTACGAATTCTTCGGTACCTTCAGGCAATGTCAGTACAAGAGCGTTGCTCAACTTTTGCTTTAGGATATCAAAGGATTCTTGTTGTTTAGGTCCCCAGTCGAACTTAATCTTCTTCCTAGTTAAGGAAGTTAGGGGTGCAGCAATCCTTAAAAATTTTCGATGAAGCGCCTGTAGTATCCTGCCAAGCCCAGGAAGCTACGAATCTCTGTAGGCGTCTTCGGCTCTTGCCAATTCATAATAGCTTCCACCTTAGCGGGATCCACTTGGATACCACGCTCACTAACCCCATGTCCAAGGAATTGGACTTCTCGAAGCCAAAATTCACATTTTGAAAATTTGGCGTAGAGTTTCTCATGGTGCAGAAGTTTAAGAATACAGCGAAGGTGTTTCTCATGGTCAGTTTGGTTCTTCGAGTAAATGAGAATGTCGTCGATGAAAACGATGACGAATTTATCTAAGTAAGGCTTGCAGACGCGATTCATGAGATCCATGAACGCGACAGGTGCATTAGTGAGCCCAAAAGGCATCACTAGGAACTTGTAATGACCATAACGAGTCCTAAATGCAGTTTTGTGTACGTCTTCATCTCTAACCTTCAGTTGGTGGTAGCCTGACCTTAAGTCAATCTTCGAGAAATAACTTGCCCCTTGCAATTGATCGAACAAATCATCGATCCTGGGCAAAGGATACCTATTCTTTATTGTGACCTTATTAAGTTCATGGTAATCGATGCACAGACGCATCGATCCATCCTTCTTTTTGACAAACAAGACAGGTACTCCCCAAGGAGACGAACTAGGTTTAATGAAACCTTTAGCTAGCAATTCATCCAGTTGTGTCCTCAATTCCTTCATTTCTATTGGTGCTAACCTGTAAGGTGCTCTAGCAACAGGTGCTGCTCCAGGGATGATGTCAATTCTGAATTCCACTTGCCTATCTGGTGGTAAACCAGGTAGTTCTTCAGGAAAAACTTCTGGGTATTCAGAAATGATGGGGATGTCTTCAATCTTGGGTTTCGGCTCATCAATAGTCACCTGTGCCATGTAGATGACACAACCATTCTTCAAACACTTAGAGGCTTTGAGCATGGTCACTTCAGTGGCGGAACCAGAAGAAATATTCAGGGGTATCCCAATTTACCGTGTGTTTATATAATTTATAGAATGAAGAATTTTTTTTTACCTATATTACGGGGCAGGGCCAATCTTGAAAATCAAGTGCCCTGGTCGAGCCAAAAAAAGACACTTAGGCCTTAAAGAATTAAATTTTATAAACTAGTTTTTTTAATGTTATTAGTATTTAGGTTAATGAATCCATATTGAGCATTTCACATTTGAGCTATGTTTTATGAATCAATATTGACAATAAGTTTTTAGGTTTTAGACCGGGCTAGATTTATTTTTAATTTTTACGTAAGGGGCCGATCGATTACGCAAAGAATGAAGACTGTGCGTTGGAGCAAGAAGATTGTAAACCGAATTTCGCTACAAGGCATACTAATTGTTTAATATAATGAAACTGCTTCTCAATATTTATACACAACACAAATCTCTTAATAGTCCATCCCCACCCCACCTAACAGGTTATATTAAATTGTTTCTTTTGAAAGAATTAAAATGTATTTTTTGGAATTGGAAGGTAAAGTAAATTAACTTTTGACTTTCAGACTTATCTTCCCAAGATGTACTCCTCAAGAAACCTTTCTTCCTTGTGTCAAAACCTGCAACTTTTTTTTATTTCACTTCAACGCTAACAAAGAAACTTTACCAACTTCATCTTTCTTCTTTGTTTTCCTTCCATGGTTATTTGGGCCAATATAATCAGTTTTTTTGGGCTTAATTTCAGTTTGTAAATTTTTTTTTGAGGGGTGTCCTAGTTGTTGTTGAGGGGTGTCCTTAGTATAAAAATCGAATTTTTTTTACACTACCGGATAAAAGTTGAGCCGTAGCCTGGGCTACGCTTCGGACTACACTAGGTCCGCCCCTGGGTCACTTGCTCAGGCAATCCATACCGGGTATCTCCCTGCATGGTAAGTGATTCACAAGACGGAGTCTTGATCACCACTTGCTTCTTATTGCAGACAATCTGGGCCTGGTTACGAGATAACCAGTCCATGCCTAATACGATGTCAAAACCAGCTAACTTCAAAGGAAGTAGGGACAAAGGAAAAGAGTGGTTCTTAATGGATATGAAACATCCATCTAATATGGTTGAGGCGGTTTCTAAGGTGCCATCTGCTAACTCCACCTCATATTTCACTCTTAGGGTTTTAACAGGTAATTTCAGCAATTTGCAAAACTTATTATCTACAAATGATTTATCTGTGCCTGAATCAAAAAGTACTCTTGCATAGATATCATTTATGAGAAAGGTACCTGTGATCACGTTATCGTCTTGCACAGCCTCCTTCGCATCCATCCTAAAGACCCTAGCATTGGTCTTCTTGGCCACTTCAGGCTTCTTGGCGTATTTGGGGCAGTTGGTTTTAATGTGCCCTTTCTCATTACAGCTGTAGCAAGTTGCATCCTTCAACTTTTTGCAATCCAAGGTCTTGTGTTCCTTGGACTTTCATATACCACAAGCAAAAGTTCTTGGCTGAGCCTGTGAGTTCGATTCAAATTTGCACTTCCCGAAGTGCTGTTTATTGCAAATCTTGCACTTGGGCTTATCACCAGACTGATGCCCATCCTTCCTTGACTCAGACCCCTTTTTGTTGTCACCGTTTCCTCGGTGCTTCTTGTTTGACCTCCGTGAATTATCATCTTCATGTTTTCTCTTCTCAGCATCTTTGTTCCTCAGCGATCTTTGTCTGACCGCGTCCAGAGTGAGGGACAAAGATATGTCAGCTACTGATCTGAAAGTAGCTGGCCGAGAGGCCTTCACGCTTGCCTTTATCTCGGGGGCTAAACCCCCAATGAAACGAGCTATTCGTTTGGGTTCCGGGGTCACCAAATACGGAACCAACCTCGACATGGTATTAAAGCTCGTGAGGTAAGCTTGGCAATCTAGATTGGTCATTACCAACGAAAGAAAATCTGACTCAATCTTCTCGACCTCATGCTGAGGGCAGTAGTTTTCCCTGATGAGGGCAACAAATTGTTCCCAAGACATGTTGTACAATGGGATCTTCCCAGTGGCTTGAATCAGCGATCTCCACCAAGCTAAAGCCTCGCCTTTAAAAGACTGTGACACAAACTTGACTATATCCCTCTCAGCGCACCCGCTGATATCCACTACTGTGTCCATCTCATCTAACCACGTCATGCAGTCAATGGCTCCTTTTTCCCCAGTGAAATCCCTGGGTTTGCATGAAACAAAGTATTTATAGGAGCAACCCTTATTGCGGGGTTCTTGATGTAGTACAACCTGTTGAGATGGAGCACTGTGGTGGTTTGAGGAGAGTCGATCATCATCTTTCTTTGGTTCTTCCTTCTTGGAAGGTGGCTTTGAATGCGGTGTAGATAGGGTCCTACTTCGAGTCCCACTATATTCTTCATACTGCCGCTCTAAGGCCTTTGTAACTGCGTCGTCTACTAACGCTTTCAGTTCAGCACCCGTTATATTAATTCGGGCGTTATCATTATTCTCCACTGGGTGACTATTAATTTCATCTGAGTCAGCCATTTTAATTTGAACTGTTGCATAAGACAAGGACAATAGTTTACTTGGGAGTTTATTATGGAATTGTCTTTTATGGCAATTCATTAACCATGGTAACATAGACCATATTTGGTTAATTTATTAATCATATTTATTTAGGATTTTTATTATAATTTATCCTAATTATAAAACCATAACAATTTTATTAGTAGCACAAAAGGCCTAGTCACAAGGACATTTTAAATTATAAGCCATGATTTCAGAGAATCAAGACATGAAGGTTTGAACATAGTTCTTTACCTTTTTCAGACAGGGTCATAGACTATTACTGTCTTTTGTCTCATATAAAAATGAGAAGGGCCCGTAGGCATTATATTGCCAATGTATGGTCAAAATATGATCATCTTAATTGATGATTTAAACCCTTGATTCAAAGATCATTAAGTTGGGTTAGGAATCTTTTGAAGAATCCTATTAAAATGACGTGGGTGATTTCAACTAATCACGTCTGCCAGGAGCGTTAACATGTTTTCAGTTGTTAACTGAGATTTGAATCTTTTTAACAGGTTTTACCATCTTGGCCAGGTCTTATAATGACATGCAGGCTAGGTTATACCCTTAAGATCCTTAGTTAATATTTAAATAGGCAGATATATTTTTAAAAGGAATGATTTTGATTTATTTATTTCATATATAATTTATTTATGCACATAATGGCAAAAATGAAATTTATAAATTAAACATTCCATTAATTATTAATAGGTTACATGTCGCCCTAAACAAGACTTTTTAATAAAGCAACATACCCACGCAGGGGTCAAATTGAAATACTAGTCCACGCAGGGACTTAAACAAACAACACACCCTCGTAGGGGTTAACAGAAAGATAGACCCACGCAGGGGTCAAAACAAACAAACAAACATACATACCCACACAGGGGTCAATACAGCAAGACAGGCCCATGCAGGGGCTCAACTGATACAAGGAAATTTACAACAACAGTGGAAGGATTCAATGGTCCTTCTTGCTCTTCCCTTTTATTAGGCTTGTCAATCCTTGGAAGAAACTTTGTCGCTCTCTGCGGTCTCTGTGAAAGTCTCGCTCGAATTGGTCCAACCTTAGCAGAATTTCTTCACGCTCTGGTGGGGAGAACCTTGGCGGCTGCGATTGTTGCCGAATTATAGGTCTAGTAGGTATTTGGTACCCATGAGTCGGGTACCCTACTCCCCAAGGAGCTCCATACTGTCCTTCAGGATGAAGGGCGTTATAGTTGGCTGCTACCAAGTATGGGTCGGCTTCAGGGTAACCATAGTTGGTGTGAGCCGGCTGCTCAAACGGGTTCTACGCCATCGAACCCGTGTAGGCAGGAATCGGGTTATCAAAACCCATCGGTGGTGGTTGCGGTGCAACGGGGTTTGAAGGTCCACCCATTTGCGGATCTTCTGGAAGTGGCGGATAATGACTGGTACTTGAGTGTCGAGGAGAGCTAAAATGAAAGTCCTCTCCTCGTGCAGACATACGTGCTCCGGTTCTCCTACGCCTCGGCGGTTGCGGAGGTGCCGGCTGAACTGGTGGCGGTGGAGGCGGTGGCGTGACTGCCACGAATCGTGAATCCTCAGAGGGATCCTACTGCTGCTGATGAGGCGACGAATGATGCGAGGGTGTAAAATACCACTCGTGTTGATTAAATCGTGCCTGATAACTGTCCGGACCATGGTAGGGTGATCCATGAAAAGACGAACCATCCGAGACCTCGATGGGATGGTTGGGAGTTCCGATTGCGGGCTCGACGGGATCGGTGTCCTCGTCCATATCCTCTGCATGATCGCCGGAGTAATGATCCTCTGGCCCCAATGGGTTAAAACCCACTGGTTCTTGTATGTAATTTGCCGGGTTAAACCGGCCCCTAAAAATAGGTGTGGGGTTACCAAAGGAATTATGCGATAGGGATCGCTGAAGAGGTATGTAAGAAGGTTGAGGGTTGTCGGGCTCATTTTCCGACTGTGGCCCATATGAGTTGTGAATGGGAGGTGTCAAACTGTGCGAGACAGATCGTCTAGCAGGTTCAAAAAGGTACCTCCGGTTTTCTCTAGGGTCAGCACTCGCAGTGGTGGTAGGAGCTCGCATGTGCGAAGGCCCGGCCTCGTCGTCATTGGGGTCGGTGATTGGCCCCTTGCCTCGTCCTCTTCGTCGAAAGAATCTTGGCGGCATATTTAATCCTGTCAATACAACATAAGATAACGACAAGAATATATAAAACAAAGGACAAAACAAAACAAACCAAAGTAGAATTTGTCCTATGTTATTTGTCTAGACTCGAAAGTTTTTGGAATGTGCAATTGTGTAACTGAGATTAAACACAAAAGGCTAGTGTTTAATTCACTCAGTGTTGGCTCTGATATCAACCTGTCACACCCCGATTTCCACGTGTCACCGGTAGGCCCGGTGGGGAGTATCGTGACGTGGTTGGCAACATAATAGTCAAACAACACAATATCTAATATGCACAGCGGAAGCAAATGAAAGATATATTTCAACTGAATATAATTGTAATATCGTGTATCACAAACAGTTGAAAGAATCCACAGAAGGATCAAAAATAAATAGGAAACAGTAGTTCAACAGACGATAGGCATCTTAAGCTTGCGAGACTCTTTATTGATGCTAAGGAGAGAATCCAGCCTATTACGCTTAGTACCTGCATTTAATCTTTTTGGGAAAATACGTCAGTTTACACTGGTAAATACAATTAACCGACTCATTTTTAAAAATGATTGAAAACTTATTTGGATGCACATGGCACAAACATTTTATAACTTGGGATAATTATTTAAATATATAACCTTGTAAAAGAATTACATGTTCCTTATGCGTTCAGTAGCCCGGATCGTGCCGGGTTAAAGATCAATAGACACACCACATAATTTATTTATGCACTGACGAGTGTACGCCTACACTCCGCGCTTAGGTCGTGGCCATTTCGTAAAATGATGCCGAGGATATCCGGGACATGGTCACTAACCCCCCAAAGGCGTTAAGCAAACAAAACATATTTAAACGGGCCATCTCGATAATACTTAACCACCAATCGATTAAGTTCGAATGCCCAACCAAGCGGTATTTTATATACTGTACCCCAAGCCCGTATAAGGGAAAATAAGTTAAAAGTATTTACCTTTGCAAGTATAATTCACAAACAGCAAATGCAAGTAGCTTTTACTGGTCCTCCTATTCTGGAACGAAGGTTTATAATAACCTATTAGAATCCTAACGGGTCTTTAATTAAGCCTAAACTTAGACCGGTTAGTTTTTAAAGATACGGTTCGTACGCACGATTAAGCGAAGACCGGATAGAATGTGATTTAGACCCGACAAGTTTGAAGACTTGCTTAATATGGGTATATTATACACATTCTGGATTTTGAGATAAAACCGATAAGATTTGAACCGTTTCGGCTAATTTATGCAAACTAGTTACATAAACCGAACCGAACACGCAAGAGGCGTAACGGGTAACCGTAAGAGCCATATACAGGTTTCCTAAGTTAATATGCCTCAAATATGTTGTGACATCAGTAAGATACCTTTTATTATGCCCGAAACGAATTTAAACACAAACTATGCCCCGTAAGGGTAGTTTGGTCATTTACAAGGTTATAAAAGAGTTTAAGTATTAACCTGAGTTACAGGTCTGATATAATCTTCAAAAATACTTAGGTTACTAAGTTATATCAGTATGGTATTGCATATATGTGAAATTTATCAATTATAACCAAACTATGCACCGTAGGGGCATTTTGGTAATTTCACATAAGCCGAAAAGCTCAAAACTGAAGTCTAAGTTTAAAAACTTTTGCTTACTGTTAAAATATTATAATTTACCTAAAATATCAGTAGGTATCAACCCTTGTATGTTTAAAATAGTTTTAGTACATACTAAGCGTTAAAAACGCTTAAAAAGGCGATTAGAAGCCGTTTCCGGGTTCTATATAGAAAACTGATATTTTTATTATTCCAGAAGTTTTAAAATAATTTATTTATCATATATAATCAGTAGCAAAAGGTTTGGGGTCAAAAAGATATGTAAAACTCATTTTATAGCCCAAAAGGGCAAAACCGACAATTACCGGATTAAGCCTATGACTCTAAGTTATGCTCAACCTAAAATTAATTAAAAATCTTCAAAAATCCCAAAATAATATATTACATCAGTGGGTAAAGAGTTTGATATCAAAAAGTATGTTTAAATAGGCTATACGCTAATTATGTCGTTTAATCGCTAAAGAAGCTTTCTAATTACGCTAACCAGCATAACTCTCAATCTACACCTCAAACTGATGTCAAATTTTGGGTGCAAGTTTATAATTCAGTAACTAAGGTTTCTACTCTTTTACATTTTCAAAAATTACGTTTTATGGTGAAAAGGGCATAATGGTCAACATATGAGCAATTAACGGAATCATGCATATTAATTGGATAACCAATGAACCAAGGTGTATAATCACAGAGGGTTATACTAGCATGTAACCTAGTCCAATTAAATCTCTAAGGCATTTCTAAAACATGCTTAAACGGGTCAGAACTGAAAGTCAAAGCAAAAGTCAAATTATGCGACTTTTGGTTCCGAACTGGGCCTTTACTGAAAATTGTCGGGTTGAACATGTTTAGACATGTTCTTACACTAATTACCAAGTTATATTAATGATCAAACAGGTTGTATGGGTTCTACATTGCTAATTATGCATAAATTGGAAATTAAGCATTCTGTTGACTTTTTAATAACAAGTTTGACCCGACATTTGACCTAGTTAGAGTGGGAATCAGAGGGTGCCCTTTTAAGGGTTTAATGCCCACATAATTACCAACTTATAACTACTTTCAATTCGAATAATCACTGGACCATCAATGATTAATCGCTAAGTCAACCGTTAATTACGACGGTTTGACTTTTAAGCTAAAACTAAGTAAAAACTTAACTAAGAAAGGTTAAGCATACTTACTGAAGTCCTATGCACGATTAGTGATCACTTGAGTCTGCTTTGGAGCTCCAGAAATGATCAGATATGCAGAAGTGAGGTGTGGTTACAATGGTTGCACATGAAGCTTTTATATAGTGTTCAAAATCACTTAGATCATTGACAACAAGTGCTAGCAATGGCCATGGATCATCAACAGATGTCCCTAAGGGCCTAGGGGTTGTTTAGGGGTCGTCCAAGATGTGGAAAATCATTTTAAGTCGGTTAGAATGGAGTTGGCAGACAAAAACCCAAAGTTTTCGGAGCAGATGGCCCCTCGCGGCACGCGTAGACCCCCCCAGGGTCCTCGCGTGGCGCGACGCCCCTTCTGATCAAATCTGAAATTTTTAATTTTTATGCTTTGATCCTTGGCTCTTGAAAACTTTGCTTCGACTTTATTTCTTGCACTTTGAACCCTCCAAATTGACTTATAAGGGCTTCAAGACATATACCCACTTTGTTAAGTCCTCGGTTAACTTTATTGTCACCCGAAAAGTCATAAACTTCATCGTAGACGCTTTTAACCTTTCGCATACGAATTTGATCATAACTTTCTCATACGATAACGAATCTTTGTGAAATTTATATCGTGCATTCTAGTGAGCATAATTAACCGTTACAAAGCTTCGGGTTTGCTAAAAGGTCACTCAGAGGTATAACTTAAACATGTTGACACATTTAACCCCTGTAGTTTGTAATCTCTCACTTTCATTCACAATTAGCTTCGTATGATCCATGATTCATTCGTTTGAAGGTATGAGCATCATGTAGGGTTAATGTAAAGTATATTTATTCACTGTTGACATTTAGAACTCGTATATTCACATACTTTCCATGATTGTCAACTTTAATCCTTCTATAACATTCTTTCACACGTTCAAACCTATGATACGTGTCAACACATTATAGGACGTGAATTTTCGAGGTGTTACATTGGGGTCCGAAACAACAAGAATCCTTTGAGATTCTTAAAAAGAAATTGAGCAATGCTCCGGTGCTAACCTTACCTGATGGAATTGAAGAGTTTGTTGTATACTGTGATGCTTCGCACACCGGTATGGGTTGTGTGCTTATGCAACGAGGTAAGGTGATTGCCTATGCATCACGGCAATTAAAAGTGCATGAGAAGAATTACACCACCCACGATTTGGAGTTGGGTGCCGTTGTATTCGCACTAAAGTTATGGAGACATTATTTATATGGAACTAAATGCGTGATCTTTTCTGATCACAAAAGTCTCCAACATTGTGCAATAAAAAAGAGCTCAATATGAGACAGCGCCGTTGGATGGAAACCTTAAATGACTATGATTGCGAGATACGCTACCATCCAGGTAAAGCGAACGTAGTCGCTGATGCTCTAAGCCGAAAGGAAAGAGTTAAACCAATCAGGATCAATGCCAAGAGCATTGAATTGAAGAATAGTCTGAATGAAAGACTATTAGCTGCACAGAAGGATGCTGTTTCGGAAGTTAACCTTCCAAATGAAAAATTGGGAATAACTGCTAAGCAGTTAGCCCCTGGGAAGGATGGAATCCTCAGAATGAATGGAAGAATTTGGGTTCCTATTCATGGAGGACTTCGAGAGGTAATCATCCAGGAAGCCCACAACTCCAAGTACTCAGTTCACCCTGGTGGTGATAAAATGTATCATGATTTGAAGGCTAATTATTGGTGGATAGGTTTGAAGAAATCTATTGCCAAACATGTAGCTAAGTGCCTGACATGTGCTCAGATTAAACCTGAACATCAAAAGCCATCAGGTCTGCTTCAACAACCAGAACTCCCCACATGGAAGTGGGAGATGGTAACCATGGATTTCATAACCAAGTTACCAAAAACCAGGCATGGAAATGATACCATATGGGTTATTGTTGATAGACTGACTAAGTCAGCACATTTCTTGCCCATCAAGGAAACCCATAGCTCCGACAAGTTAGCCCAGTTATACGTAGACAAAATTGTAGCTCTTCATGGCGTACCTGTGTCAATCATCTCTGATAGAGATACTAGATACACCTCTCATTTTTGGAAAAGTTTCCAACAATCTTTGGGTACGCGTTTGAATTTTAGTACTGCTTACCATCCTCAGACTGATGGACAGAGTGAGCGTACAATTCAAACTTTGGAAGACATGCTTCGTGCATGTGTTATTGACTTAGGTGGTAGTTGGGATGACCACCTGCCATTGATCGAGTTTTCCTATAACAATAGCTACCATACTAGCATTCAGGCTGCGCCTTTTGAGGCATTATATGGTAGGAAATGCAGAACGCCTGTCTGTTGGGCAGAAGTAGGAGAAACTCAGTTGTCAGGACCTGATATAGTCCTTGAAACAACGGACAAGATTGTCCAGATTCGTGACCGCCTAAAAGCTGCCAGGGATAGGCAGAAAAGTTATGCTGATGAGAGGCGAAAACCTCTAAAGTTTGAGATAGGCGATAAAGTTCTATTGAAAGTGTCACCCTGGAAAGGTGTGATACGTTTTGGTAAAAAGGGCAAGTTGAGCCCTAGATATATTGGACCATTCGAGATTATCGAATGTGTCGGCAGTGTAGCTTATAAGCTAAACTTGCCTGAGGAGCTGAGTGGGATCCATAATGTGTTCCACATTTGTAATCTCAAGAAATGCCTAGCCGGTGAATCTCTACCTATGTCTCATAAAGACGTACAGACTGATGAAAGCTTGAGATTCGTTGAGAGACCTATATCGATCGAGGATCGACAGGTTAAAAAGCTCCGAAGGAAGCATGTACCTATAGTAAAGGTCAAATGGGACGCCCGTAGAGGTCCCAAATATACGTGGGAAGTTGAGTCCATTATGCGACAAAAGTACCCTCACTTATTCTAGTAAATCTCGGGGTCGAGATTTCTTTAAGGGGGTGAGGATGTAACACCGCATAAAAACGTGTCCAATTATGTAAAGACACGTGTTCTAAACTCTAAAGGTGTGAAAGATTTAGTTTGAAGGACCAAAGTTGTCAAACAGTGAATCTATGAAACCATATGGACTAAAAGTGTCAACATGCCAAACTTGTGCCTCTGAATGACCATACGTGACGAATATATTCTTAAACGAGTGATTGATTGGATATAAGAAGCCGTTTATGAAAATAATCGAAAGATTATTAAATTACACGGGGTAAACGTGTCAACATGTCAATTCTGACCTCCGAGTGACCTTTTAACGAAACCGAGGCTTCAAAATATTCAAATATACTCTCAAGAATAAGTGGTATAAATTTCACGTGGTTTCGAGATCGCTACGCATGTTTTCAAGACTTTGGGCCAAAAGTGTCAATTTGACGAAACTTGCTTTCATATAGATATTTAACGAACCGGAACCTAACGAAGTTAGTTTATTCATCCTAGAGCCTCAACATACTGATTACAAGGGCACTACATGTCAACAACGAAGTTAAAAAGGGTTTAAAACGATCAGGGACTGAAATTGCAAGCTTTGAAACTTGTTTTACCTGATCAGCCAGTCCAAGCGGCCCGCGTAAGCCCCCCTCAGCTTACGCGCCCCGCCTCAGAGTGCCAGTATCAGAAAAATCATGCTAGGTGCGGGTTTTGGCTGTTCCACCGCCTTAGCCTAGTTTGTAACGACCTAGGGAGCTGTAAGTCGGTTAATTTCACTAGCTAGGACACCTGGGTGATCCCAGGACCTCCAATAACACCTGGAAGTGATCCTTGATCTTGCAATTCACTATATAAGGAGAGCTAGTTCTTGAGTTTCAAAGCACACTTGCAAACATTTTCTAATCTACAACATCTGGAGCTTGCTAAGGACAAGGAGAAGACTTAGAAGTGTAGAAAAGACTGCTAGGACCTTTAGTAAGCCTCTAATTTCTTGTTTAGTCGTTTAATTTAGCTTAATTACTCTAAAGTCAAACTTATCGTAAATTTAGTTTGACTTTCGTTTTAATTACAATTGGTTTAACCACTGATCAAATTGAAAGTGGTTATAGAACCACATTAGTGTAGGTGATTAACCCTTACAATGGCACCTCTTAATTATCTCGTTTGACTGGTCAATTGTCGGGTCAAAGTAGTTTGACAAAAAGTCAAACTGGACAGAATGTTGAATATGATTAAAATTAATAAACCAGAGGTTCTAAATTTTATTTTAACATTCTAATAACTTGGTAATTAATATTAAAACATGTTTTACCAGTCCTAACCCGACAATTATTAGTCTAAGGTCAGTTTATAACCGAAAGTCGCAAAAGCTTGACTTTTGCTTTGACTTTCAGTTCTGACCCATTTAAGCTTAATTCACCCATGTTTTAAGCTTCCATTAGGACCACTTTACTTAGTTGTATAACCCTCTGGAGTTATATTGCATGGTTCCTAGTGGTTTGAATTATATGCACTTGATCGTAATTATGCTTAATAATACCATAAACGCCCTTTTTACATACAACTGAGACTTTTAGCAATGTGAATGGACTAACACCTTTGCTACTGATATTTAGACATGTCCCGAAAATTTGACATCAATTTGAGGTCTAGAATAGGAGTTATGCTCAATAGCGTAATTAAGAAGCTTTTTGTTATTTAAAAGACGTAATTAGCATAAAGCCTATCTAAACCCGATTTTTGATATCAAACTTTTTACCTACTGATATAAAATAATATTTTGGGATTTTTGAAGATTTTTAGGCTGAGCATAACATAGGATTATAGCTTGATTTCGGTAATTGTCGGTTTTACCCTTTTCATGCATAAAAATGAGTTTTACATAACTTTTTAATGCCAAACCTTTTGCTACTGATTCTACATGATAAATAAAGTATTTTGAACTTTATAAACTGATCAAAAACTCAGATTTCCTGTTTTAAACCAAATATCCCTTAAAACCGACTTTTAAGCGTTTTAGCACATAGTTTGAGTTAAAACTATATTTGACATATAAAACTTATTACTTATTGATGTTTTTAGTTAATTTATATAATTAAACAGTAAGCCAAAGTTTTTAAACTCAGAAGTCTATTTTGACCTTTAAAGCCTATGTGAAATTACCAAAATGCCCCTACGGTGCATAATTGGACTATATAAGATAAATTTCACACATATAAAATACCCTACTGATATAACTTATAAAAAATACATATTTTTACTAATTAAATCAGACCTGAAACTCAGTTTAATATTTAAACTCATTTATGGGCATTAAAATTACCAAAATGCCCTTATGGGACTTATTTTGGTTTAAATTACTTCTTGGGCATATATGTTAACATCTTACCGATGTATTAACATATTTTGAGCATAATAATGATTAAGAGCTGTATATAATTTATTTGGTTACTCGTTACGCGTTTACGCGTTCAGATCGGCTTATGTGACTAGTTTACATAAAATAGCCGAAACGGGTCAAACCTTATCATTCAATCCTCAATTTCCAGAATGTGATTAGTTTACCCATATTATACAAGTATCCAAGCTTGTCGGGTCTACATCGCATTCTATTCCGGTCTCCGCTTAATCGAGCGTTTAGAACCGTAAGGTTTCCTTCTAGCTAGTCGGTCTAAGTCCTTGACTAAATTAAAGACCCGTTAGCATCCTAATAGGTTAATAAACCTTCTATACAGATTAAATAGCTTCCGGTAGAAGGTGCCTTCGAAAAGCTTTAGGATTTTACTGCTAGCATCAGGTAAATACTTTTAACTTATTTTCCCTTATACGGGCTTGGGATATGGTATTATAATAATACCACTTGGTCGGGTATGAAATCATTTAATCGGATTGTGATTAATAAATTTACATAACCCGTTTTAATCTGTCTTGTTTGATAACATAAGCATTGGGGGTTAATACGACCGTGTCCTGGATATCCTCGGCTCATTTCATTTGAAAATGGCCACGACCTATGCACGGGGTGTAGGCATACACCTGACAGATGCAAATGCTAAAATATAAACCCACATGTTGGGGATAACTCCTTTGTGGGTTTTATAAGTGGTGAGTCGATTAATCAAGACCGGCTTCCAACCGGCCCCAATTGTAAGACAAACATATAAATCTGTATACAAGATTATATTTAAATAATTGTCCCAAGTTATAAAAGATTTGTGCCATGTGCACTTAAATCAATTTTCATAAATACTTTCAAAAGAGTCGGTTAATTGTATTTACCAGTGTAAACTGACGTATTTTCTTAAAGACTGATTTGACAGGTACCTCTCGTAATAGGCTGGAGCTATTAGGTGTCATAAGAGGATCTTGCAAATCCGTAGATACCTGAAGACTGTTATTTGTTTCTTTGTATTTGTTTATGATCCGCCTGTGGATCTTATTACATTCCAGTCTGTATATTCTGTCATTGGAACACTCAGACATTATGGGTTGTAATAGTTTATTCACCAAGCCTTCCGCTGTGCTATTATATTGTGTGTATTGACTATGATGATATCAACTACGTCACGATACTCCCCACCGGGCCCACCGGTAATATGTGGAAATATCGGGGTGTGACACATACATACATGACAACGTTGCACGTGAAGAGCAATAAGACAGGCAAAATGGTTGGTTAACATGTTCACGATGGTTGTTAGATGGAGAAGACAAGCAGTGATGGATTCAAGATTTTTCGTGAGGGGGGTGGGTGGGTTATGTTAGAATAAGTGAGGTAAAAACATGCTGGGTTAAAATGGACTAGGTTAGACAAATTGCATTAGTTCATAGCAAACTCCCTGGATTATGACACGACGTTAACTAATAAAAGCAGGCAACCATTCTATGATAATAAAATATTGATCATACATAGGTTTGGGGTGTCATAGTGTCTAACCTCATAAGTTTAGTGGAATATGCAATTTGACTCATTATCAAAGCTTGTTAATCTTTCAATCACTAACAAAATAAATAATGAATAATCGATAAACATACCCGGATGTAAACTAGTCTATTACAGAAGGTTTTTAATCTTTCAAGTTCCCTAATCTAGAAGGATAAACCATTTATTTGTACAACTACTTTTGTCATTCCTATGAGGCTCATGTGCTGCACAAAAAACGAAAGAAAATAACATCTTAAACAAAAAATCCATGGGTAATTAAGAACTACAATAACCACGTGTTCTTTGTGTTAATTTCAATCTATGTGCTAAAGTATCAGTGTTATGCATGCTAAACAATAGAATGACACATATAATATAGGTAGATGTAAAATTAAATGCATTATTTTTCCTGCTTTTGTCATTCCAACACATCACTAGAGTTGCTAATCAGTTCTTGGAGAAAATCTCCGAGTTAATGTAGAAGGTGACAATGATTAACCTCAAAAGTTGGTTGATCTCAGCCTAGAAAGCGAATGTTTCTTTGTCAGCCAAATTATACCTCCGTTTGTACAGTCGATTACTAGTTGCGAAACTATGAAAGATTGTTTTAAGGGGAAGAATGGTAGTCGATGAGGGGAGGATGGAGAATCACTGAGTTAGGTTGGGGTCATTCAAAGAAAACGACTTGGGCACTTAGGTCTCGTTCAAAGAAAAAAGGTTGGGCTGGACGATGGGCATGTGCACCCTCCTTCCTTAGTAAATCTGCCATTGGTTAGACAAGTTTGGGCGGAGACTGTGTAGATTAATTAGCGGAATGGTTAGGGTATGCTATTCTATATGATGTGATATGAAATTATACGAAGGCTACAACATTAAAGGTTATAGATTTTAGTTGAAACAATAAGATCAAAAGAGTGATGCTAATAGGTGTAACGACAAAATTCTCATGGATGAACTATTATAAAATGTAAATGATAACAAAGAAAATCATATAATGGCATCATTCAAGAAATTTGAGAATTGGATAATAACAAAACATTCAAGATGATACATCCTCATGCATAGTAAATGTTGTATAGTTAATGTTGACAATGCCATGAACAAGGAAAATATGCGATTAGTTAACGAGCTACCTAAAATGTAGGTATTTGATCTTTAAATGTCAATATTGGTGATACTACTTACTTAAGATCCGACCATGTTGAAAGATAATGTATTGTTGAACCCCATGCTTGATAAAGGTAAATAACGATTACTCAATATGGAATCAGCAATGAGTTATATAAACTTTTCTATTTATTATGTTTGTATATAAGAACATGCAACAACGAGACACGCTATAGTAACAAATACCAATCAAGAGGTATGTTTAACAAGATGTTCCAGTTTACTCAGTTTGTTAGGAGAAATCACATTGAAAGGTCCTCCTATATTTTATTACAACCCACAAAACTAACACAAAATAACAAAAGATAACTAACAACTTATAACAATGTTGGGTTAAAATAAGGCCAAACAACTAAAGTTAAACATATATATATATATATATATATATAGGAACGGGACCAGGAGAGAACGATTTGAAGTGTGAGAACAGTGAGAACGATTTTCAGCCATAGGATCTTTATAATTTGTGGCTAAGATGATGCGGTGACATTTTTGTAAATAATGGGAACCTTATAACTACCAGGAGGGGTAAAATTGGAAGATCTAAACAAGAGTGCACATGCTAATCACATGTCATTTTCCCCCATCATATTTAAACGCCAATAACTTTTTTATACGTGATTATTTTTCTAAAAAAATTACACCATAAAACTCAACGTTTTTTTTTATCTTTCCAACGAGTATACTATTGATATACTTTTCGAAAAAAAATGAAATGAGTTTTATGACGTTTTTTTCTGAACTGGGTGTTTTATGGCGTTTTAGACTAGTTATTTTTATGGCGTTTTTCTGAACTATGTGTTTTTGTGGCGTTTTAACTAGGTATTTTCATGGCGTTTTTCTGAACTAAGTGTTTTATGGCATTTTAAACTGAGTTTTTCATGACGTTTTTCTGAACTGAGTATTTTATGGCGTTTTAACTGGGTATTTTCATTGCGTTTTTCTGAATTTGGTGTTTTTATGGCGTTTTATTTGAACACCCAGTTCATGTGTGTGGGTTTTTTTGACAATATTACCCCTTAGTGTAATTTAGCATCAATGCCACATGTCAACTCCAAAATCGTTCTCACCGTTCTCACACTTTTTACCATTCTCTCTAAATCCTGACCCTATATATATATATATATTGTTAAACCCTACCCTATATATATACACACACATAACATTGAACGTGAATACTTCACAAAGCTAGTGCCTCATTATAGTGTCCTTCAAAAGCTACAAAAGAAGGTTTTAAAATAAACCGCGACACCGACGTTATCAAGCAAGTTAATTGCTAAAAACAATTATGAAATAAATCCAAATTCTCGTTTAACGGAATCATTGTTGGATTAATCTTATTACAATATATCTAATTAAAGTTTGGATTAATCTTATCACAATATATCTTATAGTTAAAGTAAGTATCTGCAGTTTGAATTAATCTTATCACAATATATCTTATAGGTAAAGTAAGTATCTGGTTTATTTAAAATGATGTCTAAGTCTAATTATGTTATATATGGTTTTATATAAATAGGGTTTGATGTAATTGTATGTCGTATGCTTATTTTCTATGTTTCATCATCAAACAAAAAAGCTAATCAAAATTTTGATCATAACCTACACATTTTTCCTTCTTTCTGGTTTTTTGTTTGTTTTCTTGCTATTGTGCTAAAACAATATTATCCAAGTCAGCCATCAATCATAACTAAAGCATGTTAAGTCATGAAATTCTATATTCGTAATTACTCTACTATAGAAATAAATCTTATCTTTAAAAGTGTGCATAATGCACATGATATGATTTATGTAAGTTAACTCACAAAACCAACAAAACTAACATCAAAGTGAAGTGAAAGGTCCTCCTATATTTTATTAAAACCCACAAAACTAACACAAAATTTTACTAACTTATAACATTGTTAGGGTTAAACTAAGGCCAAAATAAAGCTCAATGATATTATGGCTAATAATATAAATTTAAAAGAACCAAAATAAAGCTAATTGATAATGTGTCACACCCCGACCACGTAAAACAACAAATCGTGGCGGAAACGTCGGGGAGTGTTGTAACAGAATCATTGTTTCAAAGTAGTGGGGTTACTACCAGTAACAATGTCCTGAACTGGGTCAGGAAGGCCATCGATGTACTTTTCAATTTCCTTCTCCAAAGGCATAACCATGGTAGGACATAACAGACTTAACTCCTCATAACGATCAGTGTAGGCTCGATGTTCACCGCTGTCTTGTTTAAGATCGTTAAATTCTCGTTCCAAAGCCCTGAGCTCATGACGAGGACAGAATTCCTTCATCATTAGAGCCCGAATCTCTTCCCAGGTTTGTGCCATTGCCACATCGGCACCCCTATCACGCATCACCCCGTTCCACAATGTAAGAGCACGCTTCTCGAACGCACTGGATGCAAACTCAACCTTGCGCTCATTCGGACATTGCACATGTCTGAATGTGCTCTCCAAACTTTCGAACCATTGCAGGAGCGCGGTTGCTCCTTGAGACCCAGAAAACTTCAAAGGTTTAGCAGAATTGAAGGTTTTGAAACTACACTGAGCATTGTTGTTGTTATTGTTGTTGTATAACTGATGGATCTGGGTTACTATGTTCAGAAGCACTGCAACCATTTGTTGAGAGACAAGGGCTGCGACTTCTTCGTTGGTTAGAGGTTGTGCATCTCGTCGATGAGGCATTGTCTAAAAGGAATAAGGGAACATGAGGAACGAGTGAGGTCGACAATTCGGAAAAACAAAAGAGGTATTGAAAACATCGACAAAACACAAGGAAGGCGATCATTCGTTCGTTACCTCGAACAAACAAACGACACGCAGTGACTAATCAAAGTAAATGGATCAATATAATCTATCACCGAAGACATGCTCGCCTATAAGTGAACACTCACCCCAAGAGTTCCCAGGTAAGAGTGACTGGTCCGATGCTGCGGATTTGTACGAACACTCTAGCCTTAGACAGAAAACTCAGGGTACAGGCATTCACCCTTCCAGTTTGCACGTGTTCACATTATTTAGACCCGAACTTTAACGAGATTTTGAAAACTTTGAAGGTTCAAAACCTTATAATAAATCATCCTAGAACAGATGATTAGTTTTCAAAGCAGATTCGAAATTTTGTGTTCTTGTTGTGGTTGTCACGTAAGGATAGGTGACGGTATTGTTTTACGATCTAAACACAAGAATCTTGTGTTAGGGTCCTAGGAAGGTTATAGTCTAGGTCAAAGCATTACTAATAACCTAATTCCCTATAACCATTGGCTCTGATACCAACTTTTCTGTCACACCCCGACCACGTAAAACAACAAATCGTGGCGGAAATGTCGGGGAGTGTTGTAACAGAATCATTGTTTCACAACCATGGATTAAATTGTTTCGTTTATTGAATTATTGAACTCATTGTTTTATTACAATTCAGATAAATACAAATATTGTCTTTCGAGTTTTAAAGTCACTAAGGCACGAGTCCATCCTATGTATAGCATGCATCAACAATCATCTCATAGCAAGACCTGAAACATATATGAAAATATGTACGTCAGCATAAAAATGCCAGTGAATAACATAGGTTTTGTTGATTTAGATTCATGGCTTTAGTTAATATAAGAAAAAGGTTTTATGTTTTACAAAAATAGCCATGAATCCTTGTAAAAGTTTTGTTTCTAAAAATGTATTGTTTTGATAAAAGGTTTGTAATATATACAAAAAAAATGTACTTTGGTTTGGAAATAGTTAAACGTATAGTATATCAAAAATAAACTTTTGTTACTAAAATAATAGATTTGGTAGTATATCACTAATATACTTTTGGTTTTGTAAATAGCATCTCAAACTATGTTTTGGTTTTGAAAATAACATATCAACTATGTTTTGGTTTTGAAAATAACATATCAACTATGTTTTGGTTTGATAATAGCATATCAACTATGCTTTGGTTTTGAAAATAACATATCAACTATGTTTTGGTTTGATAATAGCATATCAACTATGCTTTGGTAAATAACAAGATCAGTAGTATATTGAAATATATGTTGGATTTTGTACATAGTATATCAAAATTATACTTTGGTAAATAATATCACATTTGGGAGCACATCAAACTGTACTTTGGTAGTATATCAAAGTATACAAAAGAAAACGTGATTTGGTATTCATTCAAACCTTAGTGTATCAAACTACACCTTGGAGACTATAGAAATACCACAAAGGCAATTTCTATTTGGTTAAAATTTGGTTTCTGACATTCCATACAACAAGAATGGGGTGTCTAGTCCTATAGCGCTATATCGTACTACCAATCGGCTTGGTGAATGTATGAAGAAAGTACAATCTAACAATTAGTTTTAGAATCCATGAAAATTTGTGTTTAAACCATAGATAATTGTTTAATTCGTCAAAAGATAAGTACTAGCATGTATAATCATATAGTTGAAGTTATGAAAATAACAAATAGGCACATATGTTTCACCCCAAATCATTTGAAAATAGTAAAAGAGGGGACAATGTACTCACTTGAGATTGCAAGTATCCTTGATTAAGTGTCCTAACGAAGCTCGGGAAATCAAGGAATCAAGTGGCACCTAGTATGGAATCACTATGTTAAATAATCGGATCCTAAATCGGGAGATATGATAGAATGAAGTTCTATAAATCAAATGAGTATTGGAACTCATATGGCATGATTTAATAGACCTAACATTCTGATTTGGAAGTCTACCTAAGTGGTTTTGACCCGTTTCGACCCATTATGGTAGTATAAGCTACTATAACGCGTCGTTTGCGTAAAACTATGGTCGGATGGTTAACTATGTGCTATGTCAAGTCTTACATGCCCAATAATACCTAAACATGTTACTAAGTCAGATTATATGTGAAATAGTTGATCACATATGCAAAATATGGATTTATGCTTCAAAAGGGCATTTTGGTCATTTCCTATGGGCATATAAACTACTTAACAAATAACTAACCAATCCTAAGTGATCATAAGGTATAACCTCAGAGGTTATTCCCTATGCAACTATGATCACTAAACATGCTTGGTCGGATCCTAATGATCGACCAAGTGGGTCGGGTTCGAAAGTCTAAGCGGTTGTCTAGACCGCTTAACTTACGACCCTAAACAAGCACTAAACTAGTAGTGACGAGTTAAACATGTCAAAACATGTTTAACTAACTTAGAAAACTGATTTGGTATCAAAACAAAGTGTTTTGTTTTGATTCCTAAAAGTAGTTCCGTTGCAAAATGCGTGCTAAAACGCATTTTGACCGAAACTTTGACTCGTCACTACACCTAGTTAACGTGGTAATCAGTAGGTATAATCGCTAAGGATTATAACCATCGTGATTACAATCACGTTACAAAGTTCAAACGAACTTTGTGTTGACCATTGACTGGTCAAAGCTGAAAGTCAAACACTGTTTGACTTTCACGCTTGGAAAGCGATAAAAGAACGAAAGAAGCTTACAAAGGGTCCAAGCTAGGGAGAACTTGATCTAAAAATTCTCAGGTATGAAGTTATAAACCTCAACTTAGAGAAAATCAGATCAAGGGTGAGAAAAACAAATGAATGGCATGGCTATTTATACTTGTGGATGATGAACAAGACCATCACAAGTGTTTATGTGGCCAACAAGCAAAGGATCTCAGCCATACATGTGTTAAGGGCCAGCTAATATGCCTTGAAGAGGTGTTAACTTGGCCATTCACAAAGAACTTACAAGAACAACCCCTGAATTATCAATCCGTTGCTGAAAAACAACTTTCTGTCGCTGGCATGAGCTCGCGCCCCGCGTAAGCATAGGGATCAGGCTTACACGGCCCGCGTCCTCCCTGCAGATCAGCAAAGTTTCAAAATTAACAGGTTTGGTCCCTGCACTTGATTAAGCTCATTTTTGGCACATTTGACCCCCGTTAAGCCATTTTCAAGGCTCTACAAGGTGGTCAAAGTATAGAGGACACAAAATATGCTCGGAAATATCTCGGATGTCGGTTCGTTTGGTTGTACGGTCACGTTATTCTTCTAATTACGACGAAACTCGAACGGACGCGAAAACGATCCAAATTAAGCGACGAATGGTATTTTTGGATGCCGATCACTAAAATAAAAATATTTTGGTGTTTACAAAAATTTTGGATGTCCAGATGTGGTCAGAACGTAAGATATGCGCGTAAATGCAAACTTATGCCGTTTTTGACACTTTTAGTCCCTGTAAGATCAATTAAGCATATTTTCGCACACCGAACCATTCAAAGCTTATTTCTAAGCTATGTTTAGGTTATATATGGTATGTTTAGCTTATGATCATGTTCCGGACTGTACGTTGCCATATGAAACGACAGACTTTTGCAGTTTGACGCAAATAGTCCCTGTGAGTGAACAAACTTGGTTTTGCCATACCAAACCCTTTAAAACTTATTTCTAAGTTATGTAAAGGTTACGTAAGGTATGTTAAGCCTATGTCACTGTTCCGGAGTGTTTGTCGCGTTATACTGATTACATTTACGCATCAGTTCGCGTATAACCTTCCAGAAAGCGATTTAAAGCTCGAAATTGAACAAGAATTGATATGTGCAAATGATACACATATTTAAACAAATCCCAAGTATGAAACACAATATTTCATTGGTTTGGTATTTGTTTGATGGTCGTAGTGACACAGGTGTCACATAATGTATGCAACATTGAACTGGCAACATCAACTAGGAATTCTTGTAAAGCTAGTGCCCCATTGTCCTTCTAATGCTACAAAAGAAAGCACTAAAATAAATCGCGACGCCGAGATTATCAAGCATATTAAATCACCGAAAACAAATATAAATTAAACTCAAATTCTCATTAAATGGAATCATTGTTGGATTAATTGTCATGATATATCTTATATTTAGGGAAAGTATCGAGTTTATTTAAATTGATTTTTAAGTCTAAATATGTTTTGTCTGGTTTTATATAAAAGGGTTTGATGTAATCGGTTTATGGTACGTTTATTTCCATGTTTTATTATAAAATAAAAAAGCCTCAAACTTTCGATCATAACCTACATATTTTTCATTCTCTTTTTTGTTCGTTTTTAGCTGATGTGCTAAACCAATATGATCCAAGTCGGCCTTCAATCATGACTAAAGCATGTTAAGTCATGCAATCCTGTACATGTAATTACGCTATTATGGAAATAAATCTTATCTTTAAAAGTATGCGTAGCGTACATGATATAATTTATGTAAGCTCGATGTGTATTTCTTTAGTATTTGCTATGTTCTCATTACTTAATTGAAGATTAAATCGTGTTATAATTTTACCATGTTATTTAGTTATAATGTTATCATATTATCCTATAATGTTATGTTGTTATAATTTTGTCATGATATATCTTATAGTTAGGGTAAGTATCGAGTTTATTTAAATTGATTTTTGAGTCTATATATGTTAGCTCTGGTTTTATATAAATAGGGTTTGATGTAATCGGTATATCGTACGTTTATTTCCATGTTTTAATATTTAATAAAAAGCCTCAAACTTTTGATAATAACCTACATATTTTTCATTCTCTTTTTTGTTCGTTTTCTTTTCTACCTGATGTGCTAAACCAATATGATCCAAGTCCGCCATCAATCATGACTAAAGAATGTTAAGTCATGCAATTCTATACATGTAATTATGCTACTATAATCTTATCTTTAAAAGTATGTGTAGCGCACATGATATAATTTATGTAAGCTCGATGTGTATTTCTTTAGTATTTGTTATGTGCTCATTACTTAATTGAAGATTAAATCGTGTTATGGTGTTATATTTTTACCATGTTATGTTATAATGTTATTATATTATCCTATAATGTTATGTTGTTATAATTTTGTCATGATATATCTTATAGTTAGGGTAAGTATCGGGTTTATTTAGATTGATTTTATATAAATAGAGTTTGATGTAATCGGTATATTGTACGTTTATTTCCATGTTTTAATGTTAAATAAAAAAGCCTCAAACTTTTGATCATAACCTACATATTTTTCATTCTCGTTTTTGTTTGATTTCTAGTTGATGTGTTAAACCAATATGATCCAAGTCGGCCATCAATCGTGACTAAAGAATGTTAAGTCATGCAATTCTATACATGTAATTACGCTACTATAGAAACAAATCTTATCTTTAAAAGTATGCGTAGTGCCCATGATATAATTTATGTAAAGCTCGGTGTGCATTTCTTTAGTATTTGCTATGTTCTTATTACTTAATTGAAGATTAAATTGTGTTATCGTGTTATATTTTTACCATGTTATGTTGTTATAATGTTATCATATTATCCTATAAGGGAGAGAATCATGAGAAAACTACATATAAATGAGAAAACTAGAAAACTAACTAAAAAAAACCTAAAAAAACCTAAAAAACATACCCATTTTTTTACAATTTTTTATAAAAAAATCGCTAGTTTTTATATATAAAAAATTTTCAAAAAATAAAAATAAAAATTTGTTGTACTGCACATATGCATTATATGTGTACTACACATGTGCACTATATCCGTATTAGTGCACATGTGCAATACAACAATTTTTTTTTATTTTTTGAAATTTTTTTTCCATGCATAATTTTTTTTAGTTAGTTTTTTGGTTTTCTCATTTAAACTAGTTTTCTCATGATCCATCCCCTATCCTATAATGTTATGTTGTTATAATTTTTTCATGATATATCTTATAGCTAGTTAGGGTAAGTGTTGAGTTTATTTAAAATTATTTTTGAGTCTAAATATGTTAGGTCTGGTTTTATAAAAATAGGGTTTGATATAATCGGTATATAGTACGTTTATTTCCATGTTTTAATATTAAATAAAAAAGCCTCAAACTTTTGATCATAACCTACATATTTCTCATTCTTTTTTTTGTTCGTTTTCTAGCTGATGTACTGAACCAATATGATCCAAATCGGCCATCAGTCATGACTAAAACATGTTAAATCATGCAATTCTATACATGTAATTACGCTCTTATAGAAATAAATCTTATCTTTAAAACTATGCTTAACGCACATGATATAACTTATGTAAGCTTGGTGAGTATTTAGTATTTGCTATGTTCTTATTACTTAATTGAAGATTAAATCGTGTTATCGGGTTATACCATGTTGTTATAATGTTATCATAGCAAGTAAAATCCAAACCTAGCTTTTAAGTTTTTGATGATCACTATATATCTTGAAGATTATCTTAATCAAAACATAACTTTATAAGTTTATAGTGATTTATGATTCCAAATAAATTAAATATATGTAACGTTTCTTTTGAAAGAGATTTCACAAGAATCATGTTACATCCTTTTTTATAAATCTCTAGTTTATTTCTTTCACTAGTGTGACATAAACGGGATTTATTTGATAGAATATTTCAAGTTTGAAATTTAAATAAAAAGCAGACTTTAAACTACTATACACATGGGGACACAACTATATCATGAAGAAATCACATTGGTAGGACATTCAGGTAGATCTTCAAATAACATAATTTTATAAGATACCAAACTAATTTTATAAGATACGAAACGAAAACCAACATTATAATTTTATAAGATACCAAACTAATTTTATAAGATACGAAACAAAAACCAACATTTTAAGGAAAGTAAAAAGAAATACAATGAAAGACCATAGAGAAAAATGCACCCCAAAATAGGAAAATAGCTTTACTTTCACGGAAAATAATGGTTTGGCCACATCAGATTCGGGTTGTCAACAAACGGAGCCATCTCATACCCGGGACCAAGACCCATATTTTGTTCAGATGGATTGTTCATCCAATCTGTGAACCATTGAGTCTTTTGCATCCCACCCATACCACTCATATTAGGATCAACCATAGGTCTTTTCTCCCATGCCTGCATCACATGTCCTCTCATCATCATTTCATTATTACTACTCGAAGCATGATCGCCAACACTTACATGTGCTCTAGGTGGAACTGACTCCGGTGTCACGGCTACGCCTTTACCCGTGGTGTCTTTCTTTAGGGACTCAATCCTCCTAGAAATGTCTTTCATGGTTTGGTCCACCAACCCACCTAGATCATTCAAATCCGGCAGGATCAAGTTTGCTATCGTCCCTTTTCCGGTCAAGCATTGGTACATAACCTCAGTCATCTCCTTCTCCCTATTTTCCTTGATCTGCTTCTTGAGTTGGTCATTTGCTTTGGTGATCCTTTGCTTGATGAAGCTCTCTTGATTCACCATTTTCTTGCTTTGCTCCATCTCTGGCATCCTTTTGAACTGGGCTAGCACACGTTGGACACCGATGTTGTTCGGCCACACCTCAGGTTGAGCTTCATATGGGCTATATATTATAGCACATGCATCAATGCCACATAATGTGCTCAACTCATTCACCTTCTTCATCAAACCCTTCTTCCTTTTCTTGTAGGTTGCTTTCCTTGCTGAGTCATTCATTATGAAAGCAAGCTTCACTTTCTTCCTTGTCATGGCAACACTTATGCCAAACAAGCAAATACTTAGAGGAATTATGGAAGTTGTATGGTGGAGTTTCTTTGTTGCAACTGGGCATTGCTATATATACACTATAGGTGACATATATTACATAACTATAGCATTAAAAATGTTTTCTATGATGTTTTTTTAGGAAAAATATTAATTCGTTGATTTCTATGTATATAGAGTTATAACAAGGAATTAATTATACAACAATTAATATGATTACACCTATTTGATTGTGTTTTTCTTTTTTTTCAAAATCTGGAGATAAACTTTGTTGATTGTAGCATGAGCATATCGCCACAACTACTATACTCTACAAAAAGCTTTGACGTATTAAAATGAGTTAAAAGTTGAATTGTTTTGTCACAAGCCATTTATATAGAAGAATCTCATGGGAATCCATTCTGTTGAGAAACGAAAATAAAAAAGATAAAAGAAAGTTAGAAAGAAAATAATCTATTATGGGAAAAATAGGTATAATAGGTATCATAATCAATATCACGATCGTGTAGTTAAATGTGTTGGGTGAAATATAAAGCATTTACTAGCGACTTTAGGAGACCATAGTAAACCTTGAGTTTGGGAGTATATACTAATGAGAACGTTAAATCGAGTTTGTTAACATACCATGCAGGGGCGGACCTCTTAAGGCGCAAGAGGGTGCACCTGTCCCCACCAATGTTTAGGTTAGTAGTGTAACATTTCCGATTTTTCGTCCGGAATTTTTAAAATTATATAAGTCCGTCCCCGCCAATTATATTGCCTAAAAATTTTCTATCCCTACCAAGTTTATGTGAAAACGAGTCCTTTGAATGAATGAATATTATTTAGTTTAATTCATTTGGAGTTATTATTGTTTGACCCGACCCGAACATATAAAACGAAACATAGCGATAGAAAATTTTTCTTTTGTGTCCCATGATTTTTGTTATATCTTGGGTAACTATTGGCTTTATTGGTGATTTAAGTTGCTGTGAGTTGTAATCTTAGCTTGTGAGGCTATAACGTTCTTTTACCATTGAGTCATCCTTACACATGCCACACGCCCACCCAACCTTTTAGCCATGTATTTTTATAAAATCTTTCTTGATTGGTTTGTTTTGTATCAACAAGAAAGAGAAAAAGCACACGGTAGAGACCAGAGAGAGAGACAATGTTGATGCACTTTTGTGTGGATATGGCTAGGTTCGATTCGGTTCGGTTCTAGAGCGGCGTAGCGACATTCCTCTATCATGCGCCTAGAAGATCGACACACAAAACACCACGACATGCGATCAAAAGAGTTGCCATGACATCAGCATGATGTCATGGTGATCTATTCATGCCTATTTCATTAAATATACATAAGCATATACATCGAAATAGAAATTGGGCCATGACATCGAAATAGGCCATGTGCCTTGACATCAAAATAGGTGAATGATATATGGATCGAATGGTCTATTTCGATTATATCAGGTCCAATTCGATATATTCACATTAGGGATGAGCAAAATGGACCCGGTACCGGTACCGAATTTACCGAACCGGGTACCTTTTCGGTACCGATTCGGTACCCACTTTTGACATTTTCGGTACCGGTTCGGTACCGGTCCGGTACCGGTTCGGTACCGGTATTTTGCTCGTTTTTACCCTCAAATACCGGTACCGAACCGGTACCGGTACCGAACCGTACCGAACCGGGTATATTCGGTACCGGTACCCACTTTTGAGGATTTTCGGTACCGGTTCTTTCGGTACCGGTACCGGTTCGGTACCGAACCGGACCGAGCTCATCCCTAATTCACATGCCCTCTCTATTTCGAGTTCGACTACTACAAAATTAGGCAATTGCCACTAAAATTTGCTATTAAAAAGAACGGTAGCAAATTTAGCAACTTATTGACCACGTAAATAACAAATAAATTTAGCAACTTATTGACCACGTAAATAACAAATTGACAACACCTCTCACAATGAAACCCTAATTTTTATGCCCTGCTCATTCAATCCTAATTTTGTACTGCCGCTGATCAATCGCTCCGATTAATCACTCCGATTGGTCTCCGCTCCGATCAACAATATTCGCTATTATCAATCGCTCCGATCAATCACTTTGATTAATAGAAAAACTTAATACTTTTTATTCGATATTGATCATTCGAAGAACTCAATCGAAGCGGAAACTCCTTGAATTCTACATCTTCTACCGCTCAATTAAAGTAGCAAAGTACCGAACCGTACCGGGTATTTTGGTCTAATGTTAGCTATTGATGTCAACGAAGTCAATCCATTTGTTGACATGTGATTCTTGTTTTAAGGGTGGCTAAGGGGATTTATTGCGGATTATGGTGTCCCAGTAATGGTGGTCATACATGCAACTTTTTAAGAGTAACAAAGCAGGGGCAAGCGATAGCAAAATGATGACAAATAGGGTAGTAAAATGGTGACGAAAATTGATAGCAAAACGGTAGCAACAAAAAAAGGTAGCAAAACGGTGTAAAAAGCGGTAGCAAAAAAGTGACAAACTAACGGTAGTAAATCTGTAGCAAAAAACTAAACGGTAGCAAATAGGTGGCAATAGGGAATTTGCTACGTGTGCTTTTTCTTACCGAGTTTTTGGTGGCAAAACGGTGACAAAGAGGCAATTGCCACCGTTTGCGACCGAAAAAATGTGGTAGCAAAAACCCTATTTTCTAGTAGTGAATTCGATAGAAGTAGAAGTATTTTGATGTGTTCGGATATGTGTTATGTTTCGATGTAACTTTGCTAGTTTGAGTATAAATACCAGCAGAGGCTATGTTTCTAAATAGAGAGCTTGAATGAGCTAGATAGAGAGTGTAGAGAGAGAGTGTTCTGGTGTGTGTTGTATTTGTCCAATATTGTACCGAAACTTTGTCGAATTGAATACATGGAATCGTTAAACGGTGAATCTTAGTGTGTATTACATTCTCTCGCTCGGTTTGTGTCGTAGCTTGGATTCCACACTCACTACGACATCCGAAACAAGTAATCATGTTCGTCCGACGATCCGTATCGAGACCTACAAGTGGTATCAGAGCCTAAGGCTCGATTTGTTGAAAACCGAGTTCGTTGTGAGGTTTTGGTGTGATTTTGAAGGTTTATTGTCTAAAAACCCCAAAACCCACTTGTTTTTGCTGAAAAACATAGATTAAAACCTGAAAATTGAACGTTATTTGAAAATGTTTTCGGTTGAGAGTTGTTAAAAAGGATGAAGATAATTGAGAATATTGTTTTTGTTAAGTTTTGAAGTGAAAAATCAACATCACCATTTTTTCCGGCGAGGTTGGCTGCCGGAGAAGGTGACCGGAAAAGAACAAAACGATTTTTAGTGTTATTGGCTGACTTTGAGTGGAATTTTTGTCTGTTTAAAAAAAAAATCTAACGAAAGTGAAACATCATTTACGCTGTGTTCCCGAGTTAAAAATCCCTCCCTTTCCCTCCCCTCCCCTCCCCTCCCCTCAATGTCTTTCCAAATTGGAAAGACTATTTTCAGGCAAAAAAAACTCCATTTTCCCTTCCCTCCCCCTGTTAAGTGGATCTCTGGAATACCATTTTCCCTCCCCTCCCCCTGTTAAGTAGATCTCTGGAACACAGTGTTATATAATCTTAAAAGGAAATGTCGGTGCACCATTCTTTTGACAATAATGCCCTTTCCTGACTTCTATTTCGCCATTCGTTCTCCTCACTTCTATTTCGCCCTTCGTTTCCACTCGACTGAAACATATCCAAAACCCTAGCACAATTGCTGTGCCATCATCTCCACACACTTGCCAGTCCTTCAATCGATCGCTCACGTTTCCCCTAACCCTATGCTCCATCGTTCACGCCTCCGATTCCTGTATTTCTGTTCTAATTCGATCTGGAAATTGTGGTTGTTCTGTTCATTGTTTTAGATCTTCTCGGTGAGTTTTCAGATCCTTATTTTTTCAATTATTGTTTGGATCTGTGTGTTTTTGTTGAAATTTGGTTCAGATCTGATGATTATGTGTGTGTTTTTGTTGAATTTGAAGAGTCAAAGATGGAGCCTATGGATATTGTTGGTAAGACCAAAGAGGATGCTTTGTTACCGAAAGGTTTGTTTGATTTTTTCATGTTTACATCTGATAATAAGCTTTGATTTTGTGGTTAATACGTGACTTTTAGATTCATTTGCAGTGTTTTTATTTTTTTAAAAGTTCGGTGCCCCAGTTCGGCGGCTAGGGTTTAGTCAGAGTTTTCCCAACGATTGAGGTAAGTTTCGATCTTCTTTTTTGGTTGATTGTTGTTTGAATCAACCTTTTTATGTAATTAGGTTATTAAGGTTTGCTATTGTTGGTTTCGTCTGTTAATTGTCGACTTTGATTTCAAGTCGTTTTAGTCAAGTGTGTAAGAGGGGGTTTGCATTTGTGAAATAAATAAATCATTTGACGACCATATGATTTTTTGACTAATATATAGTAGACAAAGAGGTTTTGGAAAGGGTATCTGGGTATGGTGAGTGATAAACGTTTACTCAATATTCTATTTACGTTTTTCCGTGTTGTAATGCAGTCAAATCAACCACATACATTTGTTATTGTTACCCTCGATCCACCTATCCGTAAGGGTCAAACTATGTATCCACATATAGTGTTGCAGGTATGTTGCAATTGCTCCTGATGATTGGGTTTGCTTTATTGTGAGAAAAAAATTGTATTTATTATCTGTTTTGGTGTGCCATAGTTTGAAACAGATTATGTGGTGGAAAGCACGTTGACAATGAATGAAGATCTTTTCGCTACCAAATACAAGGACAAGCTAGTACCAACTTATAAGGTAATTTCTTTATGTAAGTTATAAATTCTTGCTGTGATTAAAATGAATTGCCAGTCTCCCTTTCTTTCATTTATATAGGGCATAAGAAGCATAGTTGTTAGCGAATAGCGGATGATAGCGACAAGCAACCTATACGCTACGTAGTGATAGAGATGAAATAGTGGGCGCTATTTTATGTTTAGCGATACACTAGAAGAAGATTTCAGAAATATTTTATATGTATATTATATCCAAACACGGTGTTTCTATACGTATATTTAACAAAAAACCTAAAATCCAGCTATTGTATACGTATATTTTATCGCTATTTATATTAGAACCAAAAAAAAAGCCCTGAAATTCCGCTATTTACTCGCTATGGAGGTGTTATGAGCGCTTCGCTACGCTATTCTATTCGCTGTAGCGCTCGCTATGAACGCTATTAACAACTATGATAAGAAGTGATACTTTTGACCCGTTTACCTATAAAAAGGGTCGGTTTAGGATTTTTTTTATCCCTAACGGGCCATGCGAAAGGATTTAACCCATTTAACTAAATAGATTGGCTCAAACGGGTCATACAGATTGAAAGTCATCCGCAATGTATTCTGCATGAAAATCTCCTAAAGTTAAAGTCTATTTGTAAACATGTTTAGCACATTACATATACAACTGAACAAGAAATGGATAACAAGTTGTTTGCGGGCCGGTCCAAGTTGACCTGGTTTGAGCAACGACCCAAAGCCGTTTCGACTTCTTTCTGAACCCCTTTTGACTTATACCGATCCGTTTGTCTCGCCCATCTTGCCATCTTATATGAGCTTTCACACCAACTTTCGTTTATTCTTAGATGGTTTTAATATTTAAAATGAACAGGGACTGATTTATGAAGTGTTTACAATGGTATTGAGGGGCTTATCAGGCACAAAACTCACAAGACCCGGAAAATTCCGTAGCTGTCAAGACGGTTACGCTGTGAAGTCATCGTTAAAAGCCGAAGATGGCGTTCTTTATCCGCTTGAAAAGAGCTTTTTCTTCTTACCAAAACCACCTACTCTTATTCTATACGATGAGGTATTACATTACAGTCTAAAATTAAAAAAAAAAGAAGTTAATATAATATTACCTTTAGTTGAGCCACCCTAATGTTACAATTTTATCCATTTATACCTTTTGATTTTTCATAATTTGATTCTTAGTGACTTTGGTCTTCATGATAGATGGCAAAATATTCCAAGTGCAAGCTGGAATTCAGCAAGTGTCAAAGGAAGGTAACCTTAAATAATAAAGTCAAAAGAACCAATTGGTCAAAATTTATACATTTGACCTCAAAAGTCAAATTGGCACAAACTTGAAATGCTTTTGTGTGTTTGACATGTACAGGATATAGGGTATGTTTGGCAAAAGTAGTTGGTCGCAAAAGAAGAGTTCGGTGATGAAGAGGTGAACTATGAATCTTCTTCGCTCGATCCACTTTAGATGAAGAAAGCCAAGAATGCGATCTTGAACCAACGCTACGTAGCGCGCCGCAACGCGCGCGGGGTATAAACCTAGTTGTTTATGAAAGGGAAACATCTTACAACAGGGGAAAGTCCCAAGTATTTTCTTTTGATGAGTAAACTGCCATTTTGGTCTCTGAGGTTTGGTCACTTTTGTCATTTTAGTCCAGATTTGAAATCTTTAGAATCTGGGTTCATGTGGTTTCACTTTTATTGCCATTTTAGTCCAAAAATCAAATCAGCTCATATTTCTCAAATTAATTCCTACTATTTGGTCCTTTTCCCCAGGGGTAAAATGATCATTTTTATTTTTTATTTTATTTAAAGAAAATAAATACCCCCACTTCTTCTTCTTCTACCTCTTTCTCTCTGGATCTCTTCTGCATAACAAAATGGCATAATCGAGTTTCTAGAACTGAACCATACTCCCTACACTGTATACTCCCCTCCACTTCTTCTCCACCTCTACCACTATCCCCTCTCTCTATACATTTACATATAGAGAGAGAATCACAATATCAATCTCAATCCCACACACAGTAACAATATGCAATCTGAGTTGACTTACCGGTGCCCGGAGTCCCAACTGACGTCGGAATCTTACTCTCCGAAGCCAAACAAACCGTTAATCGCGTTGTTCATTACATGCTCCGTGAACAGCGTCTCGTATTTTTACTCATCGGCAATGACATCGCCACCACCGCTGTCACTGAATCGGTCCAATTGATGAACCCGAGGCGACTCGTTAGGGTTGAAACGGTAGGTGCGCGGTTCTTGCTAACGAGCACCAGCGAGGTGTACGGAGATCCTTTGCAGCACCCTTAGGTGGAAACCTACTAGGGCAACGTGAATCCAATTGGTGAGTTGTTTATTTTGATTCCGGTGACTTTATACCGATGGATTTGAAATGGATGATGGTTGTGGTTGTAGTACAGGGGAGAAAAGGTCGATGAGACGAAGGTGGTTCCGGTGGTCGGAGATAGGGCTGTTCATGAGCCGAGCCGAGCCAAGCTAGGGCAAGCTCGGGCTCGGCTCGGCTCGGATTTGAAACCGAGCTGAAAATCTAAGCTTGGGCTCGACTTGGTTTTAAACCGAGCTGGCTCGGCTCGGCTTGGTTTGGCTCGATTTTAAAAATATAAATTAATACATAGCTCTCAAAATTCAGTATTCTAAAATATTATTCAATACTTCAAAAGAACATATTCAAAACAAGTTCAACCTAATAAATTACAAGCCAAAATCACGTTCAACAACGCAAAAAAGTTTTATATTTCAAGTAAATACAATATTTGTTCATTAGTACGGCAATCAACCGTTAAATATGTCATACATATCAAATTACAAGCCTAAATACATGTAAATAATAATCACTTTGTGTAATATATTATATGTATATAAAAATTAATATATTATAAGTAAAATAATTCGAGCTAAGCCGAGTCGAGCTACCAAGCGAGCCAAACCGAGCCAATTTGGCTCATCACGAGCCGAGCCGAGCTAGGCTCACTTTCTAACCGAGCCGAGCCGGCTCGACTCACTTTCAAACCGAGTCATATCGAGCGAGCTTTTTCCGAGCTAAATTCGAGCGAGCTTCGAGCAAGCTCCGAGCCGCGAGCTTTTTGGACAGCCTTAGTCGGAGACGTCGGTGATGGTGTTTGGCCGGCAGGAATTGAAGGTGGATTGCAAGAGTTTAGAGATTTGTGATTTGAAGCAGATCGGTCGGCTGGATTAGGGTATTGGGGTTTGTTGCATTTGGGGAAGATGAAGTTACTCTGCTTTTAGTGAGAGAGAGAGAGAGAGAGAGTGCAGAGTTTGTTTTCATTTAAACATTTTTTTTATTTATGAAATGACCATTTTGCCCCTGAGGAAAAGGATTAAATAGTAGGAATTAATTTGAGAAATATGAGCTGATTTGATTTTTGGACCAAAATGGCAATAAAAGTGAAACCATAGGGACCCAGATGCAAAAGATTTCAAATTTGGACTAAAGTGACAAAAGTGACCAAACCTAAGAGACCAAAATGGCAGTTTACTCTCTTTTGAATGAAGGTGGACCAGCTCAGCTTATAAAACGAAATTGAATGAAATTTTATGAAAAGCCCATTATGTAATTATACCATAGTTTGGGCTGAGATAAATGACAGTTGGGCTACAATCTATATAGATCATTAACGTTTAAATTAGCAAACAAACCACTATCACTTTATTAAAAAATATATATATAATATACCCATCATTTTCACCCGACAAAGGCCCAACATCAATATATCACAACTCTCAAACGATTTAATAGGCGTTATACATAATAACTTTGTTTAAACACATATCCACCAATCCATTATAATTTGAAGTATTCTTTATTTATCAGCCCATTTCCCAATCATTTGAGAGCCCACTTCATTGTATTTTTTTTAGAAAGTAATATGGTTGGAGCCCAATCTTTTATTGTTTATACTTTTTAACCACAGCCCATTATTTTCATCAAACAACAACTGAAGCCCGCCTCAATTTCTATAGGCCGATTTTCGGTTCATTTATATCAGCCCATTATCAGTTTTAATTTTTAACACCCATTTCGTTTGATTGTTTGGTATTCGTTTCTAAATTAGTGGGGTGTGATTAGGGGTGCAAACGAGCCTAGCGGCTCGCGAGCTACTCGAGATCGGCTCGAGAAAAAGCTCGAAACGAATCGAGCCTTATCGAGCCCGAGCCGAGCTTGAGCCTAAAAACAAAGCTCGTTTGTTTATCGAGCCCGAGCTCGAGCCTCGCTTATGAAGCTCGTTAGGCTCGTCGAGCCTTATCGAGCCTTAGTGTAAACGAGCCGAGTCGAGCCGAGCTTATTTAAACTTGTTTACAAGCCGACCTCGAACCTAAAAATAAGCTTATTTAGTAAACGAGCCCGAGCCCGAGCTTCACTTATCGAGCTCGCGAGCTTAAAAAGTCTATTATTTATATTATTTTTATTTAATATACTAATTAATAGATAATAAACGAGCCGAGCCCGAGCCGAGCTCGAGCTTGAGAAAATACAAACGAGCCGAGCTCGAGCTTTGAAAACAAAGCTCGAATCGAGCCGAGCTCGAGCCCGAGCTCTCATAAGTTAAACGAGCTCGAGCTCGAGCCTGGTCAAGCTCGGACTCGGCTCGGCTCGTTTGCACCCCTAGGTGTGATGCAAAAGTCTGTTGAAAGGACAATGTTTTGAAATTTAGAAAATTTTTGCGAGTTGGTTAATTGTTCGGATAAAATGGCAACCAACCCGTGGGATTGGTCAAAGGACTCAAACTCTTCACAATCATGCATTTCTTCGACATGGGGTCAAGCGCTTTTAGGATCTCAATCTTTAAATACTCATGCTCATCAAAGTAAACCTGACATGTCTTGGGTTTAGTCTTTTATGCCGTCAAATAACCTTCCACAACCAAAAATTGATTATTGGGCTAAACCTACTGTCGATTGTGATCGGACCGTACAGTTGGGGAATGATGGTCAAACAAGAACATCGTTTTATGCTGAAATTGTCAAGAATGTCAATGACGGTGAATCTTTGGGAAATGACGACAGTTCGAGATACGGGCGGAGTTCAGATGAAGAATGTTCAAGTTCAAGCACAGATGAATCAGAAGGTCCATCGGGAGAGGTTGTTGATTCTGAGGCAGATGGGTTATGTCGGAGGGTAAATTCAGTCATGTAAGTGTCGATAACTCTATCTGTTATAAGTGTGTTAAATGCAATAAATGTTCTGAACTAGAAGGTAAACTGTCTGAGTTAGAAAGTAAATTTGAATTGATATTTAACCACAATCAACACTTGATTGTCGACCTTTCAAAATGCACAGAGGCTAACATGGTTTTAAACGACTTGAAAAAGAATTCAAAACCATCATTGAGACCTTAAAGTAAGACGTTTTCGAGTTAACGAAAACTGTTTCAAGAAAGCAAACAACCATTAACAACTACATTAACATGCGCGAGGAAACGAAAAAGGAATTAGCCTATGCAAAGTGTGAAATTGATGCGATCCAACTTAAGTTGGATAGCTACTCCAACTCACAATATGTGTTGGATCACATCATCGACATTCAAAAGAAGAAAGGCGATGTAAAATGCATCGAGTGTCATTCGTGTCCTCCACCTGTCAGACATAATTATACCAAGATGCCTAATGAGGAGGATATGCTTAGTTTTGAGCCTTCAGTTTCATTAGACATTGAGGAATTCGCATCTGGGCTAGGATTCAAAAAGGACATATCCTCCAATCAATCTCAATCAACTAATGTCAAAGATTCCACAACGGCACATAATCAGGATCCTCCAATCATTTTTGACGATTGTGATATTTCGGATGATGAGTCAAATGTGGACGAAGCTAAGCAGTCAAACACGGTGACAAAAGAGGCAAACATACCTCTCGAGAATCACCAACAAAACCGTGTGTGACTGCTCCTGTTAAGAATGTTGAAACTCATGTTGAGACATGTGAAAGCGCGAACTTGCTTTATACGTTGATTGGTTCCGAAAAAGTTTACTCAAACAAAGATTTTCCCATTAAAAATGTTAATCAATCCTGGATTGATAAAGTGTTTGAGGATTCAACCAGTAAGTTTTGGGGAAAGTCGAGCCCAAGAGTTGTAGTAACTCAAAGTGCTCCTGTCCCAAAAGCCAAAGTTCAGAAACAATATGGAAATCAAAAACTTCCAGATCAACAAAAGCAAAATGACGCTAATCAAGGAAAGATAAAGGGCAAAAGAGCTCCAAACAAGAAGAAGTTTCAAAAGATAAACTTCGTGACGTCTCAAGGGACTGATAAAATTGGAACTTTTGAAAACAAATCCAACACAAATTTTGTTAAACAAGTTCAGATTTTGAAAAGAAACAGTCAGAACAACTACACACAACATACAAACTGTTGTGATGTAGGACCAAGTACCTCGAGATCATGAAGTTCATTGTCAAGTTATCACCGTCATGATACTCCGAGGTTTGTTGAGCGAGATCATGCTTTGAATGCGGTAAGTATGGACACATTGTCAGAAACTGTCCATATCTCACGAAAGGAAAGACAAAAGTTGATGCCCCCTATGGAAACTCTTACCGATCACATCTGTTACACCGAAACAAGACTTTCGGTTTCAAAAAGAAAGAAAATTGAAACAGAAAAGAAAACAACGAAAGGAAGTTGAAAAGGTGTTAAAACCTAAGGTTGTTCAATCACAATCTGTTAAACCAAATGTTAAAAATGAAAAACAAAAACAGATTTGGAAACCAAAATCAGTAATTGTTTCAGGGGGAGCTCAACCAATTCCGAATCATCGGGAAATCGAAGTCAAAATTCTCGATGATGTGGGATGACCCAAGTCTACGAAGGCTTGGGTTCCACTCTCCAACTGATCATTAAATGAGTGTGCAAGATGTTCAAGGAGGAACTAGTGATAGTTGTAGGATTGTTGATAGTGGAGCATCCAGGTACAAGATCATCGATACGAAGCTCCGACATATTGTTAAATTAAGGAGGAGTTGTTGCCTTTGATGGAGAGAAGAAAAGAAGAAAATGTCATGTGAAGGAATGATGATGAAAACTTCGAAAAGATGAAAAACGTGCCAAAGTTTGATTGTTATAGTTTTTGATCAGGCCAAGAGGATAGATTCCAACAAAATGTACACGCTTGCAGCACGTCTGAAACTTTTCGAAGATTCAAGGATTATACATCTCGCAAGAAGGTTAAGACTTTCAAGTTGAACTTGCAGTGTACATTTCTCTACAGTGTGTTGACGAAAATTGTGTTTGTTGAACAACCCAACTGGGTGTGTAGATACCTTGGCGTGGATTGAGCAACCACACACTATTTCTCAAGGAGAAAGACAGAGACCTTTGCTATTGCACAAACATGTGGAAGACATCATGTATGGACCGACCAATGATGATGTGTACAAGTTTTCCCACATGCTCTCTTGCCAACCGAACCCGGAGGTCTATGATCTTGTTACTGTGAAGAGATTTCTAAATCGACCTTGAAATCCACATCAGGTGCATATCTAGTTTGGGAGAGCACTCACACGAAGCAGTTGCATGATTACGGTTTTGAATTTCTAATCTCTCCTATCTTTGTCGATATTTAAGCTGCTTTACGAATGCTAACATTTCGTACAACACTCCTTGGCCAGACACGTTGATCTCGAATATCACCTCACACGTGATTGTTTCAATACGAAACTCGTCAATGTTGTTTTGGTCCACACCAATTACCAACGTGCCAACTCATTTTTCCAAAATTCGATAAATCATTTTTGGTGAAATTAATTTTGGTAAACGACATTGCGGTAAAACATGAGTTAATCCACTTCGGGAAATCGTTTTTGTGAATATTTTTCTTGTAGAAAATCCTAAAAGATGTTATTGAATAGTTTAAATATGCTTTTTGAATTTTAGGGGAGTAAATCTAAATAAGAAAAACAACATTGAAAAACATCAAAAAACACAAAAACAAGAGAAAATGAGTTTCCTGGCGAGAAAAAGAGAAAATGATAGTAAATCAGTGGTCTGTTGAAACCTCTCTGAACTTAAGATGAAAATCGATAATTAGCTCTATATAAGATGTATCGGTAGGCTCACAATCATTTTAAAGTGTGCAGGGCTATATAAACATAACGAACTGAAGACAGTGTGGGAGCCACTCATTGGCATATGGTCTTGGTACCGAAGTTTCGTTTGATAGATTGCCGAGGTTCTAAGATATGTGGACTTTATGCTATTTATCATCTGGGTATCATGGTTTTTTCTTCTACCAGAAACAACGGGGACGCAAGTCTAGATCTTCCATGACACCAAACATACGTGTACCTACTATACATACGTGTATATAATACATGCTGCATACGACCATCAATAAGTGATAAACATGTAACATTCACCCCTGAATAAGTGATTCTAAGTCACATCTATCATCCGAGAGTCAAGTTCGTCTCTTTTCCGGTACGATGGTACTAACTTGTTCTTGGACTTGCTCTTGCTCTCGTGCCCTGCATGCATTAAATATCAAGTTCCTCATAAACAAGTGATTTTATCACAAATGGCTTGTATTCATCCTCAAATAAGTGAGTATCTCACATCATATACGTCAAAAAAGATGATAAATGGTATACTCACTAGTAAGATGAACTCTCGTGCATACCTTGATACGAGAATGTGTTGTGAGTGGATGAACACGAGTTGGTAAGTATAAATCATATCTAAACGTATCCCTAAGTCATATGAGTATATCCGATTGTTGAGTTTAAGTGGACAACAATATCGATAATCGTTATAGGATACTTATCTAAATGCTAACTAATTGAATAACAAGGGTGTTTTGGCATGACCGTACACTGATATGATTCTCTTACCCTCGAAACTCGGAAAAAGAATGTCTGTAAATATTTATTTATTGCTTTTCGTCTTTGCATTTGAAAAATTCAAAAATACCAAAAAGATTTAGGTGTGTTTTAATATAAACTTTATAAAAGCCAAACGGATTTTGCTTCTATCTTATTTTTGATTGACCGATGTTAGAACTCGAATCTATCCCACCTAAAGCCTGATTAAAAGCCTAAAACAATTGCATCTTCATAATGTTCAAAGTTGACAAGTTTTGAAAGTTAAAGAACTAAAACTGAACAATTTTGAAACTTTCAAATATTATCGGTTGGTAGTTGAATGATAGTTGGTATCATGTGTGTCGTCTGTGTATATTGTTTAAAATTAGTCCTTAGTGAGATTTTCAACTGAAAATTTTCTAAGATTGGTTAAAACCTTAGCGGTTATTCTCATTACACGTTTAGCTTTGTTGTGTGTGCAAATGAAATGTGGCATTCAAGCAAGCTAAAGACAAGGAGAACGTGTTAAATGACAAGTTAAATAGAGAGCTTGAATGAGCTAGAGAGAGAGAGAGAGAGAGAGTTCCAGTGTGTGTTGTATTTGTCGAATATTGTACCGAAACTCTATCGAATTGAATACACGAAATCCTTAAACGGTGAATCTTATTGTGTATTACATTCTCTCGCTCGGTTTGTGTTGTGGCTTGGATTCTGCACTCGCTACGGCATCCGAAACAAGAAATCACGTTCGTCCGACGATCCATATGGGGACCTACAGACCGACAGAGAGGCAGTGGACGGAGATACCACGGCGGTCATAAATTGATTGAGTGCAGCAGTTGAGATGTAGGATTTTGTCATTTTTGCTTTGATTTGATTGAAATTATGTTTTTAAACACAATGATTTATGAATTGGGTGTTCTTTTTCTACAAATTAGGTTTACTACATGCTCTTGGGATCTCGATAGAAGCAATCGATTATATACCGAAATTCATTAAAATTTTTAGTAATAAACCACCTATAGTTTTTTTTTTGGTTTCGGTTTTTTGGTTTTATCACCGGTTTGGTTAGGTTTTTGAAACAAAATTATGTAAGATTCAAAAATAAAAAATATAATTAAAATTTAAGAATCTTTCTTATATGTTTAGATTTAAGTTATTATATTTAACCTTCTTAATTAGTAATTTCACATAAACCTAACCTTCTAATCTATTTTTATGTTTCTTCAAAGTTTTTTAAGACATTTTCTTTTTATATACTTTAAGGATTATGTAATTTATATATTAAATTTTGTTATTTGTTGTAGGCTGACGTGTGCGTATATACACATAATTTTGCAATGAAATTACACACGATTTGGTTTTAAATTTATAAAAGTGATTATTACTTTTACATCAAAACACACACGAAAGAGGCAAGTGTACCCCGTCACATATGTAATAAAGTATCGGTAAGAACCAAGTATCGATCCAAGGAAATGGGCGGATAAATAATACTAGACCTTTGTCACTAAACTACCGGTAAAAACATAAGTTTTGTTTGATTTTTATTAAACTAAAGTAAGCGTAAACAAATACATAATAAAAACATAATAGATAATAGATAAAAAAGCCTTGCTTAATACACAACCAAAACATGTCAACTAAGTCGGTTTTGGCACTAGAAGCATTCGGTCAATATTCCAATTTAAGACAATTAGTATCCCTTTCGGGAATCCTAACATGACAATCATTCGGAAAGTTAAAACGATAAACACACTTTAACCACCTAAAATTGTTGTTTAACGTGCAATTGATAAATGTCTATGAAAATCTCTTAAAAATAAGTTAGTCATCCGTTAGGAGTTTTCTAACCGCACTTAATCAAGGAAAGAGACACCGATACACACAATGCAACCACCGAGACAAGCATAAACTAGATTAAATCACAACCGAGTTCATTTTACAAATCTTGCACAATAATTCACCAAGATAGCAATTTTAGCCTAAACTACTAACTAAGCTAACAAATCATGGCAAGAATTTATAACGACACCATCTAACCCGTTAAGGTCCTTACGTGACGGCAAGCTCTCTTGATTAACAATAATTACATTTTATTAAATCACTAACCATTTCTAGTATCATGATGCATACATTTAAACCAAGCTAAACTAATTAACCAAGTTCAAAGTTTACTAATACAAGATTAATTAAGCTTCATTTTTCAACTATCTTAACTAACCAAGCATCAATCATCCAACATAATTACTTATAATCAAGAAATCAATATCAATAACAAGGTTGCAAACTAATCATCAAAGATAATCATAGAAAATACTTCAAAGTGTCATTACAAAAAAAGATTAACATACTAATGGCTATAATCAAGCAAGGGATTGTTGTATTTCTGCCCAAAGGATACAATAATACATAAACATTAATCTAAGTACTTGAAAGATTAACAAAATCATGGAAAGATTAGAAAACCAAACCATAAACAAGCACTAGACTAAGAATCCGGATAGTAATGGAGCTAAACGGCACGATGTGGCTTGAATCCGGGTCAAAAGCATAGCCTCCGGAGCCTGTAAAATCGCCAGTGAAGCTCCCAAAATTCCAGAATATCAAGCAGAATGTTTCTGCAAGTTTTTTATATAATTTCGAAGTCGCACGGTCGTGCTTCCTGTTGCACGACCGTGCACTTTTTGCATTATTGGAGGTATGGTGCACCATACCGCATGACGTCATCAGATCTTGATCAGATTCGATCTCGCACGGGCGTGCCATGTGGTGCACGGGCGTGCATCACCGAGATGGGCCTTGTTGTCGCATCCGCACGGGGGTGCGACCATTCGCACGGGGGTGCGTCACTGAGATGGGCCTTTGTTGTCGCATCCGCACGGGGGTGCGACCATTCGCACGGGGGTGCGTCACCGAGATGGGCCTTGTTGTCGCATCCGCATGGTGGTGCGACCATTCGCACGGGGGTGCGACCATTCGCACGGGGGTGCATCACCGAGATGAGCTTTGTTGTCGCATCCGCACGGGGGTGCCACCAGTCGCACTGGGGTGCGACTTGCCCAGGTCAGAATTTTCCACAGAATGTTCGCAGCTTCGTCGTTTTGTCCGGAAAGTCCTCGTTTTCGCTATCATATGTGTAAATTAGCGAATATCAAATCTCCCCACACTTGAACCTTGCTTGTCCTCAAGCAAGCTAAACTAAAAAGCAATAAAAGATAGAAACAAACAAGAACGATAATTTACACACTATTTTATTCAAAACTACTATAAACGGTTAGCCGGTTTTTCGAAAGACAACATCAAAAGACTCAAACCCAACAAGCATATGCAAATATATAGCGATAACCAAAAAGCCGTGACTTCACATTTAATTGACTCAACATGTTAATCTTCACACAACTCACAATGTTCACACACACTCGGTTTTATTTATGAAACATACATAAAATGTGTACGTGCAAACACTCAATGCCTCGTCAATGAAATGTGTAATATCATAAGCTTGTCATAAGATCTCGTCTCCACCAACTAACATGCGAACAAGTGTAAATCAAGAGGTCTTTACGGGTTGTAACGTTAGGCTTGGGCGAAGGGTATGGAAATGGATATTTAAAGTGGCGAAAATGGTTAAAACTCGGTAGTAGTGTTTAACTAGCAACAAACAATACAACTATACATACATATGCCTTAAAAAGGCGACTATTGCGCAATCGAGCTCATAAACAAGATGTCCTCATTTTATCATTCAAAATTGCTCGAATTTTGTCTACTTCACCCTATTTTAGGGTGTTTTATTTATTTATTTATTTATTTATTTATTTTTTTGCAAACTAATGGATTTATACAATGAATAATAAACTATAACAAGCGCTAGTTAAGCGATTATTTTGACCGAGATTCAACACTAAAAGGTTTAAAACATAAAAAGGCTAAATTTGGCTAAGTGGGCGATAATGTGGGTAAACAAAGGTAAACGGGAAGGCTCGACATGGTTAATCCTAAAGGGTAATATAAGGTTTACGGGAAGCACAACACAAAGAACAAGGTTTACAACAAAGGGGTAATCTAAGTGCCTCTATCACTTCTACACAATTCCACAAGTTCATGGTCTTAACAAGCATACTAGTGACAAGTTCTAAATTACACATAACATCCGGCTCACTCCTATATCCGAAATGAACAAATATATAACAATATCAAGGCTCAAATATGCTCACGTAACGGAAGGAATGGGTAAAAGTGTGAAAACTATCATGCAAGTCTTTCTTTGTTTGTCACGCTTTCCGGTTTCCTTTTTCAAAAATATTTTGCTTGTCGAGTTTTTATCAAGTCCGAAGCTTTCTAAAACACAACCAACCGGTTTATTTACTAAAATATATACAAAATACAGGTATTTTTGAATGATTTTTCTGATTTTCTAATTTTTTATTTATTTATTTTCTTAATAAGAGGACAAACAAAGTTAACAAAGTTAACCCCCTCCCCACACTTGAACTTCGCATTGTCCCCAATGCGAGACCCGAAATATAGAGAAAGGGATAAAAATACTCCCCTCAAGATGATGTTGATGCCACGAGACTTCCGAAGCTGTATCTGGTATGTGCTCCGGTCCAAGATCCGATAGCTAAAACCTGCTAGTATGTCACATGTGCACCCAAAACATAACAGAAACAGAAAAATCACAAATCAACCATAATATACATAAATATAAATACTACAATCCAAACAAAACACAAAGTAAATTGTCTGAAATACATAACCGGGGTGTTTGAAATAACAGTCAAAATAAACACCCAATAATAAATAAAGTACTGAAATAGAAAACACCACCAACTGCTATCACCATCGCCAACTACTCGTCTCCATCATCACCGTCTCTCGTGTAGGACGGGCCAGCATCGCCAAAACCTGTGGGGGTTCCACGGTGGGAACTGCGGAGGGTGCTGAAAGTAGTCGGGGTATGCGTGACGCATCTCCCCGAAAAGATATGAAAATCCCTCACTCACCCCCTGGTATAGAGTATCCTGGCGATGCTGAAGCTGGTCCTGTGTGGCCCGAAGCTGAGCCTGACTGGTCCGAATCTCGTCCTGGCTAGATCTGATCTGGTCGAAGTAGGTACCATGCTGCTCCTGAGTCACTCGCATATCCTGGAACTGCTGGTAGAACTCAGGCCAGTCCTGATGCTGGAATGCATGGTGTTGCGGCGAGTGTGGTGGTGTCGGTGGCTGGTGCTGGTGCTGCTCTCTCATCTCAACATCCTCATCTTCCTCCACAGCTGGAGGCAACGGGTCCCAGACCTCGTTATTCAGCCCTCTTAACCTATCCCCCCTATCAAGCTCAACAATCACCCCCATGGCCTTCAGCGACCTGATATCAACGTGAACCCCCTCAGTAATCAGAGTGAGACTCTGAACGACCTCCTCAGTCATATAGCCTTCGTTGTAGGCTATTTCGGTCACATACTGACCGCCATGTATCTCATTGTTCGGAGTTCGCCCCGAGCTCTTGACGAAGTAATCAGCCATACGAGCGGCTAGGTTGATGGGTGCTTTGTCAACCAACGCATATAAAAAGATCAAATCAGGTGTTGGACAGTTACCACGACTGTCCATGCGACCGCATATCGTATGGCTAAAAACATGGTGCATCACTCGCACCAAAGGGTCTCTGAGTCGCGAGGCCTTCGACATCCTCGGGTTGTAGGGGTCCCCAACGGCATTTTCAGCCCAAAATTCATCCCGTGCTGCATCAGAAGGGAAGGTGAACTGCTCTGTGAAGACATCGTTAACATCCATGTCGTCCCTAGTATAAATCCCGAGCCTTCTAACCAAACGACCAACCGACCATGAATGCCATTGTCCACATAACCTGAAGGCTACCCGCTTCTTGTAGCGAAATTTGGGTCTTCGATGAGCAATCGGCGTTTCATAGGCATAAGACGCGAAGAACTCAATTGTCAACTCCCGGTAAACGGGTCGGTTGCAACCGACCAGATTTGCAAGCGGGCGACTCATCATGTCATCTAATCTGTCATACTGATTGAGTTCACGCATGACTTCCCAATCCAACCATCGGGGGACTCCAAACTGCCCCCGTCTCGCCCATAGGGCGTCGCGTCGTGGAATGCACAGAGCCTCTTTCTCGATGTTGGGGTCAAACTGAAGGAAAGGATGGTCCATCTGTATGGGGAATAATGTTAGAAAGATGGAAACAGGAAAAATTTGAATCACAAACAGGTGAGCAGCCAATTATGAAGAAATTGTCAAACTGATCTGGGCATATGGCACGGTCGTGCGACGAGACGCACGGACGTGCATCGCCGATGACAAGCACCATCTGCCCAGAGATGTCGGAACTGCACGGCGTGCGATCAACGGCACAACCGTGCCACACCGACCAACAAACAACTTATCGTGAAACAACGGTAAGGCACGACCGTTCCATACGAGGAACGTCCGTGCGACTTGGTTTTCTGCAGATTCTGACCCAGGCTCTAAGTAGCCCGATTTTTTTCACAAATCTTCAAGTTTTTACAAAAACAGTGGTCAGAAAATGCACGACCGTGCACTTTTTGCATTATTGGAGGTATGGTGCACCATACCGCATGACGTCATCAGATCTTGACCAGATTCGATCTCGCACGGGCGTGCCATGTGGTGCACGGGAGTGCATCACCGAGATGGGCCTTGTTGTCGCATCCGCACGGGGGTGCGACCATTCGCACGGGGGTGCGTCACCGAGATGAGCCTTGTTGTCGCATCCGCACGGGGGTGCGACCATTCGCACGGGGGTGCGTCACCGAGATGGGCCTTGTTGTCGCATCCGCATGGTGGTGCGACCATTCGCACGGGGGTGCGACCATTCGCACCGGGGTGCATCACTGAGATGAGCTTTGTTGTCGCATCCGCACGGTGGTGCCACCAGTCGCACGGGGGTGCGACTTGCCCAGGTCAGAATTTTCCACAGAATGTTCGCAGCTTCGTCGTTTTGTCCGGAAAGTCCTCGTTTTCGCTATCGTCTTGTCTGGTATGCCGTTTTAGGCCTGTAAACAAAAGTGTAGATGATTAAGCATCCGAATGACGGTTTTACGGCCGAAAACGCATAAAATAGGGGTAAAACGGGGGACTAAATATGTGTAAATTAGCGAATATCAAATCTCCCACACTTGAACCTTGCTTGTCCTCAAGCAAGCTAAACTAAAAAGCAATAAAAGATAGAAACAAACAAGAACGATAATTTACACACTATTTTATTCAAAACAACTATAAACGGTTAGCTGGTTTTTCGAAAGACAACATCAAAAGACTCAAACCCAACAAGCATATGCAAATATATAGCGATAACCAAAAAGCCGTGACTTCACATTTAATTGACTCAACATGTTAATCTTCACACAACTCACAATGTTCACACACACTCGGTTTTATTTATGAAACATACATAAAATGTGTACGTGCAAACACTCAATGCCTCGTCAATGAAATGTGTAATATCATAAGCTTGTCATAAGATCTCGTCTCCACCAACTAACATGCGAACAAGTGTAAATCAAGAGGTCTTTACGGGTTGTAGCGTTAGGCTTGGGCGAAGGGTATGGAAATGGATATTTAAAGTGGCGAAAATGGTTAAAACTCGGTAGTAGCGTTTAACTAGCAACAAACAATACAACTATACATACATATGCCTTAAAAAGGCGACTATTGCGCAATCGAGCTCATAAACAAGATGTCCTCATTTTATCATTCAAAATTGCTCGAATTTTGTCTACTTCACCCTATTTTAGGGTGTTTTATTTTCTGTTTTTTTTTTTTTTTTTTTTGCAAACTAATGGATTTATACAATGAATAATAAACTATAACAAGCGCTAGTTAAGCGATTATTTTGACCGAGTTTCAACACTAAAAGGTTTAAAACATAAAAAGGCTAAATTTGGCTAAGTGGGCGATAATGTGAGTAAACAAAGGTAAACGGGAAGGCTCGACATGGTTAATCCTAAAGGGTAATATAAGGTTTACGGGAAGCACAACACAAAGAACAAGGTTTACAACAAAGGGGTAATCTAAGTGCCTCTATCACTTCTACACAATTCCACAAGTTCATGGTCTTAACAAACATACTAGTGACAAGTTCTAAATTACACATAACATCCGGCTCACTCCTATATCCGAAATGAACAAATATATAACAATATCAAGGCTCAAATATGCTCACGTAACGGAAGGAATGGGTAAAAGTGTGAAAACTATCATGCAAGTCTTTCTTTGTTTGTCACGCTTTCCGGTTTCCTTTTTCAAAAATATTTTGCTTGTCGAGTTTTTATCAAGTCCGAAGCTTTCTAAAACACAACCAACCGGTTTATTTACACACTATTTTATTCAAAACAACTATAAACGGTTAGCTGGTTTTTCGAAAGACAACATCAAAAGACTCAAACCCAACAAGCATATGCAAATATATAGCGATAACCAAAAAGCCGTGACTTCACATTTAATTGACTCAACATGTTAATCTTCACACAACTCACAATGTTCACACACACACGGTTTTTTTTATGAAACATACATAAAATGTGTACGTGCAAACACTCAATGCCTCGTCAATGAAATGTGTAATATCATAAGCTTGTCATAAGATCTCGTCTCCACCAACTAACATGCGAACAAGTGTAAATCAAGAGGTCTTTACGGGTTGTAGCGTTAGGCTTGGGCGAAGGGTATGGAAATGGATATTTAAAGTGGCGAAAATGGTTAAAACTCGGTAGTAGCGTTTAACTAGCAACAAACAATACAACTATACATACATATGCCTTAAAAAGGCGACTATTGCGCAATCGAGCTCATAAACAAGATGTCCTCATTTTATCATTCAAAATTGCTCGAATTTTGTCTACTTCACCCTATTTTAGGGTGTTTTATTTTCTGTTTTTTTTTTTTTTGCAAACTAATGGATTTATACAATGAATAATAAACTATAACAAGCGCTAGTTAAGCGATTATTTTGACCGAGTTTCAACACTAAAAGGTTTAAAACATAAAAAGGCTAAATTTGGCTAAGTGGGCGATAATGTGAGTAAACAAAGGTAAACGGGAAGGCTCGACATGGTTAATCCTAAAGGGTAATATAAGGTTTACGGGAAGCACAACACAAAGAACAAGGTTTACAACAAAGGGGTAATCTAAGTGCCTCTATCACTTCTACACAATTCCACAAGTTCATGGTCTTAACAAACATACTAGTGACAAGTTCTAAATTACACATAACATCCGGCTCACTCCTATATCCGAAATGAACAAATATATAACAATATCAAGGCTCAAATATGCTCACGTAACGGAAGGAATGGGTAAAAGTGTGAAAACTATCATGCAAGTCTTTCTTTGTTTGTCACGCTTTCCGGTTTCCTTTTTCAAAAATATTTTGCTTGTCGAGTTTTTATCAAGTCCGAAGCTTTCTAAAACACAACCAACCGGTTTATTTACTAAAATATATACAAAATACAGGTATTTTTGAATGATTTTTCTGATTTTCTAATTTTTTATTTATTTATTTTTTTAATAAGAGGACAAACAAAGTTAACAAAGTTAACCCCCTCCCCACACTTGAACTTCGCATTGTCCCAAATGCGAGACCCGAAATATAGAGAAAGGAATAAAAATACTCCCCTCAAGATGATGTTGATGCCACGAGACTTCCGAAGCTGTATCTGGTATGTGCTCCGGTCCAAGATCCGATAGCTAAAACCTGCTAGTATGTCACATGTGCACCCAAAACATAACAGAAACAGAAAAATCACAAATCAACCATAATATACATAAATATAAATACTACAATCCAAACAAAACACAAAGTAAATTGTCTGAAATACATAACCGGGGTGTTTGAAATAACAGTCAAAATAAACACCCAATAATAAATAAAGTACTGAAATAGAAAACACCACCAACTGCTATCACCATCGCCAACTACTCGTCTCCATCATCACCGTCTCTCGTGTAGGACGGGCCGGCATCGCCATAACCTGGGGGGTTCCACGGTGGGAACTGCGGAGGGTGCTGAAAGTACTCGGGGTATGCGTGACGCATCTCCCCGAAAAGATATGAAAAATCCTCACTCACCCCCTGGTAAAGAGTATCCTGGCGATGCTGAAGCTGGTCCTGTGTGGCCCGAAGCTGAGCCTGACTGGTCCGAATCTCGTCCTGGCTAGATCTGATCAGGTAGAAGTAGGTACCATGCTGCTCCTGAGTCACTCGCATATCCTGGAACTGCTGGTAGAACTCAGGCCAGTCCTGATGCTGGAATGCATGGTGTTGCGGCGAGTGTGGTGGTGTCGGTGGCTGGTGCTGGTGCTGCTCTCCCATCTCAACATCCTCATCTTCATCCACAGCTGGAGGCAACAGGTCCCAGACCTCGTTATTCAGCCCTCTTAACCTATCCCACCTATCAAGCTCAACAATCACCCCCATGGCCTTCAGCGACCTGATATCAACGTGAACCCCCTCAGTAATCAGAGTGAGACTCTGAACGACCTCCTCAGTCATATAGCCTTCGTTGTAGGCTATTTCGGTCACATACTGACCACCATGTATCTCACTGTTCGGAGTTCGCCCCGAGCTCTTGACGAAGTAATCAGCCATACGAGCGGCTAGGTTGATGGGTGCTATGTCAACCAACGCATATAAAAAGATCAAATCAGGTGTTGGACAATTACCAAGACTGTCCATGTGACCGCATATCGTATGGCTAAAAACATGGTGCATCACTCGCACCAAAGGGTCTCTGAGTCGCGAGGCCTTCGACATCCTCGGGTTGTAGGGGTCCCCAACGACATTTTCAGCCCAAAATTCATCCCGTGCTGCATCAGAAGGGAAGGTGAACTGCTCTGTGAAGACATCGGTATCATCCATGTCGTCCCTAGTATAAATCCCGAGCCTTCTTCCCAAATGACCAACCGACCATGAATGCCATTGTCCACATAACCTGAAGGCTACCCGCTTCTTGTAGCGAAATTTGGGTCTTCGATGAGCAATCGGCGTTTCATAGGCATAAGACGCGAAGAACTCAATTGTCAACTCCCGGTAAACGGGTCGGTTGCAATCGACCAGATTTGCAAGCGGGCGACTCATCATGTCATCTAATCTGTCATACTGATTGAGTTCACGCATGACTTCCCAATCCAACCATCGGGGGACTCCAAACTGCCCCCGTCTCGCCCATAGGGCGTCGCGTCGTGGAATGTACAGAGCCTCTTTCTCGATGTTGGGGTCAAACTGAAGGAAAGGATGGTCCATCTGTATGGGGAATAACGTTAGAAAGATGGAAACAGGAAAAATTTGAATCACAAACAGGTGAGCAGCCAATTATGAAGAAACTGTCAAACTGATCTGGGCATATGGCACGGTCGTGCGACGAGACGCACGTTCGTGCATCGCCGATGACAAGCACCATCTGCCTAGAGATGTCGGAACTGCATGGCGTGCGATCAATGGCACAACCGTGCAACACCGACCAACAAACAACTTGTCGTGAAACAACGGTAAGGCACGACCGTTCCATACGAGGAACGTCCGTGCGACTTGGTTTTCTGCAGATTCTGACCCAGGCTCTAAATAGCCCGATTTTTTTTCGCAAATCTTCAAGTTTTTACAAAAACAGTGGTCAGAAAAATGCACGATCGTGCACTTTTTGCATTATTGGAGGTATGGTGCACCATACCGCATGACGTCATCAGATCTTGACCAGATTCGATCTCGCACGGGCGTGCCATGTGGTGCACGGGCGTGCATCACCGAGATGGGCCTTGTTGTCGCATCCGCACGGGGGTGCGTCACCGAGATGGGCCTTTGTTGTCGCATCCGCACGGGCCGTGCGACCATTCGCACGGGGGTGCGTCACCGAGATGGGCCTTGTTGTTGCATCCGAAAGGGGGTGCGACCATTCGCACGAGGGTGCATCACCGAGATGAGCTTTGTTGTCGCATCCGCACGGGGGTGCCACCAGTCGCACGGGGGTGCGACTTGCCCAGGTCAGAATTTTCCACAGAATGTTCGCAGCTTCGTCGTTTTGTCCGGAAAGTCCTCGCTTTCACTATCATCTTGTCTGGTATGCTGTTTTAGGCCTGTAAACAAAAGTGTAGATGATTAAGCATCCGAATGACGGTTTTACGGCCGAAAACGCATAAAATAGGGGTAAAACGGGGGACTAAATTATGTGTAAATTAGCGAATATCAAATCTCCCCACACTTGAACCTTGCTTGTCCTCAAGCAAGCTTAACTAAAAAGCAATAAAAGATAGAAACAAAGAAGAACGATAATTTACACACTATTTTATTCAAAACTACTATAAACGGTTAGCCGGTTTTTCGAAAGACAACATCAAATGACTTAAACCCAACAAGCATATGCAAATATATAACGATAACCAAAAAGCCGTGACTTCACATTTAATTGACTCAACATGTTAATCTTCACACAACTCACAATGTTCACACACACTCGGTTTTATTTATGAAACATACATAAAATGTGTACGTGCAAACACTCAATGCCTCGTCAATGAAATGTGTAATATCATAAGCTTGTCATAAGATCTCGTCTCCACCAACTAACATGCGAACAACTGTAAATCAAGAGGTCTTTACAGGTTGTAGCGTTAGGCTTGGGCGAAGGGTATGGAAATGGATATTTAAAGTGGCGAAAATGGTTAAAACTCGGTAGTAGCGTTTAACTAGCAACAAACAATACAACTATACATACATATGCTTTAAAAAGGCGACTATTGCGCAATCGAGCTCATAAACAAGATGTCCTCATTTTATCATTCAAAATTGCTCGAATTTTGTCTACTTCACCCTATTTTATGGTGTTTTATTTTCTGTTTTTTTTTTCTTTTTGCAAACTAATGGATTTATACAATGAATAATAAACTATAACAAGCGCTAGTTAAGCGATTATTTTGACCGAGTTTCAACACTAAAAGGTTTAAAACATAAAAAGGCTAAATTTGGCTAAGTGAGCGATAATGTGGGTAAACAAAGGTAAACGGGAAGGCTCGACATGGTTAATCCTAAAGGGTAATATAAGGTTTACGGAAAGCACAACACAAAGAACAAGGTTTACAACAAAGGGGTAATCTAAGTGCCTCTATCACTTCTACACAATTCCACAAGTTCATGGTCTTAACAAGCATACTAGTGACAAGTTCTAAATTACACATAACATCCGGCTCACTCCTATATCCGAAATGAACAAATATATAACAATATCAAGGCTCAAATATGCTCACGTAACGGAAGGAATGGGTAAAAGTGTGAAAACTATCATGCAAGTCTTTCTGTGAAAACTAACAACCATACTGGCGATGCTGAAGCTGGTCCTGTGTGGCCCGAAGCTGAGCCTGACTGGTCCTAATCTCGTCCTGGCTAGATCTGATCTGGTCGAAGTAGGTACCATGCTGCTCCTGAGTCACTCGCATATCCTGGAACTGCTGGTAGAACTCAGGCCAGTCCTGATGCTGGAATGCATGGTGTTGCGACGAGTGTGGTGGTGTCGGTGGCTGGTGCTGGTGCTGCTCTCCCATCTCAACATCCTCATCTTCCTCCACAGCTGGAGGCAACGGGTCCCAGACCTCGTTATTCAGCCCTCTCAACCTATCCCCCCTATCAAGCTCAACAATCACCCCCATGGCCTTCAGCGACCTGATATCAACGTGAACCCCCTCAGTAATCAGAGTGAGACTCTGAACGACCTCCTTAGTCATATAGCCTTCGTTGTAGGCTATTTCGGTCACATACTGACCGCCATGTATCTCACTTTTCGGAGTTCGCCCCGAGCTCTTGACGAAGTAATCAGCCATACGAGCGGCTAGGTTGATGGGTGCTTTGTCAACCAACGCATATAAAAAGATCAAATCAGGTGTTGGACAGTTACCAAGACTGTCCATGCGACCGCATATCGTATGGCTAAAAACATGGTGCATCACTCGCACCAAAGGGTCTCTGAGTCGCGAGGCCTTCGACATCCTCGGGTTGTAGGGGTCCCCAACGGCATTTTCAGCCCAAAATTCATCCGGTGCTGCATCAGAAGGGAAGGTAAACTGCTCTGTGAAGACATCGGTATCATCCATGTCGTCCCTAGTATAAATCCCGAGCCTTCTTCCCAAACGACCAACCGACCATGAATGCCATTGTCCACATAACCTGAAGGCTACCCGCTTCTTGTAGCGAAATTTGGGTCTTCGATGAGCAATCGGCGTTTCATAGGCATAAGACGCGAAGAACTCAATTGTCAACTCCCGGTAAACGGGTCGGTTGCAACCGACCAGATTTGCAAGCGGGCGACTCATCATGTCATCTAATCTGTCATACTGATTGAGTTCACGCATGACTTCCCAATCCAACCATCGGGGGACTCCAAACTGCCCTCGTCTCGCCCATAGGGCGTCGCGTCGTGGAATGCACAGAGCCTCTTTCTCGATGTTGGGGTCAAACTGAAGGAAAGGATGGTCCATCTGTATGGGGAATAATGTTAGAAAGATGGAAACAGGAAAAATTTGAATCACAAACAGGTGAGCAGCCAATTATGAAGAAACTGTCAAACTGATCTGGGCATATGGCACGGTCGTGCGACGAGACGCACAGTCGTGCATCGCCGATGACAAGCACCGTCTGCCCAGAGATGTCGGAACTGCACGGCGTGCGATCAACGGCACAACCGTGCAACACCGACCAACAAACAACTTATCGTGAAACAACGGTAAGGCACGACCGTTCCATACGAGGAACGTCCGTGCGACTTGTTTTTCTGCAGATTCTGACCCAGGCTCTAAGTAGCCCGATTTTTTTCACAAATCTTCAAGTTTTTACAAAAACAGTGGTCAGAAAAATGCACCAGATGTTCACGATACTACTATTCAACAAGGGTTAGGGTTTCGATTTGTTTATGAAGAGAACCCTAAAAATTTCCTTGAAGAATCGGAAGAAATCTAACCTAGAAAGCAAGGAAACAAGAAATCTACAACTAGGAACATACCGTGCGAAGAAGGGTGTGAGATCATGCGAAAAACCGTGCGATTTGATGAAGTATCGCTCTGGAACGGCCTGGTGCTGGTAAGGTTTCGCGAGTTATGAATGGGGGCTGCAGATGAGGGTATTTATAGTGCCAAATGACAAAACTGCCCTCAGCCTGACGCACGGTCGTTCTCCGTGTGGCACGGTCGTGCGTCGCCGACATCACCCAAACCCTAGCAACTTTTCTCGGAAATGCACCGGGGGTGCGATCCACCGTGCTGGCCCTCGGAAACGCACGGTCGTGCGACCCGAGGAACGGTCGTGCATCAGGTGTAGATACAGAATTTTCCGCAGAAGCTATTTCCAGCAACGGTTTCGGCCGTTTTTCGCCATTTTTTCGACACACCAACTGTTCTAACAATATTGCAATACAGAACCTTCGCTCGGCACGTACGAAACTAAAACAAACTAACAGAAACTACCTAACTAACTTAAATTACGCTAAAACTACAAAAACATAAAAGCGGACTATTTTACCCTTATAGCGCCAAAGATGCTCCTGCTACATTTTTGTCGGCGAGTCAGTAGCGTAGACTCATGCTAAATTTTTGTCGGCGCGTCGATAGCAAGACTCATGCTAAATTTTTGTCGGTGAGTCGATAGCAAGACTCATGTCCCCACACTTGTTACAAGTGCGGGCCATTACCACACCCCTTCGGATTCTGCTCGGTATTGCCCGGAAGACCACCTGGAGGTCTCTCCGACATCATTTTCGCCAACTGGCCCACTTGATTCTCGATGGTCTGAATGGAAGCCTTTTGACTCCGCATTTCTCCTTCGTTGACCATGAACCGCTCCTCATGCTGCTGATATCGCTTCTCAGCCATTTGATTAGCATTGTTGGAGTTGTTCAGCAGTTGTGCCATCATTTCCTCTAGCTTTGCGTTGCTTTGAGAGGCGTGAGGCTGAGAATTGCTTCCTGAGCCTTGATTATGATACTGTGGCTGGAAGGACTGACCTTGAGATTGTTGTGGCGCAGGCGCATTTTGAGCATATCCGTGTGCGTTCTGGTTCCCAGAACCAGATTTCCACCCAAAGTTTGGGTGATTTCTCCACCCGGGATTGTACGTGTTGCTGTAGGGGTTATTTTGGGGCCTGATTTAATTGCCCATGTAGTTCACCTCCTCGTGACCTGTAAACATAACACCCTGCTCACACGTACCTGGCACGTGTGCAACTCCGCACTGATCACAAGATGGCGATTGAATTCGCGAGACATTCTGAGACTGATCGATTCTTGTTGCCAAGGCTCCAATTTGTGCAGTAAGAGCCGTATATGTATCCACAGCATGAACTCCGGAAGTGGATGATGTCTTATTTCGTGCTCCACCGTGGCGAGAACTTGACTTCAACGCCGCTTTCTCTATGATCGCGTAAGCCTCAGTCGGTGTCTTTGTTCCAAGATCGCTTCCTGCATACACGTCTAAACGCTCCTGCGAGTCATAATTGAGTCCCTGATAAAAGGTCAGAACTAGTTGCCTTTTGGACAACCCGTGATGTGGGACATCAATTAAGAGATCTTTAAACCTCTCCCAAGCTGCGTGTAGAGATTCCCCGTCGTCTTGCTTGAACGTCATGATACGGTTCCTCAATTTAGTCGTCTTTTCCGGAGGAAAATATTTTTGCACAAAGAGTTCCGCCATCTCGGCCCAAGTGGTGATAGATCCGGCCGGAAGTGACAAAAGCCAAGCACCGACTTTGTCTCGCAATGAAAACGGAAAGAGCCGCAAACGGATCGCGTCCTCAGAAACATCTCTTATCTTGAAAGTCGAGCACACCTCAAGAAACTTTGCGATGTGCCGACCCGGATCATCGTGATCCTTCCCGTCAAACTGCACCGAGTTTTGTATCATATTGATGATGCTAGATTTTATTTCGAAACTCGGTGCTGCTACCATCGGTCGGGTAATGCTTGGTAGCAAACCTTCTCCTCCGGGTTGGTTCGTTTCATTCAAAGGTCGATCATTGTCTGCCATGGTTGCGTTTTCTGCTGCCCCTGAGCCCTCGGCTTCAGCGGGTACCACATGTTCCTGCTCATCAGCTGCGAGTAGCCGCCCAACTGCACGAGATTTCTCACGAAGACGTCTCCTCAGATCACGCTCGGGTTCGTCTGACGGCTCAATAGGATTGGGAGCGGGGGTATAGGACATTAACCTGCAAACGAAAATTTGACACAATGAATATTTTATTAATATAATAATTCTGCTTTTTTTTTTCTAGCTGAATAGAAGCAGAATATTATTAAAAATGGGCTGAAAATTTTATAAAAAATCGAAAATGGGCCAAAATTTTATAAAAATCAACACAATAAAAATAATCGAATCGGCTAATACAAAAATGATCACCCGAAGCCGAAAAATCAAAGAATAAATAAATAATAAATCCGGATTAAATAAATAAATGGAACAAAAATTTACAAGTGTACCAAAAATGACGTGTGCGTATAAACACATAATTTTGCAATGAAATTACACACGATTTGGTTTTAAATTTATAAAAGTGATTATTACTTTTACATCAAAACACACACGAAAGAGGCAAGTGTACCCCGTCACATATGTAATAAAGTATCGGTAAGAACCAAGTATCGATCCAAGGAAATGGGCGGATAAATAATACTAGACCTTTGTCACTAAACTACCGGTAAAAACATAAGTTTTGTTTGATTTTAATTAAACTAAAGTAAGCGTAAACAAATACATAATAGAAACATAATAGATAATAGATAAAAAAGCCTTGCTTAATACACAACCAAAGAATGTCAACTAAGTCGGTTTTGGCACTAGAAGCATTCGGTCAATATTCCAATTTAAGACAATTAGTATCCCTTTCGGGAATCCTAACATGACAATCATTCGGAAAGTTAAAACGATAAACACACTTTAACCACCTAAAATTGTTCTTTAACGTGCAATTGATAAATGTCTATGAAAATCTCTTAAAAATAAGTTAGTCATCCGTTAGGAGTTTTCTAACCGCACTTAATCAAGGAAAGAGACACCGATACACACAATGCAACCACCGAGACAAGCATAAACTAGATTAAATCACAACCGAGTTCATTTTACAAATCTTGCACAATAATTCACCAAGATAGCAATTTTGGCCTAAACTACTAACTAAGCTAACAAATCATGGAAAGAATTTATAACGACACCATCTAACCCGTTAAGGTCCTTACGTGACGGCAAGCTCTCTTGATTAACAATAATTACATTTTATTAAATCACTAACCATTTCTAGTATCATGATGCATACATTTAAACCAAGCTAAACTAATTAACCAAGTTCAAAGTTTACTAATACAAGATTAATTAAGCTTCATTTTTCAACTATCTTAACTAACCAAGCATCAATCATCCAACATAATTACTTATAATCAAGAAATCAATATCAATAACAAGGTTGCAAACTAATCATCAAAGATAATCATAGAAAATACTTCAAAGTGTCATTACAAAAAAAAGATTAACATACTAATGGCTATAATCAAGCAAGGGATTGTTGTGTTTTTGCCCAAAGGATACAATAATACATAAACATTAATCTAAGTACTTGAAAGATTAACAAAATCATGGAAAGATTAGAAAACCAAACCATAAACAAGCACTAGACTAAGAATCCGGATAGTAATGGAGCTAAACGGCACGATGTGGCTTGAATCCGGGTCAAAAGCATAGCCTCCGGAGCCTATAAAATCGCCAGTGAAGCTCCCAAAATTCCAGAATATCGAGCAGAATGTTTCTGCAAGTTTTTTATATAATTTCGAAGTCGCACGGTCGTGCTTCCTGTTGCACGACCGTGCACTTTTTGCATTATTGGAGGTATGGTGCACCATACCGCATGACGTCATCAGATCTTGACCAGATTTGATCTCGCACGGGCGTGCCATGTGGTGCACGGGCGTGCATCACCGAGATGGGCCTTGTTGTCGCATCCACACGGGGGTGCGACCATTCGCACGGGGGTGCGTCACCGAGATGGGCCTTTGTTGTTGCATCCGCACGGGGGTGCGACCATTCGCACGGGGGTGCATCACCGAGATGAGCTTTGTTGTCGCATCCGCACGGGGGTGCCACCAGTCGCACGGGGGTGCGACTTGCCCAGGTCAGAATTTTCCACAGAATGTTCGCAGCTTTGTCGTTTTGTCCGGAAAGTCCTTGTTTTCGCTATCATCTTGTCTGGTATGCTGTTTTAGGCCTGCAAACAAAAGTGTAGATGATTAAGCATCCGAATGACGGTTTTACGGCCGAAAACGCATAAAATAGGGGTAAAACGGGGGACTAAAATATGTGTAAATTAGCGAATATCATAGGCAATAAATAAATCATCGCATTTATAAATAATCATTTTAATGTTTTTATTATGAATACTTAATATTGAAGAATAAATTTAATAATTTCTAACAGTGTGCGATAAACACATAAACTTAAACAAAAAATATATGTTTTTTTGTTTGGGTTCGGTTCGGTTTTTTCGGTTATTGAAAATGGTTATCCAAAAACCGAACTGAAATTTTCGGTTATTAAAAATCTGAAAACCTACCCGTCGGTTTTTGTTTCAGTTTGGTTTTGTCGGTTATTTCAGTTACCGGTTCAGTTATTTCGGTTTTCTGCTCACCCCTAAGTTGAACCACCACCACCCCTCATCTTCCGTTTTTGTCACGGCCCCAGCCCCGGTTTGACCCGGTCAGGAACCGCGGGACAGGAACACGTGGTATCAATGATGCGACAGCGGAAGATTTTTAACAGGATCTTTTAAAACTGAAAAATGCCCAATTATTTTATTTCCATAATTCGGGATAAATCCTGTAATTTACATTAGAGGAATTTAACTAGGAAATTCCCTGATTTCTTAAAACATGTTTATTCATTTTAACTGAGCCACATCTTCAAGCTTGGTAGTGCTCCTTAGCACGTTTCCTTGATTTACAGCAGGTTGCCTGAAACATGTTTTAAAAATATTTTATCAGCGGGGAAATGCTGGCGAGTCACTCAAATTTGATAAAATGACACATAGTTATTAATTACAACATAAGAGCGATTACAATGGCTTCTATCTTATTTTTATCTGGCCCCGTGTCACAAATGTGTGACGATGGTCATACCACTATTGGGTCCTGTTACCCAAGTAGTGATGATTATCCCGGTTAGGTCAATGAACTTAACCAAGAGAAAATTAGTAATGTGCACAATACCCCACTAGCCAGTGATTCAAGATATCCACGACTTACTCCTTGTAATTATAACTTTTGAAAATAATTTGAGGTATTGTAAAACAGTTGATAAAAAGAGAATGACTCACATTGCAGATTTAGAGTTTAGCCTACTGATTATCCTTTTAACCTAAATTTAAACAACATGCACACAAACTAGGTCAGTAACTAATACAATATTTACGATAACTCACGAGATTAAACCCTCACAACGAATGACAAAGTGCGATACTTAAACATCCATCGAATTCACGACGAATGACAAAGCATAACCCTAATGTGGGCAGCACTTAAAACATCCATTGGATTGTTTTAATCGATCGGACATTGAATCGTAGCAGCGATCGAGTTATTACCCTGTTAATGCGGCAGAAATTCGAGATTGTGTGTATTTCTATAGTATTTGGACGATATTTCAGTGCATGAATCGAATTTTAACGTCGAACCAACGCGTAATTGCATTTGCCAAACTCCCTTATTTATAACTGGAAAAAGGCGCCCTCGCGTGGCGCGAGGGGCCTTCGCGTGGCGCGAGGGGTGCCCTCCTACCATAGGGTAGCCCCGTGTCTTGGTAGGCTTGCTGAGTTGGTCGTTCGTCAAAATTAGATTTCCACGTAAAACTGTGTGGATATTACTAACTAGGGTTTACCCCCCCTGAGTTTTAGCGGCCCTGATCCTGATTTCGATTGTTCTGAAAATTTTAGGGTTTATGCAGGATCACTTGGGGGTCTTAATTAGGGTTTCCTTTTGGATAAAATATAATAAGAAATAATAGTTTTTGGTGAGTGTTGCTACATTCTCCCCACCTTAATAAAAATCTCGTCCTTGAGATTTACTGGAATAAGTAGGGATGCTTTCGCTTCATCTCTGATTCCAACTCCCAAGTGTATGCGGGTCCTCTCTTGAATCCCACTTGACTTTGACAAGTACTAACCGTTTGCGTTTGAGAAACTTAATCTTTCTGTCTTCTATCTGAAGAGGTTTCTCAACAAATTTTAATCTGTCGTTTACCTCTATATCCTGAAGAGGTACTACCAAAGATTCATCAGATAGACATTTCTTGAGGTTGGATACATGAAACACATCATGTACTCCAGCTAGCTCCTCTGGTAGTTGTAAGCGATAGGCAACTAGTCCTATTCGCTGGATTATTGGGAATGGTCCTACGTATCTTGGACTCAGCTTTCCTTTCTTACCAAACCGAACAAATCCTTTCCAAGGAGAAACTTTTAATAATACCTTGTCTCCGATTTGAAATTCTAACGGCTTACGTCGATTATCTGGATAACTCTTCTGACGATCTCGAGCCATCTTTAATCTTTCCTTGATTTGAGTAATCTTGTCGGTAGTTTCTTGCACAATTTCAGGACCTGATAATTGACTTTCTCCTATCTCTGCCCAACATACTGGAGTTCTACACTTACGTCCATACAGTGCTTCGAACGGGGCAGCTTCAATGCTTAAATGATAACTATTGTTATAGGAGAATTCAATTAAGGGTAGGTGGTCATCCCAATTTCCACCAAAATCTATCACACATGCCCTAAGCATGTCTTCTAGGGTTTGGATCGTCCTTTCACTTTGTCCGTCTGTTTGAAGATGATATGCTGTACTTAGATTTAGTCGGGTTCCCATAGCTTCTTGGAAACTTGTCCAGAAGTGGGAAGTGAAACGACTATCCCTATCTGATACAATGGAGAGTGGAACTCCATGTAAGGATACAACTTCATCTACATACAACTTTGCCAACCTTTCCATGCTAAAGGTTTCTTTCATGGGTAGAAAATGAGTTGATTTGGTTAATCGATCCACAATTACCCAAATCGCATCATTACCTTTTCTGGTTTTGGTAACTTAGTAACAAAATCCATTGTTATAAGTTCCCATTTCCATACAGGCATTTCCAATTGTTGTAGTAGACCCGAAGGTTTCTGGTGTTCTGCCTTAACTTGTGAACAAGTTAGACATTTAGAAACATATCTAGCTATGTCCCTTTTCATTCCTATCCACCAGAAGTTATTTCTTAAATCTTGGTACATCTTATTGTTACCAGGATGCATGGTATACCTAGATTTATGAGCTCCTTCTAGAATTTGATTTCTTAATTCTCCCTGCTTAGGTACCCAAATCCGTTTCTTATGGAATCTCCAGATTCCATCATTACTTTGTTCTAATTCTTTAATTCGCCCTTTCATTCCTTCAGCATCATCCTTGATTGTTGTTTCTTGAATGCTTTTCAGTTGGTCCATTAAATCTAATTGTAAACTTAATCTAAGAACACGAACTCGTCGTTGTTTCTTATGATACTTACGACTTAAGGCGTCAGCAACTACGTTTGCTTTTCCTTCGTGATATTGAATATCACAGTCATAATCACTTAGGATTTCCATCCATCTCCTTTGCCTCATGTTTAATTCTTTTTACCCAAATATATATCTTAAACTCTTATGATCTGTATAGATAGTAAACTTACTTCCGTACAGGTAATGTCTCCAAACTTAAGGGAAAAAAATATGGCTCCTAACTCTAAGTCATGAGTCGTATAATTTTCCTCGTGCTTTTTCAATTGCCTTGACGCATACGCAATTACCTTCTTGGGTTGCATAAGCACACATCCTAATCCATGCTTTGAAGCATCACAACATACTTCAAAATCTTCTGTTCCTTCCGGTAAAGCTAGAATTGGAGCATTGGTTAATTTCTGTTTTAAAACCTTAAAAGCCTCATCTTGTTTGGGTCCCCACTCAAACTTAACGGATTTACATGTTAGCTTAGTTAATGGCATAGCTATTTTAGAAAAATCCTTAATAAACCGTCTATAATATCCGGCTAAACCTATAAAACTTCTAATTTCCATCGCTGATTGCGGAACTTTCCATTTAGTGATCGCTTTTATCTTAGCAGGATCTACGTGAATGCCATCTTGGTTCACCATGTGTCCTAAGAATTGCACTTCTTGTAACCAAAATTCACACTTCGAGAATTTGGCGTAAAGATTCTTCTTTCTTAACAAGGTTAAGAGTACATGCAGGTGCTCACAATGTTCCTCCTGACTTTTGGAATAAATAAGTATATCGTCGATGAAGACAATTACAAATTTATCCAAATACGGTTTACAGATTCTATTCATCATGTCCATAAATGCTGCAGGAGCATTTGTTAACCCAAAGGGCATGACTGTAAACTCGTAATGACCATACCTCATTCTGAAAGCAGCTTTAGGTATGTCTTCTTCTTGTACCTTCAATTGATGATATCCAGAGCGTAAATCTATTTTAGAAAAATATCTAGCTAATGGGTATCGATTCTTAATTGTGATCGGAATATTTGGATGTATTCCCAGAAGAACTACCTCGAAAAGATCATCAATCCTAGGTAATGGGTATCGATTCTTAATTGTAACTTTATTTAATTCTCTATAATCGATACACATTCGCATTGAACTATCTTTCTTCTTTACAAACAACACTGGCGTTCCCCATGGGGATGAGCTAGGTTGTATGAATCCTTTGCTTAGTAATTCATCTAATTGCTTTTTCAATTCTAACATTTCTGTGGGTGATAACCGATAAGGTGCCTTGGCTATCGGTGTAGTTCCAGGAATTAGATGAATTCTAAACTCTACTTCCCTATCAGGTGGTAATCCAGGTAGTTCTTCTGGGAATACATCCAAATATTCCGATACTACTGGAATGTCCTTAAGTTCTTTTCTTTTCGTGTTAATGATTACTGAAATCATATACACCATTTCTTGGCCAATTTCATTATTGAAATGAATTTCAGTGGCTTTCGTGGCTTATCTCCTGTAATTACCACTAATTCTCCTGTGGGTGTATGAATTTCTATGGAATTCTTGTCACAAAGAATTCGAGCATGGTTGGCTACTAACCAATCCATTCCTAACACAACATCGAATCCGGCTAATTTCATAGGTAACAGGTTTGCAGAAAAATTATGTCCTAAGAGTTCTATCTTTCCTTCTTGTAAAACCTTATCTATGTTAACGGAATTTCCATCTGCCGTTTCGACTGTAAGAATCTGTCTAAGTTGTTTTAAGGGTAACTTAAGTGCTTGACAGAATGAAGTATTTATAAAACTTTGGTTTGCACCAGAGTCAAATAATACGTTTGCATAAACGTTGTGAACTAGGAACGTACCATCTATCACATCCGGGATTAGCTCTGCTTCCTGAGTAGTCAATTGGAAGACTCTTACGTTCTTCTTGGTAGTTCCTTCTGCAGGCTTGGCTTTATTATCAGCTGGTTTGACCAATTTAGGGCAGTCTGGCCTAAGATGTCCAACTTCTCCACAGTTGTAACAGACTGTGAATCTCTTCTTTCTGCAATCATCCTCTTGATGCCCCGGAATTTTGCAGAAATTGCAATATCACTTGCATCTTCCAAAATGTTTCCTTTTGCAAGAATTGCAAAATGGACCAGGGGAAGATTGCTCGGTTCCTCTTCTCTTGAAATTGTTACGGTTACCCATACGGAATCCTTGGGTAATCTTTTGGACCACTTCCTTCTTTCTATTCTCTTCTCGCGTCCGTACCAGTTCGTCAGTCAGAGTATTAGCTAAATCTACCGCATCATCAATCGTGCAGGGTTTTGCAGCCTTGACGATATTACGGATTTCGCCAATCAATCCCCAAATATAACGGGAAATAAGTACTAGTTCTGGCGAAGCCAGGGTTGGTACTACTCTCGCATACTCGAAGAATGTCGATGTATACCCTTGACAGTCTACATCCATCATTCGATGGTTTATGAACTTATTTGCCATTTGTTCCTTTTCATACTCGGGACATAATTTTCTTTCCATTACTTGCTTAAATTCTTCCGAACTCATGGCATAGGCCAAGTTTCTTCCTTTGGCTTGAAGGACCGTATTCCACCATTCTAACGCCCCTTCTTTGAAAATATTTGACGCATACATAACCTTGTCTTCTTTAGCACATTTACTTATCATAATTACTGCTTCGGTCTTTTCTAACCAACACAGTGCTGCAGTTGCCCCTTCATTGCCTGCAAATTCAACTGGTTTACAAGCAAGGAATTCTTTGTAAGTGCAACCAGGCGTTGCAGCTTTCATTTTCTTAAGGCGTGGAGCTTGTATCTCCTCATTGTCGTTATTAATATGGTTGTCACCTCCGTTTACTCTATTACTGAAATTATCGCCTTGTGTGCGTTTGCTAGGAATAATTTGTTGAGGTTCAACAGGTTTCTGGGCAGCAGCAAGGATTGCTGGAATAGCATTGGCTATTCCTTGAGCAACGATATTTTCTATATCTTGCCTAGTCATAAATTGATCATCCTGGTGTTGCTCAGATTGATTGACTTCGTTAACTGGTTCATTATTAGCGTTTTCCATCTGATAATTAATATATATAATTTCTTAGTATAGAATAAATAACAATTATACACAAAACAATCATATAAATTTCACAACACACATATATATATATATATATATCCAAAATTATCGATTCCTTGATTTCCCTTTTTATATATCATATTATACATCCGTACACACTGTTATGTTACAAAGTTTTATTTTTATTTTACAAGATTATATTTTTATTACTATTATTATTATTATACAATCACAGTTCTCACACTATTTCTTCTGCTGATATGTTAGTAACAACGCTCCCTCTCGTCGTACTTCCAGGAGATCTGTTATCCTACTTCCCGAATCCTATTCCCTGCACCTATCAGCTCCCCGCCAAAATGGCGGAGTTCAGCTGAATTTTCATTGCTCATTGGTGGGTTTGGTATAGGTTCTGGGTCGAACTGAGGGAAAAAGGTATAAGGGTTATTAAGGAGGTTTTGAAACTGCCAATCGTTCGTCCACCACTCGTCCATTTCTCCTAAAGGTTGAGTATGGATTAAAGGTTCTGGGATGGCTGGTTCTAAGTTTATTGGAAGTTGAGTTTCGACAGGATAAGGATAAAGGTTGTTATTGATAGGTCTAATGATATCACAGCTTGCCAATACACGATCCAATTCCTCCTGAAATGGCAACTCCCCGACTTGCCTCGAGCTTTCCCCAATTTCTATTTCTGTTTGCCTAGATCCTTCCCCAATCTCAATCCCTTTTCCTTTATCCATGGGATTCTCTATTTTGGGAATCTTTCGAATTGCTGGTTTCCTCCTGCGCACCCGCCTCCAGCCTACAAATCTTCTCTTTTTCTTAGACTTTGGTTTTTCCAAAGGTGGAGAGTGGAATTCCATAGGTTCTTCCACATCGGGTATGTAACCAGTAAAGTCTTTGGAAACTTCTACTTTCACCGGATAGAGATTGAGATTTTGAAGGGCTTCAGATAACTAATTCATGCTGTTTAGCATATATGCAAAAATACATACAAAATGCTAAGTTAAAATTTTTATAACAAAATTTCACAGATAACCTTCAAGTATTATAGCATACCGTGTAACTAATTTAATACAAAGGATAACTGAAAATTAAAACATACTAGGGTTTATTGTAAAATTATTTATTTACTGGGTAAAGTTTCTGGCTTGTAGGTGATATAGGTGCTATAACTGAGTCAGGGTATTTAAAGATTTGCATTTACTGCTACAGTGGCTAGCATATAGAGATCTGTCCATTTTTCATCTAACTTGTCTTCCCATGGTGGGTTACTGTCTAATTTCTTGGTTTTCTGTGACTTTTTGATTTTCTATTGACTTTTTCTAATAATCAAACTTCTTTTATTAGGAGAAAGTGGTTCCTCATACTGCGCCTTACGGACAAATATTCCTTCCTCAGTATTTACTGAGTGTTTTGAGGATGATGATCCCTTATCTTTTGATATACTATCTTATTTAAGATAGATATCTGACATTCTCTGCTTACCCATACTGTAACTAACAAATAGTCAGTTAATAAAGCACATAATCACAAAATGGTAATTAGGAAAATTAAGTATATTTAAATACTTAATAGGCTTAAGTCAGTGGCTCTTTCAGTAGCTCTGATACCACCTTTTCCTGTCATGGCCCCAGCCCCGGTTTGACTCGGTCAGGAACCGCGGGACAGGAACACGTGGTATCAATGATGCGACAGCGGAAGATTTTTAACAGGATCTTTTAAAACTCAAAAATGCCCAATTATTTTATTTCCATAATTCGGGATAAATCCCGTAATTTACATTAGAGAAATTTAACTAGGAAATTCCCTGATTTCTTAAAACATGTTTATTCATTTTAACTGAGCCACCTCTTCAAGCTTGGTAGTGCATAAGAGTGATTACAATGTGTGACGATTCAAGCTTGGTAGTGCCACCTCTTCAAGCTTGATAGCACGTTTCCTTGATTTACAGCAGGTTGCCTGAAACATGTTTTAAAAATATTTTATCAGCGGGGAAATGCTGGCGAGTCACTCAAATTTGATAAAATGACACATAGTTATTAATTACAGCATAAGAGCGATTACAATGGCTTCTATCTTATTTTTATCTGGAGCCGTGTCACAAATGTGTGACGATGGTCATACCACTATTGGGTCCTGTCACCCAAGTAGTGATGATTATCCCGGTTAGGTCAATGAACTTAACCAGGAGAAAATTAGTAATGTGCACAATACCCCACTAGCCAGTAATTCAAGATATCCACGACTTACTCCCTGTATTTATAACTTTTGAAAATAATTTGAGGTATTGTAAAACAGTTGATAAAAAGAGAATGACTCACATTGCAGATTTAGAGTTTAGCCTACTGATTAGCCTTTTAACCTAAATTTAAACAACATGCACACAAACTAGGTCAGTAACTAATACACCATTTACGATAACTCACGAGATTAAACCCTCACAACGAATGACAAAGTGCGATACTTAAACATCCATCGAATTCACGACGAATGACAAAGCATAACCCTAATGTGGGCAGCACTTAAACATCCATTGGATAGTTTTAATCGATCGGACATTGAATCGTAGCAACGATCGAGTTATTACCCTGTTATTGCGGCAGAAATTCGAGATTGTGTGTATTTCTATAGTATTTGGACGATATTTCAGTGCATGAATCGAATTTTAACGTCGAACCAACGCGTAATTGCATTTGCCAAACTCCCCTATTTATAACTGGAAAAAGGCGCCCTCGCGTGGCGCGAGGGGCCTTCGCGTGGCGCGAGGGGTGCCCTCCTACCATAGGGTAGCCCCGTGTCTTGGTAGGCTTGCTGAGTTGGTCATTCGTCAAAATTAGATTTCCACGTAAAACTGTGTGGATATTACTAACTAGGGTTTACCCCCCTGAGTTTTAGGGGCCCTGATCCTGATTCCGATTGTTCTGAAAATTTTAGGGTTTATGCAGGATCACTTGGGGGTCTTAATTAGGGTTTCCTTTTGGATAAAATATAATAAGAAATAATAGTTTTTGGTGAGTGTTGTTACAGTTTTACACGTCGACCCCACCCCCACCTACCGTCGAACCACCACCTACCTGCGTCGACCCACCACCATCCATCTATTGGTTAGGAGCAGCAAGAGAGAGAGAAAGAGAGACTTTCTTTGGTGTTTAACAAAGAGAGATATGTGGCTGCATTTTGTGTGAATGAGAGAGAGAAAGAGAGACTTTCAAAGTTTTTCTCTAGATCTAGATCTGGATTTTGGTTAGATGAGAGAGAAAGGTGTGAGGTATAAAAGGTAGGGATGATTTGACTTAGGGATTTATTTACTAACTTACCCTTCTTTGGGTGTAATAAAAGATCAAAACGCCCAAAGAGATGGGATTAGTGATGTGTCAGGCAATGGTCGGTTATTATTGGTTCCTTAGTTCTTGCATGAAGGGTGGTGTCACACCCCGACCGCGTAAAACAACAAATCGCGGCGGAATCGTCGGGGAGTGTTGTAACAGAATCATTGTTTCATAACACACAAAAATTTGAAGTTTCGTTTTATTAAATATTAAACATTTACATTGTCTGAAAAACTTAAACAAACAAGTTAAACATAGTCTATCATTGTTATTAAGTCACTAAGGCCTCGTCCAGTCCCATGTGAGCATGCATCCTAGCAATCAATATCATTCAACAACACCTGAAACATATAAAAATCAAAGTCAACAAAGAAATGCTGGCGAGCACATAGGTTTTATGAGAGTGTCGGATTCATGGCTAGTTTACATGTTGCAATACCTAATTAAAAACCATGTTTTGAAAAAAGTGTATAGTATTGCAACATAATTAACTAACTCAATTCAAGTTGGTTATAATTTGTAAAATCTCATAGCCATGCTTCTTAACCCCAAAAAATTTGTTTAATTAAATCAAATTGTAAAACATCTTGTAAAAACTCGTTAATAAAACTCGTATGGTTTATATTATTCAGAAAGCATCATTGTGTGACATCGTTTCAAAATCGTTTACCCAAGTGAACTAAATAACGCCACTGTATGTAATATGATGAAAACACTTATATATAAGAAGTACCAGCGGCGTATCTACCATGTTTTCATCACAGTACACCCATCCCGTTATCTAAACACTAACCAAAAACCAATCGTTTACCCAAATCGTTTAACTCGTTAAAATCGCTTAAGTCGTTTAAATCATTCTTGTTTTAATTGTGAAAACTACTTTTGGTCTCCTCGCTAATAACATCCAAACCTTCGCAACTCGCCTATCGCTTCTCGCATTAACAAACCACCAAAGGGTAAGTTAACAATCACAGATTCAGTCGTTACCCACATACCCCCCACACATAACCATGGGAGCAGTCTGATAACGGGATTGTCAGATCCTATGGTACCATAACCTAATACTGGTCGGTTCGGCCAAAACTAATGAATGTTATTTGTTATGTAATTACTCCCAACAAGTTTGTTCACATTATTGAAATCGCTATTAATTTAATATAAACCATTTTAATCATCTTTGAAACCATCGTTAAAAACATCGAAATCATTTAACACATATGAATCACCTCAAAACAGTTTAAAATAGTAAAAGAGGGGAACTACTATGTACTCACTTGAGAATGCTTACAAGTCTTGAATAACAACCAAGCAAAGCTAGAGGGATCACAGAAATCAATCGGCACCTAATATAAGTAACTAATTAAATAAACCGGACCTAAATTGGAAGATCGGATAGGATGAGGTTTTGTAAACCAAATGAGTATTGGAACTTATATGGAATGGTTTAACAAAGCTTACATACTAAATCGAAACCTAACCTAAGTGCTTACGACCCATCACGACTCGTTTAGGTAGCTACTTTAACGCGTCGTTCGCGTAAAACGCGCTCGGACTGCCTAACTAGTCCTATGATAAGTACTATATGCCTTATCATGTCTAATAATGTTACCTAATTAGTTTAGATGTGAAAATTTAGGTTACATATGCTTAAAATGAATTTATGCGTAAAAATGGCATTTTGGTCATTTTCCTAAGGCATATAAATCACCTATCATACAACTAACTAATCGAAGTGACCATAAGGTATAACCTCGGAAGGTTATTCCCTATACAACTATGGTCACAAGATATGTTTGGTCGGATCCTAATGATAGACCAAAAGGGTCGGGTTCGAAAGTCTAAGCAGTTGTTTAGACCGCTTATCTTACGACCCTATATAAGCACTAAACTAAAAGTGACGGGTTAAACATGTTAAAACATGTTTAACGAAGTTAGAAAACAAGTTTGATATCGAAACAAACGGTTTTGATACCCAAGAATAGTTTGGTTGCAAAATACGCTTGAATATGCATTTTGACCGAAACTATGACTCGTCACTATACCTAATCAACTTGGTAATCAGTAGGTATAGTCACAAGGGACTATAACGATCGTGATTACACTCACGTTGCGAAGTTCAAACGAACTTCGTGTTGACCAAAGACTGGTCAAAGCAGAAAGTCAAACACGGTTTGACTTTCATGCTTAAAAACGCATAAAAGACGAAAGAATACTTACAAAAGGTCCAAGCCTTGAAGATTTGAACTCAAATTACTCAGGTATGAAGCTTGAGAGCTTCAACTTAGAGCGAAATGAGAACAAATGTGTAAATGAAGGTGATGAAGATGGTGGGTATTTATAGATTTCTCAAAACCGTTAGGATCGTTCCTCGATAATTGAGCTTTGATCTGGACCTTACACATAAGACACATGGTTTTGGAATACTAGGGGTGTCCCAAAACCATCAAACGGTATTGCAAATGTTACAAAAAGGGCCCTGAACTTCAAGTCGTTTGCTAAAAATTGCTGAAAGTTGCTGAAAATGGATTTTTCTACCCAGATGAGGCCGTGGCATCGCGCCATGGAAAAACCATATAGTGGTGGCGTGACGCCACCATATGCCAGATCCAGAAACTTTCGAAAATTGTCAGTTTTGGTCCCTGCAACTCATTTAGGCCATTTTTGACGTGTTTAATCCCCGTTAACCCAGTTTCAAGGCTCAAAAATGAAGTTTAAGCATAGGGAACATAAAATATGCTCAAAAACATCTCGGATGTCGGTTCGTTTGGTCGTACGGTTGCGTTGTTCAGTTAATTACGACGAAAACTCGAACGGACGCAAAAACGATCCAAATTACACGACGAATGGAATTTTTGCATTCCAATCACTAAAATAGAATATTTTAATGATTACATAAATTTTTGGATGTCCGGATATATTCAGAACGTAAGATATGCGCGAAAATGCAAACTTATGCACTTTTTGACGCTTTTAGTCCCTGTTGATCAAATAAGTTTATTTTTGCGCACCAAACACCTCAAAGCCTATTTCTAAGCTATGTAAAGGATATTTAAGGCATGTTTAACTTATGATCAAGTTCCGGAATGTTCGTTACAGTACGAATCGGCATACTTTCGCAGTTTGTCAAAATTAGTCCCTGTAAGCGAATAAACTTGATTTCGACACACCAAACCTTCCAAAACTTATTTCTAAGTTATGTAAAGGTTATTTAAGGTATGTTAAGCCTATGTCACTATCCCGGAGTGTTTGTCGCGTTAAACTGATTACGTTTACGCATCAGTTTGCGTATAACTTTCCAGAAAGCGATTTAGAGCTCGAATTCGAACGAGAATTGATATGTGCAAATGATACACATATTTATACAAATCCCAATTATGAAACACAATATTTCATTAGTTTGGTATTTGTTTGATGGCCGTGGAGGCACAGATGTCACAGGTGGGGTTCTTAATTGAAAGTCGCCCTATAATATATATATAGAATTGCGCTAAAATAAGAACCACCTCGAGTTGTAAGAACTGTGAGAAAATTTTGATCTGGGGCGAGGTGGACCAAATTTTTTTTTCATAAACGTAGATGCGTGTATTATAAACACTTTTGTAAAAAAATTCAAAAAAATGTCGTGTGTGTAGTTTTGAGCACCATAAGTTTGTGTTTACGGGTACCGTAAATTTTCCGGTAAGATTTACGGTACCCGTAAACACAAACTTGTGGTGCTCAAAACTACACACACGACATTTTTTTTTGAATTTTTTTTACAAATGTGTTTATAATACACGCAACTACGTTTATGAAAAAAACTTTGGTCCACCTCGCCCCGTACGGTGTAGTTCTCACGGTTCTTACAACTCGAGGTGGTTCTCATTTTAGTACTTTATAAAGCATATCCAAAGGACTTCTTAAAGTTATAAAAATTCCCTTAAAACACCCCTAAAGCATGCTGTACAACCCCTCTAAAGCACAATATAATTTACAATTCCAATTATGCCCTCCAAAACTTTTACCCTTCACCCGGATCCATCATCAGCCGTCCATTTTCTTTCAATTCTTCACACGGATCGTGATCTGACGGATGATTTTGTTTTCACACGGATCCACCTTTCCCCTTCCTTCTCACTCATCTCTCTCACAACTCACATCTCACCAGATCTTTTCATCAACCTTCTCTCTCTCTCTCTCTCTCTGGCGACTCAAGCACATGCGAACGATTAGGGTTTTGGTAAGAACCGCCAGAAGACTCATAATCTTAATCGGCTTGAAGCGCAGCGTAATGAGCTCAATTCTCGAGGTAGGGTTTGTAAAATCCCCAATTTTTTTTTTCAAGTAGAACCCTAATTTTGTTGTGTTGCGCATTTGTATTAATTCAATGTTTTGTGTGGTGTTGAGATGTGTATGCTTTGTGGAATTAGGAGTGTGGGAGTTTTGATTTGATTGTTGGATTTGGTGAATGATCTTGTAGTTTTAGAGTTTTTTGTATTGAGGTTAGTTTGTAAGAAAGTTGAAACTTTAAGGTAGGTATTCTTGATATCTGACTTGTGTGTTTTGGCTCTTGTGTAGGGAGTGTTTAAGAAATTATATATCTGGTGTATATTCTGATCTTGTTATCTTGTTCATTTATAGTTGTAGTTCTCAATGCTGGTGATAACAACAAGCATTTCCAGTAACTCATCGTAATTACCTTCCTGTTGCTGGAGGTGTTAGCAGCCACACATGCTATTGCAGTGTATCAGCCCCTGAACTTACTGTTTCAGAGAGTTCCTCCACCTCTATAAAGTAATTATTTTGTAATCTCAGTAAGTTATAAATTTATTTTTTCTGTGGTTTTAATACATAAAATTCTGGTCATGAATTACTTCTTTCTTTAACTTAAAATGTATTTAACAGGAAGAGAATTGTGTCGGGTGTCCAACCAACAGGATCTATACACCCTGGGAATTATCTTGGAGCGATAAAAAATTGGATATCACTGCAGGTAAACATGTTAATTATTTATGTTTTTTTTTGGTATTAAAGTGTGATTTGTTCTATTTTTTGTGGTTAAATTTGGTATTTTCTGTATGATTTGAGATCAAGATGGTTGTAGAAATTGGTTAACTTGTTGATGGTGCTAATATTTTTTTTGATTTATTTTAGTGAAATTTTGATGGGAGTCAATCCATGGTGGCAGGAGAACTCACCCAGGGTACGTTCATGGTGGAGGGCTAGGTTAGTCGGTAGTCAAATGGCCAAAAGTACTCTAGACTTTGCATACAGAACTGCTTCGATTTCAGTTTTCAACTGGTATCTGGCCAAAAGTTAAAAAAGCCATATATGTGGTTGAGGACAAGAAAATTTTAGATTAATTTAGTGTAACTGATTGCTTTATGATGTTCTTTATTTAATTTGTTAAATCTGTGCACCTGTAGTTTCAGTAAAAGAGAACTCGTGTCTTTATAGACATCCAAATGAAAGCTATGAAGTCACTCTTCTAGCAGAAGAAGTTCCTTTTGAGCTCCCTGAGCCAGCTCTTGGAGTAAACTTTGCAAGAGATGGCATGACCACAAAGGCTGACTTGGTTGCATTTCAAAGTGACTATTGGATGCTCTCCATGACTTGAGCCTGGCTAAACGCTTATGAAAGGTATCTACGTACGTTTTAGTTTACCCATGATGTACGTTTTAGTTTACCCATGATGTAAGCTGGTACTTTGTTGCATAAGTTGCTTAATGTGTTGACACTTTAAAGTGTTTTATGATTTGCTGGTTTTGTAGTTTGTATTGTTATATTTGTTTTTATTAAATTAATCAACTAGGTTCTATTCTATATGGATTTTTCTTATTTTAAAGAGGGTTCAACTCTTTTGTAGCTCTTGTGTAGTATGCATTTATTTTTATTAACAACTCAAGTTACAATTTTGTATTTAGTTGTACTTCAAGATACCGAGTTAAATTAATCAACTCAAGTTACGATTTTCCTTTTTACAAAATGAACTTTGACTCTATTTTGACAATTTTCTTTTTTATTTTTCTTAGATCGCTAATAAAATGACTATTTTTTTTTCATCAACACCTACGGTTAATGTGTGGAGCTGAGGTGTATTATACATATTTTGTTTTACAGGGTGGTCTGTACAAGTTTGCCTTGAAGGAGAGACCAAGAAAAATTAATCAGAGCATTTTCGTCATCAGGTAATCTTTTTATCAACATTTTGTTAGAAGCATCTTTTTTCAGTTTCAAGATATTTAAAAATATCATGTATGTCGGAATAGAACTTATGGATCAATATTTTGGGTAATGTGCAGGTTTGAGATGCAAGTAGGGAACGATTATTATTCTACACAGGTCACTTTATATATTTAAAGCTTATGAATGATATGATATAGGTGTGTTCATGGTTTGGTTTTGACGCTTTTTAAGTCAAACCGTAACCAAAATGTTAGTAACGCTTTTTGTACATTGTAAACAGAAGCCGAGCTGTTGTTCAAAATAAAGAAGATATAAGCAAAAGAACACCAGGTTACATATTAAACAAAATAAAGAACAAACATAACACAAATAAAGAAAATGCATGTATAACCCAAGTGGGAGTTTAAACTTATAGATTAATCAATTTAGTTTTGGCTCATAATTGCAAGATTTCCAATTAATCAACATAGGTTGATGGTATGGATGCTTTTGCTGTCAAACAAGCTTGCAAAATTGCAAAGGGACATGCCTTGAAGAACGGATCCATTGTAAGCAGTCATAGCTTTTGTATGGTTTTCATGTCATATTAAATTCGTTATGATAGAAAATGCATCACATTCTTTATGGTAACAACTTACAACTTTTGTGTGAATTAGGTCACTATGGTCCAGCATGTATTGGATTACTAGAGCTTATGTGTTACTGGAGAAATTTAATTACATAAAATTTTCACTATGAAAATGGTTAATAAGTAGCCAAAAGATAGGCTGTGAAATCTTGTGCATGAAGTGCTTTGAAATGAAACAAAAGAAATAGAGTGTCGATGAAATGAAACATGCTTTTATGCACTTGGATGAAAATGAAAGTATGAAAAGATTCATGCATGATATTCTTACTTTTGCTACTGAAGTCAATTTTTCTTTACCTATTTTGCATATATTCGCGTTACAGTAAAGTTTTCTTTACCTATTACTGAAGTCACTTTTTCTTTACCTATTTTGCTCATTTTATATTTGTGGTTCTCACATGCTTGGCTTACTACCAGATGATGATAAATGTGATAAGTTAGTCCACATTCATACTTGTTTATTGTTGCAAGACTTCTTGGTTCCTAAATGGTTTCTTTTTTCATTTATGTGTAATGACTACATATCACTTATGGAGAAAAAATACATTTAAAATCACTGCACATTACTGTAATTGTGTTAAAGGTATTAGATTTGGCTGTGTTACCATTTCATTTGACTGCGTATGCTGATAAATCAGTTTAGTGACATATTTTTTTTCTTTGATATTGTTCGTTAAGAAGATATACTTCATTTTCTAACTTCTGTCATACTTCTATAGCTACAATATATGATTGATTTTCCGTTGGTTATTTTTTATTTGTTGAGTTATAGTTACAAGACCGGGAATGATGGTGCCAATGTTACTGCAGAGACTGATGTAGGTATTTTCACCACCACTGCTGCTGCTCCTGATGCGGAAGGGCAAAGAAGTCATCTAACCGAACTGGAGAGTATCTTGATTCTGTTTTCAGGTAACTCACACACCTTTTACCTACTTTGTCTCTTCCATATGAAAATGAATGGTTTAAGTTAAGTGGATATGTTTTACGGCAGTACAATACGGTTTAACATTTATATGGCGTAAAGATGGGCACTTGATTCGTCAAAATGTAAGTAATGTTTTACATTTATATGCTTTTTCTAGAGCTGTAAAGATGGGCACTTGATTCGTCAAAATGTATCAGGTAAAAACTCTAAATAGCTTCGCACCTTTTTGATTCTTTTAATATTTTTTTAACAAGTTGTTTGACTTTATTTAGGGTGAAATGAGTAAATTCAAAAAGTTATATACTCAAATGGGTCAAAATGAAAGATTCGTCAAAATGTATTATTAATTATTAAGATTTCTCAAATAATTTAATCTTTTGTGACATATATCACACTAACTTTTAAATTTTTAAGTAAAAAATATAAAAATAATGTCCAACTTTATTCAAGACTTATGACGATGAAAGTGAAACGGCTCAGTTGATTTACGATATTATTTGTGGGTTTTGATTATTAGTCCCTATTAAAGTTTGTAAACATAAGATGTATTTTGATTTGAGTAGTTGATTTCTTTCTTCATTTAGGATATGGGTTTTGTAAAATTTATGTTTTATGTCTGTTCAAGATTCGGTTTTTTGGGTTTTAATTTATGATATTATTCAAAATGGTTGATTTCTTGATCTGGGTATTTCTTGTTATTGTTTGATTTGATATGAAAATGTGAAGATGTGTTCATGATCTGTTAAAAGTTTTGCCTGATTGATTTCTTTGCTTGATTCACACATTTTATAATAACTAAACTTGTTTTAAAATCTAAACAGTCGAAATAAAATGTTTACCAATTTTTTAGTTGGTAAACAAGAAACCAATATCTTGTTGGTTTTGTACTAATATTTGAACAAGCCCCAACTAAAAGATGATATGTGCACAGGTTGAAAAAAGGTGAACAGCTGGGTTGAATAGAGGGAATAGTGGTCAACAGTGGTCAGAAGGGTGAAAAGAGGGAACAGCTGTTCGAACTCAGCTTGGTTGAAAAGAGGGAACAATGGTCAACAGTGGTCAGAAGGTTGAAAAGAGGTGAACATTGGTCAGAATTCAGCAGTATGCTGAAAAGAGGTGAACAGTGGTCAAAATTCAGTAGTATGCTCTGTACATCTACTTTTTTTTGTCAACTTACAGCTTTTTTTTTGTCAACTTACAGCTGGGTTGGGTTAAAAAGTAGATGTCTACTTTTTTGACATTATATATTCAGTTTGAAAAGTAGATGTCAAAAGTACAACAACTACTTTTGACATTATATATAGTAAATTTAAGCTTCATAAATTCCATCCAACTTTCTACAAACACTACACACCCACCTTCACCTTCAGTTTGCTGCTACATAGAATGAACAACATTCAGAAAATCAATTCAACCGTCTAATTGTAAGTTAGTGTCAGTTTAACTTAAGGTTACTTTTAAAGCTCACTTTTGTTATATTTGTATTCCTAACAAATTGTGTTTTATTTCATTTCAGAATACTATTTTCATCTGTGTCTTGCATTGTTTCTCACCTCTATACATTTGATTCTTGCATTATTTCTCTATTTTTAACATCTTGGTCCTGCGTTGTGGTAAGTTTGTAGAATCGGTTTGTGACCCAAACGAGTCGTTCAGAAGAGATTTTATCAGTTTCAGATGCGGAAAATAAGAAACTGACGTCGAAACAGCTTGAATATCACTTTAAACCTCTTGTATATTGATTTAACAACTATTACATTCACGAGAAATACCGGCAGCACCTCGGTATCGAATCTGAAATCTGTTACAAATGAAATGACATGAACCATATATATAGCCCTCAAGGTCTCGCTTGAAACATACATGTTAGTTTCAAGCGAACCTCTCAAGACAATTCAAGCGAAACACCCAATTATCTTTCAAGCGAAACCAACATTCTGTTTTGTCTTCAAGCGAACTCACAAATCTGTTTCATGTTTGCATGTTCTTTTCATGTGATGATGCAATATATGATGTCATCATTAGATATGATGACATCATCCTTGATTAGATCCGCAACGTAACCAAGACTCGATATAAGACGAAGTCGACAGATGAATGCACCAACAGACTCCCCTCAGATGTTGACGAGTCTTAAGTATCGAGTATTCTCAATCTTCAGTCTTTATCAGTCTCTTTTCTTTCTTAGCATATACCAGAATCTTCTCTTTGGCTCTAACCTCGTCAGACTCCCCCTCTCATCATGATGGGATCGCCGTCTGGAATTAGCTATTACCTTGAGATCAATCCCTGGCTTTAATTCTGTTCAATTCATCTCCTGCACAAATTTTCTCACCACCACATAAGTTTTTACTTAAAACAATAAGAAAAACTTATTGGAAATAGTTACATCAAGTTCAAATTAATGATCCCGATTAACTAATCAAACTTTCTTTCTCAAAATCAAAATATTTTCATTTAAGCACTCACTGACTCCCAAACCTGTTCATCATGTTCAGCACTTGAAATTTTGAATATCAGCTCTCCAACATTAGTTGTTAAAAATCTTCTTGAATTTTTCAAAATTTATGCTAAAATACTCTGAAAATCTTTTTGGATATTTTTATAATGAAATAAAATACAGAAATATTTACAGACAATATTTTTGTGAGTTTGTATAAGAGGATCATATCAGTTTATGTGACCAATCACTAGCACCGTTAAGCTTTAAACATTTTAAGTTCTAAACGATTCACATAGATTGACGATATCAGTTTATGTGACCAATCACTAGCACCGTTAAGCTTTAAACATTTTAAGTTCTAAACGATTCACATAGATTGACGATATTGTTATCCACTTAAACTCAATCTAAAAACTTTCGAAATGCTTACCGATACGTTAAGGTATATTAAATTTGCACTAAGCTCTTATGGACCCCACGATCTCAGCATATCCCCTCATCATGCAATACACAGACTCAAGTAATGCCTTTAAACTTTTATCAACTGTGATTTGTGCAAAAATAAAGCAGAATTTTTAAACATTAACAATCAGGTCGATACTTCCGTATACGCAGAGAAAGTCCAATGTTTAAACAAAATAAGAAAATAAAAATCAAGTTGAAGTTGTTTAGGCTTTAACCACCATGTCGATACTTTCGTATACGCAGAGGAGGTCCAAAGCTTAAACGAAACACCAAAGAAAATAAAGCAGAACGTTTAGGCATTAACAACCAGGTCGATACTCACGTATACGCAGAGGAAGTCCAATGCTTAAACAAAATAAAGAAATAAGACATGTTTAAATCTTTGCAAAATAAAATGCACAATCACAGCGACTTTTTAGCAAAGTTGTGAAAGTTCACAAACTTAACCAGTTTTATGTCTTTCGACAATCAGCGATTACTGAGTAGGCACACAATCAAGAAGGACAAAACTAAGTACTATGCTTTTGACCATGTTTCCCACTAGAACTAGGCTTTTTAATTTAGGTTTGTATCGTTATCGCAAATCTACTAGTCTAGCTGAGCCTACCGTCACATCTTTAGTGAGACCGTTTATCACATTTTATCTTTCCATTTCTTTAGCATGTTGTGACAGTCCAACTAATCTACTATCATTTCCTCTTTTTACAACAAAAACTCATTTTTGTATTTTTTCAATGTTTTTGTAATTTTCAAATTTTCTAATTTTTTTAAAATTTTTTCCCCCTAAAATTAAAATATATTTCAATTTTGATTTTCTGGGAAAATTTGAAAACAAACTGTACAAGAAACTTGACAACATGATGAGAATCACTTCAATTCTCCATTCACTTGGCTTGAACAATCAGAACTCCCCCTGACAACAAAACATTTTCCCATGGTGCTTTCAAAACACTTAAGTTTGTTTTAATCAAAATGGTTTTGTCGGAAAATTAGTTTTGTAAGTCATTTCACAAACATGGAGTTTCATCACCTTGTTCTTTCAACCACTTATAAAAACTAACATTTGTAAGATCTATCCACAAACATCACTTGTAGAAAATCAAGTACAATATAATGTCCCTGATTTACCACTTTTAAAACGAAATCACTTTCGTGAATTTCTCAACCTGGGAACTCTTACCAACCTGGGAACTCCGGCAAGTCAGGTTTTTCATTTAAACAGATTCACCCAAGCCTGACGGTCCTTGGGTGATTTTGAATTCTTGTTCAACAATGGTGGAAAATTTGCATCATCCATTGTTAGACCAGAATTCTCAACTTTTACCTCAACAAATGGCTCCTCTGGTTTTAACATACCAGATTCATTGCCTGAATGTGGCTTGTCTGACTTTGATGAGCCAGATTCATCGCCGACAAGTGGCTCCTTTGTTTCCACAGAAACAGATTCATTGCCACCAACTTTCTTCTTCTTCTTTCCCTCTTTCGTCCTCAGATTTGTATCTGATGAATCCGTTTTGCTAGATTTATCATTCTTTGGAGAGAAAGACGATTTATCAGAACTTTTATCTGTTTTACCAGTTGTATCCGAGGACAAAATCCTTTTAAGATATTCTCTCGCTTTCTTCCTCTTTTTCCTCAGTCTGTCTTTCTGCCCTTGAGAAAGCTTAACTTTCTTTTCTTGAACTTTCTGTTCTTGAACTTTAGGTTCTTGAACTTTCTGTTCTTTGAGCTTGACATTGACTGGTTTCTTCTTTGCCATTTTCTGAGATTCATCCCACGATCTCCCCTTTGATCTCATTTGGCAATCTCTGGCAATGTGACCTTTGATATGGCATTCAAAGCATCTCCTCGTCTCAAACCACTGATTTTGGCAGTTAACAGCAATGTGTCCTCTCACACCACAAGTGTAACACACTCTGTTATCGTACCAATCACCACTTTCAGTCCAAACATTCAGATCATAGCATTGTCTGGCTTTGTGATAATTATCACTCCTCCTGAAAGCTGGATTTGGCTTTGAAGCACTGTGGTCAAACCTGCTCCACTTATTACCAACAATTTTTGAGTTTTGATTTTCTAATTTTTGTGATTTTTTATAATGATTGGATGATTGAACTAATGAGCTTTAATTCTTGTTATAAACATTTTCTGAATTTTTACCTTTTTGTTTCTGTTCCACTTTCTTCTTCAAAGGTTTTTGCGTAGAGCATTCACCATTTTCAGTCGATTGCAGAACCGTTTCTTGAAATTTTTCTTTTAATTTCAAAAATATTTTCTTTTTCTCATTTTCAGCATCAGATTCTGACTCAGACTCTTCTGCTGAATAAAAGTCCTCATTTTCATCATCAGTTTTATCATCACAATCCTCAACCTTGACTTTGTCAAAGTTTGTGACAATGTCACTTATTGGAACTGAATTGATCGGTTTTGGACATGGATAATCTGGTGTTGATGACGAAGTCTCAAAACCTTTCAATTTCTCTTCAAGCTCTTTGATTTTAATCCGAGCTTTTTCAGCTTCATTTTCAAGTCGAATGATTTTCTGAAGATGAGAGTTTATTTCAATCTGTTTTTCAAGATTATTTTTAAAAATAGCAGTTTTCTCATCTTCTAAAATCTTCATTTGACTTTGAAAATCTTTTGCAAATTTTAATTTTAATTTTTCATTTTCAAATTCTTTTTCCTTATCTTTAAAAATCTTGTTTTTCAATGTCAAACTGTTCAAATCACTTAACAGTTTAACATTTTCAGATTTCAGCTTCTCACAATTTTCCTTCATTTCAAGAATCTGTTTATCAGCAGATTTCTTTTCATCCTTCATCACTGAAATCTCTTTAGTCTGTTCCTCTCCCACTTGGACACCTTTACTCTTGCTCTTCTTTAATATTGATTTTCCACTTTGACTTTTCTTCTTCTCATCATTCCTCTCCATCTGTTCTTCAAGTTTCTTAATGAATTGACAAATTGTCAATCTAGAGTATTCTCCAGTTCTTTTTAAATCCAAAAGATATGTACCCCACTCTTGTTGAGGTATGACATTGGCCAATCTTTCAACCCATTCATTTGGACTTTTCTGAATACCCTTCTTTGACATTGAGCGAACAAGATGGCTATACCTCTCAATGATACTCTTTGTACTTTCTCCTGGACAACCTGAAAACGAGTCAAACTCTTTCTCTAATATATGTATTCTATTAATTGTTTCACTATTCATATTAAATAAATTTATATCCATGATTCGGAAACTCGTTTTCACAAAAAAAAAAACACAAACTTTCTTGTTTCAAAAATTACTGGTCTCTAATGAGCTGTATCACCTTGTAAAATACCTGAAACAAACAAACAAGCAATCAGTTTAAACGAACTGAATGCGTAACAGTGTGTGTTGATGAAATCAATCTAAGACTCGTGTCTAAGATTTGCGGACTAGTTTCAATGTTATTGAAATGAGATCACTAAATGAATGAGCCTAGAATGAACTGATGTGATACACTTTTGGATGGGCTTCGAATGATTTGGGCCGAGAACACTTTGTTTATACAAATAATGTTCACATGCACTTCAATTTGATTCCTTGAACCGACATGCACATGAACCGACAATATTATCTTTCCTTTTAAAAATTGATGGGTCTTCAATTAATAGTGGCAGACAATACTATTACCCAACTTAATTCTAATTGGACCTTACAATCCACTTAGCAAACAACATATGAAAGGGCCATTACAATTTACTAGAATCACATGCAATCTGACACAATCCAACAAGCCAATATCACATGCAATTCTTGAATAAAACACTCACGTGACCAACTGACAACCTTCACCCAAATCAATACACTTTTCACGTGAAAAACAATTCAAGCGGACGGTGTTTTCAAGCGGTCATTGTTTTCAAGCGAACAGTCTTTTTCAAGCGAGAGGTCAATGAATTTTCAAGCGAGAGGTCAATTTCAAGCGAGTGACGTCAGTAAATTCGAACAAATTTCAAGCGAAAGTCCAATTTGAATAAGATTTAAACCGATTTTAGTTCTAAAACTTTCCAGGATTTGTTAATACATGATTGCGCATAATATGTGTGAATTTGAGCCGATTTTAACGGTAAAAAAGTTTAATTTTGAAAAAGAATGATATAGAAAACAGAAAAAGTGATGAAAACAGGCTGTTTTGGCAAGATCTCTTCCTCCAGAGCTCTGATACCACTTGTAGGATCGGTTTGTGACCCAAACGAGTCGTTCAGAAGAGATTTTATCAGTTTCAGATGCGGAAAATAAGAAACTGACGTCGAAACAGCTTGAATATCACTTTAAACCTCTTGTATATTGATTTAACAACTATTACATTCACGAGAAATACCGGCAGCACCTTGGTATCGAATCTGAAATCTGTTACAAATGAAATGACATGAACCATATATATAGCCCTCAAGGTCTCGCTTGAAACATACATGTCAGTTTCAAGCGAACCTCTCAAGACAATTCAAGCGAAACACCCAATTATCGTTCAAGCGAAACCAACATTCTGTTTTGTCTTCAAGCGAACTCACAAATCTGTTTCATGTTTGCATGTTCTTTTCATGTGATGATGTAATATATGATGTCATCATTAGATATGATGACATCATCCTTGATTATATCCGCAACGTAACCAAGACTCGATATAAGACGAAGTCGACAGATGAATGCACCAACAAAGTATTTCTCACATTTCGACTGTTTTATTTTGTATGTGTGTTGTAATCTTACATAGTGATAACAATGTTTGATACACCGATTGTAAAAATCTTACACTATTTTAATTGTTAAGACTTATCGACTATTTTATTTTGTATGTGATAACAATCTTCACTTTTTCCCGTTCTGTAAAAATATATCAATGTGAATCTCAACCGGCAATGTTATGTTTATACACAAGCAAGTCTCTCTTTGAGTTAAATTAAGATAGGATGCAACCAGTATTTACACCCTTTAAAAATCTGTTCCTCACATTTTTTACCATAAGTATTTACAACCAGTATTCTGTTTTCTTCTAAATTTTTTACACCAAAAATTTGCAATGGGCTGGGTTTTGATTGAGTCTGCACGATGACAATATAGATTGTGAAGCAAGACATACATGATTATAACATTATAATATTGATTTTATTAAAAAGTTAACAAGAACAAGATCATCTACTGTACGTTTGTGTTCACTTATATTGGAACATGTTGAATTTTCAAATACGGTCATTTAAAAATATTCATTGATAAGTGACGAGGCAAAAAATCAAAGGGCTGCTTTCTTTTTGCTTCAGCTTCAACATTCGATGCTTTGCTACTTCGCTGTAAAAAGGCTGCTGTAGCACCTTGCTATGGCGCCCAAGTTTTGGTTCAGTACATAAGTAAAAAATAAAAGCTTTAATGCAGAGAATCAATATAAATTAGTTAAACTATATTATATTGTAAAAGAAGATGATACTAATAATATCCATTTGGAGGCAACAAAGGTATGCAAATTAGATCAAATGAGTATGAACCACTGATCAACAATTCCATTAAAAAACAGTGATAAGCAAATGAAGTTATACAAAACAAGGTATGTACAACAGAAGGGTTTAGGAACCTCTTTTCATAAAAATATGTATATTGATTTTAAAATTTAATGTTATAGGTTGAATTTTATTCTAAAATTGTAAATGGAGTTGCAAGAATTAATTACCGATTTATATGTTCAACTATGATTGAAAAGTTAAAACTTTTTTTGGTAGAATCCATAAGCCACAAAAAGTACCACATATATACTATTATAGAATCGTTTCTATGTAATTCCACTACAAACAACCTCTGATAATCGATTTGTAGTTAATATTGGATTTGGACATTCTATTATATTTTAATTTACTATGATATTTTTGTTTTAAAAAAAATTATAACATGATTGTTAAGTTAGTTGATTATAGAAAAGGTAATATAAAACTACACAGTAAGTTTAGTATTTTTTGTTCATACAAATTATATATTATAAAATTTTGAAGGTTGTTTTGTACTAACGTTAAGATTTTAAAGTAGTTTCATTGTTAAAAAATACATCGTATATTTGTTAAGACTTAAAGTATCTTAATTATTAAAAAATACAACGTATATTAGGGTGAGTAATAATTTTTTTAATTAAATGAGAAAATTTGAAGATAAGATAATGTTTGATATTAGGATGAGCAGCGAATTAAGTTTTAACGGTCAATTATTATTATTATTATTATTATTATTATTATTATTATTATTATTATTGTTGTTGTTGTTTCTTATTCTTTAATATATTTGAGATGATTTTTGTTTAGAAAAAAAAAAAGAATTATAATGAGTAGGTAAAAGGTAATAAAAACTATAATGGATTGATTGGAGAAAATAATTGGTGGAAACAAATAACAAAATTACTAAATTAGTGTTTATCCAATGAGATTAGAAGAGAGACATAACTAAGTTTTATATCCAATTAAAATTGTATTTTTTAGTTTACAATTCATTCCAAACACATATCAATTGAGAGGTATGGGTGGTGGTTATCCAATTCCAGTTAAACCACAAGAGCCTTCAAGTCATGGACGATCAAACCCTTCTCCAGTGACAACCCCACCTTCCGTCACAAACCCACCTCCCGTCACAAACCCACCTCCTGTCACAATTCCTCAAGATAATGATCCAAATACTTGGACGGATGAAGAGTTAATTTGGGCCTATGACTATACCTTTGCTCAACTACAATTTGGGGCACTACGTATTGGGGAGGGGCATTATCGTCCATTGGCAAACACTCCTACAGTGCCAAACCATCCACCATCTTCAAACCCCCCTCATGTGGAAAACCCCCATCAAACACAAGGAGTTCCGAATTGGGCTGAAGGGTACGAAACCGATCCTGGAGCGGAATACGAACCACCCTTGGATGAAGAAATGAATTGGGAACCTTAAAAAACGTTATTGATGAATGCATCCACCGAAACGACGATGATAATGATTGATTCTCCAATGATTCGGTGTTTTGTTTTTGAGTAATATTTAATGTGATTTACTAAATGTTCTATTATGTGTTAGTTATTTTTATTTCAATGTATTTTTGTTTTGTATTAGTTTGAATTTTATTTATGTAGATGTTTCGGTTTTAATTATGTATTAATATAACTTTTTTATTTTAAGGTTATTTAAATTTTAATCATGTATTACTTTAATTTTAGTTGGCTCCCTCTCTTATCTACTTGACCTTAAAAATCAAACAGATATAAATTTAAATATATGTAATTTTTATTTTTTCTTTGACTAACATTGAACATTAATAGGATATGTCTAGTCATTGTACGGTCGACGAATTTTCATCATTGAGAAATGATAGAGCATGGTATAATCTAACCTTTGTTATGGTCGAGCTTATTTGGCATGACGTCGAGGGTAAGAGATTAGTGATTATTTTTCTTAATCAAAACGTAAGAACATTATTTTTATTTGCTATATGTTATACGAGTGAATGTTTTTTCACCACTAAATGTGTTCTTTTTTTAGAGACAAAAAATTGTTGCGATCGTTCCACAACATTTGATACACCTATATAATGACGCTACATTGATGGGTGGCTTTTTTTTCGTTGAATCATTTTCAAATTGAGAATCTCCACTATCATGAGTACCCAAAGTACCATAATTACCTCTTAGTCTGTTCGGAGAAAAAAATCGTCATCAATGAATATATATACGAAGCTTTTATCACTGGAGCTTACGATTCCAAGAGGTGCTTGTATATATCTGTTGGTGCCTTCCATTATAAAATTGAAGCATGACAGACGACCTAAAAACTTTATTGTTGGTACATATAAAATCCCATTCTTTATTTTTTGATTAAAAATATAAAAGTTTATATATTTAGGTATTAGATATGGTGTATACAATTTGGTTGATTTCATTGTAGATGTGGTTGGGAGGATAGTAGAAGGTAAACGGGATCGTTGTTGTTTCGAACTTTCTCTTCGAGATAAGACGTAAGTTATTATTTATTAACATATTAGAGACATAATATTTACATCGTATGTAACAAAAAACTAATTTTAAAAGAACTTTAACGCAAAATTGTTGTGTACAGTGGTCATACAATACAAATGTTTTTGTCCGCCCTGAAGCCTTCCGATGTTATATGTACCATTCGAGCGGTGCAACGAAAGTCTATCATATACGTATCACGTGTCAAGTTGGTTCACCTACCGGATAGTACGTTATGATTTAAACATCAACTTTCTAAAAAATTAGTTACATTTAATGGGTCATGTAATTTAATAAAAGTTGTATTTTTTTTTCAGTTAATATTTTGAAGTCTACAGAACTGAGTAGGATTACGTACGACCCAAATATGCTCGAGGCACGAGATATTTAAATTATGGATCTATACTTAAGTCCCTATTCATGATAGAAACATTGGGTGTTTTTATATCTTTAGTTGTTGAATATTAAAATCCATGATGGTGTTTTGTGATTTGCTTTTGGTTAACTGCCTTTATGTTTCTTTCCTACTTGTAGAAGTATACTTTAGTTTGTTTAATATTATATTATGTTGTAACAAGTATGTTATATTACTTGATTTAAAAGTAATGGTTACACCTATTTTTCACCAAACTATAATCTAGATAGGTTGGACAACTAAAAAGTTATTATTTATCTTAAACCAAGGTATCACCATGGCTGACCTTCCTATTGAAACAATATTTGAGATATTAACGAGGGTGCCAGCGAAGGTCGTAGGACGTTCTAAGAGTGTTTGTAAGGAATGGTATGCGTTGCTTTCAACTCGAGATTTCATAAGGGTACATTGTTCTCGCTCATTAGTTTCATCTAACCAGAGAGTTCTCTTAATCGACGACCTAACATGCTCTGTTCATCCGATCATCTTTCAATCCTATGATTATGGGCCAAGGTCAATAGTTACATTACCATTCGACCACCAAAATAATGATGTGTCAATACTTTCACATTTGAATGGATTGTTGTGTGTTTTCTTGAATCATACAAACGAGTTGCTTCTTTGGAATCCAACAACTACTGCTTTCAAGCGTTTGTCAACACCTGATTATCTTGGAATCTATATAAATAATCTTGATGCCGTTGGTTTGTATGCTGATGATGCCGATGATTACAAGGTCTTGCATATCAAGCGTAGGTGTGGTGTATATGAAAGCTATGTTTATTCTAGGGAATTAAACTTTTGGAGAAATATTCCTTTCTTAAGAAGACAAGAGTACCTTAGCCCCAATTTCTATTGGTCACCAGGCACATTTTGTGGTGGTACTCTGTATTTCACTCTTTACGAATGTTGGGTTGGAGGTACAAATGTGGTGATTTGTTTTGATATTAATTCAGAGCAGTTCAAGGAGATAAGTTTCCCACCTGTTCCATCTACGGGATTTGTTCAAGGTGTTTTAGTGAATGTAAAAAATGAGCTTCACATGTTTGCTACGACTGGCTGGTTTGAGATAACAATTGACCTGTGGACGCTAAAAGAGGATTACTGGATTAAGGTCTTATCGTGTCCTCCGATCCTCCCAATATCATTGTCATTGTGGGGCGATATAACACATTACGTGACGAATGGTAATTGGTTTGTGATGACTAAATTAGGGAAGCTTTTTACTATTGAAATGGATACGAAGCCCTTCGAAATTCTTTATCCAGTTACTTGGTTTCGTGGTTATAATGGTGCGGTGTTTGTGGAGACCGTCGTTTCACCAAGTATTTAGTTTGGCTTTCACTTAATGTTATCATTATGTATTCAATGTTTTAAGAATTTTGGTTTTCTATTTCTGGTAATCATGTTATTTTGTTTAAGTGTCGTGTACTAATCTTGTAATAATTTCAGAATTTCATCATCTATGATAACTATCTTTTATTTAATTTGCAAGGTATTTGACACTTTAACAATTTACAATGACTAATGGACAACCAAACCATCTTAATCAAGCTTCTAGCTCGAGTTCATCTACTAGAGCTGAAAAACGAAAAGGGTATAACAAAAAATATTATGCTGCACGCAAAGAAAATAACAAAGTCCCAAAATTTGGGAGTGGTGAGGTCTCCCAAAGTGCTTCATCACTATCTTTAATGAGTAATAGATCAACAGAAAGGACACCGTTAAGAAGTTTACATACTAATATTACTCAATTTACCCAAATGACAAACGTGAACGCGTCAAGTATTTCTACCGTGAAACGTAAGGAGTACAATGGAATGCATATTTCAAACGATAGTCAAATTACATCAACCCCGACTAATGATGTTACGCCGACAACCACATTCCCCAATGTAACTGATGAAGTCATTACCAGAACATCACGAGGTTTCTATTTATTTAACATTGATTTCTTTATTGAATTTGATATCTTTAATAACCTTCATTACTTAAGACAACGATTTTTTTAGGTGTTCGAAACCACGTACACTTTTACCTCAATTTTCTGAAGTAGTTGATCTACCTTCCTTCCAAAATGAGAATGTAGAAGATGATCCATATAACTTTGTTTACGATCGTTTACCTAGAGAACATCGTGTTTTAAAAGAACGTGGTGCATGTCCTGATTGTGGAGCAAAACGTTTTCAATTTGAATTTGATACCTTTTGTTGTATGAGTGGGAAAACTGTGTTAGCAAATTCAGAAATTCCAGAGGAATTGCACCGACTTTTCACATCGCAAGATGAAATTGGAAATATTTTTAGGCAAAACATTCGTGCTTATAACACCAATTTTTCTTTTGCCTCAGTGGGAGTGACGTTGGATGATACATTGAACAATATGAGAGATGGTGTATATACTTTTCGTGCACATAGAGGAATATATCACAAAATCGACCAATTAGTTCCGAGGGATGGAACCCCTAGGTACCTGCAGTTGTATTTTTATGATCCTGATGCCGAGTTAGATCTCAGACTCCAATGGCCAAATCTTGATCATCGTATTACTCAGATTTTGACACGTGTTCTTTCTACAAACCCATATGTCGATACATTTAGAAGACTTGCAGAACTAGGACCTCTGGACAACTATAGAGTCACTTTGAATGCTTCGGTTGAACTTGACCAAAGGGTGTACAACCGACCAACGACATCGGAGGTATATAAAATATATTATATTAATTACAATTATCTAATAGTATTGCTTATTTTACTTACTTATAGTTCACGATTATATAGGTTGATGGTATTTGGGTTGAAGGTAATGACAATATCACTTCGTATAAACGAAGTATTGTTGTGTATGGTAGGTCTGAATATAGCCAAACTATTCAGCCGTACTTCAGTTGTTACGATCCATTGTCGTATCCTCTATTTTTTCCTAATGGTGAGTCGGGTTGGCATGCAAACATACCACGTCACGGAGTATCAATAAATGAGGTTCGCAACAATGACAACATCGAAGGAGAAATGGAAGGTACCAACAATTTATTATCCTTTTTAAGTAAAGATCATAAAAATACCGTAATGCGTCTTATTTTTATTAACTGTTTGTTTTTAAAACATCTTCATCTTTCAGAGGCTAACACACGAAGTGGTAGAACAACCGTGGCTATGCGAGAGTACTACTGTTACAAGTTCCAGATTCGATCTACCGAAAACGTGCTTCTGATCGGTGGTAGACTGCTACAACAGTTTGTGGTAGATGTTTACATAAAAATTGAGACGTCACGCTTAGAATTTTGTGAGAGAAACCAGGCTAAGATACGGGCCGATTTGTACCAAGGTCTTGTGGATTGCGTCAATGCTGGTGAGGTTCATGCAAACAGAGTCGGGAAAAGAATTGTGTTGCCTGTATCTTTCATCGGAGGGCCTCGCGACATGCGACGTCGGTTTCTAGATGCGATGACTTTAGTTCAAGATGACGGCAAGCCTGATATATTCCTTACAATGACATGTAATCCTAAGTGGCCTGAGATATGTGATAATTTACATGTTGGTTAAACTGCACAAGATCGTCCAGACCTTGTTTCAAGAGTGTTCCGGGGTAAATTAGAAGATCTTAAGGATCAACTGTTCAAGAAACATATCCTTGGGGAAGTTAAGGCATACGTTTATGTCATTGGATTTCAAAAGCGTGGTTTGCCGCACGCACATTTTCTCCTTATCATGTACCCGCAACACAAGATCAATAACGCGGACCATTATGATAAGGTTGTGTGTGCTGAAATTCCTAACAAACAAAGACATCCCAAATTGTATGAGATGGTTGTCAAGCACATGATTCACGGTCCTTGCGGCAATCTACGATTAAGCAGTCCTTGTATGCAGGGTGATCCTAAAATTTGTCGTTTTCACTATCCTAGACAATTTAATGAACAGACAACACAAGGAGAAGATGCGTATCCGTTGTATCGAAGGAGAGACACCGGGATAGAAGTGGATGTATGAGGAAAAACACTTGATAATAGATGGGTGGTCCCATATAACCCAAGGCTTTTGATGATGTTTAACTGCCACATCAATGTTGAAGTTTGCTCAAGTATAAAATCTGTGAAATATTTTTTTTTTAAATATGTTTATAAAGGACATGACAAACAGGTTATTCAAGTTGATCAAAGTGAGCCAGGGGTTGTTGTTAATGAGATAAAGAGCTTTCAAGATGCACGCTACATATCGCCCCCAGAGGCTATGTGGCGCATTTTTTCCTTCTCTCTTTCTCAAATCTCTCCTTCTGTTTTAGCCTTACAACTTCATCTCCCAAATAATCAGATGGTTAGATTTAGAGATGATGACATAATGTATAATATTGTTGATAGGGAAAGGGATAAGAGAACCATGCTAACAACATTTTTTGAGAGAAATAGAATCGATGAAACAGCAAGGGTATATTTGTATAAAGATTTTCCAAAACACTTTACGTGGAATGGAAGAACACGCCATTGGAATCCTCGTGGCGGTAAAAAACAAAGAGGTCGTATCGTTTCCGCTAATCCAGCCGAAGGAGAAAGGTACTACTTACGCCTACTTTTGTCAAATGTCAGAGGGCCTACTTCTTTTGAACATCTTTGCACAGTTAATGGTCAACGGTGTGAGACATTTCGAAAAGCAGCTCTTGAGTTAGGCTTAATAGAAGACGATGAATATCTATCACAATGTCTCGAAGAAGCCTCTATGTTTCAGTTTCCCAATGCTCTTAGAAGGTTATTTGCGACCATAATGATTTTTTGCCAACCTGGAGATATTCGAAAGTTATGGAATGACCACTTTGATTCACTGTCTGAAGATCATCGGTTACACTGTCAAAGTATAGAACGAGGTTCTTACCGAAATTAGTGTCTTTCTACAATCCATGGGTAAAAATATCAATGAATTCGACCTTCCTAAGATAACAGACGACGTTAACTTATAGGATGTAGGTTATCGTGAGTTACAAGAGGAGTATGGGATTGTTTTGGAACCTAAACACTTGAGTGCCAAAGATTCACTAAATCGGGACCAAAAAAACGTGTTGGATGAGATCATGATGCATGTTGATAATGATCTTCCAGGCGTCTTCTTTATTGATGGTCCAGGTGGAACTGGAAAAACATTTTTGTACAATGCCTTGCTTGCTGAAGTTCGGTCACGTGGTCTTATTGCTCTCGCAACAGCTTCATCAGGTGCTGCGGCTAATAATATGCCAGGAGGTAGAACGGCTCACTCGAGATTCAAGATTCCTATTAATCTTGAAAATAATTCAATGTGCAATATCAAAAAACAGAGTGGGGCCGCTAAACTGATTCGGTCTGCCAAAATAATCATATGGGATGAAGCGTCGATGGCTAAACGGCAGGCGATAGAGGCAGTCGATCGTACATTCCAAGACATTATAGGTGTTAGTCTCCCATTTGGTGGGAAGATAATGGTTATGGGAGGTGACTTCAGACAGGTGTTGCCGGTTATTAAACGTGGCACTCGAGCACAGATTGTAGACTCCAGCCTACGAATGTCACCTCTTTGGTCTTTGACTAAAAAGATGCGGTTGACCATAAATATGAGAGCGTTGAAAGATCCATGGTTTTCTGAATTTCTTTTAAGAGTCGGCGATGGAACTGAAGAACCAATCGAAGGAAACTATATCCGCATACCCGATGACATGACAATTCAGTGCAACAATAGAGAAAACTCTATAAAAGAATTGATCAATGCCATTTTTCCATCAATTGAAGATATTGTATATTCTTCGGATTATATAATCTCTAGAGCAATATTGTCCACTAAAAATGAGAGTGTTGACGAGATTAATAATCAAATGATTGAAATTTTTCAAGGGGAGGAAAAAGTTTATTATAGTTTTGACGAAGTTGAAGACGATCAGCGCAACTTCTATCCGGTCGAGTTCTTAAACTCACTAAATGTTAGTGGTTTGCCGCCTTATAAGCTTCGTTTAAAAATTGGATGCCCAATAATATTGTTACGGAATATCGATCCATCACATGGCCTGTGTAATGGCACGCGGTTGATATGTAAAGGTTTCATGCGAAATGTTATTGATGCGAAAATTGCAGTCGGTCAACATGCCGGAAAACGAGTTTTTTTTGCCAAGAATCCCTCTAACCCTTTCTGAAGATGACATGTTCCCATTCAAGCTGAAAAGAAAACAATTTCCAATTCGACTTAGCTTTTCCATGACGATTAATAAAGCTCAAGGTCAAACAATTCCGCATGTTGGTATTTATCTACCGGATTCTGTATTTTCACACGGACAACTTTATGTGGCGTTATCAAGAGGGATTTCAAGACAAAATACGAAGGTGTTGGTACATCTCGCAAAAGATTTCAAACAACGTGGAGTTTACACATCAAATGTTGTCTACCATTAAGTGTTGCGTGATTAATTAACCGCATCCATATTAAAACGAAGGTAAGTTAGTAGATTTTGTGCCTTAATTGCTTCCAGAAATTACTTTTTAATTACTTTTTTAAAACACCTGTAAGCTTCTAACATTTTTTTTTATGTGTGGAAATCTGGTACAGTAGAGGAGAAGATACAAGAAAGTCTTGAGCGAACGGATGTATTGGTAAAACATGAAGAGATACAAGAGACTCCTGGTATTATGTTTTTAGTGTTTTGTCTAGCTACTTGCCTGTTTTGTACTCTTCTTGTTTTTAATTACATCTACTTCCTTGTTTTGTACTTTTTTTGTAGATAGATAACGTCGAAGCTACAACTAAAAAAATTTACCTGAGTATATCACCAAAGAATCGATAAACTAACAGAAAAACCAGTGCAACATATCACGAATAAGAAACTAACTTAAGTACTATTCGATATATCACGAGACGACGGATAAACTAGCGGTAAACGAGTACCCTATTGTAAATCGCCACTCCCGCCGCATCGCGCGGGTAGATGACTAGTATATATATATATATATATATATATAGGTAGAGGATCTTGTAAAAAGTGCTCAAAGTGTGAGAAGTGTATTATAACACTATATATAATACTATATAACACCATATAAACACCGTATAACAATATGTAACATCATATAATACCATATAACACTATGTAAGACTATATATCATTATATAACAAATATAACACTATAGGTTGTCTGATAGCATGTCTACGATAGATGTATAGTGTTATATTTGTTATATAATGATATATACTGTTACATAGTGTTATATGGTATTATATGGTGCTACATATTGTTATACGGTGTTTATATGGTGTTATATAGTATTATATATAGTGTTATAATACACTTCTCACACTTTATGCCCTTTTTACACTATCCTTACCCTATATATATATATATATATATATATATAGGGTAAGGTTCATGCGAGAACCACCTTTATTGCGAGAACCGCGAGAACCAATGTGAACACAACCTAAAATAGCTAAAAAAAACCTAACCCCCCCCCCCCCCAAAAAAAAAAAAAAAACCTAAACCCCCCCACCCACCCCCCCCCCCCCAGCTTACCCCCCCCCCCCCCAACCCCAAAAACCTAAACCCCCCTCCCCCCACCCCCCAAAAACCTAAAACCCCCCCCCCCCCCAGCTAAAAAGCTAAAAACTAAACCCCAAAAAAACCTAAAAAAATCAAAAAAAAAAAATCTAAATTTTTTTTTATTTTTTTAATATTTTTATGTTAAAATCGCTACTTTTAGAAGCAAAAAAAAAAATTTAAAATTTAAAATTTTGTTTTGCTACGAAAAGTAGCGATTTTGTTATAAAAAATATTAAAAAAAAAAATTTTTTGTGTGATTTTTAGCTATTTTTAGGCATTTTTGGTTGCGTTCACATTGGTTCTCGCGGTTCTCACAATAAGAGGTGGTTACTAACGGATCTTTATCCTATATATATATATGTATATGATTCACGAAATATATTTTAATAAAAAAAGTTATATTATTTATCATAATCCACTGAAATACCAATTATTACTAAATACATTTTAATAAAAAAAGTTATATTATTTATCAAAATCCTCCACTGAAAAACCAACGATCACTAAATACATTTTAATTAATAAAAAAGTTATATTTTATCAAAATCCACTAAAATGCCAATGAAAATTTTACTCAACTTGACCTGGGACGAAAAATATCATTACATAGCGCTACACAAACGACACCTAAGAACTTTTACTCATGGTTCACCGGTAGTGATCTGCATGAACATCTTTAATATCACAGTTTTAAGTAAGATTAGATTTAACTCTTCATTCACAGTTTGTTTCTTATACATGACTAAAAACAATAACATTAAAGATGTCCATGCAGATATCACTATTGGTGAACCAGGAGAAGAAATTCTTAGGTGTCGTTTATGTAGCGCTACATAATAATATTTTTCGGCCCAGATCGAGCTGGGTAAAGATATCCATGCAGATATCACTGTGGTGGACCCAGAAGTAGAAATTGTTAGATGTCGTTTATCTATTGTTATTTGATAATATTTTTAGGTCTGGTCAGGTTGAGTGATATAAAATTTTAATGTGTATTTTAATTGATTTTGATAAATAATACAACTTTTTTAATCAACATATCTTTAGTGTAACATATATATATATATATGAAAGTGATTAAAATAATAAACATTAACCTATATAAATAAGTAACAAGTAATAAAAATATAAAAAAACATGTAAGAGTAAAATGACCAAATCGTCCCTAAGGTTTCATATTTGCTTGTTTCATCCAAAAGGGCAAAAAATGCCATTCACCTTAACATAAACAATAAATTGATTTAGTGATTTGGATGGAAATAACAATACAATGGAAAACTGAAGGACTAAAATGAATAAAAAAGTCATTTTGGATTGAATAAAAAAATATGAAAAACCTCAGGGATGATTTTCTCATTTTACTCATCTATGTATCTTTTTGAACGACAATTTACAGAGTAAACTAAAACCCTAAGGATCTAAAAACTTTTAACTTAGAAGTGTATTTAAGAATATCCAACTTATTTATCAGTTAGAATGGTCTATCTGTCGTGCCAAACGGGTGCAGGGAAACCTGGGTTGGATCCTTGAGCCCACTTGGTGCAGAGCGAGGCACTGGTGGGCAATGATAGGAGACCCAGGGAAACCTGGGTTGGATCCTTGAGCCAAACGGGTTTTACCGGTAATTTCACCGTCGTGTCTACGGGCGGGTGGGTTACCAGGTTTTCCCCGGAATTGGTGGTGGACTCGGGTTACTCTCGGAGTACTCCGTTTGTCAAGTGGGTGCCCCGAGAGTGCTCGGAATTGAGTTTGTTGGTCGTTCAAAAAAAAAAAAAAAAAGAATGGTCTATCCGTTAGATGGATTACCAAAAATCCTAGTTTCCCCTTTTATGTGTGATGTTATGGTCTTGCGTGACCTAGCCCCTCGGGGGCAGACCAAGGTCCACTTTGATCTACGTATGCACGTCACTAATGAGATGAGGGAGTATAGATGAAAGACGTGAAAAAATAAATCTTTTAGTTTTCTACGATTACATAGTTTAATTTAAATTTTAAGATAAAAAAGAATAATAGTTAATTAGTATTATACGTGATTATGTATTAAATGATCTTTCTATGTATGGGTTTGTATTTAGTATCAACGGCTATAAAATAAACAAATACATCGAATATGAAATACACGAAGTCAAATAAGATATATAAAAATCAAATGTACCAATATACGTACAAAAGATAAAAATCAACATTAATTTTTGTCTTGACAAATGAAGATCCGTTTTTTAATGTAATCGGACATTATGTGTAATGAACAAATCGAGCAAGGTTGACTAGCTCGTAGCAAACCAGGTCTATTGCACTTAAATTATTCATGACGCTATTAGGACCTGTTTTTACTGTTTTCTAGTAAAACCGGTTACATTAGAGTGTTACCATCACTACTATTTGTAGTAAAGTAGGGATGTGATATTTTGAACCAATAAGGCATGTAAAAGGCATCTATCAAGCGATATTTATAACATTCTAGCCATCAATCATCACCTTTAAAGAGTTCATATATTATTAGATTAATACTAAAAGAAGTTCAAATGAATAGTAAGGTTTAACGTTTTGAAGCATGTGAATGGGTACAAGTTCTTCATGCCACTACTTACTCGTCTATTTTTATTTATTCATAACATATGTCGTATTTAGTATCTTGAAAATAAATTTTACTCATTAATGCAAAAGTAGGTATATTTCATTAACAATGCAAAATATTAGGATGAAATTTTATTCAAGTTTATTCTCTTCCATCAGCAGAAATTTAAAAGATTTGTGTGTGTGTGAGCGTTTTTGTTTTGTTTTTTTTTTTCTTTTTTGATATAATCTTTATATTAATTTAGTCAATCATCTACTTTTGATTATATCTTTAAATTTAATTACTATCTTACAGGATCATTAAAACCAAAAGATATTATATTAATGATTTAATGAACTTGTTTCATATAAGAATCAACATAAGAACCAACTGAAAGCCACTCACAAGCTTCTACATTTATATTTTGGCATAATCCATTAATCCTTACCATGCCTAGGGGCAAAGTGAAGCTTGCTTTCATAGAAGACAACAAGGCAAGGAAAAACTCCTTCATGAAAAGAAAGGAATGCCTGAAGAACAAACTGAAGGAGCTGTCCACCCTATGCGGCATTGAGGCATGCGCCATCATTTATAGCTCATACGAACCTGGACTCGAGGTGTGGCCCGAAGACAACATTGCCTTCCAAAATGTGTTGAACGCGTTCCTAACGAAGTCATCCATGGAGATACACAAGTTTATGTCGAATCAGAATATCTACATTAACGAAAGGATCAGCAAGGTCAAGGGTCAGATCAAGAAGCAAATCATGGCGAACCGGGATTTGGTGATGGCCAACTTGATGTCAGATTGCTTGAGTGGTAAAGCCTCACTCTCTGGCTTGAACTCAAAAGATTTGAATAATCTTGGGTCGTTGGCTGGTCATAAACTCTCAGAAATTGAGGACAGGATTAAGGTTCTCAAAAGTGATGCCCCTGCAGCACAGTCGCAACTACCAGAACCAAAGGAAGTTGTGGGTTCTAGCAACACTGCTAGCCATATGGCGGCTGAAGGAACAAATGTCGATTGCTATGTACCAGTGATGGAAAACACTGGATGGTACCCGCCTGACTGGACTAGTGATCATGTGGAGCATGGTTTCGATCTTGTTCCAGGGATCAACATGATGAACTCATTTCCTGTTGACCCCATTGCTTGGTGGTCTGATGCATACATTCCGAAAACAGGTTGACATCTCTTGTCTGATGGTTTTCATGATAGAGACTGGTTTGTTGGTCATGTAAGGTTGGAACTGTTATTGCTTTTTTTTTTTCTTTATTGATGTTGGTTTGATTGGTGTTTTAAACTTTGTTTGTCATTCTGTTCAATTAGTAGGTCTTGGGATATCTAATGTTGTTGCTATTTGATCAATCAGTTTATTTTATCATTTATAATTCTGAAATTTAAATCAAGTATTTTTCAATTTGCAATGATGAATTCTTTTCATTCCTGAACTTTTAGTTTAAGATATTAGACACTATTCAATGAATCCAAATGTAAAAGAATATATTTATACAATATTTACTTTATATCTAGGAAATAAAGACTATACTTAACTAGTAAAAATCTAATAACCGGGCTTAGTGTTATATTAAAAAAACACAGCCAAAATTCAAAATTGCGGCTATAACATGAGCAAATGTCCATACCCGACCCGACCCTATCAGAATCCGAACCAACCCGAGAACTGGAAAAGCATATAACATGGAACCGAATCAGTACCCTATAATACAGGGTCGGTTCCGGGTAATTGCATAGTCGGGTATGTCGGTTCTTGTTTTAAACACCGTCCCGATGAAGGAAAGCTGATTTATCAGTTTAACAGCTACAGCTCGAAAAAACTGCATTCACCTTCAGAGCTAATTTGGGATGAGATCAGAATCAGAGCATTCACCTTCATAATCAGAGCTACTTTGGAACGAAGTTCAGTTGCTTTATCATCCCCTTGAACATAAGATTCACCCCTACTTCGTTCTTGTTATCGTTTGCAGCAGGTTTGGATTATTTATTCCAATGTTAAATTTTATTGATTGTTTGTTGTAGATTAAGTAGGTATGTACTAATTGATACGAAATTGAAATTATTTCATGATTGATAGGGTGTTTATGCTTCAATCTAGTGTTTACTATCCATGATTAATTTCGTTGCATGCCAAGTGTTCGATAAAATGTCTGAGTGAAAAAATTGACGAAATGTGTTACGAAAACATAGATAAAACATTGTAATTAAAAGCTAATAATTCAAACATCCAAAAAATTAAAAAGTATTAACAAACTTCAAACATAATCCAAAACTGTAGGATCGGTTTGCGACCCGAACGAGTCGTTCAGAAGAGATTTATCAGTTTCAGAGGCGGAAACTAAAAAACCGAGTGTCGAAACAGCTTGCGTATCACTTTAACACTGATTATATTGATATACTATCGTTTACAATCAGTCCTCACACCGGCAGCACCTCGGTATGGAATTTCAGAAAACCGTTACAAATGAATTAACAACTAGCCTATTTATAACCTTCAGATTTCGCTTGGAAACACTTCAAGCGAAACCTCATATTTACATAATACAAGCGAAATCTTCATTCTGTTTTGTCTTCAAGCGTAATCTTCACCAATCTGTTTCCTATTTGCATTTTGTCTTCACGTGTATTAGTAATGTGATGTCACTAGTGATGTCACATGATGATGTCACTAGTGATGTCATGCTTGATCAGATCAGTAACGAAAACCGAGACTCGATATTAAGACGAAGACGACAGATGTGTGCACCAACAGACTCCCCCTCAGATGTTGACGAGTCTTAAGTGTCGAGTCTTCTCAATCTTCAGTCTTTATCAGTCTTTCATCTTCCTTCACTCTAACTTTCTTCAACTAATCTCCTCCTCGGATGATGTAACTCTTTCTAACAGACTCCCCCTCAAAACATGCTGGGATCGTAGTCTGGCTTTTACAGTATCAGAATCCTCAGGTATTGGAACCTGGCACTCTATCTTCAGGTTCAAGATTGAAGCCTGGCTATATCTGCACATCCTTAACCCAGAAATAAATTTTCTAAATTTAACAATTTGAATGCATCAATAACAACTTTCATATGCATCAACAATCACTCTCCCTCAGATCACATACACATGATGAACCACTTAATGATTTAAAAACATATTTTGACAATTAAGACATACTCCCCCTCACATCAATGTCATCATGTTCAGCACCTGGAACTTTGAAAATCAGCTTTCCAACATCAGTTGCCGAAAATCTTTTTGAATTTTTCAAAATTTATGCTAAAACACACTGAAAATCTTTTTGGATTTTTGAATGTAAAGAAATGCAGTAAAGAAATATTTACAAACAATATTTTTGTGAGTTCGTGCAAGAGGATCATATCAGTTTTTGTGACTAATCACTAGCACCATTAAGCTTGATTTCATTTTAAGCTCTAAACAATTCACATAGATTGACGATATGTTTGTCCTCTTAAGCTCAATCTAAAAACTTTCGAAATGCTTACCGATACGTTAAGGTATATTAATATAGCACTAAACTCTTATGGACCCCATGATCTCAGCATATCCCCTCATCATGTAATACACTAACTTAAGTAATGCCTTTAAACTTTTATCAACTGTGATTTGTGCGAAAACAAAGCAGAATGTTTAAACATTAACAATCAGGTCGATACTTCCGTATACGCAGAGAAAGTCCAATGTTTAAACAAAATAAGAAAAATAAAACAAGTTGAAGTTGTTTAGGCTTTAACCACCAGGTCGATACTCCCGTATACGCAGAGGTGATCCAAAGCTTAAACGAAACACCAAAGAAAATAAAGCAGAACGTTTAGGCAACAACATCCAGGTCGATACTCATGTATACGCAGAGGATGTCCGATGCTTAAACAAAATAAAGAAATAAAACAAGTTTAAATCTTTGCAAAATAAAATGCACAATCACAGCGACTTTTTAGCAAAGTTGTGAAAGTTTACAAACTTAACCAGTTTTATGTCTTTCGACAATCAGCGATTACTGAGTAAGCACACAATCAAGAAGGACAAAACTAAGTACTATGCTTTCGACCATGTTTCCCACTAGAACTAGGCTTTTTCATTTAAGGTTTGTATCGTTATCACAAATCTACTAGTCTAGCTGAGCCTACCGTCACATCTTTTGTGAGACCGTTTATCACATTTTAACTTTCCATTTCTTTAGCATGCTGTGACAGTCCAACTGATCTACTATCATTTCCTCTTGTTGACAACAAAACTCATTTTGAATTTTTCAATGTTTTTGACATTTTCAAATTTTCAAATGTTTTTGGATTTTGTAAAATTTCTTACTCCCCCTAAAATGCAAACACATTTTAGGAAATTTGAAAACAAACTATACAAACTTGACAACATGATGAGAATTACTTCAATTCTCCATTCACTTGGCTTGAACAATCAGAACTCCCCCTCACAACAAAAATTTTTCCCAAAGTGATTTCAAAACACTTAAGTTTGTTTTAATCAAAATGGTTTTTCCGAAAAATAAGTTTTGTGTTACTTTTCACAAATATGGGGATCTTTCATCACCTTGTTCTTTTAACCACTTGTAAGATTTAACATTTTTAAGATCAAACCTCAAATATCACTTGTAAAAAATCAAGTACAACTTAATGTCCCTGATTTACCACTTGTAAGTCGAAATATCACAAATGTGAATTTCTCAAGAAATGTGCCGATTCATGTTCCACGCTTACCAACCTGGGAACTCCGGCAAGTCAGGTTTTTCATTTAAACAGCTTCACCCAAGCCTGACGGTCCTTGGGTGATTTTGAATTCTTGTTCAACAATGGTGGAAAATTTGCATCATCCATAGTTAAACCTGAATTCTCAGTTTTTACCTCAACTACCGGCTCTTCTGGCTTTACCGTACCAGAATCATTGCCTGCACATGGCTTGTCTGACTTTAATCTGTCAGATTCATCGCCTGAAGGTGGCTTGTCTGACTTTGACACGTCAAATTCATCGCCAACCATTTTCTTCTTCTTCTTCTTATCCTCTTTCGCCCTCAGATTTGTATCTGATGAATTCGTCTTGCTTGACTTTGCAATCGAGGGAGTCGATTCATCAGAACTCTTATTTTTAACAGATGAACCCGAGGACAAAATCTTCTCTAGATACTCTCTAGCCTTCTTTCTCTTCTTCCTCAGTCTGTCTTTTTGTCCCTGAGAAAGCTTTACTTTCGATTCTTGAACTTTCGGTTCTTGAACTTTACGTTCTTGAACTTTCTGTTCTTTGGGCTTGACAGAGACTGGTTTCTTTGCCATCTTCTGAGAATTAACCCTCAATCTTTCATTTGATCTCCTAGGGCAATCTCTGGCAATGTGACCTTTGATATGGCAGTTATAGCATCTCCTCGTCTCATAACTCCAACTCTGGCAGTTAACAGCAATGTGTCCTTGATAACCACATCGGTAACACACTCTGTTATCGTACCAATCACCATTCTCAGTCCAAACATTTAGATCATAGTACTGTTTGGCTTGGTGATAATCCTTGCTCCTCTTGTTTGCTGGATTTAGCTTTTGAGCACTGTGGTCAAACCTGCACCACTTATTACCAACAGTTTTTGAGTTTTCGATTTTAGATTTTTGTAATTTTTCATTGCTATTGGATGATCGATCTGATGAGCTTTTATTATCTTTTTGAACATTTTTCTCATTTTTAATTTTTTGTTTCTGTTCCACTTTCTTCTTCAAAGGTTTTTGCTTAGAGCATTCTCCCTTTTCAGTCGATTGCAGAACAGTTTCTTGAAATTTTTCTTTTAATTTCAAAAACAATTTTTGTTTTTCACTTTTATCTTTTTCATCATCAGATTTCTCATCACAATCTTCAACTTTGACATTGTCAAAGTTTGTGACATCGTCACTTATTGGAACGGAATTGATCGGTTTTGGACATGGATAATCTGGTGTTGATGACGAAGTCTCAAAACCTTTCAATTTCTCTTCAAGCTCTTTGATTTTAATCCGAGCTTTTTCAGCTTCATTTTCAAGTCGAATGATTTTCTGAAGATGAGAGTTTATTTCAATCTGTTTTTCAAGATTATTTTTAAAAATGACAGATTTCTCATCTTCTAAAATCTTCATTTGACTTTGAAAATCTTTTTCAAATTTTAATTTTTCATTTTCAAAATCTTTTTCGTTTTCTTTCAAAATCTCATTATCTAATGTCAAACTGTTCAAATCATTTAACAGTTTGTCATTTTCAGATTTCAACCTCTCACAATTTTCCTGCAAATCAAAAATATGTTTCTTATCAACTTTCTTCTCGTCTTTCAAAATTGAAATTTCTTCAGTCTGTTCCTCTTCCACTTGGACACCTTTACTCTTGCTCTTCTTTAATATTGATTTTCCACTTTGATTTTTCTTCTTCTTAGCATTGATCACTATCTGTTCTTCAATCTTTTTAATGAGTGGACAAATTGTCAGTTGGGAAAATTCTCCAGAAATCTTCAAGTTTAAGATATAATTTTCCCATTCTTCTTGAGGTAAAGCACTAACAAATTTTTCAACCCATTCTTCTGATTCCTTTTTAATACCCGTCTCAGACATTGAGCGAACAAGATGTCTATACCTCTCAATGATACTCTTTGTACTTTCTCCTGGACAACCTGAAAATGAATCAAATTCTTTATTTAATACATTTATTCTATCAAATGTTTCTTGAGTCATATTAAAAAAATTGATATTCATGATTCAGAATCGAAGAATTTCTCAAACAAGCTTTCACACGAACTGATTCACTTAGTCAAATCACCCAAAAACTCCCAACACAATCTGAAATACTTCCAAACTATTTTAACCAACTTCAATGGGTCAAGACTTGAATCAAACAACACAATGATTGGGCCGAAAACGATAATGAACCTTGGGCCGCACTACAAGTCTTTATCCAAACTTTGGGCTTTAACAACTTAATGAATCGGTGATAATCAAAAACATTCTTGGGCCGTCAATATGTAATATGGATCGAGAATAGTGGACTGACACACTTACATGAATTGATTAAACACTATTGAATTCACTACATCCACTAAGCCAACATATTAAGTAACTCTTCAATTAGATTGGTAAATGCTCTGACAATCAACTATATTATCACATGCACATATACCACTTGAATGAACTGGCCAACACCTTTAACACTCAATTGATTTTCATTTGACCGACTGACACAAGTTTACTTATCTGACAATTTCAAGTAACAATACCCGTTGATAGGGCCTAAAAATCCACTAAATCGATCACCATTATTTAAAGATTATAACATGTGTGCACTTCACTTCAATCAATATCTGTCAATGTTATATATCTTCACATGCACATGAACCTACATATTTATATCACATGCAATCACACATGTTATCAACTGACACACTAACTCATAATTTTCTTTTCCAATTACTGACAACACATCACATGATCATCCTGTTCAATGACAGATAAAGACTTTGTTGATCACAAAAGCGAAATCTCAAGTGTCACTAAGAGCGGAACTATAAGTTGTCACAAAAACGGAACTAGTGGTCACAAAAGCGAAATCAGTCGTTCAAAAGAGTGAAATCACTAGTCTTTATGTCCAAAAAAGCGAAATCAGCTCTGATCTATGAGCGAAATAGCTGCTGACATCATCATTTTCACGAGTCACTATGAGCGAAATCTCAAAAATACAAAGATTTAGGTCGATTTTAGTTATAAAACTTTCAAGGTTTTGTTAATTGTTAATTCCGAGCACACTGTGAAAGTTTGAACCGATTCTGACCGTAAAAAGTTTTGTTTTTTCGAAAAAGAAAGGTGTAGAAACAAATTTAACGGCTGAATTGTATAAAACTCTTCTTCACTGGCTCTGATACCACTTGTAGGATCGGTTTGCGACCCGAACGAGTCGTTCAGAAGAGATTTATCAGTTTCAGAGGCGGAAACTAAGAAACCGAGTGTCGAAACAGCTTGCGTATCACTTTAACACTGATTATATTGATATACTATCGTTTACAATAAGTCCTCACACCGGCAGCACCTCGGTATGGAATTTCAGAAAACCGTTACAAATGAATTAACAACTAGCCTATTTATAACCTTCAGATTTCGCTTGGAAACACTTCAAGCGAAACCTCATATTTACATAATACAAGCGAAATCTTCATTCTGTTTTGTCTTCAAGCGTAATCTTCACCAATTTGTTTCCTATTTGCATTTTGTCTTCACGTGTATTAGTAATGTGATGTCACTAGTGATGTCACATGATGATGTCACTAGTGATGTCATGCTTGATCAGATCAGTAACGAAAACCGAGACTCGATATTAAGACGAAGACGACAGATGTGTGCACCAACAAAAACAAATGTAAGAAATCCAAACAAAATTCAACTAATCCAAAGCAAACGAACTAAAACTGATACTATAACTCTTTTCTCGTTTTTCCGTATCCATCTCCAGCTATCCGTTAATCGACATCGGTATTCATGTGATCCGGTTCCACTTTATCATAAATTTCTCCATGAAAAAAAATATATAATGATAAATACAACGTCAACAACAAACTAAGGATGTGTATCGGTGTATGTCAAAATTACTTTTTTCCAATATCATCAAACTTTACCGAATCTTCGATGTAGATTTTCTTTTTAATTGATGCACGAATCCAATCCTCTGTACATATTAATGCCTCGACAATCGGAGTTGATAAAGAAGTTCGATAAGTATCGACAACTCTTCCGCCTGTACTAAACGCCTCCTCAGAAGCAACACTTGATACCAATATGTCTATAGTGACAGGAAGAAAATCTAATTAACACTATTGTATTATTATAATTAATATAAATAAACTACTAATTAGTAAACATACTTTTTGCCATTTTCGCTAATACAGGGTATTTTGAAGATGCAGCCTTCCACCAACCTAGAATATCAAATCCCTTGTAATGGGCCTCCTCCATCGTCTAGGTACCTCTCAAGTTCTGACTTGGTGTTATAAGATGTAGAACCGCCATCCGCTTTAAATTCTGTAAAAAAATCACTCTCTCCTTGTGCCGATGGTTCAAAGTTCTCCTGATTTTGTGAAACTTAATCTGAACCTTGTTTTTCACTGCTTGATGCATAATGCTCGTACAAAAGCTTCAATTCGTCCTTTATACTTGTAACTACAATTTGAACTCGTTTCTTCAAGTTATCTTCTGTCTCTTCATCTTTTTTTTCATCCCTGAATATTCTCTCAAATCCAAACTGAATAACAAGAACCTTTAACCTTGGATCTAAAATTACAGCAAGATACAAAATGTAATTAAAAGATCTGCCAGTAGGTAGATTTGTCCAATACTTGTCGAACTTCTGGTGCATCTTAGCACCCATAAGTTTATCTTCCAAGTCAGATCCGTCTTTCATCTCCCTTAAATGCTTGTCTATATCCTTAACCTCGTTAAAAAATAAATTAACAGTAACTATTTTTGTAGCAGAAGCGTTGGCAGTTTTACGCTGAAACAATTCTAACACACTAGCCAATTGTCTCGTGTAGCTCCCGTCAGTAACTCTAGGAGCATCATCACCCAAATCGTTTTTATAATTTGGGTCATCCAGATCATATCTGTTAAATGCCTTCTCAAATTTTTCTGCCTTGTCTAACATCTCCCAAGTCGAGTTCCATCTTGTAGCCACATCTATACCTATTAATGCTTTGCTTTCGATCTTTTCTGCCTTTACACATTTTTTAGAAGTGTCTAATCATGGAGGAGACATTCTAATATAGCGAATTGCATCTTTGATACGATCTATGCATGTTGACCCATCACATAAGCCGTCTTTCACAATCAGATTGATTATGTGTGCCATACATCTGATGTGCAAGTATCTCCCGTCGAACAAGAGGTTGTTTAACCGACTTTTTAGAAATTGTATGGCAACATCATTAGCTGACGCATTATCTAATGTAATGGTCAGCACATTTTCAATGTCCCATTCTTTTAAACATTGAATAAGGGACCTACCTATCTCGTCTCCCTTGTGGCTGAATATTTGCATGAAGTTGATGATCCTTTTGTGTAACACCCAATTGTCATCTATAAAATGAGCTATAACACACATATAGTTAACCCACTGATTTGAAGTCCACGTGTCAGTGGTTAGACACACCCGTGTGCTATTCTTTGCAAAAAATGACTTCAACTTCCCCTTTTCCTCTAAAAATATTTCCCCAATATCCCTCGCAATCGTAAACCTACTAGGCATCTTAAAATTCGGATTAAAACTTTCTATAACCCTTCTAAATCTCTGATTCTCAATGGTTGAAAACGGTACCTCGTCTATTAACACCATCTCTGCCATGGCTCTTCTACATGCTTTCGCACAATACTTCCATGCCTCGACCTCACCATTACCGCCCTCACCATTATCGCCTTTTTCAAGAAAATATTGCTTTGGTTTTTTAAAAAATCCGGATGTTTTTTGTTGATACACTTTATGTGGACGCGACTCGGTTCGGTTCGGTTCGACTCGGTTAGGTTTGGCTCAAGACCGACGTCATGACATTCCTCCGTCGTGTGCCCCAGAGTTTGACACGTGAAGCACGAAGAGCCGCAGACCGTCGTTAGCCGCCACATCACTATGACATCACCATGTTGATGTCATGTGAAGACTTATCAAAGCATGGACTACATTTCAACGTGAATTCATGAGTTGTGAACTAATTAATTGCTGCTGTTAATATTGTTTGCTATTTGTTTTTGCTGCATGCTGCAAGTCCGTCGAAGAACTAGTTTATTATGTCACTATATATCACGAAGAACCTTGTGATTATTGAATGACGAAGACCTAGTCAATGATACCACGAATAACCATTCAAACAACACTCCACGAAGAACCTCATATTCTTCGTGGATATGTATGTTTCGTGGGATAGTAACGAAAGACTTAGTCTTTCGTGGATCTGCAGATGGATTTGGGTATTTAAACAGAACCATGTAACAGAAGCAAAGAGAGAGAGAGAGAACAGAGTTTATTTCAGAGAGTTTTATTGTATTTCATTGTATCATTATGTAAACAATCTCCGTTGATAATCAATACAAGTGTGCGTTAATCGTTATATCTTTCTTGTATTCTATCTCTCGCTCGGTTTGTGTCTTAACAGGGATTCCGCACCTGTTCCGGCATCCGAAACAAGATCTCGTAGTTGTCCGACGATCCGTATAGGGACCTACAAGTGTAAAACTTCTTTGGCTAATCGTTTTTGTAAATATTTTCTTAAACTCTAAAAAATACAAAAATAATTTCATTTTCGTTACCTTTTCGCATTTTAGGGGGGAGAAATTTCAAGAAAATACAAAAACAGGTGAAAGAGTCAAAAATCCAAAAATATGTCTTTACATTTGAAAAATTCAAAATTCAAAAACATTAGAAAAAAAAAATGAGTTTCTTGGATAAAGAAGAGAAAGTGATGAGATACACTGGTGTGGTCTGTCAATATGGTCAAAAATATAAAAAGAAAAATTGAAAAATGATAAGTAGCTCTACTAATGATGTATCGGTAGGCTCACATTCAGATTAAAATGTGCAGGATGATATAAACCTAACAGACTTCAAGTCAGGTGTGAACCATTCGTTGGCATATTGTCTTGGTACCGAAATTTTGTTTCATTGATTGCCGAGGTTCTGAGATATACGGTCTTTAATGCTGTCTTATCATCTGGGTATCATGGTTGTATATTTTACCAAAATATAACGGAGACGAAGTCTAGATCTTCCATGATACCATACATACGTGTACATATTGCATACGACCTCAATAAGTGATCAACAATCACATGTCCAAACAAAATAAGTGATAATATATCACAGCTTTCTTGTGGGAGTCAAGTTCGTCTCTTTGTCTGTACATTGGTACTAACCTGTTCACGGACTTGCTCCTTTGCCCTCATGCATATGAAAATCAAGTTCCTCATAAATAAGTGATTCTACCACATAGGGCTTGTTTTCAATTAAAAAATAAGTGAGTATCTCACATCTTTTTATACGTCAAAACAGATGATAAATGGTATACTCACCAGTAAGATAAACTCTCGTGCATACCTTGATACGGGAATGTGTCGTGAGTGGGTGAACACCGGTCAGTAAGTATAAATCATACCTTAACGTATCCCCTAAACATGATTACATCTGATAAGTTGAGCTTATATGGACAACAATACTAATAATTGTTACAGGATGCTTATCTAAATGTTAACTAATTGAACAACAAGAGCGTTTTGGCGTGACCGTACAATGATATGATTCTCTTACCCTCGAAACTAGCAAAAAGATTGTCTGTAAATTTTTATTTACATTTCTCCGTTTCTGCATCGCTGTATATATTTATTTATTGCTTTCCGTCTTTACATTTGAAAAATGAAAAATTACAAAAGATTTTAGGTGTGTTTTAATCTAAATTTTATAAAAGCCAAAAAGATTTTGCTTCTAATTTATTTTTGATTGACCGATGTTGGAACTCGAGTCTATCCTACCCAAAATCCTGATAGTAAGCCGGAAAACAATTGCATCTTCATAAACGGTCGAAGTTAATGAGTTTTGAAAGTTAAAAGCTAAAGTTGATCATGTTGTAAACTTTCAAACTGTTGTCGGTTGGTAGTTTGATTGAGAGGTGGTCTCATGAGTATCATGTGTTTATATTGATTGAAGTCAATTCTTAGTGAATTTTTCGTTTGAAAACTTTCTAAGATTGATTACATTCCAAGCGGTTGTTCTCATTACGTGTTTAGCTTTCTTGTATGTGCAGATGCAGCATCAGAATCAGCTAAAGGCGAAGAGAACGTGTCAGATGACAAGCCGTAAAGTGAAGACACGACTTTGATGCAATCAGAAAATCAAGATGATCGAGTAGCAGCTGACCACTCATCAACACCAAAAAGTATTGAAGATCAAAAGATTCACGAGCATCGTCTAAGGGGGAGTTTGTTGATACACTCCCTGTTTGTGAAACGTGAAGACCGTTTAAGATCCGACAGTGTGAAGAACGAACCATCACGAGCAGCGTCCAAGGGGGAGTTTGTTGATACACTTTATGTGGACGCGACTCGGTTCGGTTCGACTCGGTTAGGTTCGGCTCAAGACCGACGTCACGACATTCCTCCGTCGTGCACCCCAGAGTTTGAAACGCGAAGCACGAAGAGCCGCGGACCGTCGTTAGCCACCACATCACCATGACATCACCATGTTGATGTCATGATGATGTCATGTGAAGACTTATCAAAGCATGGACTACATGTCAACGTGAATTCATGAGTTGTGAACCAATTAATTGCTGCTGTTAATATTGTTTGCTGTTTGTTTTTGCTGCATGCTACAAGTCCTACGAAGAATTAGTTTATTATGTCACTATATATCACGATGAACTAGTCAATGATACCACGAAGAACCATTCAAACAACACTCCACGAAGAACCTCATATTCTTCGTGGATATGTATGTTTCGTGGGATAGTGATGAAAGACTTAGTCTTTCGTGGATCTGCAGATGGGTTTGAGTATTTAAACAGAACCATGTAACAGAAGCAAAGAGAGAGAGAGAGAGAGAACAGAGTTTATTTCAGAGAGTTTTATTGTATTTCATTGTATCATTCAGTAAACAATCTCTATTGATAATCAATACAAGTGTGCGTTAATCGTTATATCTTTCTTGTATTCTATCTCTCGCTCGGTTTGTGTCTTAACAGGGATTCCGCACCTGTTTCGGCATCCGAAACAAGATCTCGTAGTTGTCCGATGATCCGTATCGGGACCTACATTTTTCACATCTCCTACTGTGTTTACTCAACACCGATGTGCCATTTTTATACGGGTTTGTAGCCAAATCTTTCGAGCAATGCTTGCATCTTGCCCGTTGGTTTCCATCCTCATCTTTATACTTCTCAAAATCAATCCAAACAGTAGATTTTCCTGATGTTTTAGAACCTGTCATTTTCTTCATCGTTGTGGTTTTAATTTTCTTTTTTGCAGTTTCTTTTTTGACATTCCATGACTTCCTCTTTCCTCTTCCGTCTCTGTGAGAGTCGTCGCTTGATACATTCTCGATGTCGACATTTGACGAATCCATCTACAGTTTATCATAAAACATACAATCAATTATGTAATCATTAAACTTGTGATTTTAGATGTACAATTTGATAACTATTTGCTGGTTTTATTCGTCTTGTTATACTGGATTCTAAAGAAATAATGCTACTTTAATAGACGGGCGACGCCCCTGGTGTTGGTGATCATTGTTGGATTACGGACGGATAAAACCAATTCCAATAATAAGAGAAGCGATTTTTACATATTTCCCCCTCCTAAGCCTCCTTATTACGTATTACGCCAAACCATAAAATCAATTACATATTTCCCCCTTTTTTTGAGAAATTACCTAACTACCCTCAAATTACTCCTGCGTGTATATCCCCATTCGCATAGTCAAATCATCCAAACCCTACACAGTTTCTACTCCCCACCAAAGATGTCGTTCATCTTCTTCATCAGGTATGTTAAAAAACTCGAATCTTGTTCATCTATAGGCTGTACAAACATTTTGTTTACAACGTCGATTGTGTGTTTTTTTCCGACTGTAACTGGTTCGATCCTGTTCATCGATTTTAACTGGTTCGATACTGTTCATCGATTATAACCGGTTCGATTATAATTGGTTCGATCATAATTGATTATAACTGTTCATCGATTTTAACTGGTTCGATCCTATTTGTCATCGATTTTAACTGGCTCGTTCATAATTATGAGGATGCTTGTGTGTTTTTTTCTTCATCGATTTTATTCAGTTACAATCGATTATCGACTGGTGATGTTCATCTGTTTTTTTCCGAAATCATTCAGTTAGAATCGTGTGTTTAACTAGGTCTCAATGTGATACCGGATTGTGTTAGTTGCATAGTATGTGAAATTCACTGTTTCGTGCTTTACATGGCTATACAGAGAAAAAGAGCAATGCAAGCAAAAATAGGTATGCAATAAAAGTTACTTGTTTCGTGCTTTACATGGGTAATGACCACTTTTATCATCTTCTTTGAAAAAAGCTTTTCATACAAATAAATACATGCCAAACACACACAGAGCTCATTGTACATAACAATGGCAAACAAAGATTCAAGTATTCAACTGCAGTCTGCAAAGAAAAAGAAAGATGGAGAATTCTGCTCCAACCAAGGTGAATCATGATCTTAATATATATTGTCTTGTTTTATTATAATTTTAGTTTGCTTTTTTGGTAGCTTTCAACTAAAGCCGAGTGTCATCAGATCGATAAGGACCATTTTGCCGAGAAGACTAAACGGTACTCATCATTCTCCGTGCCTCTAGAACTAGGTTTTCATAAGATGCATGTCTCATAATTTTTGCAAATAGTGTTGATGGTAACAGTTCTATTTTTCTGGTGGCTTATGGTGTACCTGAATCTGAAAACAATGTCCACGATGTTGTGAGTATGGACACCGTGAAAAGACATGCAAAAACTCAGCACCTGAAGATCCTACTCAACATCAAGTGTCAACAAGTAAAAGGGGACGAGGAAAGAGTACAAAAAATATGTGAAAGTAGAAGAATTGTGGTTTGAATGGAATTTATGTTTTTATTATGAACGGAATTTATGTTTTTTGAACGGAATCTATTATGAACGGAATTTATGTTTTTATTATGTATTATGGTTTTGTGTGTATTGTTTGACAAGAGTAATAAGTAGAAGATTGGGGTGATATTACATAATCTGGGTAAATATGTAATTGATTTTACATATTAGAATTGGGAAATATGTAAATATTCATTAAATAGTTCATTAAGGGTAAAATAGTCATAAATAAGAGTCATTTAAATGAAAAGGGGAAATATGTAATACATATAGGTTAAGGAGGGGAAATATGTAATTGATTTTATGGTTTGGGGAAATACGTAATAAGGAGGCTTAGGAGGGGGAAATATGTAAAAATCCAATAAGAGAATAACTAACATTCAATGTCTTTCAGAGTTGTCTCTGAGTATCTAAAATTTGTTTTGATTCGAATTTAAAACATAACCTCATTGAATTTTTAGCTTCACAAGTGATATTTTGGATATACAAAGTTGTCTCTGAGTATCTAAAAGTTCACTAATTACTATAACTAAAAAGTTTAGATGAAATAAAATTAATTATATTGAAGTTGTATCAACCAGTGCAAACACTATGTACAAGCAAAAACTGCAGTTTTTTACTTGTTTGTTAAATATTCCGTAGAAACTGCAGTTTTTTTACTGGTTTGTATCAACCAGTGCAAAAACTATGTACAAGAAAAAACGGTTGCCGGCTGCGAACAGTCTGCACTGCAGTCCGGCTGCCGGCTACGACCAGTCTGCAGTTCAGCGATGCAGGAACCAGTTATTCTGCGTCTTAATTCTGCAGTATTTTACTGGTTTGTTAAATTACTGCAGATTTTATATATATTTACAAGTTTTTTTTATGTATATATGTAAACAGTTTCATATACAGCATGTTAACATTTACATAGTTGCAGAAAAATCGAGCGTACCTGGACGATACGAAATTGTTGTTCTGTCTCTGACTCTCTGTCGTAGGAATTTATTATAACAACCCTCCTAAAATATTTCCGACACTCCTAAAAATATCCTAAAATACTTAGAACACCCCTATACGTCCTAAAATACACCCCGTATACAAAAAATGGCCCTAAATACCTTTATATAATTAAAAATAAAATAAAAACAATTATTTAAGTCTGTCACGGGGCGCGGTAGACTACTCTAAAGCTTACGCGGGCAGCGACCTCCTTGACACCAGGCCTCCTCCGGTGCTGCCATGTGTCACGCACGTGTCGAGTCTAGTGGCCGAGTCAGCCAAGCTAGGGCCTACCCTAGTTGGCCTCGCGGGCCGCGAAGCCTTCTTTTGTTTCCATCGTGGGCCGTGACCGGGTCTGTGATCAGCCCTATAAATAGAGACGAGAGGCTCGATTCACAAATCGTTCATCACACACAATTCTCTCTCAATTCTGTAGTGTAGAAGTTATACCCGGGTATTATACCCACTAAAATAGCGAAGCTTTGCCTCAATGTAAGTATCATAACCCCCGGTTACGTATTAGATACACTGCCCGATTGATCTAGCACTCCGTAATGGCTATTGAGGCTCTGCCCGATGTAATCGTTGGAGTTCTGTCTCGGGGAGGGTATAACGAATGTAAATTTGGGTTATTATACTAACGCGTGTGCATTATTGAAAATTTATAGATTATAGCCAGGAAGCCACAGGAAATTACCTAAGACAGCAATGTGAGTAATCCTCATTTTTGTAAACTGTTTTTACAAAATCCCAATTGTTTTAATTTCTATTTAACAGTGATTGAGTATTTGTATTCTACAATTATCGTCGGTATGTTGGGGTTTTGTATACAAAATTTGTTACTACACTGTGAGAAGTAACATGACCACAAGTCGGGTCAACAGTACCGTGGGTGGTAATTAAAGTAGAAAAATAAACAAATTTAATTGCGAGATCGCCCTCAATACTGTAAACTAATAAAAGCTGTCTTGATTAAATTGGGATTCGCTCACCAGTATTTTCCACTGACAAAATGTTTTTAAACGCGTTTCAGGTAACAATATGTGAAAGCCAAATAGAAGCCACGTGGTGTCGCAACCCCCGATCCCTTATCTGTCCCGGGAACGGGCGGACGCGAACTCAGAATTTTGGTCGTATCAGTTGGTTAATTTGGCAGCGGAAATTACATCAGGACCGTAGTTAGGAAATGTTTATCAGAGTAAAACCACCATATTTGATATTAATAACCACATGGGTAAAACCCAAGTTTCTTATTACAATATGTTTATAGGGATAAACCCTATTTTATTGAATTTAAAACATCGTCTTTTAGGTAACTTTTATAGCCACATTTTTCCCAAGCCTTTAGTGCTCTCCAGCTGGCTTTTTACTAATTGGCTGTCACATTGTGTTACCTGAAACACGTTTTAAAAACATTTGTCAGTGGGAAATACTGATGAGTGAATCCCAGTTTAATCAAGAAATATTTTATCAATTAACACAGTATTGAGAGCGATCACATTGTTTATTTCTACACAATTACTCATTCAGTACTGTCAATCCTGACTGGTGGGTCATATTACACATTGGCTAACTCGTCGTCCAATGGTAACGTGTTCCACATTTTATATACAAAACCCCAACATACGGGAAGTAATTGAAGAACTACAAAGACTCAATCACCGCTTAATCACATTGTAAAGCATTTAAGGTTTTGTAAAATATTACAAAAATTTAACAAAAATCGGATAAACTCACATTGCTATCTTAGACTTCGCGTAAGGGTTTCCTGGGATTAATCTATAATTTACACAAATGTACATAGGTTAGTATAATAACCCTTTGATAATATTAATGATACCCTCCCCGAGACGGTATTCCAACAACTACGTCGGGCAGAACCACGACAGTTGTTACGAAACCCTAAATCAATCGGGCAGTGTATCTAATACGAAACTCGGGTTATAATACTTACAACGGAGCAGTACTTCGCTATTTAGGGGGTATAATACTTGAAAATTATGCCTATAATGTGAGAATTCGAGATACAGAAAGTGAAATGAACGAATTGAGTTGAAGCCCGAGGCCTCCTTTATATAGTTGTTGATTCTGGTTTTCTCACGGCCCGCGTAAATGTAGGCAAGAGCCTACGCGGCCCGTGTCAAAGGGGTCAACGGCGTAGCTTTGAGATGTCACCACCCTAGCTTCGCCACGTGTCGCCATGTGGCGGCTAACGGGGTGGCTTACGCAGCCCGCCTAAACCCAAAAAACTTTGTTTTTTATTTATTTTTAATGCTATATTGTATTTCGGGCTTGGTTTTCACATACGGGGTGTATTTTAAGACATATTGGGATATTTTAAAATATACTAGGGTGTCGGAAATATTCGAGGGTGTCGGTTTATTGAGGATTGTTACATTCTCCCCACCTTGTTTTAGAGCTCGTCCTCGAGATCTACTGGAACAAGTGCGGATATTTCCTTTGCATTTCAGATTCAAGCTCCCATGTGTACTCAGGTCCTCTTTTGGAGTCCCACTTCACTTTGACCAGAACTAATCTCTTGTGCTTGAGATTCTTGACTTTCCTGTCTTCAATCTGTAGAGGTCTTTCTACAAACTTGATTTGTTCATTTACCTCTATATCCTTAAGAGGTACTACCAGTGATTCATCGGCTAAGCATTTCTTGAGATTAGATACATGAAATACATCATGTATTCCTGCCATTTCCTCTGGCAGTTGTAGCTGATAGGCTACAGGTCCTATTCTTCTAATAATCTCAAAAGGTCCAACATACCTGGGACTTAGCTTTCCCTGTTTGATGAATCTTACTACTCCTTTCCAAGGAGAGACTCTCAACAATACTTTATCTCCTACTTGAAATTCCAATGGCTTGCGTCGGTTATCAGCATAACTCTTCTGTCGATCACGTGCTGCTTTCAGTCGTTCCTTGACTTGAATAATCTTGTCGGTTGTTTCTTGCACTATCTCAGGTCCAGATAGTTGCTTTTCCCCAAGATCTGCCCAACAGACTGGGGTTCGGCACTTTCGTCCATAAAGTGCTTCGAATGGTGCAGCATTGATACTTGTGTGATAACTATTATTATAAGAAAATTCTATTAAAGGTAAGTGATCATCTCAATTACCTCCAAAATCAATGACACAAGCTCTAAGCATGTCCTCCATTGTCTGAATTGTCCTTTCACTTTGTCCATCCGTTTGAGGGTGATAAGCCGTGCTTAGATTTAACTTGGTTCCCATGGCTTTTTGGAAACTTGGCCAAAAATGAGAGGTAAAACGGCTATCCCTATCAGAAACAATTGATAAAGGAATTCCATGTAATGAAACTATTTCATTTACATATAGTTTAGCTAGTTGTTCCATGCTGAAATTTTCCTTCATTGGTAGAAAATGAGCTGACTTGGTTAGCCTATCTACAATCACCCAGATTGTATCATTACCTTTCTTTGTTTTGGGTAATTTGGTAACAAAATCTATTGTTATCAATTCCCATTTTCACACTGGCATTTCTAATTGTTGTAGAAATCCTGAGGGTTTCTGGTGTTCAGCTTTGACTTGAGAACAGGTTAAACATTTAGAAACATAGGCTGCTATGTCCTTTTTCATTCCTATCCACCAGAAATTTTTCCTTAAATCCTGGTACATTTTATCATTTCCTAGATGCATCGTATATTTAGACTTATGGGCTTCTTCTAATATACGATGATGTAGGTTTCCTAATTTAGGTATCCACATTCTCTTTTCATGGAATCTCCAAATTCCATCTGTTCCTTGTTCTAATTCCTTAATCATACCTTTCAATTTTTCAGTATCACCCTTGATTACTGATTCTTGTGCTTCTCTTATTTGATCATTTAAATCAACTTGCAGGTTTAATTTAAGAGAACGTACCCTTTTTGTTTTTTCATGATACTTTCGGCTTAAAGCATCTGCCACTACATTTGCTTTTCCTTCATGATACTGGATATCGCAATCATAATCACTAAGCATCTCCATCCAGCGTCTTTGCCTCATATTCAACTCCTTTTGCTTGAAAACATACCTTAAACTCTTATGATAAGTGAATATGGTAAACTTACTACCATAAAGGTAATGTCTCCAAATCTTAAGGCCAAAAATTATAGCTCCTAATTCTATATCATGGGTTGAATAATTCTCTTCATGATTCTTAAGTTGTCTAGATGCGTAAGCTATAACCTTTTGTCATTGCATTAATACACATCCATAACCTAATTTAGAAGCGTCACAATATACTACAAAATCTTCAGTTCCTTCTGGTAACGCTAGTATGGGTGTATGGGTTAATCTTTGCTTAAGGATTCTAAATGCTTCTTCTTGTTTTAATCCCCATTCAAACTTAACAGATTTACAGGTTAGCTTAGTTAAGGGAATGGCTGTTCTAGAAAAATCTTGAATAAACCTTCTATAATAACCGGCCAATCCTAAGAAACTTCTAACCTCGGTTGGTGATTCAGGGGTTTTCCATTTAGTAATCGCCTCGATTTTTGTTGGATCCACATGAATTCCTTCATGATTGACTAGGTGTCCGAGAAACTGTACATGTTCTAACCAAAATTCGCACTTTTAAAAATTTAGCGTAAAACTTTTCCTTTCTTAATAAACTTAAAAGTGCGTGCAAATGCTTTGCATGATTTTCCTTATTTTAAGAATAAATGAGAATATAATCTATGAAGACGATTATGAATTTATCCAAATATGACTTACATATTCGGTTCATCATGTCCATAAATACGGCTGGGGCATTGGTTAAACCAAATGGCATGACAGTAAATTCATAATGGCCATACCTTGTTTTGAAAGCGGTCTTAGGATTGTCCTCTTCCTGTACCTTTAATTGATGATATCCTGACCTTAAATCGATTTTAGAGAAAAATCGAGCTCCTTGTAGTTGATCGAACAGATCATCGATTCTTGGTAATGGGTACCGATTCTTAATCGTGACCTCGGTAGTCAATACACATACGCATTGATCCGTCTTTCTTTTTAACGAATAAGATTGGTGCTCCCCATGGTGATGAGCTTGGCTGTACGAATCCTTTCTCCAACAATTCGTCCAATTGTTTCTTTAATTCTTCAATTTCTGCAGGTGCCAAACGGTAAGGTGCTTTGGCAATTGGTGCTGTTCCTGGTATTAAATGGATTCTGAATTCAACTTCCCTATCTGGAGGTTGCCCTGGCAATTCTTCTGGAAATGCATCTGAAAACTGAGACACTACTGGAATGTCTTTTAGTTCTTTTCCTTTGGTGTTAGTGATTATAGAAATCAAATACACTAATGATCCTTTTCTTATGTAACTTTCCGTTTTCATCGCAGAGATGAATTTAGTAGATCTAGATGGTTTATCTCCTTTAATCGTGATCTTTTCACCTTTTGGTGAATTATCACATAAAATACTAGCTTTATTGGCTATTAGCCAATCCATTCCTAAAACAACATCGAATCCTGCCAGATTCATGGGATAAAGATTTGCAATAAATCTCTGATTTAAAATTTCTATGCTTGCTCCCTGCAAGATTTCGGAAATCCTAACGGTTTCTCAATTAGCTGTCTCTACTAGACATTCTTGTGGTAGTTTAGTTAATGACTGATTTAGAAATTTGCAAAATGATGTATTAATAAAACTTTGGTTTGCACCAGAGTCAAATAATACTTTAGCAAAAACATCATTAACTAAAAACGTACCAGCTATGACATCTGGAGTCATCTTGGCTTCATCTGTAGTCAGAACAAATGCTCTAGCATTTTTAGTATTCTTGTTGTTTGTAGCTGGAGCTAATTTCGGGAAATTAGGCTTGATATGACCTTGTTCTCCGCAGTTGTAACATATCCTGTTGTTAGCTTTCTTCCTGCAGTCTTCTTCCTTGTGTCTCGATATTTTGCAAAAGTTAAATTATATGGAGCATCTTCCTGAATGCTTTCTTTTGCAATTCTTACAGTAAGGTGTAGAGGTAGAACCTATATTTTTCCCACGATTAAAATTTCCAGAACGAAATTCTTGTGTGAGCTTTTGGGTTAGGTTCCTCCTTTGATCCTCTTCTCGGGTACGGACTAATTCATCTGTCATAGTATTTGCTAGTTCTACAGCTTCTTCTATGGTTTGAGGTCTAGCTGCCTTGACTACATGTCTTATTTCCCCAATTAATCCCCAGATGTAACGGGAGATTAATACCGGCTCTGGTGATGCAAGGGTTTGTACTATTCTAGCATATTCAAAGAATAATTTAGTGTATCCCTTACTATCCACACCAGTCATCCTAAGGTTTAAGAATTTGTTTGCTATCTGTTCCTTTTCATTGGGTGGGCAGAATTTCCTTTCTACCTTCTCCTTGAAATCCTCCCATTCCATATTATAAGTTTTATCACTTCCTCTTGATTGGAGGATAGTGTTCCACCATTCTAGTGCTGAATTCTTAAACAGATTAGAAGCAAACATTATCTTATCTTCTTCAGCACACTTGCTTATTCTTAAGACTGCCTCAGTCTTCTCTATCCAGGCTAGGGTTGCAATGGCCCCTTCGTTGCCCGAGAATTCCATTGGTTTACAAGACTAGAATTCTTTATAAGAACAACCGTAAGACACGGTTCTTCTCCTTTTGGGAATGGGGATTTGAAGTACAGGTCCATTGTTCACGCTGTTTTCGGGTTCAGAGGGTCGCTTTCTATCATGTTTACTTTTGTTATCGGCTTCCCTAACCGTTCGAATAATATATGGCATTGCATCTATTATTCCTTGTGCGACTATGTGTTGGATAACACTGTTATCCACTTGATTTCCATTGTTATTGATGCTTGGATTCTCATTAACCACGTTAATTTTACTTTGGTAATCATTATTCAGATTTCCTGGATTTCTTTCGTCGGCCATCTGAATTTTAAACACTTACCAATCATTAATAGAATAATTAAATAGTTTAAGTAACAACCACATAATACACATATTGGTCAAAAATGTCGTGCATTACGACTTTACTCTTTTCTATATAGTATGCGTCAAATACATACTAGAACAGGAATTAAAAATTACAATACCACTATGCCTCGTTAACCACAAAGTGGTCTATACTACGATAGATTTATTAGTATTACATATATATTTTATTTATTATTATTAACAACTTTACCATCTCCTTCATAGATATGGATTTCCCCCGAAATCCATCTGGAGCTCATCGTATTTCCATACGAGTTGCTCTCCTACATACCTCATCCTCTCGCTACTTTCTATGATTTCCTCTCCAAAATTTCAGAGTTCTTGCAAATTCTCAACACTCATTGGGGGTGCAGGTACTGGTATTGGCTCTGGGTACTGAGGTACTGGATTCTCTTGAGGGTATGGATTCTCCAAAATTTCCCTAATGTATTCATCGTTGTCATAATAGGAATCTAGAGGGTCCAAACCTGGATATGCTGCTAAGTTCGGCAAGGTTTCTTCGTTTAGGTGATAGCGTGGCACATAATCCCTAAGATCATCAAACCAGGGATCCTAATTTGGATCTAAAGGATTAGGGGCTGGTATCCTAGGTATCTCCTCAGGGTTAAAATCATGCATTTCTACCTCCATTGGTTGAGTGGGAATTAAAGGTAAGGGTTGTGGGGCTACTAGTTGTTCCAGACTTGGGTCAGCAGCAGTTGTAGCTAGGATATGGAAATTGGCTAGACTTCTATTAAGCATATCCTGTGTATGGGCATCTGACTTTCGCTTAGCAGCTGCTAGAACTCTTTGCTGTTGCAACTTTCGCATTCTTTTCCTACGTGAAAATGCTTCCTTACTGAACCATCCTCTCTTTTTATGAGGGAATGCCTCCTCCGACTGAGCTTTAAAGGAAAACATCCCTTCTTCCTGATCAGCAGAATACCCAGAAAGGGCAGGCTGTGAAGAGGTACCTTCACTCCTAGGTGAATCAGACAACTGACGACACATGTCTGAGGGTCCTTGATCACTCATACTGTAAACTAACAAATAGTCAAATAACACAAAACACATAATCACATAAATTATTTCCTAACACAAAATTTAGATTTTAAGTGTCAGCAGAACACTTATTTGGCTTAGACCAGTGGCTAGGCTCTGATGCCACCTTCTGTCGCAACCCCCGATCCCTTATCTGTCCCGGGAACGGGCGGACGCGAACTCAGAATTTTGGTGGTATCAGTTGGTTAATTTGGCAGCGGAAATTACATCAGGACTGTAGTTAGGAAATATTTATCAGAGTAAAACCACCATATTTGATATTAATAACCACATGGGTAAAAACCCAAGTTTCTTATTACAATATGTTTATAGGGATAAACCCTATTTTATTTAATTTAAAACATCGTCTTTTAGGTAACTTTTATAGCCACATTTTTCCCAAGCCTTCAGTGCTCCCCAGCTGGCTTTTTACTAATTGGCTGTCACATTGTGTTACCAGAAACGCGTTTTAAAAACATTTGTTAGTGGGAAATACTAGTGAGTGAATCCCAGTTTAATCAAGAAATATTTTATCAATTAACACAGTATTGAGAGCGATCACATTGTTTATTTCTACACAATTACTCATTCAGTATTGTCAATCCTGACTGGTGGGTCATATTACACATTGGCTAACTCGTCGTCCAATGGTAACGTGTTCCACATTTTGTATACAAAACCCCCAACATGCCGACAGTAATTGAAGAACTACAAAGACTCAATCACCGCTTAATCACATTGTAAAACATTTAAGGTTTTGTAAAATATTACAAAAATTTAACAAAAATCGAATAAACTCACATTGCTATCTTAGACTTCGCGTAAGGGTTTCCTGGGATTAATCTATAATTTACACAAATGTACATAGGTTAGTATAATAACCCTTTGATAATATTAATGATACCCTCCCCGAGACGGTATTCCAACAACTACGTCGGGCAGAACCACAACAGTTGTTACGGAACCCTAAATCAATCGGGCAGCGTATCTAATACGAAATTGGGGTTATAATACTTACAACGGAGCATAACTTCACTATTTAGGGGGTATAATACTTGAAAATTATGCCTATAATGTGAGAATTCGAGATACAGAAAGTGAAATGAACGAATTGAGTTGAAGCCCGAGGCCTCCTTTATATAGTTGCTGATTCTGGTTCTCTCGCGGCCCGCGTAAATGTAGGCAAGATCCTACGCGGCCCGCGTCAAAGGGGTCAATGGCGTAGCTTTGAGGTGTCACCACCCTAGCTTCGCCACGTGTCGCCATGTGGCGGCTTCCGGAGGGGCGGGTGGCCAGCCTTGTCGCGGCCCGCGTCAACTAACGGGGTGGCTTACGCGGCCCGCCTAAACCCCAAAAACTTTGTTTTTTTTATTTATTTTTAATGCTATATTGTATTTCGGGCTCGTTTTCACATACGTGGTGTATTTTAAGACATATTTGGATATTTTAAAATATACTAGGGTGTCGGAAATATTCGAGGGTGTCGGTTTATTGTGGATTGTAACACGTGGACAACACTGAAGGCTTGGAAAAGTGGCTATAAAAGTTACCTAATTAAAGAAGATGTTTTATTTCAATAAAATATGGTTTATCCCTATGAACCTGTTTGTAACGAAAACTTGGGTTTTATCCCAATATATTTATTTTTATAAAATGTGGTGGTTTTACTCTGATAAAATATTTCCTACTATGGTCCTGATGAAATTTCCGCTGCCAAATAATGATAAACACCGATACCACCATCTCTGAATAGGCCGTGGCCGCCCACCTCCCGAGGCAGGGGTCGGGGGTTGCGACAAGAGGTGGTATCAGAGCTACAACCACTAATTTCAGCCACAAAAGTGTTCTGTTGACACCAAAATTGTATCTGTTATGTTAGGAAATTAATTATCTACAGGATTATGTGCGTATATTATTGTTTTGTGTTATTTGACAATTTGTTAGTTTACAGTATGAGTGATCAAGGACCTTCAGACGCTTATCGTCAATTGTCCAGCTCTCCTAGGGACGAAGGAACTTCTTCCCAGCCTACCCCCTCGGGGTATTCGTCTGACACCAAAGAAGGGATTCTCGTATTCAAAGCATAATCTGAAGAGCCATTCCCTCCTAAGAAGAGAGGATGGTTCAGCAGAGGAGCTCATGAGCGTAGAAAAAGGATGAGAAAGTACAGCAACAGCGAGCCTTAGCAGCGGCCAATAGAGAAATGAATGCTTAAACTCAGGATATGCTCAATAGGAGATTAGCAAATTTTCATATCTTAGCTACTACAGCTGCAGAACCAAATCTGGAACAACTCATTGCACCCCAGCCGTTACCACTGTTTCCCACAAAACCTATGGAAATTGAACCAAACCCAGTAGACCAAATTCCAGTGCCTGCTTTTGACCCAGCTGAAATCCCTAGAGTCCCAGCTCCCCATCCCCAAGACTATAACCCATGGTTTGACGATCACAGAGATTATCAGGAACTTTACCCAATAGAGGAACCCATGCAAAATCCAGTAGCACCCTATCCCAACCTGGACCCATTAGATCCTTATTGGGATAATGACCAGTATATCAAGGAAATCTTAGACAACCCATACCCACACGAAGAACCAATGCCCCAGTTTCCTGATCCGATACCAGCACCAGCCCCACCCATGAGTACTGAGAATGTGCAAGAACTTCAAACTTTTGGTGAGGAGTTGTTAGATGAAAGTGAGAGGATAAGACATATAGGTGAAAGACTCGTTTGGAAGTATGACGAGCGTAATATGCAATTTTGGATGAACCCTTATCAGTAATAGTAATAATAATAGTAGTATATATATATATATATATATATATATATATATATATATATATATGTGTGTGTTTGTAAGTTGGAAAAAAATATATATATATATATATCCCCTAAAATAAATAATAGCTATGGATGCATACTAGTATTGTACTTTAGATTTCAGTTAAAGTTTGTAATAGACGCATATATATAAAATAGAGTAAAGGTCGCAATGTTCGACGATTTTGATCAATATGCTTGTTCTGTGATTGTTTGCGTTAGATATTGTCCTGTGATATTAATACGTGGTAAATGTTTATAATCCAGATGGACAACGAAGTGAATCAAGAAAACCCGAATAATGATAATAACGGAAACCAAGTAGATAACAGTGCCATCCAACACGTAGTGGCACAAGGGATTATAGACGCAATGCCATATATTATCAAAACGGTTAAGGAAGCGGAAAATAATAAAAGTAATAGTGGAAGTAAACGACCACCTACCGAACCCGATCATAGCATAAACAATGGACCCTTACTTCAATTGCCAATTCCAAAAAGAAGAAGAACCATGTCTTATGGTTGTTCTTACAAAGAATTCTGGTCCTGTAAACCAATAGAATTCTCTGGCAATGAAGGAGCCATTGCAGCCCTACGCTGGATAGAAAAGACTTAGGCAGTCTTAAAAATAAGCAAGTGCGTATTTATTTAAGAATGCAGCTCTAGAATGGTGGAACACTATTCTCCAGTCCAGGGGAAGTGATAGAGTCTATAATATGGAATGGAATGAGTTTAAGAACATGGTTGAAAGAAAATTTTGTCCTCCCAATGAAAAGGAACAGATAGCTAATAAATTCTTAAACCTTATAATGACTGGAGTAGACAGCAAGGGTTACACTACTACATTCTTTGAATATGCTAGAAAAGTGCCAACCCTAGCATCACCCGAACCAGTATTAATCTCCCGTTACATCTGGGGATTAATCAGTGAAATTAGACATGTAGTCAAGGCAGCTAGACCACAAATGATAGAAGAAGCTGTAGAACTAGCAAATACCTTGACTGATGAAATGATACGTACACAAGAAGAAAACCAAAGAAAGAACCTAGCTCAAAGGCTTACCCAGGAATTTCGCTATAGTAATTCCAACCGTGGGAAAAATATAGGTTCTACCTCTACCCCTTACTGTAAAGCCTGTAAGAAGAAGCATTCAGGAAAATACTCCACCTACTGCAATTTCTGCAAGATACCTGGACACAAAGAAGCAGATTGTAGGAAGAAACCAAGTAATGGGGTATGCTTCAATTGTGGAGAAAAATGTCATATCAAGCCAAATTGTCCGAAACTAGCTCCAGCCATGAATAACAAGACTACTAAGAATGCTAGAGCATTTGTTCTGGCTGTAGAAGAAGCCAAAATGATTCCGGACGTGATTGCCGGTACGTTTTTAGTTAATGATGTTTTTGCCAAAGTATTATTTGACTCTGGTGCGAACCAAAGTTTTATTAATACTTCATTTTGCAAACTTCTCAATCAACCATTAACTAAACTTCCACAAGAATGTCTAGTAGAAACATCAAATGGAGAATCTATTATGATCATTGAAATCTTGCAGGGAGCAAGAATAGAATTTTTAAACCAAAAGTTTATTGCAAATCTTTACTCAATGAATCTGGCAGGATATTGTATTAGGAATGGATTGGTTAATAGCCAATAAAGCCAGTATTCTATGTGATCAAAAGTCAATCCAAGTAAATTCACCAAGAGGTGAAAAGATCACAATTAAAGGAGATAAGCCATCTAGATCCACGAAATTCATCTCTGTAATGAAAACCGCAAGCTGTGCAAGAAAAGGATCACTAGTGTATATGATTTCCATAATCATTAACACTAAAGGAAAAGAATTGAAAGATATCCCAGTAGTATCTCAATTCTCAGACGTATTCCCAGAATAATTACCAGGACTACCGCCGGACAGAGAAGTCGAATTCAGAATTCATCTGCTTCTAGGAACCGCACCAATTGCCAAGGCACCTTATTGTTTGGCACCCGCAAAAATGCAAGAGCTAAAGAAACAGTTAGATGAGCTGTTGGAAAAATGATTCATACAGCCAAGCTCATCACCATGGGGAGCACCGATCTTATTCGTCAAAAAGAAAGACGGGTCAATGCGAATGTGCATTGATTACCGTGAATTGAATAAATTCACGATTAAAAATCGGTACCTATTACCGAGAATCGATGATTTGTTTGATCAGTTACAAGGAGCTCGATTCTTTTCTAAGATCGACTTATGCTCAGGATATCATCAATTAAAGGTACAGGAAGAGGACATTCCTAAGACCGCCTTCAGAACAAGGTATGGCCATTATGAATTTACTGTCATGCCATTTGGTTTAACCAATGCCCCAGCCGCATTTATGGACATGATGAACCGAATATGTAAGCCATATTTAGATAAATTCATAATTGTCTTTATAGATGATATTCTCATCTACTCTAAGAGTAAAGAGGAACATGCAGTGCACCTACATGCACTCCTAAGTTTATTGCGAAAAGAAAAGCTTTATGCTAAATTTTCGAAGTGTGAGTTTTGGTTAGAAGAAGTGCAGTTTTTTGGACATTTAGTCAATCATTAAGGAATTCATGTGGATCCCACAAAGATCGAGGCAATTACTAAATGGAAAACCCCTGAGTCACCAACGGAGGTTAGAAATTTTCTAGGACTGGCTGGTTATTATAGACGGTTTATCCAAGATTTTTCTAGAATAGCCATTCCCTTAACTAAGCTAACCTGTAAATCCGTTAAGTTTGAATGGGGACCAAAACAAGAAGAAGCCTTTAGAATTCTTAAGCAAAGATTAACCAACGCACCCATATTAGCGTTACCAGAAGGAACAGAAGACTTTGTAGTCTATTGTGGCGCATCTAAGTTAGGTTATGGATGTGTGTTGATGCAACGTCAAAAGGTTATAGCCTATGCCTCTAGACAACTTAAGAATTATGAAGAGAATTATACAACCCATGATTTGGAGTTAGGAGCCATAATTTTTGCCCTTAAGATTTGGAGACATTACCTTTATGGTAGTAAGTTTACCATTTTCACCGATCATAAGAGTTTAAGATATATTTTCGGGCAAAAAGAGTTAAACATGAGACAAAGACGATGGTGGAAATTCTTAGTGATTATGATTGTAATATCCAGTATCATGCAGGAAAGGCTAATGTAGTTGCTGATGCTTTAAGTTGAAAGTATCATGAAAAGCCAAAAAGAGTACGTTCTCTTAAATTGAATCTGCAGATAGATTTAAATGAACAGATTAGAGAAGCACAAGAATTAGTAATTAAGGATGATACTAAAAAATTGAATGGAATGATTAAGGAATTAGAACAAGGAACAAATGGAATTTGGAGATTCCATAAGGAAAGGATTTGGATACTTAAACGAGGAAACCTACGCCACCAAGTATTAGAAGAAGCCCATAAGTCTAAGTATACGATACATCCTGGAAGTGATAAAATGTACCAAGACTTAAGAAAGAATTTCTGGTGGATAGGAATGAAAAAGGATATAGCAGCTTATGTTGCTAGGTGTCTAACTTGTTCACAAGTTAAAGCTGAACATCAGAAACCTTCAGGTTTATTGCAACAGTTAGAAATACCGGTGTGGAAGTGGGAATTGATAACAATGGATTTTGTTACCAAATTACCCAAGACAAGAAAAGGTAATGATACAATCTAGGTGATTGTAGACAGGCTAACCAAGTCAGCTCATTTCTTACCAATGAATGAAACTTTCAGTATGGAACAATTAGCCAAGTTGTATGTAAATGAAATAGTTTCATTACATGGAATTCCTTTATCCATTGTTTCTGATAGAGATAGCCGCTTTACCTCTCATTTTTGGACTAGTTTCCAAAAAGCAATGGGAACCAAGATAAATCTAAGCACCGCTTATCATCCTCAAACGGACGAACAAAGCGAAAGGACAATTCAGACAATGGAAGATATGCTTAGAGCTTGTGTAATTGATTTCGGAGGATATTGGGATGATCATCTACCATTAATAGAATTTTCTTACACTAACAACTATAATACCAGTATCAATGTTGCACCATTCGAAGCACTCTGTGGACGAAAGTGCCGAACTCCAGTCTGTTGGGCAGAAATTGAAAAAAATCAACTATCTGGACCCGAGATAGTACAAGAAACAACAGACAAAATTATCCAAGTCAAGGAAAGACTGAAAGCAGCACGTGATCGACAAAAGAATTATGCTGATAACAGGCGAAAGCTGTTGGAATTTCAGGTAGGAGATAAGGTCTTATTAAAGGTTTCTCCTTGGAAAGGAGTAGTGAGATTCATCAAGAGAGGAAAACTAAGCCCCAGGTAAGTTGGACCCTTTGAGATTATTAGAAGGATAGGACCAGTAGCTTATCAGCTGCAACTGCCAGAAGAAATGGTAGGAATGCATGATGTATTTCATGTATGCAATCTCAAAAAGTGTTTAGCCGATGAATCATTAGTAGTACCTCTTAAGGACATAGAGGTAAATGAAAAGCTTAAATTTATAGAGAAGCCTCTACAGATTAAAGACAGAAAAGTCAAGAATCTCAAACATAAGAGACTAGTTCTAGTCAAAGTGAAATGGGATTCCAAGAGAGGACCAGAGTACACATAGGAGCTTGAATCAGAAATGCAAAGGAAATACCCACACCTATTCCAAAGCTTACGCGGCCGCGACCTCCTTGACAACAGGCCTCCTTCGGTGCTGCCACGTGTCACGCGTGTGTCGAGTCTAGTGGCCGAGTCAGCCAAGCTAGGGCCTACCCTAGTTGGCCTCGCGGGCCGTGAAGCCCTCTTTTGTTTCCATCGCGGGCCGCGACAGGGTCTGTGATCAGCCCTATAAATAGAGACGAGAGGCTCAGTTCACAAATCGTTCATCACACACAATTCTCTCTCAAATTTTGTAGTGTAGAAGTTATACCCGGGTATTATACCCACTAAAATAGCGAATCTTTGCCTCGATGTAAGTATCATAACCCCCGGTTACGTATTAGATACGCTGCCCGATTGATCTAGCACTCCGTAACGGCTGTTGAGGCTCTGACCGACGTAGTCGTTGGAGTTAATTCTGTCTCGGGGAAGGTATACCTAATGTAAATTTGGGTTATTATACTAACGCGTGTGGATTATTTAGAATTTATAGATTATAGCCAGGAAGCCACAGGAAATTACCTAAGATAGCAATGTGAGTAATCCTCCTTTTTGTAAACTGTTTTTACAAAACCTCAATTGTTTTAATTTCTATTTAACAGTGATTGAGTATTTGTATTCTGTAATTATCGTCGGTATGTTGGGGTTTTGTATACAAAATTTATTACTACACTGTGAGTAGTAGCATGACCACAAGTCAGGTTGACAGTACCGTGGGTGGTAATTAAAGTAGAAAATTAAACAAATGTAATTGCGAGATCGCCCTCAATACTGTAAACTGATAAAACCTATCTTGATTAAATTGGGATTCACTCACCAGTAACAAAATGTTTTTAAACTCGTTTCAGGTAACAATATATGAAAGCCAAATAGAAGCCACCTGGACAGCACTGAAGGCTTGGAAAAGTGGCTATAAAAGTTACCTAAATAAAGAAAATGTTTTACTTCAATAAAATAGGGTTCATCCCTATGAACCTGTTTGTAATGAAAACTTGGGTTTTATCCCAATACATTTATTTTTATATAATGTGGTGGTTTTACTCTGATAAAATATTTCCTACCTACGGTCTTGATGAAATTTCCGCTGCCAAATAATGATAAACACCGATACCACCATCTCTGCATAGGCCGCGGCCGCCCGCCTCTTGAGGCAGGGGTCGGGGGTTGCGACATTTATGCCCCTACGGGACTATGGGCGTATGGCGGCTTTAGGTATTCTATATTCACACATTTGTATTTTATGCCTACCCTACCCCAACCTTTTATAGTTTTAACTTATTACTTAGGCCTCAAGTTTTTATGATTTGGTAGGCCCCTACAATTCATTATAATAATTGGAATATTATTTTGTTATAATCTACTGATAATCTTGACTCAAGAAGATATTTTTTTTATAAAATTGTGTTTAATAGATAAGTATATCTTTGGTTTTTTATGTGTTTTAAAAATTCAGATTTATCTAATAATCTATCTAATATAGTCCGATTTTTAAACAGAAACTAATAACAAAATTCGATCTATAGCAATCAAGAAGATAACTAGATAAGGTACAATTCAGATTTATCTAATAATCCATGATTTTTCGTCACTGAGGGCAGAGAACTGGTTTCTTGTAACGGGTCAATATAATGTGTTCAAAAAGTTGATTATGTTCAGTTCGTATTAGTCCGATTTTTAACTTACGTAACATAGTGGCCGAAATATAGTCCGATTTTTAACTTATGTAACATGATTGCCTGATTATCTCGATGCTCATCATATAATCGATAATATGGACCGAATTTTAAGTTAAGTGCCAAAACAAAAGGATTTCCATATAATAGAATTCAACAAAATCCAAACCAAATCACACGAATTCAATACAAGAAAACAAAACGGAAAACATTAGATCGTTCATCTCTAGATTGTTTGCATTTCAACCACAATTGGTCACTAGTTGTCGACATCTTTTAACATGCCTTATCAATGCGATGAACTTTCCACAGTGCTTGCATCTTGCCTTTTGATTTCCATGGTCATCCGAAAACTTCACAAAGTCTTCCCAAACTTTAGAATTTACCGCACTTGTTCTCCTTCTAGCCATCTAAGTTTACTCAACAATAAAAACAAACCGAATAATATACTGATTCAAACATGCTATTAGTTTTTTGTTTCTGATAGAATTCATTGTATTGTTTAAGAATATAATACTAATTTGAATTTGTATAATGATTTATCAGGAAAAGTAACCATGTACCTCGGGTATCTTGAAGTTGAAGTCGAAGAAGTAGCAAAAGTTATGAGATGCTGAAAGATGAAACAATATCTAACTGATGCTTGATGAAATATGGATCCTGTGCAACGATTAGGATAAAACTACAACATTAAAATCGCTTAGGTTTAATTATAGCTGCTGGGCTTCGGCCCAGTTTCATTCTTGTACTTATTATTTTCGGTCCAAAACAGGTACAGCTCGGTTCTTATGTGGTCCGACCCGAAACCGACCCGATACCCGAAAACCATCAATTCTCATAACCGAAAAAGAACCTACATAAGTATACTGGGGTCGGTTTCGGGTAATAATATGGTCGGTTATCGGGTATTTTCAGGTCGGCTCTATTTTTGTTCACCCCTAAACAACATATAGAGGGGACCTTTTATAAAGGGTAAAAAGCGTGAAAAGTGTAATATGTTATATGTAAACACATGTATTTTAGGTTAAGGGTATAATCATACATATGTAATAATCATGTAACTACGTAAAAACGTAATAAATAATGTTTATTAGGCTGGTGGGTGTGTGACTTTATCACGTCATCAACGTCATTTCACATAGGAGACTTTAAAGCATCTCCCTTTAACTTGTAAGCAATGGTTTAAATGTCACATGGCCCCATCATCACTACCTAATTATTATTTTTTATTATATTTTGTATTTTTTTTATTTTATATACCAATTTTATTTAAAACAAAATTAAAAAAACATAATTTCAATAAAATAAATAAAAGATTACAAACTACTTAAAAAATTAAAAAAAATTACAAACTTACTTAAAAAAAACAAACTACTTGAAAATAATAATAAAACCCTACCAAAAAACTACATACTTGGCTCGGATATATAGTGAAAATCAAAATTATGGGGACCACCAAAACTTAAAAATTAAAACTTAATTTTTTTACTTTGTTACCGTTGCAAACGGTCAAAAAAATATGGGGACCACCAAAACTAGCTGTTTGGCACTCGTTACTGTGCTGACGGAGACTCAATGGCACCCCCTCCCCTTTGGTGCCCAGGGGGTGGCTAAGGGGGGTCATTTTCGCTGATTTGGCCGGAGGCGGTATACCACACTCCTAATCTTATAAATGTTTTGAAAACAAGACATGTTGCGTAATTACAAAACAATATGTAATCATGTACCATGTTAAAAAATGTTTTTTAATTTAAAAAACTATAACAATACTATACAAATAAAAGATAATAAAATATTCTTTTGTATGGTGTAATCAGACCAAATAAGGCCACCCTTTTATAGGTAAGAAACCATTAGGTTGAAACGATGCAACTCTTCAAAAAAAAAAAAGTACAACAATTATGGGTTATATATGTTGAAATTTGTCGGTGTACAATTTTAATTTTCAATAAAATCTGCTTTTAATTATTCTTAATTAATATCACATATCTATACTATTATAAAAAGGAGAAGTGACGTACACAAATGTAATTTTACATGCGTACAAACTTTATAACATCATGTACAAGAAGATGGAGCCTTTTTAGAGGGGCTGAACTTGTATATTCATCAAAGTTTTAAGACACTAGAGGGGCAATCTTGGTATTGCAACTTTGGTGACTCTCCAACTTGCAGATAGAAGTGTATAAATTGGGATGTGCGGAACATTTGGGCTACACCTCTTCCCTTCTTGACTCATTAATGCATTTGTTGCAATTGAATAGTTTTCAATCTGATCGCTCGCTTCATCTTTCCTTCTCTCTCTCTCTATGTTCAAGCAAAATCCCTTCTCTGTATCTTCTTAACAGATCTGATTCCTTTCATTGTTGATATGCAGTCTGAACACTGGTAACCCTAATTTCAATCGGTTCTTGGCGATGACAGCTGCATCCCATCACAGGTAACCTTATATTCATTCATTTTATGTATGTGTTTGGTTGTGCACTGAATTTTTGTCATATATTGTTGGAATTACATGATTCTAAGAGTTTGTGTTCATGATAGTTTCAATAAAGTTGAGTTCTCTTGATTAAATTTCAGGGAGGTAATTCGTGTAGAATTCTGAATCAATTTATCCAATGCTTTTCCAAACGCTGTTTTAGCATTCGGAGGCCGGAAAGTACCACTTTTTTTGGAACAGAAAATAAAGGAAATTTCTCTCTTGGTTGTGTGCGAATTTTCGGTGCAGTCATTCGTTCTGAACTCAAACGAGTACATACTATTTAGGGTTTTGTTAATACAGTTTGGGTGTGGTTGATTGGTTTGACTATGTGTCATGAGTAACCATTTTTTATCGAACCACATTTAGATGGTAGTTGCAGTAATCGGTTTATTGCACATTTGGGTGAGAAGCTGGCGACTTTTATCGAACCTATCAATGAGGGAAGCTTACGCGATGACATATTTTTCCATTTGTATTTACTTATGTTTGACTCTGAAAGTCAAATCACATGACATAATGGGATCAGCTGTTTGGTTCTGATTTCTGAAGAATGTTTAAGCTATATCCAAAGCTCTTCGGGAATTTACATATGGTCTTCAATATCAATCTACTGTTAGATGCCTTATATATTTACTGCTACAAGAAATGGAATCCTTGAAAATGGGATACCTGTTATTGAAGTGCCCACAACATGCCAAATATTCATAATGATTTACTCATTCAAGCCTTTGCAGTAAAACATTAAATATTCATGACTATTAAACCATTCTTTTTCTTGTGAATACTTATGATTAAAAACCCTTAACCATGCTTTTGATTGTTATGAATACATAAGACTGCTCGTGGTAAATCGGAATATGTCTGCACAGAAATTATAAATATGTTCAGAGGTGGTCGCCCTGTTTTGGTCGGAACAACTAGGTACAACTATGATATTTTCTCATAATTTCATATTCAATCTTCACTTCTGTATTATCTTGGTTTATTTATTCTAAAAGATGCTTCTTTTGTGGATCTAGTGTTGAGAATTCATAATATTTGTCTTCTGTGCTAAGGGAAAGCATGATCCCTCACAATGTTCTTAATCCTCGACGAAAGGTTTATTCCTTTAGGTTTGGGCCCTTGTTTAAGCTCGACTCATCTAAGTTTTATACAAACCGACCCTGAGCAACTCCTGAGCAGGCATGAATGTAGTTGTGTTAATCTACATGAGAAGTAGGTGTGCGAAGTAACTGATGTTTTGAACATTATTTTTATACATAATGAAAAATTTACCTATGTTTCTTTATGAGAAGGCAGTAATATGCCACATCTGTTCCCTAGGCCCAACGCAGCCATTAGCACTTCACATGAAAGGGGTGTCCCAGTTGGTAACCAGACGTGCAAATGTTTCGGGTATGTAGATGAGTCGACGAATCATGTGCTTCTTGCTTGTACGTTCGCCACATTGGTTTGTTGGCAGATTTGTGTTTGGTCCTAGATTTTGGTTTACAAATAGACGAGTCGTGATCAAAAAGGTGGTTCACGCTGTTTTCATTGCAACAATTTGGCGACTGGCTGTTCCGCAACGAAAAGGTGTTACAAGGTGGTAGAAGGTATTATCATACTGGTGGATTCTTAAAAGGTCTGAACTGGGGGGGCTTAATATCCGGAATTGGGGTTCTTTTTTCAAGCTTGGCTTTTGATTAATTTTGTAATTTTTGTGGCTTTTGTGTTTTGTTGTTTGGTGTTGTTTGTTGTCTCTTCTTACTAGCTTGCTAAGAGTCAACTGCTTGTTTTGATTTGGTGGCAATTTTCATTCTAGCTGTTAAAAAAACATGAAATTTATCATGGGTGTAATTATTTTTTAGAATTTTATGATCATAAGTCCGTTAAATAAAATCCACAATTTTATAGTTTGAGAAAAAACATTATTACAAATAGAATTCAGTTCATAAGTTATATATATTCATCTACGAACCAAATAGATAAAATGGAAGTAATAAAAGAATATTTATTAACACACAAGGTTCTTTCAAGATTTTTCCGAAATACATTTTGACTTCTATAAGTTTCTTCTAAACCAGATCATTTTGGTACATATACTATTATACGATTATCCACTCCCATAAACATCTATTTGATGTCTAAAGGCATAATATCTAAGATTTTTTAGCACACCTATTTTACAAATGCGCTATACCAGAAATAAGGGTGGATTTGGGACTCGGGAGACCGCTATGTTCCATAATAACTCTTTTTTTTTAATCTTATCGTGTACTTTGATGATTATGATATATTTTTGTAATCTTTTGTCAAGCTGAAACTATTGTGAATAAAAAAAAGTACTTCACTTGTTTTTTTCTTTTAACACCAAGCCATCTTTCTTATAATAGAAATAGATGTAAGTTCTTTACATTAAAGACATTTTAAAGTGTGCTCCAAACATATAGAATAGTTTAATACCTGAAACTTAAGAGGCAGAAGAAAAAAAAGCTTCATATTATCTACTGGGACAGTTATGAGGTATCACATCTTAGTTAATTTTCAAGGGGCAGTTCCGTCGTTATGATTTTGTTATGGAAGGATTTCATATAATAATGGTTGCTGGCAATGGAGATGGGGGCTTTTTTGTTATTAGTTTTTTATCTTAAAACACATCGTATGTATTAATTATGCATTGCGCAGACGTCCTACTCGAGCCGCCTTTGTGAATTGAAATATTAGTTGTCTTAGCAAACAGTGGCGGATCTAGGATTCGCGCCAAGCGGTAACGTTTAATAAATAAGCGGTAACGAAATAAAAAAAAGGTCAAATTTTTCCAAAATTTACACTAATTTTACACTACCGCCGGAACGCCAGGCCGTAGCGAACGTCACCCCTTACTATAATATACATCCGCCCCTGTTAGCAAATTGGTATTAAAAACAAATTATGTGAACCCCACCATGTAACATGCGCCAAAAAAACCATCTGTACCCGCGGCAACGCGCGGGCATTCACACTAGTCAATTTTAAAGCGGAAGCATGTACAACGAAAACCGACAAACCCATTCCAGTGATCCAATTGCAATCCATTAAAACAATTCCACAACCATAACGGGTTTTTGAAAAACTAATCTTTGACGAAAAACCGAAGCTTCACACTCTGAATCTACAACACCCCAACCCATAGCAGAATAGGTGAGCGAGGCATGATTGGTTGATTCAAAGCTTATGACTTGTTATTAAATGTTTTAAATAATAACTATTCTACATTAAATGGTTCACATGGCAAATAATCTAAATAAACAAGTACATATGAGACATTGTTCATAGCATTTAAACTTCATTAATCCGTTTCTTGTTAACTAGGCCCATCCTATCTCCAATCTTCTCTTCATGCTTGTTCACATGTATCATGTGTAAAAGTAGTTTTTGGGTCAACAAAGGTTGGTGAGTGAATCTCCCTATTATTAGAAAAAATAATATGTTAAATTTGTTTATTGAGAAAGCGTGCATTAACCAATGTAAGTAAATATCTTATATGCCACATGATAAACCACAATAAATAATCTCAAACAATAATCAAATCAACTGTATGAAAATGTGCACGGTATTATGGTGTGCTACAATATCTAAGCTCAATCAAACGGAGCTGACCTCGTGTGTTGGCAACGTCAAGTTCCGCTCATAGGTAATGGGGAACATGCGGGCCTATGATGATGTAATGTCCAAAATGAGTGTAATGCACCAAGTGACAAACAAACACTCAACACATAACACATAAACTTCACAAGATGGTAATTGCACGTATTTAAATTTTGTAACACGAATAATGAAATGCGACACATGATACACTCAAAAAACGTGTAATAAAAGGGGAGTTGTAAAATTCACTCACAGTGTTTGCGTTCGCGATTCCTTGTGTAACTAAGCATACGAATGAGATTAGGAAATTTGAAACGGTGGGAGTTATCCTAAAATATGAAATACGAGATACTAAGTATCACAAAACACAACTAAATATGTTGATCATTTAATTATTTTAATTTTTTATTATCCATAGTTTAATTAAAGGATGTGCAGATTTTATATCATAATCTTTAAGAACTAAAAGTATAAAAAATTCTGAAGTCGTATTATTTCTAAATCTCTTGAATTAATTAATTAATTAAATTAATGATTTTCTAACATAAATATTTACATGTATATATTTTTTAGGATGTATTTTATAATTTACAACGTCGTATTATATATCTTATAATAGTTATATATAAAAAATAAAGGTTTTTATTATATAGGTTTGTACAAATTAAATCCTTTATATTACCTCATATTTATCATACTCCATCAATACAAGTTCCTAACAACACTTAAAGGAAACTAAAGAGTAAATTACAAAAATCGTCCTTTATGTATGTCGCTTATTGCAAACTGTGTCTTTTATCTTTAAAAATTACAAAAAACGTGCTCGATGTTTGCAAACCCTTGCAAGTTATGTCATTTAGCCCTAATTCAATTATTTTTTATGGTTAAATTTGACCTAATGGTCCCCACATAAGGGTATGTTGGTCATTTTACTTTAATAAACAAAATAAATACTAATCCTACTTTCCCTCCCAACCTTGTTCTCTGCAACCAAAACTCACACACATAAAAGCACAGGTCTTGAAGCCCTCATCTTCTTCACTTGCCAAAACCCAACCCAGCCACACACACCCCTCTCGATGTCTTCCAGCAAACACACAACACACCGGCGAATGCCGGAGGTGTTTCCGGCCAGGCGACACCCCCCCCCCCCCCCCCCTTCTTTTTATACTTGACACCCTCTCGATCTCTCACCTATCTCAGTTACCAGAGCCGTTTACCGGCTGGTATCCGATAATGGTTTCCTCTGGTGACACCACACCAACACTAATTTCACTGTTTGTTAATGATTTTATGTGATTAGAGTCTATTTTGAAGCTAATTTCACTGTTTAGTGATGATTTTTATACATTTTCAGATTTTTCTTAACTTTAATGTTTTTTTTATCATGGATTGGGATAAGTTTGGTGTCAACCAGTATCGAACCCGTATTGGTATCGAAAATACCCATACGATCCTGTTCGGTATCGGTAGATGAAGGTAAAAACCGGCACCAGCCTGGTACAGAAAACGTCAAAAGTCTAAAGCGAATTAACATTGAAAATCTTTTAGTTCGATAAATTTGGTGCTGCTACCTGGTACTATTTGCTCATCCCTGATCACAAATATTGTACGAACGACGGTATCATACAATTTTTTTTTGTTAATTTTCTTCAACTTTTAATGATTTCATTTTTTAGTTTCAGGGGTAGGATGAGCTCGGTGCCAACCAATACCGAATCGGTACCGGTACCGAAGATAGCGGTTACGGTACAATTATATGAAGGTAAAATCCGGTAGTGAACCGGTACCAGTAACGCAAAACTCGATACCGAATTGGTACTTAAGATCTTTCGGTTAGATTTTTCACTTGAAATTTAGGTAAACATATAATGTAGATTCTTGTTTCTTTTTTAAAACGTTAATAACCAACTATTTGTTTCATAATAACCTTTCAAGACTGTCACAACTAACTTATCATTAAGCATATGTGTTTTGCAAATTCAATAAAGGATAAAATACAAATACAAATGGGTCTTAAGATTAAAAAAAATGACTTTAACATGAGAAATAAATGAGATAATTTTTTAAATGTTTTTTTTTCCTATCTTCTTAAGCATATGATGTTTAGTTACAATTTAAAAAAAAAATCATGTATTTACTCAAGTAGAGTAATTATATGTTATTACTCATAATTACTCTACTAGTGTTATTTACACAATTTTATTTTTTAGATTATGGGGCTAAAATATATGTGCTTAATAAGAGAAATAAAAAATAAAAAAAATATAGTTGATAAAGTTTGTACAATTTGTTCCAACTTTTATTTAAATTCCATCACAAAATGTTTAGTAATTTTTTAAATATTATCATAGTTTTTATTATTTAACTTCCTTCACAAGTGGGTTATTAATTTAGTTTCCGTGAAAAAGTATTTATAATAACTCTAATTTTTTAAATATTAGTTGAATTATTTAATTTCCGTCACAAAATATTTAGTGATTTTTAAATATTGTCAAAGTTATTATTCAATTTCCTTCACGAGTGGGTTATCAATTTAATTTCCCGGAAAATTATTTTTAATAACTTTAATTTAATTAATATCATTTGAAAATTCAGTTGAAAAATACCTTTTTTAATATATTTTTATATAATATTACATCAAATATATTTTATGATGGTTACACGGTTGCAAAATATGCTGTAGCCAAATTCAAATTTTGTTGCTAGGAGTAGTGCATGCACTATGGTGTCTCATATTCTTGCATTTTCCCAAGATCAAATGTTGCACATTTTAATCAACTATTTGTTTCATAATAACCTGCACAAACCAAAATCGTTTTTCTCTTCCATTTTCCCAAGATCAAATCTTGCACATTTTAATCTTTTATAAAATGCATAAGGATTTATATAACCACGCAAAATTACAATGTGTCTAAGTTGAAGTTGGGAACACGATGCCACAAGAAAGTGATATTGTAGCAAGTAAAAGCCTAACCTAGCTTTTTTAGTTTTTGATGATCACCAATTAATACAAATATTACAAATATCTTGAAGATAATCTTAATCAAAACATACTCTTATAAGTGATTAGTGATTTATGATACGAAATAAATTTGTTGATCACTAATTAATACAAATATCTTGAAGATTATTTTAATCAAAACCTGACCTGTAAGTGATTAGTGATTTATGATACCAAATAAAATATATGTAACGTTGCTTTTGAAAAAGATTTCACAATAATAATGTTACATCCTTTTCTATAAATCTCTAGCTTATTTCTTTCATTAATGTGGCATAATCGAGATTTTAAGTATATTTCATGTTTGAAATTTAAGTTAAAAGCAGACTTTTAACTACTACACAGTACTACACACATGGGACATCACTAATATCATGAAGAAATCAAATTGATAGGGCGTTCAAGTAGATCTTCAAATAACATAATTTTTATAAGATACGAAACAGAAACCAACATTTTAAGGAAAGTAAAAAAGAAATACAATGAGAGACCATAGAGAAAAATAAACCCAAAATAGGAAGATAGCTTTACTTTCATGGAAAATAATGATTTGGCCACATAAGATTCGGATTGTCAACAAACGGAGCCATCTCATACCCGGGACCAAGACCCATATTTTGTTCAGATGGATTGTTCATCCAATCTGCGAACCATTGAGTCTTTTGCATCCCCCCCATACCACTCATATTAGGATCAACCATAGGTCTTTTCTCCCATGCCTGCATCACATGTCCTCTCATCATCATTTCATTATTACTACTCGAAGCATGATCGCCAACACTTACATGCGCTCTAGGTGGAACTGACTCCGGTGCCGCGGCTACGTGTTTACCCGTGGGGTCTTTCTTTAGGGACTCAATCCTCCTAGAAATATCTTTTATGGTTTGATCTACCAACCCACCTAGATCATTCAAGTCCGGCAGGATCAAGTTTGCTATCGACCCTTTTCCGGTCAAGCATTGGTACATAACCTCAGTCATCTCCTTCTCCCTGTTCTCCTTGATCTGCTTCTTGAGTTGGTCATTTGCTTTGGTGATCCTTTGCTTGATGAAGCTCTCTTGATTCACCATTTTCTTGCTTTGCTCCATCTCTGGCATCCTTTTGAACTGGGCTAGCACGCGTTGGACACCGATGTTGTTCGGCCATACCTCAGGTTGAGCTTCATATGGGCTATATATAATAGCACATGCATCAATGCCACATAATGTGCTCAACTCATTCACCTTCTTCATCAAACCCTTCTTCCTTTTCTTGTAGGTTGCTTTCCTTGCTGAGTCATTCATTATGAAAGCAAGCTTCACTTTCTTCCTTGTCATGGCAACACTTATGCCAAACAAGCAAATACTTAGAGGAATTATGGAAGTTGTATGGTGGAGTTTCTTTGTTGCAACTGGGCATTGCTATATATACACTATAGGTGACATATATTACATAACTATAGCATTAAAAAATTGTTTTCTATGACGTTTCTTAAGGAAAACTATTAATTCATTGATTTTCTATGTATCTGGAGTTATAACAAGGAATTAATTATATAACAATTAATATGAATACATCTACCTGATTGTGTTTTACCAGCAATGATTTTCTATATATATATATATATATATATATATATATAGTGGAGGGTTCAAATGAGAAGAATTTTTTTGTAAGAAGAAAAAAGAAGAAGTTTCAACCAATAAGAATGCTTCATTTTACTTCATTTAATATTTGTATTTAATTTTAATATAAGGGTATATTGGTAAACTTACATAAATCATTAATGTGTATTCTTCCACTTTAATAACTAGCTAAATTAAATTTGTAACTCCTTTTCAAAATATATAGGGTTCAAATGAGAAGAATTTTTTTGTAAGAAGAAAAAAGAAGAAGTTTCAACCAATAAGAATGCTTCATTTTACTTCATTTAATATTTGTATTTAATTTTAATATAAGGGTATATTGGTAAACTTACATAAATCATTAATGTGTATTCTTCCACTTTAATAACTAGCTAAATTAAATTTGTAACTCCTTTTCAAAATATATACTTTTTTCAAATTAAAAAAATAACTTAATTTAAAGTGTAGAAAAAATTACTAGTTATGTAGGATAAATCACGAGTTGTGTAGGATATATTTCGAGGTGTGTAGGATAAATTTCCACTGTGTAAGATAAAATTCTATAATGTGTAGGGTATATGTAGGAAAATTTTGATATGTGTAGGTTTTGTAGATTATATGTAGGATAATTAATAATTAGTTGACTAATTAATTAAAGAGAGAAAAATTAATGATATGAGTTATAAATTAAATAACATTTTACTAATATGCCCTTTCTTCTTTTTCTTCTCACATTAAATTTCTTCTCAAATGAACCTTCCCCTATATATATATATATATATGTGTGTGTTTTTTAAAAATTACGTAACTAGTATGGCCCCTTATATTTGTTGTTTGTGATTTACCAGCAATGATATTATATATATATATATATTTGGGAATTTTAAAGATTTAAATAATACTAGAAACTATTCAATGAATCCAAATATCATTATATCAATATATATTATTTGTTCCTAGGAAATAAAAAGTATACCTTTTAAGTCAAAACAACTGTACTTTTGACCTGTAAAACTCAAAGAACTAGACTTAGATTATATAAAAAACACAACCAGAAATTTAAAATTCCGGCGCTAACAAAACATATTGGTAGCATGACAAGTTAAAGCATAGAGATCAATATATAAATCAAGTATCAGTTTCTACTTCAATAAAAGTAAACATTAAATATGGGAGTAAATGTAGGTTTATATCAGTATCAATTTAAACTATTTACAGTGTACAAAACATATAATCGGATTAGACATAAAGTTTTGCAAAGAACATGTCTTTTATATTAAAAAACTTCTAATTCCGTTTGTTTCAAACATATCAAAGATTTCCATTGAAACGTTGCAGCTCTTTATAATTAGTATAATAGTTGCCGGTTATAATTGTTTGACAATTAACAATTGTAATAACGAAAAACCCCTTTAGAAACTTCATTAGTTGTAAAAAAGTGTCACGCTAGTTTTACTGCTTAATAGTAACTTACCCGTTGATCATTCAATCGATTTGCCACTAATCAGTAGTAATGTACTATTGTTTTCACTTTCTATTGATTAACCAGGTTGCGACTGATCTCAGTATTATTGAAGATCATTTTCATGCTACTTTTTACCGGTCATGCTAATATGAGGCAACCTACTTTAGATACCGAAATTTAAAATGCCAGCCATTATAAAAACCATGTGCCAATTATAGCTTGGTTATAAAAATATTCAAACATAATAAAAGATCAAGTAAAAATCATTTCGTGTCAAAAAATTTAAAGTTGGAGTCAAATTCTTGTTGCAAAGCATGATCAAGTAGAGCCTCGGATTCCATCATCAACTCTGGACTTAATCTAACATCAACACACAAAACTCCACTGGATTGAAGGCGCCATCACCATCATAATCACCTTCTTTTAACATGCTCACTAATTCATCGTCTCATAAAATCTTGCAACCTAAGCAATGACTAGTTACACTTCAAGCTTTCAAAAGTGATCACACCTTTGTCTTTATTCATCAACAAATTGAAGCCATTGTATGACTCTTTTATTAGACCTTCACCTCCCAACTTTTCTGTCATTTTTTGCAGCATATCTTCAAACTCTTCTCCACAGACTTTCAATGTTGTTTCTGATCCCATCTCTTTGGTATTTTTACTGTGAAAAAGTGGGGTGGGGACAGTGAGTAGGTAGGGTTGTATTGGTTTTGTAGGTCTTGTGGATTAAGTATGGGTTATATATTAAGAATGTTTCAATATGTACCCTAATTCTTTCATATTACACATTATAGTCCCTAAATAATGAATAATGACAGTTAGAACCCTCAAGTCCGAGAATACGTGTCTAGGGTTTGACGCTTAAATAGTGTCTTTAGAGTTGATATAATAATATATACTTTATTTGGGATTCTAAAATCATCCAACTTAGTACATACATTTTTAGGAAAGTCAAATAATAATCTAATGAACAACTATATATAAGGTTTTCATCGACTGACTTATCCCTCCAAAGTGACTCGGTGAAGGCAGTATATGTGGGTATCAGTGATATTTTGTCTAGAATTATGGTGTGAGCAAAGAAATTACTGACGAGTTATCCAACCATGAGAGATTATTGAGAGATTTTTACTTTTATTAGTTTTTAATTTGTTGGATCCATTGTTCTGTTGGAAATTACAAGCGGACATTCGGACATTCGTTGATATTCTGCCAGTGAAACTCAATTTTTTTAGTAGTGTGTTTTCCTTGGCACCAAAACATTTTTCCTTTAAATACATCATTTATTGTAACCAACTTTTTCGCCATACACTAATTTTAGATCTTATCACCAGAGGGAATGCGAGAAAGGTGAGAGATCGATGTAGTTTCGGGGATACTCACTGGAGCTGCAAGGATGGTCAATGATGGGATTGAGGGGTGGCGTTGTTGCAAGAGCAACTAGCCGGGTTCCATTTTTTTTCTTTTCTTTTTTGTTCTATTTTTTAAAGGAAATTCATGTGACCTCAATTTAACAAATTGTCTGCATATTAAAAACTGTGTCAATAAATAAGCATTCAATTTATCTTTCTTATTAAAATAACGTACCATTTTTTTTGGAAATCTTCCAATAGTCGTTATAGAATTGAAAGTTGAATCCATTTGAAGAAAACTTTGTGACTATATTTAGCAATAACTAAATCATAACGTGTCAAAGTAGGTATTTGGAATAGTTGATAGGGGCAAGATTAATGTTGTAGAGGTATGGTATTCCGAGGAAACTATGTAGAGGAGACACTTTTAAGGACAACATTTTCCTAGAAGAAAGTGTGTAGGCTGCCTAATTGCCACCTTGCTTTACTTTTTTTAATGTGGGATGATTCAGACTTCTTCAGGATTTTGTTCCCATGTTTAATTTTAAACATTTTAACAACTTCCCTTGTTCATTACTCTTGTTTCAGTCACTTTTACATAGACAATCATATCTGTAAAATAAAAAAAGTATTATAGGTTAATATTCTATTGGGCCATATGTGACAACTGGCACAAACCGGTAATTTCCGTACACATTACTTATTGCTTAATGACTGCAATTATGAGTTTAATTGTCAGCAATGTCTGAACACATGATTAAACAAGTGAATTCATGCATGTTGTATACTACAAAATATTGCTTTATGCATAAACAAGAGCGTTGCGTCAGAATAATAGTAAACTCACCGGTAAGACACAAGGTGTCAACAGAACTGCAGAAAGCAGTCACACAATAAAATTGGAACCTAGGTGTAGGTCCGACGATAGAAGAGCATTAAAACCCAAGAGTACATACAAGGGTTAGTATATATGCAATACGAAAGCAAAAATAAGCACTAAAAAGCACCCGAAACGCACTTTAAGTGCAGAATTTATACAAATCAGCAATAATTCAGCATTTAGACATATAAATATTATGCAGAAATGTCGTTTTATTATCCAGAATATTTCCCTAAGTGTTGGGAATTGAAAAAGTACAAGAAAGGTACTTAAACGACACTAAAAAGTGTAATTTAACACTTTAACGAATCGGTATGCAACCGAACAACCGGACTATACCCGGAACATGAAAATATTGTTATTTTCATTATTTGTCTTTGTCTGAGCCAGTTAGGGTCCCTGATTACCCTAACACCCGCTAAAACACACTTAACACTAAAGTTAACACTTAACATGTAACTAGTTTAAATAACTAACCATCAAGATCCAACTAGAACCCCCCCCCCCCCCCCCCACTTTGATAACCGGTTAGGGGACATAGTTCCCACATTTGATTACTTTGATTAGTTTATTTGATTTGTATGTACTTATATGGACATTAGACCTAATGGACAAAAGAATGTTGGAAGACCTTTTATTTAAACCTCTAGTCCATCACTTTCACCATTCATAATCAACAACACTTTCTACTCCTCTCTCTCCCTCACTAAGCTTACGGCCAAACATCCCTCCTTCAACCATCCATTTTCGAGTTTGGTTCTTGCCATTCCAAGATCATACAAACATCAAGGGTCACGTATTAGGAGGCTTGGAGCAAGCGGAACGCGAAGGACCTCTCTACTTTGCTTTTATCCACCTCTTTTGCGCATAGATTCTTCCCTAGCCTCGAGCTAGAGGTATAACACTTAGAACTCGTATTTAATCTATTCTAAAGTGGTTAAAAGGATTTGTGTTGGTTAAATCTCGTTAAAATGCGAAAAGATACAAAAGTCTACTAAAAGCATGAAAAATGGTGGTTAATAGCACATAAGTTGTGTAAAAGTTGTAGTATTTGAAATATATGGTTATCTAGACCCGATCTATGATGTGGTAGCTCGGATCATCGTTTAACCCGGTTTGGTAAGATCATGGATCTTAACATAAAGCCATTTTAGAAGTAACAAGGGTTAAAAGGTGAAACCCTACCACACATAAACCATGAACTTGTGTAAAAATGTTTTAACTTGTACAAAAGTGTTTAAAACTAGTAGATCTATGTATCTACAAGTGGTATTTTCAAAAGACCAAGCATCAAAAGAAATCACATGTTCTAAACCGGATCTTACACAAACAAAAGTGGTTTTTGTGAACAAACAAGAGTGTGGATACTTGTGTAACAAAAGTTTTAACGAAGAAATAGTTTTCGTAAAAACCGACTAGAAGTTGTAAAACTTCATACTCTCTAAAAATAAAGTTTTTAAGAAATTAAACTTATTTTTAAAGATAACAAGACTTACTAAATGTGCTAGTAAGTTACTACACATTTTTGTTAATATTCAAGTTCATGAAATTAGTGATTATTGTTGACGGATATTGTTGATAATTGTTGTTGATGATTGTTGATAATTCAAAAGAAAATAAACACATGTTTTGAAAACATGGGAAACGTCCATTTTTAGGGGAAACTCTGTCAAAATTTTTATAAATTTTGACACTTAGAAAAATATAAGTTTTTGAGAAACTTATTCCCTAAAAATGTATTTAAAAGTATTACTAAGGTTTCCCTAATTTTTGGTGATAAGAAATGAGGATTTCTTCAAGATTAAAATGGATATTAAGTATATATTTTTGAAAGAAAAATATATATTATTTGATCACCAACTTTTGTGCTAAGTGTATATAGTATGTGTTATACGTGCTAGTGTATTAAGACTTAAAAATACACTAAATACTCATGAGGAGTATAAACATAAAAATACACATACAACACACAAGATACATAATTCGGGTGCAAAGTGCAAAACACAAAAGACTTATATTTATTTTTGGAGAAAATAATATAAGTAAGATACGTAGTTAAAAATATAGAATATTTTTAACACAAGAAAATATACACAAAAGAGAGTGACTGTACTTGTGCGACGCAAGTCTAGTGACTAACGATAAGAAAACGCGTATAGGTTACGACGTTAAGTAAGCAAATTCGGTGGAGTTTACGACGCTAGGAACGCAAAGTTGTGAGTTCATGCTCCCCCTTTTCTCTTTAACTGTTTTTAGTTTTCATAACTTCGGGGGTGGAATACATGTACAAATGTACAATATTTATAATTGGTATGATATAAATACAAGAAGCGCACTTGGTGAGAATGAGAACCAAGTATGAGGCGCTATGAGAAATGATAACAAGAAACGCGCTTGGTGAGGACGAGAACCAAGTAGGATGCGTTATGAGAAATAGTGTCACGAATAGGGTACAGAAGCACCATTAATCAACGTATACATTCAGACCGCAGAACAAAAGGTTAGATCTAACGGGTGCCTGGCAGCCACACTCCCGGTCGGGGCGAGAACCGAGGAAGTGCTTTTGTGTCTCAGAATATACCAATTAAATGCCTTAGGTTTGGTGGCTTCCTATGACGTGTCACATGTTAATGGCTTTGCAACCCATTAACAATCCTGATATTTACAGGAATATTTTAATTACATGAAATTCATACCATACTAAAAATTGATGAATACTTGAGTACGTGGGGTACTCAAGAAAAGATTGAGTTATACTTGAAGTACGTGGGGTACTCAAGAAGAAATTGAATTATACAGATGTACGTGATGTACACATGAAACTGGATTTATATATGAAAACTTGATTTACTCACAAACTATGTTTTCATACAAAGTATACAAACATGAAATACAAAACTGCATGAATTCACACCAACTTTATGTTGACGTTTTTCCAAAAACTCACATGTATTTCAGGTAACTAGGATGGATGTGCGCGTGGTCTTGCTTATGCTCGTGGATGTCGCTTGTGTTTAACTTTAAATAAAGTTGTAAACTCTTGAGACAATGTTTTAAGCTGTCTAGCGATGTAAACGCTAAACTTATGTTTTCAAATTATGGTATTTGATGTTATTTTACGAGCATGTAGCATGTTTACTCTTCGTATGCAATGAGAACCTTTCATGATCACACCTCGTGCTTCCGCCGTAGAAAGGGGTGTGACAGATTGGTATCAGAGCTGCGATTGTAGTGAACCAGGATTCCTTCTCGAGTCTAGTCTACAATCTCTAGGATCCTTTCACGAAAACAATTTTCAAAGAGTTTTCATTGCATAAAACGTCCCGCGACATCCACTACCTGAGACTGTCTACATGAGTCTAGAAAAGACACTACGAGACTTAGAGTGCACTTGAGTAGCACTTGTCATTGACTAGAAATTACTTGCAATTATGCGTGATAATTAGCATGAGCTAGAAGTAGAATGTCACAAGTATATGTGACTTTACCTGAAAGCAATGGCCCATCTGAAGGAAGAAATACGAGGATGAAACGAACTGTGCGGACTGTGCAAGGAGTTACGTAATTATGGATGCATACATAATTATGGAATTCAGTGCACAAAAATCACAGCAAGTCTTGTCACGTATAGATTCCCTCAGTGCAAGCCTACTAAGTACTCTGCCAGAGTGATGATTTAGGACATAAAGACAAGAACCGTCAATAAGGTGTTTACCTAACTCTACATGCTTGCTGCAGTATGAATTGATTTATACAATTGGCGGATTGTTTGATGTTACTAGGTGGTATATGCTTGTGTATATCTAAATACTACCACTATCTCGTATGACGATATCAAACAAATGTCTAACCCTATTGGGTTGTGTTCTTCCGAACATGGCACCCAAAAGAGCTGTGAACGCTCGTGACCAACCTCCTCCTCCCCCACTGCCAAGAATTGCCGAAGAGCTGGAGGCTCTACTGGAAGAAAGGATCTCCGCTGCTATCGCCCAGTACGAGGCAAACCGTACTCAGGACAGTGGAGGACCCAGCAACGCTAGACATAATGGGAATGGAGATTCATCTGGAAACAACGCAGTTCGAAGCTGCACATTTAAGCAGTTCCTCGACTGCAAGCCGATGAACTATGATGGCACAGGAGGTGCAGTAGCATTTGTTCGCTGGACGGAGAAGACTGAAGCTACCTTCCGCATGAGCAAGTGTACCGCGGATCAACAAGTCACCTTTGCTACCGGGTTGTTTGCCGATGAAGCTCTGACTTGGTGGAATCTGCAAGCCCAAACCTTGCTCAGAAATGCCGCGTATGGTCTAACTTGGGAGGAACTGAAGGAAAGGATGAGAGAGAAGTACTGCTCTCGTGCGGAACTCCAAAGGCTGGAAACAGAGTTCTGGAACTTAACTATGGAAGGTGCTGATATTGATAGTTATACTCGAAGATTCCACGATCTGTCCAGAGTGCTTCCCTACATGGTGACTCCCGAATTCAAGCGTGTCGAACGCTACATTTGGGGACTGGCCTCAGAGTTTCGTGGCATGGTGACGTCAGCCAAACCACAAACAATCACTGAGGCTGTAACTCTGGCTGTCAGCCTGACCAAAGATTGTGTTCGTAAGAAGAAGTTATCGTTAAACCCAACAGAGAAGACCGAGACACATACTGAGTCGTCCGGTGACAAGAAGAGAAAGCGTTCGAATCTGAGTCAAGCGACTCGCAACAACAAAGGTCTCAACAAAAAGCGTGACGCTAACCCGTCTCAGGAGGCGAAGACCCTTTCAACCAAGGCATATCAAGGCTCCATGCCTGAATGCCAAAAATGCAAGTTTCATCATAAAGAAGCTTGTCGCATTCCAAGGTGCGACAAATGTGGTAGATTGGGTCACCAAGCAGAAAACTGTTGGGGAAACGGAAGGAATGGGAATGGCAATGGTAACCGGAATAGCCGTGGAGCTGGGCAAAACCAAGGATGCTTTGGTTGTGGAGGCATGGATCATTTCAAAAAAAAATTGCCCAAGGGGAAACAATGCTCAGACCCGAGCATTTGTAATTAGAGCAAGGGACGCACACAAGGACCCTAATGTGGTCAACGGTACGTTCCTCATTAACAATCACTTTGCATCCATATTATTCGACACTGGCACCGATTATAGTTTCATGCCTGTGGAAATTAAACGCATACTTGGAATAGAATCTAGTAGATTAGAAATTTCTTATTCCATAGAACTAGCCAATGGTAAACTTGTTGAATCGGGCAAAACTGTTAGAGGCTGCACGCTAGAACTTGGTGAACGAAGATTTAGCATCGACCTCTTACCTATTCAATTAGGTAGCTTCGATGTAGTGGTTGGAATGGACTGGTTGTCCAAGAACAAGGCTGAAGTCATGTGTCATGAGAAAATCATTCGCATCCCTTTAGCGAATGGTGAAACTCTCATCGTACATGGAGGAAGACGAAACGCGCCTCTACAAATCATCAGATGTATGAAGGCACAGAAGTGCTTAAGGAAAGGATGTGTTGCTTTCCTAGCACACGTTGTAAATAAGAAGGCTGTGGAGCCAAAACTCGAAGACATTCCTGTGGTGAAGGAATTCCCTGATGTGTTCCCCGAAGATCTGCCAGGACTACCTCCGCAACGACAAGTCGAATTCCGTATAGACTTGGTTCCAGGAGCCGCTCCTGTAGCCAAGGCACCCTATCGGCTTGCACCATCCGAAATGCAAGAGTTATCTACACAACTCCAGGAGTTGTTGGAAAAGGGATTTATAAGGCCAAGCTTCTCACCCCGGGGAGCTCCAGTATTATTCGTGAAGAAGAAGGATGGATCACTGCGGATGTGTTACGATTACAGGGAACTGAACAAGCTCACAATCAAGAATCGGTATCCGCTACCGAGGATTGATGACTTGTTTGATCAACTGCAAGGATCAAGCTACTATTCCAAGATCGACCTTCGATCTGGATACCATCAGCTGAGAATCCAAGATGAAAGTGTGCCAAAGACTGCATTCAGAACACGCTATGGGCACTACGAATTTCTTGTGATGCCATTTGGATTGACGAACGCGCCAGCGGTCTTTATGGACCTAATGAACCGCGTATGCAAGCCATATCTCGATAAATTCGTGATTGTATTTATCGATGATATCCTGATTTACCCGCGAACAAAAGAAGAGCACGAGCAACATCTCAGAACTATTCTGGAGCTACTGAAGAAAGAGAAACTTTATGCAAAGTTCTCGAAATGCGAATTCTGGATTCGCGAAGTACAATTTCTTGGTCACGTGGTGAATGAGAAGGGCATTCATGTAGACCCGTCCAAGATTGAAGCAATAAAGAATTGGGAAGCTCCCAAGACCCCAACTGAAGTTCGTCAATTTTTGGGCTTAGCGGGCTACTACCGACGATTCATTGAGAATTTCTCGAAGATAGCTCAACCGCTAACGGCCCTTACACAGAAAGACAAGAAGTACGACTGGGGTCACAAACAAGAAGAAGCCTTCCAGTTACTTAAGAGCAAGCTATGCGATGCACCGATACTATCATTACCCGAAGGCACTGAAGACTTCGTGGTATACTGCGACGCCTCACGACAAGGCTTGGGTTGCGTGCTCATGCAACGCCAAAGAGTCATCGCTTACGCTTCAAGACAACTGAAGGTTCATGAGAGAAATTATACCACTCACGACCTGGAGCTGGGTGCAGTGGTATTCGCCTTGAAGATTTGGCGACATTATTTATATGGTACTCGATGTACAATCTTCACAGATCATAAAAGCTTACAACACATATTTGATCAGAAGGAATTGAATATGCGCCAGCGACGTTGGGTCGAGCTGCTAAATGATTATGACTGTGAGATTAAGTACCATCCTGGAAAGGCGAACGTTGTAGCGGACGCGTTGAGCCGAAAAGAAAGGGTTAAGACCCTAAGGGTTCGAGCATTGGAAATGACGATTCGAACGAACCTCACTTCACGCATTCGAGATGCACAACAAGAAGCTCTTAAAGAAGAGAACCGTAAAGCTGAATACCTACGGGGTATGCTGAAATACATGGTGCCAAATGAAGAGGGAGCCTTATACTTTAAAAAGCGTATTTGGGTTCCACTCTATGGTGGCATACGAGAAGTCATCCTTAATGAAGCCCACAAATCGAGATATTCGATCCATCCAGGATCGGACAAAATGTATCAAGATTTGAAAGAATACTATTGGTGGCCGAGACTCAAAAGCGACATTGCTGTGTATGTTGGAAAATGCCTAACCTGTGCCAAGGTTAAGGCAGAATATCAGAAACCGTCCGGCCTACTACAACAACCAGAGATTCCCGTGTGGAAGTGGGAACAAATCTCGATGGACTTCATAACGAAATTACCCAGGACCCCGAGAGGGCACGATATGATATGGGTAATAGTTGATCGATTGACGAAGTCTGCGCATTTCCTACCAATCCGAGAAAAAGACAGCACTGGAAAGCTTGCTGAGATATACTTAAAGGAAATTGTGGCACGTCATGGAGTGCCAATCTCAATCATTTCAGACAGAGATGGACGCTTTGTCTCAAGAATCTGGCAATCATTTCAGGAAGCCTTTGGATCTCAGTTAGATCTAAGCACGGCATTCCATCCGCAAACGGACGGCCAGAGCGAACGGACTATACAAACGTTAGAAGATATGCTTCGCGCATGTGTCATAGACCTAGGCGGCAGCTGGGATACTCATCTACCTCTAGTTGAGTTTTCCTACAATAACAGTTATCATACGAGCATAAAAGCCACGCCGTTCGAAGCTCTGTATGGCCGCAAATGCCGATCGCCCTTATGTTGGGCAGACGCTGGAGATAAGCGTATGGTTGGTCCTGAACTTGTACAAGAGACAACCGACAAGATTGCGCAGATCCGAGAGCGCATTAAGGCGGCTCGAGAGCGACAAAAGAGCTACGCGGATCCAAATAGAAAACCGGTAGATTTCAAGGTGGGAGACAAAGTGTTGTTAAAAGTCTCACCATGGAAGGGCGTAGTCAGATTTGGAAAGCGTGGAAAGCTGAATCCACGATATATCGGACCATTCAGGATACTGAAGAGAATTGGTACCGTGGCATACAAGTTGGAGATTACCGGAAGAACTTAATGGAGTACATGATACGTTTCATGTATCCAACCTGAAGAAGAGTCCAACACAAGAAAACGTGATCATCCCGATGGATGAAGTGCATATTGATGAAGCCCTCCGATTTACAGAAAAACCCGTTGAGGTTACTGACTGGAAAGTCAACAAGACCAGGAGGAGCAGTGTGAAACTTGTCAAAGTACGTTGGAGCTCTAAGCACGGACCCGAGTATACATGGGAACGTGAAGACCAGTTCAAGAAAAAGTATCCCCACCTATTCAAGAAGACTCCAGCGAGAGTTAGTTCAGCCTGAATTTCGGGACGAAATTATTTTAACGGGGGGAGACTGTGACAACTGGCACAAACCGGTAATTTCCGTACACATTACTTATTGCTTAATGACTGCAATTATGAGTTTAATTGTCAGCAATGTCTGAACACATGATTAAACAAGTGAATTCATGCATGTTGTATACTACAAAATATTGCTTTATGCATAAACAAGAGCGTTGCGTCAGAATAATAGTAAACTCACCGGTAAGACACAAGGTGTCAACAGAACTGCAGAAAGCAGTCACACAATAAAATTGGAACCTAGGTGTAGGTCCGACGATAGAAGAGCATTAAAACCCAAGAGTACATACAAGGGTTAGTATATATGCAATACGAAAGCAAAAATAAGCACTAAAAAGCACCCGAAACGCACTTTAAGTGCAGAATTTATACAAATCAGCAATAATTCAGCATTTAGACATATAAATATTATGCAGAAATGTCGTTTTATTATCCAGAATATTTCCCTAAGTGTTGGGAATTGAAAAAGTACAAGAAAGGTACTTAAACGACACTAAAAAGTGTAATTTAACACTTTAACGAATCGGTATGCAACCGAACAACCGGACTATACCCGGAACATGAAAATATTGTTATTTTCATTATTTGTCTTTGTCTGAGCCAGTTAGGGTCCCTGATTACCCTAACAACCGGACTATACCCGGAACATGAAAATATTGTTATTTTCATTATTTGTCTTTGTCTGAGCCAGTTAGGGTCCCTGATTACCCTAACACCCGCTAAAACACACTTAACACTAAAGTTAACACTTAACATGTAACTAGTTTAAATAACTAACCATCAAGATCCAACTAGACCCCCCCCCCACTTTGATAACCGGTTAGGGGACATAGTTCCCACATTTGATTACTTTGATTAGTTTATTTGATTTGTATGTACTTATATGGACATTAGACCTAATGGACAAAAGAATGTTGGAAGACCTTTTATTTAAACCTCTAGTCCATCACTTTCACCATTCATAATCAACAACACTTTCTACTCCTCTCTCTCCCTCACTAAGCTTACGGCCAAACATCCCTCCTTCAACCATCCATTTTCGAGTTTGGTTCTTGCCATTCCAAGATCATACAAACATCAAGGGTCACGTATTAGGAGGCTTGGAGCAAGCGGAACGCGAAGGACCTCTCTACTTTGCTTTTATCCACCTCTTTTGCGCATAGATTCTTCCCTAGCCTCGAGCTAGAGGTATAACACTTAGAACTCGTATTTAATCTATTCTAAAGTGGTTAAAAGGATTTGTGTTGGTTAAATCTCGTTAAAATGCGAAAAGATGCACAAAAGTCTACTAAAAGCATGAAAAATGGTGGTTAATAGCACATAAGTTGTGTAAAAGTTGTAGTATTTGAAATATATGGTTATCTAGACCCGATCTATGATGTGGTAGCTCGGATCATCGTTTAACCCGGTTTGGTAAGATCATGGATCTTAACATAAAGCTATTTTAGAAGTAACAAGGGTTAAAAGGTGAAACCCTACCACACATAAACCATGAACTTGTGTAAAAATGTTTTAACTTGTACAAAAGTGTTTAAAACTAGTAGATCTATGTATCTACAAGTGGTATTTTCAAAAGACATCAAAAGAAATCACATGTTCTAAACCGGATCTTACACAAACAAAAGTGGTTTTTGTGAACAAACAAGAGTGTGGATACTTGTGTAACAAAAGTTTTAACGAAGAAATAGTTTTCGTAAAAACCGACTAGAAGTTGTAAAACTTCATACTCTCTAAAAATAAAGTTTTTAAGAAATTAAACTTATTTTTAAAGATAACAAGACTTACTAAATGTGCTAGTAAGTTACTACACATTTTTGTAAATATTCAAGTTCATGAAATTAGTGATTATTGTTGACGGATATTGTTGATAATTGTTGTTGATGATTGTTGATAATTCAAAAGAAAATAAACACATGTTTTGAAAACATGGGAAACGTCCATTTTTAGGGGAAACTCTGTCAAAATTTTTATAAATTTTGACACTTAGAAAAATATAAGTTTTTGAGAAACTTATTCCCTAAAAATGTATTTAAAAGTATTACTAAGGTTTCCCTAATTTTTGGTGATAAGAAATGAGGATTTCTTCAAGATTAAAATGGATATTAAGTATATATTTTTGAAAGAAAAATATATATTATTTGATTACCAACTTTTGTGCTAAGTGTATATAGTATGTGTTATACGTGCTAGTGTATTAAGACTTAAAAATACACTAAATACTCATGAGGAGTATAAACATAAAAATACACATACAACACACAAGATACATAATTCGGGTGCAAAGTGCAAAACACAAAAGACTTATATTTATTTTTGGAGAAAATAATATAAGTAAGATACGTAGTTAAAAATATAGAATATTTTTAACACAAGAAAATATACACAAAAGAGAGTGACTGTACTTGTGCGACGCAAGTCTAGTGACTAACGATAAGAAAACGCGTATAGGTTACGACGTTAAGTAAGCAAATCCGGTGGAGTTTACGACGCTAGGAACGCAAAGTTGTGAGTTCATGCTCCCCCTTTTCTCTTTAACTGTTTTCAGTTTTCATAACTTCGGGGGTGGAATACATGTACAAATGTACAATATTTATAATTGGTATGATATAAATACAAGAAGCGCACTTGGTGAGAATGAGAACCAAGTATGAGGCGCTATGAGAAATGATAACAAGAAACGCGCTTGGTGAGGACGAGAACCAAGTAGGATGCGTTATGAGAAATAGTGTCACGAATAGGGTACAGAAGCACCATTAATCAACGTATACATTCAGACCGCAGAACAAAAGGTTAGATCTAACGGGTGCCTGGCAGCCACACTCCCGGTCGGGGCGAGAACCGAGGAAGTGCTTTTGTGTCTCAGAATATACCAATTAAATGCCTTAGGTTTGGTGGCTTCCTATGACGTGTCACATGTTAATGGCTTTGCAACCCATTAACAATCCTGATATTTACAGGAATATTTTAATTACATGAAATTCATACCATACTAAAAATTGATGAATACTTGAGTACGTGGGGTACTCAAGAAAAGATTGAGTTATACTTGAAGTACGTGGGGTACTCAAGAAGAAATTGAATTATACAGATGTACGTGATGTACACATGAAACTGGATTTATATATGAAAACTTGATTTACTCACAAACTATGTTTTCATACAAAGTATACAAACATGAAATACAAAACTGCATGAATTCACACCAACTTTATGTTGACGTTTTTCCAAAAACTCACATGTATTTCAGGTAACTAGGATGGATGTGCGCGTGGTCTTGCTTATGCTCGTGGATGTCGCTTGTGTTTAACTTTAAATAAAGTTGTAAACTCTTGAGACAATGTTTTAAGCTGTCTAGCGATGTAAACGCTAAACTTATGTTTTCAAATTATGGTATTTGATGTTATTTTACGAGCATGTAGCATGTTTACTCTTCGTATGCAATGAGAACCTTTCATGATCACACCTCGTGCTTCCGCCGTAGAAAGGGGTGTGACACCATACCAGATGTCGCTCAACCTTGTTGCTTTTATTGTTGAAAAATAGATATAGGTTGAACTTTATTTGTTGACGAATTGGTGTAAGTTCTTGTTGAAGTAGTTGTCTGTCCTTCGTGTTTGTATTTACTGCCCCTGTTAGGGTATACAAGAGTCGCTCAACTGTTTTGAGTTCTAACGCAAACTTAAAATTATTGGGGTTTTCACATTCTCATTATATAGTTATAGAAGCTAATAGACACTACAGATATGAAAATTTCAAGTAGCTGATCTAGTAAATGTCTGAAATCGACTTTTGCTTCGCTCTGATTCGTCCAAATCAGTTGGAAACTGAATAATAATGCCAAATCATGAATTAGGCTAACATAAGCAAAATCCCGATTCAGCTATCCCTCGTGCGTCGTGGTGGAGTCTTCTCCTTCCATCGCGTGGAGCGGCGGCGCGCAAAACCTAGGCACACATTTCGGACATCCCCGTGTGGAGCGGAGAGACACTTTCCAGAAATTGATTTTGGCAACTTGCTTGACCCGTACAACACGATTGCCTGGGTTTACGCTACTTTTTCATCATTTAGTACCCATTAAACCTATGTAACCTGATGCACAATAAATACAACAGAACGGTACAAAACGACTTGTTAAAACAACGACAATGTAAACAAAACTCATACAAGTATAATTTGTTTTTACAAACACATCAATGAATTATTATAAAAGGTAAATGAAAACCAAACAAGTCGTATAATGTCATCATTCAAGAAATTTGAGAATTGGATAATAACAAAAGATTCAAGATATGCATCCTCATGCATAGTAAATGTTGCAGTTAGTGTTGACAATGTCATGAACAAGGAAAATACGCGATTAGTTAATGAGCTACCTAAAATGTTGGTTTTCCATCTTTAAATGTCACTATTGGTAATACTACTTACTTAAGATCCGACCATGTTGAAAGATTATGTAACTCCATGCTCCATGAATGTCACAACCCCCGCCCCCTATCTGTCCCGGGAACGGGCGGCCGCGAACTCAGTGTTGGTGGTATCGGTGTTTATCAATTTGGCAGCGGAAATTTCATCAGGACCATAGTTAGGAAATATTTTATCAGAGTAAAACACCACATTTTATATAATTAAATATATTGGGATAAAACCAATTTTTTCATTACCAACTGATTTATAGGAATAAACCCCGTTTTATTAAAATAAAACCGTTTTATTAAAATAAAACATCTTCTTTATTTAGGTAACTTTTATAACCACTTTTCCAAGCCTTCAGGGCTGTCTAGCTGGCTTCTAGTTGGCTTTTACATTTTGTTACCTGAAAAGCGTTTAAAAACATTTTGTCAGTGGGAAATACTGGTGAGTGAATACCCGTTTAATCAAGAAGAGTTTTATTGATTTGCAGTATTGAGAGCGATTACAATGTTTATATCTACACAATTACTCATTCAGTACTGTCAATCCTGACTGGTGGGTCATATTACACATTGGCTAACTCTTTGTCCAATGGTAACATGTCTCACATTTTGTATACAAAACCCCAACATACTGGCAGTAATTGAAGAATTACAAAGACACAATCACTGCTAATCACATTGTAAAAAATTCAAGGTTTTGTAAAAACAGTTTGCGAAAAGGTTTACAAAAAGGAGATTACTCACATTGCTGTCTTAGGTTTTCTGTAAAGGTTTCCTAGTGATTATCTATAATTTACACAAATGCACACGTGTTAGTATAATAACCCAATATTTACATTAGTAATACTCTCCCCGAGACGGCATTCCAACGACTACGTCGGGCAGAACCTCGACAGCCGTTACGGAACCCTGGATCAATCGGGCAGCGTATCTAATACGTAACCGGGGTTATGATACTTACAACGAAGCAGAACTTCGTTATTTAGGGGGGTATTATGCCCGGAAATTATGTTATCTATGCAGAAATTCGAGAGAGAAAAAGGAAATGAGAGATTGAAACTGAAGGCCTGAGTTCCCAATTTATAGGAGCAGATTTGGGGTCTCTCGCGGCCCGCGTAGACTTAGAGGGAGTCTTACGCGGCCCGCGACATAGGGTGTCTAGGCCGTAGCCATGTCCGGTCATGAGTATAGGTCCAACACATTGCTGCCATGTGGCAGCTCAGGGCTGCGTCTCGACGACCGGCTGTCGCGCCCCGCGTAAGAAGTAGCCAATGGCTACACGCCCCGCGACAGCCCCTCAAATTTCATTTTTATTTAATTTTAATAAAAATAAAGGTATTTAGGGTCCATTTTCGCGTATGGTGTGTATTTTAGGACATATTGGGGTATTTTATTTATTTTTAGGGTGTCGAAAATATTTAGGAGGGTTGTTATATCCTCCCCACCTTGTTTTAGAGCTCATCCTCGAGATCTACTGGAATAGATGCGGGTATTTCCTTTGCATTTCTGATTCAAGCTCCCATGTGTATTCTGGTCCTCTTTTGGAGTCCCATTTCACTTTGACCAGAACTAATCTCTTGTGCTTGAGGTTTTTAACTTTCCTGTCTTCAATCTGTAGAGGCTTCTCTACAAATTTAAGTTGTTCATTTACCTCTATATCCTTTAGAGGTATTACCAGTGATTCATCAGTTAAGAATTTCTTGAGATTAGATACATGAAATACATCATGTATTCCTGCCATTTCCTCTGGCAGTTGTAGCTGATAGGCTTCAGGTCCTATTTTTTCTAATAATCTCAAAAGGTCTAACATACCTGGGGCTTAGCTTTCCCCTTTTGATGAATCTTACCACTCCTTTCCAAGGAGAGACTTTCAACAACACCTTGTCACCTTCCTGAAATTCTAACGGCTTTCGTCGGTTATCAGCATAACTCTTTTGTCGATCACATGCTGTTTTTAGTCGTTCATTGACTTGAATAATTTTGTCGGTTGTTTCTTGCACTATTTCTGGTCCAGATAATTGCTTTTCCCCAATTTCTGCCCAGCAAATTGGGGTTCGGCACTTTCGTCCGTATAGTGCTTCGAATGGTCCAGCATTGATACTGGTGTGATGACTGTTATTATAAGCAAATTCTATTAAGGGTAAGTGATCATCCCAATTACCTCCGAAATCAATTACACAAGTTCTAAGCATGTCCTCCATTGTCTGAATTGTCCTTTCGCTTTGTCCGTCTGTTTGAAGATGATAAGATGTGCTTAGATTCAACTTGATTCCCATTGCTTTTTGGAAACTTGTCCAAAAATGAGAGGTAAAACGGCTATCTCTTTCAGACATAATTGATAAAGGAATTCCATGTAATAAAACTATTTCATTTACATATACTTTAGCTAACTGTTCCATACTGAAAGTTTCCTTCATCGGTAGGTAATGAGCTGACTTAGTTAGCCTGTCTACAATCACCCAGATTGCATCATTACCTCTCCTTGTTTTGGGTTATTTAGTAACAAAATCCATTGTTATTAATTCCCATTTCCATACTGGCACTTCTAATTGCTGCAATAAACCTGAGGGTTTTTGATGCTCAACTTTAACTTGTGAACAGGTTAAACATTTAGAAACATAAGCATCTATATCCTTCTTCATTCCTATCCACCAAAAGTTCTTTCTTAAATCCTGATACATCTTATCATTTCCAGGATGCATCGTATTCTTAGACTTATGGGCTTCTTCTAATATGGAATCTCCAAATTCCATCTGTTCCTTGTTCTAATTCCTTGATCATTCCTTTTAATTTTTCAGTATCATCCTTGATAACTGATTCTTGTGCTTTTCTAATTTGATCATTTAAATCTACTTGCAGATTTAATTTAAGAGAACGTACCCTTTTTGGCTTTTCATGATACTTTCGGCTTAAAGCATCAGCCACTACATTTGCCTTTCCTGCATGATACTGGATATTACAATCATAATCACTAAGTATCTCCATCCAACGTCTTTGTCTCATATTCAACTCTTTTTGCCCGAAAACATACCTTAAACTCTTATGATCAGTGAAAATGGTAAACTTACTACCATAAAGGTAATGTCTCCAAATTTTTAAGGGCAAAAATTATGGCTCCTAATTCTAGATCATGGGTTGAATAATTCTCTTCATGATTCTTAAGTTGTCTAGACGCATAGGCTATAACCTTTTGGCGTTGCATTAACACACATCCATAACCTAACTTAGAAGCGTCACAATAGACTATAAAATCTTCAGTTCCTTCTGGTAACACTAGTATGGGTGCGTTGGTTAGTCTTTGCTTTAGAATTCAAAGGCTTCTTCCTGTTGTGGTCCCCATTCAAACTTAACAGATTTACAAGTTAACTTAGTTAAGGGAATTACTATTCTAGAAAAATCTCGAATAAATCTTCTATAATAACCGGCCAATCCTAAGAAACTTCTAACCTCGGTTGGTGACTCAGGGGTTTTCCAGTTGGTAATTGCCTCGATCTTGGTAGGATCCACATGAATTCCTTCATGATCGACTAAGTGTACAAGAAACTGTACCTGTTCTAACCAAAACTCGCACTTTGAAAACTTAGCATAAAGCTTTTCTTTTCTCAATAAACTTAGAAGTGCGTGCAGATGCTTTGCATGATCCTCTTTACTTTTAGAGTAAATGAGAATATCATATATAAAAACAATTATGAATTTATCCAAATATGGCTTACATATTCGGTTCATCATGATCCATAAATGCAGTTGGGGCATTGGTTAAACCAAATGGCATGACAGTAAATTCATAATGGCAATACCCTGTTCTGAATGCGGTCTAAGGAATGTCCTCTTCCTATACCTTTAATTGATGATATCCTGACCTTAAATCGATTTTAGAGAAAAATTGAGCTCCTTGCAATTGATCGAACAGATCATCGATTCTTGGTAGAGGATACCGATTCTTAATTGTGACCTTGTTCAATTCATGGTAGTCAATACACATACACATTGATCCGTCCTTCTTCTTAACGAATAAAATCGGCGCTCCCCATGGCGATGAACTTGGCTGTATGAATCTTTTTTCCAACAATTCGTCCAATTGTTTCTTTAGTTCCTGCATTTCGGCGGGTGCCAAACGGTATGGTGCCTTAGCAATCGGTGCTGTTCCTGGTAGCAGGTGGATTCGGAATTCAACTTCTCTGTCCGGCGGTAGTCCTGGTAATTCTTCTGGAAACACATCTGAAAACTGAGATACTACTGGAATATCTTTCAGTTCTTTTCCTTTAGTATTGGTGATTATGGAAATTAAATAAACTAATGATCATTTTCTTATATAACTTGTTGTTTTCATCACAGAGATGAATTTCGTGGATCTAGATGGCTTATCTCCTTTAATTGTGATCTTTTCACCTCTTGGTGAATTTACTTGGATTGACTTTTGATCACATAAAATACTGGCTTTATTGGCTATTAACCAATCCATTTCTAATACAATATCAAATCCTACCAGATTCATTGGGTAAAGGTTTGCCATAAATTTTTGATTTACAAATTCAATTCTTGCTCCCTGCAAGATTTCAGAAATCTTAATGGTTTCCCCGTTTGCTGTCTCTACTAGACATTCTTGTGAGAGTTTAGTTAATGATTGATTTAGAAGTTTGCAAAACGAGGTATTAATAAAACTTTGGTTCGCACCAGAGTCAAATAATACTTTAGCAAAAACATCATTAACTAAAAACGTACAGGCTATCACGTCCGGAATCATCTTGGCTTCATCTGCCGTCAGAACAAATGCTCTAGCATTTTTAGTGTTCTTGTTGTTCGTAGCTGGAGCTAGTTTCGGACAGTTTGGCTTGATGTGGCCTTGTTCTCCGTAGTTGTAGCATATCCTGTTGTTAAGTTTCTTCCTGTAGTCTTCTTCCTTGTGTTCAGATATTTTGCAAAAATTGCAATATATGGAGCATTTTCCAGAACGCTTCCTTTTGCAATACTTGCAATAAGGTGCAGTGGTAGAACCTACATTTTTCCCACGGTTGGAATTTCACGAACGGAATTCCTGGGTAAGGTTTTGAGCTAGGTTCTTCCTTTGATCCTCTTCCCGTGTACGCACTAACTAATCTGTCAAGGTATTTGCTAGTTCTACAGCTTCTTCTATAGTTTGAGGTCTAGCTGCCTTGACTACATGCCTAATCTCCCCGATTAATCCCCAGATGTAACGGGAGATTAATACTGGTTCAGGTGATGCAAGGGTTGGTACTATTCTAGCATATTCAAAGAATAACGTATTATAACCCTTACTATCCACTCCAGTCATTCTAAGGTTCATGAATTTATATGCTATCTGTTCTTTTTCATTGGGAGGCCAGAATTTCCTTTCTACCATGTTCTTAAATTCCTCTCATTCTATATTGTAAACCCTATCACTTCCCCTAGACTGGAGGATAGTGTGTCGCAACCCCCGTCCCGTAACAACCCGTGAACGGGCGGCCGCAGCCAGTTTCGGTGGTATCTTGTTTTTATCCATTTTGGCAGCGGAAATTTCATCAGGACCGTAGTTAGGAAATATTTTATCAGAGTAAAATACCACACTTTCATAATATTAAACACATGGGATAAAACCCAAGTTTTAAGTACACACATTTTCATAGGAATAAATCCTATTTTATTTAATAAAAACATCTATTTATTTTAGGTAACTTTGTAGCCACTTTTCCAAGCCTTCAGTGCTGTCCAGCTGGCTTCTATTTGGCTTTCACATATTGTTACCTGAAACGCGTTTAAAAACATTTTGTTAGTGGGAAATACTGGTGAGTGAATCTCAGTTTAATCAAGTTTAATAAAAATCATTGTACAGTATTGAGGGCGGTCTCGTAATTATATTTGTTTCCATGTCATATCAATTACCATCCACGGTACTGTCAACCCGACTTGTGGAAATGTTACCACTCACAAGGCAGTAACAAATTTTGTATACAAAACCCCAACATACCGACGATAATTGTATCCTTACAAATACTCAATAACTGTTTAGTATATAATTAATCGTGTGAGGTTTTGTAAAGACAGTTTACAAAAAGGAGATTACTCACATTGCTGTCATAGATTTTCTGTAAGAGTTTCGGGGTGATTATCTATAAATTACACAAATGCACACGTGCTAGTATAATAACCCATTTTAACATTTGTAATACCCTCCCCGAGATGGCATTCCAACGACTACGTCGGGTAGAACCACGGCAGCTGTTACGGAACCCTAGATCAATCGGGCAACGTATCTAATACGTATCCAGGGGTTATGATACTTACAACGGAGCAGAACCTCGTTATTTAGGGGGGGTATTATACCCGATAATTGCTTTATTTATGCAGAATTTCGAGAGAGAAAGTGTGTGTGAGCATTTGACAATAAATGCCAACAGCCCCTATTTATAGTTGTGATCTTGGACTCTCTCGCGGCCTGCGTAAGCCGAAGGGAGTTCCTTCGCGGCTCGCGACGTAGGCTGGTAGGGCCGTAGGGTGAGTTAGTCACCGGTATAGCTTCGACGGTTGGCAGGACACGTGACAGCTCAGGGCTGCGCCACTTGCCCAGGCGCTCGCGGCCCGCATAGACTCAAGTGAAGTCTGTCGCGGCCCGCCAGAGCCCCTATTTTCTTGTTTTTAATTTATTTTAATAATATTAAAAGTATTTGGGCCCTGTTTTCACGTATGGGGTGTATTTTAGGACATATTGGGATATTTTAATATATTTTAGGGTGTCAGAAAAATTCAGGAGGGTTGTTATATCCTCCCCACCTTGTTTTAGAGCTCGTCCTCGAGATCTACTTGAACAAGTTTGGATATTTCCTTTGCATTTCTGATTCAAGTTCCCATGTATACTCTGGTCCTTTTTTGGAGTCCCACTTCACTTTGACCAGAACTAATCTCTTATACTTGAGGTTCTTGATTTTCCTGTCTTCAATCTGTAGAGGCCTCTCTACAAATTTTAATTGCTCATTTACCTCTATGTCCTTAAGAGATACTATCAGCGATTCATCAGCTAAACATTTCTTGAGATTAGATACATGAAATACATCATGTATTCCTGCCATTTCCTCTGGCAGTTGTAGCTGATAGGCTACAGGTCCTATTCTTCTAATAACTTTAAAAGGTCCAACTTACCTGGGACTTAACTTTCCTCTCTTGATGAATCTTACCACTCCTTTCCAAGGAGAGACTTTCACTAACACTTTATCTCCTACTTGAAATTCCAACGGTTTGCATCTGTTATCAGCATAGCTCTTTTGTCGATCACGTGCTGCTTTCAGTCGTTCCTTGACTTGAATGATTTTGTCAGTCGTTTCTTGCACTATCTCAGGTCCAGATAGTTGCTTTTCCCCAATTTCTGCCCAACAGACTGGGGTTCGGCACTTTCGTCCATAAAGTGCTTCGAAGGGTGCAACATTGATACTGGTGTGATAACTGTTATTATAAGAAAATTCTATTAAAGGTAAGTGTTCATCCCAATTACCTCCTAAATCAATTACACAAGCTCTAAGCATATCTTCCATTGTCTGAATTGTCCTTTCGCTTTGTCCGTCCGTTTAAGGATGATAAGCGGTGCTTAGATTCAACTTGGTTCCCATTGTTTTTTGGAAACTTGCCAAAAAATAAGAGGTAAAACGACTATCCCTATCAGAAACAATTGATAAAGGAATTCCATGCAATGAAACAATTTCATTTACATACAACTTAGCTAATTGTTCCATACTGAAAGTTTCCTTCATTGGTAGAAAATGAGCTGACTTAGTTAGCCTGTCTACAATCACCCAGATTGTATCATTACCTTTTCTTGTTTTGGGTAATTTGGTAACAAAGTCCATTGTTATCAATTCCCATTTCCAAACTGGCATTTCTAACTGTTGTAACAAACCTGAGGGTTTCTGATGTTCAGCTTTGACTTGTGAACAGGTTAAACATTTAGAAACATAAGCTGCGATATCCTTTTTCATTCCTATCCACCAAAAATTCTTTCTTAAATCCTGATACATCTTATCACTTCCAGGATGCATCGTATACTCAGATTTATGGGCTTCTTCTAATATACGGTGGCGTAAGTTCCCTAATTTAGGTATCCACATTCTTTCTTATGGAATCTCCAAATTCCATCTGTTCATTGTTCTAACTCTTTAATCATTCCTTTTAACTTTTTAGTATCATCCTTGATTACTGATTCTTGTGCGTTTCTAATTTACTCATTTAAATCTACTTGCAGATTTAATTTAAGAGATTGTACCCTCTTTGGCTTTTCATGATACTTTTGACTTAAAGCATCAGCCACTACATTTGCCTCTCCTGCATGGTACTTAATATAACAATCATAATCACTAAGAATCTCCATCCAGCGTCTTTGCCTCATATTCAATTCTTTTTGCCCGAAAACATACCTTAAACTCTTATGGTCGGTGAAAATGGTGAACTTACTACCATAAATGTAATGTCTCCAAATCTTAAGAGCAAAAATTATGGCTCCTAATTCTAGATCATGTTCATGATTCTTAAGTTGTCTAGATGCGTAAGCTATAACCTTTTGACGTTGTATCAATACACATCCATAACCTAACTTAGAAGCGTCACAATATACTACAAAATCTTCAGTTCCTTCTGGTAACGCTAGTATGGGTGCATGGGTTAGTCTTTTCTTAAGAATTCTAAAGGCTTCTTCTTGTTTTGTTCCCCATTCAAACTTAACAGATTTACAAGTTAACTTAGTTAAGGGAATGGCTATTCTAGAAAAATCTCGAATAAATCTTCCATAATAACCAGCCAATCCTAAGAAACTTCTAACCTCGATTGGTGACTCAGGGGTTTTCCATTTGGTAATTTCCTCGATCTTGGTGGGGTCCACATGAATTCCTTTATGATCGACTAAGTGTCCAAGAAACTGTACCTATTCTAACCAAGACTCACACTTTGAAAATTTACCAGCTTTACTTTTCTTAGTAAACTTAGAAGTGAGTGCAAATGCTTTGCATGTTCTTTTTTACTTTTAGAGTAAATGAGAATATCATCTATGAAGACAATTATAAATTTATCCAAATATGGCTTACATATTCGGTTCATCATGTTCGTAAATGCAGCTGGGGCATTGGTTAAACCAAATGGCATGACAGTAAATTCATAATGGCCATACATTGTTCTGAATGCGGTCTTAGGAATGTCCTCTTCCTGTACCTTTAATTGATGATATCCTGACCTTAAATCGATTTTATAGAAAAATCGAGCTCCTTGCAATTGATCGAATAGATCATCGATCCTTGGTAATGTTTACCGATTCTTAATCGTGACCTTGTTCAATTCACGGTAGTCAATGCACATACGCATTGACCCGTCTTTCTTTTTAACGAACAAAATAGGTGCTCCCCATGGTGATGAACTTGGCTGTATGAATCCTTTCTCCAACAATTTGTCTAATTGTTTCTTCAGTTCCTGCATTTCTGCGGGTGCCAAACGGTAAGGTGCTTTGGCAATTGATGCTGTCCCTGGTAGTAGGTGGATTATGAATTCAACTTCTCTGTCCGGCGGTAGTCCTGGTAACTCTTCTGGGAATACGTCAGAAAACTGAGACGCTACTGGAATGTCTTTTAGTTCTTTTCCTTTAGTGTTAGTGATTATAGAAATCAAATACACTATAGATCATTTTCTTATACAACTTGCTGTTTTCATCACAGAGATGAATTTTGTGGTTCTAGATGGCTTATCTCCTTTAATTGTGATCTTTTCACCTTTTTGGTGACTTTACTTGAATTGACTTTTGATCACATAAAATACTGGCTTTATTGGCTATTAACCAATCCATTCCTAATACAACATCAAATCCTGCCAGATTCATTGGGTAAAGGTTTGCCATAAATTTTTGATTTAAAAACTCTATTCTCGCTCCCTGCAAGATTTCATATATCTTAATGGTTTCTCCATTCGCTGTCTCTACTAGACATTCTTGTGGGAGTTTAGTTAATGATTGATTAAGAAGTTTGCAAAACGAAGTATTAATAAAACTTTGGTTCGCACCAGAGTCAAATAATACTTTAGCAAAAACATCATTAACTAAAAACGTACCGGCTATCACGTCTGGATTCATTTTGGCTTCATCTGCCGTCAGAACAAGTGCTCTAGCATTTTTAGTATTCTTGTTACCCATGGCTGGAACTAGTTTCGGACAGTTGGGCTTGATGTGACCTTTTTCTCCACAGTTGAAGCACAATCCATTACTAGATTTCCTCCTGCAGTCTTCTTCCTTATGCCCTGGCATTTTGCAGAAATTGAAGTGAGTGGAGCATTTTCCCGAATGCTTCTTCTTACAAGCCTTGCAATAAGGTGCAGAGGTAGAACCGATGTTCCTACGGTTGGAATTTCCATAACGAAATTCCTGGGTAAGCCTATGAGCTAGGTTTCTCCTCTGGTCTTCTTCTCTGTACGCACTAATTCATAAGTCAAGATATTTGCTAGTTCTACAGCTTCTTCTATGGTTTGAGGTCTAGCTGCCTTGACTACATGCCTAATCTCCCCGATTAATCCCAGATGTAACGGGAGATAAACACTGGTTCAGGTGATGCAAGGGTTGGTACTATTCTAGCATATTCAAAGAATGTAGTAGTATAACCCTTACTATCCACTCCAGTCATCCTAAGGTTCAGAAACTTATTCGCTATCTATTCCTTTTCATTGGGAGGGTAGAATTTCCTTTCTACTATATTCTTAAATTCCTCCCATTCCATATTGTAAACCCTATCACTTCCTCTAGACTGGAGGATAGTGTTCCACCATTCTAGTGCTGAGTTCTTAAATAGATTGGAAGCAAACATTATCTTATCCTCTTCCGCACATTTGCTTATTTTTAAGACTGCCTCAGTCTTTTCTATCCAGCGTAGAGTTGCAATGGGTCCTTCATTGCCCGAGAATTCTATTGGTTTGTAGGACCAGAATTCTTTGTAAGAACGACCATAAGGCATGGTTCTTCTTCTTTTGGGAATGGGCGCTTGAAGTACGGGTCCATTGTTTACGCTGTGTTCAGGTTCAGTTGGTCGCTTACTGCTATGTTTACTTTTATTATCCGCTTCCTTAACCGTTTGGATAATAAATGGCATTGCATCTATGATTCCTTGTGCCACTATGTGTTGGATGACACTATTATCCACTTGGTTTCCATTGTTATTGTTGTTCGGATTCTCATTATTCAGATTATTGTTATTCGGGTGGTTGTCATTCTGGTTTTCTTGGTTCACTTCGTTGTCCATCTGAATTTTAAACATTTATCACGTATTAATATCACAAAATAATATTTAATATAGCCAATCGCATGACACGTATTTTGGTCAAAAGCGTCGATCATTGCGACTTACTCTTTATATATATATATATATATATATATATATATATATATATATGTATGCATCTACTACAAGCCAGAACTGGAAATTAAAATTACAATACAACTGAAATTAAAATTACACTACTAGTAGTAGGCATCCGTAGTTTTTTTTTTTCATACACACATATATATTATTATATTATATTATATTATATTATATTATTATTATTATTATTACCATCTCTACCATTACATTCACGGATAAGGATTCATCCAGAAATCCATATTGCGCTCGTCGTACTTCCAGACGAGTCGCTCTCCCACCTGTCTCATTCTCTCACTACTTTCTAAGATTTCCTCACCAAATGTCCTAAGTTCTTGTACATTTTCTGCACTCATTAGGGGTGCAGGTTCTAGGACTGGGTTTGGAATCTGGGGTGCGGGTTCCTGGTATGGGGGTGTGGGTGCCTGGTATGGGTAAGGATTCTCTAAAATCTCCCTAATGAATACATCGTTATCATAATAGGGATCTAGAGGGTCCAAACCTGGGTAAGCTCCTAGATTCGGTATGGGCATGTCTTCTTGTATGGGGTAACGTTGCACATAGTCCCTATTGTCATCCCACCACGGGTCATAATCTGGGTTTAAGGGATTAGGTGCTGGTACCCTAGGTATCTCCCCCGGGTTAAAATCATGCATTTCTACTTGATTTTCAGGGTTGTTTTCTATTTCCATGGGTTGTAATGGTTGGGGTGCTATCAGTTGTTCCAAGTTAGGGTCGGCTGTTGTGGTTGCTAAAATGTGGAAGTTGGCTAAGCTCCTATTAAGCATGTCTTGGGTGTGGGCGTCGGTTTCTCTTTTAGCTGCTGCTAGCACTCGTTGTTTTTGCAACTTTTTCATTCGCTTCCTACGCTCATGTGCTCCCCGACTGAACCATCCTCTCTTTTTCTGAGGAAATGGCTCTTCAGACTGAGCCTTAAACACGAATATTCCTTCTTCATTATCAACAGAATACCCTGAGAGGGCAGGCTGTGAAGAGGCGCCTTCGCTTCTAGACGAACCAGAAAACTGACGATACGCGTCGGATGGTCCTTTTGTCGCTCATACTGTAAACTAACAAATAGTCAAATAACACATAACAATAAAATGCAATTTTGCTTGTATTTCCATAATTTATTTCCTAACACTTTGAATAATAATTTGGTGTCAGCAGAACACTTCTGTGGCTGAATCAGTGGCTAAGCTCTGATACCACCTTCTATCGCAATGTCACACCCTGATATTTCCACGTATTACCGGTGGGCCCGGTGGGTAGTATCGTGACGTAGTTGATATCATCATAGTCAAACAACACAATATATAAATGCATAGCGGAAGCAAAAGATAAATATATTACAATCTGAATATAAAGTAATATCCAGTATTACAACGGAAAGTAAAGGATCCACAGGCGGATCAAAATAAAAAGGAAAACTGTTTAACAGACTTTGACATCTAGAGCTTGCGAGACTTGAGTAATGATGCCTGGAGTAGCCAGCCTATTTTGTCTAGTACCTGCACTTAGCCTTTTGGAAAATACGTCAGTTTACACTGGTAAATACAACTTAACTGACTCATTTTGAAAAGAGTTTAAAAATTGATTTGAATGCACTTCGGCAAAATAAATATTTTTATAACTTGGGACAATTATTTAAAAATAATCTTGTATACAGTTTTACTTATTTGTCGTCCATTAGGGGCGGTTTGTAGGGCCGGTCTAGATTAACTGACACGCCACAGGTATAATGCCCACAAAGATTGTTTCCTCTAAGTGGATTACCAGTTTTTACATAATACATCTGTCGGGTGTACGCCTACACCCCGTGCTTAGGTCGTGACCATTTCTTTGAATGATGCCAAGGATATCCGGGACATGGTCATTTAACCCCCCAGAGCCATACACCAAATAATACATATTAAACAGGTCATGCAAATACATTAATTACAATCCGATTTAAATGACTACACATACCCGACCAAGCGGTACTTTTATAGTACCGTATCCCAGGCCCGTATACGGAAAATAAGTTAAGAGTATTTACCTGAGCAAAGTATAAGTCCAATACAGCAAAGTGCACGTAGCTTTTACTGGGCTCCTAATCTGGAACAAAGGTTTTTTATCCTATTAGAATCCTAACGGGTCTTTAATTAAGCTTAGACTTAGACCGGTTAGTTTCCAAAAGGAAGACACGGTTCAAACGCATATTAAGGCGAAGACCGGTTTAAAATGTGGTTTTGACCCGACAAACTTATATGCTTGTTTAATATGGGTAACTTAAACACACTCTGGATTTTGAGATAAAAACGATATGGTTTGACCCGTTTCGGCTAATATATGTAAACTAGTTACATAAGCCGATCCGAACGCGACAAGTGCGTAACGAGTAACCAAAAGAGTCATATACAGGTTTCCTAAGTTAATATGCCTTAAATATGTTGTGATATCAGTAGGATACCGTCCATTATGCAAAAAATGAGTTTAATCTCAATTTAAGCCCCGTAGGGGTATTTTGGTCATTTTAAGGATTATAAAAGAGGTTAATTGAAATTCTGAGATTCAGGTCCGAATATATCAGTAAAATAACTTATTTTATTAGGTCATATCAGTTGGTAATAGGTCTTATATGACAAAATGGTTTTAAACCCATACTAGGTGTTTAATACGCGTACAAAGCCATTTTAAGCGAATTCCGGGTTATACAGGAAATCTGAGTTTTCTGATCAGTTTATAAAGTTCAAAATACTTTATTTATCATATAAAATCAGTAGCAATTAGATTGGTGTCAAAATACTATGTAGAACTCATTTTATAAACAAAAAGGGTATAATCGGTATTTACCGAATCAACGCCATAACCTTAGGTTATGAGCAGGTTAAAAATAATTAAAAATATTTAAAAATGCCAAAATATTATATTATATCATTGGGTAAAAGGTTTGGTGTCAAAAATTGGGTTTAGATAGGTTTTATGCTGATGACGCCGTTTAATTACTAAAAGGCGTTCTAATTACTCTAATGAGCATAACTCCTAATCTAGACCTCCAACTGATGTGAAAGTTTAGGGACATGTTTATAAATCAGTAACAAAGATTATTGTCCTTTCACATATCCAAAATTCTCGTTTTATGGTCAAAAGGGCATATTGGTCAACATTAGGCAATTAACGGAAACGTGTAAACGAATCGGTCAATCAACGAACCAACCATAGAGGGTTATACTATCATGTAACCTGGTCCTAAGGAAGCTCTAAGGAATTTCCAAATCATACTAAATCGGGTCAGAACTGAAGTCAAAGTTTTGCGACTTTCGGTTCCGAACCGGGTCTAAACAGGAAATTGTCGGGTCGAACATGCTTAGACATGTTCTTACATTTATTACTAAGTTATATGAGTGATAAAATATGTTACATGCCTTCTGCATTGTTAATTATGCGTTAATTCAAAGATTAGCATTCTGTTGACTTTTTCTAATCAACTTTGACCCGACAAATGGTCTAGTTAGAGCGGGAATCAGAGGGTGCCCTTTTAAGGGTTTAATGCCCACATAATTACCAACTTATAACTACCTTCAATTCGACTAATCACTGGACCATTAATGATTAATCGCTAAGTCAAACGGTAATTACGACGGTTTGACTTTTAAGCTAAAACTAAGTAAAAACTCAATTAAGGAAGGTCAAGGGTACTTACCAAGGTCCTATGCACGATTAGGGATGACTTGGGTCTGCTCTTATGCTCCAGGAAGCTCCACAATTGCAGATGGAATGAATGATCACAAGGTTGCAACAAGAGGGCCTTTTTATAGTGCTTGTGATCTCATTAGATCATGCCAAGCAACCCTACTATTGTTCTCTGATCATCAACAAGTGTCTCTAGGGCCTAAGAGCATGTAGGGGTCGCCCATGGATGTGAAAATATCTTCTTAAGTCGGTTACAAGCTCAAACAGCCAACTGTCCTGTTTTTCTGTTACTGGGCATCCCTTACGGACCGTAAGGGTCGACCTTTATGGTCCGTAAGCCCTTTATCAGGGCCAAAAATCTCTTAACCGTTCAAGTTTCGAACGGGTAACTAGTGTAATACGATTTTTGGGCCATTATTTTCAGTATGGGGCCTCTTGATTGGGTCATGAACTGTTTACACCCCTTGATATGATATAAAGTTTCCTCGGATCCTTTTGAAAGTGCCGTAAATGAAAGTTGTCGTGCATATCCTCGTAGGATCCCATTCTTGTGTAATTCGAATCAATCATTGTTAGCATTTACCGGATTTGAGTGTACCAGATGTTTATAATATATATTAGGGTCTTGGGATTTATAATTAGGTCATTCAGAGGTGTTTAATTAACATGTCGATGCTTTAAATCCTACCATACATCTTTGATTAGATCCGGGCTTATGACACTTTTGTCTTGTATGACACGTGTCGTTATTTTATTGAACACGAATTTTCGAGGTGTTACATCCTCACCCCCTTAAAAGAAATCTCGACCTCGAGATTTACTGAAATAAATGAGGGTACTTTTCTTTCATTGTGGACTCAACCTCCTATGTGTACTCGGGACCTCTACCGACATCCCATTTAACCTTTACTATTGGCACATTCTTCCTGCGAAGCTTCTTAACCTGTCGATCCTCGATCGACACAGGTTTTTCAACAAACTTCAAGCTTTCTTCTATGTGCACATCTGTATGTGGTATGACTAGTGATTCATCAGTGAAACACTTCTTCAGATTGCAGATGTGGAATACATTGTGAATACCACTGAGCTCTTCAGGTAAGTTTAACCTATAGGCAACTGATCCGACACATTCGATGACCTCGAATGGTCCTATGTATCTCGGGCTTAACTTGCCTTTCTTACCAAATCGCATCACTCCCTTCCAGGGTGATACTTTAAGCAACACTTTGTCACCTACCTCGAATTTCTGAGGTTTACGCTTTAAATCTGCGTAGCTTTTCTGCCTATCTCTGGCAGCTTTCAGGCGATCACGAATCTGGACAATCTTGTCGTCGTTTCAAAGACTATTTCGGGTCCTGTCAGTTGGACATCTCCAACTTCCGCCCAACAAACGGGCGTTCTGCATTTCCTACCATACAATGCCTCAAAAGGCGCAGCCTTAATGCTGGTATGATAGCTATTGTTATACGAGAACTCGATTAATGGCAGCTGGTTATCCCAACTACCACCTAAGTCAATGACACATGCTCGAAGCATGTCTTCCAAAGTTTGGATTGTACGCTCACTTTGGCCGTCTGTCTGAGGATGGTAAGCCGTACTAAAATTTAAGCGTGTGCCCAAAGATTGTTGGAAACTCTTCCAAAAATGTGACGTGTACCTAGTATCTCTGTCAGAGATAATAGACACAGGTACGCCATGTAGAGATACAATCTTATCTACGTACAATTGGGCTAAAATGTCGGAGCTATAAGTCTCCTTAATGGGTAGGAAATGTGCTGACTTAGTCAGTCTATCCACTATTACCCATATAATATCATTTCCTTTCCTTGTCTTAGGTAACTTGGTGATAAAATCCATTGTCACCATTTCCCACTTCCACGTGGGAAGTTCAGGCTGTTGTAGCAAACCTGACGGTTTTTGATATTCAGCTTTGACTTACGCACAGGTCAAACACTTAGCTACATAGGTAGCTATAGACTTCTTCAAGCCTATCCACCAAAAATTTGCTTCAGATCCTGGTACATCTTATCAGCTCCAGGATGAACGGAGTACTTAGAACTGTGGGCTTCCTGGAGGATAACATCTCGAAGTCCTCCATAAACTGGAACCCATATTCGTCCATTTAATCTCAGGATTCTGTCCTTGCCATAGGATAACTGCTCCTCAGTTACCCCTAGCTTTTCATTAGGATAGTTAGCTTCCAACACAGCTTCCTTCTGTGCAGCTAACTACCTTTCACTCAAACTATTCTTTATCTCAATGCTCTTGGCATTGATTCGGATGGGTTTGACCCTTTCCTTTATGCTCAAGGCATCGGCGACTACATTCGCCTTGCCAGGATGGTATCTGATTTCACAATCATAATCATTTAAAGTTTCCATCCAACGTCGTTGCCTCATGTTCAAATCCTTTTGGTTAAACAGGTGCTGGAGGCTCTTGTGATCAGAGTAAATCACACACTTGATACCATATAAATAGTGCCTCCATAGTTTCAGTGCAAATACAACGGCACCCAACTCCAAGTCATGGGTGGTGTAATTCTTTTCATGCACCTTTAACTGACGTGAAGCATAGGGAATAACTTTACCTTTCTGCATAAGCACACATCCCATACCTGTGTGCGATGCATCACAATAAACTACAAATTCTTCAATTCCATCAGGCAACGTCAATACAGGAGCGTTGCTCAACTTTTGCTTCAGAATATCAAAAGATTCTTGCTGCTTAGGCCCCTAGTCAAACTTGCTTTTCTTGCGGGTGAGTAACGTCAAGGGTGCTGCAATTCTTGAGAAGTTTTCGATAAGTCGCCTATAGTATCCTGCTAAACCTAGAAAGCTACGAATCTCAGTAGGCGTCTTTGGCTCCTGCCAATTCATAACAGCTTCGACCTTAGCGGGATCTACTTGGATACCACGCTCACTAACCACATGTCCAAGAAATTGGACTTCTCGAAGCCAAAATTCACACTTTGAAAATTTGGCATAGAGCTTTTCCTGCTGAAGTAACGAAAGAATACATCGAAGATGTTTCTCATGGTCGGCCTGATTCTTTGAATAAATCAGAATGTCGTCAATGAAGACGATAACAAATTTGTCCAAGTATGGTTTGCAGACACGGTTCATTAGATCCATGAATGCCGCTGGTGCATTAGTGAGCCCAAAAGGCATCACTAGGAACTCGTAGTGACCATAACGAGTCCTAAATGCAGTCTTGTGTACGTCTTCATCTCTAACCTTCAGTTGGTGATAGCCTGACCTTAAGTCGATCTTGGAAAAGTAACTTGCCCCTTGCAGTTGATCGAACAGATCGTCGATCCTGGGCAATGGATACCTATTCTTGATAGTGACCTTATTAAGCTCACAGTAATCGATGCACAAACGCATCGATCCATCCTTCTTCTTGACAAACAAGATTGGTGCTCCCCAAGGAGACGAACTAGGCCTAATGAAACCTTTGGCTAGCAATTCATCTAGTTGTGTTCTCAATTCCTTCATCTCTGTTGGTGCCAACCTATAAGGTGCTCTCGCGACAGGTGCTGCTCCAGGGATGATGTCAATTCTGAATTCTACTTGTCTATCTGGTGGTAAACCAGGTAGATCTTCAGGAAAAACTTCAGGGTATTTATAAATGACGGGAATATCCTCAATCTTGGGCTTCGGCTCATCAATAATCACTTGTGCTCCCTTCTTCAAACACTTAGAGGCCTTGAGCATAGACACTTGCTCAGGCAGTCCATATTGGGTATCTCCCTGAATGGTAAGTGATTCACCAGATGGAGTCTTGACCACCACTTGCTTCTTATTGCAGACAATCTGGGCCTGGTTATCAGATAACCAGTCCATACCCAAAACTATGTCGAAACCGGCTAACTTCAAAGGAAGTAGGGACAAAGGAAAAGAGTGGTTCTTAATGGATATGAAACATCCATCTAATACGGTTGATGTGGTTTCTATGGTGCCATCTGCTAATTCCACCTCATACTTCACACTTAAGGTTTTAACAGGCAATTTCAACAGTTCACAAAACTTATTATCTACGAACGACTTATCAGCGCCTGAATCGAAAAGTACTCTTGCATAAACATCATTTATAAGGAAGGTACCTGTGATCACATTGTCATCCTGGACGGCTTCCTTTGCATCCATCCTGAAGACCCTTGCATTGGTCTTCTTGACCTCTTCAGGCTTCTTGGCGTATTTAGGGCAGTTTGTTTTAATGTGCCCTTTCTCATTGCAGTTGTAGCATGTGGCATCTTTAATCTTCCTGCAATCAACAGTATTGTGCTCCTTAGACTTGCATAACCCACATGCAGGTGATTTTGGCAAGTCGAGCACTTTGGGTTTTCCTCTGTTCGCTGACTATTCTTTCCAGACCCAAACTTCTTAGAATCAGTGTTTCCCTTGTGTTTCTTCTCTGTCCCTCGTGAGTTATCATCCTCACGCTTCCGCTTACTTTCTTCAGAATTCTTTAGCGATCTCAACCTGACCGCATCTAAAGTAAGAGACAGAGAGAGATCAGCTGCTGACCTAAACATAGCAGGTCTTGAAGCCTTAACACTGGCTTTGATTTCTGGGGCTAAACCCCCAATGAAGCGAGCAATTCTCTTAGGTTCTGGTGTTACTAGGTAAGGAACCAGTCTGGACAGGGTATTGAAACTGGTGAGGTAAGCTTGGCAATCTAAGTTTGTCATAACCAACGATAAGAAATCTGACTCGATCCTCTCGACCTCGTGTTGAGGGAAGTAGTTCTCCATAATAAGAGCAACAAACTGTTCCCATGACATGTTGTAGAGTGGAATCTTCCCAGCAGCTTGAATGAGAGACTTCCACCATGCTAGTGCCTCTCCCTTGAACGATTGGGATACATACTTCACTACATCCCTTTCAGCACAACCGCTGATATCGACAACTGTGTCCATTTCATCCAACCAGATCATACAATCAATTGCCCCCTTCTCTGTCACACCCCCAAAATCCACATGCGGAGTACCACCGCTTGGAGGCGTGACTGACCAGGATCTTAGCCACCAATCACATTGAACTCATGAATATATTCAAATAAAACTTTCATTTATTAACAATAGTATTACAGCGTTACAATATTTCATAGTTTACAGCGGAAGAATATTTGATTAGTTATGTGTTTATAAATCGCATGCAAAAGCTCTTTGTGTTGTATTATGTATCCATGTATCTCGACCCATGACCGCTCCAGCTTCCGAGACAGCAAGTTCCAACAATATGCACATAAAGGCCTGCAAGGCATGTAACAACGAATCAACAACAATGTTGAGCGAGTTCACAGTTGGGTGTTCATTTTAAGTTGTTTCAAAAGCATAGTTCTCTTTAGCTGGCTTACTTGCCGTGGGGGTTACCCCATAGTTGAAAACGTGTTTTGTTTAATCCTGTTTACTCTGGCCATCTAGCCGTGGGGGCTACCCCATGTATATACTACTAGACTCGTTACCATATCGACCACTGACTGAAGTAAGTTGGTGCCCTAGCGTCAATGTCTATCATCATTGACGTGCCCAGATCCATTAGTTCACGCCCGTCCTCTGTGGCACGGTGTGAGGCTTGTCAAACCTAAATAGCGCTATCTAACTAATGACCCGCTCGCCATTGGCTCGGCGATTAAGTCGATATAAAAAGGAGGGACTTCATGATAGAGAGTTTTGGTCTAGTATCTGTGTTGTCACCCTTCAATAAAGAGGGTGTGTACGTAATCCCCAAACCAGGAGATTACGCAGGTTCCAGTTATATCCTTATCACGTGTTGTCACCCTTCAATAAAGAGGGTGTGTACGTGTTCCAAACCAGGGAATCACGCAGTTTCAGTTTCAATCCTTTACCCATTCCCAACCCCTGGGAATCCCATGCCTTGTGGAAAGTGTGAACTCGCTCAACATTGTTGTTGATTCGTTGTTACATGCCTTGCAGGCCTTTAGGTGCATATTGTTGGAACTTGCTGCCTGGGAAGCTGGAGCGGTCATGGGTCGAGATACATGGATACATAATACAACACAAAGAGCTTTTGCATGTGATTTATAAACACATAACTAATCAAATATGCTTCCGCTGTAAACTATGAAATATTGTAACGCTATAACACTATTGTTAATAAATGAAAGTTTTATTTGAATATATTCATGAGTTCAATGTGATTGGTGGCTAAGATCCTGGTCAGTCACGCCTCCAAGCGGTGGTACTCCGCATGTGGATTTTGGGGGTGTGACATTCTCCCCAGTGAAATCCCGGGGTTTGCAGGAAACAAAGTATTTATAGGTACAGGACTTGGTACGCGGTTCATTATCGAACACTATCCTCTTGGATGGAACACTGTGTTGATTAGATGAATGTCGATCGTCATCTTTCTTTGGTTCCTCTTTCTTGGAGGGTGGCTTGCTGTGAGCCTCAGAATGAGTCTTAGGGACAGACTTAGAGTGGGGTACAGATGAGGCTTTACTATGAGTCCCACTATACTCCCTGAATTGCTCCTCTACGGCTTTAGATACAGCTGTATCAATCAGTGTACGAAGCTCTCCTCTGGTTATATTAATCCTATCATCATCGCGGTTTTCCAGAGGATGACTGTTCTCTTCCTCTGACCTAGCCATGTAGTTTTAATTGCTACATAAAATCAAATAAGGACAAGGTTTATACGGAAGCTTATACAGTTTCATCGTTTTAAACGATTTATTAACCATGTTTTTAATACACATTTTAGTTAATTTACTAAATATATAATTGTTCAGGATCTTTATCATAATCCTAAATTATAAGTTAATAATAGCACAAAAGGTCTAGTCACGTAGACAAGTTTAATTTATAGGCCTTGATTTTACGGAATCGAGGCATTAAGGTTTGAATCAAAGTTCATTACCTTTTCTTGACAGGGAGTTGTAGGCTACCACTGTCTTTAGTCTAGAGGACGTTAATTATAGCCCGTGGGCACTACATCCTTAAGGGATGATTATATAAATAAGGGAACTTAGAATAACCCATTTAAAAATGACTTATGTGATTTCATCGTATCACATTTTGTCAAGCATGATAATATACTTTCAGATATTTAACAAGGATTTGAATCTTTTTGAATAGGTTTTACCATCTTGGCCATGTCTGCAATGACATTTAGGCTAGGTTTTACTCTTTAGATTCTTTTTAATATTTAACGCAGAACAATCCTAAATTGAAATGTTAACAAGGATCTGAATCCAATTGTGGAACTACCATCTTGGCCCTGTCTTAATGTGACATATGGCTAGGTCTTGTCCTTTTTTAGATTTTGCCATTTTATTATAATGGTAGATCTTATAATATAGGAATGATATTTTAAATATAATCGTTCTATTAAAATTTAAACTAGTATATGGTTGCCCTAACGGGACTTCTAATAGAAAATGACTTGCCCATGCAAGGGCTAATCAGAAAAAAAACAAAGGAACCAAAAATGACAAAATAAAACGAATTAGGATTAGTCCTATGTTCTTGTCTAGACTCAAGAATGTGCAACTGTGTAACTGAGATTAAACACAAAAAGGCTAGCGTTTAATTCACTCAGTGTTGGCTATGATACCAACCTGTCACACCCCGATATTTCCACGTATTACCGGTGGGCCCGGTGGGGAGTATCGTGACGTAGTTGATATCATCATAGTCAAACAACACAATATATAAATGCATAGCGGAAGCAAAAGATAAATATATTACAATCCGAATATAAAGAAATATCCAGTATTACAACGGAAAGTAAAGGATCCACAGGCGGATCAAAATAAAAAGGAAAACTATTCAATAGACTTTGACATCTAGAGCTTGCGAGACTTGAGTAATGATGCCTGGAGTAGCCAGCCTATTTCGTCTAGTACCTGCACTTAGCCTTTTGGAAAATACATCAGTTTACACTGGTAAATACAACTTAACTGACTCATTTTGAAAAGAGTTTAAAAATTGATTTGAATGCACTTCGGCAAAATAAATATTTTTATAACTTGGGACAATTATTTAAAAATAATCTTGTATACAGTTTTACTTATTTGTCGTCCATTAGGGTCGGTTTGTAGGGCCGGTCCAGATTAACTGACACGCCACAGGTATAATGCCCACAAGGATTGTTTCCTCTAAGTGGATTACCAGTTTTTACATAATGCATCTGTCAGGTGTACGCCTACACCCCGTGCTTAGATCGTGGCCATTTCTTTGAATGATGCCAAGGATATCCGGGACATGGTCATTTAACCCCCAAGAGCCATACACCAAATAATACATATTAAATGGGTCATGCAAATACATTAATCACAATCCGATTTAAATGACTACACATACCCGACCAAGCGGTACTTTTATAGTACCGTATCCCAAGCCTGTATAGGGAAAATAAGTTAAGAGTATTTACCTGAGCAAAGTATAAGTCCAATACAGTAAGTGCACGTAGCTTTTACTGGGCTCCTAATCTGGAACGAAGGTTTTTAATATCCTATTAGAATCCTAACGGGTCTTTAATTAAGCTTAGACTTAGACCGGTTAGTTTCCAAAAGGAAGACACGGTTCAAACGCATATTAAGGCGAAGACCGGTTTAGAATGTGGTTTTGACCCGACAAGCATGTATGCTTGTTTAATATGGGTAACTTAAACACACTCTGGATTTTGAGATAAAAACGATATGGTTTGACCCATTTCGGCTAATATATGTAAACTAGTTACATAAGCCGATCCGAACGCGACAAGTGGGTAACGAATAACCAAAAGAGTCATATACAGGTTTCCTAAGTTAATATGCCTTAAATATGTTGTGATATCAGTAGGATACCTTCCATTATGCCCAAAACGAGTTTAATCTCAATTTAAGCCCCGTAGGGTTATTTTGGTCATTTTAAGGATTATAAAAGAGGTTAATTGAAATTCTGAGATTCGGGTCCGAATACATCATTAAAATAACTTATTTTATTAGGTCATATCAGTTGGTAATAGGTCTTATATGACAAAATGGTTTTAAGCCCATACTATGTGTTTAATACGCGTACAAAGCCATTTTAAGCGATTTCCGGGTTATACAGGAAATCTGAGTTTTCTGATCAGGTTATAAAGTTCAAAATACTTTATTTATCATATAAAATCAGTAGCAATTAGATTGGTGTCAAAATACTATGTAGAACTCATTTTATAAACAAAAAGGGTATAATCGGTATTTACCGAATCAACGCCATAACCTTAGGTTATGAGCAGGTTAAAAATAATTAAAAATCTTTAAAAATCCCAAAATATTATATTATATCAGTGGGTAAAAGGTTTGGTGTCAAAAATTGGGTTTAGATAGGCTTTATGCTGATGACGCCGTTTAATTACTAAAAGGCGTTCTAATTACTCTAATGACAATAAATCCTAATCTAGACCTCCAACTGATGTGAAAATTTAGGGACATGTTTATAAATCAGTAACAAAGATTATTGTCCTTTCACATATCCCAAATTCTCGTTTTATGGTCAAAAGGGCATATTGGTCAATATTAGGCAATTAACGGAAACGTGTAAACGAATCGGACAATCAATGAACCAACCACAGATGGTTATACTATCATGTAACCTGGTCCTAAGGAAGCTCTAAGGCATTTCCAAATCATACTAAATTGGGTCAGAACTGAAGTCAAAGCAAAAGTCAAAGTTTTGCCACTTTCGGTTCCGAACCGGGCCTAAACAGGAAATTGTCGGGTCGAACATGCTTAGACATGTTCTTACATTTATTACTAAGTTATATGAGTGATAAAATAGGTTACTTGACTTCTGCATTGTTAATTATGCGTTAATTCGAATATTAGCATTCTGTTGACTTTTTCTAATCAACTTTGACCCGACAAATGGTCTAGTTAGAGCGGGAATCAGAGGGTGCCCTTTTAAGAGTTTTATACCCACATAATTACCAACTTATAACTACCTTCAATTCGACTAATCACTAGACCATTAATGATTAATCGCTAAGTCAAACGGTAATTACGACGGTTTGACTTTTAAGCTAAAACTAAGTAAAAACTCAATTAAGGAAGGTCAAGGGTACTTACCAAGGTCCTATGCACAATTAGGTATGACTTGGGTCTGCTCTTATGCTCCAGGAAGCTCCACAATTGCAGATGGAATGAATGATCACAAGGTTGCAACATGAGGGCCTTTTTATAGTGCTTTTGATCTCATTAGATCATGCCAAGCAACCCTACTATTGTTCCCTAATCATCAACAAGTGTCTCTAGTGCCTAAGAGCACGTAGGGGTCGCCCATGGATGTGAAAATATCTTTTTAAGTCGGTTACAAGCTCAAACAGCCAACTGTCCCATTTTTCTGTTACTGGGCATCCCTTACGGACCGTAAGGGTCGACCTTTACGGTCCGTAAGCCCTTTATCAGGGCCAAAAATCTCTTGACCTTTCAAGTTTCGAACGGGTAACTAGTGTAATATGATTTTTGGGCCATTATTTTCAGTATGGGGCCTCTTGATTGGGTTATGAACAGTTTACACCCCTTGATATGATATAAAGTTTCCTCGGATCCTTTTGAAAGTGCCGTAAATGAAAGTTGTCGTACATATCCTCGTAGGATCCCATTCTTGTGTAATTCGAATCAATCATTGTTAGCATTTACCGGATTTGAGTGTACCAGATGTTTATAATATATATTAGGGTCTTGGGATTTATAATTAGGTCGTTCAGAGGTGTTTAATTAACATGTCGACGCTTTAAATCCTACCATACATCTTTGATTAGATCCGGGCTTATGACACTTTTGTCTTGTATAACACGTGTCATTATTTTATTGAACACGAATTTTCGAGGTGTTACACGCAACCCCCGTCCCCTAACAACCCGGTAACGGGCGGCCGCAGCCAGTTTTGGTGGTATCTTGTTTTTATCCATTTTGGCAGCGGAAATTTCATCAGGACCGTAGTTAGGAAATATTTTATCAGAGTAAAATACCACACTTTCATAATATTAAACACATGGGATAAAACCCAAGTTTTAAGTACACACATTTTCATAGGAATAAATCCTATTTTATTTAATAAAAACATCTATTTATTTTAGGTAACTTTATAGCCACTTTTCCAAGCCTTCAGTGCTATCCAGTGTCACACCCTGACTTTTGCGGAAGCGTGATTTTGGTGTGACTTTCTTAATACCATTGCATTCAATCATAACAACAACTATATGATAAAACCATAGATTCGTCTTCCATTAAATAAGTTTAAAACATAACAACATTGTTTTGAAACGTAGACTTCAAATTCAAGTTTTACAAACCATACAAATTGTTTATGAGTTCACTAAGGACTCGTCAAAAGATATTGAAAAATACTATGGTTTGGGAGACGTGTTCATCCAGGAATAAGACACACTGACCAAACTCAAATACCATGGATGACATCTTTATTCCTAACGCAGCATAAAAACTTCCAACGCCCGCCAGATCCACTTACTAATTCCCTGAAATACATGTAGTTTGAAAACTTCAACAAAAGTTGAGCGAGTTCATGTGTTTGTTTGTGTGTATGAGTAAACCTCTGAAATCATTGTAAGTATGTATGTAAGTCCCTGGTATGTAGCAATAAGGAAAAACAGATCACCAATGGTTTGCAAGGCCATTGATATGTGTGAAGTGATGCAGGAAAACTAAAACCTAGCAGATTTTTGTCAGGAAGACATAGTCACCACGTGGTCCACTCAACGGACTCAGGGGTAGGGCTCGCAACACCCAAATAGATCTATCACTCATGTCCCTCGGTCCTACAAAGAGGATTAATGGCCTTAAGCGTCATACCCACCACTCACATGATCAAGCAGTAACCCTCCTTAAGCTAATCATACCATGTATAAAACGTTTGTAAACAACTGTAACATTTATTTCACCCCCGAAGTTATAAAACTGAAAACAGTTAAAAGAAAAGGGGGACATGAACTCACAGTTTTGCATTCCTTGTATCCGATGTAACTCAAAGCTTCCTCTAGACCGCACGACTACCTACATGTGTACTACGGTACGTTAGACGAGCTGGTTGTGCCTTGTTCTTAGTATTGATTAGTGCCTTTGAGTTATGTTTTAAAGTGTCTTCGTTATTATTCCAAGTATATAATTATTTGTTAAAATAATTAATATTTTAACTTAAATTATATTTATTAAATTTTGGAATAATTGTTAAACAATATTTTTTATAATAATACTTCTCAAGTATTGTTATTCGTATTTCCTTCCCAAGGATGGGGGTATCTCATACATGTATATCGTATTCTTGTATTAGTACAACTTGCCATGTATTGGTGTCGTATCCCGGCGTGTATTATCTTTAATAAGTATCCAATATATATTTCTAAAATATATATTTCACAAAGTATTTCTTAGAAAAATTATCCTTGATTTTTCTTTTAGCAAAATTAATTGTGGTTCCAAAATAATATATTTTCCAGTCCCACTTTAGAAAATATATATATATATATATAAACTTATTTTATCCATCAATAATGTATTTCAAGTTTATCCATGAAAATATATATTTTTCCCAAAAATCATATATCTTCTAAACATTCTAAGAAATATATTTTACTTCCCAAAAATAATATATTTTCTCCTGGTTGAAAATATGATATAACCTTTGTGTTAATCATAAAAATCGTATTTTCATCCCTTATGTCCAAAATATTATTTACAAAAAATATACTCATAAATGTATTTTCCGGAATATTTGTAAGTTACGTTTTTGCGTTCGGTTTCACAATATTAAGTGTGTAACTTGCGTATTTATTCCTCGTATTTTTTTGGTAACATTTTGGATTGTAATTTCTTGGTATTTTGTTAAGTTATATTATTTCAAATCCTAAAATAATATAACTATTACACAAAGTATACAAATATTCACACATCATGTCTTTAATGTAAATATACATTCTAAATATATATTTATCCATCTTTATTTATAAAAACCAACCTCCAATACTTGTATTTTTGTAACAAAAATTATGGCAAAGTTTATGTAGAAAATCCATGGTTAAAATACACTTATAAATACTTGTTTGAAAATATTTTTCTAAGTGTTTATATTTTTAGAAAATTTCGCCATAGTTTCCCCTAAAAACGGAGGTGTCCATGCTTTTAAAGCATATCATTTTTTTTAAATCACCACAACAATCAACAACTTAATCTACACTTACCAAGTGCCATAATAATGCTTTTTACATAACAACATGAACTTGAACTTTTATAAAAACTTGTAGTAACTTACTAGTGTTTTTAGTAAGCCTAGTTACCTTTAAAAATATGATTATTTATTTAATAACATCATTCTTGAAGATTTTAGATCTTTACAACTTGTATGATGATTTTTCAAAAATTAATCTTCTTGTACTTTCTTGTTAACCATGTACTTTTATACTTGTTTCACCACTAGAAACATGATTAGTTTCTTTAAAAACAATGTTTTAGTAATTCTTGTGTATAACTTTAGTTCCTTGAGAAACTAGTTTTGAAAATCATCCACTCACAAGACTCGTATTGTGTTTGAATCATTGTTACATATGAGAACAACTTTTATTATTCAAGTTCATGTATTCATTAAGTATGATCATCTTGGTCTTTCACAAGATCATCACCTTAACTTACTAGATCATGTGTTTAATCATAATCTAGTAGGTTCCATATGATTGCCTAACATCATTAACACAAATAATCAATCATCAAGAAGCAAAACAACACTAAACAACATGATTTCTTTAAGATTTCTTATAGTTTTATGCTTATGTTCATGATTTATCTTCAAGTTTCTTAGTGTTCTTCATAATAACCAACATGAATCTTCTTTTAACCACTAATATAAGATGAACAATGGAGTGTATGAAGTTCTTACCACTAGCTCAAGGCTAGGGATGATTCAAGAGGAGAAAACAAGTGGATAAAAGCAAACGGTGAAGGTCCTTCAACTTCCGAAAGCTCCAAGCTTCCTAACTTAGCTCCTTACACCTTAGAACAAGCTTGGAATCATTGTAGGATGGATGAAAATGGAGATGTATATGTATGAGGGTGTGGCCGTGAGTAGGGAAGGAAGAAGGAGAGAAGAGTGTGTGAAGTTGTGTGAAAGATAATGAGGTTGATCTTGTGGTTTATACTTATATTCAAGTTTAGTGGTTTAGCCAAAGGGTAATATGTCTCCTAAGTACACACAAGATCTCTAATCATATGTTAGAGAATCCAAGCAAGATCAAAGGAAATCTTGCAAGATTTTGGGGTGGGGGCCACATGGTGACCGTAAATATAAGGGGGGGGGGGGGTATTAGTTGGTTTCCAATGGGTAGTTAAGTGATTAAGTTAGATTTCAAGTATAGTGTTTAGTGCTTAAGCATATCATGTGTTATATTGTGCGTTAGGATGTTCGGGGATCATAACTAGCTCAGAATCATTAAAACAATGCTTCTAGTATAATTTTGGTGTTTCGGGTAATGTCCGGTTGTTTGGTTAGATACCGGTTTGTTAAAGTGCTAAACTATATCGTCTGGTGTGCTTTATGTATCCTTTTGTGACACTTTTAATTCCCGACACTTAGGAAGTATTTTGGGCTAGTTAATCATTTTTCTACATGATATAAGTGTGTTAAATAGCTGAATTTTGCTGAAATATGCTAAATTCAACACTTTAATTGAGTTTTTAGGCACTTCCGGCACTTAAACTATCTCTAGGAAGGCAGTTTTACGACCCTTACTTTCTACACACTATACTAGTGTCATACTTGGTTTCTGGCTAATACTGTGTCAAAACAACGTCTGTCTATGTACTAAACTCCGTCAGCATTTTTCTGAGTTATCCGCTAACTGTGCTTTGTGCATCGTTTATGTCAATAAAGTTTGTATGTAAAAATGATGTGACATTATGAATTGTGATGCACACGTAAGTATGTTGCAGTAATCAGAAAGCAATTAATTGTAATTCAGCACAGTCATTAAGCACTAATCAGGATTAATTAATTGTACGGATACCTGGATTTTTGACAGTTGTCACATCCAGCTGGCTTTTATTTGGCTTTCACATATTGTTACCTGAAACGCGTTTAAAAACATTTTGTCAGTGGGAAATACTGGTGAGTGAATCTCAGTTTAATCAAGTTTAATAAAAACCATACGGTATTGAGGGCAGTCTCGTAATTATATTTGTTTCCAAGTCATATCAATTACCACCCACGGTACTGTCAACCCGACTTGTGGAAATGTTACCCCTCGCAAGGTAGTAACAAATTTTGTATACAAAACCCCAACATACCGATGATAATTGTATCCTTACAAATACGCAATAACTGTTTAATATATAATTAATCGGGTGAGGTTTTGTAAAGACAGTTTATAAAAAGGAGATTACTCACATTGCTGTCTTAGATTTTCTGTAAGAGTTTCCTGGTGATTATCTATAAATTACACAAATGCACACGTGTTAGTATAATAACCCATTTTAACATTAGTAATACACTCCCCGAGACGGCATTCCAACGACTACGTCGGGCAGAACCACGACGGCCGTTACGGAACCCTAGATCAATCGGGCAGCATATCTAATACGTATCCAGGGGTTATGATACTTACAACAGAGCAGAACCTCGTTATGTTAGGAAACTTTATTTGTAAGTATTGAAGAAAAACACAATCAACTGGATCTATGAAGAGATCACAGTCCTAAAGATCACGAACTAGAAAAAGAAGATCAGATGGGACAACCGGAATACATAGCATCTACTTCAAAGAATCACAAGTTGATCAAGAGCTGAATTGGATTATCAGAAGAGGTCATTTCTGATGGATCTGATGATATTTCTGATGAAATATCATCAGTATCTGACAATTCTGATCATCAAGGATTTTATGATGATTTGTTCATCAGAATTTATGATGAAGTGGTTTATCAGAATTTCTGATGAAATAACCCACTTGTCTGAAATTGGCTCTGTCCTGCCACACTTACCGAGGCAAGTTGACATTTAATGATATCATGATGAAAAAGGCAACTTGAACGTTGGAATCAATGAATATGTCAATTGGCTACTTTTGCAGGAATTATTGTATGAATAAACTATTGTTTATTCATACAAGCCGTCTATAAATAGAAGGCTCAACCAGGAGAAGCAAAGTGAGTTTGAAGCTTAGCATTCACACATATATCTAAACTCCATTGCTCTCTCCCCCACAGAATTCAAGATTCGTTTGTATTAGATAATAATCTTACAATCACCTTGTAAACCATTTTTTGTTTCAAAGTGATATAAACTTGATAATTATGTAGGTCTTGTTTCTTGAAAGTCTGATTTCCATTTCCGCACATCTTTTTCACATCTACTGAAATCACTTGCCATATTACGTGAAAAGAAGTTGTTTTGAGCCTGGACTGGGTCTAACAATTGGTATCAGAGCAGATTGAATAAACTATTTTCAAACGATCAATCGCTCATCTTCTTTTCTCTAAATATGGCCAGCTTTCAATCCTGGAATAATGCTTTTAACATTGGTTCTATGTCTAAACCTCCGACTCTGGTCAGAGAAGAATACCCCTAGTGGAAAATCAGGATGGTCAATTTCCTTAATGGTCATGACCGAGCTCTGTTTCAATCCATTGAAAGGGGTCCACATACACCAATGACTGATATACCTGCTATTCCAGCAACTGACCAATCACCAGCAATCCCTGCCTCCCGCGCTCCTAAAAGTGAAATAAACTGGAGTGAGGAAGACAAGGAACTGGTGGCTGGGGATAAAAGGGCTAAGTCACTTTTAATTATGGCCATCCCCAATGACATATTTTCACAAGTTGATGCATGTGCATCAGCTAAGGAAATATGGGATCAGTTGGAAAACCTTTGTGAAGGAGGAGAAAGGATGAGAAGAAACAAGAGAACAAATAATGTCTCATCTTATGAAAGGTTTAAAAGTTTGCCAAATGAAAGGTTAAATGATACATATCAAAGATTTACAAAAATTTTAAATGAGCTAAAGAAATTTGGTATAACAAAATCAAACGATGAAAGAAACATAAAATTTCTTGATGCCCTTCCTAGAGAATGGAGAAGTCTAACCATGACTTTATCATCAACCTTAGAACTAGGAAACATGAGTCTTCATGACTTATACAACATCTTGATCCCCAGAGAGGAAGAAATATTTGAAGAAACCATTCAAAGAGGGGGATCTTTAGCTCTAATCTCAAACTCACAAAGATCAACAACAACAAATGATCCACAACCATCAAACAGCCAAAATCTTGAAACTTCTGATGCATCATCAGACTTTTCAGCTTTTGCTGAAGCAATAGCACTGCTCACCAAAACATTTGAGCAGAGGTTGAGGGGAAGTAACCAGAGATACCAGAAGAGTGACAAAGGAAGGATGGATGGAAGATCTAAAGAAGAGTTTAGATCTAAGGATAAATGGAAGGCTGAAGTTGTGTGTTACAAGTGCAAGCAAAGAGGTTATTATGCATCAGAATGCAAGACCAAAAAGCTGAAGGATGTTGCCTATTATGAGAAAAAGCTTGAAGAAGCAAAGAAGCAGCAACAAGTAAGCTTAATTGCTGGAACAGATACATGGTTATCTGATGATTCTTCTAATGATGAAGAAGAAGAATTGGCAAATTTTTGCCTCATGGCACTCTCTGAAGGACTACCAGAAACTTCAGAACAAAAGGTAAATTTAGACAATCTTGATCTTGAACACAAACTAAACAAGCTCATGTCAGATTTTCTAAATCTACAAGAAAAACATCAATCAGATATTAGAAAATCTGATGAGTTGCAAAGGATTTTGAATAAAATCATTCTTGAAAACCAACATCTTATAGAGGACAGTTTGGATCAAAGAGCAAAAATTGAGTTTTATGAAAATGAAAGAAAAGATCTTTACAAGAAAATCAATGACAAAGAAATCAACGTAAGAGGTTTTCAACAGGCTAAAGAATTCATAAATTTTATTGAGTCCACACCAAAGAACAAAGGAGAGGGTTTAGGCTATACAAGTACCACAAGATCAAATAGAAATAAACCCACTATCTTGGTAAAAGCAACTCATCAGATTTCTAATAATTTAGTATCAGAATCTAAATCTGAATCTTGCAAATCAATCTGTTCTGAATATTCTTTTGACAAACCAAACTTCAAAAGTAACAAGAGTGAATGCAGTCAAGAATCTGTAAAAACTCCAGAAGCAGTTCACTCATCTTTTCAAAATTATCCAATCATTTCATCACAAGAGGAACTATCAGAAAATTCTGATAACTCTTGTATGTGTGTTGACATACTGAATCTTGTCCAACACCATCTTCAAAAGAAAAATGTAAAATCTGTTAATGGCTCAGCATATAACAGAGTTTCTGATGCAAAACCAAGAAGAAATAAAAATAAAATGTTTCAAATTTCATCAGAAACAGTACCCAAGCATGCCTGGGTACCAAAAACCCTCTAATCATTTCATTTCAGGACCATCATGTACAGCAGATTTGGTACTGCGACTCAGGAAGCTCCAAGCACATGACTGGGGACAGGAGCTTACTCAGCAACTTTGTTTCAAAGCTGGGTAGAATGGTAAACTTTGGAAATGGTGTGAAAGGAAGGATCATGGGATATGGTTGCATAAAATATGGATGTTTGACCATAGAGAAAGTAGCCTATGTTGAAGGCTTAAAGTATAATTTGCTTAGTTGTGGTCAATTCTGTGACAAAGGTTTTCAGGTAACCTTTTTACCAGAAAAATGCTTGTTAATAGGTATAGATGATAACAAAATTTATTTAAGTGGGAAAAGGATAAGAAAATCAATCTACTATTTTGACTTCAAAGAAGAAAGTGAACATCCAAAACTATGTTTATTTTCAAAACATAACAAAGGTAGTAGTTGGTTATGGCACAAAAGGCTTGCTCATTTAAATTTCAAAAACCTAAGCATACTAGCAAGCAAAGGTCTGGTAAAAGGATTACCTTTGATATCCTCAAAGAAGGATAAAATTTGTGAATCATGTGAAATGGGAAAATCCAAAAGAAGCTCACATAAATCAATTTCTGAGTCTTCTATTTCACAAAATTTGGAACTTTTACACATGGATTTGTGTGGACCCATAAGTACAGAAAGTTTTTCTGGAAAGAAATACATACTAGTAATTGTGGATGACTTCTCTAGGTACACATGGGTAGAATTTTTGAGAAAGAAGAGTGAAACTCCTGATCTGATCATTAATTTTATTAAGAAAATTGAAAATCTGTTAAAACTAACAGTGAGAAGGATCAGATCAGACAATGGAACAGAATTTAAAAATGCAAAAATTGAGAATTTCTTAGTAAGTAAAGGAATTTCTCATGATTTTTCTACTCCAAGAACACCACAACATAATGGTGTGGTTGAAAGAAGGAATAGGACCTTGGTAGAAGCTGCCAGAACCATGCTTGCTTATGCTAAATTGCCCACTCACTTTTGGGCAGAAGCTATAGCAAATGCATGTTTTACACAAAACAGGTCCATAATCAACAAAAGGCACAACAAAACACCTTACAACATTATAAATGAAAGAATACCAAGTATAAAATTTTTGCATACATTTGGTTGTAGATGTTTTGTTTTTAATGATTTTGAAAGCCTTGAAAAATTTGACAGAAAAGCAGAAAAAGACATTTTTCTTGGTTACTCTTTGTCCTCAAAAGCATACAGAGTTTTTATTCTCAACACCAGGACCATCAGAGAAAGTTTGTATGTCTCATTCGATGACTCATCAGAAACAGAGGTTTCTGATGAGTACATAAAAGAAATAAACTTTTCTGACAAACAAGAAAATTATGAACATCTCTTTGAAATATTAAATGAAGATTTCCTAGAACATGATAATGCCTACAAAAATAAATCAAAAGATTATTCATGTTCTAACCCTGCAGATCAAGTATGTAGTACATCAGAAATCCAGATTTCTGATACTTTTCAGACAAATGTAGCACCTGATCAGGGGGAAACTTCAAATCCATCAGAACCAACAACATTTCACAACAAGTTAAGATGGATCAAAGGACATGTTCATTCTGACATCATAGGCAATCCTGCAGATGGTGTCAGAACAAGATCTGCCACTGCACATGAGTGTGCATTCTCTGGGTTCTTAAGCAAGATAGAACCCAAATCTGTCAAGGAAGCTCTAAATGACCCAGACTGGATTCAAGCCATGCAAGAAGAGGTTGATCAATTTGAAAGGAGCAAGGTATGGGATCTGGTACCCAAGCCAAATGACAAATCTGTCATAGGCTCAAAATGGGTGTTCAGAAACAAATCTGATGAGAACGGCATAATCACCAGGAACAAAGCAAGGTTAGTGGTTAAGGGTTACTGTCAACAAGAAGGTATTGATTATGACGAAACCTTTGCACCAGTAGCTAGATTAGAAGCTGTAAGAATTTTTCTTGCTTATGCTGCATCTAAGGATTTAAAAGTTTATCAAATGGATGTAAAATCAGCTTTTCTGAATGGTAAAATTGAGGAAGAAGTTTATGTGCATCAACCAGAAGGCTTTGTTGATCCAAAATTTCAAAATCATGTTTATAGATTAAACAAAGCCTTGTATGGGTTGAAGCAAGCTCCTAGAGCCTAGTATGAAACTTTATCAAACTTCTTACTCAATTCTGGGTTTACCAAAGGAACTATTGACACCACTCTTTTTCTTAAAACACACAAAGGTCACACTTTGCTGGTCCAGATATATGTTGATGACATTATATTTGGATCAACAAATGAAAAATTTTGTGACAAATTTCAAAAATTGATGACCAGCCACTTTGAAATGAGTATGATGGGTGAGTTAACCTTTTTCTTAGAGTTACAGGTAAAACAAAGAGTTGATGGAATATTTTTGAGTCAATCAAAATATGTGAAAACAATTTTACAAAAATACACTTGAAAACTGCTCTGTTTCAAAAACTCCCATGGCAACAGGGAACAAGTTAGATTCTGATAAAAATGGTATATGTGTTGATATTAAAACCTATAGAGGGATGATAGGATCACTGCTTTATTTAACTGCAAGCAGACCAGATATCATGTTTGCAACATGTTTTCTGGCCAGATATCAATGTGATCCTAAAGAATCCCATCTGAAAGCTGTAAAAAGGGTTTTTAAATATCTCAAAGGCACATCAGAAATTGGTCTCTGGTATCCTAAGGATACAAACTTTGAATTAATTGCATACACAGATGCAGATTATGCAGGGTGCAAAATTGACAGGAAAAGCACATCTGGTGCCTGTCAACTTTTGGGAGAAAAATTGGTATGTTGGGCGAGCAAGAAACAAAACTGTGTTGCCACATCAATAGCAGAATCAGAATATGTAGCAGCAGCAAGTTGTTGTTCACAAGTGCTGTGGATGCAAACTCAACTGAAAGATTATGGAGTAACTCTGACAAGAATTCCAATTCTATGTGACTCAAAGAGTGCCATTGCAATAACTGAAAATCCTGTTCATCACTCAAGAACCAAACACATAGATGTCAGATACCACTTCATAAAAGATCATGTGGAGAAAGGTAACATTGAAATGTATTTTGTTCCAACTGAAAATCAAATTGCTGATATCTTTACAAAACCTCTTGATGAAAAGAGACACAATTTTTTAATCAGCAAACTAGGCATGGTTAATCTAAATGATGAAGATTTCTCAGAAAACTCAAAAACACAAATTGAAGACCAACTTGTTGAAAATCAAAATTCTGATATTCATAGAACAAATCAACTAGTTTCTGATAAAACAATCCATCAATCTGATGGAACACAAGAAAATCTGATGAACTATCAATAAATGATAGTTTATCAGATATTCTGAAGAAATATCAGGATATCTGGTAAAAGCACCAGAAGTTCTGATATAATATCAGAAATTATGATTGAAACATCAGGATAATCTGTACATCCTCATGCACATTCCACATATTGTAATTACTTATTTTCGTGTATTTTTTTGTTTTGTTTTGTTTTTTAATTTAAAAAAAAAACAAAAAGGGGGAAAAGTAACATGCATACTGATGAAGTTCCATACAGCTGTAATAATCAACAACCGTCTCATTTTCTTTTCAGTTTATTGAATTTCATTTTTTTTGCATGCAACGTCATTTCTTCATAAGGAACTTAAATGAGACACGTAGGCACTAGAATCATTAGGAGCTATGAAAATAGATGCCTAGTCATTAAATGCTTACTCACACATGGGGCTTGATAGACTGTCAAAATCACTGTTACACTCACTGTTACATTCACTGGGACAGATATCTTCTTAATTGAAGAGAAAAAGGTTGGCTGTTAACATCACTTTCACCTATAAATATTAACAACCTGAAAAGAACATTTGTAACAAAAACCAGCTCTTCAAAAGCCTTTCAACAATTTTTTTTCCTTATCAAAAATGGGTCGCCCAAAATTGATGAAAGCCACTCAATTACCTCTTCCGTTTCACAGACTTCACAATCTTAGATTAAGATCCAACTTGGAAGGACCTGCATGGGAGGACTGCAGGTTTGTGTACAATATGATCATGCGAAGTCCTCTAGGCTTTGCTGTGTCATCACATGTCACCATATATCCAGAACTTCTCCAAGAGTTCTGGTGGAACTCTCAAATCATTTTGGTGGTACTTCCATGTGGATTGAAAGTGAGGTCATGGGAGTAAAAATTACTCTAAAAGAAGAAACAATCAGAAAAGTCCTTAAACTGGGTGATGATCATGAAATCCAACTTCAACAAAGAAAATCTGGTGGATTACACATGAGTACTGACAGAAGTTAGTAGAACTCAAAATCTGATGATCAATCAGAAAAACTGATCATTCACCAGAAAACAATGAAAATTCTGATAACAAGTCAGAAAATCATATTTTGTTTTGTAAAACCAGAAAGGTTAACATATCATCAGAAAAACAATTCTTTTAATCAGATTTAATTGAATTTATAAAAATCCAAATTTTTAAGAAAAAGTTTCTTTCTAAAATTTGTTTTCTGAGGACTGGAACAGGCTATAAAATACCTCTGGTATATCAGAATAAAAGTGTGGAGTTCAGAACTGCAAGACTACAATGTAAGTAAAATCTCAGAACTCTACTTATTCCCTCTCATCTAAAAATAATAATAAAATAAAATAAAAATAAAAAAAATTAAAAATAAAAATAAAATTTTTTTCTGATGATATATATATATATATATATATATATATATATATATCATTATGAGAAATATCTAGGGAAACACACAAAGGGTTTCGATTGGACCTTTTTAAAAAGGGGTCCCACATAGAGAAAAGGTGCAAGTTGGAAAATAGTGCTTATCTGCAAAATCTTTGAAGTCTCTAAGTATCTTTAAAAGGATATACATTAAATTAGAGATAAATCAAAGGTTTTTAAAAAACGGTTGTTTCCTTAAAGGATTAAAACATCATAAAGGTGTCATTAATCACCCTGAATTCAAACAACCCACGACAAACACTCAAAAATCTCTGTCGATACACCCTATAAATACCTCATTCAAAAACAGAGACTTTCATCTTCAACCTTCAAATTCAAAACCCTAAAACCCTTTTCCAAAAACAAAACCCAAATTCTCAAAGGCTGCTGTCAACATCAACATACCTCAAATTAAACACTCAGTTCCTTTCATCACTGAAGATGAATTTCTTCCATTAAAGAGCAACAATGAAGCAATGAATGATAACATCGAAGAATATGATATGAAGTGTCAAATTCTCATTGAATTTCTAACAAGATGCCCGTTAGCTCAAGCTCTTACAAAGACCAGAGAGGTACCACAAGAACTCATACAACAAGTTGTAAAAACTCTCAAAATCTCAAGTCAAACTGAGCTAACAGCACATGTATGGGGAAATATCTTCATTAAAATTTCACCAGAAAAGATAAGGGAATGTTTGGAGCTACCCTTACATCAGAACTTTGAAAAGTCACCAGAAAGAGAAGATATGTTTTCACAACTTGATGCTGTAATGGGATACAAAACAAAGATTTCAACAATCAATAAATTCAAGAGAAACAAGCTACCTGCCTTCTGGCAAGTCTTAATGGAAATTCTGAACAAGTGTCTATCGTCAAAGATTGGAGGTACAGATCAGATAAACATGAACATTCTAACAATCATGTTCAGTCTAATTAATGGATTGAACATTGATTATGGAGCAGAAATATTTATTCTGATTAGGAGATCAATTCTGACCAAAGATGGTAGAATAGATTCACATCTACCCTTTCCAAGATTTCTATCTATCATAATTTCTGATGCTTTTCTGAAAAGAAACATAGCAATACCAGCATCAGAAAATATGTGGAAGACAGAAATTATGAAACCTTGGAATGCTGCAGGGTCTTGGAAGTCAGATTATGATGTACCTGCTCTGACAGAAAAAATGATGAGTATGATACCAGAAGAATCACCATACAGAGCAGAATACCTGAAAATGTTAAACAAAAAGTCAGAAAGAAAAGGAGTTTTTGAACAAGTGATCCCTATGGAGCATGATGCACAGGAGTCTAGCACACCAAGAATGGAACAGCAGGATGAATCTGATCCTCATCTAGCTGATGAAGATATAAATATGAATCATGTGGCTGAAGGACATCATGCTGAAGACTCACACATTGGAGAAACAGGTGCACAACAGTCTAAAATAAACATATTTTATGATTCTGAGAATGATTCTGATGAATCAATTCAAGGAAAACATGAAATCTTACTTAGAGAAACTATTTCTTCAAAACAAGATGTGAGTAAAACAAAAGACTTATTTTCTGAATCAGATACTGAGGAGGAAAATGTAGTAACAACAGGTGGAGATCAGCCTGCTGATCAAGGAAACCTGGATGAGAAAACAAAAAGTTTCTCAACAACTCATGGAGAACCTGAAAAGGTTCAAGGATATGAGGAAACCCAGAACTTGAATTTGTTTCAATTTTCTGGTGAGGATATAAGGAATTTGGATTCGTCCAATCCTTTTAACCTTAAAACAGCAGAGAATGTGCTTTCTGCTGGTGTTAGAAGAGAAACATCTGTTGTTTTTCCAATTTCCCAAGAACATCAATCTATGTCACCTAAACAATTTCAAAAAGAACCTGAAGATGAAGCTGCTACTGTGAAAACAACAACAGAAGAAAAACTTGATCTAATACTAGAAGAAATCAGAAATCAAAAGTCAAAAATCAAGTTTTTGTCAGAAACTGTCAAAGCTGTGCAGAAGCAAACTGAAGACAATACTGCAACTCTCAACAAATTGCAAAACTCATCAGAAAACACAGAAAGCTCATCAGAAATTGAGAAAGCTATCAAGGAACTGAACGATATCAAGAAAAAGATGGCTGAGGGTGCAACTGCAGGAGAAACCTCAAGTTCAGGGAAGCTTCTTGAAGAAATACAGTTCCTCAGAGCCAACAACAGCAGCTGACTGAGGCTTTTGAGAAACTGTTGATGGAATTAGCTGCACAAAGAAATCAAGAAAATCAAGAGTTCTAGAAAATAAAGAAACAAGAGGAAACAAATACTCAAGCTCTTACTAATGTTCATCTGTTAGTTAAGAGATTGCAGTATAATGTTGCCAGACTAGCAAATATTGATCTTCATGAACTGAAAGCCCCAATTCCACAAGAAAGACAAGCAAGAAGATCAGAAACTTCTCAACAACAACCAGAAATTGTTCAACAAGATCAAACCAAACCAACAGAAACCTCAACAGCTCAAAAACAGAAGCAACCCATGGGTCCACCTCAAGATAAACAGAAGATACTCATGGGTCCTCCACCAAATGTCTCAAAGCCAGACACATCAAGGGTACAACCAAAAGATCATGTTCCAGTACAACCAGTTTCTACAACCATTACAGGAGAAACAGAGTAGAGCATACTAATGGATACAAAAGAAAAGAGAAGAATGGAACATGAAGTGACTTCCTCAAAAAGGCCAAGAAAAGAAATGATAGAAGATTCAGAAGGGAACATCAGAGAAATGGAAGTGCTAAAAGGTGATTTACACACTATTATGTACCCTGAAAAACATCTAAAGAATTACTATTGGAAAGGTCCAGAAGACAACCCAAAGAGACAACTTTCTCCAATGAGCAAAGGTATTGTTGAAAACAGAAACAATGGAGGTTGGGTAATTTTACACAAGCACATGACCAATCCAATAGTATCAATTGAAAGAATTGATACAATGACCACTGGAGGAGGCATCCTAGGCAATGAAGCATAAAACAAGTATACCTTGATCAGAAAAGACAACAGTCAACAAAAGGTTACTGATGCAGATCTGGCTGATGATATTCACCCATTGGGAATAGTCAAAATGAAGAATATCATTGATGAAATGAAAGGTAATTCAGTTATAATCAGAAGAGCCCTTGAAAGTCTCAAAAGTGCAGGAGCAAAGTTATACAAAAGGGCTGCACTGGCAGACTTTGATCTATGTATCAATTTTGAGTACAGCAACAAAGTGCTAATCCCACCTCTGAACACTTCAATTCCAGCTGAAATTACTTCTAAACTATTAAGAACTGGAGCAATCTTTGATCAACCAGAAATGAGTGTAGTCTTCAATGATGTTAATAAAGAGAAAGCTCTGTTCAGAATCAGTGATATATGCAGGTATTCAAATCAAACTCTGAAATATATAAAAAACTGCATGAATGAAAAACAAGAGCAGCTCAAAAGGAAGGGAAAGAACAATGAAAAGCTGAGAAAAACAATTGAAGAGTGCATTGAAAATTGGATGGAAGTAAGAGGATGGTATAAAGAAATGTACAAAGAAACTCAAAAGGCAATTGACTACAAGAAAAGGCTGTAACCTGGAGACAAATACAGAAGTGGAGTGAAGATCAACTAACGATTTAATAAGATTAAATTTTTTGTTTATGAACAATATATTATCAATGTCTGATTTATAGTTGGTTTGACTATGTTCAATGTTTCTGAACTTAGTTGTTTTTGAATTTCTCTTTCAAAGAAAGTTGTTTATGTTTGATATAGAGGTAGTTCATTTTCTTACAATACTTAGGGGGGAACTGTTAGGAAACTTTATTTGTAAGTATTGAAGAAAAACACAATCAACTGGATCTATGAAGAGATCACAGTCCTGAAGATCACAAACTAGAAAAAGAAGATCAGATGGGACAACCGGAATACATAGCATCTACTTCAAAGAATCACAAGTTGATCAAGAGCTGAATTGGATTATCAGAAGAGGTCATTTCTGATGGATCTGATGATATTTTTGATGAAATATCATCAGTATCTGACGATTCTGATCATCAAGGATTTTCTGATGATTTGTTCATCAGAATTTATGATGAAGTGGTTTATCAGAATTTCTGATGAAATAACCCACTTGTCTGAAATTGGCTCTGTCCTGCCACACTTACCGAAGCAAGTTGACATTTAATGATATCATGATGAAAAAGGCAACTTGAACGTTGGAATCAATGAATATGTCAATTGGCTACTTTTTGCAGGAATTATTGTATGAATACACTATTGTTTATTCATACAAGCCATCTATAAATAGAAGGCTCAACCAGGAGAAGCAAAGTGAGTTTGAAGCTTAGCATTCACACATATATCTAAACTCCATTGCTCTCTCCCCCACAAAATTCAAGATTCGTTTGTATTAGATAATAATCTTACAATCACCTTGTAAACCATTTTTGTTTCAAAGTGATATAAACTTGATAATTCTGTAGGTCTTGTTTCTTGAAAGTCTGATTTCCATTTCCGCACATCTTTTTCACATCTACTGAAATCACTTGCCATATTACGTGAAAAGAAGTTGTTTTGAGCCTGGACTGGGTCTAACACGTTATTTAGGGGGTATTATACCCGATAATTGCTTTATTTATGCAGAATTTCGAGAGAGAAAGTGTGTGTGATAGTCGGACAACAAATGCCAACAGCCCCTATTTATAGTTGTGATCTTGGACTCTCTCGCGGCCCGCGTAAGCCGAAGGGAGTTCCTTTGCAGCTCGCGACGTAGGCTGGTAGGGCCGTAGGGTGAGTTAGTCACCGGTATAGCTTCGACGGTTGGCAGGACACATGGCAGCTCAGGGTTGCGCCACTTGCCCAGGCGCTCGCGGCCCGCGTAGACTCAAGTGAAGTCTGTCGCGGCCCGCCAGAGCCCCTATTTTCTTGTTTTTAATTTATTTTAATAATATTAAAGGTATTCGGGCCCTGTTTTCGTGTATTTGGGTGTATTTTAGGACATATTGGGATATTTTAATATATTTAGGGTATTAGAAAAATTCAGGAGGGTTGTTATATAGTGTTCCACCATTCTAAGGCTGAGTTCCTAAACAGATTGGAAGCAAACATTATTTTATCCTCTTTCGCACACTTGCTTATTTTTAAGACAGCCTCAGTCTTTTCTATCCAGCGTAGAGTTGCAATGGGTCCTTCATTGTCCGAGAATTCTATTGGTTTGCAGGACCAGAATTCTTTATAAGAACAAGCATAACATATGGTTCTTCTTCTTTTATGAATGGGCACTTGAAGTACGGGTCCATTATTTACGCTGTGTTCCGGTTCAATTGGTCGCTTAATGCTATGTTTACTTTTATTATCTGCTTCCCTAACTGTATGAATAATAAATGGCATTGCATCTATAATTCCTTGTGCCACTATGTGTTAAATGGCACTATTATCCACTTGGTTATTGTTATTGTTGTTTGGATTCTCATTATTCGGGTTATTGTCATTCTGGTTATTATCATTCTAGTTTTCCTGGTTCACTTCGTTGTCCATCTGAATTTTAAACATTTACCACGTATTAATATCACAAAATAATATTTAATACAACCAATAACACAACGCTCATATTGTTCAAAAACGTCGAGCATTGGGACTTACTCTTTCTTATATATATTATGCATCTATTACAAACCAATACTGAAATTTAAAATTACAATACAACTGAAATAAAAATTACACTACTAGTAGGCATCCATAGCTATGACTATATATATATATTTCATACACACATATTATATTATTATTATTATTATTATTATTATTATTACTACCTCCACCATCACCTTCACTGATATGGATTCATTCAGAAATACATATTGCGCTCGTCGTACTTCCAGACGAGTCGCTCTCCTACCTGCCTCATTCTCTCGCTACTTTCTAAAATCACTTCTCCGAAAGCTCTTGCACATTTTCTGAACTCATTGGGGGTGTAGGTGCTGGGACTGGGTTTGGAATTTGGGGCATGGGTTCCTGGTATGGGTAAGGATTCTCTAAAATTTCCCTAATGTATTGATCACTATCGTAGTAGGGATCTAGAGGGTCCAAACCTGGGTAAGCTCCTAGATTCGGCATGGGCATGTCTTCTGGTATTGGGTAACGCTGCACATAGTCCCTATTATCATCTAACCATGGGTCGTAGTCTGGGTCTAAGGGATTGGGTGCTGGTACCCTAGGTATCTCTTCTGGGTTAAAATCATGCATTTCGACTTGATTTTCTGGGTTGTTTTCTATTTCCATTGGCAGGTTAGGAAATAGTGGTAGTGGTTGGGGTGCTATCAGTTGCTCCAGGTTAGGGTCGTCAGCTGTGGTTGCCAGGATATGGAAGTTTGCTAAACCCCTATTAAGCATATCCTGGGCGTGGGCATCTGTCTCTCTTTTAGCGGCTGCTAGGGCTCTCTGCTGTTGTAACTTTTTCATTCGTTTCCTACGTTCATGTGCTCCCCTACTGAACCATCCTCTCTTTTTAGGAGGGAATGGCTCTTCAGACTGAGCCTTAAATACGAATATCCCGTCTTCGTTATCAGCAGAATACCCTGAGAGGGCAGGCTGTGAAGAGGTACCTTCGCTTCTAGGCGAACCGGACAACTGACGGTACGCGTCAGATGGTCCTTGGTCGCTCATACTGTAAACTAACAAATAGTCAAATAACACATAATAATAAAATACAATTATGCATGTAGGTCCGCAATTTATTTCCTAACACTTTAGATAAATTTTGGTGTCAGCAGAACACTTCTGTGGCTGAATCAGTGGCTTAGCTTTGATACCACCTTCTGTCACAACCCCCGCCCCCTATCTGTCCCGGGAACGGGCGGCCGCGAACTCAGTGTTGGTGGTATCGGTGTTTATGAATTTGGCAGCGGAAATTTCATCAGGACCGTAGTTAGGAAATATTTTATGAGAGTAAAACACCACATTTTATATAATTAAATATATTGGGATAAAACCAAATTTTTCATTACAAACTGATTTATAGGAATAAACCCCGTTTTATTGAAATAAAACATCTTCTTTATTTAGGTAACTTTTATAGCCACTTTTCTAAACCTTCAGGGCTGTCTAGCTGGCTTCTTGTTGGCTTTCACATTTTGTTACCTGAAACGCGTTTAAAAACATTTTGTCAGTGGGAAATACTGGTGAGTGAATCCCAGTTTAATCAAGAAGAATTTTATTGATTTGCAGTATTGAGAGCGATTACAATGTTTATATCTACACAATTACTCATTCAGTACTGTCAATCCTGAGTGGTGGGTCATATTACACATTGGCTAACTCGTTGTCCAATGGTAACGTGTCTCACATTTTGTATACAAAACCCCAACATACCGGCAGTAATTGAAGAATTACAAAGACCCAATCACTGCTAATCACATTGTAAAATATTTAAGGTTTTGTAAAAACAGTTTGCGAAAAGGTTTACAAAAAGGAGATTACTCACATTGCTGTCTTAGGTTTTCTGTAAAGGTTTCCTAGTGATTATCTATAATTTACACAAATGCACACGTGTTAGTATAATAACCCAATATTTACATTAGTAATATCTCCCGAGATGGCATTCCAACGAGTACGTCGGGCAGAAACTCGACAGCCGTTACGGAACCCTGGATCAATCGGGCAGCATATCTAATATGTAACCAGGGTTATGATACTTACAACGGAGCAGAACTTCGTTATTTAGGGGGTGTTATGCCAGGAAATTATGTTATCTGCAGAAATTCGAGAGAGAAAAAGGAAATGAGCGATCGGAACTGAAGGCCTGAGTTCCCAATTTATAGGAGCAGATTTAGGGTCTCTCGCGGCCCGCGTAGACTTCGAGGGAGTCTTACGCGGCCCGCGACAAAGGGTGTCTAGGCCGTAGCCTTGTCTGGTCACGAGTATAGGTCCAACACGTTGCTGCCACGTGGCAGCTCAGGGCTGCGTCTCGACGACTGGCTGTCGCGCCCCGCGTAAGAAGTAGCCAAGGGCTACGCGCCCCGCGACAGCCCCTCAAATTTCGCTTTTATTTAATATTAATAAAAATAATGGTATTCGGTGTCCGTTTTCGCGTATGGTGTATATTTTAGGACATATTGGGGTATTTTAATTATTTTTAGGGTGTCAAAAATATTCAGGAGGGTTGTTATAATGAAGGTAATAAAATAATTCTTCAATAGCAATGAGTTATATAAAATTTTATATTTATTATGTTTATATATAAGAGCACGCAACTGTAAATATTATATTTACAGTAACAAGTACTAACGAGGTATGCTTAACAGGATGTTCAAGTTTACTCGGTTTGTTAGGAGAAATCAAAGTGAAAGGTCCTATATTTTATTAAGAGTAAATTACAGAAATCGTCCTTTTATGTATGTCACTTATTGCAAACTGTGTCATTTGTCTTCAATAATTACAGAAAACGTACTCGATGTTTGCAAACCCTTGCAAGTTATGTCCTTTAGCCCTAACTCAGTTAATTTTTTGTGGTTAAATCTGACCAAATGGACCTCACATGAGGGTATTTTGGTCATTTTACTCTCATGTGGGGTCCATTTGGTAAGATTTAACCACAAAAATACCCTCATGTAGGGTCCATTTGGTCAAATTTAACCACAAAAATAAACTGAGATAAGGCTAAAGGACATAACTTGCTAGGGTTTGCATACATCGAGTATGTTTTCTGTAATTATTGAACACAAATGACACAGTTTACAATAAGTGACATACATAAATGACGATTTTTGTAATTTACTCTTTTATTAAAACTCACAAAACTTACACAAAATACAATGTCTGGGTTAACTAAAGCGAAAATAAAGTTAAATGAAGTTATGGGTGATAATACAGGTCTAAATGAAACAAAGTAAAGTTAAACTAAAATATATCTAGCATTGAATGTGAATACATCACCAAGCTAGTGCCCCATTATAGTGTCCTTCAAATTCTACAAAAGAAGGTTCTAAAATAAACAGTGACATCAAGATTATCAAGCAAATTAAATGACTAAAAACAAATATGAATTAAACTCATATTCTCGTTAAATGGAATCATTGTTGGATTGATCTTATCACATTATATCTTATAGATTGCATTAATCTTATCACAATATATTTTATAGTTAGGCTCAGTATCGAGTTTATTTTAGTTGATGTTTATGTTAGGTGTGGTTTTATATAAATAGGGTTTGATGTAATGGTATATTATACACTTATTTCCATGTTTCATTATTAAATAAAACAAGCCCATCTAAATTAGGGATGGGATGGTTACCGGTACCGAAATCGCCAAATATAGGTACCGGTATCGAAAATGATTGGTATAGTACTGTACGATTCTTGTTACAGGTTTTTTAAAAGTAAAATTCAGTAAAGTACTAAAACTGTAGCCAACAGAAAATACGGGCACTGAAAACATCAAAAAGTTGGTACAAATTCGGTACCGAAAACAATTCGATAATGGTACTAATATGCATACATTAAAAACGTATATAACCATAACTAATATGCTATATGCATACATTAAAAACGTATATAACCATACCTAATATGCATACATTAGCATATTATTTACAAGAAAAACCAATAATAACGAATATGGTTTAAAAATATATAATATAAATAATAAAAGTTTGAATTTTTATATATGTACTAGGATTTTTTGATTTTTTAATATTGAATTAAGTAATTTTTCAAAATTAGAATATTATTTGAGGGGGAAGTTTTAAATTAGGATGAAATATTTTGGGGGGAGTTTTAGGATAAAATTTTTGAAGGAAGTTTAATTTTAAGATGAAATATTTTGGGGGGAGTTTTAAAATGAAGTATTTTGAGGGTAGTTTTAAGATGAAATATTTAGAGGGGAAGTTTAAATTTTAGGATGAAATATTTTTAGGGGGAATTTTTAAGATGTTATAAGTTTAACATTTGGTCACACATTTTTTTTCATGACATTTCATATCATTTCGTCACACAAAATAAACAAAGGGACGATGGTGTGATGAATGTTTATATGTAAAGTCACATGAAAATTTGAAATTTTAAGTGTGACTATTGTCTAGCCTTTGGTCACACAAAATAATATATATGGCCATATGCATTAGCTTTTAGCCACATTATCAAATATATATTGTAGTCGTAGATCACATTTAGCCACTTCTTTTTAGTGTGACTGTTTTTTCTTAAGGTGTGGCTAAAGGTTTCGAATACATATGTTTTTTGTCACATGAATCAAATACTATGGTCGTAGATCATATTTGGCCACACTTTTCTACTGTGACTAATAAATGTCATACTTTTTTTTTCTTAAAGTGTGGCTAAAAGTTTTGAATACATGTGTTGGTTGTCACATAAAAAAATATTGTGGTTATAGATTACATTTGGCCACACTTTGCTAATGTGGCTAATAAATGTCACATTTTTTTTATTAAAGTGTGGCAAAAGGTTTCAAATACATGTGTCATGAAACAAAAATAAGTGGCTATAGATTACATTTGGCTACACTTCTCGAGTTGTGGCTAGTAAGTGTGGCTAAAGGTTTTGAACTGGTATATAATGGTCACACTAATAATAAAATGTGTGGCTAAAGGTGTATCAAAATGTTATAAATGACTTTTAGTCAAACATTTTTTCAAATGCGTGGTAGGGTTATTTTGCAAAAAGTGTGGCCGTAGCCCATTTTTGACATAGTGTGAACCCCATGCTCGATGAAGGTAATAAAATAATTCCTCAATAGCAATAAGTTATATAAAATTTTATATTTATTATGTTTATATATAAGAGCATGCAACAAGGAGAGACGTTACAGTAACAAGTACTAAAGAGGTATGCTTAACAAGATGTTCAAGTTTACTCGGTTTGTTAGGAGAAATCAATGTGAAAGGTCCTATATTTTATTAAAACTCACAAAACTAACACAAAATACAATGTCTGGGTTAACTAAAGCGAAAATAAAGTTAAATGAAGTTGTGGGTGATAATACAGGTTTAAATGAAACAAAATAAAGCTAAACTAAAATATATCTAGCATTGAACGTGAATACATCACCAAGCTAGTGCCCCATTATAGCGTCCTTCAAATTCTACAAAGAAGGTTTTAAAATAAACAGTGACATCGAGATTATAAAGCAAATTAAATGGCTAAAAACAAATATGAATTAAACTCATATTCTTGTTAAACGGAATCACTGTTGGATTGATCTTATCACATTATATCTTATAGATTGCATTAATCTTATCACAATAATATTTGTTTATTTGTCCTTTTTCTATAAGGTTACTAGCATTTTAGTTTTATAAAATTTATAGGCTGAAGTAGATTTTATTTTTATAATACTGATGTATATAAAAAATGGAAATTAATTTTTGTTATACTTGATAAAATTTAAAAGATCCTTCACCTTAATAGAAAAAAAATAACTGAGTTAGTTGTTGGATAAAAATTTATAAAAATATGTGAAAAACGATTAATATCTTTTTATAAAAACTTCATATATATTCTGCTTTATATATATGTGACAAAATTAATTAAAAAAAGAAATTAAAATGAATTTTAGTAAATTGCCAAATTGTCCCTGAGGTTTTATATTTGTTAGTTTCATCCAAATATCGTTCAACTTAACAGAAAAAGTAAACTGAGTTAGTGATTTGGATGAAAATGGCAAAAAACCGACAAAGGTGAAGGGCTATTTGGCATAAAAAAAGTAACTGGCAAACTGACCTAAAACCTCAGGTATGATTGTGGCAATTTACTCCTTATAAAATTAATTGGTAATGTATGATTCCTTTAAATTGTTGTTTTGAATGCATATGGAGGATAATAATTGGTAATGTATGATTCCTTTAAATTGTTGTTTTGAATGCATATGGAGGATAATATGATATGGTGTTTTTTATGTATGCATTTTCATGCTTTAAATTATATTGTGATTTTGAGATAAGTATACATGTAGCCAGTAAAAAGATATTTTTATACTTGAGACATGTGTATATATATATTCCTTTATAACTTCATTATTTCTTCATTTATTTATTTGTATAGAAAGTGTTTGTTTTTTTTGCTCAATTCAATGGCTAGATACCAAAAGAACAAGTATTGTGGATTTTATGAAAAGAATTGGTATTGTGGATTTGCGTTTGATGGCAGAAAATGAAAATATCAACTAAGAAATATTTCAAATAATATAGAGCGAATATTACATAAAAAACTAGTTATGTATACTAAATATTTTTTTAACGCACCGCATTTGTTTATGTATATAAGTTTTAATATTAAGGTAAGCTATAACAAAACATGACAATATATACGCGAACAATATGGAGCGAATATTATGTAAAATCACTAGTTATGTCTGCTAAATAATTTTTTAAACGCACCGCATTTATTTATATGAGTTTTAATATTAAAGTAAGTTATACGAAAACATGACAATATATACACGCGCAAAATTAATATGGATTACGTTAACACTTTGATCTACATAATTTTTGAAAGGTGATGCATGATTTACGGAGTAAACCAAAACCCTAAGGATTTAAAGCTTTTAATTTAAAAGTGTATCTAAGAATGATTCAATCTATTTATCAGTTGAAATAGTCTATAGTCTAGGATGATTACCAAAAATCATAGTTTCCCATTATGCGTGATGTTAAGGTCTTACCTCAAATAGCCTATTAGGGGCATACCAAAGCCCACATTGATCTACGTATACATGCCATTAGTAAGATGAGGGAGGATAGATGAAAGACGTAAAAAAATATTTAATACTGTACAATTAGTTTTTATTTAAATTTTGACATAAAAAATGAATAATGGTCCATAATAGTTAATTCGTAGTATACATGATTATGTAATAAACAATCTTTCTATATATGGGTTTGTATTTAGTATCAATGGCTATAAATAAACAAATACATCGAATATGAAATACCTTACATCAGATAAGATATATAAAAATTAAATGTGCCAATATATGTACAAAAGAGAAAAATCAACATTTATTTTATCTTGGCAAATGAAGATCCGTTTTTAATGTAAACAGACATTATGTTCAATGAACAATGAACAAATCAAGCAAGGTTGCCTAGCTTATAACAACCAAGCTCTATTGCATTTAAATTATTTGTGATTCTATTAGAACCATTCTTTTCTCTTTTTTAGTAAAAGTTGTTACATTATAGTTTTAACATCACAATTATTTGTAGTAAAGTAGGGATATGATATTTTGAACCCATAGGGCATGTAAAAGACATCAATCAAACCATATTTTAATATTATAGTCATCGAGCAACACCTCTAAGGAGTTCATATTATATTATATAATATTAATACTAAAAAAAAGTTCATATGAATAGTAAGGTTTAACGGTATGCAACTACATACTCTTTTTTGTTGGTTATTTATAACATATGTCGTATTTAAGTATCTTGGAAGTAAACTTTACTCATTAATGCAAGAAAGTATATTCATTCCATTAGCATTGCATTATATTAGGTTGAAATTTTATTCAACTTTATTCTTTTCGTCAAGAGGAATTTAAATGCTTTTTTGTGTGTATGAGGTTTTTGTTTTTTTTTTCCTTTTCTGATATAATCTTAAAATTAATTTTGGTCAATCATCTACTTTTGATTATATCTTTAAATTTAATTTCTGTCATACAAGGTCATTAAAAGCAAAAGATATTATATTAAGAGAAACATGCAATTTGCGTCCCTGTGGTATGTGCCAAACATCAACCTAAGCCCCTAAATTCATTTTTGGTTTTTTGAGCCCCTGACCTTATAAATTCATAACAGTTTGAGTCCTTCTGTCACATTGCCGTTTGTTTGACTGTTTGAGCCAGGGGAAAGACCGTCTTTTGGCATCTATTCATAACACTTTGCGTCCCTGTGGTATGAGTGAAACATCAACCTGAGCCCCTAAATTCTTTTCTTGTTTTTTTGTTAAATAATCATTGATTTAATAATTCAAATTAACTCTTTTTACTAATAAAATAATAGAAACACCTAATTAACTCTTTTAAAAGCACTAAATAATTATCAAGTGGTACATGATAATTACACTACGCTTAAAAATGAAGACCAACAGATGCCATATTTTGCTATAGGAGATCAAGAATATTACAACCAAATCTGCAATAAACATCTGCCACCAACCGGAGACAACAGCTCGCCGGCACCAGAGAATAAGAATGTAACCGGTGCCATTTCAAGGCCACATAAACCCTATGTTTCAGCTTGCAAATATACTCTACTCTAAAGGCTTCAGTATCACCATCCTTCACACCAACTTCAACACACCCAAAACCTCTAATTATCCTCACTTCACTTTCAAATCCATCCTTGAATCTTGATAACGGTCATGAAAACGAACGATTTTCCCAATCGTCATTGGCCAATTTTGCTCAAAACTTCCTCTTCAAACAAGACGCTGCTGAAGCATTTCGTGATGAACTGGAACTGTTCTTAGCTTCGATGAGATTTGTACGGATAAATGAGGAACTTACTGCCGGAGAACTCATGATGAGTGGATAGTGTAGGTTTAGCTGATTAGATTTGATGAGATCTGAATTTTGAGAGTGTGGTGGTAGATCGGAGTGAGGCGACGGCGTTACGGTGGTCAGAGATTGGGGAATTTGATGGGGAGGAGTAGATCTTGGGGTTGAGTGAGATTTAAGGGGTGAAGTTATTGTTGCGTTGAATGTTAATCAGGGGTTTTAGAGGAAAAAAAAAGATGCTTCAAGAACAGAAGGTCAAGAACAGAAGGAAAGGTGAAAGAAGTTGCAGAGTTTACATGTGTGTTCATATTCTGTAATAAATTAGGGTTTAATAAAGTTATTTGGGGTTTTTAGAAGGGAAGAGATGACAAAAGACGGTCTTACCCCTGGCTCAAACAGTCAAACAGACGGAAGTGTGACGGAGGAACTCAAAGTGTTATGAATTCATAAGCTCAGGGCTCAAAAAACCAAAAAATGAATTTAAGGGCTCAGGTTGATGTTTGGCACATACCACAGGGACGCAAATTGCATTTTTTTCTTATATTAATGATTTACGAACTTGTTTGGTATAAGAATCAACATAAGAACCAACTGAAACCCACTCACAAGCTGCTACAATTACATTTTGGCATAATCCATTAATCCTTACCATGCCTAGGAGCAAAGTGAAGCTTGCTTTCGTAGAAAACAAGAAGGCAAGGAAAAGCTCCTTCATGAAAAGAAAGGAATGCCTGAAGAACAAGCTGAAGGAGCTGTCCACCCTATGCGGCATCGAGGCATGCGCCATCATTTATAGCTCATACGAACCTGGACTCGAGGTGTGGCCCGAAGACAACACTGCTTTCCAAAATGTGTTGAACGCGTTCCTTACGAAGTTACCCATGGAGAGGATCAAGTTTATGTCCAACCAGGATAGCTACATTAGAGAAAGGATCAGCAAGGCCGAAGGTCAGATCAAGAAGCAGATCGTGACGACACGGGATTTTGTGAAGGCAAACTTGATGTCAGAATGCTTGAGTGGTAAAGTCTCACTTGCTGGCTTGAACTCAAAAGATTTGAATAATCTTGGGTCATTCGCTGGTCATAAACAGCCAGAAATTGAGGAGAGGATTAAGGTTCTCAAAAGTGATGCCCCTGCATCACAGTTGCAACTACCAGAACCGAAGGAAGTTGTGGGCTGTAGCCACACTGCTAGCCATATGGCGGCTGAAGGAACAAATGGCGATTGCTATGTACCAATGATGGAAAACACTGGTTGGTACCCGCCTGACTGGACTAGTGATCATGTGGAGCATGGTTTGGATCCAGTTCCAGGGGTCAACATGATGAACCCATTTCCTGATGACCCCATTTTTTCGTGGTCTGATGCATACATTCCGAAGAAAACAGGTTAACATCCCTTCTTGTCTGAGGGATCTAAAGATAGAAATTGGTTTGCTGGTCATGTATGGTTGGAAGTGTTAATTATTACTTATTTGTTTTCTTTTTTCTTTATTGACATTGGTTTTATTGGAATTTTAATTTTTGTTTGTCCTTCTGCATATTAGATATATTGGGAAATTTAATGTTGTTGCAATTTGTTCTTTCTGAATGTTTTATTATTTATTATGAGTAAATTACAAGTTTTGTCCTTTATGTATGTCTCAAATTGCAGGCGCTGTCCTTTGTCTTTAAAATTGATGAGTTTTGTCCTTAATGTTTGCAAATCTTGCACGTTATGTCCTTTAGGCCAAACCCAGTTAATTTTTTTGGTTAAATCTGGTCATGTGCAAGGCACATGAGGGTAGCATTGTCATTTCACATCCTAATTTATAAATGATTTTTAGAAATCAAATAAAATACAGCCAATCACCTGCCGCCACCACCTTCCACCCTTACCTGCCGCCGACCACCACCAGCTTCCACCCTCACCGCTCCCAATCACCGCCAGTGCCACCAGCCACCACCGTCCCCACCTACCACCGTCACTGTCAACATCATCATCTGCCACCGCCCCCACAAAAAAATCCTAATTCAACTACTCAACATCATTAAACCCAACCACAATCAAACCCATATGCCCAATCATCAAATCCTCCATCCCCCAAAATTAAAAACCTAAATACCAAATCAAAACACCCCCAAAAATCCTCAAGATCAGCTGCAAATCCCAGGTTAGGTCAAATTATGGGACTTTCTTATAAACCCCCTCGAAGATCAGCTGCAAGAGGAACCAGAACCCATTTTATAATATGCAACATCTGTTCCGGCCAAAACCAAAAATCCCCAAAATAACAAAAAAACCCAAAATATCTATTCCGGCCATCGAGTCTCCAAACAACACCACCTGCAAACGCCAATAACACCACCTCAATCGCCCCTAACCCAGTACCACAACAACCCGCCATCACCTAACACCACAGCTACCTGCTTCCGGTGTGCCACCGTCGCCCGCCACACAAAGTGGCCAACTTGTTGTTAGAGAGAGAGAAAGAAAAGAGAGAGAGAGAGAGTGGCCAACCTGTCGCGTCACCACACCGGAAAGAGGAGATCAGATCGGAACAAGATCTGAATCACCACCGTCGACGGTGACGATGGCGGTGGAAGTGGAGGTGGAGGAGATGACTATGGCGGTGAAAGAGGAGATCAGATCGGAACAAGATCTGAATCACCACCTCCACCGTCGCCCCTAAAACAACCACACCACCTCCATCCGCCGGATCCCCACCAACTCCGTCACGCCGGATCACCACCATCACTGTCGCCATCTTAGTTTAGAGAGAGAGAGTGTTTAGTTTAGAGAGAGAATGTGCAGGAGTTAATTGAGAGAGAGAGAGAGAGCAGATTTTTATTTCATAAACTTTTAAATTTGACACAATAGTCCCTCTAACATAAATTGTTTTACACAATAGCCCTTGGATAATGAAATGATAAAAATACCCTTGGATAATCAAATTTAACCAAAAAAATCTAACTGGGTTTGGCCTAAAGGACATAACGTGCAAGATTTGCAAACATAAAGGACAAAACTTGTAATTTACTCATTTATTATTTTGATATTCAAATAAAGTACGTATTGTTCAATTCGGAACTTTTAGTTTAAGATACTAGAAACTATTCAATGAATCCAAATATCATTATATCAGTATATATTATTTGTTCCTAGGAAATAAAAAGTATACTTTTTAAGTGAAAACAACTGTACTTTTGACCTCTAAAACTCACACAACTGGACTTAGAATATATAAAAAAACAACCCCGAAATTTAGAATTCCGGCGCTAACAAAACATATTGGTAGCATGACAAGTTAAAGCATAGAGATCAATATAAATCAAGTATCAGTTTCTACTTCAATAAAAAGTAAACATTAAATATGGGCGTAAATGTAGGTTTATATCAGTATCAATTTAAACTATTTACAGTGTACAAAATATATAATCGGATTAGACAAAAAGTTTTGCAAAGAACATGTATTTTATATTAAAAAACAAAGTTCTAATTCCGTTTGTTTCAAACATATCAAAGATTTCCATTGAAACGTTGCAGCTCTTTATAAATAGTATAATAGTTAACGGTTACAATTGTTTGACAATTAACAATTGTAATAACGAAAAACCTCTTTAGAAACTTCATTAGTTGTAAAAATGTGTCACACTAGTTTTACTAATCTGAGCCATTGATCATTCAATCAATTTGCCATTAATCAGTAGTAATGTACTATTGTTTTCACTTTCTATTGATTATCCAGGTTGCGACTGATCTTAGTATTGTTGAAGATCATTTTCATGCTACTTTTAATAGTCATACTAATCTGAGCCAACCTACTTTAGATACCCAAATTTAAAATGGCAGCCGTTATAAAAACCATGTGCCAATTATAGCTTGGTTATAAAAATATTCAAACATAATAACAGATCTAGTAAAATTCATTCGGGGTCAAAAAATTTAAAGTTGGAGTCAAATTCTTGTTGCAAAGCATGATCAAGACAAAGGTGTGATCACTTTTGAAAGCTTGAAGTGTAACTAGTCATTGCTTAGGTTGCAAGATTTTACGAGACGATGAATTAGTTAGCATGTTAAAAGAAGGCGATTATGATGGTGATGGCGCCTTCATCAACAAATTGAAGACATTGCATGACTCTTTTATTAGACCTTCACCTCCCAACTTTTCTGTCATTTTTAGCAGCATATCTTCAAACTCTTCTCCACAAACTTTCCATGTTGTTTCTGATCCCATCTCTTTGATATTTTTCCTTTGAAAAAGTGGGTGGGGACAGGGCGTAGGTAGGGTTGTATTGGTTTTGTAGGTCTTGTGGATTAAGTGTGGGTTATATATTAAGAAAGTTTCAATATATACCCTAATTCTTTCATATTACACATTATGGTCCCTAAATAATGAATAATGACAGTTAGAACCCTCAAGTCCGAGAATACGTGTCTCGGGTTTGACGCTTAAATAGTGTTTTTAGAGTTGATATATTATATACTTTATTTGGGATTCCAAAATCATCCAACTTAGTAAATACATTTTTAGGAAAGTCAAATAATAATCTAATGAACCATCTATAGATAAGGTTTTTCATCGACGGACTTATCCCTCCAAAGTAACTCGGTGAAGGTAGTATATGTGGGTGTCAGTGATATTTTGTCTAGAATTATGGTGTGAGCAAAGAAATTGCTGACGAGTTATCCAACCATGAGAGATTATTGAGAGATTTTTACTTTTATTAGTTTTTAATTTGTTGGATCCATTGTTCTGTTGGAAATTACAAGCGGACATTCGGACATTCGTTGATATTGTGCCAGTGATACTCAATTTTTTTAGTAGTGTGTTTGCCTTGGCACCAAAACATGTTTCCTTTAAAAACATCATTTAGTGTAACCAACTTTTTCGGCATACACTAATTTTAGATCTTATCACTAGAGGGAATGCGAGAAAGGTGAGAGATGGATTTAGTTTTGGGGATACTCACCGGAGCTGCAAGGATGGTCAATGATGGGATTGAGGGGCGGCGTTGTTTCAAGAGCAACTAGCCGGGTTCCATTTTTTTCTTTTCTTTTTTGTTCTATTTTTAAAAAGAAACTCACGTGACCTCAATTTAACAAATTGTCTGCATATTAAAAACTGTGTCAATAAATATGCATTCAATTTATCTTTCTTATCAAAATAATGTGCCATTTTTTTCGAAATCTTCCAATAGATGTTATAGAATTGAAAGTTGAAACCATTTGAAGAAAACTTTGTGGCTATATTTAGCAATAACTAAATTATAACGTGTCAAAGTAGGTATTTGGAATAGTTGATTGGGGCAAGAGTAACGTCTTAGAGGTATGGTATTCCGAGGAAACTATGTAGAGGAGACACTTTTAAGGATAGCATTTTCCTAGAAGAAAGTGTGTAGGCTGCCTAATTGCCACCTTGCTTTACTTTTTTTTTTTTAATGTGGGATGATTTATGTCACGGCCCCAGCCCCGGTTTGACCCGGTCAGGAGCCGCGGGACAGGAACCCGTGGTATCTAATTGATGTGACAGCGGAAGTTTTTAACAGGATCTTTTTAAAACTTAAAATGCCCAATCATTTTATTCCATAATTTGGGATAAACCCCGAAATTTACAATAGAGGAATTTAACTAGAAAATTCCATGATTTATTAAAACATGTTTATTCATTTTTAACTGAGCCACCTCTTCAAGCTTGTTAGTGCTCCGTAGCACGTTTTCCTTGATTTATAGCAGGTCGCCTGAAACATGTTTTAAAAATATTTTATCAGCAGGGAAATGCTGGCGAGTCACTCAAATTTAATAAAACGACACATAGTTATCAATTACAGCATAAGAGCGATTAGAATGGCTTCTATCTTATTTTTATCTGGCACCGTGTCACATTGAGTGACGATGGTCATACCACTATTGGGTCCTGTCACCCAAGTAGTGATGATTATCCCTGTTAGGTCAATGAACCTAACCGGGAGAAAATTAGTAATGTGCACAATACCCCACTAGCCAGTGATTCAAGATATCCACCACTTAGTCCATGTAATTATAACTTTTGAAAATAATTTGAGGTATTGTAAAACATTATTGATAAAAAGAGAATGACTTATATTGCAGATTTATACGGGCAGAGTTTAGCCTACTGATTAGCCTTTTAACCTAAATTTAAACAACATGCACACGAATTAGGTCAGTAACTAATACAACATTTACGATAACTCACGAGATTAAACCCTCACAACGAATGACAAAGTGCGATACTTAAACATCCATCGAATTCACGACGAATGACAAAGCATAACCCCAATGTGGGCAGCACTTAAACATCCCTTGGATAGTTTCAATCGATCGGACATTGAATCGTAGCAGCGATCGAGTTAATACCCGGTATCGAAGCAGTACCCTACTAAAATTGAAAGTAATTTCAACTTTTGAGCAGCCTAACTTCGTTTTTGTAAAGTGATTTCGACACCAGATGAAAGCTCCTGAGACAAGCTATTTATAGCTGAAAATTAAGGTTCACGCGGCCCGCGTGAACTTCCTCTTGTTCTTTACGCGGCCCGCGAGGGCACTCTATACGTAGATTAGGGCTAGCGTGTCACACCTAGGTCTGCCACGTGGCCTGGTTGCTGTTCCGGATAACTTATAAGCTGTCGCGGCCCGCGTAAAGGTATGCTCTACCTTACGCGGCCCGCCTGAAGGCCAGAAATTTTGATTTCTTGGTTTTTCATGTACAGTATGATTTCAGGGGTCCGGGTTTTTACTTACGGGTCGTTTTAGGACAATTTTGAGAGTACTTACATTCTCCCCACCTTATTTAAAATCTCGTCCTCGAGATTCATAGGAATAAGTGAGGATACTTTCGCTTTATTTCCGATTCCAGCTCCCAAGTGTACTCGGGTCCTCTTCTGGAATCCCACTTGACCTTGACTAGCACCAATCTTTTGTGCTTGAGAAACTTGATCTTTCGATCTTCAATTTGAAGTGGTTTTTCAACAAACTTCAATTTCTCATTTACCTCTATATCTTGGAGAGGTACTACCAGTGATTCTTCTGATAAACATTTCTTGAGATTGGATACATGAAATACATCATGTACTCCTGCCAGCTCCTCTGGTAGTTGTAAACGATAAGCAACTGGTCCTATACGTTGGATTACTGAAAATGGTCCTACGTATCTTGGACTTAGCTTTCCTTTCTTTCCAAACCGAACTACTCCTTTCCAAGGAGATACTTTTAATAGTACTTTGTCTCCAAGTTGAAACTCTAACGGCTTGCATCGATTATCTGCATAACTTTTCTGGCGATCTCGAGCCGTCTTCAGTCTTTCCTTGATTTGAGTGATCTTGTCGGTAGTTTCTTGCACAATCTCTGGTCCTAATAATTGACTTTCTCCTATTTCTGCCCAACAAACTGGAGTTCTGCACTTTCGTCCATACAGGGCTTCGAATGGGGCAGCTTCGATGCTTGAATGATAACTATTGTTATAGGAGAATTCAATTAAGGTAAATGGTTGTCCCAGTTCCCACCAAAATCTATCACACATGCCCTAAGCATGTCTTCCAGAGTTTGGATCGTCCTTTCACTTTGTCCGTCTGTTTGAGGATGATATGCAGTACTTAAATTTAGTCGGGTTCCCATTGCTTCCTGGAAACTTTTCCAGAAATGGGAAGTGAAACGACTATCTCTATCTGATACAATGGAGAGTGGAACTCCATGTAAGGATACCACTTCATCTACATACAACTTTGCCAACCTTCCCATGCTAAAGGTTTCTTTCATGGGTAGAAAATGAGCTGATTTGGTTAATCGATCCACAATTACCCAAATCGCATCATTACCTTTTCTGGTTTTGGGTAACTTAGTAACAAAATCCATTGTTATAAGTTCCCATTTCCATACAGGCATTTCTAGTTGTTGTAGTAGGCCTGCGGGTTTCTGGTGTTCTGCCTTAACTTGCGAATAAGTAAGACACTTAGAAACATATCTAGCTATGTCCTTTTTCATTCCTATCCACCAGAAGTTATTTCTTAAATCTTGGTACATTTTGTTGTTTCCTGGATGCATGGTATACCTAGATTTATGAGCTTCTTCTAAAATCTTATTTCTTAATTCACCTTGCTTAGGTACCCAAATTCGTTTCTTATGGAATTTCCAAATTCCATCACTTCCTTGTTCTAATTCTTTTATTCTTCCTTTCATTCCTTCAGCATCATCCTTGATTGCTGTTTCCTGAGTGCTTTTCAATTATTCCATAAAGTCTAATTGTAGACTTAATCTAAGAGCACGAACCCGTCGTTGTTTCTCATGATACTTACGACTTAAGGCATCTGCAACTACATTTGCCTTTCCTTCGTGATATTGAATATCACAATCGTAATCACTTAGGATTTCCATCCATCACCTTTGCCTCATGTTTAATTCTTTTTGCCCAAAGATATATCTTAAACTTTTATGATCCGTATAGATAGTAAACTTACTTCCATACAGATAATGTCTCCAAATCTTAAGGGCAAAAATTATAGCTCCGAATTCTAAGTCGTGTGTCATATAGTTTTCCTCGTGCTTTTTCAATTGTCTTGATGAATACGCGATTACCTTCTTGCGTTGCATTAGCACACATCCTAATCCTAGCTTTGAAGCATCACAATATACTTCAAAATCTTCCGTCCCTTCTGGTAAAGCTAGAATTGGAGCATTGGTTAACCTTTGTTTTAAAATCCTAAAAGCTTCTTCTTGTTTAGGTCCCCATTCAAACTTAACTGATTTACAGGTTAGCTTAGTTAATGGTACAGCTATCTTGGAAAAATCCTTAATAAACCGTCTATAATATCCGGCTAAACCTATAAAACTTCTAATTTCCATTGCTGATTGCGGAACCTTCCATTTGGTGATTGCTTCTATCTTAGCAGGATCTACGTGAATACCTTCGTGATTCACCATGTGTCCTAAAAATTGCACTTCTTGCAGCCAAAACTCACACTTTGAGAATTTAGCATAGAGCTTTTCTATTCTTAACAAAGTTAAGAGTGCATGTAAGTGTTCACAATGTTCGTCTTGACTTTTGGAATAAATAAGTATATCATCGATGAAGACAATTACAAATTTATCCAAATACGGTTTACAGATTCTATTCATCTTGTCTATAAATGCTGCAGGTGCATTTGTTAACCCAAAGGGCATGACTGTAAACTCGTAATGACCATACCTAGTTCTAAAAGCGGTTTTAGGTATGTCTTCTTCTTGTACCTTTAATTGATGATATCCGGAGCGTAAATCTATCTTAGAAAAATATCTAGCTCCCTGAAGTTGATCGAAAAGATCATCAATCCTAGGTAATGGGTATCGATTCTTAATTGTAACCTTATTCAGTTCCCTATAATCGATACACATTCGCATTGAACCATCATTTTTCTTTACAAACAACACTGGAGCTCCCCATGGGGATGAACTAGGTTGTATGAATCCTTTGCTTAGTAATTCATCTAACTGCTTTTTCAATTCTAACATTTCGGTGGGTGCTAACCGATAAGGTGCTTTGGCTATCGGTGTAGTTCCAGGAATTAGATTAATTCTAAATTCTACCTCCCTATCAGGTGGTAATCCAGGTAGTTCCTCTGGGAATACATCCGAGTATTCTGATACTACTGGAATTTCCTTAAATTCCTTGCTCTTAGTGTTAATGATTACCGAAATCATATACACCATTTCTTGTTTTCTTGAATAACTAGCCAATTTCATTACTGAAATGAATTTCATTGGTTTTCGTGGCTTATCTCCTGTAATCACCGCTAATTCTCCTGTGGGTGTAGGAATTTCTATGGAATTCTTATCACAGAGAATTCGAGCATGGTTGGCTACTAACCAATCCATTCCTAACACAACATCGAATTCAGCTAATTTCATTGGTAATAGGTTTGCAGAAAATTTATGACCTGAAAGTTCTATCTTTTCTTCTCGCAAAACTTTATCTATGTTAACAGAATTTCCATCTGCCGTTTCGACTGTAAAAATCTGCCTAAGTTGTATTAAGAGTAAATTAAGAACTTGGCAGAATGAAGTATTGATAAAACTTTGGTTTGCACCAGAGTCAAATAATACTTTCGCGTAAACGTTGTGAACTAGGAACGTACCAGCTATCACATCTGGAATGAGTTCTGCCTCCTGAGTAGTTAATTGGAATGCTCGAACATTCTTCTTGGTAGCTCCGTCGGCCGGTTTGACTTTATTGTCAGCTGGTTTGACCAATTTCGGGCAGTCTGGCCTAAGATGTCCAACTTCTCCAAAGTTGTAACAGACTGTGAATCTCTTCTTCCTGCAATCTTCCTCCTAATGCCCCGGAATTTTGCAAAAATTGCAATATCCTTTGCATCTTCCAAAATGCTTTCTTTTGCAAGAATTGCAAAATGGACCAGTGGAATATTGCCCAGTCCCCCTTCTTTTGAAATTATTACGATTACCCACATGGAATCCTTGAGTAATCTTTTGGGCCACTTCCTTCTTTCTATTTTCTTCTCGCGTCCGTACCAGTTCGTCAGTCAGAGTATTTGCTAAATCCACCGCATCATCAATCGTGTGGGGTTTCGCAGCGTTGACGATATTATGGATTTCACCAATCAATCCCCAAATATAGCGGGAAATAAGTACTGGTTCTGGCGAAGCCAGGGTTGGTACTACTCTCGCATACTCGAAGAATGTCGAAGTATATCCTCGACAGTCCACATCCACCATCCGGTGGGTCAGGAACTTATTTTCCATTTCTTCCTTTTCATACTCGGGACAGAATTTTCTTTCTACAAAATTCTTAAATTCTTCCCAGTTCATAGCATATGCCACAGTCCTTCCTTTAGCTTGTAACACTGTGTTCCACCATTCTAGTGCCCCTTCTTTAAAAAGATTTGACGCATACATGACCTGATCTTCTTCAGCATATTTACTTATGGTAATTACTGCCTCTGTTTTCTCTAACCAACGCAGTGCTACAGTTGCCCCCTCGTTTCCTGCAAACTCAGCTGGTTTACAAGCAAGAAATTCTTTGTAAGTGCAACCAGGCATTGCAGCTTTCATTTTCTTGAAAATCAGGGCTTGCAGAACATTATTGTTATCCTTATTGTTGTTGTTGCCGCCTCCGTTTACACTATTACTGAAGTTATCTTCTTGAGTACGTTTACTAGGAATAATTTGAGGTTCAACTGGAATTCGAGCAGCAGCAAGTATTGCTGGAATAGCATTGGCTATTCCTTGAGCAACGATATCCTCGATATCTTGCCTATTCAGCAATTGCTCTTCCTGAATTTGCTCAGATTGATTAACTTCATTAACTGGTTCATTATCAGCGTTTGCCATCTGGTAATTAATTTATATAAATGATTAGCATAAAATGATTAATATTTAAACATAATCAAAACAATCGCACATAATCACATTAACACATATAGCCAAAAGTTATCGATTTCTAAATTTCTATTTTTATATATTATATTATGCATCCGTACACTTAGATTACCTTACAACCGTTTTATTTTTAGATTATTACACATACTGATTTTTATTATTACTATTATTATTATTATACAAACACAGATTCACAACCCACTTCTCCCTCGTCAACTAGCATTTTAAAAGCAATGTTCCCTCTCATCGTATTTCCAGGAGATTTGTCCTCCTATCTCCCTGATCCTATTCCCTGCATCCATCAATTCCTCGCCAAAATGGCGGAGTTCAGCTAAGTTTTCATTACTCATTGGTGGATTTGGTGTAGGTTCTGGGTCAAACTAAGGGAAAAAGGTATAAGGATTATTTAGAAGGTTTTGGAACTGCCAATCGTTAGTCCACCATCCGTCCATTCCTAGAGGTTGAGTGTGAATCAGAGGTTCTGGGATGGCTGGTTCTAAGTTTATTGGAAGTTGGGTTTCAACAGGATAGGTAAAATATTTTCATTGACAGGCTTAATGGTATCACAGCTTGCCAATATGAAATCTAACTCTTCCTACAAAGTCATTTCCTTCGTTGGCTTAGAGCTTTCTCCAATCTCTTGCTTAGAAATTTCCCCAATTTCCATCCCTGCTTGCTTTGAATCTTCCTCAATTTCTATCCCTTTTCCTTTATCCATGGGATTCTCTATCTTAGGAATTCTCCTAGTTGCTGGTTTCCTTCTGCGTACACGTCTCTAGCCTACAAATCTTCTTCTTTTCTTAGGCTTTGGTTTCTCTGGAGGTGGTGCTTGGAATTCCATAGGTTCTTCCACATCGGCAAAGTAACCAGTAAATTCTTTGGAAACTTCTATTTTCACAGGATAGAGATTGAGATTCTCTAGGGCTTCAGATAATTCATTCATGCTGTTTAGCATTTATAAAAACACACAAAATTTTAGTTTAAAAGTTTATAAATTGAATTTTCAAAGAATCATAAAATGGAATTTAGAAATATTAATTACAACTATCTAATCAACCATTTTATTAAAACAAAATATTTATTTGTAATACAACTAAACTTTGAAATATACTAATGGTTATTTATTTTAAAGTTTCTAGCTTATAAGTGTCGCAGGTGCTAAGACTGGTTTTGTGATTTGACTTATAAGTTAGCATTTACTGCTACAGTAGCTAATATGTAGAGATTCGTCCATTTTTCGTCTAATTCATCTTCCCAAGGTGGGTTTTTGCCTAATTTCTGGGTTTCCTGATCAACCCTCATTTCTTTTGGTTGTGACCTCTTCATTTTCTCTTGACTTTTCCTAATAATCAAACTTCTTTTATTAGGAGAAAGTGGTTACTCATATTGTGCCTTACGGACAAATATTCCCTCCTCAGTATTTGCTGAGTGTTTTGAGGATGATGATCCTTTTTCTTTTGGTGCACTATCTATTTTACGATAGATGTCTGAAAGTCTTTGCTTACCCATACTGTAAACAAATATTCAAATAATAATAAAACACGTAATCACAAAAATGGCAATTAGGAAAATTAAGTATTTTCCAAATACTTAATAGGCTTAAATCAGTGGCTCGATCAGTAGCTCTAATACCACCATTTCCTGTCACGACCCCAGCCTCGGTTTGACCCGGTCAGGAGCCGCGGGACAGGAACCCGTGGTATCTAATTGATGTGACAGCGGAAGATTTTAACAGGATCTTTTTAAAACTCAAAATGCCCAATCATTTTATTCCATAATTTGGGATAAACCCCAAAATTTACAATAGAGGAATTTAACTAGAAAATTCCCTTATTTATTAAAACATGTTTATTCATTTTTAACTGAGCCACCTCTTCAAGCTTTTTAGTGCTCCGTAGCACGTTTTCCTTGATTTACAGCAGGTATCCTGAAACATGTTTTAAAAATATTTTATCAGCGGGGAAATGTTGGCGAGTCACTCAAATTTAATAAAACGACACATAGTTATCAATTACAGCATAAGAGCGATTACAATGGCTTCTATCTTATTTTTATCTGGTGCCGTGTCACATTGCGTGACGATGGTCATACCACTATTGGGTCCTGTCACCCAAGTAGTGATGATTATCCCTGTTAGGTCAATGAACCTAATCGGGAGAAATTAGTAATGTGCACAATACCCCACTAGCCAGTGATTCAAGATATCCACGACTTACTCCCTGTAATTATAACTTTTGAAAATAATTTGAGGTATTGTAAAACATTATTGATAAAAAGAGAATGACTCACATTACAGATGTATACGGGCAGAGTTTAGCCTACTGATTAGCCTTTTAACCTAAATTTAAACAACATGCACACGAATTAGGTCAGTAACTAATACAACATTTACGATAACTCACGAGATTAAACCCTCACAACGAATGACAAAGTGCGATACTTAAACATCCATCGAATTCATGATGAATGACAAAGCATAACCCTAATGTGGGCAGCACTTAAACATCCATTGGATAGTTTCAATCGATCGGACATTGAATCGTAGCAGCGATCGAGTTAATACCCGCTATCGAAGCAGTACCCTACTAAAATTGAAAGTAATTTCGACTTTTGAGCAGCCTAACTTCGTTTTTGTAAAGTGATTTCGACACCAGATGAAAGCTCCTGAGACAAGCTATTTATAGCTGAAAATTAAGGTTCACGCGGCCCGCGTGAACTTCCTCTTGTTCTTTACGCGGCCCGCGAGGGCACTCTATACGTAGATTAGGGCTAGCGTGTCACACCTAGGTCTGCCACGTGGCTGCCACGTGGCCTGGTTGCTGTTCTGGATAACTTATGAGCTGTCGCGGCCCTCGTAAAGGTATGCTCAACCTTACGCGGCCCGCCTGAAGACCATAAATTTTGATTTCTTGGTTTTTCATGTACAGTATGATTTCAAGGGTCCGGGTTTTTACTTACGGGTCATTTTAGGACAATTTTGAGAGTCCTTACAATTTAGACTTCTGGATTTTGTTCCCATGTTTAATTTTAAACATTCAACAACTTCCCTTGTTCATTACTTTTGTTTCAGTAACTTTTACATAGACAATCATATCTGTAAAATAAAAAAAGTAGAATAGGTTAATATTCTATTGGGCCATACCAGATGTCGCCCAACCTTGTTGCTTTTATTGTTGAAAAATAGATCTAGGTTGAACTCTATTTGTTGGACGAATGGGTGTAAATTCTTGTTGATGTAGTTGTCTGTCTTTGGTGTTTGTATTTACTGCCCCTGTTAGGGTATACAAGAGTCACTCGACTGTTTTGAGTTCTAACGCAAACTTAAAATTATTAGGGTTTTCACATTCTCAGTATATAGTTATAGAAGCTAACATACATTGCAGATATGAAGATTTTAAGTAGCTGATCTAGTAAATGTCTGAAATCGACTTTTGCTTCGCTCTGATTCGTCCAAATCAGTTGGAAACTGAATAATAATGCCAAAACATGAATTAGGCTAACATAAGCAAAATCCTGATTCAGCTCTCCCTCCTGCGTCATGGGGGAGTCTTCTCCTTCCATCGCGTGTAGCGGCGGCGCGCAAAACCTGGCCACACATTTCGGACATCCCCGCGTGTCGTGGTAGACACTTTCCAGAAATTTGATTTTGGCAACTTGCTTGACCCGTCCGTTCAACACGATTGCCTGGGTTTACGCTACTTTTTCATCATTTAGTACCCATTAAACCTATGTAACCGGATGCACAATAAGTACACCATAACGGTACAAAACGACTTGTTAAACAACGACAACGTAAACAAAACTCATACAAATATAATTTATTTTTACAAACACATCAATGAAGTATTATAAAAGGTAAATAATGAAAACCAAACAAGTCGTATAATGTCATCCCAAGATATTTGAGAATTGGATAATAACAAAAGATTCAAGATATGCATCCTCATACATAGTAAATGTTGCATAGTTAGTGTTGACAATGTCATGAACAAGGAAAATACGCGATTAGTTAATGAGCTACCTAAAATGTTCGTTTTCCATCTTTAAATGTCACTATTGGTAATACTACTTACTTAAGATCCGACCACATTGAAAGATTATGTATTGTTGAACCCCATGCTCCATGAAGGTAATAAAATAATTCCTCAATAGCATTGAGTTATATAAAAATTTTATATTTATTATGTTTGTATATAAGAGCATGCAACAATGAGACACGTTACAGTAACAAGTACTAAAGAGGTATGCTTAAGAAGAGGTTCAAGTTTACTCGGTTTGTTAGGAGAAATCAAAGTGAAAGGTCCTAAATTTTATTAAAACTCACAAAACTAACACAAAATACAATGTCTGGGTTAACTAATGCGAAAATAAAGTTAAATGAAGTTGTGGGTGATAATACAAGTTTAAATAAAACAAAATAAAGCAAAATTAAAATATATCTAGCATTGAACGTGAATACATCACCAAGCTAGTGCCCCATTATAGTGTTCTTCAAATTCTACAAAAGAAGGTTCTAAAATAAACAATGACATCGAGATTATCAAGCAAACTAAATGGCTAAAAACAAATATGAATTAAACTCATATTCTCGTTAAACGGAATCACTGTTGGATTAGTTTGATCACATTATATCTTATAGTTTGGATTAGTCTTATCACAATATATTTTATAGTTAGGGTCAGTATCGATTTTATTTAAGTTGATTTTTGAGTCTAAATATGTTAGGTGTGGTTTTATATAAATTGGGTTTGATGTAATGGTATATTATATGCTTATTTCCATGTTTCATTATTAAATAGAAAAAGCCCATCTAAATTAAGTGTAGAGATAGAAAAAAATTGTAAAACGTTACATATTTTTAAATGTGTTGAGCACCTAAGAAATAGATTGGTAGAAATAAAATATTTCTTCAAATTAACCTAAGGTATGATTGTCGCAATTTACTCGTTATAAAATTAACCAATGCATGATTCCTTCAAATTGTTGTTTTGAATGCACATAGAGGATAAAATGATGTCGTGTTTTTGATGTATGCATTTCCATGCTTTAAATTATATTGTGATTTTGATATAAGTATATATGTATCCAGTAAAAATATATTTTTATACTTAAGACATGTGTATATATATTCCTTTATAACTTTGTTATTTCTTCATTTATTTATTTATATAGAAAGTGTTTGTTTTTATGCTCAATTCAATGGCTAGATACGAAAAGAACAAGTATTGTGGATATTACGAAAATAATTGGTATTGTGGATTTGCGTTTGATGGCAGAAAATGAAAATATCAACTAAGAAATATGTGAAATAATATAGAGCGAATATTACATAAAAACACTAGTTTTGTATACTAATTTTTTTTAACGCACTGCACTTATTTATGTATATAAGTTTTAATATTAAGGTAAGCGATAACAAAACATGATAATATATACGCGCACAATATATACGCTCACAATATGGAGCGAATATTATGTAAAATCACTAGTTAAACACTAGTTATGTCTGCTAAATAATTTTTTAAACGCACCGCATTTATTTATTTATTTATATAAGTTTTAACACTTTAATCTACATAATTTTTGAAAGGCGATTCATGATTTACGGAGTAAACCAAAACCCTAAGGATTTAAAACTTTTAATTTAAAAGTGTATCTAAAAATGATTCAATCTATTTATCAGTTGAAATATTCTATAGTCTAGGTTGATTACCAAAAATCATAGTTTCCCCTTATGCGTGATGTTAAGGTCTTACCTAACATAGCATATTAGGGGCACACCAAAGCCCACATTGATCTACGTATGCATATCATTAGTAAGATGAGGGAGGATAGATGAAAGACATAAAAAATCATTTAATATTGTACAATTAGTTTTGACTTAAATTTTAACATAAAAATGAATGATGGTCCATAAAAGTTAATTCGTAGTATACGTGCTTATGTATTAAACAATCTTTCTATATGGGTTTGTATTTAGTATCAATGGCTATAAAATAAACAAATACATCGAATATGAAATACCTAACATCACATAAGATATATAAAATTAAATATGCGAATATATGTTCAAAAGAGAAAAAACAACATTAATTTTGTCTTGACAAATGAAGATCCGTTTTTAATGTAAACGGACATTATGTTCAATAAACAATGAACAAATCGAGCTAGGTTGCCTAGCTTATGACAAGGTCTATTGCATTTAAATTATTTGTGACATTGTTAGAACCGTTCATTTCTCTTTTCTAGTAAAAGTGGTTACATTATAGTGTTAACATCACTATTATTTGTAGTAAAGTAGGGATATACTATTTTGAACCCACAGGGCATGTAAAAGACATCAATCAAACCATATTAATATTATAGTTATCGAGTAACACCTCTAAAGATTCATATTATATTATATAATATTAATACTAAAAAAAGTTCATATGAAAAGTAAGGTTTAACGTTTTGAAGCATGTGAATGGGTATGCAACTACTTACTTTTTTTTTGGTTATTCTATAATATAACATTTAGTGTAGGTTGTTGTTAACAGTTTACTATGCTGCGACATGTGTTTATTTACCACCAACTACATATCTCCAAGTTCATAACAAATCGGGAATAATAACATTTTTTTGTTTATATAGGGTTTTGTCTTTATGTTTTCTATTTTTGTTTGATTTTTATTTCTTATATATATTAAACTTATGATTTTTTATTTTTATAAAAACTTTGGTTTTGTTAAAACTTTGCAACAAAAGTTAAATAAGTTTTAACTTTCTATATTAGTTTTTGTTTTCGCTTTTTTTTGGTTTAGTCGTCGTTTGTTTGCTACTTAGTACGTTGTTTGGTGGTCACATTTAATCCCCTCAGATTTTTAATACATGTCGATATATGTTCAACTCCGTCTATGTTTTATGTCACGCACACTCGGTGTTAAAATTCATGATTTTGTTTTATGTTTTTTCCTGCGTTTGGTCATCGTCGTTTGATTGCTACTTATCACGGTTTTACACCTCCCGCCCCGTAACGTTGATAGCATGGTTTTACGCCCGCTTGCCCCGCAACGCGGGGGTTCAAAAGTAGTTTATAACATATGTCGTATTTAAGTATCTTGGAAGTAAACTTTACTCATTAATGCAAGAAAGAATATTTATTCCATTAACATTGCAAAATATTAGGTTGAAATTTTATTCAACTTTATTATTTTCCATGAATTTAAAGGTTTTTTTGTGTGTATGAGGTTTTTGTTTTGTTTTTTCCTTTTCTGATATAATCTTAAAATTAATTTTGGTCAATCATCTACTTTTGATTATATCTTTAAATTTAATTTCTGTGATACAAGGTCATTAAAAGCAAAAGATATTATATTAATGATTTAACGAACTTGTTTAGTATAAGAATAAACATAAGAACCAACTGAAACCCACTCACAAGCTGCTACAATTACATTTTGGCACAATCCATTAATCCTTACACCATGCCTAGGAGCAAAGTGAAGCTTGCTTTCATAGAAAACAAGAAGGCAAGGAAAAGCTCCTTCATGAAAAGAAAGGAATGCCTGAAGAACAAGCTGAAGGAGCTGTGCACCCTATGCGGCATCGAGGCATGCGCCATCATTTATAGCTCATACGAACCTGGACTCGAGGTGTGGCCCGAAGACAACACTGCTTTCCAAAATGTGTTGAACGCGTTCCTTACGAAGTTACCCATGGAGAGGAACAAGTTTATGTCCAACCAGGATAGCTACATTAAAGAAAGGATCAGCAAGGTCGACGGTCAGATCAAGAAGCAGATCGTGACGACCCGGGATTCTGTGAAGGCCAACTTGATGTCGGAATGCTTGAGTGGTAAAGTCTCACTTGCTGGCTTGAACTCAAAAGATTTGAATAATCTTGGGTCATTCGCTGGTCATAAACTCCCAGAAATTGAGGAGAGGATTAAGGTTCTCAAAAGTGATGCCCCTGCATCACAGTTGCAACTACCAGAACCGAAGGAAGTTGTGGGTTGTAGCGACACTGCTAGCCATATGGCGGCTGCAGGAACAAATGTCGATTGCTATGTACCAGTGATGGAAAACACTAGTTGGTACCCGCCTGACTGGACTAGTGATCATGTGGAGCATGGTTTGGATCCAGTTCCAGGGCTCAACATGATGAACCCATTTCCTGATGACCCCATTTTTTCGTGGTCTGATGCATACATTCCGAAGAAAACAAGTTAACATCTCTTTTTGTCTGAGGGTTCTAAAGATAGAAATTGGTTTGCTGGTCATCTACGGTTGGAATTGTTATTGCTTTTTTATTCTTTTTTCTTTATTGACATTGCTTTTGTTAGAATTTTAATTTTTGTTTGTCCTTCTGCATATTAGATATCTAGGGAAATTTAATGTTGTTGCAATTTGTTCTTTTTGTATGCTTTATTATTTATTATTTTGATATTCAAATAAAGTATTGTTCAATTCGGAACTTTTAGTTTAAAATACTAGAAACTATTCAATGAATCCAAATATCATTATATCAATATATATTATTTGATCCTAGGAAATAAAAAGTATACTTTTTAAGTCAAAACAACTGTACTTTTGACCTGTAAAACTCAAAGAACTGGACTTAGATTATATAAAAAACAACTAAAAATTTAAAATTCCGGCGCTAACAAAACATATTGGTAGCATCACAAGTTAAAGCATAGAGATCAATATAAATCAAGTATCAGTTTCTACTTCAATAAAAAGCAAACATTAAATATGGGAGTAAATGTAGGTTTATATCAGTATCAATTTAAACTATTTACAGTGTACTAAATATATAATCGGATTAGACATAAAGTTTTGCAAAGAACATGTATTTTATATTAAAAAACAAAGTTCTAATTCCGTTTGTTTCAAACATATCAAAGATTTCCATTGAAACGTTGCAGCTCTTTATAATTTGTATAATAGTTGACGGTTATAATTGTTTGACAATTAACAATTGTAATAACGAAAAACCTCTTTAGAAACTTCATTAGTTGTAAAAATGTATCACACTAGTTTTACTGCTTAATAGTAACTTACCCATTGATCATTCAATCAATTTGCCACTAATCAGTAGTAATGTACTGTTGTTTTCACTTTCTATTGATTATCCAGGTTGCGACTGATCTTAGTATTATTGAAGATCATTTTCATGCTACTTTTTACCGGTCATACTAATCTGAGCCAACCTCCTTTAGATACCGAAATTTAAAATGCCAGCCGTTATAAAAACCATGTGCCAATTATAGCTTGGTTAAAAAAAAATTCAAACATAATAAGAGATCTAGTAAAAATCATTCCGTGTCAAAAAATTTAAAGTTGGAGTCAAATTCTTGTTGCAAAGCATGATCAAGTAGAGCCTTGGATTCCATCATCAACTCTGGACTTAATCTGAACATCAACACACAAAACTCCATTGGATTGAAGGCGCCATCACCATCATAATCGCCTTCTTTTAACATACTAACTAATTCATCGTCTCGTAAAATCTTGCAACCTAAGCAATGACTAGTTACACTTCAAGCTTTCAAAAGTGATCACACCTTTGTCTTTATTCATCAACAAATTGAAGCCATTGCATGACTCTTTTATTAGACCTTCACCTCCCAACTTTTCTGTCATTTTTAGCAGCATGTCTTGAAACTCTTCTCCACAAACTTTCCATGTTGTTTCTGATCCCATCTCTTTGGTATTTTTTCTGTGAAAAAGTGGGTGGGGACAGGGCGTAGGTAGGGTTGTATTGGTTTGGTAGGTCTTGTGGATTAAGTGTGGGTTATATATTAAGAAAGTTTCAATATACACCCTAATTCTTTCATATTACACATTATGGTCCCTAAATAATGAATAATGACAGTTAGAACCCTCAAGTCCGAGAATACGTGTCTAGGGTTTGACGCTTAAATAGTGTTTTTAGAGTTGATATATTATATACTTTATTTGGGATTCTAAAATCATCCAACTTAGTAAATACATTTTTAGGAAAGTCAAATAATAATCTAATGAACCAGCTATAGATAAGGTTTTTCATCGACGGACTTATCCCTCTAAAGTAACTCGGTGAAGGTAGTATATGTGGGTGTCAGTGATATTTTGTCTAGAATTATGGTGTGAGCAAAGAAATTGCTGATGAGTTATCCAACCATGAGAGATTATTGAGAGATTTTTACTTTTATTAGTTTTTAATTTGTTGGATCCATTGTTCTATTGGAAATTACAAGCGGACATTCGGACATTCGTTGATATTGTGCCAGTGATACTCAATTTTTTTAGTAGTGTTGATACATATTTTGTGGATACGGCTCGGCTCGGTTCGACTCGGCTACGAAGTGAAGGCCGTAGTCAAGATATCCTCCTATCTTGTCTCGGTATGCGTTTTATTTCGTAACGTTTGATGTAAATGCTACTGCGTGTGTGCGGTATGCATATTTGTTAAGTCTAGTGTTGTCTTGTTTATGTTTGGTCCAATCCATGATGAAGCCCAGTTGACAAGTCTAGCCCAGGCCCAACATGAATTGGACGAAATCCCAGGACTTTGTCTGGTGAAATCACCTAGTGGTGAAAACACCTTTTGGGATGAAATCCAAATAAGACGAAATCACAACATGTTGGACGAAATCCCTTCCGGTTCTTGTTTTCGTCCACTTGTTGGTATAAATACACAGACACAGAACAGAAACACTAGAGAAGTCTGAATAGATTTCCGAGAGAACACACACACAACAGAGAGTTTATAGGTTTATCTTGTAAACACTGCATTGTAACCGTTTCAGAGTATTAATACATTGCGTGTTAATCATTGAATCTTTGTGTCTTGCGTGTTCGTAACTTGGTTTAACTTACCCGTTTGGATTCCGCACTTTCGGGTTTGTCGGAAAACAGGGAATAGAGGTTACTCGATCCTCCGGGTGGACCTACAATTGGTATCAGAGCTTTGGCTCGATTCCTTGTTAAAACCAAGTAGATTTTCATTTGTTTCCAGATTTGTTCTTGATTTTTGAAACAAAAAGTTTATATTTTTAGAAAAATCAGGTTTAATCTTTGAAAATCTTGTGTTTTTGCTGATTGTTCTTATAAAAATCTTGTTAGTTTTCATTTATACATGTTATGAAAGGATTTTTATTGAACTTTATTGCAAAATTATTGTTCGGAAATTTATTGGTCACCAGAAAACTCATCAAGTTCATCACATCTTCATAGTGTTCTTGATATTATATGAGTGTTGGATCTGAATTACACTTTGAATTAAAGTGATATAGATTATAATACTTTTTGTTTGAAAAAGATTGTACTTTGAAATGATGAAAGTTGAAAAAGGAGAACCGAAAGTATGGTGATGGTTTGACAAAAGAAGCCTTGTGTCAGAAAAGAATAGATAAGATCTAGTTTGAAAATATCTTGTTTGTCTGATCCCTTATTATCAACTTGAACGAAATCACTTTGGGTGATATCAACTTGGCCGAAATCACTTGTGTATATTGTCTGGGTTACACTTCATCAGTCAACGAAAACATTTCAGTCAACAATATCAAGCTACTGGCAGAAAACCCTTATTGCTGAAAACACATATTTGTGGCCGAAAACACCTTATGAGCCGAAATCACTTGTGCAACCACAGCTGGACGAAATCACTTTGAGTCAACGAAAACAACCTGGTCAAATATATCAAGCCACGAAATCACCCTAGTCATCAAACACTTGGACCGAAATCAGTTCTGGGTTACTCTCTCCTGGCCGAAATCAACAAGATCAGACGAAATCACTTGTGCTTCAGCGTCTAGTCAACGAAATCACTCCACTTGTTGCCGAAATCCCTTATCAGCTTCACTCTGAGCCGAAAACCCACCCCTTGGACGAAAACCCACCCTCATCCTCAACGAAATCACATCTGGGCCTAATTCAACTTCTGGGCCGAAAACACTTCAACTTCTGGGCCGAAATCTCTTCACTTCTGGACGAAATCCAGTTTGTAAATCATCAAACATAACATCAACGAAATCACAATTGGATTTCGTCAAACATTCTTATATTTGTGTTATTTTTTTAAACAGAGGACTTGCAAAAGGTATCTAACCTTGTGTTTTCAAGTTTTTAAGCAGGTACAATTGTTCTAACATCAAATATGAGTTGTACAAGTCCTTGGGATTGGAGTACGGTTCCACAATCAGCTCCACCTCCGACTTTCAACCCAAGATCCTATTTTGGAGGAGTCGCCACACCTCAACCCCAATTTGACATAAATGCCTATCTTCCGAAACCTCAAGTTGAACCACCCCAACCCCAATTTGATCCAGCTGCCTATTTTTCTAAACCTCAAGTTGCCACACCTCAACCCCAATTTGATCCAACTGCCTATTTTTCTAAACCACCACAAGCCCAACAACAACAAGCTTCTCAACTAACCTCTCAACTGGGAAATGGAAGAGCTGCGTTTTATGCTGAAATTGTCAAGAATGTCAATGATGGTGAATCTTCAGGAAATGATGACAGTTCAGGATATACCGGAGGCACTGATGAATATAGCTCAGGTGTGAGTGATTACAGTTCAGAATCGGACGTCAAGGAGGGAATGGATTCTGAAGCTGATAGTTTGTCGAATGGTGCCAAGGAAATGAAATGTCAAAAATCTGACTTAATCAAGAAAGCTGATGCTACATCAGAAGAAATGGAGAAGATTCTCACTGAAGATGGATCTTTCTATTCTCAGACTGCCTTTATGGCTAATGTCACAGCTTCAACAAGTCAGGTAAAATCTGAAACTCCTAGCATATGTAGTGATTGTGTTGATATGAAACATGAATGTGATACAGTGAAACTTGAATGTGATACGATTCATAGTCACAATCAGAGTTTAGCTGTTGAACTGTCAAAGTGCAAAGAGGCAAACATGGCCTTAGCTCGCAATGAAAAGGAATTTAAAACAGTTATTGAAATCCAAAAGAAAAGTGTTTCCGAATTAACAAAAACTGTTTTCAACAAACAAATTGGTATTAATAACTACATTAATATCATTGAGGAAACCAAGAAAGAGCTAGCCACGGCCAAGTGTGAATATGAAGCGATCAAGCTCAAATTGGAGAGTTATTCTAACTCCCGATATGTGCTTGATCACATCATTGACGTTCAGAAACTAAAGGGAAACGTTAAAGGCGTTGGTTATAGGAAGTGTCCACCCCCTTTGAGACACGACTATACCAAGTCGCCCGATGAAGAGGATATGCCTCGGTATGAACCCAGTGTGCCTCTTGATTATGAGCAAGTTACTACTGGCCTAGGGTTCAAACCGGACAATTCATCAGAGGGCTCATCTGATCGGAAAGAAAAGTCATCATGTGCTTCAAATCAAAGTTCTCCAACCATTGAGGACTATCATTCGTCGGATGATGAATCAGATGTGAATGACCATGATGAATCACTTGATAAGAAGAAGGGAATAGAAATTCCAATTGAGAATCATATCCTTTGTGATCCTCCTATTCCTGTTGTGCAACAAATTGCCAAACAAGTGATTAATCCTGCTAAGGAAGTAAAAGAATCTGTGTCTACCGTTAAGAGTAATAACGTGTTGTACACTTTAGTTAGTGATGATAAAATTTATTCAAACACAACTTTTCCAATTAAAAATGTCAATCAATCTTTGATTGATAAAGTGTTTGAAGATACTACCAGTAAGTTTTTGGAAAAGGGGATCCCGAGAGTTTCAGTAACTCAGTGTGATCCGATTCCAAAAGCTGAAGTTAGAAGAAAATTTGGAAATCAAAAATCACCAACGAAGCAACAACCTATCGCTTTTAAGGGTAAACAGCAACAGCAGCGAGCTCAAAATTCTAAAGGTTCACAACCGAAGGTTGAGACCAAAGGAGCTCGTTTCAAGAAGAAAAACAATGATGTTAAATTTGTAGCATCCAAGGGTACTGATAAAATTGAGACTTTTGAAAACAAATCAAACACCGATTTTGTCCAACAAGTCAAGATTTTAAAACGTAATGCTCAAAACAATTACACCCAACACACAAACGGGTGTGATAAAGGAACAAGTACCTCTGGGTCTACACGTTCAACACGTGAAAGTCGAACCGGTTCTCCTAAGTTTGTTGAAAGGAGAACTTGTTTCAAATGTGGGAAGGTTGGGCACATCATTAAAGACTGCAAAAACTCGCCCAAACCAAATTTTGTTGAAAGAGCCCCCTCTGAACAAGGTCACTCACAACTTCGTCCTGTTTCACCAAAACATGATAAAAGAACTGTTAAAGAGCAAGAAACAAAACAACGACGTCAAAACGTCAAAGAAGTTGAAAAGGCGTTAAAACCGGAGGTTGTCCAAACAAAGTCTGTTAAGTTAGAGATTAAAAATGAAAAACAAAAACAGATTTGGAAACCAAAATCGGTAACTGTTTCAGGGGAAGCTAAATCCATTCCGAATCATCGGGAAATCGAAGTCACAATCCTCGATGATGAAGGACGACCCAAGTCTGTTAAGGCTTGGGTCCCCCTCTCCAACTAATCTCTGAGTGAGTGTGTAGGATGTTCCAGGATGCGGTCAGGCAGAGATCGCTGAGGAATAAGGAGGCTGAGAAGAGAAAGCGTGAAGATGATGGTTCACGAAAGTCGAGAAAGAAGCACCGTGGGAGCGGTGACAACAAGAAAGGATCGGAGTCAAGGAAAGATGGGCATAATTCTGGTGAGAAGCCCAAATGCAAAATTTGCAAGAAGCAGCACTTTGGAAAGTGCAGACTTGAGTCGAACTCTCAGACTCAGTCAAAAACCTATGCTTGTGGTATATGCAAGTCCACGGATCATAAGACCCTGGATTGCAAGAAGATGAAAGACGCAACGTGCTACCGTTGCAATGAAAAGGGCCACATTAAAACCAACTGCCCTAAGTACAACAAGAAGCCTGAAGAGGCTAAGAAGACTAATGCTAGAGTCTTCAGGATGGACGCCAAAGAAGCAGTGCTAGACGACAACGTTATTACAGGTACTTTCCTTGTAAATGACGTCTATGCTAGAGTACTATTTGATTCAGGCGCTGATAAGTCTTTCGTAGATAACAAGTTTTGTAGATTGTTGAATTTACCTGTCAAAACCTTAAATGTGAATTATGAGGTGGAGTTAGCAGATGGCACCCTAGAAACCGTCTCTACTGTGTTAGATGGATGTGTTATATCCATTAAGAACCACTCTTTTCCTCTGTCTCTACTTCCCTTTAAGTTGGCCGGTTTTGACGTAGTTCTGGGTATGGACTGGTTATCTCATAACCAGGCCCAAATTGCCTGTAACAAGAAACAAGTGGTAATAAAGACTCCGTCTGGGGAACCACTTACCATTCGGGGATATACCCAGTATGGGCTGCCTGAGCAAGCGACTATGCTCAAGGCTTCAAAATGTTTAAAGAAGGGTTGTGTCATCTACAGGGCACAAGTGATTATTGATGAGCCTAAACCAAAGATAGAAGACATCCCTGTCATCTCTGAATTCCCAGAAGTTTTTCCGGAAGAACTACCTGGTTTGCCACCAGATAGGCAAGTAGAATTCAGGATTGATATCATCCCCGGAGCAGCACCAGTTGCCAGAGCACCTTATAGGTTGGCGCCAACGGAGATGAAAGAGTTGAGGACACAGCTAGACGAATTGCTAGCCAAGGGTTTCATAAAACCTAGTTCGTCTCCTTGGGGAGCGCCAGTCCTGTTTGTCAAGAAGAATGATGGATCGATGCGTCTGTGCATCGATTATCGTGAGCTTAATAAGGTCACGATCAAGAATAGGTATCCTTTGCCTAGGATCGACGATTTGTTCGATCAATTGCAAGGAGCAAGTTATTTTTCAAAGATTGATTTGAGGTCAGGCTACCATCAACTGAAGGTCAGAGATGAAGACGTGCATAAAACTGCATTTAGGACTCGTTATGGTCATTACGAGTTCCTAGTGATGCCTTTTGGGCTCACTAATGCACCGGCCGCGTTCATGGATCTCATGAATCGCGTTTGCAAGCCGTACTTAGATAAATTTGTCATCGTTTTCATCGACGACATTCTTATCTATTCGAAGAACCAAGCTGACCATGAGAAGCATCTTCGCTGTATTCTCAAACTCCTGCATCAGGAGAAGCTCTATGCCAAATTCTCCAAGTGTGAATTTTGGCTTCGGGAGGTCCAATTCCTTGGACACGTGGTTAGTGAGCGTGGCATCCAAGTGGATCCCGCTAAGGTTGAAGCAGTTATGAACTGGCAAGAACCAAAGACGCCTACAGAGATTCGTAGCTTCCTGGGATTGGCAGGATATTACAGGCGTTTCATTGAAAAAATTTCAAGGATTGCTGCACCCCTAACTTCCTTGACCAAGAAGAAAGTAAAGTTCGTTTGGGGCCCTAAGCAGCAAGAATCCTTTGATATTCTGAAGCAAAATTTGAGCAACGCCCCAGTATTGACATTGCCAGAAGGAACTGAAGAATTCGTAGTTTACTGCGATGCTTCACACACCGGCATGGGGTGTGTGCTTATGCAGAAAGGCAAGGTTATTGCCTATGCATCACGACAGTTAAAGGTGCATGAAAAGAATTACACCACCCACGACTTGGAATTGGGTGCCGTTGTATTCGCACTAAAACTGTGGAGGCATTACCTATATGGAATCAAGTGTGTGATCTATTCTGATCACAAGAGCCTCCAGCATCTGTTTAATCAGAAGGAATTAAACATGAGGCAACGCCGTTGGATGGAGACCTTGAATGATTATGATTGTGAAATCAAGTATCATCCCAGCAAAGCAAATGTAGTCGCTGACGCCTTGAGCAGAAAGGAAAGGGTGAAACCCATCCGAATCAATGCCAAGCGCATGGAAATAAAGAACAATTTGATTAAAAGGTTGTTAGCTGCACAAAAGGAAGCTGTGTTGGAAGCTAACTATCCTAATGAAAAGTTAGGAGTAACTGAGGAGCAGTTAACTCTTAGCAAGGACGGAATACTAAGATTGAATGGACGAATATGGGTTCCAATTTATGGAGGACTTTGAGATGTCATCCTCCAGGAAGCTCATAGTTCCAAATACTCCGTTCATCCTGGAGCTGATAAGATGTACCAGGATCTAAGGGCAAATTATTGGTGGATAGGCTTGAAAAAGTCTGTAGCCGCCCATGTAGCAAAATGCTTGACATGTGCGCAAGTCAAAGCCGAGCATCAGAAACCGTCAGGTTTGCTACAACAGCCTGAACTTCCTACTTGGAAGTGGGAAATGGTAACTATGGATTTTATCACCAAGTTACCTAAGACAAGGAAAGGAAATGATACAATATGGGTTATAGTTGATAGACTTACTAAGTCAGCACATTTCTTACCCATCAAGGATACTTATAGCTCCGATATGTTAGCCCAGTTGTACGTTGATAAGATTGTAGCCTTACATGGCATACCTGTGTCTATTATCTCTGACAGAGATACTAGATACACGTCACATTTTTGGAAGAGTTTCCAACAATCCTTGGGCACACGTTTGAATTTTAGTACGGCTTATCATCCTCAGACTGACGGTCAGAGTGAGCGTACTATTCAAACGTTGGAAGACATGCTACGTGCATGTGCGATCGATTTTGGTGGTAATTGGGATAAGAACCTACCATTAATCGAATTCTCCTACAACAATAGCTACCATACCAGCATTAAGGCTGCGCCTTTTGAGGCATTATACGGTAGAAAGTGTAGATCGCCCATTTGTTGGGCAGAAGTTGGAGATGTCCAATTATCAGGACCAGAGATAGTCTTTGAAACGACGGACAAGATTGTCCAGATTCGTGACCGTCTCAAAGCTGCCCGAGATAGGCAAAAGAGCTACGCTGAATCAAAGTGTAAAGCTTTCAACTTTGAAGTAGGTGACAAAGTCCTACTTAAAGCGTAAACCTTTCAACTTTGATTGTTCAAGGCTTTAATCGGGTCCCCAGGATAGATTCAAATCAAGATGTACGCACCTGCATGTAACACCTCGAAAATTCGTGTTCAATGAAATAACGACACGTGTCATGTAAGACAAAACGCGTTATAAACCCGAATTTAATAAAGATGTTTTGGCAGGATTTAAAAGTGGCGTCATGTTAATTTTTACCTTTGAACGGCCTCAATTATAAATCCCAAGACCCAAGTAAATGTATATTAAACATCTAATATATTTGTAAATGCAGAAATGTATTGACAATAATGGAATTCGAAGTGCATGATAGGTTTCTATGAAAATTCTTACGGTAAACCTTATTGTTCGGCACTTTCTTTTGGATTCAAAGAAACAAGGCAAGGTGGTAGGGTTATTAACTGTTCAAGACCCATAATAGAGCCCCCCTTTATGTAAAATAATGTCCCAAATTCGATTTAAGTGGTTGCCCTTTCGAAATATGAAAGAACAACAAGTTTTTGGTCCCTGATGAAGGCTTGCGCACCGCAAGCATAAAGCCTTACGGTGCGCAAGCAGTGCCCAGCGAACAGAAAACCTGCTGCAACTTGTTTTGCACGATTTTGACCGATCTTGTTGGTATTTCTTCACTCATGAGCGACCCCTAAAATGTTCCTAGACCCCAGGGACACTTGTGGGACAATTGTGGTCAATTGTAGACTTAGTTGTCAACAATTTATGGTGTTTACAAACACTATATAAGGCCTCCAAGTTACAAACATTCTTGCACTCACTTCTGATCATCTCTGGAACTCCAAAGCTGATTCCAAGACTTCCAAACCATCCATTAGACACGTGTAAGTATGCTTAACCTTTTCTAATTAAGTTTTAGCTTAGTTTTAGCTTAAAAGTCAATCCGTCGTAATTAACGGTTGACTTTAAGATTAATCACTAATGGTCCAGTGATTAGTCGAATCAAAAGTAGTTATAAGTTGGTAATTATGTGGGTAATAAACCCTTAAAAGGGTTCCCCCTGATTACCACTCTAACCAGGTCAAAAGTCGGGTCAAACTTGCTTAGAAAAAGTCAACAGGATACTTAAACTCTAATTTGTGCATAATTAGCAATGTGGATCATATACAACCTGTTTGATCATTGTTATAACTTGGTAATAAGTATAAGAACATGTCTAAACATGTTCAACCCGACAATTTCCTGTAAATACCCGGTTCGGAACCGAAAGTCACATAGTTTGACTTTCAGTTCTGACCCGTTTAGGCATGTTTTAGAAATGCCTCAGAGCTTAAATTGGACTAGGTTACATGTTAGTATAACCCTCTGTGATTATACACCTTGGTTCATTAGTTATCCAATTAATATGCATGTTTCCGTTAAATTGCTCATATGTTGACCATTATTCCCTTATTACCTTAAAACGTGATTTTTGGAAATGTAAAAGAGTAGAAACCTTAATTACTGATATATAAACTTGTATGCAAAATTTGACATCAGTTTGAGGTGTAGATTAAGAGTTATGCTCGTTAGCGTAAAATTAAAGCTTTATGTTAATAAAATGGCGTAATTAGCGTATAGCCTACTTAAACCTACTTTTTGATATCAAAATCTTTACCCACTGATGTAATATATTATTTTGGTATTTTTAAAGATTTTTAATTAATTTTAGGCTGAGCATAACTTATAGTCGTAGGCTTAATCCGGTAGTTGTCGGTTTTGCCCTTACGGGCCATAAAATGAGTTTTACATATCTAAACGACTCCAAACCTTTTGCTAATGATCACCTATGATAAATAAATTATTTTAAGCCTTCTGGGAATATAAAAATATCAGATTTAAGTATCGAACCCGGAAACGACGTTTAATCGCCTTTTTAAGCGTTTTTAGCGCATAGTATGTAATAAAACTATTTTAAACATACAAGGGTTGATAACTACTGATATTAGAGGCAAATTATAATATTTTAACAGTAAGCAAAGGTTGATAAACTCAGACTTCAGTTTTGAGCTTTTCGGCTTATGTGAAATTACCAAAATACCCCTACGGGGCATAGTTTGGTTATAATTGATAAATTTCACATATATACCTTACCCTACTGTTATAGCTCATTAATTTGAGTATGTTTGCTGATTACATCAGACCTGTAACTCTGTTAAACACTTAAACTCTTTTACAACCTTTAAAATGACCAAACTACCCCTACGGGGCCTAGTTTGTGTTTAAACTCGTTTCGGGCATAATGAAAGACATCTTACTGATGTCACAACATACTTGAGGCATAATTAACTTAGGAAACCTGTATATGGCTCTCATGAATACCCGTCACGCTTATTACGCGTACGGTTCGGTTTATGTGACAAGTTTACATAAATTAGCCGAAACGGGTCAAACCTTAACGGTTTTATCTCAAAATCCAGAATGTGAATAATAAACCCATATTAAGCAAGTCTCTGAACTTATCGGGTCTAAATCACATTCTATCCGGTCTTCGCTTAATCGTGCGTACGAACCGTATCTTTGAAACTAGCCGGTCTAAGCTTAAGCTTAATTAAAGACCCGTTAGGATTATAATAGGTTATCATAAACCTTCGTTCCAGATTAGGAGTACCAGTAAAAGCTACTTGCAATTTGCTTATTGTGATTTATACATTGCTCAGGTAAATACTTTTAACTTATTTTCCCTATACGGGCTTGGGTTACGGTATATAGCATACCGCTTGATCGGGCATCAAATTCTCCACCGTTGAGTGGGTAATTGAATAATTTGATCGGCTCGTTTAAACAGTCTTGTTACTTAAAGCCTTTGGGGGCTTAATGACCATGTCCCGGATATCCTTGGCATCATTTTACGAAATGGCCACGACTTAAGCGCGGGGTGTAGGCGTACACCCGTCAGTGCACAAAAGAATATTGTGGTGTGTCTATTGATCTTTAACCCGGACTTGATCCAGGCTACTGAACGCACAAGGAACATGTAATTCGTTCACAAGATTATATATTTAAATAATTCTCCCAAGTTAAATAAAAATGTTTATGTCACGTGCATCCAAACCAATTTTTAATCATTTTCCAAAATGAGTCAGTTGAATGTATTTACCAGTGTAAACTGACGTATTTTCCCAAAAAGATTAAATGCAGGTACTAAGCGAAATTGGCTGGGATTTCTCCTTAGCATCATTAGAAGTCTCGCAAGCTTAAGATGCCTGAAGTCTGTTGAACTATTGTCTCATGTTTTTGTTTCCGATCCATCTGTGGATAAACATCCGAATATTGTGACATTTGATATTACAATATTAAATTCGGTTGTATTATATATTTTAAATTGCTTCCGCTGTGCATATTAAATATTGTGTTGTTTGACTATTATGTTGCCAACCACGTCACGATAATCCCCCACCGGGCCCACCGGTGACACGTGGAAATCGGGTGTGACAGGTTGGTATCAGAGCCAACATTGAGTGAATTAAACACTAGCCTTTTGTGTTTAATCTCAATAACCCAATTGCACATTCTAAACTTTCAAGTCTAGACATATAACATAGGACAAATTCCACTTTGTTTGTGTTGTCCTTTATTTTGCATATATTTTTGTTTTTGTTTTGTTATCTCATATTATAATGACAGGATTTCAAAATGCCGCCAAGATTCTTCAGGAGAAGAGGAAGAGGCAAGGGGCCAATCACCGCCCCCAATGATAATGAAGTTGGACCTTTAAATGTGCGAGCTCTGTCTACTACCGAGAGTGACGACCCACGGCAGAACAGGAGGAACTTGTTTGAACCAGCCAGACGATCGGTATCACACAACTCTACACCTCCGATCCAAAACCCTTATGGGCCACAACCGGAGTACGAGCCCAACAACCCCCAACCCTCCTACATACCATTACAGCGATCTTTATCGCATCATTCTTTCGGGGACCCCACACCTGCTTTCAGGGGCCGGTTTAACCCGGCCAATTACATCCAAGAACACGTGGGTTTTAACCCACTGGGGCCAGAAGATCACTACTCCGGAGATCATGCGGACGACATGGACGAGGATACGGACCCCGTCGAACCCGCCAGTGGTACGCCAAATCATCCCATCGAGATCTCCGACGGATCTTCGTTCCACGGATCACCCTATGTTGGTCCGGATAGCTTTCAGGCGATGTTCACCAGGCATGAATGGTACTCTACACCTCCTCACCATTCATCGCCTCAGCAGCAGCAGCAACAACAGGATCCCTCTGTGGATTCCAGATTCGTGGCAGTCACGCCACCGCCTCCACCGCCGCCAGTGCAGCCGGCACCTCCATAACCGCCGAGGTGAAGGAGAACCGGTGCGCGCATGTCGTCACGAACATGGGATTTCCATTTCAGTTCCCCACGTCAATCCAGTGGCAGCCACTATCCGCCACATCAGGAGGACCCAAAAATGGGTGGACCTTCACAACCAGCTGTTCAACAGCCACCGCCGATGGGTTTTGATAACCCAATTCCAGCATATACGGGTTCCATGGCATACAACCCGTTTGAACCACCGACTCACCACAACTATGGTTACGCGGAGCCCGATCCTTACATGGTAGCGGCTAACTACAACCCCCAAGGACCCTATGGAGATCCATGGGGAGTAGGTTACCCGACTCAGGGGTACCAGATACCTCCTAGGCCTATTATCCGGACGCAATCGCAGCCGCCACGGTTTTCTCCCCCAGAAAGGGAGGAAATCCTACAAAGGTTGGATGAAGTAGAGCGAGGCTTCCACCGTGACCGTAGGGAGAGACAGAGCTTCTTCCAAGGATTGGAAAGCTTGATCAAAGGGAAGAACAAGAAGGATCATTGAATCCTTCCAATTGTTGTTGAGCCCCTGCGTGGGCCTGTATTTGCTGTATTTGTTTAAGCCCCTGCGTGGGTATGTATGTGTGTTGTTTTGACCCCTGCGTGGGTCTATTTTCCGTTAACCCCTGTGTGGGTATGATGTTTGTTTGTTTAAGGTCCCTGCGTGGACTAGTATGTTTGTTTAAAGTCCCTGCGTGGACTATTATGTTTATTGCTTGACCCCTGCGTGGGTAAATGTTTGTTTGAAAAGACCCTTTTAGGGCAGCGTGTAATATGTATAATTAATGGAATGTTTGTTTTATAAATTTCATGTTTGCCATATGTGCATCAATAATTTATATATGAAATAAATAAATCAACATCATTCCTTTTGAAAATAATCTGCCTAAGTAATTACTAATTAAGAATCTTAAAGAGTGAAACCTAGCCTTCGGGTCATTATAAGACCAGGCCAAGATGGTAAGACCTGTTCAAAAGATTCAAATCCCTGTTAACATCTGAAAAACATGTTAACACTCCTGGCAGATGTGATTCATTTGAAATCACACACATTATTATTATATAAGGATCTTTCAAAGATTCCAAACCCAATTAAATGATCTCTGAATCATGTGGTAAATCATCAATTAAGATGATCATACCTTTACCATACGTGGTAATATAGTGCCTACGGACCCTGCTCATTTCTATATGAGCCAAAAGACAGTGGTAGCTATGACTCCCTGTCAGATAAAGGTAATGAACTAGGTTCAAACCTCAAATGCTTTGATTCTCTGAAATCCTAGCATATAATTTATAAATGTCCTTGTGACTAGGCCTATTGTGCCAATATACCTTCATGTTTTGATTCTCTGAAATCATAACTTATAATTTAAATTGTCCATGTGACTAGGCCTTTTGTGCCACAAATAAAACTGTTATTGTTTTATAATTAGGATAAATTATTATAGAAATCCTAAATAAATATGATTAATAAATTAACCAAATATGGTCTCTGTTTACCATGGTTAATGAATTTCCCTAAGGGGCAATTTCATAATAAACTCCCAAATAAACTATTGTCCTTGTTTTCTGCAACAGTTCAATTAAAATGGCTAACTCGGACGAGGGTAATAGTCATCCAGTGGAGAATAACGAGAACGCCCGAATTAATTTAACGAGTGCTGAATTGAAAGCCATAATAGACGGCGCAGTTACACAGGCTTTGGAAAGGCAGTACGAAGAGTATAGTGGGACTCGTAGTAGGACCCTATCTACACAGCCTTCAAAGCCACCGTCCAAGAAGGACGACTCGAAGAAAGATGATGATCGACGCTCCTCGAACCACAGTGCTCCATCTCAGCAGGTTATACTAAACCAGGGACCCCGTGACAAGGGTTGCTCTTATAAATATTTCGTTTCCTGCAAACCCCGGGATTTCACTGGGGAGAAGGGAGCCATTGACTGTATGACGTGGCTGGATGAGATGGATACGGTTGTAGACATCAGCGGATGCGCTGAGAGAGACGTGGTCAAGTTTGTGTCGCAGTCTTTTAAGGGTGAAGCTTTAGCATGGTGGAGATCTCTGATTCAAGCCACCGGGAAAATCCCACTGTACAACATGTCTTGGGATCAATTTTTTGCCCTTATCAGGGAAAATTACTGCCCTTAACATGAGGTGGAGAAGATAGAATCTGATTTTCTATCATTGGTGATGACGAACCTCGACTGTCAAGCTTACCTAACGAGCTTCAACACTATGTCTCGGTTGGTTCCATATCTGGTAACCCCGGAACCAAAAAGGATAGCTCGTTTTATCAGTGGTTTAGCCCCCGAGATCAAGGCAAGCATGAAAGTTTCTCGGCCAGCGACCTTTAGATCAGTAGCTGACATTTCCTTATCCCTCACTCTGGATGCGGTCAGGCAGAGATCGCTGAGGAATAAGGAGGCTGAGAAGAGAAAGCGTGAAGATGATGGTTCACGAAAGTCGAGCAAGAAGCACCGTGGGAGCGGTGACAACAAGAAAGGATCGGAGTCAAGGAAATATGGGCATAATTCTGGTGAGAAGCCCAAATGCAAAATTTGCAAGAAGCAGCACTTTGGAAAGTGCAGACTTGAGTCGAACTCTCAGACTCAGTCAAAAACCTATGCTTGTGGTATATGCAAGTCCACGGATCATAAGACCCTGGATTGCAAGAAGATGAAAGACGCAACGTGCTACCGTTGCAATGAAAAGGGCCACATTAAAACCAACTGCCCTAAGTACAACAAGAAGCTTGAAGAGGCTAAGAAGACTAATGCTAGAGTCTTCAGGATGGACGCCAAAGAAGCAGTGCTAGACGACAACGTTATTACAGGTACTTTCCTTGTAAATGACGTCTATGCTAGAGTACTATTTGATTCAGGCGCTGATAAGTCTTTCGTAGATAACAAGTTTTGTAGATTGTTGAATTTACCTGTCAAAACCTTAAATGTGAATTATGAGGTGGAGTTAGCAGATGGCACCCTAGAAACCGTCTCTACTGTGTTAGATGGATGTGTTATATCCATTAAGAACCACTCTTTTCCTCTGTCTCTACTTCCCTTTAAGTTGGCCGGTTTTGACGTAGTTCTGGGTATGGACTGGTTATCTCATAACCAGGCCCAAATTGCCTGTAACAAGAAACAAGTGGTAATAAAGACTCTGTCTGGGGAACCACTTACCATTCGGGGAGATACCCAGTATGGGCTGCCTGAGCAAGCGACTATGCTTAAGGCTTCAAAATGTTTAAAGAAGGGTTGTGTCATCTACAGGGCACAAGTGATTATTGATGAGCCTAAACCAAAGATAGAAGACATCCCTGTCATCTCTGAATTCCCAGAAGTTTTTCCGTAAGAACTACCTGGTTTGCCACCAGATAGGCAAGTAGAATTCAGGATTGATATCATCCCCGGAGCAGCACCAGTTGCCAGAGCACCTTATAGGTTGCCGCCAACGGAGATGAAAGAGTTGAGGACACAGCTAGACGAATTGCTAGCCAAGGGTTTCATAAAACCTAGTTCGTCTCCTTGGGGAGCGCCAGTCCTGTTTGTCAAGAAGAAGGATGGATCGATGCGTCTGTGCATCGATTATCGTGAGCTTAATAAGGTCACGATCAAGAATAGGTATCCTTTGCCTAGGATCGACGATTTGTTCGATCAATTGCAAGGAGCAAGTTATTTTTCAAAGATTGATTTGAGGTCAGGCTACCATCAACTTAAGGTCAGAGATGAAGACGTGCATAAAACTGCATTTAGGACTCGTTATGGTCATTACGAGTTCCTAGTGATGCCTTTTGGGCTCACTAATGCACCTGCCGCGTTCATGGATCTCATGAATCGCGTTTGCAAGCCGTACTTAGATAAATTTATCATCGTTTTCATCGACGACATTCTTATCTATTCGAAGAACCAAGCTGACCATGAGAAGCATCTTCGATGTATTCTCAAACTCCTGCATCAGGAGAAGCTCTATGCCAAATTCTCCAAGTGTGAATTTTGGCTTCGGGAGGTCCAATTCCTTGGACACGTGGTTAGTGAGCGTGGTATCCAAGTGGATCCCGCTAAGGTTGAAGCAGTTATGAACTGGCAAGAACCAAAGACGCCTACAGAGATTCGTAGCTTCCTGGGATTGGCAGGATATTACAGGCGTTTCATTGAAAATTTTTCAAGGATTGCTGCACCCCTAACTTCCTTGACCAAGAAGAAAGTAAAGTTCGTTTGGGGCCCTAAGCAGCAAGAATCCTTTGATATTCTGAAGCAAAAGTTGAGCAATGCCCCAGTGTTGACATTGCCAGAAGGAACTGAAGAATTCGTAGTTTACTGCGATGCTTCACACACCGGCATGGGGTGTGTGCTTATGCAGAAAGGCAAGGTTATTGCCTATGCATCACGACAGTTAAAGGTGCATGAAAAGAATTACACCACCCACGACTTGGAATTGGGTGCCGTTGTATTCGCACTAAAACTGTGGAGGCATTACCTATATGGAATCAAGTGTGTGATCTATTCTGATCACAAGAGCCTCCAGCATCTGTTTAATCAGAAGGAATTAAACATGAGGCAACGCCGTTGGATGGAGACCTTGAATGATTATGATTGTGAAATCAAGTATCATCCCGGCAAAGCAAATGTGGTCGCTGACGCCTTGAGCAGAAAGGAAAGGGTGAAACCCATCCGAATCAATGCCAAGCGCATGAAAATAAAGAACAATTTGATTGAAAGGTTGTTAGCTGCACAAAAGGAAGCTGTGTTGGAAGCTAACTATCCTAATGAAAAGTTAGGAGTAACTGAGGAGCAGTTAACTCTTAGCAAGGACGGAATACTAAGATTGAATGGACGAATATGGGTTCCAATTTATGGAGGACTTCGAGATGTCATCCTCCAGGAAGCTCATAGTTCCAAATACTCCGTTCATCCTGGAGCTGATAAGATGTACCAGGATCTAAGGGCAAATTATTGGTGGATAGGCTTGAAAAAGTCTGTAGCCGCCCATGTAGCAAAATGCTTGACATGTGCGCAAGTCAAAGCCGAGCATCAGAAACCGTCAGGTTTGCTACAACAGCCTGAACTTCCTACTTGGAAGTGGGAAATGGTAACTATGGATTTTATCACCAAGTTACCTAAGACAAGGAAAGGAAATGATACAATATGGGTTATAGTTGATAGACTGACTAAGTCAGCACATTTCTTACCCATCAAGGAGACTTATAGCTCCGATATGTTAGCCCAGTTGTACGTTAATAAGATTGTAGCCTTACATGGCATACCTGTGTCTATTATCTCTGACAGAGATACTAGATACACGTCACATTTTTGGAAGAGTTTCCAACAATCCTTGGGCACACGTTTGAATTTTAGTATGGCTTATCATCCTCAGACTGACGGTCAGAGTGAGCGTACTATTCAAACGTTGGAAGACATGCTACGTGCATGTGCGATCGATTTTGGTGGTAATTGGGATAAGAACCTACCATTAATCGAATTCTCCTACAACAATAGCTACCATACCAGCATTAAGGCTGCGCCTTTTGAGGCATTATACGGTAGAAAGTGTAGATCGCCCATTTGTTGGGCAGAAGTTGGAGATGTCCAATTATCAGGACCAGAGATAGTCTTTGAAACGACGGACAAGATTGTCCAGATTCGTGACCGTCTCAAAGCTGCCCGAGATAGGCAGAAGAGCTACGCTGATCCAAAGCGTAAAGCTTTCAACTTTGAAGTAGGTGACAAAGTCCTACTTAAAGCGTAAAGCTTTCAACTTTGATTGTTCAAGGCTTTAATCGGGTCCCCAGGATAGATTCAAATCAAGATGTACGCACCTACATGTAACACCTCGAAAATTCGTGTTCAATGAAATAACGACACGTGTCATGTAAGACAAAACGCGTTATAAACCCAGATTTAATAAAGATGTTTTGGCAGGATTTAAAAGTGGTGTCATGTTAATTTTTACCTCTGAACGACCTCAATTATAAATCCCAAGACCCAAGTAAATGTATATTAAACATCTAATATATTTGTAAATCCAGAAATGTATTGACAATAATGGAATTCGAAGTGCATGATAGGTTTCTATGAAAATTCTTACGGTAAACCTTATTGTTCGGCACTTTCTTTTGGATTCAAAGAAACAAGGCAAGGTGGTAGGGTTATTAACTGTTCAAGACCCATAATAGAGCCCCCTTTATGTAAAATAATGTCCCAAATTCGATTTAAGTGGTTGCCCTTTCGAAATATGAAAGAACAACAAGTTTTTGGTCCTTGATGAAGGCTTGCGCACCAGAAGCATAAAGCCTTACGGTGCGCAAGCAGTGCCCAGCGAACAGAAAACCGACTGCAGCCTGTTTTGCATGATTTTGACCGATCTTGTTGGTATTTCTTCACTCATGAGCGACCCCTAAAATGTTCCTAGACCCTAGGGACACTTGTGGGACAATTGTGGTCAATTGTAGACTTAGTTGTCAACAATTTATGGTGTTTACAAACACTATATAAGGCCTCCAAGTTACAAAGATTCTTGCACTCACTTCTGATCATCTCTGGAACTCCAAAGCTGATTCCAAGACTTCCTAACCATCCATTAGACACGTGTAAGTATGCTTAACCTTTTCTAATTAAGTTTTAGCTTAGTTTTAGCTTAAAAGTCAATCCGTCATAATTAACGGCTGACTTTAAGATTAATCACTAATGGTCCAGTGATTAGTCGAATCAAAAGTAGTTATAAGTTGGTAATTATGTGGGTAATAAACCCTTAAAAGGGTTCCCCCTGATTACCACTCTAACCAGGTCAAAAGTCGGGTCAAACTTGCTAAGAAAAAGTCAACAGGATACTTAAACTCTAATTTATGCATAATTAGCAATGTAGATCATATACAACCTGTTTGATCATTGTTATAACTTGGTAATAAGTATAAGAACATGTCTAAACATGTTCAACCCGACAATTTCCTGTAAATACCCGGTTCGGAACCGAAAGTCACATAGTTTGACTTTCACTTTGACTTTCAGTTCTGACCCGTTTAGGCATGTTTTAGAAATGCCTCAGAGCTTAAATTGGACTAGGTTACATGTTAGTATAACCCTCTGTGATTATACACCTTGGTTCATTAGTTATCCAATTAATATGCATGTTTCCGTTAAATTGCTCATATGTTGACCATTATGCCCTTATTACCTTAAAACGTGATTTTTAGAAATGTAAAAGAGTAGAAACCTTAATTACTGATATATAAACTTGTATGCAAAATTTGACATCAGTTTGAGGTGTAGATTAAGAGTTATGCTCGTTAGCGTAAAATTAAAGCTTTATGTTAATAAAATGGCGTAATTAGCGTATAGCCTACTTAAACCTACTTTTTGATATCAAAATCTTTACCCAATGATGTAATATATTATTTTGGGATTTTTAAAGATTTTTAATTAATTTTAGGCTGAGCATAACTTATAGTCGTAGGCTTAATCCGGTAATTGTCGGTTTTGCCCTCACGGGCCATAAAATGAGTTTTACATATCTAAACGACTTCAAACCTTTTGCTACTGATCACCTATGATAAATAAATTATTTTAAGCCTTCTGGGAATATAAAAATATCAGATTTAAGTATCGAACCCGGAAACGGCGTTTAATCGATTTTTTAAGCGTTTTTAACGCATAGTATGTAATAAAACTATTTTAAACATACAAGGGTTGATACCTACTGATATTAGAGGAAAATTATAATATTTTAACAGTAAGCAAAGGTTGATAAACTCAGACTTCAGTTTTGAGCTTTTCGGCTTATGTGAAATTACCAAAATACCCCTACGGGGCATAGTTTGGTTATAATTGATAAATTTCACATATATACCTTACCCTACTGTTATAGCTCATTAATTTGAGTATGTTTGCTGATTACATCATACCTGTAACTCAGTTAAACACTTAAACTCTTTTACAACCTTTAAAATGACCAAACTACCCCTACGGGGCCTAGTTTGTGTTTAAACTCGTTTCGGGCATAATGAAAGACATCTTACTGATGTCACAACATACTTGAGGCATAATTAACTTAGGAAACCTGTATATGGCTCTCATGAATACCCGTCACGCTTATTACGCGTACGGTTCGGTTTATGTGACAAGTTTACATAAATTAGCCGAAACGGGTCAAACCTTAACGGTTTTATCTCAAAATCCAGAATGTGAATAATAAACCCATATTAAGCAAGTCTCTGAACTTATCGGGTCTAAATCACATTCTATCCGGTCTTCGCTTAATCGTGCGTACGAACCGTATCTTTGAAACTAGCCGGTCTAAGCTTAAGCTTAATTAAAGACCCGTTAGGATTCTAATAGGTTATCATAAACCTTCATTCCAGATTAGGAGTACCAGTAAAAGCTACTTGCAATTTGCTTATTGTGATTTATACATTGCTCAGGTAAATACTTTTAACTTATTTTCCCTATACGGGCTTGGGTTACGGTATATAGCATACCGCTTGATCGGGCATCAAATTCTCCACCGTTGAGTGGGTAATTGAATAATTTGATCGGCTCGTTTAAACAGTCTTGTTACTTAAAGCCTTTGGGGGGTTAATGACCATGTCCCGGATATCCTTGGCATCATTTTACGAAATGGCCACGACTTAAGCGCGGGGTGTAGGCGTACACCCGTCAGTGCACAAAAGAATATTGTGGTGTGTCTATTGATCTTTAACCCAGACTTGATCCGGGCTACTGAACGCACAAGGAACATGTAATTCGTTCACAAGATTATATATTTAAATAATTCTCCCAAGTTAAATAAAAATGTTTATGCCACGTGCATCCAAACCAATTTTTAATCATTTTCCAAAATGAGTCAGTTGAATGTATTTACCAGTGTAAACTGACGTATTTTCCCAAAAAGATTAAATGTAGGTACTAAGCGAAATTGGCTGGGATTTCTCCTTAGCATCATTAGAAGTCTCGCAAGCTTAAGATGCCTGAAGTCTGTTGAACTATTGTCTCATGTTTTTGTTTCCGATCCATCTGTGGATAAACATCCGAATATTGTGACATTTGATATTACAATATTAAATTCGGTTGTATTATATCTTTTAAATTGCTTCCGCTGTGCATATTAAATATTGTGTTGTTTGGCTATTATGTTGCCAACCACGTCACGATAATCCCCCACCGGGCCCACCGGTGACACGTGGAAATCGGGGTGTTACAGGTTGGTATCAGAGCCAACATTGAGTGAATTAAACACTAGCCTTTTGTGTTTAATCTCAATAACACAATTCCACATTCTAAACTTTCAAGTCTAGACATATAACATAGGACAAATTCCACTTTGTTTGTGTTGTCCTTTATTTTGCATATATTTTTGTTTTTGTTTTGTTATCTCATATTATAATGACAGGATTTCAAAATGCCGCCAAGATTCTTCAGGAGAAGAGGAAGAGGCAAGGGGCCAATCACCGCCCCCAATGATAATGAAGCTGGACCTTCAAATGTGCGAGCTCCGTCTACTACCGAGAGTGACGACCCACGGCAGAACAGGAGGAACTTGTTTGAACCAGCCAGACGATCGGTATCACACAGCTCTACACCTCCGGTCCAAAACCCTTACGGGCCACAACCGGAGTACGAGCCCAACAACCCCCAACCCTCCTACATACCATTACATCGATCTTTATCGCATCATTCTTTCGGGGACCCCACACCTGCTTTCAGGGGCCGGTTTAACCCGGCCAATTACATCCAAGAACACGTGGGTTTTAACCCACTGGGGCCAGAAGATCACTACTCCGGAGATCATGCGGACGACATGGACGAGGATACGGACCCCGTCGAACCCGCCAGTGGTACGCCAAATCATCCCATTGAGATCTCCGACAGATCTTCGTTCCACGGATCACCCTATGTTGGTCTGGATAGCTTTCAGGCGATGTTCACCAGGCATGAATGGTACTATACACCTCCTCACCATTCATCGCCTCAGCAGCAGCAGCAACAACAGGATCCCTCTGTGGATTCCAGATTCATGGCAGTCACGCCACCGCCTCCACCGCCGCCAGTGCAGCCGGCACCTCCACAACCGCCGAGGCGAAGGAGAACCGGTGGGCGCATGTCGTCACGAGCAGGGGATTTCCATTTCAGTTCCCCACGTCAATCCAGTGGCAGCCACTATCCGCCACATCAGGAGGACCCACAAATGGGTGGACCTTCACAACCAGCTGTTCAACAGCCACCGCCGATGGGTTTTGATAACCCAATTCCAGCATATACGGGTTCCATGGCATACAACCCGTTTGAACCACCGACTCACCACAACTATGGTTACGCGGAGGCCGATCCTTACATGGTAGCGGCTAACTACAACCCCCAAGGACCCTATGGAGATCCATGGGGAGTAGGTTACCCGACTCAGGGGTACCAGATACCTCCTAGGCCTATTATCCGGACGCAATCGCAGCCGCCACGGTTTTCTCCCCCAGAAAGGGAGGAAATCCTACAAAGGTTGGATGAAGTAGAGCGAGGCTTCCACCGTGACCGTAGGGAGAGACAGAGCTTCTTCCAAGGATTGGCAAGCTTGATCAAAGGGAAGAACAAGAAGGATCATTGAATCCTTCCAATTGTTGTTGAGCCCCTGCATGGGCCTGTATTTGCTGTATTTGTTTAAGCCCCTGCGTGGGTATGTATGTGTGTTGTTTTGACCCCTGCGTGGGTCTATTTTCCGTTAACCCCTGCGTGGGTATGATGTTTGTTTGTTTAAGGTCCCTGCGTGGACTAGTATGTTTGTTTAAAGTCCCTGCGTGGACTATTATGTTTATTGCTTGACCCCTGCGTGGGTAAATGTTTGTTTGAAAAGACCCTTTTAGGGCAGCGTTTAATATGTATAATTAATGGAATGTTTGTTTTATAAATTTCATGTTTGCCATATGTGCATCAATAATTTATATATGAAATAAATAAATCAACATCATTCCTTTTGAAAATAATCTGCCTAAGTAATTACTAATTAAGAATCTTAAAGAGTGAAACCTAGCCTTCGGGTCATTATAAGACCAAGCCAAGATGGTAAGACCTGTTCAAAAGATTCAAATCTCTGTTAACATCTGAAAAACATGTTAACACTCCTGGAAGATGTGATTCATTTGAAATCACACACATTATTATTATATAAGGATCTTTCAAAGATTCCAAACCCAATTAAATGATCTCTGAATCATGGGGTAAATCATCAATTAAGATGATCATACCTTTACCATACGTGGTAATATAGTGCCTACGGGCCCTGCTCATTTCTATATGAGCCAAAAGACAGTGGTAGCTATGACTCCCTGTCAGATAAAGGTAATGAACTAGGTTCAAACCTCAAATGCTTTGATTCTCTGAAATCCTAGCATATAATTTATAAATGTCCTTGTGACTAGGCCTATTGTGCCAATATACCTTCATGTTTTGATTCTCTGAAATCATAACTTATAATTTAAATTGTCCATGTGACTAGGCCTTTTGTGCCACAAATAAAACTGTTATTGTTTTATAATTAGGATAAATTATTATAGAAATCCTAAATAAATATGATTAATAAATTAACCAAATATGGTCTCTGTTTACCATGGTTAATGAATTTCCCTAAGGGGCAATTCCATAATAAACTCCCAAATAAACTATTGTCCTTGTTTTCTGCAACAATTCAATTAAAATGGCTAACTCGGACGAGGGTAATAGTCATCCAGTGGAGAATAACGAGAACGCCCGAATTAATTTAACGGGTGCTGAATTGAAAGCCATAATAGACGGCGCAGTTACACAGGCTTTGGAAAGGCAGTACGAAGAGTATAGTGGGACTCGTAGTAGGACCCTATCTACACAGCCTTCAAAGCCACCGTCCAAGAAGGACGACTCGAAGAAAGATGATGATCGACGCTCCTCGAACCACAGTGCTCCATCTCAGCAGGTTATACTAAACCAGGGACCCCGTGACAAGGGTTGCTCTTATAAATATTTCGTTTCCTGCAAACCCCGGGATTTCACTAGGGAGAAGGGAGCCATTGACTGTATGACGTGGCTGGATGAGATGGATACGGTTGTAGACATCAGCGGATGCGCTGAGAGAGACGTGGTCAAGTTTGTGTCGCAGTCTTTTAAGGGTGAAGCTTTAGCATGGTGGAGATCTCTGATTCAAGCCACCGGGAAAATCCCACTGTACAACATGTCTTGGGATCAATTTGTTGCCCTTATCAGGGAAAATTACTGCCCTCAACATGAGGTGGAGAAGATAGAATCTGATTTTCTATCATTGGTGATGACGAACCTCGACTATCAAGCTTACCTAACGAGCTTCAACACTATGTCTCGGTTGGTTCCATATCTGGTAACCCCGGAACCAAAAAGGATAGCTCGTTTTATCGGTGGTTTAGCCCCCGAGATCAAGGCAAGCGTGAAAGCTTCTCGGCCAGCTACCTTTAGATCAGTAGCTGACATTTCCTTATCCCTCACTCTGGATGCGGTCAGGCAGAGATCGCTGAGGAATAAGGAGGCTGAGAAGAGAAAGCGTGAAGATGATGGTTCACGAAAGTCGAGCAAGAAGCACCGTGGGAGCGGTGACAACAAGAAAGGATCGGAGTCAAGGAAAGATGGGCATAATTCTGGTGAGAAGCCCAAATGCAAAATTTGCAAGAAGCAGCACTTTGGAAAGTGCAGACTTGAGTCGAAGTCTCAGACTCAGTCAAAAACCTATGCTTGTGGTATATGCAAGTCCACGGATCATAAGACCCTGGATTGCAAGAAGATGAAAGACGCAACGTGCTACCGTTGCAATGAAAAGGGCCACATTAAAACCAACTGCCCTAAGTACAACAAGAAGCCTGAAGAGGCTAAGAAGACTAATGCTAGAGTCTTCAGGATGGACGCCAAAGAAGCAGTGCTAGACGACAACGTTATTACAGGTACTTTCCTTGTAAATGACGTCTATGCTAGAGTACTATTTGATTCAGGCGCCGATAAGTCTTTCGTAGATAACAAGTTTTGTAGATTGTTGAATTTACCTGTCAAAACCTTAAATGTGAATTATGAGGTGGAGTTAGCAGATGGCACCCTAGAAACCGTCTCTACTGTGTTAGATGGGTGTGTTATATCCATTAACACCTCAAGGATCTAAAGTTTTGAAGTTCAAGGGGGAGTTTGTTGATACACTCCCTGATTGTTTCACGTGAAGTCTTTGAAGATCCTTTACGAGAATGAATGCACCCTCAAGAGATGGAGAACGAGATTACGAACCTCGCGAGCAGCATCCAAGGGGGAGTTTGTTGATACATATTTTGTGGATACGGCTCGGCTCGGTTCGACTCGGCTACGAAGTGAAGGCCGTAGTCAAGATATCCTCCTATCTTGACTCGGTATGCGTTTTATTTCGTAACGTTTTATGTAAATGCTACTGCGTGTGTGCGGTATGCATATTTGTTAAGTCTAGTGTTGTCTTGTTTATGTTTGGTCCAATCCATGATGAAGCCCAGTTGACAAGTCAAGCCCAGGCCCAACATGAATTGGACGAAATCCCAGGACTTTGTCTGGTGAAATCACCTAGTGGTGAAAACACCTTTCGGGATGAAACCCAAATAAGACGAAATCACAACATGTTGGATTTCGTCCAGTTCTTGTTTTCGTCCACTTGTTGGTATAAATACACAGAACAGAAATACTAGAGAAGTCTGAATAGATTTCTGAGAGAACACACACACAACAGAGAGTTTATAGGTTTATCTTGTAAACATTGCATTGTAACCGTTTCAGAGTATTAATACATTGCGTGTTAATCATTGAATCTTTGTGTCTTGCGTGTTCGTAACTTGGTTTAACTTACCCGTTTGGATTCCGCACTTTCGGGTTTGTCGGAAAACAGGGAATAGAGGTTACTCGATCCTCCGGGTGGACCTACAAGTAGTGTGTTTGCCTTGGCAGCAAAACATGTTTCCTTTAAAAACATCATTTATTGTAACCAACTTTTTCGGCATACACAAATTTTAGATCTTATCACTAGAGGGAATACGAGAAAGGTGAGAGATGGGTGGAGTTTGGGGGATACTCACTGGAGCTGCAAGGATGGTCAATGATGGGATTGAGGGGTGGCGTTGTTGCAAGAGCAACTAGCCAGGTTCCATTTTTTTTCTTTTCTTTTTTGTTCTATTTTTAAAAAGAAACTCATGTGACCTCAATTTAACAAATTGTCTGCATATTAAAAACTGTGTCAATAAATAAGCATTCAATTTATCTTTCTTATTAAAATAACGTGCCATTTTTTTGGAAATCTTCCAATAGACATTATAGAATTAAAAGTTGAAACCATTTGAAGAAAACTTTGTGGCTATATTTAGCAATAACTAAATCATAACGTGTCAAAGTAGGTATTTGGAATAGTTGATGGGGGCTAGAGTAACGTCTTAGAGGTATGGTATTCCGAGGAAACTATGTAGAGGAGACACGTTTAAGGATAGCATTTTCCTAGAAGAAAGTGTGTAGGCTGCCTAACTGCCACCTTGCTTTACTTTTTTTTTTTAATGTGGGATGATTTAGACTTCTGGATTTTGTTCCCATGTTTAATTTTAAACATTCAACAACTTCCCTTGTTTATTATTTTTGCTTCAGTCACTTTTACATAGACAATCATATCTGTAAAATAAAAAAAGTACAATAGGTTAATATTCTATTGGAACATACCTAATGTCGCTCAACCTTGTTGCTTTTATTTTTGAAAAATAGATCTAGGTTGAACTCTATTTGTTGGACGAATTGGTGTAAATTCTTGTTGATGTAGTTGTCTGCCCTTGGTGTTTGTATTTACTGCCCCTGTTAGGGTATACAAGAGTTGCTCAACTGTTTTGAGTTCTAACGCAAACTTAAAATTATTGGGGTTTTCACAATTCTCATTATATAGTTATAGAAGCTAACAGACACTACAAATATCAAGATTTTAAGTAGTTGATCTAGTAAATGTCTGAAATCGACTTTTGCTTCGCTCTGATTCGTCCAAATCGGTTGGAAACTGAATAATAACGCCAAAACATGAATTAGGCTAACATAACCAAAATCCCGATTTAGCTCTCCCTCGTGCCTCGCGGGGGTGTCTGTTGATACAATTGTGTGTGGATGTCGGGTTTAACATTAGTAATACCCTCCCCGAGACGGCATTCCAACGACTACGTCGGGCAGAACCACGACAGCCGTTACGGAACCCTAGATCAATCGGGCAGCATATCTAATACGTATCCAGGGGTTATGATACTTACAACGGAGCAGAACCTCGTTATTTAGGGGGGTATTATACCCGACAATTGCTTTATTTATGCAGAATTTCGAGAGAGAAAGTGTGTGTGAGCATCGGACAACAAATGCCAACAGCCCCTATTTATAGTTGTGATCTTGGACTCTCTCGCGGCCCGCATAAGCCGAAGGGAATTCCTTCGCGGCCCGTGACGTAGGCTGGTAGGGCCGTAGGGTGAGTTAGTTACTGGTATAGCTTCGACGGTTGGCAGAACACGTGGCAACTCAGGGTTGCGCCACTTGCCCAGGCGCTCGCGGCCCGCGTAGACTCAAGTGAAGTCTGTCGCGGCCCGCCAGAGCCCCTATTTTCTTGTTTTTAATTTATTTTAATAATATTAAAGGTATTCGGGCCCTGTTTTCGCGTATTGGGTGTATTTTAGGACATATTGGGATATTTTAATATATTTAGGGTATCAGAAAAATTCAGGAGGGTTGTTATATAGTGTTCCACCATTCTAAGGCTGAGTTCTTAAACAGATTGGAAGCAAACATTATTTTATCCTCTTCCACACACTTGCTTATTTTTAAGACAGCCTCAGTCTTTTCTATCCAACGTAGAGTTGCAATGGGTCCTTCATTGTCCGAGAATTCTATTGGTTTGCAGGGCCAGAATTCTTTATAAGAACAACCATAACATGTGGTTCTTCTTCTTTTAGGAATAGGCACTTGAAGTATGGGTCCATTATTTACGCTGTGTTCCGGTTCAGTTGGTCGCTTAATGCTATGTTTACTTTTATTATCCGCTTCCCTAACTGTTTGAATAATAAATGGCATTGCATCTAAAATTCCTTGTGCCACTATGTGTTGAATGGCACTATTATCCACTTGGTTATTGTTATTGTTGTTTGGATTCTCATTATTCGGGTTATTGTCATTCTGGTTATTATCATTCTGGTTTTCCTAGTTCACTTCGTTGTCCATCTGAATTTTAAGCATTTACCACGTATTAATTTCACAAAATAATATTTAATACAACCAATCACACAACGCGCATATTGATCAAAAACGTCGAGCATTGCGACTTACTCTTTCTTATATATATTATGCATCTATTACAAACCAATACTGAAATTTAAAATTACAATACAACTGAAATAAAAATTACACTACTAGTAGGCATCCATAGCTATGATTATATATATATATATATATATATATATATATATATATATATATAGGGAGAGGATCATGAGAAAACTAGATATAAATGAGAAAACCAAAAAACTAACCAAAAAAGCACTAAAAAGGAGGGGGAGACTTTTAATGAAGGAGGGGTAAAATTGGAAAAAAAATATATAACTTTTCAAACATTTCCCATTTCTCCATACGATATCATTTTAAAACAAAAATGGCACCATAAGATCACAAATTTTTGTATCTTTCATTCAAGTATATTCGAGCATATTTTTGATGACATAAAAAAAGATTTATGGTGTCGTCTTGTTTTCAATACTATTATTATAGTAGTGCATATGTGCAATATAACATGTACTACAATTGCATTACATGCTTAAAATTAGCTTTTTGAGTCTAGTTTAGCTTTTAGGGTTAGTTTTTTTGGAGGTTTAGGATTAGGATTAGGTTTTTGGGTGTGGGGGGAGGGGGTTTAGGTTTTTGGGGGTGGGGGGTTTAGTTTTTTTTCGGGTTTACAATTGCATTACATGCTTAAAATTAGCTTTTTGAGTCTAGTTTAGCTTTTAGGGTTAGTTTTTTTGGAGGTTTAGGATTAGGATTAGGTTTTTGGGTGTGGGGGGAGGGGGGTTTAGGTTTTTGGGGGGTGGGGGTGGGGGGTTTAGGTGTTTTTCGGGTTTATGTTTAGGGTTTAGTTTTAGATTTTCGGGAGGGTGGGGGTGGGGGGGGGTTAGGCTTTTGGTGGGAGGGTGAATTTAGGTTTTTGGGGGGTGGGGGTGGGGGGGTTTAGGTTTTTGGGGGGTGTCGGTGGGGGGTGGGTTAAGTGGTTTAAGCTTTATGTATTAGTGCACATGTGCAGTACAACCAAAAAAAAATTTTTTTTTTTTTTTGAAAATTTTTTTCTAGGCATAAAAACTAGCGATTTTTTTTATTAAAAATTGTAAAAAAAAAAAAATTGGTATGTTTTTAGGTTTTTTTTTAGGCTTTTTTGGTTAGTCTTTTGGTTTTCTCATTTAAACTAGTTTTCTCATGATCCATCCCCTATATATATATAGGGTAGGGTTCTAGAGTGAACAAGGGTTAAGTTGTGAACAAAGTGAACAAATCCTAGCCATTGGTTTTATTAGATCTTGAGATATGATTGTAATCCAATTCATTAATTATTTATTAAAATAAATTAGGTATAATTAACTGCTAGGGATATTTTTGTCAAAATACAAGTTTTATAATTATGGGAAACATAACCGTATTCGTTTGAATTGATTGTGAGAAATCTTTTTCTCCCCATATTCATAGCTATGTATTCACTCTAACTAAATATCCTTGAAGTTTGCTACTAATCACAATTGTATATCTCTTTCAAAAAACCCCAACCGACGATTAAATCAACGTTGATGGAGAAGCAATCCTCCGGCGATAGAGAACAGAACTTGAAGGACAGTAAGTTTTAACTTCAGTAGCTTGATTCTTGATGTACATAAGTGTTAATTTCTGTTTTTTTAGATAATCAAAAAGTTAGGGTTTGTTCAATCGGATCGTATGGAATCAATAGGTTGTTGTGTTGTGTGTTTAATCGAACGATGTTCGTTTGAGAATGTGTTTTTGGCTGAGTTTTCATTCGATGACATGAGCCCTCTTTGTCGTCGGAATGTGGGTTCGGAATCGGATGTTCGACCGTGCTCTGTGTCGCCGGAAATCCTAATTCTGGCAAAGGGTTGGGGGTTGCATGTGTTCTTCATATTTTGGTAATGTTATTGTTGTTCACTGGTGTATTGTGGGTTGCATGTGTTGTTGATATTTTGTTGTAATGTTTTTGGTATACACTGGTGTATTGTATGTACAGAAGGTATAATTATCTTGTTTCGAAAAAAATGAGTATAAAAACGAAGTACACAAGTGTATTGGCATGTAGTGATTATGTAGAGCAATTTGATGTGTGTGTAAATGTGCTTGTTTTCATAAAAAATAGATAAAAAAGATATAGTCTGAATACACAGGTGTATCCATGGGGTGTAGCTTGCTTGTTATCTTCATAGGCTGATGTAATGTTACTAGTGTACTATATGTAAAGAAGGTATAGTCAGCTTGTTGTAAACATAAAGTAAAAACACTGAAGTACATATGTGGATTTTATTGTTTTTAATGTGTACACCGATTTATTGTATGTGTTAATAGGTTTTTTCAAGTACATATGGATAGGAACACATTTGGTATATGTAATGGAAAAGATATACAAGTAATTTTTTTATTTGTCTGCTACCTGGGTTTTACACATATGTATTGTACCAGGTTTTGTGATATCTCAGGTGATTGTGTTTATGGCTCTGTGTAAAACCCCTTCTAGGTAGGATATCAATTACTTCCATGAATTACTTAGCTAACCCCTTCTGTCTTCCCTGAAATCAATTCATTCACTTACGAAACCACTGCTAGGTAGGATATCAATTACTTCCGTGAATTACTTAGCTTATACTACTTTTACCTGATATATCTTTAAATATAATACCACCAACTCCATCCCTTAAATAAATGCAAAGTATCAGTCAAATATCTAATATACTCATCACAAATTACAAAATAAGATAATTTAGTGGACCAAATTCAATGCTATTGATATCATGTTGTCCAGAGAGCACATGTATGTTATAATATGATCAAAACTTTGCCAAATGAGGAAATGCTGCATTTATTTGCCATATGAGCAAGTTACATTTTTTTTAACTCCTAGCAAATTATTAAGTATTAACATTACATTGTTCTTGATGTTTCAGTTATGGTGTGAAGTTAGATGTCATTCGCGAAGAATTCAAGTCTGGTTTGGAGGCTCTACTAAAGGCAAAATCAACCAAAGCTATTTTTCTTGGTGTTTGATATGACGATGCTGAGCGTCTGGAAAAGTTCAGAAGTATTTAGATGGCTGGTTTTTGAAATTTCGATGTGAACTTTGTTTAAAAGGCTTTAGACGTTGGTTAATGTTTGTATTTTCTTTCTTTGTCGAAGTATTGTGTGTGTTGCGTATTGTCACTTTATACATCGATGTAGTGAAACTTATACAATCAGTGTGTTGATTCAAAAATATTGGTTTAGTAACAATACAGTACTAGATGAAATGCATGCATTCTGCTCATATTGTATGTGTAACGATCATTCGTAACTGTATTAATGTACTGTATTTTAAAATACAATGCTGTGTACATTTGTGAACAAAGGTTGTATACCAGTGTATATTAGCTGTCTTTGAACGTACATATGTGTACAAGGTTGTGTACACAACTGTTTTTTTACTTGTACACATGTGTACGTTTCATTTAAACACAGTATAACAAAACACTAGTCCTCATCATCTTGGCCCAAAACTTCTCCCCATTAACAAACCTCCCATTGCTATACAACCCAACGAGCAAAGTATTAAAAGTAATCAAATCAGGCTGACACCCATTCCTTCCTATTTCATCAAAAACAGAACCCGCCGAATCAAACGAACCCATCTCACACAACGCCTTGATCATTATATTATACGAAACAATATCCGGACTCACACCCATCTTCCCAGTCAAATCTGTAAAAATCCCATCAACCTTATCAAACTTCTTGGCACTAACACAAGCACCAAGAAGCGCATTAAAAGACTTAACATGCTGGCCACATTTTCTCTCAGGCATTTCGTCGAACACCTCGGATGCATGATCAAACATGGCAGCTTTCACATACAAAAAAGCTCAAAGACGGTAAGACCTGCCAGCAAAAATACAACTATGTTTCAATGTTTTTGTCGGGAAAATCAATGGACAACAGATACAACCGGGTTTAAAGTGGACTGCCGGAAAAAAGTTTTCAGAATCAAACCTGGGTTGCGATGATACAGCAGCTGCCGGATATCAAAGTTTTCAACTTAATGTTTCCAGATTAATGTTCGTCGGAAATCAATGTACACCGATTAATGTTCGTCGGAATCTTATGCCTTCTCCGATTAATGTTCACCGGAAATCAATGTACACCGATTAATCGATCTTCAGACGAAAATACGACGTGATGATGATGATGATGATCGAATACGGATTGATGTTGATGATGATGATCTGATGATGTTCTAAAACCAAATCGAACAACGAAGAAAAGAAACTTGCGATTTTGATTTTCTGCTTAATTTCTTGCATTTGAATCTTGATTCGTTTGAGGGAAATATTGAAATCACAAGATTATAGGAATCAGTTATCATGTTTGGTAACTGATTGTGATAAATCTCTTTAAAAGTTGATATATAATTTAAAAAATAAAATTAACTTTATATGGTTAATGACAATCCTACCCCTTATCATCTTAAACAAAATCAAGGGCTAAGATTAGTTCACACAGTTCACAAACAAGGATGTTGTTCACTCATGATCCCTATCCTATATATATATTTCATATACACATATTATATTATTATATTATTATTATTACTACTACCTCCACCATCACCTTCACTGATATGGATTCATTCAGAAATCCATATTGCGCTCGTCGTACTTCCAGACTAGTCGCTCTTCTACCTGCCTCATTCTCTCGCTACTTTCTAAAATCACTTCTCCAAAAGTTCGGAGCTCTTGCACATTTTATGCACTCATTGGGGGTGCAGGTGCTGGGACTGGGTTTGGAATCTGGGGCATGGGTTCCTGGTATGGGTAAGGATTCTCTAAAATTTCTCTAATGTATTGATCATTATCGTAGTAGGGATCTAGAGGGTCCAAACCTGGGTAAGCTCCTAGATTCGACATGGGCATGTCTTCTGGTATTGGGTAATGCTGCACATAGTCCCTATTATCATCTAACCACGGGTCATAGTCTGGTTCTAAGGGATTGGGTGCTGGTACCCTAGGTATCTCTTCTGGGTTAAAATCATGCATTTCGACTTGATTTTCTGGGTTGTTTTCTATTTCCATTGGCTGGTTAGGAAATAGTGGTAGTGGTTGGGGTGCTATCAGTTGCTCCAGGTTAGGGTCGGCAGCTGTGGTTGCTAGGATATGGAAGTTTGCTAAACCCCTATTAAGCATATGCTGGGCGTGGGAATCTGTCTCTCTTTTAGCGGCTGCTAGGGCTCTCTGCTGTTGTAACTTTTTCATTCGTTTCCTACGTTCATGTGCTCCCCTACTGAACCATCCTCTCTTTTTAGGAGGGAATGGCTCTTCAGACTGAGCCTTAAACATGAATATCCCGTCTTCTTTATCAGCAGAATACCCTGAGAGGGCAGGCTGTGAAGAGGTACCTTCGCTTCTAGGCGAACCGGACAACTGACGGTACGCGTCGGATGGTCCTTGGTCGCTCATACTGTAAACTAACAAATAGTCAAATAACACATAATAATAAAATACAATTATGCACGTAGTTTCGCAATTTATTTCCTAACACTTTAGATAAATTTTGGTGTCAGCAAAACACTTATGTGGCTGAATCAGTGGCTTAGCTCTGATACCACCTTCTGTCACAACCCCCGCCCCCTATCTGTCCCGGGAACGGGCGGCCGCGAACTCAGTGTTGGTGGTATCGGTGTTTATCAATTTGGCAGCGGAAATTTCATCAGGACCGTAGTTAGAAAATATTTTTTCAGAGTAAAAACCACATTTTATATAATTAAATATATTGGGATAAAACCAAATTTTTCATTACAAACTGATTTATAGGAATAAACCCCGTTTTATTGAAATAAAACATCTTCTTTATTTAGGTAAATTTTATAGCCACTTTTCCAAACCTTCAGGGCTGTCTAGTTGGCTTCTAGTTGGCTTTCATATTTTGCTACCTGAAACGCGTTTAAAAACATTTTGTCAGTGGGAAATATCGGTGAGTGAATCCCAGTTTAATCAAGAAGAGTTTTATTGATTTGCAGTATTGAGAGCGATTACAATGTTTATATCTACACAATTACTCATTCAGTACTGTCAATCCTGACTGGTGTGTTATATTACACATTGGCTAACTCTTTGTCCAATGGAAACGTGTCTCACATTTTGTATACAAAACCCCAACATACCGGCAGTAATTAAAGAATTACAAAGACTCAATCACTGCTAATCACATTGTAAAATATTTAAGGTTTTGTAAAAACAGTTTGCGAAAAGGTTTACAAAAAGGAAATTACTCACATTGTTGTCTTAGGTTTTCTGTAAAGGTTTCCTGGTGATTATCTATAATTTACACAAATGCACACGTGTTAGTATAATAACCCAATATTTACATTAGTAATACTCTCCCCGAGATGGCATTCCAACGACTACGTCGGGCAGAACCTCGACAGCCGTTACGGAACCCTAGATCAATCGGGCAGCATATCTAATATATAACCGGGGTTATGATACTTACAACGGAGCAGAACTTCGTTATTTAGGGGAGTATTATGCCCGGAAATTATGTTATCTATGCAGAAATTCGAGAGAGAAAAAGGAAATGAGCGATTGGAACTGAAGGCCTGAGTTCCCAATTTATAGGAGCAAATTTGGGGTCTCTCGCGGCCCGTGTAGACTTTGAGGGAGTCTTACGCAGCCCGCGACATAGGGTGTCTAGGCCGTAGCCTTGTCCGGTCACGAGTATAGGTCCAACACGTTGCTACCACGTGGCAGCTCAGGGCTGCGTCTCGACGACTGGCTGTTGCGCCCCGCGTAAGAAGTAGCCAAGGGCTACGCGCCCCGCGACAGCCCCTCAAATTTCGTTTTTATTTAATTTTAATAAAAATAATGGTATTCGGTGTCCGTTTTCGCGTATGAGGTGTATTTTAGGACATATTGGGGTATTTTAATTATTTTTAGGGTGTCAAAAATATTCAGGTGGGTTGTTATAATGAAGGTAATAAAATAATTCCTCAATAGCAATGAGTTATATAAAATTTTATATTTATTATGTTTATATATAAGAGCACGCAACTGTAAATATTATATTTACAGTAACAAGTACTAACGAGGTATGCTTAACAGGATGTTCAAGTTTACTCGGTTTGTTAGGAGAAATCAAAGTGAAAGGTCCTATATTTTATTAAGAGTAAATTACAAAAATCGTCCTTTATGTATGTCACTTATTGCAAACTGTGTCATTTGTCTTCAATAATTACAGAAAACGTACTCGATGTTTGCAAACCCTTGCAAGTTATGTCCTTTAACCCTAACTCAGTTAATTTTTTGTGGTTAAATCTGACCAAATGGACCTCACATGAGGGTATTTTGGTCATTTTACTCTCACGTGGGGTCCATTTGGTCAGATTTGACCACAAAAATACCCTCATGTGGGGTCCATTTGGTCAAATTTAACCACAAAAATTAACTGAGTTAAGGCTAAAGGACATAACTTGCAAGGGTTTGCAAACATCGAGTACGTTTTCTGTAATTATTGAAGACAAAGGACACAGTTTGCAATAAGTGACATACATAAAGGACGATTTTTGTAATTTACTCTTTTATTAAAACTCACAAAACTAACACAAAATACAATGTCGGGGTTAACTAAAGCGAAAATAAAGTTAAATGAAGTTGTGGGTGATAATACAGGTCTAAATGAAACAAAGTAAAATTAAACTAAAATATATCTAGCATTGAATGTGAATACATCACCAAGCTAGTGCCCCATTATAGTGTCCTTCAAATTCTACAAAAGAAGGTTCTAAAATAAACAGTGACATCGAGATTATCAAGCAAATTAAATGGCTAAAAACAAATATGAATTAAACTCATATTCTCGTTAAATGGAATCATTGTTGGATTGATCTTATCACATTATATCTCATAGATTGCATTAATCTTATCACAATATATTTTATAGTTAGGCTCAGTATCGAGTTTATTTAAGTTGATGTTTATGTTAGGTGTGGTTTTATATAAATAGGGTTTGATGTAATGGTATATTATACGCTTATTTCCATGTTTCATTATTAAATAAAACAAGCCCGTCTAAATTAGGGATGGGATCGTTACCGGTACCGAAATCGCCAAATGTAGGTACCGGTATCGAAAATGATTGGTATAGTACTGTACGATTCCTGTGACAGGTTTTTTGAAAGTAAAATTCAGTAAAGTACTAAAACTGTAGCGAACAGAAAATACGGGCACTGAAAACGTCAAAAAGTTGGTACCAATTCGGTACCGAAAACAATTCGATAATGGTACTAATATGCATACATTAAAAACGTATATAACCATAACTAATATGCTATATGCATACATTAAAAACGTATATAACCATACCTAATATGCATACATTAGCATATTATTTACAAGAAAAACGAATAATAACGAATATGGTTTAAAAATATATAATATAAATAATAAAAGTTTGAATTTTTATATATGTACTAAGATTTTTTGTTTTTTTAATATTTAATTTAGTAATTTTTCTAAATTAGAATATTATTTGAGGGGAAGTTTAAAATTAGGATGAAATATTTGGGGGGGGGGGGGGGGGTTAGGATAAAATTTTTAGAGGGGAAGTTTAATTTTACTATGAAATATTTTGGGGGGAGTTTTAAAATGAAGTATTTTGAGGGTAGTTTTAAGATGAAATATTTAGAGGGGAAGTTTAAATTTTAGGATGAAATATATATTTTTTTTTTTTTTTTGGGGGGGGGGGGGATTTTTAAGATGTTATAAGTTTAACATTTGGTCACACATTTTTTTTCATGACATTTCATATCATTTCGTCACACAAAATAAACAAAGGGACGATGGTGTGATGAATGTTTTTATGTAAAGTCACATGAAAATTTGAAATTTTAAGTGTCACTATTGTCTAGCCTTTGGTCACACAAAATAATATATATGGCCATATGCATTAGCTTTTAGCCACATTATCAAATATATATTGTAGTCGTAGATCACATTTAGCCACTTCTTTTTAGTGTGACTGTTTTTTCTTAAGGTGTGGCTAAAGATTTCGAATACATGTGTTTTTAGTCACATGAATCAAATACTATAGTCGTAGATCATATTTGGTCACACTTTTCTAGTGTGACTAATAAATGTCATACTTTTTTTTCTTAAAGTGTGGCTAAAAGTTTTGAATACATGTGTTGGTTGTCACATAAAAAATAATATTGTGGTTATAGATTACATTTGGCCACACTTTGCTAATGTGACTAAAAAATGTCACATTTTTTTATTAAAGTGTGGCAAAAGGTTTCAAATACATGTGTTTTTGGTCACATGAAACAAAAATAAGTGGTTATAGATTACATTTAGCTACACTTCTTGAGTTGTGGCTAGTAAGTGTGGCTAAAAGTTTTGAACTGGTATATAATGGTCACACTAATAATAAAATGTGTGGCTAAATGTATATTAAAATGTTATAAATGACTTTTAGTCAAACATTTTTTCAAATGTGTGGTAGGGTTATTTTGCAAAAAGTGTGGTCGTAGCCCATTTTTGACGTAGTGTGAACCCCATGCTCGATCATCATCATCATCATCATCATACTCAGTAAATCCCACCAATAGCAAAGCTAAGGTAGGGTCTGAGGAGGGTAGATGTAGACAGCCTTACCTCTACCCCGTAGGAATAGAGAGGCGGCTTCCGGTGAGACCCCCGGCTCGATTGTAGTTTTGTATCAAGCCTTGGACCTAAGACACATAACACTCAAACAATCAGGACAGGACAGAGACTGATTGGTGCATGTACCCCCGTGTCTTTTAGCTATCAACGTCACCACATGATGCATGATTAACCATCCGCCGCTTTTAACATTATTTTCACGAAATTAGTAAAATAACGTTAAAGTTAGTACCATTTCACTTTTGCCCCCCGAACCCCATGCTCGATAAAGGTAATAAAATAATTCCTCAATAGCAATGAGTTATATAAAATTTTATATTTATTATGTTTATATATAAGAGCATGCAACAAGGAGAGACGTTACAGTAACAAGTACTAAAGAGGTATGCTTAACAAGATGTTCAAGTTTACTCGGTTTGTTAGGAGAAATCAATGTGAAAGGTCCTATATTTTATTAAAACTCACAAAACTAACACAAAATACAATGTATGGGTTAACTAAAGCGAAAATAAAGTTAAATGAAGTTGTGGGGTGATAATACAGGTTTAAATGAAACAAAATAAAGCTAAACTAAAATATATCTAGCATTGAACGTGAATACATCACCAAGCTAGTGCCCCATTATGTAGGTCCCTCGGAGGATGAGGTCAAACCTTATCCTTGTTATGTCTAACACACTAGCAAGTGCGGAATCCAAGCTAGAATGCAAACCGGTAGTTTATACGAGAGCACAAACAAGAAGGAGAAAGATAGACACACGAGATATCAAAGTTTTCTCTTGTATTTCAGTGGACACGGTTACAGCCCTTGACCACAGAAAATATGCTCTCTACAAGACTTAGTTCACTCACTTCTCACACTTTCTCTCTTAAAATGAAGTGAACACAATACATGGGTATATATACCCATCACAGCACGTCTGGTCGAAGGATCAGATAGACTGATCGAAAGATCATCTATCGATCTGAAACCTACCGAAGGATCACATATACCTCGAAGGATGATATCCTTCGAGGTCCATCAACATCCATCGAAGGTTTATCTTTCGAGCTCATCGAAGGATCTAAACAATCCTTCGATGACTCATCCTTCGACACAGACAACTTACAAACAATGTGCTAACTGTTTGGCCAAGTCAGACCGGAGGATGGTTGACTTGGTCAAACTTACATCGAACACACATATTAACAAACCTAAGACGTAACTCAGACTAACACAAGACATTGTTTTGTATCATGACGAAATACAGACAAAGTACAGACACAAGTGCACCAACAAACTCCCCCTTGGCTGTAGCTTTGTCTCGATCTTCGTGTCTTCAAGTCTTTGACGTCCTTTCAAGTCTTCAATGTCGAAGGATCTTTAAAGTCTTCACGTTTTGAAAGCAGAAAGTGTACCAACAAACTCCCCGTTTCATGTAGGAAGTGTGTTGACAAACTCCCCCTTAACATAAACTCCCCCTTGAGTTATGCTCGAGAAAGTCTTGATCTTTACAACTTGAGATCCTTGTGGTGTTGATGATGGTCAGCGGCAACTCGATCATCTTCATCATTTGAGTGCCTTCACGTCGTGTCTTCATTCCAAAGCTTGTCATCGACCATGTTCTCCTTGCCTTTAGAATCTGCACATGCAAGAAATCTAAACGCGTAATGAGAACAACTGCTTGGGATATCATAGGTAAACGACACACATGTGACCATTGTTCAATCAAACACCGTCCGACAGTTTGAAACTTTAATAAAATTTATCAATTTCAGTTTTTAACTTTCAAAACTTGCAAATTTCGACCATTTATGAAGAATCAGTCGTTTCGGTTTTCAATCAGGTTTCAGGTAACGAAGCCTCGAGATCCAACATCGTACAATCGAAAATAAGACAGAAATAAAATCTTTTTGGCTTTTATAAAGTTTATATTAAAACACACCTAAAATCTTTTTGGAATTTTTGAATATTTCAAATGTAAAGACAGAAAGCAGTAAATAAATATATACAAAGGTGCAGAAACTGAAAGCATTAAATAAATATTTACAGACATTCCTTTTGCGAGTTTCGAGGGTAAGAGAATCATATCAGTGTACGGTCATGCCAAAACGCTCTTGTTGTTCAATTAGATAACATTAAGATAAGCATCCTATAACAATTATCGGTATTGTTGTCCACATAAGCTCAACTTATCATTTGTAATCATGGCGAGGGGATACGTTAAGGTATGATTTATACTTACCGACCGGTGTTCATCCACATCACGACACATTCCCGTATCAAGGTATGCACGAGGGTTCATCTTACCGGTGAGTATACCGATTATCATCTGTTTGACCGTATATGATGTGAGATTCTCACTTATTTTGATTTGAAAACAAGCCCTATGTGATAGAATCACTTATTGATGAGGAACTTGATTTTCATATGCATGAGGGCACAGGAGTAAGTCCGTGAACAGGTCAGTACTTTCGTACAGCAGAGAGACGAACTTGACTCCCGGATAAATGTGATATATTATCACTTATTTTGGACATGTGATTGTTGATCACTTATTGAGGTCGAATGCAATATGTACACGTATGTATAGTATCATGGAAGATCTAGACTTGCGTCCCCGTTATTTTTCGGTAAAAGATACAACCATGATACCCAGATGATAAGCAGCATAAAGACCGAATATCTCAGAACCTCGGCAATCTCTCAAACGAAATTTCGGTACTAAGACCATATGCCAATGAATGGTTCCCACCTGGTCTTCAGTCGATTTAAGATTTATATCACCCTGCACACTTTAAAATGATTGTGAGCCTACCGATACATCTTATATAGAGCTGCTTATCGTTTTTCATTTAAGGTTTAAAGAGGTTTGGACAGACCACTGATGTACTATCATTTTCTCTTTTTCTCGCCAGGAAATTCATTTTTGTTTTTCTATTGTTTTTGTGTTTTTGAAATTTTTCGATGTTTTTGGATTTTTTAAATTTTGAATTTACTCCCCCTAAAATCAATAAACTAAGACAAATTTAAAACACAAAGGTATTTACAAAAATGATTTTCCGATGTTGGTTTTACTCTTGCTTGACCTTAATGCCGTTTACCAGTAATAAATAATCAAATCTTGATTTGTCAAATGCTTTGGTAAAAAGGTCGGCACGTTGGTCATCAGTGTGGACGTAAGCAACATCGATTAGCCTTTTCTCAAAGCAATCACGTATGAAATGATACTTAATTTCGATGTGCTTAGTCTTTGAATGCTGCACAGGATTTCTAGTGATCTGTAAGGCAGCAGAATTATCAACGTAAATAGGAGTAGTTAGGAATTCAAAACCGTAGTCGCGCATTTGTTGTTGGATCCATAGGACTTGGGAGCAACAACTTGAGGCAGCAATGTATTCAGCTTCGCATGTTGATGTAGCGACGCACGTCTGCTTCTTGCACTGCCATGTGACTAGGCGATTTCCCAAAAACTGACATCCAGCCGTTGTGGATTTGCCGTCGATTTTGCATCCGCCAAAATCAGAATCACTGAATGCGATCAAGTCAAAGTTATTATCCCTAGGGTACCATAGACCGGTGTCAGGGTAACCCTTCAAATAACGAAAAATCCTTTTTACAGCTGCAAGATGTGAGGCCTTCGGGTTGACTTGATATCTGGCAAGCAGGCACGTTGGGTACATTATATCTGGTCTTGATGCTGTGAGGTACATAAGAGATCCGATCATCGCGCGGTAGTATGAGGGGCTAACAACTTCACCCTTCAAGTCTGGAGTAATTCCGTGATTTTGCGGCAATGGGGTACCGATGGGCGTTGCATCAGACATCTGGAACCGGCTCAAGATGTCACCAACATATTTAGTCTGATGGATGAATATCCCAGACTCTGTTTGTTGTACTTGTAGGCCCAAAAAGAAAGTCATTTCCCCCATAGCACTCATCTCGAATTTATCCTGCATAATGCGCTCGAAATTCCTACACAAAACATCATTAGTAGAACCAAAAATAATATCATCAACGTATACCTGTACCAGTAGAAGATCTCCATCTTGTTCTTTGATGAAAAGAGTACAATCGATAAGACCTCTGCGAAATCCATTCTCCAGCAGATAATTAGATAAGGTTGCATACCAAGCTCGCGGTGCTTGATGTAGACCATAGAGAGCTTTGTTGAGCAACCAAACCCGATCGGGATGGATAGGATCTTCAAAACCTGGAGGCTGTTCGACGTACACCTCTTCTTCCACCACACCATGTAAGAATGCACTTTTCACGTCCATCTGGTATACCTTGAAACCTTTGAATGAGGCATAAGCCAGAAAGATTCGAATTGCTTCTAGACGTGCAACAGGTGCATACACTTCGTTGTAGTCGATCCCTTCTATCTGACGAAAACCTTGAACGACTAGCCTTGCTTTGTTTCGAATAACGACTCCACGGTCATCCTTTTTGCATTTAAACACCCAACGGGTACCAATCTTCTTGTAACCAGCAGGTTTCTCTACGAGTTTCCAGACACCAAGCTTCTGGAATTGTTGAAGTTCTTCCTGCATTGCTTCAACCCAAGAGTTATCTTTCAAAGCTTCTTTCCAAGTTCTTGGCTCTTCCTGTGAGACATAACACGCGAAAGACCAATCATTCTGTTGACCAGATTCTCTAATCGCCGCATATAAGCCTGCATTGTTGTTGTTTCGCAACATGTTTCTTGTTTGAACGCCACTCTGTACATTTCCGATGATGTTTTGTTGAGGATGGGTATTGTGAATCCTTGTTTCTGGATTATCTTGAACTGGAATATTTGTACCCAGATTGTTGAGATTGAGATCAACAACCAATTCAATACCCGGAATTGACGAAGAGGATGATGCAGTAGCTTCAGCTGTTCTAGGGACAACCCCTGGAGGTGTACCCTCTGAAGTACCATGAACTGCTGTTATTGGAGCTTCTTGATCTGCATCGAGAAATTCATCATCCTCTGAAGATTCGTTCAATTCGGTAGCATCGTGAAAATCCTCATTATCGAGAGCATTATTGTTCACTGAAGATGGTTCTTTATTGACAATAATGGGACGAACCAACGGTGAATCTATTGCGTTGTCACTCTCGAAAAACATCCTTGCTGCAGCATTTTCTTCAACTGCTTCAACATTGATCGAATTGAAAAAGTCATCGTACTCAAACATCCAAGGCTGACCAGGATTTCTAACTGGCAAAGTGTGCCTTTGTACTCTGACTTCAGACCATTCCTCGACCCTTTTAGTCTCTAGATTCCAGACTCTTAAGTTCGGGGTGGAATACCCAAGAAAGTATCCTTCAATGGCTCTTGCCCCAAACTTTCCATTAGGATCGATTAGTGTGCACGGAGCTCCAAACGGTTCAAGATATGACAAATCTGGTTTCCGTTTGTTAATAAGCTCAAAGCAGGTCTTGTTGTGCCTTTTGACTGTAAGGACTCGGTTCAACGTGTAACATGCAGAGGCCACAGCTTCAGTCCAGAATGGAATCGGCAATTGTGACTCTACCAACATAGTCCTAGCAGTCTCAATCAATGTGCGGTTCTTACGTTCAGCGACGCCATTCTGTTGAGGAGTATAAGCTGCACTAAATTCGTGAAGAATACCTTTTGAAGTGCAAAACTCCGCCATGGCATGATTTTTGAATTCAGTACCATTGTCGCTACGTATCCGCCTAACCTTCAACTTATATAGATTCTCAATCTGAATGATCAAGTTTTTGATAATACCGAAGGTTTCACTCTTGTGTGCCATGAACGCCACCCAAGAAAATCTTGAATAATCATCAGTTATCACGAGGCAATATTGATCATTCCTAATACTTTTGTGCTTGACAGGACCGAACAAATCCATGTGCAGACGTTCAAGAGGAACAGCCACCGTGTTGATTTTCTTTGTAGGGTGTCGCTTCTTCGTTTGTTTTCCTTTCTGGCACGAGACACAGATGTCTTGAAGATGAAAGTTTTTAAGAGGAACACCATTCACCAATTCATTTGACACCAAATGATTCATTTTGCGTAAGTGAATGTGACCCATTCGTCTGTGCCAAGAGATTGAGTCTTTTTCTGTGGCTTTGGAAATGAAACAAGTTGCATGTGCAGACGTTGTGATAGCTTGGCTCATATCAAGGACATACAGATCATTTATCCTTGGAGCCGACAAGAGAATCCATTCTTTTGGAATTTTGAAGCCGGGTTTCAGCACATAACATCCATTTGCATCAAAGTGTACTGAGAACTGCTTATCACAAATTTAAGAAACACTAAGAAGATTGTGATCAAGTTGTTGTACGAAGTTGATCTTATCAAAACTCACAACCCCGTTGGAAATCATTCCTTCACCCGTAATATATCCGCCTTTATCTCCAGCAAAAGCAACATAACCTCCTCTAATAGATTTAACGTCGTAGAGAAGCTTCATGTCGCCTGTCATGTGCCTGGATGCCCCACTATCAACAATCCAATGACTACTGATAGTTCCTCCTGGAACACCCTGCACATGAACTCACTTGATTAGTTGGAGATGGGGACCCAAGCCATTGTGGTCTTGGGTCTTCCATTTTCATCAACAACAATAACTTCTATTCTTTGATGATTCATAAATTGTGATGGTCCCTCTGAACTTGTGGTCAATTTAGGTTTCCATGTCTGTTTTGTTATACCAGTTTGATTGTTTAAAAATTTAACTTCGTGATTGTTTGAAGTTTTTGAAAATTTTGAGTTTTCTGGCTTAACTGAAACAGATTGTTTTTGAACCACATCAGTTTTAAGTGCCTTTTCAATCACCTTGACTTGTTGGCGTTTCTGTTTATTTTCCCTTTCTCTTACAAGTCGGGGATCTTGTTTTACAGAAACATATCGCTTTTGGTGACTGCGTTCACGGGGATCATCTTCTTTGGCTTTCAACTTATGAAGATACGGGCAATTTCGAATGATATGCCCAATTTCACCACATTCAAAACATGATCTTCGTTCAACAAACCCCGAAGTATCATGTGATCGTCTTGCCGATGATGAACTTTGTGATCCCGAGGTACTAGGTTTTGAACTATTTGGTTCATTTCTTTTCATCACAGTTGCTTTCTTGACAAAATCTAAGTTAGATTGGTTTTCAAACTTTTCGATTTTGTCCGTTCCCTTAGATTTCATAAAGTTCACATTCTTGTTCTTCTTTTGATTTGGCTTCTTTTGACTTTGAGCCGGCAAATTTCCTTTTTGTTTGTTATGATTTTGCTGCCTTTTCTCTGTTGGTAATTTCTGATTGCCAAATTGTTTTCTAACTTCACCCTTTGGGATAGGAGGGCACTGTGTTACCACAACGTGTGATCCTTTCTTTCCCAGAAATTTACTTGTCGAATTCTCAAAAACTTTACTGATTAGGGATTGATTTACATTCTTAATCGGAAAATCTTTGTCAGAATAAATTTTATTATCACCAACAAGAGTATACAGCAAATCCACACTCTCCGACTCTTTTGCAGACGAGGACGCAATTGCAACAGTCTTAGCGGGTTTTGCAGGAGGATCACACAGAATATGATTCTCAAGAGGTATGTCCTCTTCTTTTATCACCGCATCAGACTTTGCTGAATCAGTATCATCAGATTCATCATCAGAAGAATCAGCATCCTCAACAACAACTGGAGGATCCTGATTCTGTTCAGCAGAAGACACACATGTATCTGCTGACACATCCGAATCTGATGTTACTTCTTTCTTGTATCCGAGTCCTGTTGCAAATTCATTAACATCTAGAGGAACAGATGGTTCAAAGAAAGTTCTATCCTCCTCGTCAGGCATGGCATCATAATTGTGTCTCACAGGTGGTGGACATTTCTTGTAGCCTATGCATGTGACATCCCGTTTCTCTTTCTGTACGTCAATGATGTGATCCAACACATAGCTAGAGCTCAAATAACTGTCTAGCTTAAGTTGGATCGCCTCACTTTCAGTTTTGACACAAGCCATTTCCTTTTGCATTACCTCAAGGCGAGTTATATACAGATTAATGTCAGTTTGTTTTCTGGAAACCATTTTAGTTAACTCGGTTTTATCTTTCTTTAATTTTTCAATTACCGATTTAAACTCCTTTTCATGGTTTTCATAAAACATGTTGGCTTCAGTGCACTTCGAGAGATCCACGGTCAATTTCTGATTGTGGAAGAATGTCACATCATATTTCTCTTGCAAAGCCTCGTGTTTGCTTTGCAATTCACACCACTTATCATTCAATGAAACATGTTTGTCTTGCAAGTCAAACAAACTAGCTTGTAAAGCATCATGTTTGCCTTGCAACTCAGACATGTTTGCCTCTAAATCAGCACATTTAACATTTAAACTATCACAGTTATCACAACTAACAGCAATGGGTTCATCGACACATACCTGACTTGAAGAACTGTCGACATTAGCCATAAAGGCTGAATGGAGAGAAGACAAAGAATAAGCAGCTTGATCCACCAAAATAGATCTTCTTTGAATTCCTGCTGCAGCTTCTTCCAATAGCTCATCAATATCTGCATTAACTGACGCACTTGATGTGTCATCTTCCTGATCATTCCCTGAACTCGAGGACTCTTCATCTGAACTTCCACTGTAACCGGAGCTGTCTTCATCTTCAGAAGATTCATCACCATTGGTGGAAGATTCTCCACCACTGGCGTGTTTAAGATCCTTGACAACTTCAGCAAAACAAGTTGTTCCATCTGGAGCATCATTTCCCAACTGAAGCGACCAATCACAACCTTCATCTACTTGAACCACAAGTGCCTGGTTGGCGTTAGATGGTCCTGCTTGACTCTGGTTGTTGACAGGCACCAATGTGCGCTCATTGTTCCTTACTTGGTTCTGATTTGCCCTGTTGCCTTGACCTCTGAAAGGATTTTGGTTTCCATGTTGAGATGGCCTCGTACATTCACGTTTGAAATGACCACGTTCACCACAATTGAAACACTTAACAGCCTGCTTATCAAACCCATACTTGGTGTCTTTCTTGCTTTCCAAGCTGGTTCTGCCGGTTCTTTCCATGAAATCCTTTGCTCGCCTAACAGCACTGGCAAAGGCCCACTTGATGTCCATCATCTCCATCTCCTCTTTATCGATCTGCTGATAGTCTTCTTGAGTCAGATTAATGTTGCCAATCTGACCTTCCACTAATCCACAGTATGCGTTCACCAAAGTGTTTAGAAGCTCCATATGTTCTTTTGCTACTTCAACACTGACTTTAGAGAAACTTGAAGTGTCGAGCCGTACTGTATTTGGCTTTGATTGCTGACTAGCAGATGATGTGCTTCCATAACATGCTTGCTGTTGAGGAGGAAGTGGATTCCCGTATAAATCTGTTGGTCCGGTAGATCGAACAGGTAATGGATTTCCGAACATATCAGTTGCTCTGATAGGTCGTTGGCTTTGCTGTTGTGGTACTGGTTGAGGGACTGGTTCAAGCGGATTTCCATACATGTCTGTTGTTGGAGGAGGATTGCCATACAAGTTAGTGCTAGACACAAACGCTGTTTGAATTGGAGCGTGTGAAGAAGGTTTTGTAGAAGTGCTAGAAGTTCCATAATACATATCAGGATTTTGTGGCACTGGAACTCTTTTCGCCTTGAGAGTTTCTTCCTGATTCTTGTTTTCTAGGAGTTGAGCAAAGTCATTGAAGTTTGTTGTAGCTAAAGTGCCATTGTACTTCATGATTTCCAAGAAAGTATTCCATTGAGGTGGCAGTGCATCTGCAAACTTTTTCACTACCTCTGCTGAAGTTGTTACAACCCCAATATTTGCCAATTCAGTCAGCAAATGATTAAATCGACTTGTCAAATCTCCTAAAGATTCATTCTCCATACAAGTAAAACCATCAAACTCTTTCTTTAGCAGGTCTTTTCTCAATTGACGTGTCGCTTCATTTCCTACGCCCCTTATCTTCAATGCGTCCCACAACTTCTTCGTTGTCTTGAAACTGACAAATTGATGATAAATATCTTTGCTTAACGCCTGAGTAAGAATGGCATACGCTTTCTTCTCTAAGTCATAGACCTTCTTCTGATCTTCCGTAAGATCGGCAAACGTAGCAGCAGATGAAGCGGCAACCTCTATTGTTTCATCAAAATCTGTGATGAAACGCAACCACAATTCTGTATTTTGACCAAGCACGTATGTATGAAATCTATCAAACCATCCCGGATATTCACTTAAGTGCATCAACTTTGGAGGCCTATTCAAACTTCCCGTTTCACTCTCGCTTAACAAAATGCTTTGAATACTTGGAGTTTGATTTGATACGAATGCCCATTGACCGGTAGATATAGCATTAGCTTGCGAAGATACAGGTACGGGAGATTCGGCCCATGTAGGAGATAAACTGGTATTTCTATACTTTCCCGAATCCGGAGACGGAGTACCATAATACATTTCTGTATTTATCGGAACACCCCACATAGAATTCATCCCTGATCGAAAGATGAGAAAAACACAAACTTGTTAAACTTAAACAGACTAGGATCGAAGGATCAATACTTGTTCGAAGGATCAACAGTGTTCGAAAGATCACTGTTGAATTTCGAACAATGATTTCGAAAGACTCTCCAATCGTAGGATCCTTATCTTTCGAATAAGAGCTGTAGATCGAAAGATATATCCTTCGAAAATATTCCTTGGATCGAAGGATAAGTCACAGACTTCGAAGGATGTTCGAAGGATGATTATCTATCGAACCTCCTTTGATCGAAAGATGATCTTTCGACTTCGAAGGATATCCTTCGATCTGCACTGACACAATTGACAAAAGTGACAGGTTGGTGAAAAGGTGATGGGTTGGTAGAGATCTTTCGGCAGAAGGTATGGTCAGACCATACTTTTTGCCAAAAACAAGATTTGAACAAATAAAATATAACTTAAAAAGGACGATTTTTATCCAGAAACCGGTCACCGGAGTAAGCCGGAATTTGGCCGGAAATTACCAAACTTCTTAAAAACAAGTTTTTAAGTTACCCAACCCGTCCTTTAACAAACCCGGTTAGTTTAGAACACGTTTTTATGACAAGAAATGCGAGAAAAACACTAAAAACGGGTGCTAAACCATGTGAGTTTTGTCCAAACACTCCAAAGTCTTGTATAAACTCGGTTTTTAACAAGGAAAAGAGCCACGGCTCTGATACCACTTGTAGGTCCCTCGGAGGATGAGGTCAAACCTTATCCTTGTTATGTCTATCACACTAGCAAGTGCGGAATCCAAGCTAGAATGCAAACCGGTAGTTTATACGAGAGCACAAACAAGAAGGAGAAAGATAGACACACGAGATATCAAAGTTTTCTCTTGTATTTCAGTGGACACGGTTACAGCCCTTGACCACAGAAAATATGCTCTCTACAAGACTTAGTTCACTCACTTCTCACACTTTCTCTCTTAAAATGAAGTGAACACAATACATGGGTATATATACCCATCACAGCACGTCTGGTCGAAGGATCAGATAGACTGATCGAAAGATCATCTATCGATCTGAAACCTACCGAAGGATCACATATACCTCGAAGGATGATATCCTTCGAGGTCCATCAACATCCATCGAAGGTTTATCTTTCGAGCTCATCGAAGGATCTAAACAATCCTTCGATGACTCATCCTTCGACACAGACAACTTACAAACAATGTGCTAACTGTTTGGCCAAGTCAGACCGGAGGATGGTTGACTTGGTCAAACTTACATCGAACACACATATTAACAAACCTAAGACGTAACTCAGACTAACACAAGACATTGTTTTGTATCATGACGAAATACAGACAAAGTACAGACACAAGTGCACCAACACATTATAGTGTCCTTCAAATTCTACAAAGAATAAAGCTAAACTAAAATATATCTAGCATTGAACGTGAATACATCACCAAGCTAGTGCCCCATTATAGTGTCCTTCAAATTCTACAAAGAAGGTTCTAAAATAAACAGTGACATCGAGATTATAAAGCAAATTAAATGGATAAAAACAAATATGAATTAAACTCATATTCTTGTTAAACGGAATCTCTGTTGGATTGATCTTATCACATTATATCTTATAGATTGCGTTAATCTTATCACAATATATTTTATAGTTAGGGTCAGTATCGAGTTTATTTAAGTTGATGTTTATGTTAGGTGTGGTTTTATATAAATAGGGTTTAATGTAATGATATATTATACGCTTATTTCCACGTTTCATTATTAAATAAAAAAAGCCCATCTAAATTAAGTGTAGAGATAGAAAAAAATTGTAAAATGTTACATATTTTTAAATGTGTTGAGCACCTAAGAAATAGGTTGGCAGAAATAAAATATTTAGCTAATTAAGATTATGAAGGTAACTAACAAATATTTATTCCAATGATTGGAGTAAAGAAACTTTTGGTTCATTGCATTATACTTACTATTTGGTGGGTAATTTTAAGGTTTGGTAACGATACGTTGTTTGATAGGGGGAGGCAATGGCTTCTGGTTTTTGTTAGAAGGAATTTGAAAAAGAAGAAGATAAATTACAAACTTGGTACATACGATAAGATTTGTTTATTTGACCTTTTTCTATAAGGTTACTAGCATTTTAGTTTTATAAAATTTATAGGTTGAAGTAGATTTTATTTTTATAATACGGATGTATATAAAAAATGGAAATTAATTTTTGTTATACTTTATAAAATTTAAAAGAACCTTCACCTTAATAGAAAAAAAATAACTGAGTTAGTTGTTGGATGAAAATTTATAAAAATATGTGAAAAACGATTAATATCTTTTTATAAAAACTACATATATATTCTGCTTTATATATATGTGACAAAATTAATTAAAAAAGAAATTAAAATGAATTTTAGTAAATTGCCAAATTGTCCCTGAGGTTTTATATTTGTTAGTTTCATCCAAATATCGTTCAACTTAACAGAAAAAGTAAACTGAGTTAATGATTTGGATGAAAATGGCAAAAAACCGACTAAGGTGAAGGGCTATTTGGCATAAAAAAAGTAACCCGCAAACTAACCAAAAACCTCAGGTATGATTGTGGCAATTTACTCCTTATAAAATTAATTGTTAATGTATGATTCCTTCAAATTGTTGTTTTGAATGAATATGGAGGATAATATGATATCGTGTTTTTTATGTATGCATTTTCATGCTTTAAATTATATTGTGATTTTGTGATAAGTATACATGTAGCCAGTAAAAATATATTTTTATACTTGAGACATGTGTATATATATTCCTTTATAACTTCATTATTTCTTCATTTATTTATTTGTATAGAAAGTGTTTGTTTTTTTGCTCAATTCAATGGTTAGATACCAAAAGAACAAGTATTGTGGATTTTATGAAAAGTATTGGTATTGTGGATTTGCGTTTGATGGCAGAAAATGAAAATATCAACTAAGAAATATTTCAAATAATATAGAGCGAATATTACATAAAAAACTAGTTATGTATACTAAATATTTTTTTGACGCACCGCATTTGTTTATGTATATAAGTTTTAATATTAAGGTAAGCTATAACAAAACATGACAATATATACGCGAACAATATGGAGCGAATATTCTGTAAAATCACTAGTTATGTCTGCTAAATAATTTTTTAAACGCACCGCATTTATTTATATGAGTTTTAATATTAAAGTAAGTTATACGAAAACATGACAATATATACACGCGCGAAATTAATATGGATTACGTTAACACTTTGATCTACATAATTTTTGAAAGGCGATGCATGATTTACGGAGTAAACCAAAACCCTAAGGATTTAAAGCTTTTAATTTAAAAGTGTATCTAAGAATGATTCAATCTAGTTATCAGTTGAAATAGTCTATAGTCTATGATGATTACCAAAAATCATAGTTTCCCCTTATGCGTGATGTTAAGGTCTTACCTAAAATAGCCTATTAGGGGCATACCAAGGCCCACATTGATCTACGTATGCATGCCATTAGTAAGATGAGGGAGGATAGATGAAAGACGTAAAAAAATATTTAATACTGTACAGTTAGTTTTGATTTATATTTTAACATAAAAAATGAATAATGGTCCATAATAGTTAATTCGTAGTATACGTGATTATGTAATAAACAATCTTTCTATATATGGGTTTGTATTTAGTATCAATGGCTATAAATAAACAAATACATCGAATATGAAATACCTTACATCACATAAGATATATAAAAATTAAATGTGCCAATATATATACAAAAGAGAAAAATCAACATTTATTTTATCTTGGCAAATGAAGATTGGTTTTTAATGTAAACAGGCATCATGTTCAATGAACAATGAACAAATAAAGCAAGGTTGCCTAGCTTATAACAACCAAGGTCTATTGCATTTAAATTATTTGTGACGCTATTAGAACCATTCTTTTCTCCTTTTTAGTAAAAGTGGTTACATTATAGTTTTAACATCACAATTATTTGTAGTAAAGTAGGGATATGATATTTTGAACCCATAGGGCATGTAAAAGACATCAATCAAACCATATTTTAATATTATAGTCATCGAGCAACACCTCTAAGGAGTTCATATTATATTATATAATATTAATACTAAAAAAAAGTTCATATGAATAGTAAGGTTTAACGGTATGCAACTACATACTCTTTTTTGTTGGTTATTTATAACATATGTCGTATTTAAGTATCTTGGAAGTAAACTTTACTCATTAATGCAAGAAAGTATATTCATTCCATTAACATTGCATTATATTAGGTTGAAATTTTATTCAACTTTATTCTTTTCCGTCAAGAGGAATTTAAATGCTTTTTTGTGTGTATGAGGTTTTTGTTTTTTTTTTTTTTCCTTTTCTGATATAATCTTAAAATTAATTTTGGTCAATCATCTACTTTTGATTATATCTTTAAATTTAATTTCTGTTATACAAGGTCATTAAAAGCAAAAGATATTATATTAATGATTTAACTGTTGTTTGGTATAGAGAATAATCTCAGATTTGGGTTTGAATTGTATTGAAAAATTGTATTGTACAAGAAATAGGGTTACACAAAGATGGTGTTTATATAGAACACCATATTACATATTAGCCCCTATACTATTTCTTTCCTTCATTCCGACACTCCCCCTCAAGTTGAGTAGTGGGGTCACCAATACTTAACTTGCTCAAACAGCTACTAAAAGCGTTTCCGTTGACTGCTTTTGTGAGAATATCTGCGAGTTGATCTTTTGTTGATATATACGGGAGCTGTATGATTCTTTCCTCTAGTTTTTCCTTGATGACATGTCGATCTACCTCCACGTGTTTTGTTCGATCATGCTGAACTGAGTTTTCTGAGATTTGTATTGCAGCTGTATTGTCGCACATAATTTTACTGGGTATGTTGATACATATTATGTGGATACGGCTCGGATCGGTTCGACTCGGCTACGAAGTGAAGGCTGTAGTCAAGACATCCTCCTGTCTTGACTCGGTATGCGATTGACTTCGTAACGTTTGATGTAAATGCAACTGCGTGTGTGCAGTTTGCATATTAGATTACATTCATGTGTTTAGGTGTTATATGTTTATGTTGTCTGTTAGTTGTTTAGCCCACCATTGAAGAAGCCCATTGACAAGGCACATCAACTTGAGGAAGTCTCATATGAAATCCAAGCCCAAGCCCAAGCCCACTCATATGGTGAAATCACTAATGGACGAAAACACCTCCTGTGTGATGAAAACACATCATGGACGAAAACACATGGGATGAAATCAAGGGATTTCGTCCAGATATTGGATTTCGTTGATGGGTTTTCGTCTGGATTCTGGATTGGTATCAGAGCATTGGCTCGATTCCTTGTTTAAACCAAGTCGATTTTCTTGTGTTTTAATAGATTTTAAAGTGCTTTTCAATTTTGTTCTTGTTTGAATATCATACTTTTCTGGAAAACAGTTATGAAATCATGAACCTTGTTGTTTTTGCTATAAGTTTTTACAAAACCACTGTTAAAATACATGTATACATGTGGAAATTTGGTTTTTTACTAAACTTTAGTGCAAAAATTGTTGTTCGGAAAGTTTATCGGGTGTCGGAATCATCATAATTTTGCCGGTATATTCATCGAGTTCTTCAGGATCTTCAAGTTGTTCTTGTTGGTTCTTCATAAGTCTCTGTATTTGATCTTAAATTTCTGAAATTATTTGTGTTATGAATTATTGATATGATTATTATATCATTGTTTGACAAATTTGCATTTGTGATGATGGGTTGTTGAGAATAACAAGCTTCGAAATCAGAAAAGTAACGTGTGTTTGAAAAAGAAGTCTATGTGTCAGGATAAGATTTGATTTGATAAATATCTTGTTGTCTGATCTATATTGTCAACGAAATCACCAGGTCATCATTCTGGACGAAATCCCTCTGATGAAATCATTTGTCTTTGTCTAGATGAAAACACCCTGGTCAACGAAATCCCTTTAGTCAACAATATCAAGCTGGACATCATTCAGTCTTGGACGAAATCACTTGTGTCAAGACGAAATCACTTGCTGGTCAACTTGTTTGGACGAAATCACTCATTTAGTCAACGAAATCCCTTTAGTCAACTATATCAAGCTGCTGAACGAAATCACCTCATCATTCTGGACGAAATTGGTCCTTGGGCGAAACCTCCCTTGGGCGAAATCACTTATCTCGGACGAAAACCCTTTTTGTTTTCGTCAAACATCAGCAACGAAATCCAATTGCACTTCTGGACGAAATCAAATTGCACTTCACGACAAAATCACTTTGTTTTCATCACATATCAACGACGAAAACAATTGACGAAAACCACTATTTTTGTCATATACTTGTGTTATTTTTTAAACAGAAGACTTGTAACTCATTCTTAACTGTTTAATTTGTGTGATTTGTTCAGATATTCGTCATTAAATATTCGAAATGAATCCGGATTGGTGGGGTACTCCGTCTAATACGGAAAATAAGTATAGGAGCACGGGATTATCTCCTTCATGGGCCGAACCTCCTGCACAATCGTCGTCACCTCAAATTTCATCAACACAATGGACGTTTGTTTCAAATCAAAATCAAAGTATTCAAAGTATACTTTTAAGCGAGAATGAATGAATATTCGGGATGGGAAGACAGATTTCATACCTATATTCTTGGGCAAAACACGGAGTTGTGGTTACGATTCATTACAGACTTCGATCAAGCACTTGATGTTGCCGCTTCAACAGTCGCGTCTTTTGCAGATCTTTCTCCAGATGATAAGAAGATTTATGATTTAGAAAAGAAGGCTTTTGCTATTCTAACTCAAGCATTAAACAAAGAAATCTATCATCAGTTTGTAAGCTTCAAGACAACAAAGCGCATATGGGACGCATTGAAGACGAGAGGTGAAGGAAACGAAGCGTCACGCAAGTTACGACATGACTTACTCAAGAAAGAGTTTGATGGTTTCACTTGTATGGAAAGATAACCTTTAAGAGATTTGACTAGTCGATTTTATCACTTGTTGACTGAGTTGAATCATTATGGGGTAGTAACAACTCCTGTAGAGGTTGTCACAAAGTTGGCCGATGCGCTGCGATTTCAATGGAAGGGTTTCTTGGAAATTTTGAGGTACAATGGCACATTAGCTACAACATCAATTCATGATTTCGTTCAGATGTTGGAGAATAAAGATCAGGAAGAAACTCTAAAGGAGAAAAAGGTTCCAGTACAACAAAATCATGATATGTATTATGGAACTTCTAGCACTTCTGCAAAACCTGCTCAACATGCTCCACTTCAAACGGCGTTTGTCACAAGCACAGATTTGTATGGCAATTAGATACAAGTTCCTGTTAAGCCAGCTCCAACCACAGACTTGTATGGAAATCTACTACAACCAGCTCCACAATAGCCAAGCCAACAGCCAAGCCAACGATCTATCATTGCAACTGATATGTTCGGAAATCCATTACCTGTTCGATCTACCGGACCAACAGATCTGTATGGAAATCCACTTCCACCTTCCTCAAGCTCAACGGTTGTTGCACCAACCACAGATTTGTACGGCAATTCACTACCTGTGCAACAGCAAGCCTGTTATGGTAGCATGTCATCAGCTGGTCAGCCATCTAATACAGTACGACTGGACACATCAAGTTTCTCCAAAGTTAGCGTTGAAGTAGCTAAGGATCACATGGAAATATTGAACACTTTGGTGAGCGCGTATTGTGGGTTGATAGCAGGTCAGATCGGGAACATCAATCTGACTCAAGAAGATTACCAGCAGATAGATAAAGAGGAGATGGATATGATGGACATCAAGTGGGCTTTCGCTAGTGCTGTTAGGCAGGCCAAAGACTTCATGGAACGGACGGGTAGAACCAGCTTGGAAAGCAAGAAAGACACCAAGTAAGGGTTCGATAAGCAGTCTGTTAAGTGCTTTAACTGTGGTGAACGTGGTCATTTCAAGCGTGAATGTACAAAGCCAGCTCAGCATGGGAACCAGAATCCTTTCAGAGGTCAAGGCAACCAGGCGAATCAGAATCAAGCCAGAAATGACAATCGCACCTTGGTCTCTGCAAACAATCAAGCAGGACCATCGAACACCAATCAAGCTCTTATGGTGCAAATAGATGAAGGTTGCAACTGGTCAATGCAATTAGGCATTGGTGATCAGGGAGGAGCAGCTTGTTTTGCTGAAACTGCTAAGTATTTGAAGCACGCCAGTGGTGGAGAATCTTCCGCTAGTGGTGGTGAATCTCTAGATGAAGAGAGTTCTGGTGATTCAAGGAGTTCAGATGAGGAAACCTCAACCTCAGGCGAAGATTATTCTGGTGATGTATCTAGTGGGAGAATCGATGAAGATATCGATGAATTGTTAGGAGAAGCTGCAGCAAGGAATGATAGAAGATCTATTCTGGTGGATCAAGCTGCTTATTCTTCTTCTTCTTCTCTTCATTCAGCCTTTATGGCTAATGGCGGCAGTTCATCAAGCCAGGTATGTGTCGATGAACCAACTATCGTTATTTGTGATAATTGTGCTAGCTTAAGTGATAAATGTGCTGATTTAGATGCTAATATGTCTGAGTTGCAAGGCAAACATGATGCTTTAAATGCTGAATTGTCTGACTTGCAAAACAAACATGTTTCTTTGAATGCTAAGATGTCTGATTTGCAAAGCAAACATGAGGCTTTGCAAACCAAGTATGATGTGACATTTATCCACAACCAAAAGTTGATCGTGGATCTTGCCAAATGCACAGAAGCCAACATGTTTTATACAAACCATGAAAACGAGTATAAAACAATGATTAAAAATTTAAGAGAAAACAAATCCGAGCTAACGAAAATGGTTTCAAGAAAACAAACAACCATTAACTGTTACATCAATAGGCTCGAGATAATGCAAAAAGAGATGGCTTGTGTAAAAACTGAAAGTGAGGCGATCAATCTTAAGCTAAATAGTTATTTGAGCTCTAGTTATGTGTTGGATCACATCATTGATGTTCAGAAAAAGAAAACTGATGTCACATGCATTGGCTATAAGAAATGTCCACCACCTGTGAGACACAATTATGATGACATGTCTGATGAAGAGGATAGAACTTATTTTGAGCCATCTGTTTCCTTAAACATTGAGGAGTTTACAACAGGACTTGGATACAAACCGGAAGTATCATCAGATTCGAATATATCAGCAGATACAAGTGTGTCTTCTGCTGAACAGAATCAGGATCCTCAAGTTATTGTTGAGGATGCTGATTCTTCAGATGATGAATCTAATGATACTGACTTAGCACAGTCAGATGCGGTAATTAAAGAAGAGGACATACCTCTTGAGAATCATATTCTATGTGATCCTCCCGCAAAACCTGCTACGACTGTTCTGACCGAGTCCACGTCTACTTCCTCACAAGAGTCTGAGAGTGTGAATTTGCTGTACACTCTTGTTGGTGATGATAAAATTTATTCTGACAAAGATTTTCCTATTAAGAATGTTAAACAATCGTTAATTAGTAAAATTTTTGAAGATTCAACAAGTAAGTTCTTGGGAAAGACAGGATCACACGTTGTGGTAACACAGTGTCCTCCGATTCCAAGAGCTGAAATTTGCAAACAAAATGGCAATCAAAGATTACCAACTGAGAAAATTCAGCAAAATCGCACCAAAGCAAAAGGTAAATCACCGACTCAAGGTCAAAAGAAACAGACTCAGAAAAAGGACAAGAAGCTGAACTTTGTGAAATCAAAAGGAACGGATAAAATTGAAACATTTGAAAACAAATCTAACCTAGATTTTGTTAATCAAGCGAAAATTTTGAAAAGAAATGAACAAAACAGTTCAAAACCAAGTACCTCGGGATCACAAAGTTCATCATCATCAAGACAATCACATGATACTTCGGGGTTTGTAGAACGAAGATCATGTTTTTCATGTGGTACATTTGGACATATTATTCGCAGTTGTCTATATCTTCATAAGTTAAAAGCCAAAGTTGATGATCCCCGTGACCGAAATGATCGAAAGCAATCTGTTTCACCAAAACCAGATCCTCGTCTTGTAAAAGAAAGGGAAAAGAAACAGAAACGCCAACAGGTCAAGAAAATTGAAAAGGTAATTAAAACCGACGTGGTTAACAAAACATCTGTTTCTGTCAAACCGGACAATTCAAAAACTTCAGACAATCATGAAGTTAAAGTTTCAAAGAACAACACTGGTAAAACAAAACAGACCTGGAAACCAAAAACGGTTACTGAATCAGGGGGAACATCACAATTTCCACAACATCGAGAAGTTCAAGTAACTTACGTTGATGAAAATGGAAGACCCAAGACCACAAAGGCTTGGGTCCCCATCTCCAACTAATCATGTGAGTACATGTGCAGGGTGTTCCAGGAGGAACTTTCAGCAGTCATTGGATTGTTGATAGTGGGGTATCCAGGCACATGACATGCGACATGAAGCTTCTCTACGACGTTAAATCTATTAGAGGAGGTTATGTTGCTTTTGCTGGAGATAAAGGTGGTTATATTACTGGAGAAGGAATGGTATCCAACGGGGTTGTAAGTTTTTACAAGATCAACTTTGTACAACAGCTTGATCACAATCTTCTCATCGTTTCACAAATCTGTGATAAACAGTTTTCGGTACACTTTGACGCAAATGGATGTTATGTGCTGAAACCAGGCTTCAAGATTCCAAAAGAATGGATTCTCTTATCAGCTCCAAGGATAAACGATTTATATGTCCTTGATATGAGCCAAGCTATTACAACGACTGCACAAGCAACTTGTTTTATTACAAAAGCCACGGAAAAAGACTCAATCTCTTGGCATAGACGTATGGGTCACATTCACTTACGGAAAATGAATCATTTGGTGTCAAATGAATTAGTGAATGGTGTTCTTCTTAAAAATTTCCATCTTCAAGACGTCTGTGTTTCATGCCAAAAAGGAAAGCAAACCAAGAAGCGACATCCGACAAAGAAAATCAACACGGTGGCAGTTCCTCTTGAACGTTTGCACATGGATTTGTTCGGTCCTGTCAAGCACAAAAGCATCAGGAATGATCAATACTACCTCGTGGTAACCGATGATTATTTAAGATTTTCTTGGGTGGCGTTCATGGCTCACAAGAGTGAAACTTTCGGTATTATCAAAAACTTGATCATTCAGATTGAGAATTTGTATAAGTTGAAGGTTAGACGGATACGCAGCGACAATGGTACAGAATTTAAGAATCATGCTATGGCGGAGTTTTGCACATCAAAAGGTATTCTTCATGAATTTAGTGCAGCTTATACTCCTCAGCAGAATGGCGTCGCTGAACGTAAAAACCGCACATTGATCGAGACTGCTAGGACTATGTTGGTAGAGTCGCAGTTGCCCATTCCATTCTGGAGTGAAGCTATGGCCTCCGCATGTTATACGATGAATCGAGTCCTTACAGTCAAAAGACACAACAAGATCTGCTTCGAGCTTCTTCACAAACGGAAACCAGATTTGTCATATCTTGAACCGTTTGGAGCTCCTTGCACAATGATCGACCCTAATGGAAAGTTTGGGGCAAAAGCTATTGAAGGTCACTTTCTTGGTTATGCCACCCCGAACTTAAGAGTCTGGAATCTAGAGACTAAAAGGGTTGAGGAATGGTCTGAAGTCAGAGTACAAAGGCACACTTTGCTAGTCAAAAATCCAGGTCAACCATGGATGTTTGAGTACGATGACTTTTTCAATTCGATCAATGTTGAAGCAGTTGAAGAAACTGCTACGGCAAGGATGTTTTTCGAGAGTGACAACGCAACAGATTCACCGTTGGTTCGTCCAATTGTTGTCAATCAAGTACCATCTTCGGTGAACAATAATGCTGTCGACAATGAGGATTTTCATGATGCAACCGAACTGAACGAATCTTCAGAGGATGAAGAATTTCTAGATGCAGATCAAGAAGCTCCTACATCAGCAGTACATGGTACTTCAGAGGCTACACCTCCAGTGGACGCCCCTATAACAGCTGAAGCTACTGCATCATCCTCTTCTTCAGTTCCGGGTATTGAATTGGTTGTTGATCTAAATCTCAACAATCTGGGTACAAACATTCCAGTTCCGGAAAACCCTGAAACAAGGATTCACAATACCCATCCTCAACAAAACATCATCGGTAATGTACAGAGTGGCATTCAAACAAGAAACATGTTGCGAAACAACAACAACGCAGGCTTGTATGCAGCAATTCGAGAATCTGGTCAACAAAATGATTGGTCTTTCGCGTGTTATGTCTCACAGGAAGAGCCAAGAACTTGGAAAGAAGCTTTGAAAGATAACTCTTGGGTTGAAGCAATACAGGAAGAACTGCAACAATTCCAGAAACTTGGTGTCTGGAAGCTCGTAGAGAAACCTGCTGATTACAAGAAGATTGGTACCCGTTGGGTGTATAAATGCAAAAAGGACGACCGTGGAATCGTTATTCGAAACAAAGCAAGATTGGTCGTTCAAGGTTTTCGTCAGATTGAAGGTATAGACTACAACGAAGTGTATGCACCTGTTGCACGTCTGGAAGCAATTCAGATCTTTCTGGCCTATGCCTCATTCAAAGGATTCAAGGTTTACCAGATGGACGTCAAAAGTGCATTCTTACATGGACTAGTAGAAGAAGAGGTGTATGTTAAACAGCCTCCAGGTTTTGAAGATCCCATCCATCCCGATCGGGTTTGGTTGCTGAACAAAGCTCTCTATGGTCTACATCAAGCACCGCGAGCTTGGTATGCAACCTTGTCTAACTACCTGTTGGAGAATGGATTTCGCAGAGGTCTTATTGATTGCACTCTCTTCATAAAAGAACAAGATGGAGATCTTCTACTGGTACAGGTATATGTGGATGATATTATATTTAGTTCTACTAACAATGTTATGTGTAGGGATTTCGAGTGTGTAATGTAGGATAAATTCGAGATGAGCGTTATGGGGGAGATGACTTTCTTTTTGGGCTTGCAGGTGCAACAAACGAAGTCTGGGATTTTCATCCATCAGACTAAGTATGTCCATGACATCTTGAACCGATTCCAGATGTCCGACACATCGCCCATTGGTACCCCACTGCAGCAAAATCACGGAATTAATCCAAACTTGAAGGGTGAACTCGTTAGCTCTTCATACTACCGCACGATGATTGGATCCCTTATGTAACTCGCAGCATCAAGACCAGATATAATGTATCCAACGTGCCTGCTAGCCAGATATCAAGTGAACCCGAACGCCTCACATCTTGCAGCTGTAAAAAGGATTTTTTGTAGGATCGAGAAACGACCTAAACGAGTCGATCAGAAGAGATTTTGACCAAAACGAGAGGCGGAATCAGACGTTTAGGTGTCGGTTCAGCTTGATTTGCACTAGAAAGTAGTTTAACCGTCTTGTTTATTGATTTGACAAGTTTACAGACCTGTAGACACTTCAGCAGAGCTTCGCTGCTGGAATGGAGAAAGTTACAAATGAAATGACTAAGCTCCCTATTTATAATGTTTCTAATTCCCATTGAAAGTGGCACAATCTAATTCCCCTTGAAAGTTCAACTTTCTAATTCCCCTTGAAAGTGCAACTTTCTAATTCGTGGGGAATAAGTCATTTCGTGGGAAATAGACTTTCATGGGAAATGGACAACTTTCTCTAAACTCTATTTTCAAGAACTTAATGACACGATCTAACAATCTTATTACAGGACTCGATACAAGACGAAGTCGACAGACGTATGCACCAACAGACTCCCCCTCGGATGTTGACGTGTCTTAAGTGTCGAGTCTTCAACGTCTTTCGTCTTTATCAGTCTGATCGCTCTTCCATAATCTCTATCTGACTCTTAAAGCATTCTAATTTTTTCTTCAGCTAAACTCTCCCTCGAACAGACTCCCCCTCAACTTGTGCTGGGATCATAGTCTGGCTCACCTGCAAGTTCTCTACCCAAAACATGAGTTTCATAAAAGATAGGATATAATAAATTTAGAAACTCTGCTAACCTCTTGAAGACACAACCAGAACACATCATTATCAATAATGATTTATCATGTAAGATACTGATGAACCACTTGTAAGTATATCATTTTCATTTCAAACATACTCCCAAACCTGTTCGTCATGTTTAGCACTTGGAATTTTGAAAATCAGCTTTCCAACATCAGTCGTCAATTTTTTTTTTTTTAATTTTTCAAAAATTTATGCTAAAACACACTGAAAATCTTTTTGGATTTTTTAAAGTAAATGAAATGAAATAAAGAAGTATTTACAAACAATATTTTTGTGAGTTTGTGTAAGAGGATCATATCAGTTTTTGAGACAAATCACCAACACCGTTAAGCTTTAAACATTTTAAGTTCTAAACGATTCACTTAGATTGTCAGTATACTGATCCACTTTAAATTTTCACACAAAGTTCAACTGTTTCGATATATGAGATTAATGTTTTAAGTACTTAAACTTAATCGAGTGTCCCACCTCAGAATATACTCCCGTATCCAAATCCCAATATTCAGTCTTATAGGTGACTATACCTAGATTATATCTGTAAGGGGTTAATTACGAAACCGTGAGAGCTCAGGTCAGAACTTCCGTTCAGCAGAGAGATGACGGCTCGACTTTTGGTGGGTCCCCTTTAGAGGATCTTTTTTACAACAGCACATGATTAGCATTTTTCAATGTTTCATCATTTTTTATGCTGAGGGCGGCGCTATATTTCAAGTAATCGTAAAGTATTCTCCGGGGACTAGGCCATTGCTTCCGCAAAATCAGAAGTCCCGGGATAATACCCCAGATATCACTAAGCATAAAGACCTAGTATCTCAGAAAGAGGGGTCCTTCAAACAAGATTTCGGGGGTTACCCATATATCCGAGAGATGTTCCCCACGATATAAGCAAGTTTGAATTTAGGTTTATATCTCGTCACAATCTACTAGATGTGTAAAAACCTACTGGTACATCATCAGTGAGACCGTTTATCACATTTGACTTTCCAATTCTTTAGCATGTTGTGATAGTCCACTGATGTACTATCATTTCCTCTTCTTTGACAACAAAACTCATTTTGAATTTTATCATGTTTTTGTCTTTTTCAAATTTTCTAATGTTTTTGGATTTTCTGAAAAATTTCTACTCCCCCTAAAATGCAAACACATTAAAGGAAATTTGAAAACAAACTGTACAAGTAAGTTGACAACCGATATCGAATCGCTTCAATTCGCCATCAACTTGGCATAAACAATCAGAACTCCCCCTTTCAACAAACTATTTTCTCATTATGATTTCAAAACACTTAAGTTTGTTTTAACCAAAATTATTTTTCCAGAAAATAAGTTTTGTTGGGGTTACCACTTGTAGGTTACTGGTTCATCATATTGTTTCTCAATCATTTGTAGAAAATCAGATACAACTTAATGTCCCTGATTTACCACTTGTAAATAAAAACCTTTTCCAACCACTTGTAAGTCGAAATCACTTTCGTGAATTTCTCAAGAAAGATGCCGATACCTGCTCCACTCTTACCAACTTGGGAGCTCCGGCAAGTCCAGATTTTTAGGTAAAGAAAATGTCCACCCAAGCCTGACCAGCCTTGGGTGATGCTAACTCTGATTCAGTCGGGTTATAAGTTGCTTTCTTTGTAGCATAAAAGTCTTTAACCCCTTTCACTTTACCCTCTACCATTTTCCCAAAAATCTTTTTCACATTTCCATTAAAAGCTTTCTCAACATCAAATTCTTTCTTCTCAGAATAGAATTGATCTGAGATCTCAACTTTTCCAACTTTAGATTTAAAATTCTCAGCCCTCAATGGTGGAAAATGAACATCATCCATTGGAGGTACTGAGTTTTCATCTTTAATCTCAACCTGTGGCTCCTCTGATTTTATGGAATCAGGTTCATCGCCGACTTTTTCATCAGACTTTTTAACAACCCACATTTGGTTGTCTTTTGCTCTCCTTTTGTAAAAAAATTTCTTTGAACATTCACCAACCTCATAAGTTGAATTTTCAAAAATTTTGAATTTTTCAGTTGGTTCATCTTTCTCAACAACTTTTCCTTTAAGTTTTTCAGAAACTCCCTGTTTTGTCTTTGTAGCTTGAGAGCAGTTCCATGCAATGTGACCAGCTTCATTGCATCTAAAACAAGTTCTAGTCTCTTTTCTATGAAAAACTCCAGTCCCTATTCTCTTCTTCTCAGCAAGAAACTCCTAGTTTGACTGTCTCCAAAAAGGTTTCTTCTGTTCTTCCTCAACGCTTCCTCCTGAAACAAATTTCATTTTTGATTTAAAATCTCGAACATATTTTTCATTTTTATAATTTTCTGGTGGAATAAAACCAAGACTTTTTTTTTAAATTACCGTTATGGTTTGGTTTCTTTTGAAAACCAGAACCAGAACCGTAACTTTTTTTCTTGTTTAATCGTTGTTGAACTCTTGAAGTGTACTTTTTAGGTTTCTCAGTAAGATTTACATCTTTTATTTCAGAAATATTGATTTCTGTTAGTTTAAAAACCTTTTTGATTTTTTCAACTTGAACACTTCTTATTGGAAATTCCTCATCAGAATATAATTTGTCTGAATCAATCAATGTATATGCCACTTTGATTGCTTCGTCATTCAAATTAGATTTTGATAATAGGAATTCTTTATTGTAAACCCGTTTAACCGACGACTTTGAATTGTTGACCGATGAATTCGGACTTTTGACTGACGAACTTGAACACCCAGATTCGGACTTTGACTCAGACTTTAACTCCGAATCCTCATCTGTATCCAACACCTGATCGACCATCTTTTTTAATAACTCGGACTCATGATCAGTGTCAGACGATGTAAAAACGATGTCAATGTTTTCAGGTAATTCATCGGTTATGTCGGACTTTAACTTTATATTGACTGCCTTTTCGACTTGCTCCTCATTCGGTTTTCTAGGAGAATACCCTTCCCAAATCGGAGGCGGAAACTTGTTATAACTAACACTCTGTGTCTTACCAGTATCCTTCTTCTTTTGCTTCTCATCATCTTTAAAAACTTCAAATCCTGCAACAGTAGGATAAATTCGATCAATAAGATAATCAGAACTAGAATAACTCTGTAATAACCGTCTGATTCTTTCATTTTCTATCTTTTCATTTTCCAACTCCCTCTGCAACTTTGCACATTCCTCAATGTAATGATTTATCGCCTTCTGTTTTGTCATCATCACAGAATTCATCATAGTCAGTGCATTTTCTCTTTCTGAATTAGTCTTTTGCAAACCAGTTACCGTTCTGTTTAGCACATCATATGATTCTTTCACGTAATTAAGATTGAACAATAATTGTTCTTTCATCTTTTCAAACTCAATCAGCTTCTCATCTTTTGCTGCACATTCCTTGCAAGATTCTAAACACTTTGAGCAAGGCTTGATGACTTCCATGATCTTTTCTACTTCGATTATTTTCTCAATCTCAATCACTGGTTCCGCTTTTACTTCTTCATTTTGAACAGTCTCTTCATTTTGATCAATACTTTCACTCTTCATTATCTTTTGTTCTTTTGCAGCACGTCTCTCCTTCAGCTTCTCCAAGCGATCTGCGAAATAGAATTGAAAACTTTCAGGAGATAGATGAGCTTTTGCAACATTAATATGTCTTTCTTCCTCATCATCACCACTGTCATCAGTTGGTGATTGATCAAAATCTATCACTTTTTCAGAATTATCATCTGAAGAACCAGAATCAGATGGTGTTTGATCAAAATCTAATGTCTTTTCAGAACTATCATCTGAAGAACCAGAATCAGATGATGTTTGATCAACAACAGTTGCTTCTTCAGATCTTTCATCGGATGAAACAGACTCTTCTTCTTGATTCTTCACATGAACACCAATCGCTTTCATCCAATTGGTAAACAAATCCGGTTCTTGAACTATCTTTGCAATGAAAGCTTTAAAATTCCCATTCTCATCCGCAAACTGATCCCAGCTGAACCCTTCAGGTAATTTTTCATCATCTTGATTTATTAAACATGCTTTACTATCAGCTGAAATATACTTGTTCCAACTGAAACCTGGAGCCATTTTCTCATCATCTTGATTAACTATACCAGAATAAGCTTTCTTATTTGCATCTTCGATCATTTTCCCATGAGCAGTTTGTGTTTCTTTTTGTTGATATGGTTGATGAGCAACTTGTTGATATATGGCTTTCCGATAGTAATCATCTTTTCCAAAAGGATTCTTTGCTCCACTAGCCTCTTGATTCTTGCATTCTCTCTTGAAATGACCTTTCTCCCTGCATCGAAAACAAGTAACTTTAGATTTATCAAAACCCAAAGTAGAAACATGTGCATCCAAGAAATCATTTCTTCCTGTGATCATCTTAAACTTTTCTGCTCTCCTCAAGACACTTGCTAGACACCATTTGATGTCAATGAGCTCCATCTCTTCAGCGTCTATCTGATCATAATCTTCTTTTGTCAGCATAGGATTTCCGATTCTCCCTGCAACCAAACCTTCATAAGATTGTAGCACAGTTGCTAGTAACGCCATGTGATCTTTTGCAATTTCTTCAGAAAAACTTTGACCATCTGGAAGATTCAATGCAATGTTGCACTGTATCACAAAACCATTTCCATTTTTTGAACTTTGAGAATGAAAACTTGAAGTTGAACTCTTTGGATTAACACTTGGATATGAAGAAAATCCACTACTGCTATTTGGACTTTGTTCAACATTTTCTGATGAGTTTTCAGCACTAAACGCAGTTTGAATTTTCGGACTCATTTCAACCTCTTGAACATTGCCTTTGTAGTACATTTTCACATCTTGTTTACCACTCGGATTACTCATCCTCGCAATCTTCTGTTGTTCAAGATCTTGACCCTCAATCTTCTAGATGAACTGAGAAATCGTCAAATCATTATAAACTCCAGTATTCTTTAAGATCATCAAAAATGTACCCCATTCTTTCTGAGGTAAAGCATCAGCTAGTTTGTCGACCCATTCCTCTCGATCTTTGGTTATACTTAACAACGACATGGAACGCACTAAGTGGCAGTATCTTTCAATCAACTTCTTTGTATCTTCCCCTGGCAGACTTGTGAACAGATCAAATTCTTTCTTAAGTAACGACTTTTTACTCTTGATCATATTCTCACTACCCTCAAATTTGATTTTAAGTGCATCCCAAATTGATTTTGAAGTTTTATCATGTTGAAGCAAAATAAAGATGTCTTCTTTAATAGCCTGCTGAAGTAGACTAATCATCATTTTTTCAGCTCTGTACATGTCTCGTTCTTTATCAGTGAATTCAGAAATTTCTTTCACAACTTGTAGATCAGTACGTGGTAACACATATTTCTTCAAAATACACTCCCAAGATCTCAAGTGATTGGCTTGTACCCAGTTCTCAAACCGATCTTTCCAACCGTAATACTCCTCAATGCTCATTAGTTTCGGGGGTTTTTGTGTAGTTCCAGTTTCGTTTTCTAAGTTCATGTTTTGAGCAATGGTAGCTGGAGTAGTCGGGGATGTCGAAAACGCGTTATAGAACTCGGAATTCATTTTTTGGTATTTGAAATATCACAAACTCAGATTCTTCAAACGAGCTGGTAAACAAATCACCTCGAATCACCTGTAGACAATCAAACAAAAAACGATTAGTTTAAACGAACTGAAAATGTGAATGTGTGTGACGGTTGAATCGATCTAGGACTCGTGTCGAAGATTTGCGGACTCGTTCAATGTATTCCGGGTATAACCACTGAATGAATGGATCTGAAAATGGACTGATGTGATATACTTTTTGGATGGGCTTAGAATGATTTGGGCCGAGAATTAAGTGGACTTCACTTGACTTTATTAACAACCAAATGTGATTGGACCGAATCTCTAACAAATCAAACTTCAAATGAACTACCCAACACTTCAAACCGTGCAAACCGAATTAATTCCAAACTATTCTCACATACAATCTGTTCACATGCACTTGTATCGATATTTGAACACAATGGCCGACACCACTAAATGATCACATGACAATCAAATTTAATGATTGAACCGATACTCTAATATGATTTCACGTGGATTTTTGTCAATTAAATGCTTATTCAAATTGTGCTAATCACTTTTATCAGATCACATGCAATTTTGGCCCGGAAATTTTAATCTACCCTTCAATTCTATTGGCCCGACATTAAACACAGTGGCCGATAACAATTAATCAACTTCAGTCTTCATTGGGCCGCACAACAAATCACAAGATCTGATATATGCTTAATACAAGATTGGGCCGCTCAAATTACTTTGATTGGACCGAGAAACACAAGCAATTAACAATGATTCCCATGAGCTGCCTATTCAATTCTCATGGCCGACAACTATTTCACAGCTCAAATGTCATTGGACCGATTCAATCTATCCAGTCGACAACTACAATTCACAACACAATCCTATTGGACCAAAAGTTTGAAGTCACATGGGCTGTCAATTGAATCAATTTAACGTATCACATGTATATGTCCGAGGTGATAAATGGTTCTGACACTATATTCACATGATGTGAAGTCCCGAGACAATTAATGAAGCTGATAAATGTTGACAGACACTTTCAAGCGGAATGACAACTCAAGCGAAAACAAGATTTGAAGCAGAATCACTTATATCGTTTGACCTTTCAAGCGGAATAGCAATCTGAAGCGAAATCAACAGCAATGTTCAAGCAGAATTACAATCTGAAGCGAAATCAACAGCAATATTCAAGCGGAATATCGTTTTCAAGCGAAATTAACAGCAATGTTCAAGCGGAAATAAGATGTTTCATGCGAAATCGGACTGAAAAATTCAGATTTCTCCCAAACGGCTTTGAATTAGGATCTGAAACTTTGTAGGGTTGTAGATCAGGTGTTTTCGCACAACTTATCAAAAAATCAGCCGATTTGGACCATAAAAACCCGTTCAATTTTACGAAAATCAGTTAAAAACGTGAAAGAATGAGTAGAAATCAGATTTTTGGATGAAATCAAGCCGAATCGGTAAGAACTCTTCCTCCCGAGCTCTGATACCACTTGTAGGATCGAGAAACGACCTAAACGAGTCGATCAGAAGAGTTTTTGACCAAAACGAGAGGCGGAATCAGACGTTTCGGTGTCGGTTCAGCTTGATTTGCACTAGAAAGTAGTTTAACCGTCTTGTTTATTGATTTGACAAGTTTACAGACCTGTAGACACTTCAGCAGAGCTTCGCTGCTGGAATGGAGAAAGTTACAAATGAAATGACTAAGCTCCCTATTTATAATGTTTCTAATTCCCCTTGAAAGTGTCACAAACTAATTCCCCTTGAAAGTGCAACTTTCTAATTCCCCTTGAAAGTGCAACTTTCTAATTCGTGGGGAATAAGTCTTTTCTTGGGAAATAGACTTTCATGTGAAATGGACAACTTTCATGTGAAATGGACAACTTTCTCTAAACTCAATTTTCAAGAACTTAATGACATGATCTAACAATCTTATTACAAGACTTGATACAAGACGAAGTCGATAGACGTATGCACCAACAGTTTTCGTTATTTGAAGGGTTGCCCAGACACCGGTCTATGGTACCTTAAGGATGATAACTTTGATTTAGTCACTTTCAGTGATTCTGATTTTGGCGGATGCAAAATCGACGGCAAATCCACAACGGCTGGATGCCAGTTTTTAGGAAATCGCCTCGTAACATGGCAGTGCAAGAAGCAGACTTGTGTCGCTACATCAACTTGTGAAGCTGAATACACTGCTGCCTCAAGTTGTTGCTCCCAAGTCCTGTGGATACAACAGCAAATGCGTGATTACGGTTTTGAATTCCTAACTACTCCTATTTTAGTCGATAATTCTGCTGCCTTATCTATCACTAGAAATCCTGTGCAGCATTCAAAGACCAAACACATCGAAATTAAGTATCACTTCATACGTGATTGCTTTGATAAAAGGCTAATCGATGTTGTTAAAGTCCATACCGATGACCAACGTGCCAACCTTTTTACCAAAGCATTTGATAAATCAAGATTTGACTTTTTATTATTGGTAAACGGCATTAAGGTCAAGCAAGAGTAATCCACATCGAAAAAACGTTTTTGTAAATATCTTTGTGTTTTTAAAATTATTGTAAGTTTGTTGATTTTAGGGGGAGTAAATCCAAAATTTAAAAATTTAAAAACATCGAAAAATTTCAAAACTCAAAAACATATAAAAACAAAAATGAGTTTCCTGGCGAGCAAAAGAGAAAATGATAGTACATCAGTGGTCTGTCCAAACATCTTTAAACTGAAATGCAAAATGAAAAATGTTAAGCAACTCTATATAAAATGTATCGGTAGGCTCACAATCATCTTAAAGTGTGCTGGGTGATATAAACTGAAATCGACTGAAGACCAGGTGGGAACCACTCATTGGCATATGGTCTTAGTACCGAAATTTCGTTTGAGAGATTGCCGAGGTTCTGAGATATGTGGTCTTTATGCTGTTTATCATCTGGGTATCATGGTTGTTTCTTTTACCGAAACAAACGGAGACGAAGTCTAGATCTTCCATGATACTATACATACGTGTACATACTGCATACGACCTCAATAAGTGATCAACAATCACATGCCCACAAAAACAAGTGATAATATATCACATTTATCCGGGAGTCAAGTTCGTCTCTTTGCTGTATGAAAGTACTGACCTGTTCATGGACTTGCTCTTGTGCCCTTCATGCATCTGAAAATCAAGTTCCTCGTTAATAAGTGATTCTATCACATAGGGCTTGTTTTCATCAAAATAAGTGAGTTTCTCACATTTTCATATACGTCAAAACAGATGATAAATGGTATACTCACCAGTAAGATGAACCCTCGTGCATACCTTGATATGGGAATGTGTCGTGATGTGGAGGAACACCGGTCGGTAAGTATAAATCATACCTTAACGTATCCCCTCGCCATGATTACATCTGATAAGTTGAGCTTATGTGGATAACAATACCGATAATCGTTATAGGATGTTTATCTATATGTTAACAAAATGAACAACAAGAATGTTTTGGCATGACCGTACACTGATATGATTCTCTTACCCTCGAAACTCGCAAAAAGAATGTTTGTATATATTTACTTTTCTTATTTTCTGCAACTCTGTATATATTTATTTACTGCTTTCAGTCTTTAAGTTTGAAATATTCAAAATGCCAAAAAGATTTTAGGTGTGTTTTAATTTAAACCTTTATAAAAGTCAAAAAGATTTTATTTCTACTTTAGTTTTGATTAACCGATGTTGGAACTCAAGTCTTCGTTACCTGAAATATGATGAAAACCAAAACGTCTGAATCTTCATAAACGGTCAGAGTTTGCAAGTATTGAAAGTTAACAATCAAAATTGAAAAATCTGTAAACTTTTCAAACAAATTGTCGGACGGTAGTTGAAAACGTGGTCACATGTGTGTCATTTGTTTAAATGTTAACAATATTCCAAGCAGTTGTTCTCATTACGTGTTTAGCTTTCTTGCATGTGCAGATGCTAAAGGCGAAGAGAACGTGTTCGATGACAAGCTTCGGAATGAAGACACGACGTGAAGGCACTCAAATGATAAAGATGATCGAGTTGCCGCTGATCAATCATCAACACCACAAGGATCTCAAGTATCGAAAATCAAAAGATTCACGAGCATAATCAAAGGGGGAGTTTATTGATACACTTCCTAGATAAAAGCAGGAGTTTGTTAATACACTTTCTGTGTGTGACACATGAAGACTTTGAAGATCCTTTTCGAGAAAAAGCACCATCAAAAGATGGAGAACGAGATTACGAACCTCACGAGTAGCATCCAAGGGGGAGTTTGTTGATACATATTATGTGGATACGGCTCAGATCGGTTCGACTCGGCTACAAAGTGAAGGCCGTAGTCAAGACATCCTCCTGTCTTGACTCGGTATGCGATCTACTTTGTATCGAACGATGTAAATGCAATTGCGTGTGTGCAGTTTGCATATTAGACTAGTTTATAGTGTTAAGTGTTTGTCTGTTTGTTTGTTTTGGCCGAACATGTCCAAGCCCAACATGAAGACAGAAGCCCTTGGCCTAAGCCCAACATGTTTGGCGAAATCCCTGTTTGGCCAACCATGAATATGATGAAATCCCTTTGGTGGTGAAAACACATGGGACGAAATCAAGGGATTTCGTCCAGATATTGGATTTCGTTGATGGGTTTTCGTCTGGGACTGGATTTCGTCATGTTGTTAGTATAAATACCCAGACAACAGACAGAAACACTAACGGAAGTCTGAATAGATTTCGGAGCGAACACTGTAAACACACACACACTGAGAGTTTATGAGAGCATCTTGTAAACACTGCATTGTAACCGTTTCATAGCATTAATACGATGGAGTGTTAATCGTTGAATCTTTGTGTCTTACGTGTTCGTAACTTGGTTTAACTTACCCGTTTGGATTCCGTACTTTCGGGTTTGTCGGAAAATAGGGAATAGAGGTTACTCGATCCTCCGGGTGGACCTACAAGGTATTGCCCTTTGGGAGAAACCAATGTCTTCTAGGACCTTCCTAATCCAAAGAAATTCACTTAGCCCTCGAGCTATGCCTCTAAACTCAGCTTCTGCACTCGACAGAGCGACCACCTTTTGTTTCTTACTTCTCCAGGTAACAAGGTTTCCACCAACCAAGGAGAAGTACCCTGACGTTGACCTTCGGTTTCCCTTATCACCTGCCCAGTCGGCATCAGTGTAGAGCTCAACATTTAAATGTCCATTTGCTTTGAACAATGCTCCATGGCCTGCGGTACCCTTTAGATACCTTAGAATTCGCTGAGCAGCTTCCATGTGGGCAACTTGTGGTTGGTGCATAAACTGACTTACCACTCCAACAGCATAAGCTATATCAGGACGAGTGTGAGAGAGATAGATTAACTTGCTCACGAAACGTTAATACCTTTCTTTATCTGCAAGCTCTCCATTAAGTTCCACATGAAGATTGTGGTTCACCATCATTGGCGTATCTGCTGGTTTACAATCAATCAACCCAGTTTCCGCCAGGAGATCAAGGACATACTTCTTTTGGCAGATGAAAATCCCCCGTTTAGACCTGAGAACTTCTATTCTGAGGAAATACTTGAGATTCCCAAGGTCTTTCATTTCGAACTTTGAAAACAAACTTTTTTTCAGCTATGCTATTTCTTCTACATCATTTCCGGTAATAATCATGTCGTCTACATATATAATCACGCAAGTTACGAGGCCGTTTCTTCTCTTGAGGAACAGAGTATGATCAGCATTACTTTGGTAATACCCGTATTCTTTCATGGCCAAGGTGAACTTTCCAAACCATGCCCGAGGAGACTGTTTCAGCCCGTATAGAGATTTTTTCAACCGACAAACTTCCTCGTCTTTAAAACCCCCTGAAAAACCTGGAGGTGCTTCCATGTAGACTTCTTCCGCTAGGTCTCCATGGAGAAATGCATTTGTAACATCAAACTGATGGAGAGGTCACTCCTTATTGGCTGCCACGGAGAAGAGGACTCTGATGGTGTCCATTTTTACAACCGGAGAAAAAGTCTCAGAGTAATCGATCCCATACGTCTGAGTGTACCCTTTGGCTACAAGACGAGCTTTGTATCTTCCAATGGAACCATCTAGTTTATATTTAATTGAATACACCCACCGACAACCAACTGTTTTCTTTCCTTTTGGGAGAATGCACTTTTCCCACGTATTGTTTTTCATAAGAGCGTGCATCTCCGTTTCCATTGCTTCTTTCCAGTTCTTCTTACCTTGCCCTTCCTTTATAGAACCAGGTATTTGTTCGGAGTATAGTGAGGTGACAAAAGCTTTCGCACTGTTAGATAAGTTCCCATTAACCATATTAGCTACAGGATACCTTGAATTTCTGGTTTCCCTCTCTGACGAGTACCGTTTTGGAGGGACCCCTCTATTAGCTCTAGGAGGGAGAGGGTATCTTCCGGTTGTCTCTGCTGCAACTGGCTCCACATGTTCAACGACTGGTTCAACCTGTTCCAAATATGGTTCAACCTATTCCACATCTGGTTCAACATGTGGAGTAGGTTCCGTTGTTGTCGGTTCTATGTGTTCCCCTGTTGTCTCATGATTATAAAACGCAGGGTCCTCAGTATTTCTTACCTCAGGTATCACGTTGGATGGACTTTCTTCAGTGGTACTGTGCTCCGCAGATTGTGTGGCTGTGTTTGAAGGACTCGCAGTACTGTGATGATTTTCTGTTGTTACTTCTTCAGAGGAGGGAATTTGGGTTAGCCAACTCAGAGTGTCTATACATTCATTCTCCCCCTGACCACTGAGTTGGGCGACATAAAAGTATTTTGTTTCAAGAAAGTCAACGTTCATTGTGGTGAACATTTGATGAGTTTTTGGATTATAACACCGGTAACCTATTTGATCGATCCCATAGCCGACAAATACACATTTCTCAGCACATGGGCCGAGCTTGTTTCGGTTGGTTTTGGGTATGTGGACAAATGCGGTACACCCGAAGATTCGAGGTTCAAGTGTAAGAGGATGGGGAATACTGACAGACTTAGACAGATAATATAAGGGAGTCTTAAATTTTAGAGCTTTTGTGGGAAGCCGATTTAGGAGATACACGGAGGTTGCAACTGCCTCCGGCCAGAAAGATTTAGGTACTTGAGATTCAATTAAAAGAGCTCGAGTCATTTCAAGAATAATACGGTTTTTCCGTTCAGAAACACCGTTTTGTTCGGGGGTATGAGAACAAGAGGTTTGATGAATTAATCCTTTGGTTTTAAAGAATTGTTTCATTGATATATTGACAAATCCCCCCCCCCCCATTGTCGGATCGAAGGATTTGGATTTGAGTTCGGAATTAAGTTTGAATCATAGCATAAAACGTGATAATTTTTTTGTAAACTTCGGCTTTGTTTTTTAAAAAAATATACCCATGTCATGCGAGTGCAGTCATCCACGAATAGTATAAAGTACCGAAGACCCTGCCCCCCCATCGCAGGAGCAGGACCCCACACATCAGAATGGATTAGTGAAAAAGGTGAAGCAACTTTTGTATTGCTAGGTTTAAATGGTTGTCGATGGCTTTTAGCACGAAGACAGGTTTCACAATCTACTTTTCCATTTGAAGGGAAGAGTTTTGGAAACAAAAGGTGCGAATAACCATGGGATGGGTGTCCCAAACGTCTATGCCATAGCCAGGCTTCCCGGTTTTCAGTTCCATGAGCCAACATCACAGTACCCTGTTGAGCCACTTCATCCACATAGTACAATCCGTGGCGCTCAGTACCACGTCCAATAATCACACCCGTCCTGATATCTTGTAGGATGCAGAAAGTAGGGTGCATTAGTACCGTGCAATTCAATTCTTTGGTAATATGACTAATTGAGAGCAATTTGTGTGATAATGACGGAACATAGAGACAATTTGATAATTTCATAGTTGGTGAAATTTCAATTACTCCTCCACCTTTCACTTGCATTGTTCCGTTGTTCGCTGTATGTATCTGAGTTTTTTGAGGTTGGGTCATTGAACATATGTCTAATGGTTCAAACGTCATGGTGTCGGTGGCACCAGAATCAAATATCCAAGAACTGTTTTTATCATGATTAATCGTCATACCCACTTTTCTGACGCGACTGCGACAAATATTATTTGTTTTTTTTTTGTTTTTTGTTTTAAACGTTGTCCCGGCACAGCTATTAAGCAACCAACTGAACCGGCGTATTTATCAAATACGCTGGATACTTGAACTCGCGTTCAAGATTTTCGTTCGGAATACCGTCGCTAGGTAGCGAAGGTAATTTACCGGCGTATTTATTAAATACACCGGTAACTTGAACTCGCGTTCAAGATTTAGAGTGGCCCGCAAACCACAAATCCGCTAAGGAACTAAATTTTTTTGGATGTGCAGCGTATTTATCAAAAAATTCCTAGGGTTCCTTTGGCACTTTTCTCTTTTTCTACACTACACCATCTTTACAGATCGGTCATCACCACATAAATCCAATCCAAAAAAAAAGGTTTGAACTTTAATCTTCAAATGCTCCAAACTGTGAGGAGACCCAGCTAGTATGGAGAATGCGGCTGATGTCGACACAGACCACCAGCGGTTGATGTCAACAAGACTCTGAACAGGTTGCGGCTGCACAGATCACCGGCAGTCAACAAGACTCCGAAATCGTCGGTCCTGCTGATGCCGACATGGATGAACCTGACAGCTGTGGTTTTAGGGTTTGCCAACACGGATGAATTCGACGGCGGCGGCGGCGGATTTATGGTAATCTTAGGGTTTCAGAGTTTTGCTGGCTGGAACGGTGACGGCAACTGCTGTCGTTGTTGGATGCGGATTCGACAGGTTCGTTTTTGTGATTTGATAATCGGGTTTTGTTCTGGTTTGAGGTTGAATTGTTTGGGGTTGATTGTAGATGATGAGCAAAATGTTCCAGAATCAGAAACACTGCTCTGATACCATGTTGTTTGGTATAGAGAATAATCTCAGATTTGGGTTTGAATTGTATTGAAAAATTGTATTGTACAAGAAATAGGGTTACACAAAGATGTGTTTATATAGAACACAATATTACACATTAGCCTCTATACTATTTATTTCCTTCATTCCGACATTAACGAACTTGTTTGGTATAAGAATCAACATAAGAACCAACTGAAACCCACTCACAAGCTGCTACAATTACATTTTGGCATAATCCATTAATCCTTACCATGCCTAGGAGCAAAGTGAAGCTTGCTTTCGTAGAAAACAAGAAGGCAAGGAAAAGCTCCTTCATGAAAAGAAAGGAATGCCTGAAGAACAAGCTGAAGGAGCTGTCCACCCTATGCGGCATCGAGGCATGCGCCATCATTTATAGCTCATACGAACCTGGACTCGAGGTGTGGCCCGAAGACAACACTGCTTTCCAAAATGTGTTGAACGCGTTCCTTACGAAGTTACCCATGGAGATGATCAAGTTTATGTCCAACCAGGATAGCTACATTAGAGAAAGGATCAGCAATGCCGAAGGTCAGATCAAGAAGCAGATCGTGACGACACGGGATTTTGTGAAGGCAAACTTGATGTCAGAATGCTTGAGTGGTAAAGTCTCACTTGCTGGCTTGAACTCAAAGATTTGAATAATCTTGGGTCATTCGCTGGTCATAAACTGCCAGAAATTGAGGAGAGGATTAAGGTTCTCAAAAGTGATGCCCCTGCATCACAGTTGCAACTACCAGAACCGAAGGAAGTTGTGGGCTGTAGCAACACTGCTAGCTATATGGCGGCTGCAGGAACAAATGGCGATTGCTATGTACCAATAATGGAAAACACTGGTTGGTACCCGCCTGACTGGACTAGTGATCATGTGGAGCATGGTTTGGATCCAGTTCCAGGGGTCAACATGATGAACCCATTTCCTGATGACCCCATTTTTTCGTGGTCTGATGCATACATTCCGAAGAAAACAGGTTAACATCCCTTCTTGTCTGAGGGATCTAAAGATAGAAATTGGTTTGATGGTCATGTATGGTTGGAATTGTTAATTATTGCTTATTTGTTTTCTTTTTTCTTTATTGACATTGGTTTTGTTGGAATTTTAATTTTTGTTTGTCCTTCTGCATATTAGATATCTTGGGAAATTTAATGTTGTTGCAATTTGTTCTTTCTGTATGTTTTATTATTTATTATTTTGATATTCAAATAAAGTACGTATTGTTCAATTCTGAACTTTTAGTTTAAGATACTAGAAACTATTCAATGAATCCAAATATCATTATATCAGTATATATTATTTGTTCCTAGGAAATAAAAAGTATACTTTTTAAGTGAAAACAACTGTACTTTTGACCTGTAAAACTCACACAACTGGACTTACAATATATAAAAAAACAACCCTGAAATTTAGAATTCCGGCGCTAACAAAACATATTGGTAGCATGACAAGTTAAAGCATAGAGATCAATATAAATCAAGTATCAGTTTCTACTTCAATAAAAAGTAAACATTAAATATGGGCGTAAATGTAGGTTTATATCGGTATCAATTTAAACTATTTACAGTGTACAAAATATATAATCGGATTAGACAAAAAGTTTTGCAAAGAACATGTATTTTATATTAAAAAACAAAGTTCTAATTCCGTTTGTTTCAAACATATCAAAGATTTCCATTGAAACGTTGCAGCTCTTTATAAATAGTATAATAGTTAACGGTTACAATTGTTTGACAATTAACAATTGTAATAACGAAAAATCTCTTTAGAAACTTCATTAGTTGTAAAAATGTGTCACACTAGTTTTACTAATCTGAGCCATTGATCATTCAATCAATTTGCCATTAATCAGTAGTAATGTACTATTGTTTTCACTTTCTATTGATTATCCAGGTTGCGACTGATCTTAGTATTATTGAAGATCATTTTCATGCTACTTTTACCAGTCATACTAATCTGAGCCAACCAACTTTAGATACCGAAATTTAAAATGGCAGCCGTTATAAAACCCATGTGCCAATTATAGCTTGGTTATAAAAATATTCAAACATAATAACAGATCTAGTAAAATTCGTGTCAAAAAATTTAAAGTTGGAGTCAAATTCTTGTTGCAAAGCATGATCAAGACAAAGGTGTGATCACTTTTGAAAGCTTGAAGTGTAACTAGTCATTGCTTAGGTTGCAAGATTTTACTAGACGATGAATTAGTTAGCATGTTAAAAGAAGGCGATTATGATGGTGATGGCGTTCATCAACAAATTGAAGCCATTGCATGACTCTTTTATTAGACCTTCACCTCCCAACTTTTCTGTCATTTTTAGCAGCATATCTTCAAACTCTTCTCCACAAACTTTCCATGTTGTTTCTGATCCCATCTCTTTGGTATTTTTCCTTTGAAAAAGTGGGTGGGGACAGGGCGTAGGTAGAGTTGTATTGGTTTTGTAGGTCTTGTGGATTAAGTGTGGGTTATATATTAAGAAAGTTTCAATATATACCCTAATTCTTTCATATTACACATTATGGTCCCTAAATAATGAATAATGACAGTTAGAACCCTCAAGTCCGAGAATACGTGTCTAGGGTTTGACGCTTAAATAGTGTTTCTAGAGTTGATATATTATATACTTTATTTGGGATTCCAAAATCATCCAACTTAGTAAATACATTTTTAGGAAAGTCAAATAATAATCTAATGAACCATCTATAGATAAGGTTTTTCATCGACGGACTTATCCCTCCAAAGTAACTCGGTGAAGGTAGTATATGTGGGTGTCAGTGATATTTTGTCTAGAATTATGGTGTGAGCAAAGAAATTGCTGACAAGTTATCCAACCATGAGAGATTATTGAGAGATTTTTACTTTTATTAGATTTTAATTTGTTGGATCCATTGTTCTGTTGGAAATTTCAAGCGGACATTCGGACATTCATTGATATTGTGCCAGTGATACTCAATTTTTTTAGTAGTGTGTTTGCCTTGGCACCAAAACATGTTTCCTTTAAAAACATCATTTACTGTAACCAACTTTTTCGGCATACACTAATTTTAGATCTTATCACTAGAGGGAATGCGAGAAAGGTGAGAGATGGATTTAGTTTGGGGGATACTCACCGGAGCTGCAAGGATGGTCAATGATGGGATTGAGGGGCGGCGTTGTTGCAAGAGCAACTAGCCGGGTTCCATTTTTTTTCTTTTCTTTTTTGTTCTATTTTTAAAAAGAAACTCACGTGACCTCAATTTAACAAATTGTCTGCATATTAAAAACTATGTCAATAAATATGCATTCAATTTATCTTTCTTATTAAAATAACGTGCCATTTTTTTCGAAATCTTCCAATAGATGATATAGAATTGAAAGTTGAAACCATTTGAAGAAAACTTTGTGGCTATATTTAGCAATAACTAAATCATAACGTGTCAAAGTAGGTATTTGGAATAGTTGATTGGGGCAAGAGTAACGTCTTAGAGGTATGGTATTCCGAGGAAACTATGTAGAGGAGACACTTTTAAGGATAGCATTTTCCTAGAAGAAAGTGTGTAGGCTGCCTAATTGCCACCTTGCTTTACTTTTTTTTTTAATGTGGGATGATTTAGACTTCTGGATTTTGTTCCCATGTTTAATTTTAAACATTCAACAACTTCCCTTGTTCATTACTTTTGTTTCAGTCACTTTTACATAGACAATCATATCTGTAAAATAAAAAAAGTAGAATAGGTTAATATTCTATTGGGCCATACCAGATGTCGCCCAACCTTGTTGCTTTTATTGTTGAAAAATAGATCTAGGTTGAACTCTATTTGTTGGACGAATTGGTGTAAATTCTTGTTGATGTAGTTGTCTGTCTTTGGTGTTTGTATTTACTGCCCCTGATAGGGTATACAAGAGTCACTCGACTGTTTTGAGTTCTAACGCAAACTTAAAATTATTGGGGTTTTCACATTCTCAGTATATAGTTATAGAAGCTAACAGACACTGCAGATATGAAGATTTTAAGTAGCTGATCTAGTAGATGTCTGAAATCGACTTTTGCTTCGCTCTGATTCGTCCAAATCAGTTGGAAACTGAATAATAATGCCAAAACATGAATTAGGCTGCCAAAACATGAATTAGGCTAACATAAGCAAAATCCTAATTCAGCTCTCCCTCCCGCGTCATGGGGGAGTCTTCTCCTTCCATCGCGTGGAGCGGCGGCGCGCAAAACCTGGCCACACATTTCAGACATCCCCGCGTGTCGTGGGAGACACTTTCCAGAAATTTGATTTTGGCAACTTGCTTGACCCGTTCAACACGATTGCCTGGGTTTACGCTACTTTTTCATCATTTAGTACCCATTAAACCTATGAAACCGGATGCACAATAAGTACAACATAACGGTACAAAACGACTTGTTAAACAACGACAACGTAAACAAAACTCATACAAATATAATTTGTTTTTACAAACACATCAATGAAGTATTATAAAAGGTAAATGAAAACCAAACAAGTCGTATAATGTCATCCCAAGATATTTGAGAATTGGATAATAACAAAAGATTCAAGATATGCATCCTCATGCATAGTAAATGTTGCATAGTTAGTGTTGACAATGTCATGAACAAGGAAAATACGCGATTAGTTAATGTGCTACCTAAAATGTTGGTTTTCCATCTTTAAATGTCACTATTGGTAATACTACTTACATAAGATCCGACCACATTGAAAGATTATGTATTGTTGAACCCCATGCTCCATGAAGGTAATAAAATTGTAGGTCCGGCTAGGGGAGGATCTAGTCGCCTAATCCTTGTGTACAAACCAACCTGGTTGTGCGGAATCCAACCGAGATAGCAAACCGAGATAGAACACGTAAATAACCAACACACAAGACTCAACGATTAACACCACTTGTATTAATGCGTATGAAAGGTCCGTTACAAGCACAAGGTTTACAAATCAGTTCTGCAAACTCTCTCTAGTGTGTGTGTGTGTGTTCCTGATCTGTCTAAGTGTCTAACTATCGAAGTGAACACAACACACGGGTATTTATACCCAAAACAGCATGTCTGGTCGAAGGATCAAACAGTCGACCAGAAACAGCTCGAACGATGAACATGTACCACGAAAGATGGGATCTTTCGTGGTCCATCTATCGAATGCTATCTTTCGAGCAGGTCATCGAAGGATATAGGCAATCCTTCGATGGCACATCCTTCGACCCAACATCTTACAAACATAAAGTTGACTGTTTGGCCAAGTCAAACCAGGAGGATGGTTGACTTGGTCAAACCTACAAGACTAACAAGACATCGTTTTACATCGTGACCGAATACAGACAAAGTGCAGACATAAGTGCACCAACAAACTCCCCCTTGGCTGTAGCTTTGTCTGACTGTAGCTTTGTCTCGATCTTCATTCTTGTAAGTTCTCGTGTCTTCAAGTCTTTGACTTCTATTCAAGTCTTCAATGTCGGAGGATCTTCAAAGTCTTCACGTCTTGAAAGCAGAAAGTGTACCAACAAACTCCCCGTTTCATGTAGGAAGTGTGTTGACAAACTCCCCCTTAACATAAGCTCCCCCTTGAGTTATGCTCGTGAAATACTTGAACTTTATGAAGTGAGATCCTTGTGGTGTTGATGATGGTCAGCGGCCACTCGATCATCTTCGTCTTTTGAGTGCCTTCACGTCGTGTCTTCATTCCGAAGCTTGTCATCGACCATGTTCTCCTAGCCTTTAGAATCTGCACATGCAAGAAATCTAAACGCGTAATGAGCACAACCGCTTGGAATATCATAAGCAAACGACACACATGTGACCATTGTTTAAACAAACACCGTCCGACAGTTTGAAAGTTTAAAGTATTTTATCAATTTCAATTTTAACTTTCAAAACTTGCAAATTTCGACCGTTTATGAAGATTTAGTCGTTTCGGTTTTCATTCAGGTTTCAGGTATCGAAGACTCGAGCTCCAACATCGTACGATCGAAAATAAAATAGAAGTAAAATCTTTTTGGCTTTTATAAGATTTATATTAAAACACACATAAAATCTTTTTGGTATTTTTGAATATTTCAAATGTAAAGACTGAAAGCAGTAAATAAATATTTACAGACATTCTTTTTGTGAGTTTCGAGGGTAAGAGAATCATATCAGTGTATGGTCATGCCAAAACGCTCTCTTTGTTCAATTAGTTAACATTAAGATAAGCATCCTATAACAATTATCGGTATTGTTGTCCACATAAGCTTAACTTATCAGATGTAATCATGGCGAGGGGATACGTTAAGGTATGATTTATACTTACCGACCGGTGTTCATCCACATCACGACACATTCCCGTATCAAGGTATGCACGAGGGTTCATCTTACCGGTGAGTATACCGATTATCATCTGTTTGACCGTATATGATGTGAGATTCTCACTTATTTTGATTTGAAAACCAAGCCCTATGTGATAGAATCACTTATTGATGAGGAACTTGATTTTCGATGCATGAGGGCACAGGAGCAAGTCCGTGAACAGGTCAGTACTTTCGTACAGCAGAGAGACGAACTTGACACCCGGAAAGAATTTGTGATAATTTATCACTTATTTGTTTGGACATGTGATTGTTGATCACTTATTGAGGTCGTATGCAGTATGTACACGTATGTATGGTATCATGGAAGATCTAGACTTGCGTCCCCGTTATTTTTCGGTAAAAGATACAACCATGATACCCAGATGATAAGCAGCATAAAGACCGAATATCTCAGAACCTCGGCAATCTCTCAAACGAAATTTCGGTACTAAGACCATATGCCAATGAATGGTTCCCACCCAGTCTTCAGTCGATTTAAGTTTATATCACCCTGCACACTTTAAAATGATTGTGAGCCTACCGATACATCTTATATAGAGCTGCTTATCGTTTTTCATTTTGTATTTCAGTTTAAAGAGGTTTGGATAGACCACTGATGTACTATCATTTTCTCTTTTGCTCGCCAGGAAACTCATTTTTGTTTTTCTATTGTTTTTGTGTTTTTGAAATTTTTCGATGTTTTTGGATTTTCAAATTTTGGATTTACTCCCCCTAAAATCAATAAACTAAGATAAATTTAAAACACAAAGATATTTACAAAAATGATTTTCCGATGTTGGTTTTACTCTTGCTTGACCTTAACGCCGTTTACCAGTAATAAATAGTCAAATCTTGATTTGTCAAAAGCTTTGGTAAAAAGGTCGGCACGTTGGTCATCGGTGTGGACGTAAGCAACATCGATTAGCCTTTTCTCAAAGCAATCACGTATGAAGTGATATTTGATTTCGATGTGCTTAGTCTTTGAATGCTGCACAGGATTTTTGGTGATCTGTAATGCAGCAGAATTATCAACGTAAATAGGAGTAGTTAGGAATTCAAAACCGTAGTCACGCATTTGCTGTTGTATCCACAGGACTTGGGAGCAACAACTCGAGGCAGCAATGTATTCAGCTTCGCATGTTGACGTAGCGACGCACGTCTGCTTCTTGCACTGCCATGTGACTAGGCGATTTCCCAAAAACTGACATCCAGCCGTTGTGGATTTGCCGTCGATTTTGCATCCGCCAAAATCAGAATCACTGAATGCGATCAAGTCAAAGTTATTATCCCTAGGGTACCACAGACCGGTGTCAGGGTAACCCTTCAAATAACGAAAAATCCTTTTTACAGCTGCAAGATGTGATGCCTTCGGGTTCACTTGATATCTGGCAAGCAGGCACGTTGGGTACATTATATCTGGTCTTGATGCTGTGAGGTACATAAGAGATCCGATCATCGCGCGGTAGTATGAGGGGCTAACATCTTGACCCTTCAAGTCTGGAGTAATTCCGTGATTTTGTGGCAATGGGGTACCAATGGGCGTTGCATCAGACATCTGGAACCGGCTCAAGATGTCACCAACATATTTAGTCTGATGGATGAATATCCCAGACTCGGTTTGTTGTACTTGTAGGCCCAAAAAGAAAGTCATTTCCCCCATAGCACTCATCTCGAATTTATCCTGCATTACACGCTCGAAATCCCTACACAACACATCATTAGTAGAACCAAAAATAATATCATCAACGTATACCTGTACCAGTAGAAGATCTCCATCTTGTTCTTTGATGAAAAGAGTACAGTCGATAAGACCTCTGCGAAAACCATTCTCCAGCAGATAATTAGATAAGGTTGCGTACCAAGCTCGCGGTGCTTGATGTAGACCATATAGAGCTTTGTTGAGCAACCAAACACGATCGGGATGGATAGGATCTTCAAAACCTGGAGGCTGTTCGACGTACACCTCTTCTTCCACCACACCATGTAAGAAAGCACTCTTCACGTCCATCTGGTATACCTTGAAACCTTTGAATGAGGCATAAGCCAGAAAGATCCGAATGGCTTCTAGACGTGCAACAGGTGCATATACTTCGTTGTAGTCGATTCCTTCAATCTGACGAAAACCTTGAACGACTAGCCTTGCTTTGTTTCGGATAACAATCCCACGGTCATCCATTTTGCATTTAAACACCCAACGGGTACCAATCTTCTTGTAACCAGCAGGTTTCTCTACGAGTTTCCAGACACCTAACTTCTGGAATTGCTGCAGTTCTTCCTGCATTGCTTCAACCCAAGAGCTATCTTTCAAAGCCTCTTTCCAAGTTCTTGGCTCTTCCTGTGAGACATAACACGCGAAAGACCAATCATTCTGTTGACCAGATTCTCGGATAGTTGCATACAAGCCTGCATTGTTGTTGTTCCGCAACATGTTTCTTGTTTGAACGCCACTTTGTACATTTCCTATGATGTTTTGTTGAGGATGGGTATTATGAATCCTTGTTTCTGGATTATCTTGAACTGGAATATTTGTACCCAGATTGTTGAGATTCAGATCAACAATCAATTCAAGGCCCGGAATTGACGAAGAGGATGATGCAGAAGTTTCAGCTGTTCTAGGGACATCCACTGGAGGTGTACCCTCTGAAATACCATGAACTGCTGTTGGAGCTTCTTGATCTGCATCTAGAAATTCATCATCCTCTGAAGATTCGTTCAATTCGGTAGCATCTTGAAAATCCTCATTGTCGAGAGCATTATTGTTCACTGAAGATGGTTCTTGATTGACAATAATGGGACGAACCAACGGTGAATCTGTTGCGTTGTCACTCTCGAAAAACATCCTTGCCGCAGCACTTTCTTCAACGGCTTCAACATTGATCGAATTGAAAAAGTCATCGTACTCAAACATCCAAGGCTGACCAGGATTTCTGACTGGTAAAGTGTGCCTTTGTACTCTGACTTCAGACCATTCCTCAACCCTTTTAGTCTCTAGATTCCAGACTCTTAAGTTTGGGGTGGAATACCCAAGAAAGTATCCCTCAATGGCTCTAGCCCCAAACTTTCCATTAGGATCGATAATTGTGCAAGGAGCTCCAAACGGTTCAAGATAGGACAAGTCTGGTTTCCGTTTGTTGATAAGCTCAAAGCAGGTCTTGTTGTGCCTTTTGACTGTAAGGACTCGGTTCAACGTATAGCATGCAGAGGACACAGCTTCCGTCCAGAATGGAATGGGTAGCTGCGACTCTACCAACATAGTCCTAGCAGTCTCGATCAATGTGCGGTTCTTACGTTCAGCGACGCCATTCTGTTGAGGAGTAAAAGCTGCACTAAATTCGTGAAGAATACCTTTTGAAGTGCAAAACTCCGCCATGGCATGATTTTTGAATTCCGTACCATTGTCGCTGCGTATCCGCCTAACCTTCAAGTTGTAAAGATTCTCAATCTGAATGATCAAGTTTTTGATAATACCGAAGGTTTCACTCTTATGTGCCATGAACGCCACCCAAGAAAATCTTGAATAATCATCAGTTATCACGAGGCAGTATTGATCATTCCTAATGCTTTTGTGCTTGACAGGACCGAACAAATCCATGTGCAAACGTTCAAGAGGAACAGCCACCGTGTTGACTTTCTTTGTGGGGTGTCGCTTCTTCGTTTGTTTTCCTTTCTGGCACGAAACACAGACGTCTTGAAGATGGAAATTTTTAAGAGGAACACCATTCACCAATTCATTTGACACCAAATGATTCATTTTGCGTAAGTGAATGTGGCCCATTCGTCTGTGCCAAGAGATTGTGTCTTTTTCTGTGGCTTTGGAAACGAAACAAGTTGCTTATGCAGACGTTGTGATAGCTTGGCTCATATCAAGGACATACAGATCATTTATCCTTGGAGCCGACAAGAGAATCCATTCTTTTGGAATTTTGAAGCCGGGTTTCAGCACATAACATCCATTAGCATCAAAGTGTACTGAGAACTTCTTGTCACAAATTTGAGAAACACTAAGAAGATTGTGATCAAGTTGTTGCACAAAGTTGATCTTGTCAAAGCTAACAACCCCGTTGGAAATCATTCCTTCACCCGTTATATATCCGCCCTTATCTCCAGCAAAAGCAACATAACCTCCTCTAATAGATTTGACGTCGTAGAGAAGCTTCATGTCGCCTGTCATGTGCCTGGATGCCCCACTATCAACAATCCAATGACTACTGATAGTTCCTCCTGGAACACCCTGCACATAAACTCAATCGATTAGTTGGAGATGGGGACCCAAGCCATTGTGGTCTTGGGTCTTCCATTTTTATCAACAACAATAACTTCCACCTTTTGATGATTCGGAAATTGTGATGGTCCCCCTGATTCAGTAACCGTTTTTGGTTTCCAAGTCTGTTTTGTTATACCAGTTTGATTGTTTGAAGTTTTTGAAAACTTTGAATTATCTGGTTTAACTGAAACAGATGGTTTGTGAACCACATCGGTTTTAATTGCTTTTTCAATTTTCTTGACCTGTTGGCGTTTCTGTTTCTTTTCCCTTTCTCTTATGAGTCGGGGATCTTGTTTTACAGAAACAGATCGCCTACGGTCAGTTGGGCCACGGGGATCATCTTCTTTGGCTTTCAACTTATGAAGATACGGGCAATTTCGAATGATATGCCCAATTGTACCACATTCAAAACATGATCTTCGTTCAACAAACCCCGAAGTATCATGTGGTCGTCTTGCCGATGATGAACTTTGTGATCCCGAGGTACTAGGTTTTGAACAACTTGGCTCATTCCTTTTCATCACAGTTGCCTTTTGGACAAAATCTAAATTAGATTGATTTTCAAACTTTGCAATTTTGTCCGTTCCCTTAGATTTCACAAAGTTCACATTCTTCTTCTTCTTCTGATTCGGCTTCTTTTGATCCTGAGCCGGTGTCTTACCATTTGTTTTGGTATGGTTTTGCTGTTTTGGCACTGTTGGTAATTTCTTGTTCCCAAACTGTTTTCTAACTTCAGCCTTTGGAATAGGAGGACACTGTGTAACTGTAACATGTGGTCCTGTCTTTCCCAAAAACTTACTTGTAGAATTTTCAAAGACTTTACTGATTAAAGATTGATTAACATTCTTAATAGGAAAATCTTTGTCTGAATAGATTTTATCATCACCAACAAGAGTGTACAGCAAATCCACACTCTCCGACTCTTTTGCAGATGTGGACTCGGTTGGAACAGTCTTAGCAGGTTTTGTGGGAGGATCACATAGGATATGATTCTCAAGAGGTATGTCCTCTTCTTTGATTACTGCATCAGACTTTTCTGAATCAGTATCATCGGACTCATCATCAGAAGAATCAACATCCTCAACCATCACTGGAGGATCCTGATTCTGTTCAGCAGTTACAAATGTATCTGCTGACACATCTGAATCTGACGATACTTCTTTCTTGTATCCGAGCCCTGCTGCAAATTCCTCAACGTCCAAGGGAACAGATGGCTCAAAGTGAGTCCTATACTCCTCATCAGGCAAAGCATCAAAATTGTTTCTCACGGGTGGTGGACATTTCTTGTAACCTATGCATGTGACATCCTTTTTCTCTTTCTGAACATCAATGATGTGAGCCAACACATAGCTAGAACTCAAATAACTGTCTAACTTGAGTCGGATCGCCTCACTTTCTGTTTTAACACAAGCCATTTCTTTTTGCATCACCTCAAGACGAGTGATATACAAATTAATGTCCGTTTGTTTTCTGGAAACCATTTTTGTCAGTTCTGTTTTATCTTTCTTTAATGTTTCAATCATCCTTTTAAATTCCTTTTCATGGTTTTCATAAAACATGTTGGCTTCAGTGCACTTTGAAAGATCCACTGTTAATTTCTGATTGTGAATGAATGTCACATCATATTTCTCTTGCAAAGCCTCGTGTTTGCTTTGCAATTCACACCACCTATCATTCACAGAAACATGTTTGTCTTGCAATTCAAACAAACTAGCTTGTAAAGCATCGTGTTTGCCTTGCAACTCAGACATGTTTGCTTCCAACTCAGCACATCTCACATGCAAACTATCACAGTTATTACAGCTAACAGAAGTGGGTTCGTCGACACATACCTGACTTGATGAACTGTCGACATTCGCCATAAAGGCTGAATGGAGAGAAGACGAAGAATAAGCAGCTTGATCCACCAAAATAGATCTTCTATCAGTTCCTGCTGCAACTTCCTCCAATAGCTCATCAATATTTGCATCGACTGACACACTTGATGTGTCATCATCTTCTTGATCATTTCCTGAACCCGAGGACTCTTCATCTGAACTTCCACTGTAGCCTGAGCTGTTTTCATCTTCAGAAGACTCATCACCATTGGTGGAAGATTCTCCACCACTGGTGTGTTTAAGATCCTTGACAATTTCAGCAAAGCAAGCTGTTCCATCTGGAGCATCGTTTCCCAGCTGAATAGACCAATCACAACCTTCATCTACTTGAACTACAAGTGCCTGGTTGGCATTTGATGGTCCTGCTTGAGTCTGGTTGTTAACAGGCACCAATGTGCGAACATTGTTCCTATTCTGGTTCTGCTGGTTGCCTTGACCTCTGAAGGGATTCTGGTTTCCATGCTGAGATGGTCTTGTACATTCACGCTTGAAATGACCACGTTCCCCACAGTTGAAGCACTTTACAGCTTGCTTGTCGAACCCATACTTGGTGTCTTTCTTGCTATCCAAGCTGGTTCGGCCCGTTCTTTCCATGAAATCCTTTGCTCGCCTAACAGCACTTGCAAAGGCCCACTTGATATCCATCATCTCCATCTCCTCTTTGTCGATCTGCTGATAGTCTTCTTGTGTCAGATTAATATTACCGATCTGACCTTCCACTAATCCACAGTATGCGCTCACCACAGTGTTTAGCAGCTCCATATGTTCCTTTGCTACTTCCACATTGATTTTAGAAAAGCTTGAGGTGTCGAGCCGTACTGTATTTGGCTTTGATTGTTGACCAGCAGATGATGTGCTTCCATAACAGGCTTGCTGTTGTGGAGGAAGTGGGTTCCCATACATGTCTGTTGGAACTGTAGATTGAGGAGGAAGTGGATTCCCATACATATCTGTTGTTCCGGGAGATCGAACTGGTAATGGATTCCCGAACATATCAGTTGGTCTGAGCGGTCGTTGGCTTTGCTGTTGCTGTTGAGGAACTGGTTCTAGCAGATTTCCATACATGTCTGTCTTTGGAGGAACCGGCACTTGGATAGTATTGCCATACATGTCAGTGCTAGTCACAAACGCTGTTTGAATTGGAGCATGTGAAGAAGGTTTTGTAGAAGTGCTAGAAGTTCCATAATACATATCAGGATTTTGTGGCACTGCAACTCTTTTTGCCTTGAGAATTTCTTCCTGATTCTTGTTTTCCAGGATTTGAACAAAGTCGTTGAAGCTTGTTGTAGCTAAAGTACCATTGTACTTCATGATTTCCAAGAAGGTATTCCATTGAGGTGGCAATGCATCTGCAAACTTTTTCACAATCTCTGCTGCAGTTGTAACAACCTCAAAATTTGCCAATTCAGTCAACAAATGATTAAATCGACTTGTCAAATCATGTAACGACTCATTCTCCATACAAGTGAAACCATCAAACTCTTTCTTTAGCAATTCTTTTCTCAATTGGCGTGTCGCTTCATTTCCTACGCCCCTTCTCTTTAACGCGTCCCACAATCTCTTCGTTGTCTTGTAACTAACGAATTGATGATAAATGTCTTTACTTAAAGCCTGAGTGAGAATGGCATATGCCTTCTTTTCCAAGTCATACACCTTCTTCTGATCTTCTGTAAGATCTGCAAACGTGGCAGCAGATGATGCTGCAACTTCTATTGTTTGATCAAAATCTGTAATGAACCGCAACCACAATTCTGTATTTTGACCTTTAACGTATGTATGAAATCTATCAATCCATCCTGGATATTCATATAAGTGCATCAACTTTGGAGGCCGATTCAAACTTCCCGTTTCACTCTCGCTTAAGAGAATGCTTTGAACACTTGGAATTTGATTGGATACAAATGCCCATTGACCGGTAGAAATTGCATTAGCTTGTGAAGATACCGGTGCAGAAGATGACGGAGTACCAAAATACATATCTGTATTTACCAAAGTATTCCACCTTGGATTCATTTTTGATCAGCCGAAGGATACCTGTTCGAAAGACACTTGAACAACACAAACTGTTAAGCACAAACAGACTGATGATCGAAAGATCCACACCTGTTCGAAGGATCAACAGGGTTCGAAAGATCTCTGTTGAATTTCGAACAATGTTTTTCGAAAGATTCTTCAACCGAAGGATCCTTATCCTTCGAAAAAGTACTGTAGACCGAAAGATGAAATCGAAAGATGACTTCGAAAGACTCCCCAATCGAAGGATCCTAGTCTTTCGAAAATGAGCAGTGGACCGAAAGATATATGTTTCAAAAGTATTCCTTGGAACGAAAGATAAGTCTCACACTTCGAAGGATGCTCGAAGGATAACTATCTGTCGAACCTCCTTTGGTCGAAAGATGATCTTTCGACTTCGAAGGATATCTTTCGAACTAGCTCTGACACAGTTGACAAATCGGACAGTTTGGTGAAAAGTTGACGGGTTGGTGAGAACTTTCGGCAGAAAGTATGTTCAGACCATATCTTTCAGGTCTGAACATGCAGGTTTTTCACCAACCGGGTAATGATCCCAATATTTTAATCAAAACACTCTTTCCAATGCACAAACACCTTGAAGTTCAAAATTTTTAAGATCAAAAGTGTGAACTATCAAGAACACAATGAAGAACAAACCCAGAAATATGAATATTTCTGCAAACCAACAACAAAACGAAACCCGATTTTGCTTGAAACTTCACTAAAAACCCATTTTTAACATGTGATAAAGAAAAGTGACAAGGTTTTTATAAGAACAAACAGCAAAAACAGCAAGATTTCCAGAAAATATGAGCTTTAGACACCCCGAAAACACTCGGTTTTAACAAGGAGAAGAGCCAAGGCTCTGATACCACTTGTAGGTCCGGCTAGGGGAGGATCTAGTCGCCTAATCCTTGTGTACAAACCAACCCGGTTGTGCGGAATCCAACCGAGATAGCAAACCGAGATAGAACACGTAAATAACCAACACACAAGACTCAACGATTAACACCACTTGTATTAATGCGTATGAAAGGTCCGTTACAAGCACAAGGTTTACAAATCAGTTCTGCAAACTCTCTCTAGTGTGTGTGTGTGTTCCTGATCTGTCTAAGTGTCTAACTATCGAAGTGAACACAACACACGGGTATTTATACCCAAAACAGCATGTCTGGTCGAAGGATCAAACAGTCTGGTCGAAAGATCATCTTTCGACCAGAAACAGCTCGAACGATGAACATGTACCACGAAAGATGGGATCTTTCGTGGTCCATCTATCGAATGCTATCTTTCGAGCAGGTCATCGAAGGATATAGGCAATCCTTCGATGGCACATCCTTCGACCCAACATCTTACAAACATAAAGTTGACTGTTTGGCCAAGTCAAACCAGGAGGATGGTTGACTTGGTCAAACCTACAAGACTAACAAGACATCGTTTTACATCGTGACCGAATACAGACAAAGTGCAGACATAAGTGCACCAACAAAAATAATTCCTCAATAGCATTGAGTTATATAAAATTTTATATTTATTATGTTTGTATATAAGAGCATGCAACAATGAGACACGTTACAGTAACAAGTACTAAAGAGGTATGCTTAAGAAGATGTTCAAGTTTACTCGGTTTGTTAGGAGAAATCAAAGTGAAAGGTCCTAAATTTTATTAAAACATCACATAAGATATATAAAATTAAATATGCGAATATACGTTCAAAAGAGAAAAAACAACATTAATTTTGTCTGGACAAATGAAGATCCGTTTTTAATGTAAACGGACATTATGTTCAATAAACAATGAACAAATCGAGCTAGGTTGCCTAGCTTATGACAAACAAGGTCTATTGCATTTAAATTATTTGTGACGCTGTTAGAACCGTTCATTTCTCTTTTCTGGTAAAAGTGGTTACATTATAGTGTTAACATCACTATTATTTGTAGTAAAGTAGGGATATAATATTTTGAACCCACAGGGCATGTAAAAGACATCAATCAAACCATATTAATATTATAGTTATCGAGTAACACCTCTAAAGATTCATAATATATTATATAATATTAATACTAAAAAAAAGTTCATATGAAAAGTAAGGTTTAACGTTTTGAAGCATGTGAATGGGTATGCAACTACTTACTCTTTTTTTTTTTTTGGTTATTCTATAATATAACATTTAGTGTAGATTGTTGTTAACAGTTTACTATGCTGCGATATGTGTTTATTTACCATCACCAACTACATATCTCCATGTTCATAACAAATCGGGAATAATAACATTTTTTTGTTTATAGGGTTTTGTCTTTATGTTTTCTATTTTTGTTTGATTTTTATTTCTTATATATATATATTAAACTTATGATTTTTTATTTTTATAAAAACTTTGGTTTTGTTATAACTTTGCAACAAAAGTTAAATAAGTTTTAACTTTCTATATTAGTTTTTGTTTTCGCTTTTTTCTGGGTTTAGTCGTCGTTTGTTTGCTACTTAGTACGTTGTTTGGTGGTCACATTTGGTCCCTCGAGTTCTTTTTACCCCCACAGATTTTTAATACATGTCGATATATGTTCAACTCCGTCTATGTTTTATGTCACGCACACTCGGTGTTAAAATTCATGATTTTGTTTTATGTTTTTTCCTGGGTTTGGTCATCATCGTTTGATTGCTACTTATCACGGTTTTACACCTCCCGCCCCGTAACGTTGATAGCATGGTTTTACGCCCGCTTGCCCCGCAACGCGGGGGTTCAAAACTAGTTTATAACATATGTCGTATTTAAGTATCTTGGAAGTAAACTTTACTCATTAATGCAAGAAAGAATATTTATTCCATTAACATTGCAAAATATTAGGTTGAAATTTTATTCAACTTTATTCTTTTCCATGAATTTAAAGGTTTTTGTGTGTATGAGGTTTTTGTTTTGTTTTTTCCTTTTCTGATATAATCTTAAAATTAATTTTGGTCAATCATCTACTTTTGATTATATCTTTAAATTTAATTTCTGTGATACAAGGTCATTAAAAGCAAAAGATATTATATTAATGATTTAACGAACTTGTTTAGTATAAGAATCAACATAAGAACCAACTGAAACCCACTCACAAGCTGCTACAATTACATTTTGGCACAATCCATTAATCCTTACACCATGCCTAGGAGCAAAGTGAAGCTTGCTTTCATAGAAAACAAGAAGGCAAGGAAAAGCTCCTTCATGAAAAGAAAGGAATGCCTGAAGAACAAGCTGAAGGAGCTGTGCACCCTATGCGGCATCGAGGCATGCGCCATCATTTATAGCTCATACGAACCTGGACTCGAGGTGTGGCCCGAAGACAACACTGCTTTCCAAAATGTGTTGAACGCGTTCCTTACGAAGTTACCCATGGAGAGGAACAAGTTTATGTCCAACCAGGATAGCTACATTAAAGAAAGGATCAGCAAGGTCGACGGTCAGATCAAGAAGCAGATCGTGACTACCCGGGATTCTGTGAAGGCCAACTTGATGTCGGAATGCTTGAGTGGTAAAGTCTCACTTGCTGGCTTGAACTCAAAAGATTTGAATAATCTTGGGTCATTCGCTGGTCATAAACTCCCAGAAATTGAGGAGAGGATTAAGGTTCTCAAAAGTGATGCCCCTGCATCACAGTTGCAACTACCAGAACCGAAGGAAGTTGTGGGTTGTAGCGACACTGCTAGCCATATGGCGGCTGCAGGAACAAATGTCGATTGCTATGTACCAGTGATGGAAAACACTGGTTGGTACCCGCCTGACTGGACTAGTGATCATGTGGAACATGGTTTGGATCCAGTTCCAGGGCTCAACATGATGAACCCATTTCCTGATGACCCCATTTTTTCGTGGTCTGATGCATACATTCCGAAGAAAACAGGTTAACGTCTCTTTTTGTCTGAGGGTTCTAAAGATAGAAATTGGTTTGCTGGTCATCTACGGTTGGAATTGTTATTGCTTTTTTTTTTCTTTTTTCTTTATTGACATTGGTTTTGTTGGAATTTTAATTTTTGTTTGTCCTCTGCATATTAGATATCTAGGGAAATTTAATGTTGTTGCATTTTTATCTTTCTGTATGCTTTATTATTTATTAACCGGTACGTCTACCACAACAACGGCTTACCGAAAACACCATAACGCCTCCGTCTTCTGCTGTTAATCAGTCCTGAAACAGCCCCGAAAATTGATGCCGGTCACCCCGCTGTCATACCGGCACATCCCCGAAACAACGGTCGAACCGAAACACCTTTCTGTTTCCGTTTAACGCTGCAAAACAATCCGAAAACAGCCACCTGCTGTCTCGAACACTTCTTTTACGACTGCCCTCCACCGACCGACTCACCCGCCGGCGGCGGAGGCTTTCCCGATCTTCAAACCCGCTTCCTACAAGCCCTAGGCTCTGATACCAAATGTTGGTTCAGGCCCCACTCAATACTCACACAACACACACAAAACTCACGTATGTTTGTATGAAGAAAGGAATGAAATTAAACTTGTTGTTTTATTGAATGAAAAGGGTACATTGCAAAAAAGAAGAAATACTATCCTATTTATAAGAACAAATAAACAAACACATGCTAATAAAACTAAGTCCACGTTCCCATGCATCACCAACAAACAAGCTCTTTAACTCCCATTTACTCGGTCATCTTTGACTGTAATGCAACGTTCACAACTTTGTATTTTGCATGTGCTCAGAATTAATCACACACATGACACTTTAATACTTTAACCTTATAGAGCAAACTTTGACTCTTTTACCCCTGATTCATTTGCACTATTGACCCGCAACCTTCGCGAACTGTTGGTACACTTTATGTGGACGCGACTCGACTCGGTTCGATTCGGTTCGGGTCGACTCGGTTAGGTCCGGCTCAAGTCCGACGTCACGACATTCCTCCGTCGTGCGCCCCAGAGTTCGACACGCGAAGCACGGAGCGCCGCGATCCTATTCCCGTTGACACATCACCATGACATCATCATGATGATGTCATGGTGATGTCACAAACCTTGACTAAATGAAAGTTTATAACAGAAACTTCTTTGGGCCGTAACCTTTGCACATTGGGCTAATCATCTTGAAGTAGACTTTGACTAGTATTTGGGCTGCTACATCTTGGACGAAGACCAAGTCCCAAGCCCAGGCCTTCTCAAAGTGACGAAATCACTTTGATTTCGTCAAAACAAATGTGATTTCGTCGTGATAAATGGATTTCGTTGAGACCTCCTGATTTCGTCGATGTGTTACTATATATACCCAGACACAGAACAGAAACAAAAAGACAAAGATTTGCGAGCGAACACATTGTAACACACACACACTGAGAGTTTACAGAGATCATTTGTAAACACCGTATTGTAACCGTTTTTTAGCATTAATACATTGAGTGTTAATCGTTGAATATTGTGTCTTACGTGTTCGTAACTTGGTTTAACTTATCCGTTTGGATTCCGCACTTTCGGGTTTATCGGAAAACAGGGAATAGAGGTTACTCGATCCTCCGGGTGGACCTACAATTGGTATCAGAGCATTGGCTCGATTCCTTGTTAAAACCAAGTTTGTTTATCTTGTGTTTTGAAAGATTTTCATGCATTTTCAGAAATTGTTCTTTAAGATTTGAGCTTTGAATATCAACTTTTCTGGAAAATCTAGTGTTAAAGTCTTGAAAATCTTGTATTTTTCCGTTAGTTCATACAAAACCTTGTTAAATCTTTGTTATACATGTTGTATTAAGGTTTTTTATTGAAGTTCTTTGCAAAACTCGTGTTCGGAAAATTATTCCGGTGAAATTATTGTCGGAATCTTCAGAAACTCATAGGAGTTCTTTATTTGTTCTTCAAGATCTTCATAGTTTTCTTGATAAATATGTATGTTTGATCTTTGTTGAAATGTTACTGATGTGTTGTTATTATATAATATTGATTGTTTGACAATTGTATACATACGAATGATGAAAGGTTGAAAAAGAGTGTCTTGGTAAGGTGAACTTTGAAAAAGAAGGTTTCCTTGTCAGAAGATAAGGATAAGACTTGATAAATATCCTTTTTTTGTCTGGTAACAATTGTCAACGAAAACACTATTGCTAGTGAAATCACTTAAACACTATTCCTGGTGAAATCACTTGGTCTTGGATGAAATCATTGAGCCACGAAAACCCTTCTTGTTTTCATTAAACATCCAGTCAACGAAATCCCTCAGTCAACTATATCATACAGTGAATCACACTTCTTGGCCGAAATCCCTTCACCAGCCGAAATCACTTCACCAGCCGAAATCACTTCACCTCACTTCTCCAGCCGAAATCACTTCATCAGCAACGAAATCCCTCAAACATTTATTCTCCAGCCGAAATCACTTGTGTTTGTCACCTGTGGATGAAAACCCATACCACACGAAATCACCTCTCATCCACGAAATCACCCACTTTAATTACCCAACCCACGAAATCACCTCCCACCCCACGAATCATCCATTTTAATTACCCACCCAACGAAATCCCTTCCACACAAACAACACAGCAACGAAAACACACTATTTTCGTCACATACTTCTGTTATTTTTAAACAGAGGACTTGCAAAAGGCATCTAACTTTGTGTTTTCAAGTTTTTAAGCAGGTGTTATCGTTCTAATATCAACTATGAGTTGTACAAGTCCTTGGGATTGGAGTACGGATCCACAACCAGCTCAAAAACAGATATCGTTGGCCGAATATATGACGAGTACCATACCTAAACAACAACAGTCAATAAGTTCAAGTCAATGGGCAATGGTGTCGAATCAAAATCAGAGCATTCAAAATCTTTTGCTTAGCGAGAATGAGACGGGTAGCAACAATCGCCCGCCAAAGCTGAATTACATGAACGACTATCCATCATCGAAGGGTCGTTTCCATAATTACGTTCAAGGGCAAAACACAGAATTATGGACGTGTTTCACCTCTGCATTTAGTGAAGCTCTTGAAGAAGCAGGATCAAATGCGACAACTTTCAATAATATGCAAGAAGCCGACAAAAAGGCATATGATCTGGAGAAGAAGGCGTATGCTATTCTCACTCAAGCACTTCACAGAGACATCTGTCACGGCCCTTGGCCCCGGTTTGACCCGGTCCAGAGCCGCGGGGCAGGAAATCCCGTGGTATTTAATTTAGCGACAGCGGAAGACTTTTTAAACATGATCAATTATTATTAAAACTGCTCGTTTGTATATAATATAGGGATAATTCCCATAATTTACAACACTTGATTTCACTGGGAAATCCTTTATTTCTTTAAAACATGTTTCTTTATTTATTTACATTGAGCCACTTTCTAAGCTTGTAGTGCTACTTGGCACTTTTCCTTTGCTCACAACAGATCACCTGAAACATGTTTGAAAAAGGTTTTGTCAGTGGGAAATACTGAGTGAATCATTCTATTTAGTAAAACATCCTGTTTATTATAATGTACAGTATTAAGAGCGATTACAATTGCCTCATCTTTTAAATTAACTGATCCAGTTGTCACTTTACCGTATTGTGACTGTGGACATATCACTTGTAGGGTCCTTTCACCCCAAGTGATAAATAATTAGTAGCTATGTGCACATCCCCCCACATACTGGCAGTAATTTCAGATAACAAAGACTTAATCCCTGTAACTATAATTTTGATAAAAACATGCTTTTGAAAAGTATTTTGATAAAAAGAGAATGACTCACATTGTAGATTTAACGAGCAGAATATAAGCCTACTGATTAGCCTTGATTAACCTAATTTAATTAACAATGCACACACAATCGGTTAGTAACTAATACAACAGTTACGACAATTCACGAGATTAAACCTTCACAACGAGTTATTAGTGCAATACTTAACAATTCAGTGGATTCTCAACGAATGACAGAGTATAGTCCGAATTCGAGCAGTACTCAAACATTCAAGTCGAAATCACAATGAATTAATAAAGTATAATCTCAATTTGAGCGGCACTTAAACAATCGTTGGATAGTTATAATCGATCGGACGTTGAATCGTAATAGCGATCGAGTTATTACCCTGATTGCGGCAGCACTTCGTGATTAGTGTGTGTTTTTGAGAATAAACAGACGATAACTCCTTCTACGTAACTCGAATTTACGTCGTTCCAATTCCAAATTTCAAGTCCCAACGTCCTCTATTTATAGGTAAATTTTAGCTCTGTCGCGGCCCGCGTGAGATATATGTTAATCTTACGCGGCCCGCGTGACACCTATTTTTAGGTATAGGGTTGCCACAATTGGGACTAGCTTCGCTGACTCAACAGATTTCGTTATTTCAACTTCTTTTGCACGCAATTTAGATAATCGTCAACTAGGGTATTACCCCCCCCCCCCCCCCTTGAGTTTTAGGGGCCCTAATCCTGATTCTGAAAATTCTGGAAAAATTAGGGTTTGTGCAGAATTACTTGGGTCTCTCAATTAGGGTTTCCTATTAGATAAATTAATTAATTAAATATGACTTTTGATACGAGTTGTTACATTCTACCCACCTTAATAAAAATCTCGTCCTCGAGATTTACTGGAATAAATGAGGATACTTTCGCTTCATTTCTGATTCCAGCTCCCAAGTGTATTCAGCTCCTCTTTTTGAATTCCATCTGACTTTGACTAAAACTAGTCGTTTATGTTTGAGAAATTTGATCTTTCGATCCTCAATTTGAAGAGGTTTCTCAACAAATTTCAGCTTTTCGTTTAACTCTATATCTTGAAGAGGTACTACCAGTGATTCATCTGATAAGCATTTCTTGAGATTGGATACATGAAATACATCATGTACTCCAGCTAATTCTTCAGGTAGTTGTAAACGATAAGCAACTGGTCCTATATGTTGGATTACTGAAAATGGTCCTACGTACCTTGGACTTAGCTTTCCTTTCTTTCCGATCTAACTACTCCTTTCCAAGGAGAAACTTTCAAAAGTACTTTATCTCCAACCTGAAATTCTATCGGCTTGCGGCGATTATCTGCATAACTCTTCTGGCGGTCTCTAGCTGTTTTCAGTCTTTCCTTGATTTGAGTTATCTTGTCGGTCGTCTCTTGCACTATTTCAGGCCCTGACAATTGACTTTCTCCTATTTCTGCCCAACAAACTGGAGTTCTACACTTTCTTCCATAAAGTGCCTCAAATGGAGCAGTTTCAATACTTGAATGATAACTATTGTTATAGGAGAATTCAATTAATGGTAAATGATCATCCCAACAACCACCAAAATCAATTACACATGCTCGAAGCATGTCTTCCAGTGTTTGTATTGTTCTTTCACTTTGTCCGTCTGTTTGAGGATGATATGCAGTGCTTAAATTTAGTCGAGTTCTCATTGCTTGCTGGAAACTTTTCCAGAAATGGGAAGTGAAACGACTATCTCTATCTGAAACAATGGAGAGTGGGACTCCATGTAAAGATACTACTTCGTCTACGTACAACTTGGCTAACCTTTCCATACTAAAGGTTTCCTTCATTGGTAGAAAATGAGCTGATTTGGTTAATCGATCCACAATTACCCAAATCGTATCATTACCTTTTCTGGTCTTGGGTAACTTAGTAACAAAATCCATTGTTATAAGTTCCCATTTCCATACAGGCATTTCCAATTGTTGTAGTAAACCTGAGGGTTTCTGGTGTTCAGCCTTAACTTGTGAACAAGTAAGACACTTAGATACATATTTCGCTATATCTTTCTTCATTCCTATCCACCAGAAATTCTTTCTTAAATCTTGGTACATCTTATTGTTTCCAGGGTGCATAGTATACCTAGATTTATGAGATTCTTCTAAAATCTTATTCCTTAACTCTTCTTGTTTAGGTACCCAAATTCGTTTCTTGTGGAATCTCCAAATTCCATCATTTCCTTGCTCTAGTTCTTTTATATAACCTTTCATTCCTTCAGCATCGTCCTTGATTGCTGTTTCTTGAATGTTTTTTAATTGTTCTATTAAATCTACTTGTAGATTTAATCTAAGAGCACGGACTCGCTTTTGTTTTTCATGATACTTACGACTTAAGGCATCTGCAACTACGTTTGCCTTTCCTTCGTGATATTGAATATCACAGTCGTAATCGCTTAGAATTTCCATCCATCTTCTTTGCCTCATATTTAATTCTTTCTGTCCAAATATATATCTTAAACTTTTATGATCTGTATAGACAGTAAACTTACTTCCATACAGATAATGTCTCCAAATTTTCAAGGCAAAAATTATGGCTCCTAATTCTAAGTCATGAGTTGTATAATTTTCCTCATGCTTTTTCAACTGCCGGGAAGCATACGCAATTACCTTCTTGCGTTGCATCAATACACATCCGTATCCTAATTTTGAAGCATCACAGTATACTTCAAAATCTTCTGTTCCTTCGGGTAATGCTAAAATTGGAGCATTCGTCAATCGTTGCTTCAAAATCTTAAAAGCTTCTTCTTGCCTGTGTCCCCATTCAAACTTAGTGGCTTTACAGGTTAACTTAGTCAAAGGTACAGCTATCTTAGAGAAATCCTTAATAAATCTTCTGTAGTATCCGGCTAAGCCTAGAAAACTTCTAATTTCCATAGCTGTTTGTGGGACCTTCCATTTGGTAATTGCTTCTATTTTAGCAGGATCTACATGAATTCCTTCATGATTCACCATGTGACCTAAAAATTGCACTTCTTTTAACCAAAATTCACACTTTGAGAATTTTGCATAAAGCTTTTCCTTTCTTAACAAGGTTAAGAGTGCATGCAAATGTTTGCAATGTTCTTCTTGACTTTTGGAGTAAATTAGTATATCGTCGATGAATACGATAACAAATTTACCCAAATATGGTTTACAGATCCGATTCATCATGTCCATAAATGCTGCTGGGGCATTTGTTAGTCCAAAGGGCATGACTGTAAACTCATAATGGCCATACCTAGTTCTGAAAGCAGTTTTAGGTATGTCTTCCTCTTGAACTTTTAACTGGTGATATCCAGATCTTAAATCTATCTTAGAAAAATACCTAGCACCTTGAAGTTGATCAAAAAGATCATCAATCCTAGGTAATGGATATCGATTCTTAATTGTAACTTTATTTAGTTCTCTATAATCGATACACATTCTCATCGATCCATCTTTCTTTTTCACAAACAACACTGGTGCTCCCCAAGGGGATGAACTAGGTTGTATAAATCCTTTGCTTAATAATTCATCTAACTGCTTTTTCAATTCTAGCATTTCAGTGGGTGCTAATCGATAAGGTGTCTTAGCTATTGATGTAGTACCTGGAATTAGATGAATTCTAAATTCTACTTCCCTATCTGGTGGTAACCCAGGTAATTCTTCTGGAAAGATGTCTGGGTATTCTGAAACTATAGGGATGTCTGACAGTTCCTTAATTTTAGTGTTAATGATTACGGAAATCATATACACCATTCCTTGCTTTCGTTCATAACTAGCAACTTTCATTACTGATATGAATTTTAGTGGCTTTCGTGGTTTATCTCCGGTAATTAAAATTACCTCTCCTGTGGGAGTATGGATTTCTACAGAATTCTTGTCACAAAGGATTCGAGCATGGTTGGCTATTAACCAATCCATTCCTAACACGACATCGAATCCGGCTAACTTCATAGGTAACAGTTTTGCAGAAAACTTATGACCTAACAGTTCTATCTTACCTTCTTGCAAAATCTTATTTATGTTAACAGAATTTCCGTCTGCCGTTTCGACTGTAAAAATTTTCCTAAGGGTGGTTAAAGGTAAATTAAGAGCTTGGCAAAATGAAGTATTGATAAAACTTTGGTTTGCACCAGAGTCAAATAATACTTTTGCATAAACGTCATGGACCAAGAATGTACCGGCTATGACATCAGGAATGAGTTCAGCTTCTTGAGTAGTTAGCTGAAATGCTCGGGCATTCTTCTTTGTTGTTCCATCAGCTGGTTTGCCTTTATTGTCTGCGGTTTTTGTCAACTTAGGACATTCGGTTCGGAAATGACCTATTTCTCCACAGTTGTAGCAGATTAGAGATTTCTTCCTGCAATTCTCCTCTTGATGCCCTGGAATTTTGCAAAAATTGCAATATCCCTTGCATTTTCCGAAATGCTTCTTTTTGCAATTTCTACAATACGGAGGAACTGAGGATTGCCCGGTTCCTCTTTTCTTGAATCGATTACTATCATTACCCACACGAAATCCTTGGGTATTCTTTTGAGCCAATTCTTTCTTTCTGTCTTCTTCTCTTGTTCGCACCAGTTCATCAGTTAGGGTATTAGCTAATTCCACAGCATCGTCAATAGTGCGAGGTCTCGCAGCTTTAACAATATTGCGGATTTCACTAATTAATCCCCAGATGTATCGAGAAATGAGTACCGGTTCTGGCGAAGCCAGTGTAGGTACCACTCGTGCATATTCAAAGAATGTCGAAGTATAACCGCGACACTCTACTCCTATCATACGATGATTTAGGAACTTATTTGCCAGTTGTTCTTTTTCATATTCAGGACAATATTTCCTTTCTACAAGATTCTTGAATTCTTCCCATTTCATGGCATAAGCCATCCTTCTTCCTTTTGCTTGTAGCACCGTATTCCACCATTCTAATGCTCCTTCTTTAAACAAATTTGATGCATACATCACCTGATCTTCTTCTGAACACTTACTTATTGCAATTACTGCTTCGGTTTTCTCTAACCAACGCAGTACTGCAGTTGCTCCTTCATTACCTGCAAATTCAGCAGGTTTGCAAGCAAGAAATTCTTTGAAAGTGCAACCAGGTGTTGCGGCTTTCATTTTCTTAGGAGGTGGAGCCTGTCGTAGATTATTATCATCATGATTGCTGCCTCCATTTACACTGTGACTAAAATTATCTTCCTGAGTACGTTTACTAGGAATGATTTGTTGCGGTTCTACTGGATTTTTAACAGCAGTAACGAATGCTGGAATAGCATTGGCTATCCCTTGTGCAACAATATTTTCTATATCCTGTCTAGTCATATACTGGTTTTCCTGATTTTGTTCGGATTGATTCCCTTCATTAACTGGTTCATTATTAGCATTTTCCATCTGATAATTATTAAAATATAATTATTAGTATTGAGTGATGAATAAACAATTTCACAAAAGCACATAAAATCTGGTTGATAACACAGATATATATCCAAAATTGTCGATGTTTCGACTTCTATTTTGCTTTATATATATTAGATAGGCATCCATACACATTGTTTATCTTACAATGTTTTATTTCCCATTTTACAGAGTTATATTTAATTATTATTATTAATATACAGACATTCTTCCCAACCCCACTATTCTTTTTGGTCACAAGAAGTTTAGTAGCGACGTTCCCTTTCGTCGTACTTCCAGGTAATCCTTTCTCCCATATCCCTAATCCTATTTCCTGTATTTATCAGTTCTTCGCCATACTGACGGAGTTCGGCTAAGTTTTCGTTACTCATTGGAGGATTGGGGATAGGGTCTGGCTCCCACTGTGGAAGGAAAGAATAAGGACTGTTGACAATATTCTGGAATGGCCAGTCATTTGTCCACCATTCTTCCATTTGACCTAAAGGTAGAGTGTGGATTAATGGATCTGGAATAGCTGGTTCCAGATTGACAGGTAGTTGGGTTTCTAGGTAAGGATATAGATTATTATAGATAGGGCTAATAACATCACAATTTGCCAATAGACGGTCGATTTCGTCTTGGAATGTAATTTCTTCAGCTTGTCTAGAATTCTCTCCAATTTCTATTCCTTTTTGTTTATAATCGTTCCTGTTCTCTATCTCTGCTGGATTTGAGCTTTCTCCGATTTCGATTCTTTTCCCTTTATCTATAGGGTTTTCTATTTTAGGGAGTTTCCTAGTAGTTGGCTTTCTTCTGCGTACTTTTCTCCATCCTACATATCTTCTTTTCTTTTTAAGTTTTGATTTTTCCAGAGGTTGAGCTTGGAATTCCACGGGTTCCTCTATGTCAGCAATATAACCAGTAAAGTCGTGGGAGACTTCAATTGGTACTGGGTAGAGGTTGAGATTCTGAAATGCTTCCGATATCTCAGTCATGCTGGACAGCATATATGCAAAATGCACAAAAATGCTAAGTTAAAACTTTGGAACAAAGTTTAACAAATAAACATTAAGTTTATTGCATACGGATTTGTACAAAAGATTACAGGAAAGTAAACACACTATAATTTATTTATTTACTGGGTATTACTTTTCTACTAGACCAGGTTTTTAAAATTTAGAGATTTGCATTCTCTGCTACGGTAGCTAGCATATAAAGGTTTGCCCATTTTTCATCTAAGGTATCTTCCCAAGGTGACTTATTGCCTAATTCCTGGATTTCTGGATTAAACCTCACTTTCTTGACTTGGGTTTTCTTTATTTTCTCTTGTCCCTTTCTAAGAATCGAATTTCTTTTATCTTGGGTGAGAGGGTTTTCATAATTTGCTTTACGAACGAAAATCCCTTCATCTAGATATGTTGGGTGTTTGGAAGAAGAGGTTCCTTTTCTTGTGGTTGCAGTATCTAATTTGTGGTAGATAGCAGAAATCTTGTGTTTACCCATACTGTAACTCAACAATTAATCAGTTAATAAAACATTTTTTTCACAGAATAGCAATTAAATTTCCTAATTATTTTAATAGGCTAAAATCAATAGTAAGCTTAAATCAGTGGCTCTGATACCACCTTTTCCTGTCACGGCCCTTGGCCCCGGTTTGACCCGGTCCAGAGCCGCGGGGCAGGAAATCCCGTGGTATTTAATTTAGCGACAGCGAAAGACTTTTTAAACAGGATCAATTATTATTAAAACTGTTCGTTTGTATATAATATAGGGATAATTCCCATAATTTACAACACTTGATTTCACTGGGAAATCCTTTATTTCTTTAAAACATGTTTCTTTATTTATTTACATTGAGCCACTTTCTAAGCTTGTAGTGCTACTTGGCACTTTTCCTTTGCTCACAACAGATCACCTAAAACATGTTTGAAAAAGGTTTTGTCAGCGGGAAATACTGAGTGAATCATTCTATTTAGTAAAACATCCTGTTTATTATAATGTACAGTATTAAGAGCGATTACAATTGCCTCATCTTTTAAATTAACTGATCCAGTTGTCACTTTACCGTATTGTGACTGTGGACATATCACTTGTAGGGTCCTTTCACCCCAAGTGATAAATAATTAGTAGCTATGTGCACATCCCCCCACATACTGGCAGTAATTTCAGATAACAAAGACTTAATCCCTGTAACTATAATTTTGATAAAAACATGCTTTTGAAAAGTATTTTGATAAAAAGAGAATGACTCACATTGTAGATTTAACGAGCAGAATATAAGCCTACTGATTAGCCTTGATTAACCTAATTTAATTAACAATGCACACACAATCGGTTAGTAACTAATACAACAGTTACGACAATTCACGAGATTAAACCTTCACAACGAGTTATTAGTGCAATACTTAACAATTCAGTGGATTCTCAACGAATGACAGAGTATAGTCCGAATTCGAGCAGTACTCAAACATTCAAGTCGAAATCACAATGAATTAATAAAGTATAATCTCAATTTGAGCGGCACTTAAACAATCGTTGGATAGTTATAATCGATCGGACGTTGAATCGTAATAGCGATCGAGTTATTACCCTGATTGCGGCAGCACTTCGTGATTAGTGTGTGTTTTTTAGAATAAACAGACGATAACTCCTTCTACGTAACTCGAATTTACGTCGTTCCAATTCCAAATTTCAAGTCCCAACGTCCTCTATTTATAGGTAAATTTTAGCTCTGTCGCGGCCCGCGTGAGATATATGTTAATCTTACGCGGCCCGCGTGACACCTATTTTTAGGTATAGGGTTGCCACGATTGGGACTAGCTTCGCTGACTCAACAGATTTCGTTATTTCAACTTCTTTTGCATGCAATTTAGATAATCGTCAACTAGGGTATTACCCCCCCTTGAGTTTTAGGGGCCCTAATCCTGATTCTGAAAATTCTGGAAAAATTAGGGTTTGTGCAGAATTACTTGGGTCTCTCAATTAGGGTTTCCTATTAGATAAATTAATTAATTAAATATGACTTTTGATACGAGTTGTTACAACATCTTTCATCAATTCTCTTATTGTAAGAACACGAAAGGTTTATGGGATGCATTGGTAGCGAGAGGAGAAGGAAATGCGGCCACACAGAAGACGCGTCAGTATTTACTAAAGAAGGAGTTTGAAGGGTTTATGTTTTTGCAAACGGAAACATTGAATGAGATGACAACTCGTTTTTATCATTTAATTAGTGAACTGATTTCTTACAAGGTTGTTGTATCTTCACAGGAAATAGTCGCACGGTTTGCTGATGCTCTACCACCAAAGTGGAGCCCATTCATTGAGTTGTTAAAGCATACAGGTGTAATGGATACTGTCAGTATCTATGAGTTTGTTCAAAAGCTGGAGAACAAGGATGCAGAAGAAATCAGAAAAGCTAAACTAATTCCTGTCCCTCAAAATCCAGAGATGTACTTTGGAGGGATTGCTCCTGCTGCTAGTACAAGCCAACAACCAAAGATACAAACAGCTTATGTGTCAAATGCTTTCGACCCAAGATCCTATTTTGGAGGAGTAGCCACACCTCAACCCCAATTTGACATAAATGCCTATCTTCCGAAACCTCAAATTGCCACACCTCAACCCCAATTTGATCCAACTGCCTATTTTTCTAAACCCCCACCACAAGCCCAACCACAACAAGCCTTCTATGGTAACAAACCTGATACTTCAAATCTTTCCAAAGTGAGTGTAGAAGCTGCACGGGATCACATTGAAATTCTTACCACTATGGTTAATGCCTACAGCGGATTAGTCGCAAGTCAAATTGGCAACATTAATTTGACAAACGAAGACTATCAGCATATAGACAGGGACGAAATGGAGTTAATGGATATAAAGTGGGCGTTTGCAAGTGCTGTTAGAAGGGCAAAGGATTTCATGACTCGAACTGGAAGAACTTCATTGGAAGGAAAAAATGATACGAAGTACGGGTTCAATAAAGATGCAGTTACATGTTACAATTGTGGCGAAAAGGGTCACTTCAAACGTGAGTGCACCCTACCAAGCAAACAAGGCAATCAGAATCCGTTCAGAAATCAGATGAGTATTTCTAATGCAAATCAAGACAATCGTGAACGAAGGATAGTAGCAGTGAACAACAGTCAGAACCAGAACCAGTCTGGACCTTCAAACACCAATCAAGCATTGACTGTTCAAGCTGATGAAGGATGTGATTGGTCCGTACAGTTGGGAGGAGGAAGTGCATGTTATGCGAAGATCATCAATCACATCAAGCACGTTCACAAGGAAGAATTTTCTGAAAGTGACGACAGCTCGGGTTATAGCGGGAGTTCAGATGAAGAAAGCTCGAATGCGGGAGATTATCATTCTGAAGATGGATCTTTTTCTTATCAGACTGCCTTTATGGCAAATGTCTCTGCCTCGACAAGTCAGGTAAATTCTGATCCTCCTACTTCTAGTGTTTGTAATTCTTGTACTGAATTGAAGCTTGAATCTGAAACGGTTCATAGTCACAATCAGAGTTTGTTTATTGAACTGTCAAAGTGCAAAGAGGTAAACATGGCCTTAGCTCGAAATGAAAAGGAGTTTAAAACAGTTATTGAAACCCAACAGAAAAGTGTTTCCGAATTAACAAAAATTGTTTTCAACAAACAAATTGGTATTAATAACTACATTAATATCATTGAGGAAACCAAGAAAGAGCTAGTCGTGGCCAAGTGTGAATATGAAGCGATCAAGCTCAAATTGGAGAGTTATTCTAACTCCCGATATGTGCTTGATCACATCATTGACGTTCAGAAACTAAAGGGAAACGTTAAAGGCGTTGGTTATAAGGCGTGTCCACCCCCTTTGAGACATGACTATACCAAGTCGCCCGATGAAGAGGATATGCCTCGTTTTGAACCCAGTGTGCCTCTTGATTATGAGGAAGTTACTACTGGCCTAGGGTTCAAATCGGACAGTTCTTCAAGTACATCATTTGAGCAAACAGAAACTTCAACATCTACGAAACAAAGTCCTCCAATCATTGAGGACTATGAGTCGTCTGATGATGAACCAGAATCAGATATGCGTGATCAGGATAAATCACTTGACAATATGAAAGGAGTAGAAATTCCAATTGAGAATCATATTCTTTGTGATCCTCCTACTCCTGCTGTTCAACCAGTTGTCAAACAAGTGATAGATCCTGTAAAGAATGACAAGAAATTTGTGTCTACCGTTAAGAGTAATAACGTGTTGTACACTTTAGTTGGTGATGATAAAATTTATTCAAACACAATTTTTCCAATTAAAAATGTCAATCAATCTTTGATTGATAAAGTGTTTGAAGATACTACCAATAAGTTTTTGGAAAAGGGGATCCCGAGAGTTTCAGTAACTCAGTGTGATCAGATTCCAAAAGCTTAAGTTAGAAGAAAATTTGGAAATCAAAAATCACCAACGAAGCAACAACCTATCGCTTTTAAGGGTAAACAGCAACAGCAGCGAGCTCAAAATTCTAAAGGTTCACAACCGAAGGTTGAGACCAAAGGAGCTCGTTTCAAGAAGAAAAACAATGATGTTAAATTTGTAGCATCCAAGGGTACTGATAAAATTGAGACTTTTGAAAACAAATCAAACACCGATTTTGTCCAACAAGTCAAGATTTTAAAACGTAATGCTCAAAACAATTACACCCAACACACAAACGGGTGTGATAAAGGAACAAGTACCTCTGGGTCTACACGTTCAACACGTGAAAGTCGAACCGGTTCTCCTAAGTTTGTTGAAAGGAGAACTTGTTTCAAATGTGGGAAGATTGGGCACATCATTAAAGACTGCAAAAACTCGCCCAAACAAAATTTTGTTGAAAGAGCCCCCTCTGAACAAGGTCACTCACAACCGCGTCCTGTTTCACCAAAACATGATAAAAGAACTGTTAAAGAGCAAGAAACAAAACAACGACGTCAAAACGTCAAAGAAGTTGAAAAGGCGTTAAAACCGGAGGTTGTCCAAACGAAGTCTGTTAAGTTAGAGATTAAAAATGAAAAACAAAAACAGATTTGGAAACCAAAATCGGTAACTGTTTCAGGGGAAGCTAAATCCATTCCGAATCATCGGGAAATCGAAGTCACAATCCTCGATGATGAAGGACGACCCAAGTCTGTTAAGGCTTGGGTCCCCCTCTCCAACTAATCTCTGAGTGAGTGTGTAGGATGTTCCAGGAGGAACTTTCGATAGTCATAGGATTATTGATAGTGGAATGTTCATGCACAAGAACGGCGACAAAGAAATTGTTGCCTTTGATGGAGAGAAAAAGAGAAGAAGACAGAATTGTCTGTCGAAAGAATTTGAAAAGCTTCGACAAATTGAAAATTATTCCAAAGTTTGATTATTCAAGGCTATAATCGGGCCCCCAGGATAGATTCAATCAAAATGTACGCACTTGCAGCACGTCTGATGTTCAAAATCAACAAGATGAACGTGCAGTGTACATTTCTTCGTGGTGTGATTGAAGAAAATGTGTTTGTTGAACAAACCAACCGGGTGTGCGGATGCCTTGGCGTGGATTGAACAACCGCACACTACTTCTGAAAGAGAAAGACAAAGACCTTCGCTGGTGCAATGTGGAAGACCAGCCGGACCCAAAGGTTTATGATCTTGTTGCTGTGAAGAGATTTCTAAGTAGCTACAAAATCGACTTTGAAATCCACACCGGGTGGATCTCCAGTTTGGGAAAGCACTCAGATTCATTGCAATGCACAAAGCAGTTGCAGGATACGATTTTAAATTTCTAATCTCTCCTATACTTGTCGATATTTAAGCTGCTTTATGAATTATATCATCTTGTACAGCACTCTTTGGCCAGACACGTTGATCTCGAATATCACCTCACACGTGATTGTTTTTAATATGAAACTCGTCAATGTTGTCATGGTCCGCACCGCTTACCGATGTGCCAACTGATTTTCCCAAAATTCGATAAATCATTTCTGATTAAAATTAATTTTGGCAAACGACATTGAGGTAAAACATGAGTTAACCAGCATCGGAAAATCGTTTTTGCAAATTTCTTTGTGTTTTTTTAAAATTTTATCTTAGTTTGTTGATTTTAGGGGGAGTAAATCCAAATTTGAAAAATTCAAAAACAGTGAAAAAGTTCAAAACTCAAAAACAATAGAAAAACAAAAATGAGTTTCCTGGCGAGAAAAAAAGAAAATGATAGTACATCAGTGGTCTGTCGAAACCTTTTTGAACTGAAATGCAAAATGAAAAATGTTAAGCAGCTCTATATAAGATGTATCGGTAGGCTCACAATCATATTAAAGTGTGCAGGGTGATATAAACCTTAATCGACTGAAGACCAGGTGGGAACCGCACATTGGCATATGGTCTTAGTACCGAAATTTCGTTTGAGAGATTGCCGAGGTTCTGAGATATTCGGTCTTTATGCTGTTTATCATCTGGGTATCATGGTTTTTTTCTTTTACCGAAACAAAACGGAGACGAAGTCTATATCTTCCATGATATCATACATACGTGTACATACTGCATTCGACCTCAATAAGTGATCAACAATCACATGTCCAAACAAAATAAGTAATAATATATCACAGATTCTTTGCGGGAGTCAAGTTCGTCTCTCTGCTGTACGAAAGTACTGACCTGTTCACGGACTTGCTCCTGTGCCCTTCATGCATCTGAAAATCAAGTTCCTCATAAATAAGTGATTCTATCACATAGGGCTTGTTTTCAATCAAAATAAGTGAGTTTCTCACATCTTTTATACGGTCAAACAGATGATAAGCAGTATACTCACCGGTAAGATGAACTCTCGTGCATACCTTGATATGGGAATGTGTCGTGTGTGGATGAACACCGGTCGGTAAGTATAAATCATACCTTAACGTATCCCCTCGCCATGATTACATCTGATAAGTTGAGCTTATGTGGACAACAATACCGATAATTGTTATAGGATGCTTATCTTAATGTGAACTAATTGAACAACAAGAGCGTTTTGGCATGACCGTACACTGATATGATTCTCTTACCCTCGAAACTCGCAAAAAGAATGTCTGTAAATATTTTTTTACTGCTTTCAGTTTCTGCATCTTTGTATATATTTATTTATTGCTTTCGGTCTTTACATTTGAAAAATGAAAAATTCCAAAAAGATTTTAGGTGTGTTTTAATATAAACTTTATAAAATCCAAAAAGATTTTGCTTCTTGTTTATTTTTGATTGACCGATGTTGGAACTCGAGTCTATCCTACCCAAAATCCTGATTGTAAGCCGGAAAACAATTGAACCTTCATAAACTGTCGAAGTTAACAAGTTTTGAAAGTTAAAGGATTAAAATTGATCATTTTCTAAACTTTCAAACTGTTGTCGGTCGGTGTTTGATTGAGATTTGATCTCATATGTGTCGTTTGTTTAATTTGTCTAAATTCCAAGCGGTTGTTCTCATTACGTGTTTAGCTTTCTTGTATGTGCAGATGCGACATCAGAATCAGCTAAAGGTGAAGAGAACGTGTCAGATGGCAAGCCGTAAAGTGAAGACACGACGTTGATGCAATCAGAAGATCAAGATGATCGGGTTGCAGTTGATCACTCATCAACACCACAAGGATCTGAAGTATTGAAGTTCATAAGATTCACGAGCATCATTCAAGGGGGAGTTTGTTGATACACTCCCTGACTTCGACACGTTAAGACCTTTGAAGATCCTCCGACATGAAAGACATGGAAGACGAACCATCACGAGTAGCGTCCAAGGGGGAGTTTGTTGGTACACTTTATGTGGACGCGACTCGACTCGGTTCGGTTCGATTCGGTTCGGGTCGACTCGGTTAGGTCCGGCTCAAGTCCGACGTCACGACATTCCTCCGTCGTGCGCCCCAGAGTTCGACACGCGAAGCACGGAGCGCCGCGATCCTATTCCCATTGACACATCACCATGACATCATCATGATGATGTCATGGTGATGTCACAAACCTTGACTAAATGAAAGTTTATAACAGAAACTTCTTTGGGCCGTAACCTTTGCACATTGGGCTAATCATCTTGAAGTAGACTTTGACTAGTATTTGGGCTGCTACATCTTGGACGAAGATCAAGTCCCAAGCCCAGGCCTTCTCAAAGTGACGAAATCACTTTGATTTCGTCAAAACAAATGTGATTTCGTCGTGATAAATGGATTTCGTTGAGACCTCCTGATTTCGTCGATGTGTTACTATATATACCCAGACACAGAACAGAAACAAAAAGACAAGTCTGAATAGATTTGCGAGCGAACAAATTGTAACACACACACTGAGAGTTTACAGAGATCATTTGTAAACACCGTATTGTAACCGTTTTCTAGCATTAATACATTGAGTGTTAATCGTTGAATATTGTGTCTTACGTGTTCGTAACTTGGTTTAACTTACCCGTTTGGATTCCGCACTTTCGGGTTTGTCGGAAAACAGGGAATAGAGGTTACTCGATCCTCCGGGTGGACCTACACGAACCCGTATCTATGAACCGGCATGAGCCGTGAACTAACCCGCGAACAACCGATTAACCCAACAGGACTTAGATTATATAAAAAAACAACCAGAAATTTAAAATTCCGGCGCTAACAAAACATATTGGTAGCATGACAAGTTAAAGCATAGAGATCAATATAAATCAAGTATCAGTTTCTACTTCAATAAAAAGTAAACAATAAATATGGGAGTAAATGTAGGTTTATATCGGTATCAATTTAAACTATTTACGGTGTACAAAATATATATTCGGATTAGACATAAAGTTTGGCAAAGAACATGTATTTTATATTAAAAAACAAAGCTCTAATTCCGTTTGTTTCAAACATATCAAAGATTTCCATTGAAACGTTGTAGCTCTTTATAATTAGTATAATAGTTGACGGTTAAAATTGTTTGACAATTAACAATTGTAATAACGAAAAACCTCTTTAGAAACTTCATTAGTTGTAAAAAAGTGTCACGCTAGTTTTACTGCTTAATAGTAACTTACCCATTGATCATTCAATCAATTTGCCACTAATCAGTAGTAATGTACTATTGTTTTCACTTTCTATTGATTAACCAGGTTGCGACTGATCTCAGTATTATTGAAGATCATTTTCATGCAACTTTTTACCGGTCATACTAATCTGAGCCAACCTACTTTGGATAACGAAATTTAAAATGCCAGCCGTTATAAAAACCAGGCGCCAATTATAGCTTGGTTATAAAAATATTCAAACATAATAAAAGATCAAGTAAAAATCATTTGGAGTCAAAAAATTTAAAGTTGGAGTCAAATTCTTGTTTCAAAGCATGATCAAGTAGATCCTCGGATTCCATCAATCTGAACATCAACACATAAAACTCCAATGGATTGAAGGCGCCATCACCATCATAATCGCCTTCTTTTAACATGCTCACTAACTGATCGTCTCGTAAAATCTTGCAACCTAAGCAATGACTAGTTACACTTCAAGCTTTCAAAAGTGATCACACCTTTGTCTTTATTCATCAACAAATTGAAGCCATTGCATGACTCTTTTATTAGACCTTCACCTCCCAACGTTTCTGTCATTTTTGGCAGCATATCTTCAAACTCTTTTCCACAGACTTTCAATGTTGAATCTGATCCCATCACTTTGGTATTTTTCCTGTGAAAAAGTGGGGTGGGGAAAGGGCGTAGGTAGGGTTGTATTATTGGTTTTGTAGGTCTTGTGGATTAAGTGTGGGTTATATATTAAGAAAGTTTCAATATATACCCTAATTCTTCCATATTACACATTATTGTCCCTAAATAATGAATAATGACAGTTAGAACCCTCAAGTCCGAGAATACGTGTCTAGGGTTTGACGCTTAAATAGTGTTTTTAGAGTTGATATATTATATACTTTATTTGGGATTCTAAAATCATCCAACTTAGTAAAAACATTTTTAGGAAAGTCAAATAATAATCTAATGAACCAGCTATATGAACCAGCTATATATAAGGTTTTTCATAGATGGACTTATCCCTCCAAAGTAACTCGGTGAAGGTAGTATATGTGGGTGTCAGTCATATTTTGTCTAGAATTATGGTGTGAGCAAAGAAATTGCTGACGAGTTATCCAACCATGAGAGATTATTGAGAGATTTTTACTTTTATTAGTTTTTAATTTGTTGGATCCATTGTTCTGTTGGAATTACAAGCGGACATTCGGACATTCGTTGATATTGTGCCAGTGATACTCAGTTTTTTTAGTAGTGTGTTTGCCTTGGCACCAAAACATTTTTCCTTTAAAAACATAATTTATTGTAACCAACTTTTTCGCCATACACTAATTTTAGATCTTATCACTAGAGGGAATGCGAGAAAGGTGAGAGATGGATGGAGTTTGGGGGTTACTCACCGGGGAGCTGCAAGGATGGTCAATGATGGGATTGAGGGGCGGCGTTGTTGCAAGAGCAACTAGTCGGGTTCCATTTTTTTCTTTTCTTTTTTGTTTTATTTTTTAAAAGGAAACTCCTGTGATCTAAATTTAACAAATTGTCTGTATATTAAAAAACTATGTCAATAAATAAGCATTCAATTTATCTTTCTTATTAAAATAACATACCATATTTTTGGAAAGCTTCCAATAGACGTTGTAGAATTGAAAGTTGAATCCATTTGAAGAAAACTTTGTGGCTATATTTAGCAATAACTAATTCATAACGTGTCAAAGTAGGTATTTGGAATAGTTGATGGGGGCAAGAGTAACGTTGTAGAGGTATGGTATTCCGAGGAAACAATGTAGAGGAGACACTTTTAAGGATAGCATTTTCCTAGAAGAAAGTGTGTAGGCTGCCTAATTGCCACTTTGCTTTACTTTTTTTTAATGTGGGATGATTCAGACTTCTGGATTTTGTTCCCATGTTTAATTTTAAACATTCAACAACTTCCCTTGTTCATTACTCTTGTTTAAGTCACTTTTACATAGACAATCATATATGTAAAATAAAAAAAAAAGTAGTATAGGTTAATATTCTATTGGGCCATACCAGATGTCGCTCAACCTTGTTGCTTTTATTGTTGAAAAATAGATCTAGTTAATGAGCTACCTAAAATGTTGGTTTTCCATCTTTAAATGTCACTATTGGTAATACTACTTACTTAAGATCCGACCATGTTGAAAGATTATGTATTGTTGAACCCCATGCTCCATGAAGGTAATAAAATAATTCCTCAATAGCAATGAGTTATATAAAATTTTATATTTATTATGTTTCTATATAAGAGCATGCAACAAAGAGACACGTTATAGTAACAAGTACTAAAGAGGTATGCTTAACAAGATGTTCAAGTTTACTCGGTTTGTTAGGAGAAATCAAAGTGAAAGGTCCTATTTTTTGTTAAAACTCACAATACTAACACAAAATACAATGTTTAGGTTAACTAAAGCACATGGAGGATAAAATGATATTGTGTTTCTTATGTATGCATTTTCATGCTTTAAATTATATTGTGATTTTGAGATAAGTATACATGTAGCCAGTAAAAAGATATTTTTATACTTGAGACATGTGTATATATATTCCTTTATAACTTTGTTATTTCTTCATTTATTTATTTGTATAGAAAGTGTTTGTTTTTTATGCTCAATTCAATGGCTAGATACGAAAAGAACAAGTATTGTGGATTTTACGAAAAGAATTGGTATTGTGGATTTGCGTTTGATGGCAGAAAATGAAAATATCAACTAAGAAATATGTGAAATAATATAGAGCGAATATTACATAAAAACACTAGTTATGTATACTAAATATTTTTTAACGCACCGCATTTATTTATGTATATAAGTTTTAATATTAAGGTAAGCTATAACAAAACATGACAATATATACGCGCACAATATGGTGCGAATATTATGTAAAATCACTAGTTATGTTTGCTAAATGATTTTTTAAACGCACCGCATTTATTTATTTATTTATATAACTTCTAATATTAAAGTAAGTTATAGGAAAGCATGACAATATATACATGCGCGAAATTAATTTGGATTACGTTAACACTTTGATCTAAATAATTTTTAAACGGCGATACATGATTTACGGAGTAAACCAAAACCCTAAGGATTTAAAACTTTTAATTTAAAAGTATATCTAAGAATGATTCAATCTATTTATCAGTTAAAAGAGTCTATAGTCTAGGTTGATTACCAAAAATCATAGTTTCCCCTTATGCGTGATGTTAAGGTCTTACCTAACATAGCCTATTAGGGGCATACCAAGGCCCACATTGATCTACGTATGCATGTCATTAGTAAGATGAGGGAGGATAGATGAAAGACGTAAAAAATATTTAATATTGTATAGTTAGTTTTGATTTAAATTTTAACATAAAAAATGAATAATGGTCCATAATCAGAATCACTGAACGCGATCAAGTTGATGTAGTGACACAAGTCTGCTTCTTGCACTGCCACTTGACCAGCCGATTTCCTAAAAACTGACATCCAGCCATTGTGGATTTGCCGTCGATTTTGCAGCCACCAAAATAAGAATCACTGAACGCGATCAAGTCGAAGCTATCATCCCTAGGGTACCAGAGACCGGTGTTCGGGCAACCCTTCAAATAGCGGAAAATCCTTTTTACAGCGGCTAGACATGAGGCCTTAGGGTTGGCTTGATATCGAGCGATCAGGCACGTAGGATACATTATGTCGGGCCTCGAGGCTGTGAGATACATAAGAGATCCAATCATTGAGCGATAAAATGAAGAGGTAACGCTTTCACCCTTCAAGTCCGGAATAATCCCGTGATTCTGCGGAAGTGGGGTACCAATGGGCGTCACTTCGGACATCTGGAACCGGCTCAAGATGTCACCGACATATTTAGTCTAACGGATGAATATCCCAGACTCCGTTTGTTGAACTTGTAGGCCCAAAAAGAAATTCATTTCCCCCATGGCGCTCATCTCGAATTTCTCCTGCATAACACGCTCGAAGTCCCTACACAAAACATCGTTAGTGGAACCAAAAATAATATCATCTACGTATACCTGAACCAACAGAAGATCTCCATCCTTTTCTTTGATGAAAAGAGTGTAGTCGATAAGACCTCGACGAATACCATTCTCCAGCAGATAGTTAGATAAGGTTGCATACCAAGCTCTCGGTGTTTGATGTAATCCGTAGAGAGCTTTGTTGAGCAACCAAACCCGATCAGGATGAGTAGGATCTTCAAGGCCCGGAGGTAGTTTGACATACACCTCTTCTTCAACCACACCATGAAGAAATGTACTTTTCACGTCCATTTGGTAAACCTTGAATCCTTTGAAGGAAGCATAGGCTAGAAAGATCCGAATAGCTTCAAGACGTGCAACTGGTGCATAAACTTCGTTGTAGTCTATCCCTTCAACCTGACGAAAACCTTGAACAACTAATCTCACCTTGTTTTGGACAACTACTCCACGGTCATCTTTCTTGCATTTGAAAACCCAACGGGTGCCAATCTTCTTGTAGTTCTCAGGTTTCTCAACCAGTATCCAGACACCTAGCTTCTGGAATTGTTGCAGTTCCTCCTGCATAGCTTCCACCCAATAATTATCCTTTATTGCTTCTTTCCAAGACCTTGGTTCTTGTTGTGAGACATAACACGCGAAATACCAATCATTCTGCAAACCCGATTCTCTAATCGCTGCATACAAGCCAGCGTGGTTGTTGTTTCTCAACTGATTCCTCGTCTGCACGCGACTATAAACATTACCAATGATGTTTTGTTGAGGATGGGTATTATGGATTCTCGTTTCTAGATTGTCCAACTGGAATATTTATACCCAGATTGTTGAAGTTAAGATCAACAACCAAATCAATACCCCAAACTGGCGAAGAGGATGATGCAGTAGCTTCAGCTGTTTTAGGGCAGTCCTCGAGGGGTTTTGCCTCAGAAGTACCATGCACAACTGTTGCAGGAGCTTCTTGGTCTGCATCAAGAAATTCATCATCCTCTGAAGATTCGTTTAGTTCAGTAGCATCGTGAAAATCTTCATTCTCGAGAGCATTATTGTTAACTGAAGATGATTCTTGATTGTTGAGAATAATTGGACGAACCAACGGTGAATCTGTTGCGTTGTCACTCTCGAAAAACATCTGTGCCGCGGCATCCACTGCTTCTTCTTCTTCAATATTGATTTAATTGAAAAAGTCATCGTACTCAAACATCCATGGCTGACTGGACATCTGACTGGCAAGGTGTGTCTTTGTACTCTAACTTCAGACCATTCCTCGATCCTTTTTGTTTCGAGATTCCAAACTCTTAAATTCGGGGTGGCATACCCAAGAAAGTATCCCTCAATTGCTTTTGCCCCAAACTTTCCATCGGGATCGATCATAGTGCAAGGAGCTCCAAACGGTTCAAGAAATTGTAAGTCTGGTTTCCGTTTATGCAAAAGCTCAAAGCAGGTCTTGTTATGTCTTTTTACTGTAAGGACTCAGTTCATCGTGTAGCATGCAGAGGCCACAGCTTCAATCCAGAAGGGAACGGGCAACTGTGACTCTACCAACATAGTCCTTGCAGTTTCGATTAATGTTCTATTCTTACGCTCAGCGACGCCATTTTATGGAGGAGTGTATCTGGCACTGAATTCATGAAGAATGCCTTTGGATCTACAGAACTCCTTCGTAGCATGATTCTTAAATTCAGTTCCATTGTCACTGCGTATGCGTCTTACTTTCAAAGTATACAAATTCTCAATCGTTGTGATCAAGTTTTTGATAATTTTGAATGTTTCACTCTTGTGTGCCATAAACGCCACCCAAGAAAATTTTGAATAATCATCTGTCACCACGAGGCAGTACGAGTCATTACTGATGCTTTTATGCTTGACAGGACCAAACAAATCCCTATGCAGGCGTTCAAGCGGCACTGCAACCGTGTTGATTTTCTTTATCGGGTGCGATTTCTTACTTTGCTTTCCTTTTTGGCACAAAACACAGACGTCTTGCAGATGAAAGTTTTTGACGGGAACACCAGTTACTAACTCATTCTTCACCAGATGATTCATTTTTCTTAGGTGAATGTGTCCCATCCGCATGTGCCAAGAGATTATTTCCTTTTCTGTGGCTTTAGAAACAAAACATGTTACTTGAGCAGACGTTGTGATTGCTTGACTCATATCAAGGAAATATAAATTATTAATCCTTGGAGAAGATAAGAGAATCCAGTCTTTAGGGATCTTGAAACCGGGCTTCAGCACATAACATCCATTAGCATCAAAGTGCACCGAAAACTTCTTATCACAGATTTGAGAAACACTTAGAAGATTGTGATCAAGTTGTTGCACAAAGTTGATCTTGTCAAAACTGACAACCCCGTTGGATACCATTCCTTCACCAGTAATATATCCGCCTTTATCTCCAGCAAAAGCAACATAACCTCCTCTAATAGATTTGACGTCGTAGATAAGTCTCATGTCGCCGATCATGTGCCTAGATGCCCCACTATCAACAATCCAAAGACTACTGACAGTTCCTCCTGGAACACCCTGCACATGTACTCAAATGATTAGTTGGAGATGGGGACCCAATCCTTCGTGGACTTGGGTCTTCCATTTTCAACGACAAAAGTTATTTCAACTTCGCGATGATTTGGAAATGGTGATACTCCCCTTGAATTTGTGACCAATTTAGGTTTCCATGTTTGTTGAGTTTTACCAGTTTGATTGTTTGAAATTTTAACTTCGTGATTGCTTGAAGTTTTTGAAATTTCTGGTTTGACTGAAACAGACTATTTTTTAATCACATCGGTTTTAAGAGTCTTTTCAATTACCTTGATTTGCTTGTGTTTTTGTTTCTTCTCCCTTTCTTTCACAAGACGGGGATCTTGTTTTGGAGAAACAGATCGCTTTTGGTAATTATGCTCACGGGGAACATCAAGTTTAGCTTTTAACTTATGAAGATATGGACAATTTTGAATGATATGTCCAAATTCACCACACTCGAAACATGATCTTCGTTCAACAAACCCTGAATCTGAGTTTTCACCCTTAATTCTTTGCATCTTTTATGTTCTTCTCTTACAAGGTATACCTTAGGGTTTAGCATCTTCCCTGGCAATAGCAACTGCTCTGACTGTTGTACCCTAAGTAATAAACAAGTTTTCTTGGAGACTCAAAATTTTGTTTTAAAGGACCCGTGTTCAACACGATACTCAACCAAAAAGTTTTTTTGTTTTACTATTCTATCTCGTAATATCTTTATTTCAGTTGTAATTGTTCTTGTAAATTGCTACCTTCCTTTAAAGAATTTTGAAAGAAATGGTGTTTTGGTGGAGTATTTTGAAAGTTTTTGGAGGTGTTTTTTATAGTGAAAAATTTTATGTTTTTAAAAAAAGTTTTATTTTTTGCACTATAAAAAATTTTACCGATTTCAAGATTGGCTATTTAAATATATTCGATAGTTTAAATATTATATTGTTTTTAACATTTTACTTTTTTAAATATTATTCTTCCAATTAAAATATTATCTCGTTTAAATATTATTTAACATTTTGAAAATTATATTGTTTCCGTATTATATTTAAAACATATATTGTTTTCGTACTATATCAATTTAAGACAACAATCATTAAGTAACCGAATAACTGGAAACAAACGTAAATATGACATATATAAGATAGCTTTTGTACATCCATAACAAAAAATATATAAGATAAGTTTGTACATCCATAACAAAAATAAAAACTACAACTGGTCTATGCTTTAGGGTCCGAATCTGGATCTGGCTGCTGCGGCTGCTACTGCTGATGTGGTGCTCGAGGTTGTGGGAGCGGCATGGGGGGTAACCCCTCTCTCTCTCTCTCTCTCGTCTATCCTGCTCGGCCTGAACCAATCAACCTATTAAATCGTTGAGTCTGTCAAGTTCGGCTCGTATCTCCGGATGTACTGCAGCTCTCGGGGCATGACCTGGAAAAACGTGACGTGGAAACTGAGGCGCCCCGGGAGGTGGTGGTGGCTGTGGCATCGCTGGACCGTCTAAATTCACCGGAGGGTCTGGCACGAGCACTGCAGCAGGATCTGGCGGAGGATAGACTAGATCGAACTGCCCTGGTAGGTCCTGCGCTATCAATAAGAGACCTGCACGAGTTTTAAACCGCTAGCCAAGGAGGTTCGAACCTCTTAATCAGTCCCATCCATCTCCATCTGAATCTCATCGTCCTCCATAATCATTCTGCAAATAAATACCGTATGCGTATAATAATACTAATAGTAATAATTATATAATAACAACAACAACAATAATAATAATAACAATAATAACAATAATAATAATAATAAATAACAATAATAATAATAGTAGATAAAATAGTAATAATAATAACAATAATAATAATAACAATAATAATAATAATAATAATAATAAATAAAATAATAATAATAATAATAATAATAACAATAATAATAATAATAATAAGAATAATAATAACAATTATTACCTGCACGTAGGTACTTTTCTAGCCTACAAGCACACGGCAACCCACAACTGTACCACATCTGGCAACCACATGATGAATGATAGCGCTACAAGACGTCTAGCTTCCTAAGTGCCTCTCCACTCAACAAGTCAAGGGCTGTATGGGATACTTTTCCATGTAGGTGTTGAAACAGCGGGTTTCTGTGGTGGTTCATTTTTTTTCGATGCTTTCTCGAAAACTCTTCCTTATTTCACCGTACTGTGTCTCAACTATATCCCGGACACAACCAACTATACGGTCCAGCGAGCTCCTATCTAGGACGTATCTCTTTAAGTTGGCGTGTTGGCTCTCAACTCTGTTTGTGGTACGATTACCAAAGTTGCGCTTCTTATCAGTCCACGCAAAGACGAACATTTCCTTATAATCTTTTAGCCAGTTATCATACATGTAATTGAAGACCCCTAAAAAGTAAAAATAATTTATTAAAATGTACATAGGTGAGACATATGTTATTAAAAAACTTTTGCAGGTTGCACAAGACGCCTCGTATAGGGCTATACGAGGCGTCTTGGTCCCTCGTAATGCTTCCTCGTACAGGCCTAGACTCCCCGTCTGATGTGACTGATGTGACGTGGTACGAGGTTCAGTGGTTGGTCGGATAAAGTAACCCTAGATGCCTCGTGTAGGCCTATGCGAGGCGTCTTGAAGGGTGTGGAAATAGGCAGTCGGGTGTGTGAATATACACACCCTACTAAAATCTTTGAAGGAAAGGCTTTGCAAATCTACCAGGTGGTGGAAGGAATCAAGAAGGAGCTCCTTTTTTTGGTTCTCTAATCGAGTGAAAGTGTCGGTTAAAGATTGGAGAAGTTGGAGTTTTTTTCCTCTGTAATGTGTTTCTCTTAAGGTTTGTTTGTGTTGTTTCCCAGATTGTTTTTGTTTGGAAGTATTACTTTTTGGGTTTCTCTTTTTAGCTCCTTGCTGAGAAGGGTCCCTTTGGTTTTGAAATAAAGATTTGCATTGCTGTTATAAAAGAAAAAGAAAAAAAGCAAACTCGTATCAATATTTATTGTGAATTCTCATTTAGTTTTAAGTAATTCCATTTTAACTAAAAATGACATTGATGATACTGAAATAACTCGAATTTAGGTTGTGTCTAGACTCTAGATCAAAGATTCAAGGGTAAAGGGTAACTAAGTAGAGGTGCATAAATCGGGGTTTTTTAATATCCGGTTCCGGGATGATTGAGTATTGAAAAATTGGGTATTGAGAGAAATAAGGTAGGGTTTCAGTACAAGTTTTTAGTAGAAAAAACCATACCTTATGTGCCCGGGTAGGTTATGATCGAGTTCGGGTATAACCGGGTAAAAGTCTGATTATTAAAACCCGGTTTTAAAAAATAAGTCTTTTATAATTATTTTACACTAAAATAAATTCGTTTAAAAATTAAATTTAGTTTGTAATTTGTAAAAATAATGAAAATAAATACAATAACAAAAATTCAGTCAAGTACAAAATAAAAAACTGAAGTTCATAAACTCGGACCAAAATTTAAGACAGAAACTTACAGCACATTTAAGCCCATCTAATTTTGACATGAACCAACTAATCTTCACTTATTCTAGTTTCGGGAAACCAAAAACAGAAATTTACGGCCCAGCCCAATAAGGCCCCAAGTCCAACAAGTTTGACTGACACCAAAGAAATTTGACAATAATTAAGAGCAGCTAACAAAGCCACATTATTACTATATATAACATTTTCCGTAACTTTTTAGTTACAGTGTAGTAATTGGACAAATTTAAAATGATAATTACAATTATGCTATTGTATCAATTTATCCTCTTATTTGCTAAGAGAACAACCAGCACCTAGCCGATTTTGGCCAACAAGGTGGTCATTTTCCTCAAGGTGTTTTTCTTTTTAGTCATTTAACTAAACTTTATTTTACTTGCTTTTAAGTTTTAAACTTGTCACTTTTCACCTAATTTTCTAAAAAGCTTTTTCACTATCTCGATTTTCTAATACGTGTGGGTATTAATGTGACTTCGTCTATATTTTACGTCACGTGAGTTACTTGCTGTTATAAATTAGTATTTTTCTTTTCCACTTTTCCCGATTTTGGTTGTTGTTGGCTTGCTACTTAGCACGGTTCAACCCCGCCTCAAACATTGGTAGCATGGTTTTACACCCCCGCCCCGCAACGCGGGGGCTTATAACTAGTTAAAGAACAATTACGGTAGTTCAGTCTTCCGTCTTCATGTCAGTGGCGGAACTAGCCCATTAAATCAGGGGTATCCCAAAATATTTTTTTTTACCGTGCAATCATACAATATTAAAAAAACGATAGCGGCGACATTAAATAAAGTATAATCTGGTAATCCATCTCCGACGAACGTTCAGGCAAACTCACCGGCATAACCAATAGCGGCGACATACGTATTAACGACGACATTTTGTTCATTAGCGACGGCGTCATTACCGGCAAACATGTCGCCGCTAATGATTGTTGATTTTTTTATCGAACCAGTGTTATTGGTAGCAACAAAACAGGAGAGCAGTGCGTAAAGGATGACCAGTGACGTTTGGTTTTCTTCCAAGTCCTGAGCGACGATAATAAATAATGCCGCCATATGTATTTTGTGATTTTTTTTTTTGGCTAATCTGATTAGCTGTGTTTATCTAATCAATTGGGTCATTGTTTCAATCAGGCTCCCTTATTTTATAAGTTTGGATTGGTTAGGGATATCTTTGTATTATTTTAGGGGTATCCTTTGTATAAAACAAAAACAAAAAAATACACTAAGCATACGGACTTCAGTTGTAGCCCGTGCTACGGCTCACATAATAGTGGCTCCGCCCCTGCTTCATGTAATACCCGGATGACCCAATCGTTAAGACCGAAGATACCCGACACAGCATTTCAGCAAGAGTCTTGGGTCCTTTTATACATCGCTTCTTGGGTTTTGGCCCGGTTCAACAATTATGCCGGTTTGCATCAGTCTAATTCAAGTGCTCACTCTTAAATAGAACAAAAAAATTACTTATACATTGTGTTGGCAAGATATTATGTCAAAGAGAAAGATTACGTTATTGTCTTATTATCATTATCAACTACTACAAAAACAAGTTGATTACGTCAGCTTTCAATAGTTCAGCCCCTTTATTGGGCAAAAAGGGCGGCACCTTCTATAGTGTCATGCAGCTGTCTGGCACTCCCCTATTGGCCCAACAAATTTACGATTTTATCCCTCTTTAAAATTACGATTTTGCCATCAGTTAAAAATTATGTTTTCGTCCCCGCTTAAAAATAAATTTACGCTAATGCTCTCAGCTAAATATTTCAATTTTGCCCCCGGTAATAAATTACGAATTTGACCCGTTTCAGTTTACAGTTTTGCCATTAGTTTTTTCCCCTTAAATATACGATTTTGCCATCTGTTCAAAGTTATGTTTTTTCCCACGCTTAAAAATAAATTTACGTTTTTACTCTCGGCTAAAAATTCTAATTTTCCCATCGGCTATAAATTATGATTTTGCCCCGTATAAATTGATACTTTCGCCATTAGTTTTTTTTCTCACAGCCAGGTTATGATTTTGCCCTCAACTTAAATTTACATTTTTCTCATCGTTTTTGTTTTTTTTTTTTTTTTGGTTAAATTATGATTTAGCCCCCAGTGTAAAATTACTGTCATGCCGGCTGCTTGCTGACACTTCCCCATTGGTCCATTTAGTTTACGATTTATCCCCGAATTAAAATTATGATTTCGCCTGCAGTTAAAAATTACGTTTCTCCCATCGTTTTAGTTTTTTTTTTCAAAACTATAAAGGTTTTTTTAATTGGTTTACTCGATTTAATTTTTTTTCGTGTCAAGGAGTTGCCTAACACTGGCTCATTAGTCTAGAAAAAATACAGTTTTGCCCAGATCCCAAAATTACGGTCTTATCATCGTTTTTGTTTTTTTTTTTCCTAGCAAAATTATATTAGTCTTTTTTAATTGGTTGAGAATTATTCGGCCATCGCCCCGCAACGCGGGCGGGGCATCTACTAGTTTACTACAATTAAAGTAACTACTTAAACTTCCGCCCGCGCGTTGCGGCGGGGACCCAATGACTGCAAAACGCGTGTTAGTAACGTCAAGCAAATCCCGAATATCAAAACATAAATAAAAATGTCGTGAAAATGATAGTCAATCCGTCCAAAAAAGACGATTTTAAATAATCTAATATATAATAATAGGACACACACATCCTACACGTTGGAAATTCGGTTGTTTTCAGTTCAGTTATTACGGTGCTAACATGTTAAAATATGGATGAGCTCGGTACCTGTAACGACACCGAAAGTACCGATCCGGAAAATCATCGAAATTAGGTACTGTAACATTCTTATTTTTATATAAGAATTATAGGTTTTGGTTAAATTTATTAACCACTAGTAACTAGTAACTAGTTTATTTTAATATAAATATTCAACCCAAATAGTTTTAAACACTATTTTATATAGTTGGTTGAAATGTTATATTAATTAATTGGTCTATATATTGGTAACCTTTCTAATAAAATAAAAGTATATAAAAACTTATATTATTAGACAGGTAGATTACGGGTAAGTCGACTATTAGAAAAATGAGGTACTTAGACGGGCCTAGGAACCGTATAATAATTAAATTATAAAAATACAATTATTTTTAACCTACTCTATTTTTAATGAAACTTAGACCCAAATGTAGACAAAAATATTCTTGTTCTAATAACATATTTATTATTTTCTAGAACATTATATTTTATAAGATATACGCGCCAAATAAGTGAAGCAGTTAAAATAATTATAATAAATATTTTTAAAATGTGAATTGAGAATTGTATATATATGTGATGTGATCGAAATATTTAGAAAGAAGAAAATAATAAAATTGAAACCATTCATTTTTATTATATTCAAATAAAGCATGCAGTACATTAGTACTACAAAAATTAAAATGGTAAATAACACATATGAGGAATACGTGTATGATGGACATCAACCATATGGTTATGGATGGGATATGTGTCCTTCACATTACTCACTATCAAAGTTTAAACAACTATATATAGAATAATAACAACCAGTGGCGGAACTAAAACATAAATTCAGGGGTATCCAAAAAAAAAGTCATTTTTGACCGCACAAACCATAGCATTGTTCAAATATTCTTGGTCCATTCGATTGCGTAAATCCGTCTTGACAAGCTTCAACTTCGAAAAACATTTTTCAACGGTTGCCGTTGCAACCGGTACAAGCAAAGCTAACTTAACTACCAGATAAACTAAAGGACAAGAAATATGCGTTCCCGTTTCAACCATAGACGCGCAAGATCACTTATTCCATTCAAGTTGTCAAAGTTATCATCATCGCTTATTGTGTGACGAAATGACTCAATATCACCCAAAAGAGTCCCTATTTCTTGTGTAGTAAAATCATCCGGGTACATCTTAGCAAACGCCAATATCTTCGATGGGTCAAACTTAGAAAAACCGTTAGAAGGATTTAAACGCGACATATTTTTTATCAAAGTAGTTGTTACCTCACTAAATCGATTTCCTAATTCTTGAATTTGCATGTCTAAAACCTCTTTAAAAATGTCAACCTCAAAATGATGTCGATTTGTAATGACATTCTTTCGGTTTCTTGGGTTACCATAACTTTCATGTCCAACATTGTAATGTCGTATTTTTTACAAAAGGAAGTCACTTTTTCCAACATCGGCTCAAACCCATTTTGTCTTAAAGCATTTAATGCTCGTTTTGTACCATTTATCAAGTTGGCCGCTTCTAATAAATCTTTACCTTTTTGTTGAAGGTGTTTTGAAAGAGCATTTGTGTAACTTAATATATCTCCCATCAAATGCATATAAAAAACAAACTCGAGTTTTTTAAAATACGATAGAATACCTTTTGCATTTGTTCGTTGTTGACTGCAATCTCCATCTTCTTTAACATATTGGAGTACGGTCATAACTTCCGGAAACAATCTAAGCAAACTGATGATGGTTCTATGATGTGAACCCCATCGCGTATCACCGGGTCGTGCTAGGGAAACCGCTTGGTTTAATCCTTTACCCGTTTTAATTTCACCTTCAAGTAATTCTTTTTCCACTCTAGCCTTTTTTTCCTCCCTTAACATATCTTTTCGTTTGCAAGAAGCTGAAACCGTAGTGACAACCATGGAAATGAACTCATAGAAAGTTTTGACACCGCTATGTTTTTTTGCAACAGCCACAATAACCAACTGAAGTTGATGAGCAAAACAATGGATGTAATGTGCTGGCGGGTTATCTTTCAAAATCAACGCTTTTAACCCATTAAATTCTCCCCGCATGTTGCTTGCACCATCATAACCTTGCCCTCTCACCTAAAACAAAAAAGAATTATAACATAAAAAATAATGATTATTACAATAATGTAAAGAATCTATGAATTTTATTACTTACTTGTTTTATGCTTAACTGGTTGCTTGCTAATAAATCATCAATGGCTTCTTTAAGAGTTATAGAAGCCGTGTCTTTCACATGAACAATTCAGATTAAACTCTCTCTAACAGCCCCAAGTTTATCAACAAATCTAACAACTACAGCCATTTGCTCCTTTAAAGAAACATCACTAGATTCATCTACCAACAACCCAAACACATCATCTTTAATTTGTGCACAAATGCTTTTTGTTACTTCCTTTGAAAAGCATTCAATAATCTCCTTTTGAATCTTTGGCGATGTCAGTTTATTATTCTTTTTTGCGTTCCCTAATGTGTACTTTCCAATTTCCGGGTGGTTAGTACTAATCAAGTTTAACACCGAAAGAAACATACCTTGAGAATTAGATTCTTCCGACTCATCATGGCCACGAAAGGGTAAAGAGTTTTCTAAACAAAATCTAGCACTCATACCTTGAGAATTCGATTTCGATTCGCTGCTGTGCGAATGGGCTGCCAAAGTGCCGATTATCGAAACATTATCAATCATCATTCATCAAACTAACAAGTAACAATTATCAATCAAACAATATGTTCGAAAATCGAAATCGAAACAAACCTGTTAGTGTTCGTCTCTGAAACAAATCTGCTGCAGTCGAATAGTCGATGATCTGTTGAAAGTCTGAAACAAACCTGATAGTGTTTTGTGTTCGTATGATTTGTTGTTGCCTCTCTGTTCGTAATTTCGTATGATGAGAATTGGAATTGGAGTCGACTGTCGACGTTTGATATGCCATTATGCCGCCCAAATCAATAATGAATAATCAGTTGGGCTATTATTACTTAATTGGGCTCATGAGGTGGGCTATTATTACTTAATTAATTGGGCTCATTAGGTTGCTGAATAACACTTGAACTAGGCTTATTATTTTGTAAAAAAAATTTTGAGGGGTGTCCTCGTACTTGTTCAGGGGTGTCCTATGTATAAAAATCGAAAAAAAAAAATTTTTTACATTTCTAGTAAAAAGTTGAGTCGTAGCCCGGGCTACGCCCGACAAGCCTTCAGGTTCGCCCCTGATAACAACAACAGTTTACACTTCAGCTACGTCTAGCAAACACTCTCTATCTCTCTAAAAACTATAATTTTTACCCCATAATAATAATAAAGCTCTGCTCCGTTTTAAGTATTTTAACTCCCGATCACCGCTACCCTTTCCGGTTGATCTGAGCCCCATAACACATGTCAAGGCTCTGCCTGACTAAGTTCGTTGGGGTTCTGTCTCGTGACATAGGGACAAGGTTGAATGAGAGGTACTATACTTAACACGAGTGCATTATATATTTTTAAATAGCTCAGAAATTATACCTAATATTCTACCAGAAGACTTTTTAGTTGAACCCTAAAGTTACAAAGTGGGTCCATTCTCTTTTCACACTATTTTATTCCCTTTTTCTTTATAATATAATTATAGTCAAAAATGTCCCAAATCAAACCTTAAGTAAAAGCCCGGACCCCTGAAACCCCAATCCATATCAAAAATCAAGAATTCTGGTCTTCAGGCAGGCCGCGTAAAGATAAGCCGAGGGTTACGCGGGCCGCGCCAGCAAGGCAGATCTCCGGATAAGCTTGAGGGACACGTGGCATCCACCTGGCAGACCTACTGGTGACTCAGCAACCCTACGCGTAGACTAGGCGGCTACGCGGGCCGCGTAAGGATCGAGCAAGGGCTCACGCGGGACGCGTGAGACCCAAATTCCAGCTATAAATAGAGCAGGCTACGAACAGTCCTCTGGTGTCAAAAGTTTCTTTCAGAAACGAAGTTATACTGTCCAAATTCGAATATTACTCTCAAATTAGCGAGGCGCTGTTACGATACAGGGTATTAACTCGATCGCTGCTACGATTCAATGTCCGATCGATTGAAACTATTCGACCGGCTGTTTAAGTGATATCCTTTGTCATTAGTTGTGATTCTGACAGGATGTTTGAGTACCACCCGAACTCGGGGAATACTCTGTCATTCGTTGCGAATCCGATGGATGTTTAAGTGATTACAGTTTGTTATTCGTTGTGAAGGTTTTAATCTCGTGAGTTATCGTAAATGCTGTATTAGTTACTTACCTAGTTCGTGTGCACTAGGTTACAAGACTAATCAATAGGCTAAGCTCTGCCTGTATAAATCTGCATGCTTATAATGTGAGTCCTTCTCTTTTTATCAAATTTGTTTACAAAAGCATGTTTATTTTCAAAGTTATAATTACAGGGATTAAGTCTTTGTAGTCACCAAATTACAGCCGGTATGTGGGGTTTTGTATACATTACTTGATAAACTTCACCATTGGACAACGAGTTAGCCAAGGGGTGATATGACCATAGTCACAGACACCATCGGGCTAAGAGGCTACCGATGGATGTTCGAGTGACAAATACTGTGGGTAGTTGGTTGATATCTGGAAACATTGTAATCGCTCTTAATACTGTAGATTATAACAAATGCGTCGTTTTAAGCAAAATGAATGAACTCACCAGTATTTCCTACTGACAAAACCTTTTTAAAACGCGTTTCAGGTAATTACAGTAGATTGGAATAAGAGATGGATACGGCACTGAAAGACTTCAAGAAGTGGCTTATTTTATAAATTAAATCAAATTAAGAAATATTGTTTTATGTAATTGGGTTATCCCTTATTAAAGCTACCTTTGTAAAACATGGGTTTATCCCATCTATTTAATAAATAAAATCCGGTGTTTTCTAAACACTGATATTTTTCCTAACTCACGGTCCTGATGAAATTTCCGCTGCAATATTTTTCAAAATAATCACCGGTACCACTTGGCTGTTCGCGGCTCCCGATTCCGTCCAGGGTGGGTCGGGGGTCGTGACAGGTACCGGCACCGAAAATGCTCGGTACAGTACGGTATGGTATTTGAAGGTAAAAATCAATAAATATAGGTATGGTGCTAGACCGGTGTCGAACCGAAAGTAACGATTCTGAAAACGCCAAAAGGTGGGTACCAAATTGGTACCGAAAATGATTTGGTATAGTAAATTTTGTACCGATATGATACCGGTTTGATTACAGGATTTGATACGATTTGCTCACCAATAATCTAAATATCCAAGTTAATTTTACATGCTACAATTCATTCATTGCGTAAAAAGACAAAAAATAAAGCAAAATAAGTTGTTGTGTATATAAAACCTCATTCAAACGAAATACAGTTTACTTACTGTGTGTATGAAAAGTAATCAAAACTGTGCAACTACTTGCATTGCCACGTTGCTACAGGATTTGATGAGCTCGGTACCAACCGGTACCGAAAATACTGTTACCGAAATCCCCAAAAATGGGTACCGGTACCGAATATACCTGGTACAGTACGGCTTGATACGGTCGGTACTGCTACGGCACCGGTATTTAAGGGTAAAACCCGATGAATACCGGTGCCGAACGGATATCGAAAATACACTCAGATTGGTAAATTTGATACCGGTACCCGATACTATTCATTCATTTCTATTTTTATTACTTTTCATTCAAAACTCTTTTTAATATTTATTTATTATTACTGTTCATTCACTTCTCTTTTTAATATATAGGTAAATACGTACATATGTGTTGGAAAATTATGTGAAAAAAATGTAAGCTTATAATTTTTTTCAAAAGGGTTACGATGCAACTTGTTCCCTGTTTACCTGTCATTTGTTTGTATTTTTTTTTTTTGGCATTTTATTGAATGTGATAGTAATGCATAAAAAGATTAGGAACTTCATCAAGTTAAGTAGTTTCAACTTTGGATTCATGTTGGCATGTAGAGGTGCATAAAAATCGTACCTAGAACCGGACACAGTAAAAAACCCCGGAACCGGTTTTTTAATGCCCATGTATTATATACCCGAAACCGAAACCGACCCTACCCGTAGGGTATAGATAGGGTATGCATTTTGATCTCAATACCTGGAACCGAAACCGGAACCGATCATACCTAATTAATACTCGAAACCGGAACCGAGTATACCTGGCTATACCCGATACCTCATTCTAATATCTTTCTATTAAATTTATGTTAGAGCATTTATTTTAATTTTCTTACATTATACAATGTATATTTAATAATAACAAACAAAAAATACGAGAAATAGGGTAATAAACAAGCAATAGAGTATTAAAAAATATGAAAAATATATAATAAAAAACTCGAAAATAGGGTATAAAAAAACCAAAAAATAGGGTATTTTAATACCCGATTTCTTAAGAACCGAAACCGAACCTACCCGGAACCGGAACCGAACCGGTTATAGCAATAACCGGTTCTAACCCTTAAAACGAGAAACTGAAACCAGTTCCATAACCGGAAACAGTTATTAAAATATCTGGTTTGTGCACCTCTATTGGCATGTGTTTTAATTAAAAGAGTAAATTGTAAGTTATGCTATTTATCTATATATCACATTTCAGGCGGTGTCTTTTATCTTTAAAATTGATGAGTTTTGTACTTAATGTTTTCATATGCTACACGTTAGGTCATTTAATCCTAACCTAATTAATTTTTTCTGTTAAGTCAGATAACACAAAGGGTATTTTAGTCTTTCTACAAAGTTAAACTTAAAAAATTAATGTAATAATATGTTGTACATAAATATATACAATATACAATGCGCGTGCGCGCGCTCTCTCTCTCTACCCCTCTACGTCTCTATCTCTCATTAGTTCTCCCACACTAACCCCACCATCACCACCAACCACCACCGCGACCATCAGCCACCAACAACCACCACCACTACCAGCCAACACCACCCTCTATACAACCCACGAATCCCATCAACGCAAATATTATGCCGAAAAACATCACTGCCACCACCATTTTATTATCACTTTTCACACCTTGAACCATAAACCAACATCTCGCTCACAACATCAATTGGTGTCTAAACCGATTGTGCAGCCATGGCTTCACTCTTGGTCATTTTCAAGAGAACCCATGTAAAGTGATCTTGCAAGAATAATAGCCATTAATGAAGTCCCAAATCCCCTGTAAACCACTTGAAACCATCATCTCCAAACTCATTCCCAAACTCGTCTTCTTTAATTTCCAGCAATCAATTTAGTCAAAACCCCAAAAAAAATCTTTGAGGAATTTCAACAAACACCTTATCTACAACTCGAAACTTAATTAATCAAATCAGCAACTCACTTAACCGAATTGATAAATCACTAAAGTTAATCAGCCAAATCAGGAAATCACTGAACTGTGAATTGATATATTTAACACTATAATCTGTTTAAGTTAAATGGGTTTATGAAAAATTAAAATTGACACTGTGTAGAGAGATTTGTGACCGAAATTACTAAACACCCAACCCAACCGGTGACTGTTCTCAACTTCTTTTGTTGACAGCTTCTTTTGTGGACGGCAATGGTGGTTGCTAGTGGATGTGGGGGCGTTGTAGTGGAGAGATAGAGAACGAGAGAGAGAGAAAGAGAGAGAGAGAGGTAGAGAATGGAACAGTGGTGGTGGAAGAAGGTTTGGTGGAAACAAGTGGTGGGAGGAGGTGATGCTATTACAAATAGGTGTAGTAGAGATAGAAATAGCTTTGATTGTGACTTAGGGTGTAGGGAGTGGGGGGCGGCAAACCCACTTCACCGATTCGGTGAGTAGTGCCAAAGAAGTTTACCGATCAAACCTTCACCAATTCGGTGAGTGCTTGTCGACCAATTCGGTGGGGGGCGGCAAACCAATGCCAAAGAAGTTTACCGATCAAACCTTCACCAATTCGGTGAGTGCTTGTCGACGCGGGGAAGGGAGGAAGGAGAGAGAGAGAGGGTAGTGTGGGGTGGGGTCCATTCCTATCTCAACCAATCACAACTTTTTCCTTTTTTTTAAATAGTTTACCACTTCACCAAGTGTCTAAACCATTGCCAACACTTTTCACCAAAGTTTAAACAATTTTCACTGATTGACATGGCGTACTCTGATTGGTTGGTTTTTTGGTTTGCCACTCCAAAGTGTTTAACCACTCCTCACCCTTAGAGAGAAAGTGATGGGTTAATCTATACTATATAATAAAAGAAACCTATGAGGAGACACGTGTCGAATTACTATGCATCTTCATAATTTTGTTTCTGCCCCTTTTTTTCTCTAATTTAGTTGATATCCTTTAGGTTTAAACATAATTTATATATTTCCTAACTGACAAGTGATAAACAATAATTATAGATAAGTTTTATTTATTATTTTACCTATTTTTTAGGTCTTATTATTATTTATATATTTTCTAACTGATAAATGATAAGCCATAATTATAGATATTGTTTATATATTTTCTAACTAAATTCATTTTATTACTTTACAAATTTCATATTGTTATTCAAATTCTTAAGTTTATGTTTTTCTTTTATATTTGTACTAAAGAAAATTCAATTCATTCATGATTTTATTATTATTATTATTATTATTATTATTATTATTATTACCTTCATGGTAAATGTATTATTAGTAATATGCAGTTCTAAAATCAGGATGTTACACAAATGAAACTACATAAAAGATAATCGACTTATAACCTAACGCTATCATGAAGTGTGATAAATGTGTTCTTAGAAATTATCTGCCAAACCGCATAAAATACTTTTATTGTTGTTGTTGTTGTTGTTAGTATTATTGTCATTTTGCATCATATGTTAACTATATTTATTTTTTTCAACCCGTGTAATACACGGGTTTGTAACCTAGTATATAATATAATATTCTCTTTCTTTTAAGATTTTTAAAATAATTGGGGAAATGACAATTATACCCCACATGATCCAATTTAAGAGAAAAAATTAAATTGGTTAAAAGCAAATGACATATCGTGCAAGATTTTAAAATAATAGGTACAAAACTCGTCACTTTTAAAGATCAATGACACCGCCTGAAATATGGTATATAGATAAAGAACAAACATTGCAATTCACTCTAATTAGTAAAAATATATATTAGGACGTTTTGAAAGATCAAAGATGCGTACGTATAAAAAGGTGGGGATGCGTATATCATTAGCTACTAAAAGGATTGCAGTACCAAGAAGTATAGTAAAGTGTTGTGTCCCAAGTGGTGTGGGATTTAGTCTGATAATAAATGTTATTGGTGTGATATTTTTAAAGATAAAGGATACAGCGTGAAATATAGTATATAAATAAAAGACAAACATTGCAATTCACTCTAATTAAATATATATATATATATATATATATATATATATATAGGGAGGGGCTCATGCGAGAACCACCCTTATTGTGAGAACCGCGAGAACCAATGTGAACACAACCTAAAATAGCTAAAAAAACATAAAAAAAACCTAACCCCCCCCCCCCCCCAAAACCTAAACCCCCCACCCCCCCCCCCCCCCAAAGCTAAAAAAAACCCTAAAAAAAACTTAAAAAAACCTAAAAAAAACCTAACCCCACCCCCCCCCCCCAAAAAAAACCTAAACCCCCCCCACCCCCAAGCTAAAATGCTAAAAACTAAACCCCCAAAAAACCTAAAAAAATCTAAAAAAAATCTAAAAAAATCAAAAAAAAATCCAAATTTTTTTTTTTGATTTTTTTAATATTTTTTAGGTTAAAATCGCTACTTTTCGAAGCCAAAAAAAAAAAAAAAAAAAAATTTTTTAAAAAACAAAAAAAAAAATTTAATTTTTTTTTTTTTTTTTTGTTCGAAAAGTAGCGATTTTAACCTAAAAAATATTAAAAAAATCAAAAAAAAAAAAATTTGTGTGATTTTTAGCTATTTTTAGGCATTTTTGGTGTGTTCACATTGGTTCTCGCGGTTCTCACAATAAGAGGTGGTTCTCGCATGATCTTCTCCCTATATATATATATATATATATATATATTATGACGTTTTGAAAGATCAAAGATGCGTACGTATAAAAAGGTGCGGATGCGTATATCATTAGCTACTAAAAGGCTTGCAGTACCAAGAAGTATGGTAACGTGTTGTGTCCCAAGTGGTGTAGGATTTAGTCCGATAATAAATGCTATTGGTGTGATATTTTAGAATAGATTTAGTCGTAAATGATTTTCCTTAAAAAAATAAAAACCAACATCATTCAATCATAAACCAATAAATTTTAAGTTTATGACTATGTTACCTCTTATAAATTTAAAATGGAAACAATAAAAGTTAAAATGAATATAGTCTATCAAAATTATTAATAATAAAATTATGATGTAATAAATGTTAAAATGAATATAATCTAACAAAATTTTCAATATGTTTGGATTAGGTTTTCAAAACAAGTATTAACTTTTTGGAAAAATTAATAAGTCACAATGGAGTGAGTTATTGACTTTTCCTCTCACATAACAATTTTATGTCAAACACCTTTTAACTTTTCAAAGAGTCAATAAGCTAATAAGTCACTAAAATGAGCAATCCCAAACACCTATAAAATTATGATATATGCGGTATGCCTTTACAAAACCCATGGGAAGGGTTGTTCCAAATTTGGGCCCCCTCTCTCTCTTCAAATCACAAATTATGAAACGATATTATAAACAAGTATAATCATCTCTAGTCCATTTCTTTTAAATCTATACCCATTTTCAAATTTATATGGCTTTTTCATCGTCTATGATCTCAATCTAATCTGAACCAGTATACTTTAGATACCGAAATTTAAAATGTCAGCCGTTATAACAATCATGTGCCAATTATAGCTTTGTTATAAAAATATTCAAATATAATACAAGATCAAGTAAAAATCATTCTGTGTTAAAAAATTCAAAGTTGGAGTCAAATTCTTGTTGCAAAGCATGATCAAGTAAAGCCTCGGATTCCATCATCAACTCTGGACTTAATCTGAACATCAACACACAAAACTCCATTTGATTGAGGGCGCCATCGCCATCATAATCACCTTCTTTTAACATGCTCACTAACTCGTCGTCTCGTAAATCTTGTAACCCAAGCAATGAAGAGTTACACTTCAAGCTTTCAAAAGTGATCACACCTTTGTCTTTGTCCATCAACAAATTGAAGCCATTGCATAGCTCTTTTATTAGACCTTCACCTCCTAACTTTTCTGCCATTTTTGGCAGCATATCTTCAAACTCTTCTCTACAAACTTTCCATGTTGTTTCTGATCCCATCTCTTTGGTATTTTTCCTGTGAAAAAAGTGGGGGTGGGGACAGGGTGTAGGCAGGGGTGGGTGGCCTTTGGTTTGTAGGTGTTGTGGATTGAGGGTGGTTTATATAACAAGTAAGCTTCATTTTTAATCCCGATTCTTTCATATTGCACATTAAGGTCCCAAAAGAATGAATAATGACAATTGGAACCCTCAAGGGCGAGAATCAACTATACGTGTGTCTACGGTTTTACGCTTAAATTTTGTTATTAAAGTTGATAGATACTTTATTTAGGTTTTTGTAGTCATCCAAGTTAGTTGATACATTTTCAGACAAATTATCATAATTTAATGAACCTATGTATCAAGTTTTTCATCAACCGACTTGTCCCTTCAAAGCAACTCGGTGAAAGTGGTATACGTCAGCGTCAATGGTATTATGTCATAAAATATGGCATGAGTAAATAAATTAATAACGAGTTATCCGTCCATGATCCCTTGATTAGGCTATAAGTCGATAATACTCATTGGTGTAACCAACTTTTCATCCATACACTAATTTTAGATCTTATCACTTGAAGGTAGGCGAGGGATCGATGGAGTCTGGGAAGGCGAGGGATCGATGGAGTCTGGGGAATACTTTTGGAAATCTTCCATTAGAAGTTATAGAATTGAAAGTTGAAACCATTTGAAGAAAAAATTGTGGTCATATCTAGCAATAATTACATCTTAAGATGTCAAAGTAGGTATTTGAAATAGTTGAGAGGGGCAAATCGTAACATTCTAGAGGTATGGCATTTCGAGGAAACTGTATAGAGGACACACTTTTAAGGACAACATTTTCCTAGAAGTATCTATGTAGGCTGCCTAATTGCCACCTTGCTTTCATTTTTTAATGTGGGATGATTCACATTTCCAGAGTTTGTTCCCATATTTTTAAACATTCAACACCTTCCCTTTATTACTCTTGTTTGGGTCATTTTTACATAGATAATCATATCTATCAAATTGGGTTCATGTTTATCTGGGTCATACGTGGTGGCGGATCCCGAAGAAAAACTTCAGGGGTATCTCAAAAAAAAAAAAATATTGTACATTCATATGACGGAGAATTTGTTAGCCGTACATTGAGGGATATTTTGCACTTCACCAAGAAAGTTGAGTGGTACGAACAACCCCCGAGTCATTAATAGATCCGACCTTGGTCATACGAGAGGTGGCTCTAACTTTTCTGAGTTCTATATATAACAAAATTAAAATTTGAGAGGTCGCTCAACCTTTTTGAGTTCTATAAGACCATGTGTAGTGGTAAGTTTGTATAATGCCCCTACCATGGGGCATTATCCGACACGTGGCATCCTAGTCAGCGTTGGGGCATTATAGCAAAAGTGGCGTAGTGGGGCATTATGCCAATAACCCCCATTCAATCATTTGAAAAAAAAAAAAAAAAAAAAAAAAAAAATAAAGCAAAGAGGCTAGTCAAACAATAGAGACATCCCTTTGGCCACATGCCACTTCAAGTCAAACATGGCAGGTTCTTGAGCGTTTTATATAAAACGCCATTCACCGTTTTTTTCAAAAATTTTTAAATATAACGCCCCATGTAATGGTGCGTTGGGCGTTTTCGGGCGTTTTTTTTGAATTTTTTTTAAAAAAAACGCCCCACTACACATGGTCTAACAAAATTAAAATTTACGTGTTTTAAATAGTTATAGAAACTAACACACTACAAATTAAATGTGAAGATTTCAAGTTGCCACCCTAGTAGGATGTAATCGATTCAGAAAATATTAAAGAAACGGATTTGTATATATGAATTTGTATAAATAGATATAACCGATTTAGATAATATTATTCTAAGTTACTTAGCATTTCATTTTAGTATTATGTTCGTTTATCTATATAATCTGATTTTAAATAAGGGGAATTGGTCAGTAATAATCCCACCTAAAACTTATTGACCATTAATAATCCCACCTCAGAATATTCCACCCAACAGTCTCACCTTTCACCTATTTTTCCTACAATGGTCCCCCTCTAAAAAAACTTAACTCCGTTAAGTTTTTTTTCCAAATTACAAACAGATTTTTTAAGGCTTTTGATCAGAACGATTATACGAGTCCATTGATGTAAAACTTACTTCGAAATGGTGCTACAAGTAACTTGATTTTGGTTAATTGGAAATTTAAACACCCGAATTGAAGCGTCATTTTCATCGTTTGGAGCACCATTTCGAGACAAGTTTTACATCAATGGACTCGTATCGTCGTTCTAATCAAAAGCCCAAAAAAATCTGTTTGTAATTTGGAAAAAAGCTTAACTCCGTTATGTTTTTTTTTTTTTAACGGGGGACCATTATAGGAAAAATATGTGAAATGTGAGACTGGTGGGGGAAATATTCTGAGGTGGGATTATTAATGGCCAATAAGGTCTAGGTGGGATTATTAAAGGTCAATTTCCCTTTAAATAAAAATCATTTGAATCTCAGATATCTACATACTCTGATTTTAAATAAAGATCATTGGAATCTCTGATCTCGTTAAGACTACTACATTCTGTGGTATAAAACCCCTAAAGATTTTATTATGCCACCTAGACGCTACCTCATGTGAGAGGGCTTTAAAGCCCCTTTTTTAACATCTTTTCAATGATTTAAAGCACTCATCGTCTACGTAATTATTTTTTTATTTAAATTTAAACATTATCTAATTTAAATTAAAAAAATATAATTCAAATTAAAAAAATATTTAATTTAAATAAAAAATTACAAGGTCACTAAAAAATACAAATCTAAAAAATAAAAATACTTAAAATTTAAACTTGAAACTGAATCTTCACTCATCATCGTCTCCCTGTTCACGATCAAACCATAGGTGCTCGATCTGATCAGCTCGAAGGTTAAGGTATGTGTCTCTGTCACGTATCCTCGCTCAGATAACTACTTTCTGAGCGTAGGTGAGTAGTGGGTTCGCCGGTTGGTCACCTTCTTCATAAGTCTCTGCACAAAATGTTATGCCCGAGTCCTCGAATATCATGTAATGCAAGATGATGCACGTATACATGACATTTCTCATTTTACTCTTTTCTAGTAGCCTCAACAGTTAGGCAATGATAGACCATCTTTTTTAATACACTGAAAGCCCGCTCGACATCTTTTCTTGCTGACTAGTGTTTTTTCTTGTAGTACAATCGTTTTTCGTCGTCTTGACACGAAAGGGTTTTCATCAACGTAGCCCATTCTAGGTAAATACCATCGACAAGATAATACCCGCATTATACTCCACACCATTTGCATAGAATGAAGTATTTGGTGCAACACCATCTATGACATCGTCAAAAAGAACCGAAATCAGCGATATCATTGTTTTCACCGGCCATGCCAAAGTACGCACGCCAAATCCATAAGTCTTGAGACGCGACCGCTTGTAGTATTAGGGATGGACCCTCATGGTCACCATTGTTTTGGTCAAAAAATCTGTTGAGGATATTGCAACCAAACTCTCTGTTACAGGGTATGATGCTTGAAATGTATAACAATGACAAGGATCACTTCAATGTAAATCGCACAAACAACACAAGGATTTATACGGGGAAAAAACCCTTGATCAAGAGTTGATCTCCGGCACAAAAAACCCCGGGTGATGGAAACTACCGATCACCAAGCTCAAATAAATGAATAAATGTTTACAACTTCGGATAGTAACGAGCTAGGTACAAGGATCACTATCGTGAAATGTGTAAATGTGAGTGAAAACGAATGTATGTTCGTCGAGAGCTTCAAGTGTGCGAGTATATGAGTGTGTGTAGTTGTCAAAATGACTAAGTGTTTTCTACTAGCTCGTTACCCCTTTTAAAATAGAAATTTAACTACCAAACTAACTATCCGACTTTTGTGCCAAGCCCCCACGTTCTCCATAACGTCCATTTTTGGCCAAGCACGTGCAGAATAGTTTGGGAATATTCTCCAGGAATGTCGCCAAGACTTGGTCAAGCTTGTTATACCTGCGAGATAGTACAAAACATAAGTAAACAATCGTCAGTACGAGGATCCTTAAAGTGATCCATGATCCTGATCCTGAAGCTCTTCTGAGGATCACCACCTGTCACAGAAGTAAGGATCACTAATTAGGATAACGAATAAGGATCACTAATTGTTAGAAAATCCTCCCCTAACAATTGCCCCCAAAATATAAGGAGTAATTTGTAAAATTAGCGAGTTATGTTTTCTTGATCTTATCCGCAACTAACTAACGGATATATAGCCGTTAAAATAGAACTAGCCGTTACGATCATGACATCACAGAAGTGACTACCCTGCAGAATCATAATTATAAATAGAGATATAGATAGGATCATTATGCATTCAAATTCGAAAGAAACTCCCTTTAAATTCTCAATCGACGATCAACCAGGTATTTCTTTCTCCTCTTTCTCCCTTTCTTACTCTGTTTTTCTTTCTTTATCACCACCGCTTTGAGAATGTTGCTCCGAAGCTCACCGGGCAAGGATCACAAAAAGGATAGCCCTTTGAAGAGTCAAAAGATCATCAAAGACTCAGTGAACGAGAGGTGTTGCTTTAACGATGCACAAGTAGATAACATCCGTCATCGTTTTCCGGCAAATGCCTTTTTCAAACCCTTCGATCCTACTGTCCTAAGCGACTATGTTTCAGAAACATGGGTTGCTTTTCCAGTTACTCCATTTGCCATAGGGTACACCTATCCTTTCCTAGAATTCACACAATCCTTCTTTTCCCTTACCGGCATTTCTTATATCCAAGCCATGCCGATGATTTGGAGGGTTTTGTATACCCTAGAGAGGATCATTGAGCAGGAGGGTGTTGATTTAGGAATGTCGGAATTGGCGGAACTGTATGATCTTACTACCTTTGGTTCCCATCGTTATTTGTTCAAACGAAAACCCGGTGCAGAACATCCCCTTCTTAAAGTCACCAAGAATGACAAAGATTGGAAACGTCGCTTCTTCTTTGTAAGAAGGGATACCATTTCAGATGGAAAGCATTTACCAAGGGAGTGGTCCACCAATGGTAGGACAGAGGATCCGGAGAAGGATCACCAGGTAGTCTTGTTTTTGTAATAGGATCACTAACCCTTTTTGTCTTGTATCATGCAGCTATCTCTTTTTCACATCTCCTCACAACATCCGCAACCAGGGAAAGGCTTGCTGCTTTCTGGAAACTCGATCCTGAAATCAGAACTTTCAAGACAACAACCCAAGACTCTCAGGAGGTATCCTCAGGCTCTGTTACGATGTCAAGTAAGTATCTTTGTTTTAAAATTTATATAAATAGTTAAATATAAGTTAAGTGAAGATACTTATCTTGTTTTGGTTGTGTAGGTGCTGGAAAATCTGCCAAAGCTGCTTCAAGGTTCAGTGTCACCGATCTCACCACTGTCAAATCCTCTAAAAGAAAGGTTCATGCCAGCCCGACAGCCTCAATCCCCAAGGCACCCCTCAAAGGAAAGGGAATCAAGAAGAGAAAGGCCTCCGAGGCTGAGGATTTGCAGGGTCTGCCCCTTATCCGCCACCAATTCCTCGAGTATTTCAATGATGTAAGGATCACCAACTCTGCCTTGGTATCCTACTTGTAAGAGGATCACCTGATCTTGAACTGCTTTATCTTTTTCTTTTGCAGAAATTTGCTGAAATTGAGGATTATGTGGGGAATGTCGAGGAGCTGGACAAAAAGATTGCTGACCTCCAACAGGTTGCCGTGCTCAAGGATCTTGCCCTTGCTGACCTTCAGAAGGAACTCCAGGATACCAAACAGGAGATGGCCAAGGTGCTGGTTAATTTTGACTATGAAAGGCAGGAGATCACAGATGATGCCAAAGTCTCTGCCGCCATAGCAATGTACAAAACCAAGCTGCAAATGGCCTTGGAAGCTCAGGATCCTGCCTTCGACAAAAGCAACTGGGAAATTGAAGAATGGAAGGCAAGGCTGGCTGAATTGGGTGATGAAGAGGAGGCTGAAGAGATCCTGAGAATTGAGGCTGGAAGCAAGGATGAAGCTGGTGAAGCAAGTGGAGCCGGAGGTGGTGATGCAGCAAAGGTTTAGGCTGCTTGATTGGGCGATGATGGACATTTCTAGACGTAGCCGGAGCCCAATTTTTAAATTTGGTAGTAGCTTTTTGTGGTTGTGATGTTGAACAATTTAATGGTTTGTACTTTGAACAATAGGTTTTAGGATTAAGGATCATGTATGATCCTTTGGACAATAGGCAGGATTGCAATTGGTGGAGGGATCCTCTGTTTGGGGGATGAAGCCATTGTGATCCTGCCGCCTTTATATTCCTGCACTACTTTTGAACTTATTATCATGGACACCCTTTACCTACCCCAGCGGACGGGCCACGTTTTGCTGGTAGATGCTCGGGTAGGTAATTTTGACAACCTTTTAAGGGTTAGTCTTTTGTTAATAAAATCTTAACTTTTGTCGCTTATCTCGTGTTGTTATCCTTGTTAATATCTTACTTTCCAACTGTTGTAATGTTCATTCTGTTTATACTTATCAAGCCTTGAAAAATTAAAAAAGATATCCAAAAAGTTTAGGATATGATCAAGGATCACATATCCCATAACCGATAAGTTCTAAAAAGTGATATAGTTTAAGAATCACTAGTTCAGTTGTCAAGTATAAGGGTTATTCAAATAAATAATGAATAGAATTAAAAATAGTTAAGGATCATACCTGAGGGTCCAAGTTAGGATCCTAACCATAATAAGGATAACTATAAGATAAACCTTAGAATAAAGTATGGATCAAGGATCCCTAGTTGCCTATCTTCAAGAACCTGAAATAGAGCATAACTTGGGACTAAGCCAACATAAGAAAAGAGTTAGCAACTGGGGACAAGCCCAAGGATAACTGGGGACAAGCCCAAGGATAACTGGGGACAAGCCCAAGGATAACTGGGGACAAGCCCAAGGATCGTATGTAGACTGGAGTATGGCCCTAACTGGCGACTATCCAAACTTAGTGACATGAAAATGCCAAAACCTTAGCTAACGTGAAAACGTTAGAAACCTTAGCTAACGTGAAAACGTTAGAAACCTTTGGAACGGATGTATGGTACGTCTACCATTATACGTAGGATCCTAAGCATAGCCAGTACAATGGAATTATCAGCCCCTAAAACGAGTATTGGTCCCAATGCCTTGAACTATACCAGGATCATCGTGCGCTACAGGCGGAACTGGGGTCAAGCCCAAATAACTGGGGTTAAACCCAAGGAACGGATTGCTTCAGTGGATAACCAATGTTATGCTAAGGATACCTGAACTTTCAAAACTTAAACTCACGTGAGAGATGGATAAAGGATACATGACCCTTATCCTTATACGAGGAAATAAAGAAATGAAATAGTTTAAGTTTAGGATATTACCTAAGTAAGGATCACCGATACTTTGAGGATCCTTTAAGGATATCCCTATCGTGAGGATCATCTATGCCATGAGGATCCTGCTCACACGAAATATTTCTTCAAGTGGACAGCATTCCAAGCTCTTGGTAGCAAATCACCTTCCATGGTTAGCAATCTATATGCCCCCTTTCCTGCTTCAGCTTCAATCAAATAAGGGCCTTCCCACTTTGGAGCCAATTTTCCATCAGCAGGATTGGTGGTATTCTGAAATGCTTTCCTTAATACCATATCTCCAACTTGAAACCTCCTGATCCTGACATTTTTGTTGTAAGCACCAGCCATTCTTTGTTGATAACTGGCCATCCTTATCCTAGCGAGATCCCTGATTTCTTCAATAGTATCCAGGTCTTGAACCAAGTTCTCATCATTTTCCTTAGGATCACGGGTACTTGTTCTTGCAGTTGGAATCACCATTTCTGTTGGGATCACTGATTCTGCCCCAAATACCAAAGAGAATGGCGTTTGACCAGTAGCATTCTTAGGGGTTGTTCTATCAGCCCAAAGCACATAGGGTAGTTCTTCTGCCCATTTCCCTTTCTTGGATCCAAGCTTCTTCTTCAAATTGTTGATGATGATCTTGTTGGATGATTCTGCCTGACCATTAGCTTGTGGGTGGACTGGTGTTGATGTTATCATCTTAATCCCCCAGCTGTCACAAAAGTTAGTGGTTCTGCCCCCAATAAATTGGGAACCATTATCACATATAATCTCAGAAGGAATTCCAAATCTAGTTATAATATTTCTTTTAATGAAGGATATAACTTCCTTTTCTCTGACTTGGGCAAAAGCTTCAGCCTCTATCCACTTGGAGAAGTAATCAGTCATAGCTAACATGAATACTTTCCCACCAGGTGCCTTAGGGAGCTTACCAACTATATCCATCCCCCATCTCATAAATGGCCAAGAGGAGGATATAGGATGCAATAATTCAGCTGGTTGATGAAGGATATTGCTGTGTCTCTGACAAGGATCACATCTTTTAGCATACTCCACAGCATCTCTCTTCATGGTTGGCCAGTAGTATCCTGTCCTCAGGATCCTTGAGAATAATGCCCTGCCCCCAGTGTGGTTTCCACAATCTCCTTCATGGAAGTCTTTTAAAACTTCTTGGACTTCAGGATCCTCAATGCATCTCAAGTATGGTCCTGCAAGAGATCGTCTATACAACATACTATTTATAATTGTGAATTGAGATACCTTAGATTTGAAAGCCCTAGGGTTTTCTCCTGTAGGAATCTCTCCATGTTGTAAGTATCTCATAATTGGTGAGATCCATGATCCTGATCCTGAATGGGATCGAGTATCTTCACTAGGGATTATTGCAGAATCATTTCCTATTTCCATAGCCACATGATCCTCAATAGCCGGGGTCAGGATATGGATAATAGGGATCTTGATATCCTCCGGGATCTTCAAGGATGATCCTAAATTAGCCAATGCATCAGCTTCTGTATTTTCTTCCCTTGGTACCTGTGACAAACTAAAGGAAACAAAAGAGAGTGCCAAACTTTTGACTATCTCCAAATATTTGGTTAGCTTTTCACCTTTAACAGCATAGGATCCATTAAAGTGGTTTGTAATTAACAAAGAATCTACGTGTACCTCAAGATACCTGATTCCCATATGCTTAGCAATTTGCAAACCAGCAATTAAGGCTTCATATTCAGCCTCATTGTTAGTGGTTTGGAACGCACAAGCTATAGAGTGGGGTATTATGTCCCCCTGTGGCGATTTTAGTAGTATTCCAAGCCCTGTGCCTTTGACATTTGAGGATCCATCAGTATAGAGTATCCAAGGATCCTTGGTCTCTTCTAGCTGCTGGACTTTCAGCTCAGCTTCTTCTTGTAAATCACTACTGAAATCAGCCACAAAGTCAGCTAATGCTTGGGATTTGATGGCTGTCCTAGGCTCATATCTTATATCATATGCACTCAGCTTCACTGCCCACTTAGCCATCCTTCCTGACATCTCTGGTTTCCTGAGGACATTCTTAATTGGAAAATTAGTTTTAACAATGATAACATGAGTTTCAAAATAATGTCTTAACTTAGTAGATGCCATAATTAATGCAAGAATAAGCTTTTCATGGTGTGAGTACCTGGATTCGGCATCAAGTAAACTTTTACTTACATAATAGACAGGATGTTGTGTACCTTGATGATCCTTAACAAGGACCGCACTTACTGCTTTTGAGGATACTGCAAGATACAAGGATAGCACATCACCTTTTTCTGGTTTCATCAAAGCCGGGGCTGAGGATAGGTAATCTTTGAGGGCTCTTAAAGCATTTTCATGCTTCTCCGTCCACTCAAATTTCTTGTTCTTCCTTAGGATATCATAGAATTCTTTACACTTCTCGGAGGATTTGGATATAAATCTGTTCAAGGCTGCTATCCTACCTGTTAGCCTTTGAACATCCTTAGCATTTGCCGGAGATTTGATGTTCACTATTGCTTTAATTTGTTCCGGGCTAGCTTCAATGCCTCTCTTTGTCACCATATATCCTAAGAATTTACCTGCTTTAACACCAAAGTGACATTTTGAAGGATTAAGTTTCATGTTATATTTGTCAAGGATATCGAATGCTTCCTCCAAGTCTCTAAGGTGATCCTCAGCTTTTAAGGATTTTACCACCATATCATCTATGTAAACCTCCATAGTTTGTCCAATTTGATCCTTGAACATCATATTCACCAGCCTTTGATATGTTGCACCTGCATTTCTTAGTCCGAAGGGCATAGCAATATAGCAGTATATACCAGTTGGAGTCATGAAGGCTGTATCCTCTTGATCGGATGGTTCCATTTGGATTTGTTGGAATCCAGATGAAGCATCCATAAAAGTTAACAGTTCATGACCCGCAGTTGCATCCACCATGGAGTCAATGTGGGGTAATGGGAAAGGATCCTTGGGACATGCCTTATTTAAATCGGTAAAATCGACACATACCCTCCACTTTCCGTTTTTCTTTTGAACAACAACCACATTGGCCAACCATCTTGGATACTTGACCTCTCTAATCATACCTGCCCGGAGCAATTTCTCTACCTCTTCTTGGATAATAACATTCCTTTCTGGTGCAAACTTTCTTCTCCTTTGATGGATTGGTTTGAAGGATCTGTCAATGCCGAGTTTGTGAGTGATAACATCTTTGGATATACCAGTCATATCTTCGTGTTTCCATGCAAAGGTAGTCTTTCTCCTTTTGAGGAAGGATACGAGATCTTCTTTCATTTCTCCAAGGATCCCTGACCCGATATAGATTTTGGATTCAGGATCATCAGGATCCATGAGGATTTCTATCACATCCTGCTCTCTTGCCTCCAAGACATCCCTTGGAGGATACTTTGATTGCTATTGCTCCCTTGACTTCGAGGCTGGTTTCATCGATGAAGTGTAGCAATTCTTAGCCTCCTGCTGATCACTATCAATCTTCACTATTCCCCAAGGACTAGGGAGCTTCACACATTGATGGTATGTAGATGGAACTGCTTTCATATCGTGTATCCAGGGCCTGCCAAGGATAACATTACAACAAGATAAACAGTCAATAACACAAAATTTTTGATAAGAGTGTAAGCCTTCAATATATATTGGGAGTTTAATGTCCCCCAGGGTGTTCTTAGTTTCGCCACTAAATCCCACAAGCACGGAGGATCTTGGTATGATATCTGATTTAGGAATTCCCATCTTCTTCAGAACATCAAGCTGGATAATGTTCACTGAGCTTCCTCCGTCTATAAGGATCCTGCGGACAAAATGGTTAGAAATGAAAAGAGTAATAACTAAACCATCGTGACGAGGATCCTGGATATCAACTCGATCATCCTCATCGAAGGTTATGACTTTTCCTTCGGAGACACTTGATGTTCGAACAGGTCTTTCTCCATTATCCATTTTAGTTTCCTTTGCATGCCTTTTAGCTGCTGAGAAGGATGTGCCGCAAATGTCTGATCCTCCAGAAATAAAGTTTATCACTTGTGCATCTGCTGGAGGGGCTGGAGACTTCTCAGGGATCCTTTCAGGATCCTGAGTCCTTGACTTTTTTCTTCCCAACAATTCTTTTAGATGCCCCTTGCTCAACAAGTATCCAATTTCCTTTCTTAGTGCAATGCATTCTTCTGTGAGGTGCCCAAAATCTTCATGGTATGCACACCACTTTGATTTATCCTTAGTTGCAGCTGGCCTATCATTTTTTCTGGGCCATCTAGCTTTATCACCTAGACTCTGCATCGCAAGGATTAGTTCATTGTTATCAACACTAAAACAATATTCAGAAATTGGAGGATAATCCTCATCATCCTCTTCTTGATCAATAGAATGCACGTTCTGGTTATCAAATCTGTTGTAGGATCTGAACTTGTTGTTCCTGAATGAGGATCCTTGCTTATCCTGCTTTGAGGATCCTGCTAACCTCTCCTGGATCCTCTTGTCATCTTCTAGTCGAATGAACCTAAGTGCTCGGGTTCTTACCTCATCTAAGTTCCTGCATGGTGTCATAACAAGATCATCATAGAAAGACGAATCCCTAAGCAATCCCATTTTAAAGGCCTCAACAGCCGTGGCTATATCTAAGTTGGGAATGTCTAAGGATTCTTTACTGAATTTGGTAATGTAATCCCTTAATGATTCATTATGACCCTGGGTTATCCTATATAGATCACTAGTTAATCGTTCAAATTTCCTACTACAAGAAAACTGATTATTAAATAGATTAACTAGATTAGCAAATGAGGTAATAGAATAGGGGGGAAGACTTAGCAGCCATTTGAGAGCTGATCCAGTTAGAGTGGATCCGAATCCTTTGCACAGGCATGCTTCCTTTAACCTTTCTGGGATTGGATTGATCTCCATCCTCTCCCTGTATTGTGCTATGTGTTCTTCAGGATCCGTCGAACCATCATACAGTTTCATTGTAGGCACATGGAACCTCTTGGGTATCTCAGCATCACAGATTGGTGGTGCAAAACGAGATATCTTGTGGCTCCCATCTGCAATCTCTGGGATAGGTTTGACTACTCCCGGAACACTTGATATCATATCCTTTAGCTTTTGCAATTCTCTGGCCATGGCATGATTGATACCTGGATCCTGCATAAGACCATGGTTAGTAGTATGAGAATTATTAAAAGTGTTACCTCCCATTGGATTCAAGTTAGGAAGAATGGATGTTAATCCATATTGTTGGGGCTCTGGAATGATCGAGGGACCAGTAGAGGCATTGGTCTGCATTGGAATAAAATCTCCCTGATGGACATCTGAACTTCCTGTTTGCAAACTCCTCAAGGATCCTGGCATCTGGAAGGATCCCTGAAATTGGGACGATCCTGGAACAAAGGAGGATCCTTGAACCTGGGATGATCCTGGAACAAAGGAGGATCCTTGAACCTGGGATGATCCTGGAACAAAGGAGGATCCTTGAACCTGGGATGATCCTGGAACGAAGGAGGATCCTTGAACCTGGGATGATCCTGGAACGAAGGAGGATCCTTGAATTTGCTGCATTCCTGAATATCCTCCTGAGCTCGTGAGGGATCCCATATGCTGAGGATAGGATCCCGCTGGCTGGAAATATGAACCTGATGCCTGGGTCACTGTTGTTGTTCCGTAGTGCACTCCTTTCGGTCCACCCACATATTGAACGTCTGGAGCCACTGATGGCTGAGAAGTAATCACCGGAGTATCAAAATTCAAGGATTTTGGCACCAGTGGGGAATGATCCTCTGCCGTTGTCTTTTGTTTCTTGAGATCTCCGATTTCTTTGAGAATCCTCTCATTGGTCTTATCCTGTTGCCGTATCTGATCCTTCATCTGCAAAAATTAAAGTAAACATATCACTAGTAGTGGGAGTGTAAGAAGCAGAAGAAGTTGGAGGTTTTGAAAAAATGGGAGTTGGTTTCTTCGCAGCATTCTCAGCATTCTTCTGGGATCTAGAAGGTGGTGGAGGCAAAGGGGGAACGCCTTGTGAAGAAGTGAGTGCGGGCATCAAATTTGAAGCATTCTTCGCTGAGGAAGCCATTTGCTTGATTGTAGTGAACTGAAATAAGCACAGAAATGCGTATTTTCCTAAGGACAAAGCACCAATTGCCCCACGGTGGGCGCCAAACTGTTTTGGTCAAAAAATCTGTTGAGGATATTGCAACCAAACTCTCTGTTACAGGGTATGATGCTTGAAATGTATAACAATGACAAGGATCACTTCAATGTAAATCGCACAAACAACACAAGGATTTATACGGGGAAAAAACCCTTGATCAAGAGTTGATCTCCGGCACAAAAAACCCCGGGTGATGGAAACTACCGATCACCAAGCTCAAATAAATGAATAAATGTTTACAACTTCGGATAGTAACGAGCTAGGTACAAGGATCACTATCGTGAAATGTGTAAATGTGAGTGAAAACGAATGTATGTTCGTCGAGAGCTTCAAGTGTGCGAGTATATGAGTGTGTGTAGTTGTCAAAATGACTAAGTGTTTTCTACTAGCTCGTTACCCCTTTTAAAATAGAAATTTAACCACCAAACTAACTATCCGACTTTTGTGCCAAGCCCCCACGTTCTCCATAACGTCCATTTTTGGCCAAGCACGTGCAGAATAGTTTGGGAATATTCTCCAGGAATGTCGCCAAGACTTGGTCAAGCTTGTTATACCTGCGAGATAGTACAAAACATAAGTAAACAATCGTCAGTACGAGGATCCTTAAAGTGATCCATGATCCTGATCCTGAAGCTCTTCTGAGGATCACCACCTGTCACAGAAGTAAGGATCACTAATTAGGATAACGAATAAGGATCACTAATTGTTAGAAAATCCTCCCCTAACAACCATGATGGTGTTGTCCTTTCCAAGCGGTTGGACATGCCGCCCACTCCTAATGTGTGCAATCAAGACTACCCAACATTCCAGAAACTCGTGTATCCGTTGATGGGCCTCGTATAAAATGGAACACCGCTCACATCCTCAAATATCGCCTCCCGTAAAAAAAAAATAACACCTAACATAATACATTATTAAACTATAAATTAAAACAACAACAACAAAAGTTCTATCCGACATCCTTAAATATTTGTCCCACGCATCGCTCGTCGTGTCGTACACAAGTTGTCGGATTGCAGTTGTATGCTTTTGTATTCTAGAGAATCCAATTTGCGACTAACACTTTCTCTTTGTGTGAAAAAAGGATATTGGCCCGCAAGATCATTAGAAATTCTCAAAAAAAGACAATGACTTATACGAAACCGACACCTAAATTGCGCATCGTCGTACAACGAATCTTCACAAAAATAAACGTTCGTGAGCACCTAATCGATCTCGTTCAAGAGGCGCTTGTCCGGTACCCGTTGTAGACGATTCGGCTTTTTCTCACAAATACTGAATCGCCTCCTGAATCATTGCGATAAGCATATCGTCGATCAATCCGTCGGATGAAGAACTGCACGAATCGGATGAAGAGTGGGATGACATTTTTATAAAAAAAAAATGACTGGAGAGAGTTTGTATGTTTTAGTGAGTTAGTTTGTGATTAGTGTGTGTGTAAAATATATGTTACATAAAATAAAGTTTTAGGGGTTTTTAATTCGACCGTTTATAAACGATCATATTTGACCAAATCTTTGAAATCAGTGGCGAAGAGAACAATGACACCCCCATGGCGCCTAGGAAGTGAGGACGGGGCATTATAGGACGCCAAAAAGGATGATTTGACAGGGGGCATTAAGTCACACCATGTGGTTAAGTAGGGCAACGAATGCCATTGGAATGACAAAATCATTGGAAGGACCTAAAATCAAACGATTTTGATTTAAGCGTGCTATTGTACAACCATGAAATTTGGTGGAGCGAAAGGAATATAAATTAGTAGATGTAAACTGCCGAAAATTACCACACAAATTTTCAAATGTCCTATCATTTTCTTTTGCTTATCCTTTCAGGATTCTTTATTATGATTAGTAGATTATAGACCGGTGTGTTATACGGATTAAAAGATATAAATTATATAACTTTATAATTAGTGGGAATGTCCGCGCATTGCGGCAGGTGTCCCGACTCATATCAGATTCAATTATAATCACCGCGCTACATGGCGGGCTTTTGGCTAGTATCGTTTCGGTATACACGCATTCGATATAGCATTTAACACCGGTTTTACATGGATCAAAACCATAAAAAACAAACCTTGGTACCTATGTTCGGACAGTATCAATTCGGGTCATCACGGTAGTTAAAATTAATGGTCAAAGTTACTATTAGTCGTAGTTACTACTCACATCACTGGTTAATACTAAGAGAATAATTTCCAATGATTATTAGTTCCCGCTTCCTACTATGAACTTTTGTCCCTTGGGCCCTTTGCGTTTCCCCTTTGAACCCACGTCAAGCATGTACCCACACGGACCACACATTTCATTAATTAATTAATTAAACTAAAATCACCACACTTGTAAGCATGCATATTTGAATCAAAAACATTTCCATTTAAATCGACTATATATAAGCATATATAATGTAAAAAAAGTTGATGCATATATAACATAGTGGAGACTACTAAAACACCATATTTGTGGGTTTTGTGTTGCGTTTTGGATGATAAGGCTTTGATTATCGAATGACTAACATTAGTGTGTTTTATGCTGATTATCATATTGTGTTTTATATTTATAGTTGTACGATATCGTGTTTGAAGTTTTTAAGGACTGTTAGGGTTTGGATATTGTATTTTAGTGAACTTTACTATGTTATTTGTGGGTTTTGAGTGTGTTTTATGGCTGAAATTGTGGTATTTCATGACTTTGTACACTTTGTAGCGGAACCCCACCCTATATAAACAGTTCAACTACTGGATATGAACATCATCTTTAGGGGTGGGGGTTAGGCAAATCTCTATATACTTGATAAGGTCAAAGTCATCTGTTTGATTATATTTCTATAGAGGTCAGTTTTTGTCAACTGTTTGAGTAATGGACAGTGGGCAACAGCTCAACAGATGGTTCACCAGTGTCGGGTCAGTTGTGTAATGATGGAGGCATCCAAGGATTTGACTTGAGATAAAGGGTGGGAGCTTATGATCAGGTAAATCAAAGACTTTACCAAGCTTGATCAGAAACTTTAACAAGCTTATCAATATATAAGCATAGTAATTTTTATTGTCCGATAAATATGTAATTACATATAAATGTTATTATATATAATTAATTAAAAAATTACCAAGTGATATGTATTACGTTATATGTATACAAGTATACAACTATAAAAACAAATATGTATAAAACTAATTCTATAACAACAAATATGTATAAACTTGCCAAGCTCAAATGTGGAAAATGACTCTGGTGTTCTGAGCTTGAGTTTTATACAAAGTTCGAAAATAGCAAGCTCGATCTCTCTCGTAAGTTAAACAAGTTGAGATTGAGCTTAGACTAAGTTTGTTTAGGCCCTTAATCATAAAACATGTATTAATAGACACTCTGTCTAATCTCATATTATCTCCAGTTGATCTTCATCGTACCCCTTCGTTACTATGACCTAACATACTACAAGTCGAAAGGACCCGTCAAATAAAATAAATTCAATACACTTTATTTCATTTGCATCAATAATTAAAGTCGCACTTTAAATCTAAATACAACTAAGACTTGGAGAAATCCCCACATTTTCATTGACCATTTACAAAGGCATCAATCTTTTGTACTTGAAAAACCACAAAAATGAACCAAATAGAATGGCACTAGCAATCCAGATGATCACAAGCACCAATTCAAATGTGGATGGATCTTTAAACAAAGATATCTCAGAATTCATCCTGAATATTCCTGCTACAACCCCACACATGGCGTACAAATGTTGCTGTCGTTAGCACCAATTCAAATTATATAAGTTGGTTTCTAACATTACCCTGTAAGTCACATGTTAATCTAATAAAAAAAATTCACACTAATGGTTTTTCTCCAAGAACACCTACATAAGAAGAGAAACATACGAGTGCAATGTTGATGAAATCTTCAGTGTCATCAATGTATTCCTTCAGCTAGTACATAAACAAAAAGGAAGTCAACAACAAGAATTCACTAGTTGGCCGGCTGGATAGCGGGTCAAAATAGATTTGGGTTTGAACAGGTTGTTTTAACTTCAAATAAAGCCCAAACAGGTCAGGTGGGGCGGCTCCCTTTTCTTAAACCTTATAAAGAAATTAACTATTTTAATATGATTACAGATAGGGCTAATGCTTGACAATAGCTTAGGTCGGTGCTTTGTGTTGATAATCATACTTACTAGCGTCACGATCTCGTAACAATACATTTTTGAAATGTGTAGAAAATCCATTTGGGCCCATCAAACCGATTTATAACCTGGCTTGGTGCAAAAACAAAACAGGTTTGGCCTAAACCTGTTTGAGCCAAATCCCGGCCCACCGGTTTGGTACCCGTTTGAGATTTGAAAGTAAATACCAAATCCTAATCGATTTTGTACCAGTTCGAGATTTGAAAGAATATACCAAATACTAATCGATTATGTACCGGTTCGAGATTCAAAAGTAAATACCAATTTTAATTTAAAAAACGGTTTATTAATAGGTTTTGGGCCCAAACCGGTTTACAACCCAATCCTAGTCGATTCGGTTTCTGTCAAAATGATTTGGGCCTCCAATATAAAAATTAAAAACTGGTTAGGTTTGGGGCTCGAACAGTTTTGATCTGAAACCCGATTTTGCTAAATTAAGCGTTGATCGAATAGACCAAGTGCACGGCCTCGTTGGATACAGGTTGTTTAACCAAGCATTCCGATTTAGAATATTTTTGAAATCATTTGAACCGATTCGACTAGTTTATATATTTTATACTAGAATTACCACCCGCCGCAATGTGACGGGGGATTCATTAGTTATATATCATGTTAGATTAAAGGAAAATGTTTCTCACATGACCACGAGCCTGTGTATAAAACCGAGGAAAAAATAACTAAGTCGATCTCTGACTCGCACGTTGCGACAGACCTATCAAACGGTGAAATATAGACGCGCTACGACGGACATGTCAAACATGAAAAAAATAGATGAAAAAATGTTGAACCCCACACGCACGTTGCGGCGTTTAGAACGATACGTTAAACGGAGAACTTATGAAAGATGAAAAGTATATAAGAGACTAAAGTTGAAAGTAAAAAAAGTGTTAGAGATTAAATTGCAAATGATAAAAAGCTTTGAGTTGAAAGTAAAAAAAATTAAATGGGTTAAATTGCAAAAGATAAAAAAAAACTTTTGAATTAGAAGTGAAAAATCAAATTAATCAAATGGGCTAAAATACCAAATATTGAAACTTTAGACTTAAATTGCTAAAGATTGTAACTTTAGAGTTAAAAAAGAAATCAATTTTAGATTATGAAAACAAAAGAGATAAATAGATTTAGTTAAATTAATGTTTAATATTATTATTATTATTATTTAATAAAACAGATAAATAAATAAAATAAGGGTGAGAAATTACGAGAGAATGACACGTGTCAAAAAAAGATTTTTATTTATTAGTATAGAAAGATTACTTAAACTAGCTGTACGTTAATAAGCGGTATCGGTTGGTTGAATAGGTCTATGACAAGTCCGTTATATTTAAATACACTCTATTATGTTATAAAATCAGTTTCAACTCACTTTACATCTTTTGTAGACTTTTGAAAAAAAACTATTTATATATCATAAGGTATTTTTGGTATTTATAAAAGTATATATTATGGAGTTATCAATAAACCTATCAAACGACATGTGTTATTCCCTACAATATTATGGTCATATAACAAATCCTAAGGGTGAGCGAAGTGGTGCGGTAAACACCATCGGTAAGCGGTTTACCGATCGGTAACACTGCTGCCGATGGTGTTTACCGATCAGTGATGATGTTAGATCGGTGAAGTTTTACCGATGGGGGAAGGGGGAGAGAGAAGAGTGTGTGGTGGGGTCCATTCCTTCTCAACCAATCATATATATATATATATATATATATTAAATAGTTTACCTAAACCCCATTAGGCTATGAGGTGTGGATGGAGCCCCATGGGGCTTTATCAAGTCCACATAGGATCCACGTCAGCCATGGAGCCCCTCTTTAATTTGGAGGGTGTGAATGGAGCCCCTATTAAACAAAATTAAAAAAAAAAACATTTGATTGGTCCAAATTGAAGGTTTAGGCGCTATAGAGTGTTACCATGATGGAGCCCCATGGAGCCCCCATATGGAGGGTGTGGTGATGGATGGTGACGTGGCGGGGATGGAGCCCCATGGAGCCCCCACACCTCATAGCCTTAGGTAAACCACCGTCAAAGTTTTTGAGCATTAGGTAAACAATTTAGGTGAATTGACATGACACTGTCTGATTGGGTGAATGGGGAGTTTATCTATTCCAAATAGGTTACCACTCCCTTCACCCTAATAAGGTGCTAAACTTGATCAAACGGATCAAAATCGAAAGTCAAAGCAAAAAAGGCAACTGTTTGACTTTCTCGTTAACATAAAAAATGTATGAAGTTAACCAGTGGACTAAAATGGTAACGATAAAACCTTTTTAAATCCACAAACGAACAATGAAATCTTTAAATTAAACTGATAAAATGTCCCAAAGCATAAGGAATAAAATCCCATTTAACTCTGAATTTAATTTATTCGTGCTATTACCGTTCAAAAAAATTAATATTTTCTACCGCCAGTGTCCCAATCCAAATCTAGTTAAGGTTCCGTTCGGAACGGCGAATGGAAATAGTTGCAGTGCGGCCGGAAATCCGATCTCGTGAACAGGGCATCCGTCACAGCTCTTCGACAGTTGTAAGGTGGCTGAATTAACAGCAGATTCAATAGCACCTGCATCAATGGCCATACAAAACCCTACAAACAGCGTCCCTGCTTTGCAATCTTTTGATCATCTAATCAAATGTTGGTGATTGATGTTTTAATTTTAGGATTTTTACAGCTTGCTACGTGACATTGGTTGCCATTTAACTTTGAAAAAACATATGACCAAATGCCAACTTGTCCTTAAGGTTGTGTTTGTAAATGGTTTCCTACTTTCATTTGTATTTCGTATGTATAGTGTTCGTTTTTTGTTTATGTTTATTTCGTAACTTTTATCTTAAAGTTTTCTACACCAATCACTGAGCTGTTGACTTTGGGCAGATCTTCCAAGTAGCCTGTTGAATGTTGACCACAAGTCTTTCTTTTTAATTTTTTTTTCACTTTTGCTGATTGTCATTCTCAGATTTGTGGGAATCAAACAAGTTGAGCAGAACAAACTAAGAAAGCATGAATTTAATTGCTTCTCAGTTGTTTTTGTATTTCTTTTTCATTCATACTTTCTCATCTGCAGATGATACTTTCTGTGCAGATTATACTTTCTCTGCATGTAATAATACTTTGGCTGGAAATCAATCTCTCTCTGGATATGAGACACTTGTGTCTCTTAATGGAAATTTTGAAATGGGTGTCTTTGGTGAGTTTCCCAACTATTACATAGGAATTTGGTACACAACAGGCACAACACCAATAGTGTGGGTAGCAAATAGAGAAACTCCCTTCTCTAATATTACCTCTTCTAAATTGAAAATAAAGGATGGTAACTTGGTGTTCTCAGATGGGTCAAACAACCAAATTTGGTCAACAAACGTGAGTTCTAGTGCTACACCTGTATCATTAGTTCTTCTTGATAACGGTAATTTAGTTTTAAGATCTGGATCAAATTCAAGCCCACCAATTTGGCAAAGTTTTGATCATCCAACCCATACTTTCTTGCCGGGTATGAAGTTAGGATACAACAAGCGTACAAATACTAAGTCGATTCTTACCTCATGGAAAAGTGAAGAAAATCCTGCTGCTGGACTATTTTCTTTTGAGGTTGACCATAATCAGAAGCAGTTTGTACTCAAGTGGAATAGATCTGTACGGTATTGGACTGGTGGAACCGAAGAGAGGTTTGATTATTTTTGTAATTTAAGCTATATTGATAACGAAAACGAGAGTTATTACACTTATTCTTTATGCAACACCTCATCTATTTCAAGATTTATTATAGACGTCTCAGGGCAGTTTAAACAGCTGTCACCGGTGTACGAGTTCCTGTCGTGGAATGTGAGTTTGTATGAACCATTAGATTTATGTGATGTTTATGGTTACTGTGGGGCATTTGGTGTTTGCAATCAGTGGACGAAGCAATCCTGTAATTGCGTAACTGGTTTCAAGCCTAGATCACCATATGATTGGAATCCGGACGTTTTCATTGATGGATGTGTGAGAGAAAATGAAGTGAATTGCAGTGTTATGATAAAGAAACCTGAATTCATCTTAAGTTATGTCAAAAGAAGCATTATTTCTGCAGTTCCTGAAAATGCAGCCCTGAAGTTAGATAAATCAGCATGCAGACGTTCTTGCTTGGATGACTGCATTTGTAATGCCTATACTTTTCTCTCTAATGTGTGTGTGCATTGGAGTCATGAAGATTTGGATAGCATATCACTTGAATTTGTTTCAAGTATTTCAAGTCTACACAAAGCTCAAATCCACATCAAAGTTGCTTCTAAAGATCTTCCACATATTGTAAATAATAAGGTCAATCGGGGTGTTGTTGCCGGGTCTGTTGCAGGTGTGGTATTAGTCTTGGGTGTAATTTTGCTGATAATTCATAGAAAAAGGAGGATTTCAGTTGGAAGAACGACAATGGAAGGATCGCTGGTGGCATTTGTCTATAGAGATTTAAAAAAAGCCACCGCCAATTTCTCAGATAAACTGGGAGGAGGGAGTTTTGGTTCTGTTTTCAAGGGGGTACTGAATGATTCATCCATTGTGGCAGTGAAAAAACTCGAAAGTGTCAGCCAAGGAGAAAAAGAGTTCAGGAGTGAAGTCAGCACACTTGGGATCATCCAACATGTTAATCTTGTACGCCTTTATGGGTTCTGTGCGCAAGGTAAAAACAGATTGTTGGTGTACGGTTACATGCCAAATGGTTCTCTAAATTCCCATCTTTTCAATGAAAAAGAAGATAATCCTTTAACCTGGAACGCAAGGTATCAGATTGCACTTGGAATTGCAAGAGGGTTGGTTTATCTTCATGACAAGTGTAGAGACTGTATAATCCACTGTGACATAAAGCCCGAAAACATTCTCTTGGATGCTAATTTCTGTCCCAAAGTTGCAGATTTTGGTATGTCAAAGATCGTGGGTAGAGACTTTAGCAGGGTTTTGACAACTATGAGAGGGACACGAGGGTATCTAGCTCCTGAATGGTTATCGGGGGTGGCTGTTACTGCCAAAGCAGATGTGTTTAGCTACGGAATGATGTTGTTTGAGTTGATAAGTGGTAAGAGAAATTCCCATCAATCTGAAGATAGGAGTTTTGCATTCTTCCCTAGTTTGGCTGCAAATGTTTTGATGGTAGGAGGTGATATCCTTAGCCTGGTGGATAGTAGGCTAAACAGGGCGGCCAGTGTTGAAGAAGTCACCAAAGTTTTCAAAGTTGCATATTGGTGTATACAAGATGAGGAGGACAGCAGGCCTTCAATGAGTGAGGTGGAACATATTCTTGAAGGGCTTTTGGATGTGAGTATGCCTCTAATCCCGCAATACGTCAAGTACTTTGCTGATGACATTGAGGAATTTCTTTTCTTCAAACCGTCTTCCTGTATACGATGATGATGCTTACGATGATAGAAGTATCACCGACTTCCGCTGCCAATACATTCCTAGACTAAGAATGCATCATCTTGAAAATGAACTTTCTTATTTCTTGGTTTTACATTTTATCATTATGGTCATTGCCTTCTTTAAACCTCGTGCTTTACTTTTTGTTGTAGAATGATCTCACTGTTATGAATAATAGATGCATTACATTCTATTCTACTAGAATATAAGAATGAACTATTTGAAGAAAAAAGTTACAAATTTTGTTTTCTTTGTACTTGCATTCTACTCGTGTTCTATTGAATTTCTTTTCTTTGTAAAATGTTTTCTTTGTACTTGCCTTCTACTCGTATTCTGTTGAATTCCTTTTTCTTTGTAAAATATTGTTTGGTTAATTTGCTTATATACTTATTCTATACAATAATTTTATTCTTATTTCCTCGAGGTTGTGTTTGTAAATGTTTTTTCTATATGTTTCTTATTTGGTATGTACTTTTCCTTTTTTATTTTTCTTTATTTGTTAACTCTAATTTTTAAGTTTATATTATGAGTTGTGAAGATGGAGAACATGGGTCCAAAGCTAAAGTTAAAGAGATTGACCGGCATTGATTTATTTCAATAATAAATTTGAAAGGGGACATGTAACAATATTGAAAATGACAATTGTCATGAAGAAGAGGAAATTATACAACACCCAGTCAAATGAGCTAGTCAAAGAAGCATAAAATACCATTAATGTAGTGTTTGGTATGTAAAAATAAGGTTTTGGTTATCCACACATCCCCCTCAATTTATCCGCACATCCCCTATACATCCCTCATTGCCCTATACGCCTGAAAATAGACCCACCTGATATGCCCCTCATTGCCCTATACGTTTACTTTTTGGTTACTTTTTCACACATCCTATTAATTGTCAATGATTAGGTGTCAGCCAATGATTGCCCAATAATTTGCTCTTTTGTGTGGAATAAATTTGAAGGGTATGGAGGGTTTTCAAGTGGGTGAAATATTATTTAAAAAAAACTTTATATATTTTTTTAAATTGTTGTTAAAATAAAAAAAATATAAACATTTATATTTATTATTATTTATTGTTATAAAAGGAAGGTATATAAATGTCATTTTTTTATTTAATATATTTAGAAAAATGACAACATTTTTATTTATTAATTATTATTATAAAACGTCAATATTTTTTTAAATTAGTATTATAAAACTTCTACATTTTTTATCAAGTGTTAGTATAAAACGTCAACATTTTTTTTAGGGTCAATTGCATATATCCCCCCTAAAAAAATCATGAATTGCGTATTTACCCAACTAAAAATCAAAATTGCATGTATCCCCTCCCTTATTAAAAACAATTGCAAATTTACCCATTTTGATTTATTTTATAAAAAATAAAATATAGAATGACTATTTTACCCTTATTTAAATCTTTAATATTTTTCAATTTTTTTAACTACCCATTTTTAAAACAAGTTGAAGTCATCTAACTCTGTAAGCAAGTATTACAAGATTTCAAATAAATTAATTCATTCATTCAAGATCTCAAAGATAATTAGGTATGTCCAGTTGGAACAATTTAGTTACGATAATCTTAGAAAATGCAGATTGCATAGTAACTAAGACTAGTGGATATGGGGAGGCTCATCCCCATGAGGATGGGTCGCTACGTCAGCACCACGTAGGAGGGGCTTGGAGAGGATGGACCTAGGGGGTGGAGGATGGACCCCTTTATATATATATATATATATATAGGGGAGGGTTCATTGGGGAACACTAAAAAAGTGGGGAACGGGGGAACACTCTTAAAAATTATACTTAACATGTTAAAAAAAAAAATTTCAGCGTTTTACTTATAAATACAAGTAGAAACATTTTTGATAAAAAAAATCAAAAACTAAAAATATAAAAAAAATGTTTAGAAAACAGTTATATCTTATAGAATTAACTTAACATGTTAAAAATAATTTTTTTTTAATTTTTCAGCGTTTTTCTTTATAAAAAGGAGGAGAAACTAGTAGAGTAAAAAAATAATTTTTCTAAAAAAAACAATTTTTAGCCTTTTTTTAATTGTTTTTTTAATATTTTTAGTTTTTGATTTTTTTATTAAAAATGCTTCTACAAGTATATATAGCGCTGAAAAAGATGTTTAAAAAATTAATTTTTAACATGTTAAGATAAATTTTTAAGAGTGTTCCCCGGTTCCCCACTTTTTTAGTGTTCCCCAATGAAACTCACACTATATATATATATATATAGGGCCTGTATCATTTCAGAACCATAAATATTTACAGAACTCCTAATAAACAATCTTTTTATTTATATATTTTTATGTTTAGGATAACTTTATCATTTATTATGTGTATTTTTATGATTACATACATGTTAAGAGTAATTTTATCATTTTTTTATATGTAATTTTATAATTACACATATGTAAACTAGTTTTTTCACATATATGTAATTAGTTATGACACATATATATAATTTTGGCAAGTAAACATATGTAAACTACTTTTAACATGTATGTAATCAAAGAAATACATATAATAGATGATAAAAAGATCCTAAATACAAAAACTTATATATAAAATGATTGTTTATTAGGAGTTCTGAAAGTTCTGTAATTATTTAGAGTTCTGAAATGAACTCAACCCTATATATATATATATATATATATATATATATATATATATATATATATGTATGTATGTATGTATAGATTTGTGTGTGTGAGGAGAGAGGAAGGAGGCCCGTCTTCATCGGCTGGGGGAGGACGAAGTTCACGGGAGTAGGGGCGGCGACGGGCATGGGGGTGGGAAGATGGGGCGGCGACATGGGGGAAGCATTCCACATTTTCAACAATTAGGCAACACAGGCCATAATTTCCAATATATAAAACATCCATCTTCAACATCGATAATCATTCTTTTCGAAAGCTTGAATGGGTAACACCTTTCACAACCATTGTTTTCAAAACTATTTCAGATAATCTTCCCCTTCTTCAATTACAACCGATATTTCTCGTCAAATCCAAACAACAAATAAGATTTCAATGTTACAACGAAGCCCTAACATGAAAAAAGAGGAGATATGTATGCACCTGAATAGCGTGCAGATGCTAGTCGGAATCGCTCAATGATCGCACCTGGAATCGGCAACCGATGAACCTGGATCGCCGGAATCGTGTGTGTAGCGTGTCTTTGAATCTGGAAGATTGCCTTTGGTCTATTGTGAAAACATTATAGGTTTTTTTTTAAAATTTTGAAAGGGTAAGATTGTCATTAAATGGAATTTAAAAAAGGAAGGGGATATATGCAATTAAAATTTTAGGTTGGATAAATATGCAATTAAGGAGGGTTTTTAAGGGGATATATGCAATTATCCCTTTTTTTTAATTAGTATTATAAAACTTCTACATTTTTTTATCAAGTGTTATTATAAAACGTCGAATTCTCTATAATCCATAACGCAAGAAGAAACGTAAATACAAAATGTAAGTGAACATTGTTTGATAAAATAACACAAAACATAACACTTTCATACAAAATGTAATACAATACATAGCCGAAACCCTAAACCCTAAACGCTAAACCCTAAACCCTACACAACACTTCAAAGCGTTGTTAACTACCAAAAGAATGCATACACAAATAGTTCTAGTGGACGAAGCAAAGAGACCGTTGTGTATCTGAATCAGGTTCTCAAACAAACCGTGAAATCGAACAGTTTCTGCGTAGATTCCGTCCGGTTTAAAAGCTGGTTCAGACGCGTGATGGTATATGGTGGTCACAGAACTACCGCGCGTCGGTAGATGCTATCAAGAGTGCACCCGGAATCGACAATATGAGAGTTCCATGCTATTTGCACGGTAACATCTGACAATGTCGGAGTTCCGGGTGACTTGGTTATAGATGTGGGATTATGCATCCCCCACCGCCAAGCACCTCACCCTAGTCCGACGTCGGATGTCAGATTAAAAGGTGACTTGGCAATTGATGTTGGATGATGCATCCCCCACCGCCAAGCACCTCACCCTAGACCGACGTCCCGACGCATGAATCTGAAATATGAGCTCAGGTACTCGTTTGAATCTGAAATATGAACGCAGTGCACTTCTCCATAAGAATTACGTTTCCACCACCGTCAAAACACCGACTTTCGATATCTTGTTAAAAACATAGAATTATAGTGTTAGACTCGATATTAGAAATAATATTGTAAAATATAATAAACAAACAACACCACCACCAACACCACCACCAACACCACCACAGCCGACCACCAACCACCACCATAGCCGACCACCCACTACCACCACAGCCGACCACCACCACCAGTCGGCCGCCCACCACCGCCCACCACCTTCCACCCACAACCTAACCACCACCATAGCCTACCACCCACAACACAACACAACACAACACAACACCACCTCACCACCGTCAACCACTACAACCTACCACCTCAACCACCACAACCCACCACCTCACCACCGTCAACCTTAACAAACCAACAACACAGCCCACCACCCACAAACACCACAGGCTACCACCGACAACACAACACCACCACAGCCACCACCGTCAACCACCACAACCCACCACCTCAACCACCACAGCCCACCACCTCACTACCGTCAATCTTAACAAACCAACACCACAGCCTACCACCGACTACACAACACCACCACCACTGTCAACCACCACCTAACAACCCACAAACACCACAGCCCACCACCCACAAAACAACACAACCACAACCACAACTGTCAACCCTCGAGGTTGTGTTTGTAAATGTTTTTTCTATATGTTTCTTATTTGGTATGTACTTTTCCTTTTTTTATTTTTCTTTATTTGTTAACTCTAATTTTTAAGTTTATATTATGAGTTGTGAAGACGGAGAACATGGGTCCAAAGCTAAAGTTAAAGAGATTGACCGGCATTGATTTATTTCAATAATAAATTTGAAAGGGGACATGTAACAATATTGAAAATGACAATTGTCATTGAAAGAGTTCTGTAATTGCTTGCTTCATTCATTCATAACAATCGTATATATAATTACAAACAATATCTCATATTCGTTGGAGAGATATGGATCGAATCCTCTGGAATATCTATTCCTATAATATATACAATTATATTGACTATTATATTGACTATTACACCCCCGCAGTCGAAGCGAGAGGAGGTCGAATGCTGAGACTGGATCTGAAATCATCGAAAAGCACTTTTGGGAGCCCCTTTGTGAAAATGTCTGCAACTTGATAGCGAGTTGGAATATGAAGTACACGAACAACCCCACGTTTAACAAGCTCACGCACAAAATGAATATCGAGTTCAATATGTTTGGTTCGTTGATGTGGCACTGGATTCCCGGATAAATATATAGCACTGATGTTATCACATTATACTAAACTGGCAGCTGTAACGGGTCTTTGTAATTCTAACAATAAATTTCTGATCCAGCACAGTTCGGCAACCACGTTTGCCACCCCCATGGTATTCTGCCTTGGCACTCGAACGAGATACGACTGCTTGACGTTTAGAAGACCAAGATAGTAGGTTTGGACCGTAGTAAACACAATAACCCGAAGTCGATCTACGAGTGTCTGGGCATCCGGCCCAGTCTGCGTCAGTATAAGCCCGAAGCGTTTTGTCCTCGGACGATGTGAGGGTAAGACCATAAGAAGAGGTACCTTGAATGTAACGGATGACACGTTTTAAAGCGTTCCAATGATCAACTCGTGGAGCATGCATATGCATGCATACATGTTGAACGGCATAACTAATGTCTGGTCTGGTGAAGGTGAGGTACTGTAACACACCAGCTAAGCTGCGATATAGGGTAGGATCTTCAAATTCTGGACTCGCGGTTGCACTAAGCTTTGGTTTTGACTCGATCGGAGTGGCTGCGGGCTTACACGAAGACATCCCGGCACGTTCAATAATGTCTTTGGCATAGGTCTGTTGAGAGAGAAACATATTTGAACCATTCCTAGCGACATGTAATCCCAAAAAATGACTTTGTGGCCCCAGATCTTTCATGTCGGATTCTTTTGCCAAACGTGACATGAGGTGAACACGAAGTTCGTCTGTAAAGGTGGTAAGAATGATATCGTCGACATAGATTAATAAGTAAGTTGTCAAATGATCTTTGTGAAATATGAACAGCGATGTAACGCTTCGTATTTCCGTGTTTCCAGGTCTTTAGAAATAGGAGTCTGTTTCTCTATTTTTTTTAGAATCGTCGTTGAAATCTGATCGAGAAGCGAATTAAAAACGGAAAAGAAGTACGCAATTTGTGCGCTTTTACTCAACTGTCGCTCAAACGCTACAACGACGACTACCCGAGCTATTTTCAAAAATATTTGTTTATTTATTTATTTATTTGTGTTTTAAAATACAAAAATATCATTTACGACGTTACGGAGTGTTCGGATTATTTCTTTTTTTAATACGAGTTCACAAGAGATCTCGGGTCACTAAACTCGGGGATTGAGCTTGTGGGCCTTGGGCCCAAGCCCAAACCCACTAATTAAACCCTAATATTTATGACTAGTGACCCTGAATACCCTTGCATTTTCATCAGCAGCTACTTATGTTTTCCCCCTCATTTGTTGTCTGCAATTTATTTCCCCTAAACTCACACATGAAATCCTCATCTTCTCCAAACAAAACATAAGTTTGACCTTCTTCTTCACCTTAAAGAACATCCAAACTACACAAACACCTCTCTACCACTCTCGTTCTCCTCTCCCTCGCCCTGCACAAACGGCCGACCACCACCGCAGTGGTGGCGGCGCACAAACAACGACGGCAGCAGCGAGCAGCACCACCAGAGGTGGCGGTGCTCAGCGGTGGCGTGAAGACGGAAATAAGATAGAGAGATCGAAGAAATAGGCGACGATGGCAGAACCGCCGCGTACGGCGGCGAATGTGGCGTCTCCGACAACGGTGGTGGCGGACAGCGGCGGCGACGTCGGAGCAGGTGGCTGCACGGCCGATCGGCGTCGTCAACAGCAGAACGAGTCATAACTGGTCAGTTTTAGTTCAATGGTCAACAGTGGTTTCGAGTTTATACGGTTCAGTTGGCTCAGGTGACTCGGGATCGAGTCTGGATTTGGCTTCGTTTCAGCTTTCGTTCTCGGGTTCGTGTCTCGTTCGACTTTAGTCCACTCTGGTCACCATTCGTTCCGGTTCAGGTCAGTTGGTTCAGTTCTGTTTTGATTTATTCGATTCAATTTCCGTTCAGGTTCGGTTCAGTTGAGTTCGGGTCCTGATTCGTGTCTTGTTTCAGTTTCTGATCGGGTCAAACCCGGTCAAAGTCAGTCAACTCGGTCAAGACAAGTCGGCGGCTCAGTCAACGGGTTCGGGGTTGGTCAAAGCTGGTCAACCTGGTCAACGCTAGGCTTGGTATGTAAATAACGGAAATATTAATCTTGCCGTTTCATATTTAATAAATGTTACTTTTTGCGCGAACCGAACTTTGTATATATAATTTGTAAACGCATATAGAAATTTTATACTCTCATATCGTATTATTGAATTGTTATTGAATTTTGATCATACAAATCGACAACTTGTGTTGTCGGGATCGTCCAAAAACAGAGGAAACTCTGCCCGTTTTTCGTAAAAATCAGTAAAACTATACATGTTTAATTATAAAATAAATGTGTCGAATACAAATAACTTTTGTAAAAATACTTATAGATGTATATTTATTTTGACAAATATTCTCGATAGACTTAAATTAATATTTTTTTTTTGCATAAACTATATAAAATATATATATGTAAAAATATATATACTTATCCATCGACTAGATATACATTAGTTTCCACTTCAAATCTACCGTCGTGGTTTCGTTTACTCATGCGCCATCGTTTGCCCATATAGGGTGACCTCGTCGTTCCATCCTCCTAATCTCATCAACTCGTCCTACTTGGATAATCGGAAGACTTAGCAATTATGTGAGTATACTCGCAACCCCCTTTTTATGTTTACCACTTTTTGGGGTGTAACATGTTTAACTATTAAACTACACTTAAACTTATTCTTTATGCAATGCACAAAAACAATCTTTATACATGAATACTATGTTGTGATACTTGATGCTTACGTGGACCTTACTTATATGATATGTTTTAGTCATTAGCTTTCACGAGCCTCCGTTTGACGTGTATAACGCTATAGGAGTAACGCACCACCCGTAGACTAGTGGTCATGTTGAATTATATCATTGTTGCGTAAACAGAGGATTGGCTAGAAATATTGCATGCCATGTTAGGTTGATCTTGTATAAACTAAGTTGCCATGTGGATTCGCTTTTTTAAACTTTTATTCTTATACTTATTCTTAAACTTGTATACTCGCCTTTGCTTTTGCATTGAATTGTATTTTAAACATGTTACAGGTTGAGGATTGATGAGGCTATGAAAATGGACTAGCAAAGATGCCTCGATACTCACTTAGACGTTTAGGTTTAAAGTGTTGTATCAATTTTGTTATGTTATGTTTGAACAATGTTGTTACTTGAATTTCTTGTAATGTATTGTAACATTTATTTATAAATGAAATCAATTTATCTTTAATTCTATTGTCACAATTAGCGTTATGTGTGATGAGCAATCTTTCTTCGTCTCACTCCGATGTTTCCGCCATCGGTTAGGGTGTGACAGATTGGTATCAGTGCCATAACTATAGGGAATTAGGAAAAGTAGGAATGCTTTAACCTAGTCTATAGTTTTAGAGATTTATTCTTACGTCTTGCTTGAAACTACTTGCATGCTACTCTATTTGCTTTTATTTATTCGCTTTGACGTTTTAAACATATATGTCGCTTGTGTGTTAATACTTGACGTGCTATTCTTATGTGACAATACTTGTCTTATTATGTGTTGATACTTGATCTATTGATCTATTCTTTGTGTGTTATTCTCGACATGCCTTTTATGTGCTTATACTTGTTCGTTAATTTCCTTTAACATACGCCTTCCTAAGGCATTTTACTCGTCTATACTAAACGCAAAACCACTCGTGATACATAAACGAGACGACTTCACCAAAATAGGCGTGAAACCCACAATTTGGTGAACGACTCTCAATCCATCTATTCTTTTTACGTGAAATTCGCCACCAATTTAGGAGTGAAACCCCCACCTTGATGGAGAATTTCCATTTCAAATTCCAGTGGACCCTCGTCAAAGTGTCGAAATTAAATTTTGACTCGACGAGTGCCAACCACACTTAGGTTACGAAATCGTCAAGTTAGGGGTGAAACCCGCACCTTGTCGACTAGTTCCGCACCTTGATTTTCAAAAGTCCCGTCAAGTCTCGAATTTTCGATGGATTGGGAACATGTAGTACTGGAAGGGTGAGTACCGTTAGCCGAGATATCGGCGAGAGTATTCCACTTATTAGGCCAAAGCATGTTTCTCAATTTCAAAAGATCTTTTGACCACTTTGGTTAGTCAATGTTCCGTTTGGAACCATCCAAGTTTTATTTGAACTTACACTTTATTATTTTCGATCTTTTGTCAATTTTGAACAATTTTTCGAGATTTCATTTTTTTGCGCATCATCATACTCTTACTTTTCATACGATCATACATTATTAGCATACATAATTTTATGTTATTTTATTTACACTTCTTGCAACAACAAATTGAGACATGTCATCAAGATAGGAGTGATTCCCTTACCTTGACGACTAACTCCGTTTTATTTCTCACCTTACAACGACCTCACCAACGAGTTAGGGGTGATTCCCTTACCTAGGTGATCGTTACCAACGCTTTCTTTTAATAGGCAATATTATGTAAACGCGATCATGTTTATACCTAAATCATTTATCATGTATTTCAAAATGCTTCATTTATTTAAACGTACCTCTTATTCTATAATCTATTTTCACATCACTCGCATACACAAAAAATTTAATGTTACCATAAACGCGTGTTCCTCGATTTTCAAAATTTCACGAAATACTACTTGTCAGCCTAGTCGGTTTAATAATTCCGTTGCCCACAAATTCACCAATCAACGTAAACATTGAAACACGCTCCTCTCACACCATTAAACTAGAGATTGTTATTCTCAATTGAGAATCAAATCAACTTTTTCGCACACACCTATAAAATATTACCAATATTATTCATTCATTTACTAAAATTCCTTTTCAAAACCAATGAAACATTTTTCAACAATCACTAAGTTCATGTACCAAATTCCTTTTTCTAAGGATCAATTTTTTCACAAGAAGCTGTAAGTTTCAAAATTTTCTAAAACAAAGTTACTTAAAACGATGCAAACTTATTAATCTCTATAACTTTTTCAAAACCTTACTCGATACATCAATTAAATTCAAAACATGTGGGCAAGGAAACTTCATAAGAACCGACAAATTTTCAACTTATGTAAACTCTTTTAAAACCGCGGTAGCATTTCCATTCCTTTACAAAGTACTTTCCACATAACCAATAAACGTTTTATACTCCCTTTACATTCACAAACTAGAGTCTATATTTCGTGACAATCCAATCTATTTTAACTTCACGTTTTGCGCAAACAACTATATATGCATATTATTTTACACGTTTTAATTGATACCTGTTTTCTTTTCCTTTCATACTCAAAACTTCTTAATCTTTTCGTGTTTGAACTAGTGTATTTCGATTTATACTATCAACAAAATCATTATTCCTTGCATTTATACTTATACACGTTATGTCTTCACTTATATTCATTTATACGATTTATGTTATATTCGTACTCATATTTATACTCACATCTATACGATTTATAATTTATACTCACATTCATCCGTTTATGTCCTCAAAATTTTCAAACGCTTTATATGTCTAAATTCGCAATGCTTCAACACATACTATATACGCAATTTTCATTATTCGTACCTACACTCATACCCATATGTTTTATATTTATAGTTACACCCACATGCGTATTTACACTTGCACTTATACTTATGTTCATACATTCATTCATACTCGTGATTCATACATTCGTACCCATACGCGAGCGGAATCCGAGGGATTCGCTTACGTGGGTCCCATAAATACTTAAGCATGGACTTGCTTGCATACTACATTCTTATACGTACATGTTCTTACTTTTCAAATTTAAGTACACCCTGATTCGTACACAACTAGTACAAGCTATGTGGATCATGTGACGGTCAATATAATCGCGGGTGCACAGGGGATTATAGTGATTGGCTCATGAGAACCATAGAGTGTACTACTGTGTATAGTAAGACACAGAACGTAACATGACACCGAATAACGAAACGGATGTTACATGGTCAGAAACATGGTGGATACGCCGCTGGTACTTTCTATATATAAGTGTTTTCACCATATTACCAAACTTTCGTAAAACGTGCCATGAGAAATTCGGTGTTTTGCAGACCTACTTAGACCTAATACGTGAACTTTAACAACTCACAAACGCATTGCTAAGCACGCGATATCCGATTATTCAGGACGAAACTTCATTCTTAGCACATCACTTTCGTCTATCCGATACTTATGCTATCCTTATACCCATAATCGTCTACATGGTTGTAAAACAAGGTCTCCAACGCCGAGTACTACCCGAGTAGTCCCTACAAGGTAGGTTGCCGAGGCGACTTTCTTCAACTCCGACTAATTACTCGGAATCGATCAAATGCGGTCAACATTGGCCAAAATTGGATCTAGTAGGTCAACTCGGGCCGAGTTTGACTTAAAATAAAATAAAACATAATTTATATGCCTATCATGTTAAAGAATGAATATCAATTTCACGTATTTTGTTATAAATATTAGTAAATTTATGTTATTTGACATATATTTAATATCCGAAAACTAATTTCTTTATAATTTTGCATCTCCGAGTACTCCCCGTGTACTCTCCGCCTAGACCGAGTACTCTCAACTCCCTGGTCGACCGACTTGGGAGCGCCTAGCGACTTTTACAACCATGATCGTCTATTAAATCAATCGTTCACCCTTATATCTCTATTATTATTATTTTTCTTTTCGTTGCCCTTCATACAAGCCACAACTTTAAACAAACCCCTTCTGCTTGCCAGAATCCTTTCAAGTCTTCCTCTCGAATAAATTTCGGGACGAAATTTCCTAAAGGAGGCGACACTGTAACGCTTCGTATTTCCGTGTTTCCATGTCTTTAGAAATACGAATCTGTTTCTCTATTTTTTTTAGAATCGCCGTTGAAATCTGATCGAGAAGAGAATTAAAAACGGAAAACAAGTACGCAATTTGCGCGCTTTTACTCAACTGTCGCTCAAACGCGACAACGACGACTACCCGCGCTATTTTCAAAAATATTTGTTTATTTATTTATGTGTTTTAAAATACAAAAATATCATTTACGACGTTACGGAGTGTTCGGATTATTTCTTTTTTTAATACGAGTTCAAAAGAGATCTCGGGTCACTAAACTCGGGGAATTAAACCCTAATATTTATGACTAGTGACCCTAAATACCCTTGCAATTTCATCAGCCGCTACTTATGTTTTTCCCCCTCATTTGTTGTCTGCAACTTATTTTCCCTAAACTCACACATGAAATCCTCATCTTCTCCGAACAAAACCTAAGTCTGACTTTCTTCTTCACCTTAAAGAACATCCAAACTACACAAACACCTCTCTACCACTCTCGTTCTCCTCTCCCTCGCCCTGCACAAACGGCCGACCACCACCGCAGTGGTGACGGCAGCAGCGAGCAGCACCACCAGAGGTGGCGGTGGCGTGAAGACGGAAATAAGAGAGAGAGAGATCGAAGAAATAGGCGACGATGGCAGAACCGCCGCGTACGGCGACGGAGGTGGCGTCTCCGACAATGGTGGTGGCGGACAGCGGCTGCGACGTGGGAGAAGGTGGCTGCACGGCCGATCGGCGTCGTCAACAGCAGAATGAGTCATAACTGGTCAGTTTAAGTTCAATGGTCAACAGTGGTTTCGAGTTTATACGGTTCAGTTGGCTCAGGTGACTCGGGATCGAGTCTGGATTTGGCTTCATTTCAGCTTTCGTTCTCGGGTTCGTGTCTCGTTCGACTTCAGTCCACTCCGGTCACCATTCGTTCCGGTTCAGGTCAGTTGGTTCAGTTTTGTTTTGATTTATTCGATTCAATTTCCGTTCAGGTTCGGTTCTGTTTAGTTCGGGTCCTGATTCGTGTCTTGTTTCAGTTTCTGATCGGGTCAAACCCGGTTAAAGTCAGTCAACTCGGTCAAGACAAGTCGGCGGCTCAGTCAACGGGTTCGGGTTTGCTTCAACCCATATAATGATTTTTTGAGGCGACAGACATGATTTGGAATGTGACGATGTCGAAAACCCATCGACTGATACGTGTAGACTGTCTCAGATAGATTACCGTGTAGAAAAGAATTGGTAACATCATGTTGATGAATCGGCCAGGCTCGGGATATTGCAAGTGTGAGGACAGTGCGTATGGTAGCAGGTTTGACAACCGGACTGAACGTCTCACCACAATCAATGACAATCTGTTGCGTGCTACCATCACATACTAACCGAGCTTTGTATCGTTCCATCGGATTTAAATTTGTGCCGAAAAATCCACATACTACGAATGACATTCATGTTATACTCCCGTGGAACCAACTCCCAAGTCTGGTTTTTAATAAGGGCATTAAATTCTGTGGTCATGGCGTCACGCCATTCCGTTGTGGACAAGGCATCCTTTGGGGTTTTAGGTATAGGAACAATGGTAGATGAAAAAAGATTAAGAATTCTTTTAGGTTTGGAAATACCATCCATAGCACGTGTACGAATGGTACGAGTAGGAGGGGGAGGTGGAGTGGGGATGGGTGAGGAATTAGGGGATGAAGTAGTCTGTGATGGTGAGGGAACGTTCAAAGGTTGAGGTGGGATGGGCAAGGTAGTTTGTTGGGCTTGAGTAGTGGTTACATTGGGCCTTGGCCGTCGAGAGTAAGTGTGGAGGGGCGGAGAGGAGTGAACAACAGGGTGGGTAGACTGTTGAGTAGAGGGAGAAGGTGGTGGCCGATTTGGGCTTGTAGGTGAGTGGGTTGGGCCGTCGGTTGAAGTAGATGGCAAAGTGGTAGGGGAGTGGGCTGGGTCGTTGTTGGAAGAAGATGGTAAATCGGTCCATGGTATATTGTTTGTGGGCTGAGTAAGGAAGTCGTAGGATTGTAAGGATGGTGTTGGATGATTTGCGAATGGAAACACAGTTTCGTCAAATATCACGTGTCGATTTATGATGATTTTGTGGGTGGCTAAGTCGAGACATTTGTAACCCCTATGGTTAGGGGGATAACCGAGAAAGACACATGGCATGGAACGATAAGCGAGTTTATGTATTGTAGTGGAAGGTAGCAAAGGATAGCAATGGCATCCAAAAACACGAAGATGTGTGTAAGATGGAGTTCGTTGGTTTAAGCGTTGGGTGGGAGAGTGGTTGTTTAGAAGTTTACTATGTAAGATATCGAGGAGGTATGTGGCCACTTCGAGAGCATGATGCCAATAGTGATTGGGTAATGAAGAATGGGCAAGAAATGTCCGAATAATGTTATTGATAGTACGAATTTTATGTTCGGCCTTGCCGTTTTGAGAAGATGTGTGTGGGCTCGAAAATCTAAATTGCATGCCGCTTTGTTTACAAAATTGTTGAAACATAGAATTAGCATATTCTTTGCCATTGTCACATTGGAATTGTTTAATGACGTTCGGCCTTGCCGTTTTGAGAAGATGTGTCTGGGCACGAAAATCTAAATTGCATGCCGTTTTGTTTACAAAATTGTTGAAACATAGAATTAGCATATTCTTTGCCATTGTCACATTGGATTTGTTTAATGTGACGTTCAAATTGAGTTTTAATAAGGTTATAGAAAGTAGTGAAGGTAGAAAAAACATCAGATTTATTAGTTAACGGATACGTCCACAGAAAATTACTAAAATCATCAAGAAATAAGATATAATAACGATGACCACCCGTGCTTAAAACAGGGGAGGTCCAAAGATCACTATGTATGATATCAAAAAGCAAGGAAGTAAAATTCATAGAATCAGCAAAAGGAAGTCTGATATGTTTCCCAAAAACACAAGATTGGCAAACTTTATTTTTCAATGTTCCACATTTAATAAAATCAGAATTTTTAATAGAATGCAATAAATTAAATCCCGGGTGACCGAGACGTTGGTGCCATGTGTCTTGAGTGGTACCGGTGATAGCGGTAGGAGAGGTGATCTTGATAACTTGTGTCGGATCGAATGCGTAAAGATCCCCTAAGCTATTGCATCGTAGGATAGGGGTCTTGGTCTTGGTCTTGAGATCCTTCACCAAAAAACCATATGGATCAAATTCAATAGATAGTTTATTGTCAGTAGTGAAACGACGAACAAACATTAATTTTTTAATCAAGGAGGGGGCATATAGGAGTTGGTTTAGTTTAAAAGGAGGAAGGGGGGTGGTAGGGTAAGGTTGCCTTGTCCGTAAACAGGAATGGTGTTACCGTTGCCCACAATTATATTTTTAGTAATGCCATTATTAAAATTAGACGAAAGAGAAGGGTTAGGAGTCATGTGACCTGTAGCACCAGTGTCCATAGTCCATGATGGATCAGCTGAGTTGAGAGACATGGTATGAAGAGCCTGGTCAATGTCTGTTGGAGCGTAGCTTGGTGCATAACTGGCGGCATACGACTGGGCTGGACGTGGGCCTAAAATACCCTGACCTGAAGCAGACGAGTTGGGCCTTTGTGCAGTTGGATAAGGACAAGGAGGTAGTTGGCCCCAAGGGGCCCACTGTTGGGCCTGGTTTTGATTCGGGTGGGAGTTGGGCCAGGTAGCGAAGGAATTGGGCTGCCATGGCATATAACCTTGAGACTGGTTTGATGAGAAGTGTGACCCACGTCCCCGTCCAGACCCGCGTCCCCTGCCACGGCTTCGTCCGCGGCCTCGTCCCCTGCCCCGCTCCGCATTATCTGTCGTTCGTTCAGTGCGTTGAGAAAAGTCATTGCGATCAGTGACTGTGTTAAGAGCAGTGCCTGCTGCCTGTGCAGCGAGTCTTGCCTGACTAATTTTCCGGGTTTCGGCCATGCACAAACGAGACCTGGTTTCATAGAAATCCGGTAGGGGTTTGGTTTGTTGTATGAGGAGGCCAATTCCTTCGTATTGTTCTGTCAATCCGGTGAGAATCTGTAAAACGAGTTGCTCGTCAGTTATCGGAGATCCGACATTCGTTAATTGGTCGAAGATGACCTTCATGGCCTGGCAATAGGCGGACATTGAAGAAAACTGGTCGAGTCGGGTCTGAGCAAACTTGTTGTTTAGATCAATGATTCGAGTGGCTTTATTATCTTCAAAAAGATTGGCGAGTGTCGTCCAAGCGTCATAAGTCGTAGTGTTAGGTTTGAGAATAGTGTGGAGCAAATCAGTAGAAATAGTACCATAAATCCACTGCAGAACTATAGAATCGAGCCGCTCCCAAGACTCGGTTTGAGCCGTGTTTTTTGTCTTTGTCAGTGCCTTTGTCTGTTCCGGAAGAAGAAGTTGCAGGTTTCGGCTGAAGGTTATCAAATACTTGATAAGCCTTGCACTGTATTTTGAAGAGCTCCGACCATGTGGTGTAGTGGCCGGTTTCGATGTCTAGGGTGACGGGAAACAGTTTTTTGAAGTTTGAGACGGTGACTGCAGGGTGTAGGTTAGATGCCATTGAAGGAGAGTAAAAAGGATAGAGAGTTGCAAACGGAAGAGAGGTGATGGGAGGGTTAGGATCGGCGACAGTAGGGCTATGGTCTCGATACCATGAAAGAGTTCTGTAATTGCTTGCTTCATTCATTCATAACAATCGTATATATAATTACAAACAATATCTCCTATTCTTTGGAGAGATATGGATCGAATCCTCTGGAATATCTATTCCTATAATATATACAATTATACTGACTATTATATTGACTATTAGTCATGAAGAAGAGGAAATTATTCAACACCCAGTCAAATGAGCTAGCCAAAGAAGCATAAAATACCATTAATGTAGTGTTTGGTATGTAAAAATAAAAGGTGGAATGAAATAGAGTATTGTGAATGAAAAAAAGTGTCTGGTTGGTCAATTTAATGCACTCATCAATTACATTTCATTCCATCAAATTCATTTCATCTACCCCTTATTTTTCTTTTTTTCATTTCATCCCCTCTCACCCTTCATCACCACAACTGACTACTACCACCACCACCCGCCACACGCATCGCCACCACCATCACTCATCGCCGCCGCCATTCATTGTCGCCCCTGCTGCCAACGCCACCACCACCCACCTACGCCACCATTACCCTCCGCCACCGATCACCGGTGCCACCGCCAATCACCGCCACCCACCGCCCACCGCCGATCACTTGGAATTGCTAGAGGGTTGGTTTATCTTCATGAGAAGTGCAGAGACCGTATAATCCACTGTGACATAAAGCCTGAAAACATTCTTTTGGATGCTGATCTCTGTCCAAAGATAGCAGATTTTGGTCTGGCAAAGCTCATGGGTCATGGGTAGAGACTTTAACAGGGTTTTGACATCTATGAGAGGGACACGAGGGCATCTAGCTCCGGAATGGTTATCGGGTGGTGTATACAACATGAGGAAGACAGCAGGCCTTCAATGAGTGAGGTGGAACTTATTCATGAAGGGATTTTGGATGTGAGCATCCCTCCAATCCCACAATACGTCAAGTATTTTGCTGATGACATGGATGAGTTTCTTTTCTTCAGAAAGTCTTCCTGAATCAGAATTCAAAAGCACAAAGCAAAGTTACCGGAGGGTCAGTCCCAGTTTAAAAGTGCATCATCTTGAAAATTATCATTTCCAATTTTTGGTTATATAGGAGTCATCGACTTTCTTAAACGTGTAATTTACTTTTTGTTGTAAACTAGTATTTAACCCGCGCTTCGTTGCGGTGTCGTAGTTCTCAATTAATGTTTACTAGTGGGATTTTCGCGCGTTGCGGCGGAGATTCGGTTGGTATGGATTCGGTTCATTATAATATTGGAACGGTACCGACACTTGATATAGTAAACGAACATGATATGTGGCTATAGCAACCGAAAGAGATATGCGACGGGGATATTAAAATTTGTAAGACTCGGTTTCGATGACTAAAAAAAGAGTTTATTTACATTAAGTATCTAATTTAACCCCCTAACTATCTAATTGTTACAAATCGGTCCACATACTTCCAAATGCAAATAAAAGGGGCATTTGGAAGTTGGGCAAACAAGGGGAATAATTGGTTAGAATTGGGGGTGTTTGGGTATAAAAGTGGGTTAGAAAAATACTTGTTTGTGGCAACGTGTATAGGATCAAATCCGCAACTCACGCTCTCGTTTAATTAAATGGTATGCTAAGTAGTAATTAAATAAGGTCTTTAATTTTTTTTATTGAAATTTGATTTGTTGATATCTTATTTAAAACAGAAACGATTACAGACTAATGGCAGGTAGACGAGCAACAAGTTACGCCGCTACCCTTTCTGAATAGTAAATCCTACCCTGCTAAACACAAAATTATGCCCTTTAACATGCGTGGTGTTACTGCTAACCACCTGTTGAACTCGCTTGAGGGACCGCAGCGCGTCAGGGGCGAGAGCGCCAAAGGTATCAAAAGCGAACGGGACGAACACGTGCTGATTCTCGATGCAAGCTTTTTCGTGCTTAGCTACTTTGCCCGCCTCTGTCTTGGTTATCGCCTGTCCCGCCACAAACCCGTGGTCCCTTAGCCCAACGAGGGGGGACACACCTGTCAAATCGACAAAAGCGTGTTTCCCTCCTTCCCATCCAAAAACAAGAATGTCAGCGGGCCGTAGGGTAGATCTCCCTTCTAATGGATCGGTCAAGAAATTCATCGGAGCTTCCTTTTTCGCCGAGATCCATGCCCGCTTAAGGACATCATAAAGCACATCTCGAACTAAATCATGTCGATATTTAAAGCCCGGCAATTCTTTGCAATGGACTGCATGCTCCCCAAAAGAATTCAAACAACACTTCTGACATACAGGACACGGGTCATCAACCGGGAAAGGGGGTATCATCAGCCGGTACTTAAGAATAGCCCGGTATTCCACAGCCGACATACATTGCCCTAAACCTTCGATGGGAACAACAGACAGAAAATCCTGAGCATGGGGGGCTCGCAAACACTCAAACACGGCTCGCTGCCGAGAGGACAAGGCAAACTTCTTTTCAACTGTCTTGACGATTTCGCCATATAAGGCATTCGCCAGAATTTTCTGGGCTTTAATGGGGGCGGTGTCTTTAATGTAGAAACCGCCAAGATCAGGATCGGGAAGAGAACTATGCAGATTGTCCAACGCACCCTTGTAATCAGAGTTCAACAACCCACCACCACATTCAGGAAGGATGTGGTTTTGAAGAACCCAAGATTGGGCCCTTGAAGCCACAAAAGTGTGGAAAGAGACATCCTCAGCTAAGCAAATCCCAAGCCCCCAAAACGGCTCGGGAGGGAAGCTAACCTCCGTTGTAGGTCCCCGAAAAAAGCACCCCCACAAACAACAATGTCCTCGATCGCATTCCGAAATTTATTCGAGCTATTACCCTTCAAAATAAAATTAATATTTTCAACCGCCACTGTCCCAATCCAAATCTTGTTCGCCGGATTTTCAAAACCCAAAATTAACAGCAGAATGAATATACAAAACCCTACAAACCTCACTGTATGGAGCGTCTCTGCTTTGCAATCTTTTAATTATATAATCAAATGTTGGCGATTGCTGTTTTAATTTTAGGATTTTTACAACTTTCTACATGACAGTGGTTGCCATTTAACTTTAAAAGAACATATGACCAAATGCCAACTTCTCCTTGAGGTTGTGTTTGTAAATGGTTTCCTACTTTCATTTGTTTTTCGTATGTGGTGTATAGTGTTGTTTTTTTGTTTATGTTTATTTCGTAACTTTTATCTTAAAGTTTTCTACACCAATCACTAAGCTGTTGACTTAGGGATGTTTTTTTGAAACAACTTATTTACTTATTCACTTTTTAAAAAGTCATAAGCTACAAAATGATGTTTGGCAATAAGGGTGTATGTGAGGGGAAAAAACCAATAAGTCAATAAGTCACTTCATACTGACTTTTTCAAAAAGCTAATAAGTCAATAAGTTGTTTCAAAAAGCTTAGGCTAGAGGGTATGGTGCTCATCCTCCATTGGAGGATGATCCGCCACGTAAACGCCACATCATAGTAATTCCAAGGATGGTCCATCCCACAAAACTCGTGGAAATAGGAGGATGATCCTAGATGATCCTACCCCACCACTTTTATATTTTATATTTTTTAATCTTCTACTTTTTTTTAACATTTAACAAATAAATTAAATAAATATTTTCATTAATATTAAAAACCATTACATAAACTTAAAAAAGAAAACATAAACTTAAAAAATAAAAAAAAATAGACTTAAAAAAACATAAACTTAAAAAAAAAAACATAAACTAAAAAAAAAACATAGACTTAAATAATTTGATGCTTCTTAATGATGTCGGTTTGTAGTTTTTTCAACATCGAATGTTTCGGCTCGGGATAAATATCGACATCCATCGTTATTATTTCCCATTCTTTGAGCCGAATCTTTTCATCAAACAAGCGGATTTTTTCATCGGACAATCGGACCTTTTCGCGTAACTTTTCTCCCGCCACACGAGACTTTTCTTCGATGGCCCGCTCCTTCGCCTTTTGGGCCGTGACCTCGGTGTACGTTTTAAATTGTGCCATAAACTCGTCCATCTTTGGGTCCACCGTTTGCTTTTCTTTCCCCTTTGCCCGCTCCTTCTTTGATTTGTCCCGGCCCGGGGGACGCTCCGCTTCATGTACGGCGTATTCTTCTTCGTCGAAGTCGGCGTCATCGTTTAAGTTTATGTGACACCTCGCATTCGATCCACCGGCGCTAAAACTACCCGATTCCGATGTCCTTTGCCGCTTCTCCTTCTCCACCTCATTGGGAATCGGCGCCCATTTTTGGTGCGTTCTCAAAACTTCCCACGCGCGAACGTGTGCGAAGTTGGTATTACCATTGTTCGCCTTGTACATCTTCAACGCCTTTTTAAACACATCTTCGTCGCTCATGCCGCTACGGCGCCCACTTGAATATATTTTATTATATTCATCGCAAAACTTATTGACGAACCCGTTCATTTTTCGCCACTTTGATGACACCGAATTGATATCTCGATACGAGCCTTTGTCCATTAGCCCAAGGAACTTCGCCAAAACCGCCTTCCAAAACCCGTCACCCGTTTGATTATTACCTATAAAATATGTTACAAAAAATATGTTACAAAAAATAAAAAAACTAATTTTAAAAAATATAAACTTAATAAAAAAGTTAGTTTTACCAACCTTTTTGTCGGATGTGTAGACGTGCCTATGTAAGCCTTAGCTAAGGCTTCTTCTTCGATTGGCGTCCACGGTTTCGCCTTTGGTTTGGACGGTTGTTCACCCACCACTTGCTCGCCTTTTCTTCGTTTGCCTTTTTCTTTTTGCGGTTGGGTTTTGGGAACAACTTCCACATCGTCGTCGGGTTCGGATTGTTGAACGGGTTGCGTCGGGATCGGTTGGAGATTAAGAGCACCCTGCATCATCAATTGTTGAAGGGCTTAATTTTGAGAGAATTGAGAGAATTGGTTCGGTGAGTGTTGGAATGCGGCAAAGGCGTTTGACGAATATTGAGAGAATTGGTTCGGTTCGATCGTCGGATAATATCCCGGAACTGAGAAAACATTCGGTTGGGTCGGATTGTTGGGATTGTTCGGGTTGTTGGGGACGTTCGGGTTGTTGAGGGATCCATGGTAGAATATAAGTTTATAAAAGTGGAAGATGTTTTATAAAAAATAAAGGGAGAGAGATGAGAAAAAGGGGTTAAAATGGTGAATGAAGGTGAAAAAAGGTTTGAAATTTATATATTTGGGGGATTATGACCGTTGTTTTTGTTTTTAAATTTGGTAAATTAATTTTTTTTATTTAACATTAACAATTAAGGGGGCCCACAGTTTTTGGACCGTCTCCAACGTCAAGCTGCCGACGGAGAGGAGGGGGGGGGGGGGGCGGGATGGTGTTCCACACGGCGCCGGACCTCGACGCATGGGGGACGGACCCCATACCCACCAGCCTTAGCCAAACATGCGCTTAAGGCAGATCTTCTAAGTAGCCTGTTGAATGTTGACCACAAGCCTTTCTTTTTAATTTTTTTTCACTTTTGCTGATTGTCATACTCGTATTTGTGGGAATCAAACAAGTTGAGCAGAACAAACTAAGAAAGCATGATTTTAATTGCTTCTGAGTTGTTTCTGTATTTCTTTTTCATTCCTACTTTCTCATCTGCTGATGATACTTTCTCTGCAGATTATACTTTCTCTGCATGTAAAAATACTTTGGCTGGAAATCAATCTCTCTCTGGATATGAGACACTTGTGTCTCTTAATGGAAATTTTGAAATGGGTGTCTTTGGTGAGTTTCTCAACTATTACTTAGGAATTCGGTACATAGCAGTCACAGAACCAATAGTGTAGGTAGCAAATAGAGAGACTCCCATCTCTAATATTACCTCTTCTAAATTGAAAATAAATGATGGTAACTTGGTGTTCTCAGATGGGTCAAACAACCAAATTTGGTCAACAAACGTGAGTTCTAGTGCTACACCTGTATCATTAGTTCTTCTTGATGACGGTAATTTAGTTTTAAGATCTGGATCAAATTCAAGCCCACCAATTTGGCAAAGTTTTGATCATCCAACTCATACTTTCTTGCCGGGTATGAAGTTAGGATACAACAAGCGTACAAATACTAAGTCGATTCTTACCTCATGGAAAAGTGAAGGAAATCCTGCTGCTGGACTCTTTTCTTTTGAGGTTGACCATAATCAGAAGCAGTTTGTACTCAAGTGGAATAGATCTGTACGGTATTGGACTGGTGGAACCGAAGAGAAGTTTGATTATTTTTGTAATTTAAGCTATATTGATAACGAAAACGAGAGTTATTACACGTATTCTTTATGCAACACGTCATCTATTTCAAGATTTATTATAGACGTCTCAGGGCAGTTTAAACAGCTGTCACCGGTGTACTACGAGTTCCCGTCATGGAAAGTGAGTTTGTATGAACCATTAGATCTATGTGATGTTTATGGTGTCTGTGGGGCATTTGGTGTTTGCAATCAGTGGACAAAGCAATCCTGTAATTGCTTAACTGATTTCAAGCCTAGATCACCGTAAGATTGGTATCTGAATGGTTTCTCTGGTGGATGTGTGAGAGAAAATGAAGTGAATTGCAGTGTTATGATAAAGAAACCTGAATTCATCTTAAGTTATGTCAAAAGAAGCGTTATTTCTGCAGTTCCTGAAAATGCAGCCCTGAAGTTAGATAAATCAGCATGTAGACGTTCTTGCTTGGATGACTGCATTTGTAATGCATATACTTTTCTCTCTAATGTGTGTGTGCATTGGGGTCTTGAAGATTTGGATAGCATATCACATGAATTTGTTTCAAATATTTCGAGTCTACACAAAGCTCAAATCCACATCAAAGTTGCTTCTAAAGATCTTCCACATATTGTAAAAAATAAGGTCAATCTGGGTGTTGTTGCCGGGTCTGTTGCAGGTGTGGTATTAGTCTTGGGTGTAATTTTGCTGATAATTCATAGAAAAAGGAGGATTTCAGTTGGAAGAACGACAATGGAAGGATCGCTGGTGGCATTTGTCTATAGAGATTTAAAAAAAGCCACCGCCAATTTCTCAGATAAACTGGGAGGAGGGAGTTTTGGTTCTGTTTTCAAGGGGGTACTGAATGATTCATCCATTGTGGCAGTGAAAAAACTCGAAAGTGTCAGCCGAGGAGAAAAAGAGTTCAGGAGTGAAGTCAGCACACTTGGGATCATCCAACATGTTAATCTTGTACGCCTTTATGGGTTCTGTGCGCAAGGTAAAAACAGATTGTTGGTGTACGATTACATGCCAAATGGTTCTCTAAATTCCCATCTTTTCAATGAAAAAGAAGATAATCCTTTAACCTGGAACGCAAGGTATCAGATTGCACTTGGAATTGCAAGAGGGTTGGTTTATCTTCATGACAAGTGTAGAGACTGTATAATCCACTGTGACATAAAGCCAGAAAACATTCTCTTGGATGCTAATTTCTGTCCGAAAGTTGCAGATTTTGGTATGTCAAAGATCGTGGGTAGAGACTTTAGCAGGGTTTTGACAACTATGAGAGGGACACGAGGGTATCTAGCTCCTGAATGGTTATCGGGGGTGGCTGTTACTGCCAAAGCAGAAGTGTTTAGCTACGGAATGATGTTGTTTGAGTTGATAAGTGGTAAGAGAAATTCCCATCAATCTGAAGATAGGATTTTTGCATTCTTCCCTAGTTTGGCTGCAAATGTTTTGATGGTAGGAGGTGATATACTTAGCCTGCTGGATACTAGGTTAAATAGGGAGGCCAGTGTTGAAGAAGTCACCAAAGTTTTCAAGGTTGCATATTGGTGTATACAGCATGAGGAAGACAGCAGGCCTTCAATGAGTGAGGTGGAACGTATTCTTGAAGGGGTTTTGGATGTGAGCATGCCTCCAGTCCCAGAATATGTAAAGTATTTTGCGGATGATGTGGAGGATTTTCTTTTCTTCAAACAATCCTCCTGAATCGGACTTCATAAGCACAAAGCAAGGTTACTTGATGGCCATTTCCCAATGTTTTGAAAACCGGATCGGGCCGGCCGGTCGGACCGGTCCGGCCGGGATCCGGAGGCTACACCGGGCCGGTTCAGCCCATCAGATCGTTTCAGCATCAGCCTGGCGGCCAGACCGGTGGCCGGGAGGTCGGACCGGTAACCGGCTGTAGATAAAGATCGGGCCGGTCATCTCTTCAAGATCTGGTGACCCTCCGGCGAAACTAGTTTTCTCTACTGATCTGGGTGTCCAGCGTAGATGTTTTGTAATCTGACCCATTTAAATATCTCCAGAAAGCTTAATGTGTAATGAGAAAATAAAAGAGTGAAGCAAGTAAAAGGAAAATCAAATATTTTTCAAACTCCGGCCGACGACCATACCGGAAGAGATGAAGAACTGTACGGAAACTAAAGAATGTATAGTCTGGTTGTTATTCATGGATTAAGGGTTCACATTCAATGGATGGTAAAGATGAAAATGCTATGAAAATAAAGAATATGGGGAAGACAAAAGAATATGAAAGATTCATAGAAGAGACTTAACTTTTTTATCACATTGGGAAGGAAAAAAAAGATTGCAATATGTAGATTGTAGAGTATAATCAAATCAAAGCCTAAATACATGGACTAGTTTAAATATATTATATAATAATACAAAATTTCTAACAAAAATATTAATTAATTAAATACCGTACAAGTAGTAAAATATTTGTTCTAAATATAAAAAAAATATAAAATATTTTTATATATTTTTTAGTTTATCCGGTTCTTAAAACGATCCGACCGGTCCGGCCAATGAACCCGTAAGCCGACCGGTTCACTTACCGGTCCGGTTTTAAAAACATTGCCATTTCCAGTCTAAGAATGCATCATCTTGAAAATAATCTTGATTAGTTCTTGGTTTTACATTTTATCATTATGGAATGGAATAAAGGAGTTATTGACTTTTTTAATCCGTGTGCTTTACTCTTTGTTGTAAAATGATCACTGACGTTATTAATAAAAAAATGCATTACATTCCACCAGAATAGAAGAATGAGTTATTTGCCTATTTGAAGAAACATAAGTTACAAATTTTGTGTTTTCTTTGCACTTGCATTCTACTCGTGTTCTTTTGAAACCTTTCTTCTTTGTAAAATGATGTTTGGTTAATTTGCTTATATACTTGTTCGATACAATGATATTTCCTGGAGGTTGTGTTTGGTAAATGTCTTTCTTATATTTCTTATTTGGTATGTAATTTTCCTTTATATTTTTGTTTATAAGTGAAGATAGAGAACATTGGGTCTTAACTCTAATACTAAAGATGAAGAGATTGACCGGGGATGATTCCAATAATAATTTTAAAAGGGGACATATAAGCTATTGAAAATGACGATTTTAATGAAGAAGAGGAAATTATACAACCATCCCTCAAATGAAGAATAAAAGTGCAATAAATGTGGTGATGAATTCTGTCAATTATAATTAAAATAAATCACAAATATTATTACTAACTCTCGGGTTTAGGATAATGTAAAAATGACATTTTTCGTGAGACGTGTGAGAAAGCATAGGAATTGACACGTAGACATCATGTTTTGGACTTATGCATTTTGTTTTGGGTTGTTTTGGCAAGAAAAACATCAAATATAACAATTTAAGACATAATGCAATAAATTTTAGGCTTAAAACTTAAAACATCATGCCAAAAACTTTAAGTGGTGTGTTTTAAGTGTTAATTAGTGTGTTTTAAGTGTTAATTAGTGAGTATAAATAGCCTATACAAATGAATAAAAAAGGAAAATGAAATCATTGGCATTAAAGGAATTGCTGGCAATTAGCATGAATGAGCGGATCTTGAGCTGCATGAGTCAATGGCCCAAATTAGGAAATGATGGAGACTGATCCTAATTATTTTCAATCAAAATATTTCAACAGTTACAAATTTTGTGTTTTCTTTGCACTTGCATTCTACTCGTGTTATTTTGAAACCTTTCTTCTTTGTAAAATGATGTTTGGTTAATTTGCTTATATACTTGTTCGATACAATGATATTTCCTGGAGGTTGTGTTTGGTAAATGTCTTTCTTATATTTCTTATTTGGTATGTAATTTTCCTTTATATTTTTGTTTATAAGTGAAGATAGAGAACATGGGTCTTAACTCTAATACTAAAGATGAAGAGATTGACCGGGGATGATTCCAATAATAATTTTAAAAGGGGACATATAAGCTATTGAAAATGACGATTTTAATGAAGAAGAGGAAATTATACAACCATCCCTCAAATGAAGAATAAAAGTGCAATAAATGTGGTGATGAATTCTGTCAATTATAATTAAAATAAATCATAATATTATTACTAACTCTCGGGTTAAGGATAATGTAAAAATGACATTTTTCGTGAGAAGTGTGAGAAAGCATAGGAATTGACACGTAGACATCATGTTTTGGACTTATGCATTTTGTTTTGGGTTGTTTTGGCAAGAAAAACATCAAATATAACAATTTAAGACATAATGCAATAAATTTTAGGCTTAAAACTTAAAACAACATCCCAAAAACTTTAAGTTGTACTGTTTTAAGTGTTAATTAGTGTGTTTTATTTGTATCTTAAATTCCATAGCTAGAATTCATTGTATTGTGTTTTAAATTGTTATGTTTGGTGTTTTTCTTACCAAAACAACGCAAAACATCATGTCTAAATCCAAAATATTATGCATACATGTCAATTCCTATATCTTCTTACAGTTCTCACGAAAAAATCATTTTTACAGGAACCTCACCCTATATTGATGATATATTTTAGGATTAAAAGAGTGTTAAATTGATATTTCAAGATCTAGAAGACAAACATATACCGATAGATCTCACTAAATGGAATAAAACTTAATCAAATGAAAAAGAGTATAGCATTCAACTTAGGATGGAAAAAAAAAAAAAATCTATACTATATTATAAAGCATTTAATAAGGGTACCAACCAAATTTAAGTAATTACAATATTCTAAGCTTATGGTACAAAAACTTAATGAAGTTAGTAAAAGGTCAATATGGTCTTTTACCTGAATATTGAAAAACAAAAAGTTAATTAAATAAAATTTAATCACAATTAATTACATGGTATTTGAAACGTGTTCACCAGTTATCTTTCCACTGACTTCCCTCTTGAACCTTCTGCATTCTTTTCTTAAACTCCTTCAAAACCCTCACTGCCTCTCTATCTCTCCCGATTCTTCTCATATAAATTTTAAGGTATGGGTAGATTGTTTAATAAGGTTTTTCTATAACTTAACATGATTAAATGACATGTTTTCTTTATATTCAACTAGACAACTTATAACTTTGGATCTGGTTTTAAACATAGCATAACGTGATAGACTTACTAAACATTAATTAGGTAAGCTTACATGTGTTATAGTGGTTGACACCTTTAATAGTAAATGAATATTGGTTTTAGATGCTAATATAATAGTTAAAATTTGTAAATAAGTGATTCTACACTTTGTAACTGTTGATATATTAGTCATAATTCAAAGATGGTCATAATTTCTTGACCCACGAGACAACAGAAAGAAGCATCCCAAAACCAACGTCTTTAATAATGATCATGAAAGCCATCATTTGTAACTGAAAATCGCTTAGTATATCAACATAATCATTCGACCAATCTCCTAGACAAATAAAAAACTATCCATAGAATTTCGTCTCTTTAGTCTTTACCTTCCGACTCTCTCTCTAGCATTTGACCGTATCGCAAACTGTCGTGACAACCTCATCCACTATCGCAAACTGTTAGCACTACCTCTGCTGCATCAAACCTGGAACCGTTTGATGCCATCATCATTGCTACTTCTTCAGTCTTTCCTCGCAGTTGCAAGCCACAACAGCCTGATCGCATTCTCTTGATTATTTCTGATCAATGCTAACATTTGTTTATTAGATGAATAATACTTCCAAGTATTCGTTTGATTCGTCCAAAAGTTTACAGTACCGTAAATTTGACATTGAGGTAAAATGATTTGATTGATAATATGGCTATTGAAAGTGGAAACCAATTCTACATGTAAACCACATCTGTCCACCCAACTATAACATATTTATTACAAAATATGGTTTACACTTTGATTCATTGAAAGTATATTTCTTAGATAAACTGTGAATATCTTTTGATGTTGATAATTGATAATCTGTTTAGGGATTTCGGTTTTGGGAACGTCCCGATAATTTACGTTTTGATAAAAAGAAAATCTTATAAATATGGATTTCTTATGTTTTAATCAAATAATAAGGTGGTAAATCAACATGGTATATTTTTGGGAACTTGAATGTGTTATTGAAAACAAAATTTAAAAAAAAAAGTACTTGTTGTGTAAGTTGCCTTCACTATATGATTGCATGCACTTACTAACATGCAAGTGTTTTTTTGAAAGTTTGACCAATCTAAGTTGGCTTGCAGACTTAAGTTTCGTTCCGCCTTTTATATACGTGTTCCTGGGTAGCTCGAGAAGTATTGCAATCGGCTCTCTAGCAGTGGTTTCTCAGTTGATTGGAGCTATGCTACGAGATGAACATGGATATTTTAGTCTTGCTTCCACTACAACATTCTTTGCCGGAGTCACTCAAACTGCACTCAGGTTTTTCAGGTAATATTAGCTTTTAACAAAAAGCTGTCATTTTGATTCGAATCTTGTATAGTTTTGGTGTTTGCTCCTTTTACACCTTTGGTTTTCAGATCGATTTTCTGGCACATGCTGCGATTGTGGGGTTCATGGGAGGTTACCACTGAGTTTTATTAAGTTGATTTTTTTTCTTTAGTGGAACTGGCAAACCATACTGATATATTTTTAAATATTTTTAAAATGTTGGGAAAAAATGTGTTACACGTCAACCAAATCAAACCGTACCAGAAAAAGCACGCTCTGACGCGAACTTGGTATGGCCCGTTATCCAACCCACCCATTTGGCCACCACTATATTCTCAAGAATAAGTTGTGCGATATTTATAGCTTTCTTTAACTGTTTGTACATGTATAGGTTTTGTTTAGGGAACTACCAAATGGTGTGCTAGACTCGAGTCAGAAGAAGACTGCCTACCTGATGATGACAAGGTTAAAGATTACTCTAAATTGAAATTTAGTAATTTATTACTTTTGAAGGGTTTTATGGTGAAAATAGAAGATGGTTACTATAAAGGAATCGTAAGATGGAAGGTACTGAGATTACTAAAAAACGTATTTGCTTTAAAGCAATGTATTATTAGAGCTTTTGACTATGACCAGCGTCATATTTCGTTTAGAGGGAGTAAATTAACAGAAGGTTTGAGAGATTCATTTGTTGGTAACTCACGAACGGTTAGAGGGAGTTATTTAACAGAAGTTTTGAGAGATTCATTTGTTGGTAACTAATGAACGATCTGTAGAGTATTGGATTAGTGGAAGTTGGAATGATCGAGATTATGGCTTTAGCTTAGTACCTGAAATGAGATTGAATTATATCTATAATTTCAGCTATGTGGATAATGAAAACGAGAGTTATATCACTTATTCTTTATACAAACCTTTAATTATTTCAAGATTTATTATAGACATCCCAGGGCAAGTTAAACAGCTGTCATGGCTGAATAGCACCAGAGAGTGGAATTTGTTTTGGTCTCAACCAAGAGATTTATGTGATGTTTATGGTGGGTGTGGGGCATTTGGTGTTTGCAGTCAGTCGATATCCCCATCCTGTAGTTGTTTGTTTGCTTTCAAGCCCAAATCAAAGAATGATTAGAATCTTGGCAGTTTCTCTAGTGGGTGTGTCAGAAAAACTGAAGTAAATTGTAGTATTACCACTGACAAACCCGCGTTCATCTTAAGTTATGTCAAAGAAAGCTTTCTTTCTGCATTTCCTGAAAATGAAGCCCAACAGTTGGATGAATCAGCATGCAGTTATTCTTGCTTGCATGACTGCATTTGTAATGCATATACTTTTATCTCCAATGTATGTCAGCACTGGAATCATGAAAATATGAATAAGATATCACTTGGGTTTGTTTCAAACGATTTATATATAAACAAATCTGAATTCCACATCAAAGTTGCTTCTAAAGATCTTCCCCACCTTATAGAGAATAGTGGTAAAAATAATAAGGATGCCAATCTGGGTGCTGTTGTCGGATCGATTGTAGTTGTGATATTCCTCTTGTGTGTAATTTTGTTCATGATCCGTAGGAGGAAAACAATGATATTGGTTGGGAAAACAACAATGGAAGGATCGTTGGTGGCATTTGTCTATAGAGATTTACAAATTACCACCAAAAATTTCACAGATAAATTGGGAGGAGGTAGTTTTGGTTCTGTTTTTAAGGGGGTACTGCATGATGCAACTGTTGTGGCAGTGAAAAAACTTGAAAGTGTCAGCCAAGGAGAAAAAGAATTCAGAAGTGAAGTCGGCACACTTGGGATCATCCAACATGTTAATCTTGTGCGCCTTTGTGGGTTATGTGCGCAAGGTAAAAACAGATTATTGGTGTATGATTACATGCCAAATGGTTCTCTAAATTCGCATCTTTTCAATGAAAAAGAAGATAATCCTTTAACCTGGAACGCAAGGTATCAGATTGCACTTGGAATTGCAAGAGGGTTGGTTTATCTTCATGACAAGTGTAGAGACTGTATAATCCACTGTGACATAAAGCCAGAAAACATTCTCTTGGATGCTAATTTCTGACCAAAAGTTGCAGAGTTTGGTATCTCAAAGATCGTGGGTAGAGACTTTAGCAGGGTTTTGACAACAATGAGAAGGACACGAGGGTATCTAGTGTTGATACATATTATGTGGACGCGACTCGGTTCGGTTCGACTCGGTTAAGTTCGGCTCAAGCCCGATGTCACAACATTCCTCCGTCGTGCGCCCCAAAGTTCGACACGCGAAACACGGAGAGCCGCGAAGCAATTCCCGATGACACATCACCATGACATCATCATGATGATGTCACATGTTGACTAATCTTACAATCTGCATATTTGTTGAAACATGTACGTAAATGGTAGTTGGGCCACTACCATTGGGCCGAAACCTCACATGGGCTGAAACAAACTCACTTGGGCTGAGCCTTTAAGATCTGCTTGATGAAGCTGTTGTTGGACGAAGGTTAACCTTCGTCGAAGATACACATGTGACGAAGGTTGAAGTCTTCGTCACATTGAAGGTTCGTCACATACTTGAGAGTTCGCCATTAAACGACGAAGACTCAAGGTTCGTTGCCTTTGAGACTTCGTGATTGAAGGTTCGTCGCACATGTGTAAGGTTCGCCGAAGATGCTGTTACTATATATAAGACAGACACTAGATAGAAGAAGGTTAGACAAGTCTGAATAGATTTGAGAGCGAACACACTGTAACACACACACACACTGAGAGTTTACAGAGACCATTTGTAAACATTGCTTTGTAACCGTTTCATACGCATTAATACAATGGAGTGTTAATCGTTGAATCTTTGTGTTTGTGTTCGTAACTTGGTTTAACTTACCCGTTTGGATTCGGCACTCACGGGTTTGTCGGAAAACAGGAATAGAGGTTACTCGATCCTCCGGGTGGACCTACAATTGGTATCAGAGCATTGGCTCGATTCCTTGTTAAAACCAAGTTGTGTTTCTTGTGTTTTGAAAGATTTTTTATAAAGTTGTCCAGATTTGTTCTTTATTTTGAGTTTGAAAAATCTTATTTTCTGGAAAAAGGTTTTAAAATCTGTCAAAATCGTGTTGTTTTGCTATAGTTTTATTGAAAACCTTGTTACATTACATGTGTGCATGTTTAGAGTTTGGTTTTTCTTGAAAGTATAAGCAAATTGTGTTTGAGAAATATTCTCCGGTGAAAATGTTTGACCGAAATCTTCAAGTATTCATTTGATATTCATAATGTTCTTGGTGTTATTCAAACTGTTCTTCACACATTATCATTATTTGATCTTGAATTGATATATTATTGAAGTGTTGGTGATTAAAATAATATTGTTTGAATATTGTGCCATACAAATAATGAAAGTTGAATATTGTGTCTAAGGAGTTGGTAAACAAGGTGTAATATGTCAGGAGAAGATAAGATTTGTTTGAAATATCTCACCAACTCCCAGATCTTATCCCAAAACCTTCGTCACAATCAAACTTCATTACATTGTTCAACTTTAAACCTTCGCCAAAGTCAAACAAGCATTAAGCTTCGTCATTATCAGAACCTTCGTCAGACCCATCCAAGCTTCGTCACAATCATACAATCATCATTAAGTTTCGTCAGACTTGAAACAACCTTAATTGCACATTGATAAACTTTCGTCGACATCACAACCTTCGTTGACTTGGACGAACTTACCAAACTTTGTCAACTTGTCATCGACGAACCTTGCCAACCTTCGTCAAAAAAAGACATCGACGAACCTTATAAACCTTCGTCAAAATTGTCTTGGCCGAACCTTATTCTCCTTCGTCACACATATCATCAACGAACCTTACCATCCTTCGTCACACTTGTTGTTTGCCGAACCTTTAAACCTTCGTCGACTCTACCACTCGACGAACCTCCCAACCTTCGTCATCTTTTTGATTGCTGAACATTCATATACTTCGTCACATGCACTTGATCTTTTTAACAGAAGACTTCAAAATCATATTTAACTTGTTTGTTTTGATTTTATAAGCAGGTACTCATCAACATACAGTTAAATGAATCCGAATTGGTGGGGTACTCCGTCAACTACAGAGAGCAAGTATATAAACACGCGTTTATCTCCATCATGGGCCGAATCTCCCGCACCCGCATCTAATACGGAAAGTAAGTATACAAACACGCGTTTGTCGCCATCATGGGCCGAATCTCCCGCACCTGCATCTTCGCAAGCGAATCCAATGTCGACAGGTCAATGGGCGTTTGTTTCAAATCAAACTCCAAGTATTCAAAGTATACTCCTAAGTGAAAGCGAGACCGGAAGTCTAAATCGCCCACCGAAACTGATGCACATAAATGAATATCCTGGATGGGTAGATAGATTCCATACGTATGTCCTTGGGCAAAACACGGAGTTGTGGTTATGTTTTATTATAGATTTCGATCAAGCTCTTGAGGTTGCCGCTTCAACTGCCGCGACATATGCAGATTTTACGGAAGACGAGAAAAAGGCATATGATTTAGAAAAGAAAGCATATGCTATTCTGTCTCAGGCGTTGAGCAAGGATATATATCATCAGTTTGTCAGTTTCAAGACGTCAAAGCGATTATGGGATGCATTGAAGACAAGGGGTCTAGGAAATGAAAAGTCACGCCAATTGCGACATGATTTACTCAAGAAGGAGTTTGATGGCTTCACATGTATGGAAAATGAATCTTTGGGAGATATGACAAGTCGATTTCATCACTTGCTGACTGAATTGAGTAATTTTGCGGTAGAAACAACTCCAGCACAGGTTGTCACAAAGTTTGCCGATGCACTGCCACCTCAATGGAATGGTTTCTTGGAAATCCTGAAACACAATGGCACATTGGCTACGACAAACATCAATGACTTCTGTAAGCTCTTGGAGAACAAAGATCAGGAAGAAACCCTAAAGGCAAAAAGGGTTCCAGTGCGACAAAATCCTGATATGTATTATGGAACTTCTAGCACTTCTGCAATACCAGTGCGACAAAATCCTGATATGTATTATGGAACTTCTAGCACTTCTGCAAGACCTGCGTCACATGCTCCACTTCAAACGGCATTTGTCACAAGCACATATTTATATGGCAATGAGATACAAGTTCCTGTAAAGCCAGCTCCAACCACAGACTTGTATGGAAATCCACTACATCCAGTTCCCCAATAGCAAAGCTATCGGCCATCTACCGTAGCAACTGATTTGTATGGGAATCCACTTCCTGCTCAACAACAAGCTTGTTATGGAAGCACATCATCTGCTGGTCAGCCATCAAAGTCAAATACAGTACGGCTTGACACGTCAAACTTCTCCAAAGTTAGCGTTGAAGTAGCTAAAGATCATATGGAGATACTAAACACATGGGTGAGCTCGTGGGTTGATTGCAGGGCAGATCGGAAACATCAATCTAACTCAAGAAGATTATCAGCAGATCGATAAAGAAGAGATGGATATGATGGACATCAAATGGGCTTTCGCCAGTGCTGTAAGACGAGCTAAAGACTTCATGGAACAAACGGGTAGAACCAGCTGTGGTGAACGTGGTCATTTCAAGCGTGAATGCACAAAGCCAGCTCAGCATGGGAACCAGAATTCTTTCAGAAGTCAAGGCAACCAACAGAATCAGAATCAAACCAGGAATGACGATCGCTGTCACACCCCAACCAATGGCGGAAACATCGGGATGAGACGAAGTGTGAAGATTCAAGAGACTTCATAACGCTATTTGTGACAATATTTAATAAACCGATTTCATTTCATAAAGCAAATTGTCAACATTACAAGAAATTCAAATACAACAAGTTCAAAGAAGTACATAACAACATAAGCAAAATTGATACAACATATTAAACCTAAACGTCTATATGTGTATCTAGGCATCAACGCTACTTCTTTTCATAGCATCGTCATCATCAACCTGTAACATGTTTAAAATACAATTCAATGCAAAAGCAAAGGCGAGTATACAAGTTTGGTATGTACATAATAAAAGATAAGTTTTAAACAATTCCTCATAGCAAGCATGTGATTCAAGATAAACAATAAATTTGGCATGTGTCTAACATATCAAACCAATAATGAAACGCAATATGCTCATTACATAACCACAAGTTTACGGGCGGGTCGTTAATCCTATAGCGTTACATATGTCATGGTTAGGCTCGTACGAAGTTAATGATAAGTTTAACACATAATGTCCTCAACCCAAGTTTAAAGTATCAAGCAATCACGTATACGAGCATGTTATAGGAATGTTTGTGCATTTAAGTAAAATGTTCATGTGTAAGTTTTTGATAAGTAAACATGTTACACCCCAAAAAGTGGTAAAAGTAAAGAGGGGAATACAAGTATACTCACGGTTTTGCAAGTTGTTCCTACTTGAATCCGAGAGTAAGTTGGTTGTTGGAGTAGCTAGTTGGAGCACCTTGTCCTTCTACACAAAGGAACAAAGTGTATGAGTTTGGGGAAATCGGAAGATTTTAAGGATTCGGAATTAAAAATGACATGAAAGTATTATATCAAAATAATCATCTTTAATGCACAACACTTGTATGACACTTGGTAACCACAAGGGTTATAATAATTTCATGAGTTGAACACTCATAAGAATCATAACAAGGTTTAGCCTTAGATGATGTTCTACTTCTTTGACAAAAGAATATGAATTCAACATCAAAGGTTCGAATGTACATAGATATTATTTAGGTTATATATTATATATTATTAAGTCCAAATATTCAAGTATTTCAAGCATGAGGTAGAAGATTATATCTTCATTTAGGTACCTCAAAATGTGTCATAGAAGTCATGTAGGAGGTAGGAAGAACAAGCTTCCATTTAGGCACCTCGTATGCGTTCACCACTACACTTGTTGTAAGAACAACCAAGGAGGGTCATGAACTAGGATTAGAACATTAATATAAACAATCTAAGCTATGAGAAATCATCAAATCATGTGGGGATTTTATGTTGGAAAAACCCAAGTTGTTCCATAATCACTCCTACATCAAGATGAAGCTTGAACATGACTTGTGGGTTAAAAACCCTAATCAAAACATAATTTATTTGAGGTTTAACCTCTGATTTTGTATGTCTCAACCTTGTTTTTAAGCATAACCAACCATAAGATATGTTGTAAGCATTAGGACATAGGTTTGAGATGAGTTAGACTCAAGTTTGATAAGTTTAAACAAGTTTTGAAAGAACTTAAAACACAACAGAAAGTTTATGAACATTTTTAGGGCAATTCCAGGTCTGATTTCTCCAAGGAGAGATCAAGGAATCAAGCCCAATGATTATCCAAGCAAGTAGGAAGAAGAATCAAGTAATTTGGTTGAGTTTTGAGCAAGTTATGCTCACTTTTGTATGAAGGTATGAATCTGTCCGAATTTCTGATTTGCAAGAGCTTTGAGAGTGATTTTGTAGAGATTAGAGAGTTGTGAAAGTGTAGAGTGGCTTGGAAAGGGTGTGTATTTATAGGGTAAGGATTAGGGTAAGTTAGGTAGGCAATTAATATGATTAGTTGGTGGTTAGTTAAATAAAAAAAACAATTTAAAACAGCCATAAAGCTGTTTGGTCGCGGCTGTTGGCAGCTATGTTACCTCTATTATTATTATTTTTTTTGACAAGTTACTATGTAAGTTAGTTGTTTTTTTTTGGATAATGAGCTTTGCTCGGCAAATATATTCCAAAAAGACGTGTTACAGGTTTTAAGGGGCATACCCCCGAAACTCCTAAAAGAGGACACACCGAAACAAGCATCGGGAACCTCTACAACGAGAAATATATACTAAACCTACTGAGCTAAGATTACAACTTTAGTAGGAAAAATATATACATCTACCGAAAACGAACAAACTGCCAAGAGAGAAAATTAAGAAAACCCACAACACCCTATGGATGGGCCTTCAGTTCGTGATAGCAAAGCCAAAAGCCCACACACATGGGCCTGCCCTCCAAAGAACCTTGGGCCGAAACCAGCAGCCAAACAACACAAACCAATGCTGACTTGGGCCTTAAAACAAAACTAAAGCCCGAGTGGGCCTATGGAGGAGAAAACCATCGCAAGAGAAGGGAGAAAAGAACTGCAAATAGCATCCCCAAAAAAATTGAAACCACCTCCATATATATCGACAGAAAATTCGAGCAAATACCACTTCAAGAGACCAAATAGTAATAACGAAAAAGAACCAAACATCAACAGCTTTCTAAACCAGCAGCGCTTGGCGAAGAACACATCACTAAAAAGCCACACACACACGCCCCAAAAACGAAACTTAGGAGACACAAACATTAACGTTTACGTGTGGCAGGTTTGGCAATCACCGGGTCAAAAAACTTACCCCCTTTCATCTGGCTGGACATGAATTTAGCAGTTCCACTCGTATCCAGACCAACATCTTCTATAACAAAATTACGATCTAAGCCAAGGGCATCACATTGATCCCAAAAATATTCCCATTCACCTGACGACCAGTTTTTTGTAACTTCCACATTAACACCCTTGAATTTAACAATTGCCCTCCGGATGGTACGTCTTTGTTCCTCCGTTATATCATAATCCACCTCTGAATATTCAGAATCTGAATAATGAATCCCGTTTTCAGGCAAGTCATCCATTTTACCACCCTTTTCCGACGGATCTTTCCACCTCGGAATTTCTCGCCCCGGGTCAAACAAATTTTGATTATTGGTTGTGCAGGTGATGGGCGTCCCACTGTCCAACGGATCGAGGACCATGGGTTCGCCAACCAGGTCATTTGCTTTAGCACTGGCTTGAAGATCCAGGACCGAGAACCTGTTTGAAACAGTAACAGTGGGCTGATTTGTTGCAGGCTTCACAGGCCGCGGCTGATTTTTTCCAGCTCCTACACCCTTAATAGCACGGCTAAAATTAAACCCCTGGTTCCCCTTCTTAACTCCACTTGTACTGCCAATATCACCCCCCTTTCCTGCCACTGTGTTACCTGAAGTACCGCTGGTAATGTTTGTTATAGGCCCCTTCTCCTTAGTAGCCATACTCTTAGTAGGAACTTCTGATGCTATCCCTTTGGCCTTTTGATTAGATTGCTTTTTGTTACGGGTTACCGTTGAAAACACATCACCATTATCCCCCTGGCCTTTTTTAGCATTCGTTTGGGCTTGACTAGCTGTAGTTTTCCTGATCTCAGCAGCTTTCTCCTCTTCTGTTTTTTCCCGCTTTTTACATAACTTGGTTGAATGACCAAAGACTACACAGTGGTCACAAACCTGGGGTTTCCATTGGTACGTAACCTCCAAAATCCCAACCCGAGCTTCACCATTCGGCCCATTAGGAAACTCAACTTCAACTTGATTTGGGAGTTTACATTCCGCTTTGGCATTAACCAACATTCTAGCATAGCCCAATTTCCCCGAGTTACTTACCACTCTAGCTTGTGTGACTCTATCCATTAAAAGCGGTTTACCCACCCCACTGAAAACAATACTCATTCCTCTCTTCGTCCATAATTCCATTGGAACATCATGAACCGTAACCCATAAAGGAATGGACTCAGGTTCCATTCGCTGAAGACATAAGCCCGGCTCCCATTTGTTAAGAATGATGGGGACATTATTCACTAACCAGGGCCCATTTTCAAGCACCCCATTCATGCCCGATTCACTAGTAAATTTGAAAAAGTAGTAACCCGAGGAACTTTTAGAGATCTCAGAAATGTCAAAAGTTTTCCATAGCCGTTTTAGGCATAAATTCACCTTAGTGAAATCCATAGACGTACCAAGAAATTGACCATATAGATATAACGGAAACACTTTAGCAGATAGTTTAAGGTCTTCTTCGGTGATTTTAACACGACACTTACCATCCGAGGTGAACACTGGTGGTATATATTCTAACTTTATATCATTTTCTGCATCATTGACTCTTATTTGTTCGGCAAATGATAGACCCTGCTGCTTATGTTTAAGCCATACATTTGTAACAGGGGAAGTAGAACCCCCTGCCTTTTTATTCATATTCACTTCAGACTGGTTAGGGTTCATACCTCCCGTAGGGATATCATTGTGATGCTGGGCCGAAAAGGAGGCATCAGCAGGCAGCTGTATGTCTTCCTCCATATCAGAATTTGAATTCTGTTGTGTTTTTCTGTTAACATCTGATATGCCAGTAACCGGATCTTTTGTGAACACTTCAACTATCTCCTCCTCCGAATCATCAGATTCCACATGATTAACAGTTTTTCCAGCCAAGAGAGTCGACCAGTTGGGTAATACACGTCTTGTTTTAGCAGCCATTCTTTTTGTTTCTTCAACGAAACCTTTAATCCTCAAATCCGACAACAAAGGCCCAAAACGAACAGGGGGTTTAGCTCTTTTACTACTCCTAAACCCCTTGATTTTAACCCCAACAGCCCTAGTATTCGCAGACTTGTATCCCCCAGGAGGCAAACCTGCTTCTTGCATCAATTTAGCGTCATGTGCTATCTTTTGGGCACGGATTAACGCCAGTTCATCCTCCGCAGAAAGAGAGATAGACTGGTGCACAGTATTAGCTACGTTAGACACATGAGTTTTAGATTTTGGGGAAGAATCCATGGAATTTGTGTTGCTCGGAGCTTGGGGTTGCCCAGAAAGCTCTCTACTCGTACCAGATAGCATCTGATACCCTTCAGAAAGCCCCGATAATGGGGATTCTCCACCATCTGTGGGAGCAGCGCACATAACCTCCACATTAGGGTTTAGAGTATTGTCTGAACGAGAGGATTCAAGGGCAGTAGGAGCCGGAATTGACACCAAATAAGGTGGATTCGGGGGATCAGGAGGAATTTTTGGTGGGATTAATCCACCAAAAGATGGAGATTCAGACATTAGAGGGTAAGATCGGCCGATAGTTTGAAAGAGATTTTTAGAGAGAGAAAGTTAGAGAGAGAAACAAAGAATCCCCATCCTATTTTATGTAAGTTAGTTGTTGGACATCTCATAATGTGAGGTTAGTGGTTATTTAATTAAGTATAAGAATCATCAATTAGGTGAATTATATATTGAAAAGAAGGACAAAAGAAGCAGCCATAAGGCTGTTCGATCATTGGGTTCTGTTTGCATTTTTTTTAATAAGTATATTTAAAATGAAAACATCAACTTTACGTTTATGATTAATTTATTATTATATATTACTATATTATTATTATTATTATTATTATTATTATTATTATTATTATTATTATTAACCACGTATTTAATACTTAACAAGCACGTATAAGTTATGAGTACCAGTATGTCGAGTATCGGTCGCACATACGCATGCGAGATTGGTAACGTATAACCCGATTATTGCAACACATATAAGCATGTATAAAAATAGTATTTCATTATGATCAAAGTATCAAACGAATGCACATATTAATGTATAAACATGTATGAACAAAAGATCAATTTCATTACGATCGAAGCCTCGGATTTACAATGGTACGAAACGAAATATGATAACAAGAATTACAAGTTTCCAAAAAAGAAAATACAAGACGAGCTTTCTAAAAACGGAAAGCACGAAAAAGCAGGGCGTTACAATCGCACCTTGGTCCCTGCAAACAATCAAGCAGGACCATTGAACACCAATCAGCATCTTGTGGTGCAAATAGATGAAGGTTGCGACTGGTCAATGCAATTAGGCATTGGTGATCAGGGAGGAGCAGCTTGTTTTGCTGATACTGCTAAGGATTTGAAGCACGCCAGTGGTGGAGAATCTTCCGCCAGTGGTGATGAATCTTCAGATGAAGAGAGTTCTGGTGATTCAAGGAGTTCAGATGAGGAAATCTCAACCTCAGGCGAAGATTATTCTGATGATGTATCTAGTGGGAGAATCGGTGCAGATATCAATGAATTGTTAGGAGAAGCTGCAGCAAGGAATGATAGAAGATCTATTCTGGTGGATTAAGCTGCTTATTCTTCTTCTTCTCTTCATTCAGCCTTTATGGCTAATGGCGGCAGTTCATCAAGCCAGGTATGTGTCGATGAACCAACTGTCGTTAATTGTGATAATTGTGCTAGCTTAAGTGTTAAATGTGCTGATTTGGATGCTAATATGTCTGAGTTGCAAAGCAAACACGATGCTTTAAATGCTGAATTGTCTGACTTGCAAAACAAGCATGTTTCTTTTGATGCTAAGTGGTGTGATTTGCAAAGCAAACATGAGGCTTTGCAAAACAAATATGAAGTGACAAATATCCACAATCAAAAGTTGATAGTGGATCTTTCGAAATGCAAAGAGGCTAACATGTTTTATGAAAATCATGAAAAGGAGTTTAAAACGGTGGTTGCAAATTTAAGAAAAGATAAAACCGAACTGACAAAAATGGTTTCAAGAAAACAAACTAACATAAACTGTTATATCGATCGTCTTGAGATCATGCAAAAAGAGATAGCCTTTGTTAAGTGTGAAAGTGAGGCGATCCGGCTTAAGCTAGACAGTTATTCAAACTCTAGATACGTGTTGGATCACATCATTGACACACAAAAACAGAAAAAGGATGTCACGTGCATTGGATATAAGAAATGTCCACCACCTGTTAGACAAAATTATGATGCCATGCCTGATGAGGAGAATAGAACTTATTATGTGGAATCTGTTCCTTTAGACATTGAGGAATTTGCAACGGGACTTGGATACAAACCGGAAGTACCATCAGATTCGGATGTGTCAGCAGATACAGGTGTGTCTTCTGCTGAACAGAATCAGGATCCTCCAGTTATTGTTGAGGATGCTGATTCTTCAGATGATGAATCTAATAATACTGACTCAGCACAGTCTGATGCGGTAATCAAAGAAGAGGACATACCTCTTGAGAATCATATTCTATGTGATCCTCCCGCACAACCTTCTAAGACTGTTCTGGTCGAGTCCACGTCTGCAAAAGAGTCTGAGAGTGTGAATTTGCTGTACACTCTTGTTGGTGATGATAAAATCTATTCTGACAAAGATTTTCCGATTAAAAATGTTAATCAATCTTTAATCAGTAAAACTTTTGAAGAATCGACAAGTAAGTTTTTGGGAAAGTCGGGTTCACACGTTGTGGTAACACAGTGCCCTCCGATTCCAAAGGCCGAAGTTCGAAAACAATATGTCAATCAAAAATTACCAACAGTGAAAAAGCAGCAAAATCATACCAAACCAAATGGTAAATCAACGACTCAAGGTCGAAAGGAACCGAACCAAAAGAAGAACAAGAAAGTGAACTTTGTGAAGTCGAAGGGAACGGATAAACTTGAAACATTTGCCAATAAATCTAACTTAGATCATGTTAATCAAATTAAAATGTTGAAAAGAAATGAACCAAACAGTTCAAAACCTAGTACCTCGGGATCACAAAGTTCATCGACAAGACAATCACATGATACTTCGGGGTTTATAGAACGAAGATCATGTTTTTCATGTGGCACATTTGGACATATTATTCGCAATTGTCCATATCTTCATAAATAAAAAGCCAAAGTTGATGATCCCCGTGACCAAATTGACCGCAAGCGATCTGTTTCATCAAAACCAGATCCCCGTCTTGTAAAAGAAAGGGAAAAGAAACAGAAACGCCAACAGGTTAAGAAAATTGAAAAAGCGATTAAAACCGATGTGGTTAACAAAACATCTGTTTCTGTCAAACCAGACAATTCAAAAACTTCAGAAAATCATGAAGTTAAGATTTTACAGAATAAAACTGGTAAAACAAAACAGACCTGGAAACCAAAAACGGTTACTAAATCAGGGGGAACATCACAATTTCCACAACATCGAGAAGTTCAAGTAACTTACGTTGATGAAAATGGAAGACCCAAGACCACAAAGGCTTGGGTCCCCATATCCAACTAATCATGTGAGTACATGTGCAGGGTGTTCCAGGAGGAACTTTCAGCAGTCATTGGATTGTTGATAGTGGGGCATCCAGGCACATGACCGGCGACATGAAGCTTCTCTACAACGTTAAATCTATTAGAGGAGGATATGTTGCTTTTGCTGGAGATAAGTGTGGTTATATAACAGGAGAAGGAATGGTATCCAATGGGGTTGTAAGTTTTGACAAGATCAACTGTGTACAATAGCTTGATCACAATCTTCTCAGTGTTTCACAAATCTGTGATAAACAGTTTTCAGTACACTTTGATGCAAATGGATGTTATGTGCTGAAACTCGGCTTCAAGATTCCAAAAGAATGGATTCCCTTATCAGATCCAAGGATAAATGATTTGTATGTCCTTGATATGAGCCAAGCAATAACAACGACTGCACAAGCAACTTGTTTCATTACCAAAGCCACTGAAAAAGACTCAATCTCTTGGCACAGACGTATAGGTCACATTCACTTACGGAAAATGAATCATTTGGTGTCGAATGAATTAGTGAATGGTGTTCTTCTTAAAAATTCCCATCTTCAAGACGTCCGTGTTTCATGCCAAAAAGGAAAGCAAACTAAGAAGCGACATTCGACAAAGAAGATCAACACGGTGGCAGTTCCTCTTGAACGTTTGCACATGGATTTGTTCGGTCCTGTCAAGCACAAAAGCATCAGGAATGATCAATATTGCCTCGTTATAACTGATGATTATTCAAGATTTTCTTGGGTGGCGTTTATGGCTCACAAGAGTGCAACTTTCGGTATTATCAAAAACTTGATCATTCAGATTGAGAATTTGTATAAATTGAAGGTTAGACGGATACGCATCGACAATGGTACAAAATTTAAAAATCATGCCATGGCGGAGTTTTGCACATCAAAAGGTATTCTTCACGAATTTAGTGCGGCTTACACTCCTCAACAGAACGGCGTCGCTGAACGTAAAAAACGTACATTGATCGAGACTGCTAGGTCGATGTTGGTAGAGTCACAATTGCCGATTCCCTTCTGGACTGAAGCTGTGTCCTCTGCATGTTATACATTGAACCGAGTCCTTACAGTAAAAAGGCACAACAAGACCTGCTTTGAGCTCCTTCAAAAATGGAAACCGGATTTGTCATATCTTGAACCGTTTTGAGCTCCTTGCACAATGATCTATCCTAATGGAAAGTTTGGGGCAAAAGCTATTGAAGGTCACTTTCTTGGTTATGTCACCCCGAACTTAAGAGTCTGGAATCTAGAGACTAAAAGGGTTGAGGAATGGTCTGAAGTCAGAGTACAAAGGCACACTTTACCAGTCAAATGTCCAGGTCAACCATGTATCTTTGAGTACGACGACTTTTTCAAATCGATCAATGTTGAAGCAGTTGAAGAAAATGTTGCGGCAAGGATGTTTTTCGAGAGTGACAACGCAACAGATTCACCGTTGGTTCATCAAATTATTGTCAATCAAGAACCAACTTCAGTGAACAATAATGCTCTCGACAATGAGGATTTTCATGATGCAACTGAACTGAATGAATCTTCAGAGGATAAAGAATTTCTACATGCAAATCAAGAAGCTCCTACATCAGCTGTTCATGGTACTTCAGAGGCTACACCTCCAGTGGACGCCCCTATAACAGCTGAAGCTACTGCATCATCCTCTTCGTCAGTTCCGGGTATTGAATTAGTTGTTGATCTCAATCTCAACAATCTGGGTACAAACATTCCAGTTCCAGAAAACCCTGAAACAAGGATTCACAATACCCATCCTCAAACATTCCATCTTCGTCAGTTCCGGGTATTGAATTAGTTGTTGGTCTTTCACATGTTATGTCTCACAGGAAGAGCCAAGAACTTGGAAAGAAGCTTTGAAAGATAACTCTTGGGTTGAAGCAATGCAGGAAGAATTGCAACAATTCCAAAAACTTGGTGTCTGGAAGCTCGTTGAGAAACCTGTTGATTACAAGAAGATTGGTACCCGTTGGGTGTATAAATGCAAAAAGGACGACCGTGGAATCGTTATTCGCAACAAAGCAAGATTGGTCGTTCAAGGTTTTCGTCAGATTGAAGGTATAGACTACAACGAAGTGTATGCACCTGTTGCACGTCTGGAAGCAATTCGGATCTTTCTGGCTTATGCCTCATTAAAAGGATTCAAGGTTTACCAGATGGACGTCAAAAGTGCATTCTTACATGGTCTAGTCGAAGAAGATGTGCATGTTGAACAGCCTCCAGGTTTTGAAGATCCTATCCATCCCGATCGGGTTTGGTTGCTGAACAAAGCTCTCTATGGTCTACATCAAGCACTGCGAGCCTGGTATGCAACCTTATCTAATTATCTATTGGAGAATGGATTTCGCAGAGGTCTTATCGATTGCACTCTTTTCATAAAAGAACAAGATGGAGATCTTCTACTGGTACAGGTATATGTGGATGATATTATATTTGGTTCTACTAACAATGTTATGTGTAGGGATTTCGAGCGTGTAATGCATGATAAATTCAAGATGAGCGCTATGGGGGATATGACTTTCTTCTTGGGCTTGCAAGTGCAACAAACGAAGTCTGGGATTTTCATCCATCAGACCAAGTATGTTCAAGACATTCTGAACCGATTCCAGATGTCCGACACATTGCCCATTGGTACCTGTTATGGGTCATTTTCTGAGTATATATCCTGACTAATATTCTGCTTTTGATTGTTTATTTGTGATCAGGATACCGGGCCAGGATATTGGTAACATCCTGGTACAATATCCTGATATTGACTGAATTAATCACGTGCAGATTAAGAGTTGCAAGTCTCCAACGTTCAAGAAGACTTCTCCCCCCAAGACTCGGGCAAATCAGTTGGAATAGAGACGTTGATTCCAAAGACCAGGGCTGCAACGTTTATTTGGGAATATTCGGGGCATCTCGGTTTAATAGGAAAGTTAGTTGTTTTCGTTTAGCTATAAATAGTATGATCGGATCGAGTTAAGGCACTCACTTTCATTCGCACACTTTACTCTCTAGTTACTAGCAATCACTACACACCAACACTTGTACTCAAATTACATTGTAACACCTAGACGCTCCGCATCATATCCTGCACTGTATCCTGATATTTGAAGCAATAGAAGAACAAGGCAGCTGCGATTGTCAGCTCCCGAGGTTTTGTGCCGGCGATCTAGATTGATCAAGGGCTTTCCTCGTATATCCGGTGTCACCCTTTACCTTTTTTGCTCATTGTTTGATCATAGATACAGCTCTATATCCTGAGCCATATCCTCAAACTGTTTTTGCAAACAACTTAAGTTGAACATTTTCGACACATCTTTTAAGCAAACTACCTCACTTAACTAATTTGATCACTTAATTGCTTCGGTAATTTTTTACCAAAACAATTTGGCGCCAACCGTGGGGCAAGTGGTGCTATTTCTACTAAAAGCTTTTGCAAAATCGTTACTTGGTTTTCTATTTTCGAAACTTTTTGCCACACTATTTTCAATGGCCTCGAGATCAAACATGAGTGTTATGGGCCATTTTCTGAGCGTCTATATCCTGACTAATATCCTGCTTTTGATTGTTTATTTGTGACCAGGATACTGGATCTGGATATTGGTAACATCCTGGTGCGATATCCTGGTATTAGCTGAATTAATCACGTGCAGCTTAGAAGCTGTGGGTCACTAACGGTCAGATGGACTTCTTCTCATTAAGACTCGGGCAAATCTGTTATATGAGAGAAGTTGAACCCGAAAGACCAGGTCTACAACGTTCGAATGGGGAATATCCGCCGGATCCCGGTTTAATAGGGTAGTTTGTTGCATTTATTTTACTATAAATAGATGGGCGGATCAGATTAAGGCACACAACTTTTACACACACTCTTTCGCACACTTTTGCTCTCTAGCTTCTAGCAAACACTATACACAAACACTTGTACTCGAATTACATTGTAACACCTAGTTGATCCGCATCACATCCTGCACTGTATCCTGATATTTGAAGCAATAGAAGAACAAGGCAGCTGCGATTGTCAGCTCCCGAGGTTTTGTGCCGGCGATCTAGATTAATCAAGGGCTTTCCTCGTACATCACGTGTCAACCTTTACTTTTTTGCTCATTGTTTGATCATAGATACAGCTCTATATCCTGAGCCATATCCTGAAACTGTTTTCTCAATTAACTTAATTAACATATTTTCGACACTCATTTCTAGCACACTACCTCACTTAACTTATTTGATCACTTAATTACTTCGGTAATTTTTTACCAAAACAATTTGGCACCCATCGTGGGGCAAGTGGTGCTATTTTTGCTAAAAACTTTAGTAAAATCATTACTCGGTTTTCTATTGTCAAAACGTTTTGCTACATTGTTTTCAATGGCCTCGAGATCAAACATGAGCTCTTCCACCATGTCTGCTACAACCTCTGCAACAATTGGTTCGGTGCTTCCACCTCCTCCTCCACGAATGCAAACTTCTTCACACGGAACTGAAATTCATGTGGCTCGGGATGTTATCCCCGCTCCCAGTACTCAGGGATCTGGTCTTGTTTTGGCTTCTAATGATGAAATTCTGAATTTGTTTGGTAGTGTACAGGAACAAATGAGGCAGCAGTAGGAAACTAATCGGATGCTGATGAGAGAGATACAACTCTTGAAATCCGGCCCAAGTAGACCTGCTGAAGAAACTGTCACTCCTTTGCAGCCTAGAGCTTTGAACTTCAGTTCTGCAGTTTACACTGAAGATAACCGGGGGAATATCGTGCCAAGCCATTCTAAGAATCATACTCCTGAGATACCCTCCTCGGTCAGGATGTCAACTGTGAGGAGCTCAGGATATGCTTCAGGATATGGACAGAATCCTCAGACCGGTAACATGTCAAATAATAATACTCTTGCTACTAACAATAATGGGTCTTTGCAGGATGCAGGTATGACGTCAACATTTACCAGGGAGCTTCAGAAATTGAAGGACATGATATCAAGTGTACCTGGAGTGGTCCAGCCAATTCCGGAAGTATCCCAAGACAGCCACAGGATATCCCTCTTTGCATATCCCATCTGTGATGCTGAAATCCCAAAGAGATTTCAAACCCCCAACATGAAGCTGTATGATGGGACTACGGATCTTGAAGAGCATATTGCCCAGTATAGGGAAAGAATGGAGATTAACCATATCCCCCGGAGCTCAAGGAAGCATGCTTGTGCATGGGTTTCGGATCTACCCTGACAGGATCAGCCTTAAAATGGCTGTTAAACGTACCTCCTCACTCAATTACTTCGTTTGCTCATTTAGTTAATTTATTTAATAGTCAGTTTTCTTGCAGCCGAAGTTTTGAGAAACTAACCAGTGATCTTTACAGGATAACTCAAGGACCTCAGGAATCCTTGAGGGATTATGTGAACAAGTTTAGTCGGGAATCCTTGGATATCCCACATCTTGATGTTGCGACAGCTGTGCAGGCTTTTAAGTTGGGGTTACAAAAGGATTCTCAGTTTTATCAGGATCTTGTAATGAATCCCTGCAGGACTCTTGATGAAGCTCGTAACAGGGCCTTGAGATATATTCGCTTGGAAGATGACAAACAGATGCAAGAGAGAATGAATTCTACCTTAACATATGAATCAACCAACAGGAAATCAGAATCCTCGTATAAACCATACCGCTCTAAGCCATATGGCAGAAATGACAACAAGAAAGTGAACGCTGTTGAAGACGAGGATCCTGGAGAATATCCTGAATTATCTTAATACTGCTTTTCTGTTAACATACCGGAGTTAATGTATGCTATGCAGGGTTTAGGAGACAAAGCCATGTGGCCTCGAAAGAATCAACAAAAAGCTGATTGGAAGGATAAATCCAAATGGTGTGCCTTCCATGAAGATTTCAGACATGTGACCGAGGATTGCATTGCTCTAAGGAAAGAAATAAGCTACCTGTTGAGCAAGGGGTATCTGAAGGATTTGCTGGGAAGAAAGAAGAATAAAGGGCAGGATCCTGAGAAGGATCCTAAACGAGCAGTGTCACCCCCAGCAGATGCCAAAATAATTAACTTTATTTCAGGAGGATCCGACATTTGTGGGACTTCGTATTCTGCGGCCAAGAGACATGCAAAGTAGGCTAAGACTAAAAGGGGAGACAAACCAGCCAGGATGACTACCCTTACAACTGATAAAGTGATCACTTTCGACAGTGATGACAGGGATACTGTCCAGGATCCTCACCATGATGCTCTCGTAATAACATTGTATGTTGCTAACCATTTTGTACGCAGGATATTAGTGGACAATGGTAGCTCTGTCAACATAATTCAGCTGGAAACATTAAAGAGGATGAATGTATCTCCGATGGACATTACTTCAAAGTCCACTGTGCTCGTTGGTTTCAGTGGAGAAGCTAGGAATACCGTAGGGGAGATAAAGTTACCAGTATATGTTGAAGGGGTCAACTCGATACAACGCTTCTGCGTGATGGACTCCCTATCCTGCTATAACATCATACTAGGCAGGCCATGGATCCATGACATGAAGGCTGTGCCATCGACTTATCATCAGTGCATCAAGATCCCTACCCCTTGGGGGGTTGTCAAAGTTGATAGTGATCAGCAGGAGGAGAAGGAATGCTACTCATCCTCAATGAAATCCTCAACCAAGCCTAATGCAACATAGCAATTAAAGATGCGGGCCCAGGATATCAGGGAGGCTTCAGAGCAGGATGTAAAGAAAGTTATCCTGGATCAGGATAATCCGGATATCTCGGTGCTCGTAGGAACCAATATCCCTCAGGATATTGAAAATTAATTGACTAACTTTTTGAAATGCAGGATGTCAACATTCGCATGGAAGCACGAGGATATGACAGGTATTTCCAAGGATATTATAACACATAAACTTGGTATTGACAGGTCATTCAAGCCGGTCCAACAAAAGAGAAGGAAATTTGCTCCAGAGCGAAATGCGATCATCCAAGAGGAAGTTGAAAGACTACTAAGAAGCAAGATGATTAGAGAAGTGAAGTTTCCTAGATGGCTTGCGAATGTAGTCGTGGTACAAAAGAAAAATGGGAAATGGAGAGTTTGTGTAGACTACACAGACTTAAACAAAGCATGTCCCAAAGACCCGTTTCCTCTGCCTCATATTGATTCAATGGTAGATGCTACCGCCGGCCACGAGATGTTAACCTTCATGGATGCATCGTCAGGATTTCAGCAAATCCAAATGGAACCCTCTGATCAGGAGGATACTGCTTTGATGACACCCACATGTATTTATTGTTATACTTCTATGCCCTTTGGTTTGAAAAATGCAGGTGCGACATACCAGAGGTTGGTAAACATGATGTTTAAAAACAAGCTGGGGGACACCATGGAGGTATATATTAACGATATGGTGGTGAAATCTAAAAAGGCGGAGGATCATCTCCAGGATATTAAGGGAGCGTTTGATATCCTGGATCAATATAACATGAAACTGAATCCGGCTAAGTGCCATTTCGGAGTGGGGGTAGGAAAGTTTCTAGGATATATGGTGACCAAAAGAGGCATAGAGGCAAGCCCGGAGCAGATCAAAGCTATCCTGGATATAAAATCACCTTCGAATATGAAGGATGTCCAACGGTTAACCGGCCGGGTAGCAGTATTGAACAGATTTATTTCAAGATCCTCGGAAAAATGCAAGGATTTTTATGATATCCTCAAGAAGAATAAGAAGTTTGAATGGGGAGCAAAGCATGAAGCAGCCTTGCAGGATTTGAAGCAGTATCTTTCAACCGCACCCTTATTAATGAAGCCAGAGGATGGCGAACCATTATCCCTGTATCTTGCAGTATCAGGGAATGCAGTAAGTGTTGTCCTTGTAAAGGATCTTGAAGGTCAGTAGTATCCTGTCTATTATGTTAGTAAAAGTTTATTAGATGCTGAAACTAGATATTCTCATCTAGAAAAATTGATATTAGCCCTAGTTATGGCATCAACGAAACTTAGACATTATTTTGAGACACATAGGATTCATGTTAAAACCAATTATCCTGTTAAAAACGTGCTTAGGAAACCCGAGATGTCGGGTAGGATGGCTAAGTGGTCAGTGAAATTAAGTGCTTATGACTTAGTATATGAGCCTAGAAATGCCATAAAGTCTCAGGCTTTAGCTGACTTTGTGGCTGATTTCAGTAGTGACATTCAAAATGAAGTAGACTTAGAAGTACAACAGCTAGGAGAAAACTTAGAATGCTGGACATTGTATATTGATGGTGCATCTAACGTAAGAGGTGTAGGTCTAGGTATACTACTAAAATCGCCACAGGGGGACATATTACCCCAGGCTATTAGGTGTGAATTTCCTGCTACTAATAATGAGGCAGAATATGAAGCTTTGATTGCAGGATTGGAGTTGGCTAAAAATATGAATATTAGATGTTTACAAGTATATGTTGATTCCCTGTTGATTACTAACCATTTCAATGGATCTTATGCAGTAAAAGGTGAAAAGTTAGCTGAATATCTCGAAACTCTCAAAAAATTAGCAGGACACTTCGATATTTTTACACTTGAACAGGTACCAAGAGAGGAAAATGCTGAAGCTGATGCCTTGGCAAATCTGGGATCATCGGTCAGGATACCGGAAGGAACCCGAATACCAATATTACATATCCTATATCCTGCGACGAATCCTCAGGATAAGGAAGTAATAAGTATTCAGGATCCTGATGATGAGTATCCCGAGGAGAATCCTAAGTCCTGGACGGCTCCAATCATGAGATATCTCAAGGAAGGACACATCCCAAAGAATGAGAATCCTAAGGCCTTTAGAATGAAGGTATCACGATTCACTATTATAAATGACGTTTTGTATAAGAAATCTCTTGCAGGACCATATCTGAGGTGTTTGGAGGATCCCGAAACCAAAGAAGTGCTTCAGGATATACACGAAGGGGATTGTGGTAACCATACTGGGGGCAGGTCGTTATTCTCAAAAGTATTAAGGACAGGATATTATTGGCCGACGATGAGAAAAGATGCCACAGAATATGCTCGAAGATGTGACGCATGTCAAAGACATAGTAACATATTACATCAGCCTGCTGAACCGCTGTATCCTATCGTTTCCCCTTGCCGTTTATGAAATGGGGTATGGATATTGTTTTGGTCAAAAAATCTGATGAGGATATTGCAACCAAACTCTATGTTATGGGGGTATGATGCTGATTATGTAATAGCGATGAGGATCACTTCAATGTAGATTTGCACAAACAACACAAGGATTTATACGGGGAAAAAGCCCTTGATCAAGAGTTGATCTCCGGCACAAAAAACCCCGGGTGATGGAAACTACCGATCACCAAGCTCTAATAAATGATTAAATGTTTACAACTTCGGATAGTAACGAGCTAGGTACAAGGATCACTACGGTGAAATGTGTAAAAAGTGTATGAGATTGCTAAGTGTTTGAACGAGAGCTTGTATGAGCGTTTGTACTAGTGTGTGTAACTGAGAAATGACTAAGTGTTTTCTACCAGCTCGTTACTCCCTTTTTAAAATAGAAATAACCACCTAAACTAACTATCCGACTTTCGTGCCAAGCCTCCACGTTCTCCATAACGTCTATTTTTGGTCAAGCACGTGCAGAATAGTTTAGGAATATTCTCCAGGAATGTCGCTAAGACTTGGTCAAGCTTGTTATACCTGCGAGATGCTACAAAACATAAGTAAACAATCGTCAGTACGAGGATCCTTAAAGTGATCCATGATCCTGATCCTAAAGCCCTTCTGAGGATCACCACCTGTCACAGAAGTAAGGATCACTAATTAGGATAACGAATAAGGATCACTAATTGTTAGAAAATCCTCCCCTAACAATTGCCCCCAAAATATAAGGAGTAATTTGTAAAATTGACGAGTTATATTTTCTTGATCTTATCCGTAACTAACTAACGGATATATAGCCGTTAAAATAGAACTAGCCGTTGCGATGATGATGTCACGAAAGTGACAATCCTGCAGAATCATAATTATAAATAGAGATATAGATAGGATCATTATGCATTCAAATTCGAAAGAGACTCCCTTTAAATTCTCAGTCGACGAACAACCAGGTAATTCTTTCTCCTCTTCCTTCCTTCTTACTCTGTTTCTCTATCTTTATCTCGGTCACTTCGAAAATGTTGCTCCGAAGTTCACCGGGCAAGGATCACCCAAAGAACAGTCCTCCGAAAAACCAGGGGATCATTGAAGATTCCATTAAAGAACGCTGCTGCTTCAATGATGCTCAGATAGATAGGATTCGCCACTGCTTTCCGGCGAACACCGAATTCAGGCCTTTTGACCCCAATGCCTTAAGCGATCATATCTCCGATAAGTGGGTTGCTTTCCCCGTCACTCCTTTCACCATAGGCTATACATATCCTTTTCCAGCCTTCACCCAATCTTTCTTCTCCCTAACCGGCATCTCTTATATCCAAGCCATGCCGATGATTTGGAGGGTTTTGCACACCCTTGAAAGGATCATCGATCAGGAGGGAATAGATCTAGGCATGGCAGAGCTGGGAGAACTGTATGATCTTACCACCTTTGGCTCTCACCGTTATTTGTTCAAACGTAAACCTGGTGAAGAACACCCGATCTTCAAAGCCACCAAGAATGATGCTAATTGGAAGCGGCGCTTCTTTTTTATCAAGAGAGATTCCATCCAGGATGGAAAGGATCTTCCTAAAAAATGGGCTACCCATGGTAGGATGGAGGATCCTGAGAAGGATCACCAGGAACTTTCTTTTGATGTAAGGATAACTGATATTTTTTGTTTTCTTGTTATGCAGCTATCACCGTTTCACACCTCAAACTGTCCCCTGCTGCTAAGGAAAGGCTCCTTGCTTTCAAGAGACTTGATCCTGAGACAAGAACTTTCAAGACAACAACCCAAGATTCACAGGAGGTATCCTCAGGCTCTGTCACAATGTCAAGTAAGTATCCTTGTTTAAAATTTAAATATATAGTGAAATATGAACTAGGAAAAGATACTTATCTTGTTTTAATTGTGTAGGTGCTGGAAAATCTGCCAAGCCTGTATCCCAATTCAACACGGCTGACCTTGATGTCGTACGATCCAGGAAGAAGAGATCCACCACCAGTCCTAGCATCTCCATTCCAAAGGCACCCACTAAAGGAAAGGGTGTCAAGAAGAGGAAAACTTCTGATGCTGAGGATCTTCAAGGCCTACCACTGATCCGCCACCAGTTCCTTGAATACTTCAATGAAGTAAGGATCCTTAATTCTGCCTTGGTATCCTACTCGTATGAGGATCACCTGGTCTTGAACTGCTTTTATCCTTTTCTTTTGCAGAAATTTGCTGAGATTGAGGATTACGTGGGCCACGTTGAGGATCAAGATAAAAAGATTGCCGACCTCCAACAGGTTGCCGTGCTCAAGGATCTTGCACTTGCTGATGCTCGGAAGGAACTCCTAGATGAGAAGACTAAGACAGCCAAACTTCTGATCGACCTTGACTATGAGAAGCATGACCTCATTGAAAATGCTAAGGTCTCTGCCGCCATTACGATGTACCAGACAAAATTGAAGATGGCCCAGGAAGCTCAAGATCCTAGCTTTGATAAAAACAGCTGGGATGTTGAGGGTTGGAAGGCAAGGTTGGCTGATCTTGAGGATGACGAGGAGGAGGCTACTGAGGTCTTGGCGATTGAAGCAAGTGGCAGTGGGAAGGATCAGGTGAAAGATACCGCAGCTGGAGGAGAAGAGGATGCAGCAAAGGTGTAGGCTGCACAATTGGGCGATGATGGATATATGTGCCAAGGCCGGAGCCCAATTTTTTAGTTTGATGGTTGTGATGTTTAAAACAATTTCATGGTTTGTACTTTGAACAATAGGTTTTAGGATTAAGGATCATGTATGATCCTTTGGACAATAGGCAGGATTGCAATTGGTGGAGGAATCCTCTGTTTGGGGGATGAAGCCATTGTGATCCTGCCGCCTTTATATTCCTGCACTACTTTTGAACTCATTATCATGGACACCCTTTACCTACCCCAGCGGACGGGCCACGTTTTGCTGGTAGAAGCTCGGGTAGGTAATTTTGACAACCTTTAAAGGGTTAGCCTTATGTTAATAAATAAAAACTTAACCTTTTGTCGCTTATCTTGTGTTGTTATCCCTTTTAGTATGTTACTTTCCAACTGTTGTAATGTTCATTCTGTTTATATTTATCAAGCCTTGAAAAATTAGAAAAGATATCCAGAAAGTTTAGGATATGATCAAGGATCACATATCCCATAACCGATAAGTTCTAAAAAGTGATATAGTTTAAGAAACACAAGTTCAGTTGTCAAGTATAGGGGTTATTCAGGAGAATAATGAATAAAATCAAAAGAGTTAAGGATCATACCTGAGGATCCAAGTTAGAATCCTAACCATAATAAGGATAACTATAAGATAAACCTTAGAGTGAAATAAGGATCAAGGATCCCTAGCTGCCTATCTTCAAGGACCTGAAATAGAGCATAACTTGGGACTAAGCCGATATAAGAAAAGAGTTAGCAACTGGGGACAAGCCCAAGGATAACTGGGGACAAGCCCAAGGATAACTGGGGACAAGCCCAAGGATAACTAGGGACAAGCCCAAGGATCGTATGTAAACTGGAGTATGGCCCTATCTGGCGACTATCCAAACTTGGTGACATGAAGATGCCAAAACCTTAGCTAACGTGAAAACGTTAGAAACCTTAGCTAACGTGAAAACGTTAGAAACCTTATGAACGGATGTATGGTACGTCTACCATTATACGTAGGATCCTAAGCATAGCCAGGACAATGGAATTATCAGCCCCTAGAACGAGTACTGGTCCCAAAGCCTTGAACTACACCAGGATCATCGTGCGCTACAGGCGGAATCTGGGGACAAGCCCAAATAACTGGGGTTAAACCCAAAAGACGGATTGCTTCTGTGGATAACCAACGTTGAGCTAAAGATACCTGAACTTTCAAAACTTGAACTCACGTGAGAGATGGATAAAGGATACATGATCCTTATCCTTATATGAGAAAATAAAGAAATGAAATAGTTCAAGATTAGGATATTACCTGAGTAAGGATCACCGATACTTTGAGGATCCTTTAAGGATATCCCTATCGTGAGGATCACCTATGCCATAAGGATCCTGCTTACATGAAATATTTCTTCAAGTGGACAGCATTCCAAGCTCTTGGTAGCAAATCACCTTCCATGGTTAGCAATCTATATGCCCCCTTTCCTGCTTCAGCTTCAATCAAATAAGGGCCTTCCCATTTTGGAGCCAATTTTCCATCAACAGGATTGGTGGTATTCTGAAATGCTTTCCTTAACACCATATCTCCAACTTGAAACCTCCTGATCCTGACATTTTTGTTGTAAGCACCAGCCATTCTTTGTTGATAACTGGCCATCCTTATCCTAGCCATATCCCTGATTTCTTCAATAGTATCCAGGTCTTGAGCCAAGTTCTTATCATTCTCCTCAGGATCACGGGTACTTGTTCTAGCAGTTGGAACCACCATTTCTGTTGGGATCACTGATTCTGCCCCAAACACCAAAGAGAATGGTGTTTGACCAGTAGCATTCTTGGGGGTTGTCCTATCAGCCCAAAGCACATAGGGTAGTTCTTCTGCCCATTTCCCTTTCTTGGATCCAAGCTTTTTCTTCAAATTGTTGATGATGATCTTGTTGGATGATTCTGCTTGGCCATTAGCTTGTGGGTGGACTGGTGTTGATGTTATCATCCTAATCCCCCAGCTAGTTATAATATTTCTTTTAATGAAGGATATAACTTCCTTTTCTCTGACTTGGGCAAAAGCTTCAGCCTCTATCCACTTGGAGAAGTAATCAGTCATAGCTAACATGAATACTTTCCCACCAGGTGCCTTAGGGAGCTTTCCAACTATATCCATACCCCATCTCATAAATGGCCAAGAGGAGGATATAGGATGCAATAATTCAGCTGGTTGATGAAGGATATTGCTGTGTCTCTGGCAAGGATCACATCTTCTGGCATACTCCACAGCATCTTTCTTCATGGTTGGCCAGTAGTATCCTGTCCTCAGGATCCTTGAGAATAAAGCCCTGCCCCCAGTGTGTTTTCCACAATCTCCTTCATGGAAGTCTTTTAAAACTTCTTGAACTTCAGGATCCTCAATGCATCTCAAGTATGGTCCTGCAAGAGATCGTCTATACAACATATTATTTATAATTGTGAATTGAGATACCTTAGATTTGAAAGCCCTAGGGTTTTCTCCTGTAGGAATCTCTCCATGTTGTAAGTATCTCATAATTGGTGAGATCCATGATCCTGATCCTGAATAGGATTGAGTATCCTCACTAGGGATAACTGCAGAATCATTTCCTATCTCCATAGTCTGGTGATCCTCGATAGCCGGGGTCAGGATATGGATAATAGGAATCTTGATATCCTCTGGGATCTTCAAAGATGATCCTAAGTTAGCCAATGCATCAGCTTCTGTATTTTCTTCCCTTGGTACCTGTGACAAACTAAAGGAAACAAAAGAGAGTGCCAAACTTTTGACTATCTCCAAATACTTGGTTAGCTTTTCACCTTTAACAGAATATGATCCATTAAAGTGGTTTGTAATCAACAAAGAATCTACGTGTACCTCAAGATACCTGATCCCCATATGCTTTGCAATTTGTAAACCAGCAATTAGGGCTTCATATTCAGCCTCATTGTTAGTGGTTTGGAATTCACAAGCTATAGAATGGGGTATTATGTCCCCCTGTGGCGATTTTAGTAGTATTCCAAGTCCTGTGCCTTTGATATTTGAGGATCCATCAGTATAAAGTATCCAAGGATCCTTGGTCTCTTCTAGCTGCTGGACTTCTAGCTCAGCTTCTTCTTGTAAATCACTACTGAAATCAGCCACAAAGTCAGCTAATGCTTGGGATTTGATGGTTGTCCTAGGCTCATATCTTATATCATATGCACTTAGCTTCACTGCCCACTTAGCCATCCTTCCTGACATATCTGGTCTCCTGAGGACATTCTTAATTGGAAAATTAGTTTTAACAATGATAACATGAGTTTCAAAATAATGTCTTAGCTTGGTAGATGCCATAATTAATGCAAGAATAAGCTTTTCAAGGTGTGAGTACCTGGATTCGGCATCAAGTAAACTTTTACTTACATAATAGACAGGATGTTGTGTACCTTGATGATCCTTAACAAGGACCGCACTTACTGCTTTTGAGGATACTGCAAGATACAAGGATAACACATCACCTTTTTCTGGTTTCATCAAAGCCGGGGCCAAGGATAGGTAATCTTTGAGGGCTTTTAAAGCATTTTCATGCTTCTCCGTCCACTCAAATTTCTTGTTCTTCCTTAGGATATCATAGAATTCTTTACACTTCTCGGAGGACTTGGATATAAATCTGTTCAAGGCTGCTATCCTTCCTGTTAGCCTTTGAACATCCTTAGCATTGACCGGAGATTTGATATTCACTATTGCTTTGATTTGTTCCGGGCTAGCTTCGATGCCTCTCTTTGTCACCATATATCCTAAGAATTTACCTGCTTTAACACCAAAGTGATATTTTGAAGGATTAAGTTTCATGTTATATTTGTCAAGGATATCGAATGCTTCCTCCAAGTCTCTTAGGTGATCCTCAGCTTTTAAGGATTTTACCACCATATCATCTATGTAAACCTCCATAGTTTGTCCAATCTGATCCTTGAACATCATATTCACCAGCCTTTGATATGTTGCACCTGCATTTCTTAATCCGAACGGCATAGCAATATAGCAGTATATACCAGTTGGAGTCATGAAGGCTGTATCCTCTTGGTCGGATGGTTCCATTTGGATTTGTTGGAATCCAGATGAAGCATCCATAAAAGTTAACAGTTCATGACCCGCAGTTGCATCCACCATGGAGTCAATGTGGGGTAAAGGGAAAGGATCCTTGGGACATGCCTTATTTAAATCGGTAAAGTCGACACATACCCTCCACTTTCCGTTTTTCTTTTGAACAACAACCACATTGGCCAACCATCTTGGATACTTGACCTCTCTAATCATACCTGTTTTGGTCAAAAATTACCGAAGTAATTAAGTGATCAAATTAGTTAAGTGAGGTAGTGTGCTAGAAGTAAGTGTCAAAAATGTGTTGATTAAATTACTTGCAAAAACAGTTTCAGGATACGGCTCGGGATATTGAGCTGTATCGATGATCAAACAATGAGCAAATAATGAGCAAAAAGTAAAGTAAATGACACGAGATGTACGAGGAAAGCCCTTGATCAATCTAGATCGCCGGCATAAAACCTCGGGAGCTGACAATCGCAGCTGCCTTGTTCTTCAATTGCTTCAAAAATCAGGATACAGTGCAGGATGTGGTACGGATCGACTAAGTGTTACAACGAAAATGAAATACAAGTGTGGTGTTTGCAATTAGCTAGAGTGTGATTGTGTTCGAGAGTGTAAGTGTGAAACGATGTGTTCTAAGCTGATCCGACCTCATCTATTTATAGTAAAGATAAAATAACTAACTACCCTAAACTTGCGGGATCCACCGAATATTCCTTCTTGGAACGTTGTAGAGCTGGTCTTTCGGGCTCAACGTCTCTTTCTCAACAAATTCGTCCGAGTCTTGAGGAGAAGAAGTCCTCTTGACCGTTAGCAAGCCTCTGCCCTTAACCTGCACGTGGTTAATTCAATAAGCCTCAGGATATCGCCCAAGATGTCAGCAATATCCTCTTCCAGCATCCTGATCACAAATAAACAAACAAAGGCAGGATATTGGTCAGGATACATATGTTAAGAAAATGACCCCTAACAATTGTCCCCAAATATATCAGTTGGGATACCAATCCAACGGATATATTTCAAAAACCTTATCCCACAACTCTAGGCATTTAAAATGAAGCAACGGTCAAGATTACATCATAACTTCCAACGCATTTTTTACTCCATGGAGATCCACAATGCCCCTATATCTTCTCTTTTCTTGTTTGAAAAGCAGATATCTTCAACAGACCCTTCAGGTAATTCTCCATTTTTGACTTTCTTCCTATCAATTTACTTCATCTTTCTAGCAATGGCCGCCGAAACCTTCACCCAGCAGAATCTTCTCAAAAATCCCGAGAAGGAGATCTGCGCCTTTGACAACGCAGATATTGCAGCTTTAAGAGCCTCCGGCGCTTTCCCTGACAGCACAGTCTTTAGGCCATTTGATCGGTCAATCCGATCGGATGTTTCTTCTACCGAATGGATCTGTTTTCCAGCATATCCTTTTTCACTAGGCCTTCGATACCCCTTCCCAGAATTTATGATGCAATTCTTTCGTATTACTGGCATCTCTTTTGCTCAAACCATGCCCATGGTTTGGAGAGTACTAATTGTACTCAACCAAATCAAAAACCTCCATTGTTCTGACCTCTGCATCGAGGATCTACCTATTGCTTATCGCCTCCGGTCCCACGGCTCTAGCCGGTTCTTGCTTTTTTCAACCTCCAGCAAACCCCTGATTCTCAAAGCCACCAAAAACGAAGACGGATGGCAACGCAAATTCTTCTTTGTCAAACGAGATTCCATTGCTGAGGGTGCCAACCTTCCGGTGGAGTGGTTAACCACCGGTAGGATCATAGATATCCTTATAGACAATTTAATTGTTATCCCCTATTAATATTCTTCTTTTTGACCTTTATGCAGTGAACTTTAAGGAAGTCGCTCCTCCTACCGCTGAGTCAGAAGAGAGAATCAATACCGTTTACCGGTTACCTGCAATAGACAGGACTTTTACCACACACGTTCCAAGTTCAAGTCAGTACTCATCATCCGAGATGTCTGGTAAGAATTCCTTTCAGAATAATTAGTCAAAACAATATAATGATAAAGAGTAAAACTTTTCCCTTTACACAGCACCAGCTAAGATCCCTGAAGTCTTTGATCTTGACGAACTGGATAGCTATTCCGACCAGATCCAGGTCAAGAAAGAACCTGGCTCCAAGACCACTGCTACATCCAAACCCAGCAGCTCCAAAGCCATCATCATTCCTAAACCTTCACCGGCTACCAAACCTCGGAGTTCGAGTTCCCGCAAAAGGAAAGAACCCGATTCCCCTGTCGTTTCTGACACATTTCCTTATGAAAAGCATGGATTCATCGAAGCCAGCGGTTTTATGACTTCTTTTCTCAACCAGGTTAGTATCTTTATACCATATCCTGCAATTTAGACTATTTTCAAAGACTTAATAATAATATTGATCCCTGTCCTTTTACCTTTGCAGGGTCTTGAGCGTTTGGTTCACTTATATCAAGAATCCTGCAAGCTTAACAAAACACTTGAATCCAAGCTAAAGGAAGCAGAAATCACAATTTCAGACCAAGGCATGATCGCGGCCGCCAAGTCTCGTCACTACGAAGAGAAATACAAAGCTATGACCCAGGAACACCAAGTTGCTCTTAACAAGGCTACTCTTCAAGCCCAAGCCGATCTGGAAGCTGCCCATGTGCAGTACGAACGGGATATGGTCAGTTACCGAGAAAGCCTCAAAAGTTCCGTCGTCATTTCTCTTCTCCAGGCTAGGTTGAAGATGGCTCACGAAGCCAAAACATTAGGCTTCGAATGCCCTTCTTGGGATGTTGGAGCCTGGGAGACCAAGCTGAAGAATCTTGGCGGTACCTCTTCCAAATCAACTGTCGATGATCCTTCTAAAGCAGTTGAAAAGGCAATCGATGCTGACAAGGATGCTGAGGCGGATCCCAAAATGGATGCTGCTGAAACCGCTATGGAGCAAGAAGGCACTACCCCCTAGAGCTTATTTTCATTCGAACAATTTTATGTCTTTATGAACAATTTTCATTTCTATCTCTAAACAATTTGATAACCGAAGGCGGATGGGTCCTGGGTTTCAGGATGAAACCTTCGGTTATCAACCAGTATTGATCGCTTTAAGAATAATTTCATCTTTTGACTTTTCTTTCTGTTACTTTGCATTGTTTAGTGTAAGTCTTAGCTTTGTAAAAATTTCATACTGTTATTTTGCAAAATATCCTGACCAGTATGCTTAGAAACATACTGCAGAAGCCTTTTAAATGGATGTTCTAGACGTTCTTTCAATTTTATAAAAATTTCTTTAGAAAGTAAGAAATAGTTTATCTCCTCAAAACCAAGTTTTGATGATGATCAAAGTTCCAAGCCAATACCAGTTTCAAACATCCTAATCAAATATCCTTAAAAGGACTTTGAGGATATATGTCAAGATACTTAACATGATGTTACTAGAAATTTAAATGAGGCTTACAAAGGAAAAATCATACCAGACATAGGATATAAACCTATTACCGAACTTCAATCCCTTTGCAACTCTTCCATTGAAGATGTCCCCAGTGCAAGGTACTTAATGCATTAGTCGCAAACTTCATTCTTTTAGCCTTACACCACCATCTTGGCAGGGATGTCCCCTGTGTACAATGTCTTCAAGTATCTTAGAAATCTATTTAATGTCAGTTTCCATGGCATAAGCAATTTTTCTCGTCCCGAGGGTATAACCCAAGGATGTACTGGAGATAAATCCTTTGTATCCTGGGGAAAATCCCAATTTTTCATGCGCTACAGGCGGGAGTGTATAAACTCCAAGACTTAGAAAGGTGAAAACCTTTAAACCTTAGAGAGTATGAAAATACCCTTTCGTGAGAGAGGGTGATCAATCCTCATATACCGTTAGGATTCAGGATATAGCCATTGGTAACGAAATTGTCAGCCACTTTTACATGGACTGGTCCCGCCACCTTGAACTATCCCTGAATAACTTGCGCTCCAGGCGGGGTGTTTAAACCCAATTCGGAAGAAAGGTGAATACCTTTAAACCTGTGAAGGGATCAGTATCCCTTAAACGTGAGAGAGGGGGCCAATCCTCTAATCTTCTGAGTTATCCCGAGTGCATATTCTGGAGCTATATCCTGAAACATATCTTGCAAAACAAATGTAAACTAAGGTGGGTGTTAGCTTGGCTAACACCCCTCCGATGCTTAAGTCAATATCAGGTTATAAAGAACAAATTTCACCAAACATATTTAAAAGAAGTAAGAATTCATACCATCTTGAGTTAGAAATTAAATTCTAGACTCACTTGAAATAGAGCTTGAGGTGTATAGCATTCCAAGATCTCGGTAGCATATCTCCCTCCATATTCTTGAGTCTATATGCTCCTTTCCCTGCTTCTGATTCAACTTCATATGGTCCTTCCCATTTTGGAGCTAATTTGCCGTCGGCAGGATTAGTAGTATTTTGGAAAGCCTTTCTTAATACCCAATCTCCAACCTTGAATCTTCTGGTTCTAATATTCTTGTTATATGCCCTGGATATTCTCTGTTGATATGCTGCCATCCTTAGCCTTGCCGCATCTCTCTTTTCATCTATAGTGTCTAAATCCTGACTCAAGGCTTCAGGATTCTTCTCAGGATCACTTAAGATAGATCTTGCAGTAGGTATTGTCATCTCCGTTGGAATCACTGCTTCTACTCCAAACACCAATGAAAATGGGGTTTGACCTGTTGCATTCTTTATCGTTGTCCTGTCAGCCCATAAAACAAAGGGTAATTCTTCTGCCCATCTTCCTTTTTTGGCTCCAAGCCTTTTCTTTAAGTTATTGACAATTATCTTGTTAGAGGATTCTGCTTGTCCATTTGCTTGAGGATGTACCGGAGTAGATGTGATCATTTTGATTCCCCAACTCTTGCAAAAGTCTGTAGTCCTCTTACTTATGAACTGAGAACCATTGTCACAGATTATCTCAGCTGGTACTCCAAATCTGGTCAGGATATTCCTCTTTATGAAGGATACTACTTCTTGGTCTCTAACTTGAACAAATGCTTCAGCTTCAACCCACTTAGAGAAATAATCCGTCATTGCTAGCATAAAGACTTTTCCTCCCGGAGCTTTTGGTAGCTTTCCCACTATATCCATCCCCCACTTCATAAATGGCCAAGGGGAAACAATAGGATATAATGGTTCAGCCGGTTGATGCAGTATGTTACTATGTCTTTGACATGAGTCACATTTTCGAGCATATTCTGCGGCATCTTTTCTCATTGTTGGCCAATAATATCCTGTTCTTAATATTTTTGAGAATAACGATCTGCCCCCAGCATGGTTACCACAATCCCCTTCATGTATATCCTGAAGGACTTCTTTGGCTTCAAGATCCTCCAAGCATCTCAAATACGGTCCTGCAAAAGATTTCTTGTATAAAATATTTTTTATAATAGTGAACCGTGATACCTTCATCCTAAATGCCTTAGGATTTTCATTTCCAGGGATGTGTCCTTCTTTGAGATATCTCATGATTGGAGCCGTCCAGGATTTAGGATCCTCCTCAGGATATTCTGCTCCAGGATTCTGTATACTAGTTACTTCTTTATCCTGAGGATTCGTTGCAGGATATAAGACATGTAATATTGGTATTTGCGTCCCTTCAGGTATCCTGATCGATGATCCCAAATTTGCTAGGGCATCCGCTTCAGCATTATCTTCCCTTGGTACCTGTTCAAGTATAAAAACATCGAAATATCCTGCTAATTTTTTGAGAATATCGAGATATTCGATTAATTTCTCACCCTTAACTGCATAGGATCCATTAAAATGGTTAGTAATTAACAAAGAGTCAACATACACTTGCAAATTTTTGATACTCATGCTCTTAGCCAACTCTAATCCTGCAATTAAAGCCTCATACTCTGCTTCATTATTAGTAGCAGGAAATTCACACCTAATAGCCTGGGGTAATATGTCCCCCTGTGGAGATTTTAGTAGTATTCCTAATCCTACTCCTCTTACATTAGATGCACCATCAGTATATAATGTCCAGGATCCTGAGGATTCTCCTAGCTGTTGAACTTCTAGATCTACCTCATCCTGAATGTCACTACTAAAGTCAGCCACAAAGTCAGCTAAAGCCTGAGACTTTATGGCATTCCTAGGTTCATATACTAAATCATAAGCACTTAACTTTACTGACCACTTGGCCATCCTGCCTGACATCTCTGGTTTCCTAAGCACATTTTTAATAGGATAGTTTGTTTTAACATGTATCCTATGTGTCTCGAAATAATGCCTAAGTTTCGTTGATGCCATAATTAATGCTAGTATCAATTTTTCTAAATGAGAATACCTAGTTTCAGCATCTAACAAACTTTTACTAACATAATAAACAGGATACTGCTGACCTTCATGGTCTTTTATAAGAACGGCACTTACAGCATTCCCTGATACAGCAAGGTACAGGGATAGTGGTTCACCGTTTTCCGGCTTCATCAATAGAGGTGCGGTTGAGAGATACCGTTTCAAATCCTGTAGAGCTGCTTCATGCTTTTCCCCCCATTCGAATCTTTTGTTCTTCTTTAGGATATCATAGAAGTCTTTGCATTTCTCTGAGGATCTTGAGATAAATCTGTTTAGAGCTGCTACTCGGCCTGTTAATCTTTGTACATCCTTCATATTCGAGGGTGATTTTATATCCAGGATAGCTTTGATCTGCTCCGGGCTTGCCTCTATCCCCCTTTTCGTCACCATATACCCAAGAAACTTTCCTGCCCCTACTCCGAAATGGCATTTAGCAGGATTCAGCTTCATGTTGTATTGATCCAGGATATCAGATGCTCCTTTAATATCCTGAAGGTGATCCTGAGCTTTCTTTGATTTTACCACCATATCGTCAATGTACACCTCCATGGTGTCCCCCAGTTTGTCTTTAAACATCATGTTTACCAATCTTTGGTATGTTGCACCTGCATTTTTCAAACCAAAAGGCATAGGTGTATAACAGTAAATACCTGTTGGCGTCATGAAGGCGGTATCCTCCTGGTCAGAAGGCTTCATTTGGATCTGTTGAAATCCTGAGGATGCGTCCATGAAGGTCAGCATTTCATGCCCGGCAGTGGCATCTACCATTGCATCAATATGGGGAAGAGGAAATGGGTCTTTAGGACAAGCTTTGTTCAAGTCTGTGTAGTCTACACAAACTCTCCATTTCCCATTCTTCTTCTGTACTACAACCACGTTTGCTAGCCACCTTGGGAACTTAACCTCTCTGATCATTCTTGACTTTAATAATCTTTCAACTTCCTCCTGGATAATCGTGTTCCGCTCAGGAGCAAATTTCCTTCTTTTTTGTTGCACAGGCTTGAATAATTTATCAATTCCAAGCTTGTGAGTGATAATATCTTTGGATATGCCTGTCATATCCTCATGCTTCCATGCAAATGTAGACATCCTGCATTTCAAAAAGTTAATTAATTGTTCCTCAATATCCTGAGGGATATTGGTCCCTACGAGCACCGAAATATCGGGGTTATCCTGGTCCAGGATAACTTTCTTCACATCCTGCTCCGGATCCTCCACGATATCCTGGGCCCGCGTCTTTAATTGCTATGCTGCACTAGTTTTGGCTGAGGATTTCATCGAGGATGAGTAGCATTCTTTCGCCTCCTGCTGATCGCTATCAACTTTAACAACTCCCCAAGGGGTAGGTATCTTGATGCATTGGTGATATGTTGATGGCACGGCCTTCATATCGTGAATCCATGGTCTTCCCAGGATAATGTTATAGCAGGATAGAGAGTCCATCACACAGAAACGTTGTATCGAGTTGACTCCTTCAATGTATAGCGGCAACTTTATCTCTCCCACTGTGTTTCTGGCCTCTCCGCTGAACCCAACAAGCACGGTGGACTTCGAAGTTATATCCATTGGAGATACATTCATTCTTTTAAGTGTCTCTAGCTGGATTATGTTGACGGAGCTGCCATTATCAACCAATATCCTGCGTACAAAATGGTTAGCCACATATAACGTTATTACCAGAGCATCATGGTGAGGATCCTGGACAGTATCCCTGTCATCAGCATCAAATGTGATCACTTTGTCAGTTGTGAGTGTAGTCATCCTGACAGGTTTGTCTCCCCTTTCGGCTTTGGCTTCCTTTGCATGTCTCTTTGCTGCCGAATACGAAGTTCCACAAATGTCGGATCCCCCCGAAATGAAGTTGATTATCTTGGCATCCGCGGGAGGTGATGCTGCTCGTTCAGGATCCTTCTCAGTATCCTGACCCTTATTCTTCTTTTTTCCTAAGAGATCTTTCAGATATCCCTTGCTCAGAAGGTAGCTTATTTCTTTCCTTAAAGCAATGCAATCCTCAGTCATATGTCCGAAATCTTCGTGGAAAGCACACCACTTCAACTTATCTTTCCAGTCAGCCTTTTGTTGATTCTTTCGAGGCCATCTAGCCTTGTCTCCTAGACCCTGCATAGCATACATCAATTCAGGAATATTAACAGAAAATCAATATTCAGACAATTCAGGATACTCTTCAGGATCCTCATCTTCGACAGCATTCACTCTCTTGTTTTCATTTCTACCATATGGCTTAGGCCGATATGACTTAAATGAGGATTCCGACTTCCTATTAGTCGATTCATAAGTGTTGGATGAGTTCATCCTTTCTTGCATCTTCTTGTCATCTTCCAGACGGATATATCTCAAGGCCCTGTTACGAGCTTCATCGAGATTCCTGCAGGGATTCATTACAAGATCCTGATAAAACTGAGAATCCTTTTGTAATCCCATCTTAAAAGCTTGCACAGCTGTTGCAACATCAAGATGTGGGATATCCAAGGATTCTCGACTAAATTTGTTCACATAATCCCTCAAGGATTCCTGAGGCCCTTGGGTTATCCTGTAAAGATCACTGGTTAGTTTCTCAAAACTCCGACTACAAGAAAATTGACTGTTAAATAAATTAACCAAATGAGCAAATGAAGTAATTGAGTGAGGAGGAACGTTTAACAGCCATTTCAAGGCTGATCCTGTTAGAGTAGAACCAAATCCCTTGCACAAGCACGCTTCCTTGAGCTCCGGAGGGATAGGGTTAATCTCCATTCTTTCCCTATACTGGGCAATATGCTCCTCAGGATCCGTAGTCCCATCATAAAGCTTCATGTTGGGAGTTTGGAATCTCTTTGGGATCTCAGCATCACATATAGGGTATGCAAAACGAGATATCTTGTGACTATCTTGAGATACTTCCGGGATCGGCTGGACCACCCCAGGTACACTAGATATCATGTCTTTCAACTTCTGAAGTTCCCTGGTAAGTGCTGATGTTACACCTGTATCCTGCAAAGATCCACCACTGTTAGTAGCATGAGTATTATTATTATTAGACATGTTACCAGTTGGAGGATTCTGCCCATATCCTGAAGCATATCCTGAGCTCCTTATGGTTGGCATCCGAACCAAGGAGGGTATTTCAGGAGTATGATTCTGAGGAAGACTAGGCACGATATTCCCCCTATTATCCTCGGTATACACAGCCGAGCTAAAGTTCAACGCTCTGGGGTGTAACGGAGTGACATTGTCCTCTGCAGATCTGCTCGAGCCAGTCTTCAGGAGTTGTATCTCCCTCAAAAGCATTTGGTTTGTTTCTTGTTGTTGCCTCATTTGTTCCTGCACACTTCCAAATAAGGTTAAAATTTCATCATTAGAAGCTAAAACGGGAGCAGATCCCTGGACACTCCGAGTCGGGATAACATCTTGAGATTGTGTAGAGGCTGGCATCCTTGGAGGAGGTGGTGGAAGCACCGAACCGGTAGTAGCAGAAGTCATAGCAGACACAGTAGAGGAACTCATGTTTGATCTTGAGGCCATTATGGACAATGTGGCAAAAAGTTTTGAAAATAGAAAACCGATTAGCGATTTGACAAAAATTTTTAGTAAAGAGAGCACCACTTGCCCCACGGTGGGCGCCAAATTGTTTTGGTCAAAAATTACCGAAGTAATTAAGTGATCAAATTAGTTAAGTGAGGTAGTGTGCTAGAAGTAAGTGTCAAAAATGTGTTGATTAAATTACTTGCAAAAACAGTTTCAGGATACGGCTCGGGATATTGAGCTGTATCGATGATCAAACAATGAGCAAATAATGAGCAAAAAGTAAAGTAAATGACACGAGATGTACGAGGAAAGCCCTTGATCAATCTAGATCGCCGGCATAAAACCTCGGGAGCTGACAATCGCAGCTGCCTTGTTCTTCAATTGCTTCAAAAATCAGGATACAGTGCAGGATGTGGTACGGATCGACTAAGTGTTACAACGAAAATGAAATACAAGTGTGGTGTTTGCAATTAGCTAGAGTGTGATTGTGTTCGAGAGTGTAAGTGTGAAACGATGTGTTCTAAGCTGATCCGACCTCATCTATTTATAGTAAAGATAAAATAACTAACTACTGTTAGGGGAGGATTTTCTAACAATTAGTGATCCTTATTTGTTATCCTAACTAGTGATCCTTACTTCTGTGACAGGTGGTGATCCTCAGAAGGGCTTTAGGATCAGGATCATGGATCACTTCAAGGATCCTCATACTGACGATTGTTTACTTATGTTTTATAACAACTCGCATGTATAACAAGCTTGACCAGGTCTTAGCGGCATTCTTGGAGAATATTCCCGAAGTATTCTGCACGTGCTAGATCAAAACTAGACGTTATGGAGAACGTGGAGGCTTGGCTTGAAAGTCGGAGAGTTTGTTAACTAGATATTTTTCTTATTTGAAAGGGGTAACGAGCTAGTTAGTGACACTTAGTCATTTTGGCAGTTTCACACACTCGAAAACACTCTCATACAAGCTCTCGTTCAAACACTTAGCAATTACTTATACTTTTTACACATTTCACCGTAGTGATCCTTGTACCTAGCTCGTTACTATCCGAAGTTGTAAACGTTTATTCATTTATTTGAGCTTGGTGATCGGTAGTTTCCATCACCCGGGGTTTTTTGTGCCGGAGATCAACTCTTGATCAAGGGCTTTTTCCCCGTATAAATCCTTGTGTTGTTTGTGCATTCTACATTGAAGTGATCCTCATTGTTGTTACACATTTTAAGCATCATTCCCCAATACAAAGAGTTTGGTTGCATTGTCTTCATCAGATTTTCTGACCAAAACAGTTTGGCGCCCACCGTGGGGCAATTGGTGCTTTGCCTTAGAAGAATTCGCATTTCTGTGCTCATTCCGGTTCACTACAATCAAGCAAATGGCTTCCTCGGCGAAGAATGCTTCAAACTTGATGCCCTCATTCACTTCCTCACAAGGCGTTCCTCCTTTGCCTCCACCACCTTCTGGATCCCAGAAGAATACAGAAAATGCTGCGAAGAAACCGACTCCCATTTTCTCTAAACCACCTTCTTCTTCTGTTTCAACTAATCCTACTACTAATGATCTCTATACCTTGATTTTGCAGATGAGGAATCATGCACAAGAGCAGGATAAGACCAACGAAAGGATCCTCCGGGAGATTGATGAAATTAAGAAACAGAAGAAAACGGCAGAGGATCATTCTCCACTGATGCCCAGATCTTTGAATTTTGACACTCCGGTGGTTACTTCTCAGCCGTCAGTGGTTCCAAACATTCAATATGCGGGTGGACCAAAAGGAGTGCACTATGGAACAACAGCTATGACCCAGGCACTAGGTTCATATTTCCAGCCAGCAGGATCCTATCCCCAGCATATGGGATCCCTCACGAGTACAGGAGGATATTCAGGAATGCACCAGGTTCAAGGATCCTCCTTCGTTCCAGGATCATCCCAGGTTCAAGGATCCTCCTTCGTTCCAGGATCATCCCAGGTTCAAGGATCCTCCTTCGTTCCAGGATCATCCCAGGTTCAAGGATCCTCCTTCGTTCCAGGATCATCCCAAGTTCAAGGATCCTCCTTCGTTCCAGGATCATCCCAGGTTCAAGGATCCTCCTTCGTTCCAGGATCATCCCAGTTTCAGGGATCCTTCCAGATGCCAGGATCCTTGAGGAGTTTGCAAACAGGAAGTTCAGATGTCCATCAAGGAGATTTTATTCCAATGCAGACCAATGCCTCTGCTGGCCCCTCGATCATTCCAGAATCTCAACAATATGGATTGACCTCCATATTTCCTAACTTGAATCCAATGGGAGGTAACACTTTTAATAATTCTCATACTATTAACCATGGTTTTATGCAGGATCCAGGTATCAATCATGCCATGGCCAGAGAATTGCAAAAGCTAAAGGATATGATCTCGAGTGTTCCGGGAGTAGTCAAACCTATTCCAGAGATTGCAGATGGGAGCCACAAGATATCTCGCTTTGCACCACCAATCTGTGATGCTGAGATACCCAAGAGGTTCCATGTGCCTACAATGAAATTGTACGATGGTTCGACGGATCCTGAAGAACACATAGCACAATACAGGGAGAGGATGGAGATCAATCCAATCCTAGAAAAGTTAAAGGAAGCATGCTTATGCAAAGGATTCGGATCCACTCTCACTGGATCAGCTCTCAAGTGGCTGCTAAGTCTTCCTCCCTATTCTATTACCTCATTTGCAAACCTAGTTAACTTGTTTAATACTCAGTTTTCTTGTAGTCGAAAATTTGAACGATTAACTAGTGATTTATATAGGATAACCCAGGGTCATAATGAATCATTAAGGGATTACATTACCAAATTTAGTAAAGAATCCTTAGACATTCCCAACTTAGATATAGCCACGGCTGTTGAAGCCTTCAAAATGGGATTACTTAGGGATTCCTTATTTTATGATGATCTTGTTATGACACCGTGCAGGAACCTAGATGAGGTAAGAACCCGGGCCCTCAGGTTCATCCGGCTAGAGGATGACAAGAGGATTCAGGAGAGGATAATAGGATCCTCAAAGCAGGATAAGCAAGGATCCTCATTCAGGAACAACAAGTTCAGATCCTACAACAAATCTGATAATCAGAACGTGCATTCTATTGATCAAGAAGAGGATGATGAGGATTATCCTCCAATTTCTGAATATTGCTTTAGTGTTGATAACAATGAACTAATCCTTGCCATGCAGAACCTAGGTGATAAAGCTAGATGGCCAAGAAAGAATGACAGGCCAGCTGCAACTAAGGATAAATCAAAGTGGTGTGCATATCATGAAGATTTTGGGCACCTCACAGAAGAATGCATTGCATTAAGAAAGGAAATTGGATACTTGCTAAGCAAAGGGCATCTAAAAGAGTTGTTGGGAAGAAAAAAGTCAAGGACTCAGGATCCCGAAAGGATCCCTGAGAAGGCTCCAGCCCCTCCAGCAGACGCACAAGTGATAAACTTTATCTCTGGGGGATCCGACATTTGTGGCACATCCTTCTCAGCAGCTAAGAGGCATGCGAAGGAAACTAAAATGGATAACGGAGAAAGGCCAGTTAGAACATCGAGTGTCTCCGAAGGAAAAGTCATAACCTTTGATGAAGAGGATCGTACTGATATCCAGGATCCTCATCACGATGGTTTAGTTATTACTCTTTTTATATCTAACTGTTTTGTCCGCAGGATCCTAATAGACGGAGGAAGTTCAGTGAACATTATCCAGCTTGACGTTCTAAAGAAGATGGGTATCCCCGAATCAGAGATCATACCAAGATCCTCCGTGCTCGTGGGATTTAGTGGCGAAACTAAGAACACCCTGGGGGACATTAAGCTCCCAATATATATTGAAGGCTTACACTCTTATCAAAAATTTTGTGTTATTGACTGTTTATCTTGTTGTAATGTTATCCTTGGCAGACCCTGGATACACGATATGAAAGCAGTCCCATCTACCTACCATCAATGTGTGAAGCTCCCTAGTCCTTGGGGAATAGTAAAGATCGATAGTGACCAGCAGGAAGCTAAGAATTGCTACACTTCATCGATGAAACCAGCTTCGAAGTCAAGGGAGCAATAGCAATCAAGGTATCCTCCAAGGAATGTCCTGGAGGCCAGAGAGCAGGATGTGGTAGAAATCCTCATGGATCCTGATGATCCTGAATCCAAAATCTATATCGGATCAGGGATCCTTGGCGAAATGAAAGAAGACCTCATATCCTTCCTCAAAAGGAGAAAGACTACCTTTGCATGGAAACATGAAGACATGACTGGTATATCCAAAGATGTTATCACCCATAAACTCGGCATCGACAGATCCTTCAAACCAATACATCAAAGAAGAAGGAAGTTTGCACCAGAAAGGAATGCCATTATCCAGGAAGAGGTAGAAAAATTGCTCCGGGCAGGTATGATTAGAGAGGTCAAGTATCCAAGATGGTTGGCCAATGTGGTTGTTGTTCAAAAGAAAAACGGAAAGTGGAGGGTATGTGTCGATTTTACCGATTTAAATAAGGCATGTCCCAAGGATCCTTTCCCTTTACCCCACATTGACTCCATGGTGGATGCAACTGCGGGTCATGAACTGTTAACTTTTAAGGATGCTTCATCTGGATTTCAACAAATCCAAATGGAACCATCCGACCAAGAGGATACAGCCTTCATGACTCCAACTGGTATATATTGCTATATTGCTATGCCGTTTGGATTGAGAAATGCAGGTGCAACGTACCAAAGGCTGGTGAATATGATGTTCAAGGATCAGATTGGACAAACTATGGAGGTTTACATAGATGATATGGTGGTGAAATCCTTAAAAGCTGAGGATCACCTACGAGACTTGGAGGAAGCGTTTGATATCCTTGACAAATTTAATATGAAGCTTAATCCTTCAAAATGTCATTTTGGTGTTAAAGCAGGTAAATTCTTAGGATACATGGTGACTAAGAGAGGCATCGAAGCTAGCCCGGAACAAATCAAAGCAATAGTGAACATCAAATCTCCGGCCAATGCTAAGGATGTTCAAAGGCTAACAGGAAGGATAGCAGCCTTGAACAGATTCATATCCAAGTCCTCCGAGAAGTGTAAAGAATTCTATGATATCCTAAGGAAGAACAAGAAATTTGAGTGGACGGAGAAGCATGAAAATGCTTTAAAAGCCCTCAAAGATTACCTATCCTCGGCCCCGGCTTTAATGAAACCAGAAAAAGGTGAAGTGTTATCCTTGTATCTCGCAGTATCCTCAAAAGCAGTAAGTGCGGTCCTTGTTAAGGATCATCAAGGTACACAACATCCCGTTTATTATGTAAGTAAAAGTTTACTTGATGCCGAATCCAGGTACTCACACCTTGAAAAGCTTATCCTTGCATTAATAATGGCATCTACCAAGTTAAGACATTATTTTGAAACTCATGTTATCATTGTTAAAACTAATTTTCCAATTAAGAATGTCCTCAGGAAACCAGAGATGTCAGGAAGGATGGCTAAGTGGGCAGTGAAATTGAGTGCATATGATATAAGATATGAGCCTAGGACAGCTATCAAATCCCAAGCATTAGCTGACTTTGTGGCTGATTTCAGTAGTGATTTACAAGAAGAAGCTGAGTTAGAAGTCCAGCAGTTAGAGGAGACCAAGGATCCTTGGATACTTCACACTGATGGATCCTCAAATGTCAAAGGCACAGGGCTTGGAATACTACTAAAATCGCCACAGGGGGACATAATACCCCATTCTATAGCTTGTGAGTTCCAAACCACTAATAATGAGGCTGAATATGAAGCCTTAATTGCTGGTTTGCAAATCGCAAAGCATATGGGGATCAGGTATCTTGAGGTACATGTAGATTCTTTGTTAATTACAAATCACTTTAATGGATCATATGCTGTTAAAGGTGAAAAGCTAACCAAATATTTGGAGATAGTCAAAAGTTTGGCACTCTCTTTTGTTTCCTTTAGTTTGTCACAGGTACCAAGGGAAGAAAATACAGAAGCTGATGCATTGGCTAACTTAGGATCATCTTTGAAGATCCCAGAGGATATCAAGATCCCTATTATCCATATCCTGACCCCAGCTATTGAGGATCATGTGGCTATGGAGATAGGGAATAATTCTGCGATGATCCCTAGTGAGGATACTCAATCCTATTCAGGATCCGGATCATGGATCTCACCAATTATGAGATACTTACAACATGGAGAGATTCCTACAGGAGAAAACCCTAGGGCTTTCAAATCTAAGGTATCTCAATTCACAATTATGAATAATATGTTGTATAGGCGATCTCTTGCAGGACCATACTTGAGATGCATTGAGGATTCTGAAGTTCAAGAAGTTTTAAAAGACTTCCATGAAGGAGATTGTGGAAATCACACTGGGGGCAGGGCTTTATTCTCAAGGATCCTGAGGACAGGATACTACTGGCCAACCATGAAGAAAGATGCTGTGGAGTATGCCAGAAGATGTGATCCTTGCCAGAGACACAGCAATATCCTTCATCAACCAGCCGAACTATTACATCCCATATCCTCCTCTTGGCCATTTATGAGATGGGGTATGGATATAGTTGGTAAGCTCCCTAAGGCACCTGGTGGGAAAGTATTCATGTTAGCTATGACTGATTACTTCTCCAAGTGGATAGAGGCTGAAGCTTTTGCCCAAGTCAGAGAAAAGGAAGTTATATCCTTCATTAAAAGAAATATTATAACTAGATTTGGAATTCCTTCTGAGATTATATGTGATAATGGTTCCCAATTTATTGGGGGCAGAACCACTAACTTTTGTGACAGCTGGGGGATTAAGATGATAACATCAACACCAGTCCACCCACAAGCTAATGGTCAAGCAGAATCATCCAACAAGATCATCATCAACAACTTGAAGAAGAAGCTTGGATCCAAGAAAGGAAAATGGGCAGAAGAGCTACCCTATGTGCTCTGGGCTGACAGGACAACCCCTAAGAATGCTACTGGTCAAACACCATTCTCTTTGGTGTTTGGGGCAGAATCAGTGATCCCAACAGAAATGGTGGTTCCTACTGCTAGAACAAGTACCCGTGATCCTGAGGAAAATGATGAAAACCTGGCTCAAGACCTGGATACTATTGAAGAAATCAGGGATATGGCTAGGATCAGGATGGCCAGTTATCAACAAAGAATGGCTGGTGCTTACAATAAAAATGTCAGGATCAGGAGGTTTCAAGTTGGAGATATGGTGTTAAGGAAAGCATTTCAGAATACCACCAATCCTGCTGATGGAAAATTGGCTCCAAAATGGGAAGGCCCTTATTTGATTGAAGCTGAAGCAGGAAAGGGGGCATATAGGTTGCTAACCATGGAAGGTGAATTGCTACCAAGAGCTTGGAATGCTGTCCACTTGAAGAAATATTTCATGTAAGCAGGATCCTTATGCTATAGGTGATCCTCATCGAAGAGATATCCTTAAAGGATCCTCAAAGTATCGGTGATCCTTACTCAGGTAATATCCTAATCTTGAACTATTTCATTTCTTAATTTTTTCATCTAAGGATAAGGATCATGTATCCTTTATCCATCTCTCACGTGAGTTCAAGTTTTGAAAGCTCAGGTATCTTCAGCACAACATTGGTTATCCACAGAAGCAATCCGTCCTTTGGGTTTAACCCCAGTTATTTGGGCTTGTCCCCAGATTCCGCCTGCAGCGCACGATGATCCTGGTATAGTTCAAGGCTTTGGGACCAGTACTCATTATAGGGGCTGATAATTCCATTGTTCTGGCTATGCTTAGGATCCTACGTATAATGGTAGACGTACCATACATCCGTTCATAAGGTTTCTAACGTTTTCACGTTAGCTAAAGTTTCTAACGTTTTCACGTTAGCTAAGGTTTTGGCATCTTCATGTCACTAAGTTTGGATAGTCGCCAGTTAGGGCCATACTCCAGTTTACATACGATCCTTGGGCTTGTCCCCAGTTATCCTTGGGCTTGTCCCCAGTTATCCTTGGGCTTGTCCCCAGTTATCCTTGGGCTTGTCCCCAGTTGCTAACTCTTTTCTTATATTGGCTTAGTCCCAAGTTATGCTCTATTTCAGGTCATTGAAGATAGGCAGTTAGGGATCCTTCATCCTTATTTCACTCTAAGGTTTATCTTATAGTTATCCTTATTATGGTTAGGATTCTAACTTGGATCCTCAGGTATGATCCTTAACTCTTTTGATTTTATTTATTATTCTTTTAAATGACCCTTATACTTGACAACTGAACTTATAAATTTTAAATCATGTCATTTTTTAAAACTTATTTGTTATGGGATATGTGATCCTTGTTCATATCCTAAACTTTTTGGATATCTTTCCTAGTTTTTCAAGGCTTGATAAGTATAAACAAATTGAACATTATAACAGTTGGAAAATAACATACTAAAAAGGATAACAACACAAGATAAGCGACAAAAGGTTAAGTTTTTATTTATTAACATAAGACTAACCCTTTAAAGGTTGTCAAAATTACCTACCCGAGCTTCTACCAGCAAAACGTGGCCCGTCCGCTGGGGTAGGTAAAGGGTGTCCAGGATAATGAGTTCAAAAGTAGTGCAGGAATATAAAGGCAGCAGGATCACAATGGCTTCATCCCCCAAACAGAGGATCCCTCCACCAATTGCAATCCTGCCTATTGTCCAAAGGATCATACATGATCCTTAATCCTAAAAACCTATTGTTCAAAGTACAACCCATGAAATTGTCTTAAACATCACAACCACAAAAACAACCACCAAACTAAAAAATTGGGCTCCGGCCTCAGCACATATATCCATCATCGCCCAATTGTGCAGCCTACACCTTTGCTGCATCCTCTTCTCCTCCAGCTGCGGTATCCTTCACTTGATCCTTCCCACTGCCACTTGCTTCAATCGCCAAGACTTCAGTAGCCTCCTCTTCCTCATCCTCAAGCTCAGCCAACCTTTCTTTCCAGCCCTCAATATCCCAGCTGTTCTTATCAAAGCTAGGATCTTGAGCTTCTTGGGCCATCTTCAACTTAGTCTGATACATCGTGATGGCAGCAGAGAGCTTGGCATTTTCGATGAGGTCATGCTTTTCATAATCAAAGTTAACCAACACCTTGGCCATTGCCTGCTTGGTATCCTGGAGTTCCTTCCGAGCATCAGCAAGTGCAAGATCTTTGAGCACGCCAACCTGTTGAAGATCAGCTATTTTATTGTCCAGCTCCTCAATATTACCCACGTAGTCCTCGATCTCAGCAAATTTCTGCAAAGAGAAGATAAGGCAGTTCAGGGTTAAGTGATCCTCATAAGAGCTGGATACCTAGGCAAAGTTAAGGATCCTTACTTCATTGAAGTACTCAAGGAATTGGTGGCGAATCAGTGGCAGCCCTTGAAGATCCTCAGCATCAGAAATCTTCCTCTTCTTGACACCCTTCCCTTTAGTGGGTGCCTTTGGAATGGAAATGCTGGGACTGCTGGTGGATTTCTTCCTCCTGGGCCGTACGAGATCGAGGTCAGCTGTGTTGAATTGGGAAACAGGCTTGACAGGTTTTCCAGCGCCTACACATTCAAAGCAAGATGAGTATCCTTATCCTATTTCAATTTATCTATTTATTTTAATATTTAAACTATATAAAAGACAGGATACTTACTTGACATGGTAATGGAACCTGAGGATACTTCTTGTGAGTCTTGGGTGTCTATCTTGAATGTCCTTGTTTCAGGATCAAGCTTCCAGAAAGCAGCGAGCTTATCCTTGGTTTCAGGTGATGTGCGGATACGTGAAATGGTGATAGCTGCAAAACAAGAAAGCAAAAATATAAGTTATCCTAGCAGTCAAAGAAAGTTCCTGGTGATCCTTATCAGGATCCTCTATCCTACCATGGGTAGCCCAATTTTTAGGAAGATCCTTTCCATCCTGGATAGAATCTCTCTTGACAAAGAAAAAGCGACGTTTCCAGTCTTTGTCATTCTTGGTGACTTTCAGAAGAGGATGATCTGCACCGGGTTTTCGCTTAAGCAAATAACGATGGGAACCAAAGGTAGTAAGATCATACAGCTCCGCTAATTCTGACATGCCCAAAGCAATGCCTTCCTGTTCGATGATCCTCTCCAGGGTATGCAAGACCCTCCAAATCATCGGCATGGCTTGGATATAAGAGATGCCGGTAAGGGAAAAGAAGGATTGAGTAAACTCTGGAAAAGGATAGGTGTATCCTATGGTGAATGGAGTGGCTGGAAATGCAACCCATGTTTCTGAAACATAGTCGCTAAGGGTAGTAGGATCAAAGGGTCTGATAAAAGCATCCGCCGGAAAACAGCAACGGATTCTGTCTATCTGTGCTTCGTTAAAACAACACTTTTCATTTGCGGAGTCTTTGATGATTTTCTGACTTTCCAGAGGGCTATCTTTCTTGTGATCTTTGCCCGGAGAACTTCGGAGCAACATATTTGATGGAAAGATGAAAACAGAGCAAGAGAGGGAAAAGGATAGAGAGAGAGAATACCTGATCGTCTTCGGAATGTGGATTATAAAGGGAGTTTCTCTGAAAATTTAAATGCATTTGATCCTATCTATATCTCTATTTATAATCATGATCTTGCAGGTTGTCACTTCCGTGACATCATCATCGCAACGGCTAGTTCAAAATTAACGGCTATATATCCGTTAGTTTGTTACGGATAAGATCGAGAAAACATAACTCGCTAATTTTACAATTTCACTCCTTATATTTTGGGGGCAATTGTTAGGGGAGGATTTTCTAACAATTAGTGATCCTTATTTGTTATCCTAACTAGTGATCCTTACTTCTGTGACAGGTGGTGATCCTCAGAAGGGCTTTAGGATCAGGATCATGGATCACTTCAAGGATCCTCATACTGACGATTGTTTACTTATGTTTTATAACAACTCGCAGGTATAACAAGCTTGACCAGGTCTTAGCGGCATTCTTGGAGAATATTCCCGAAGTATTCTGCACGTGCTAGATCAAAACTAGACGTTATGGAGAACGTGGAGGCTTGGCTTGAAAGTCGGAGAGTTTGTTAACTAGATATTTTTCTTATTTGAAAGGGGTAACGAGCTAGTTAGTGACACTTAGTCATTTTGGCAGTTTCACACACTCGAAAACACTCTCATACAAGCTCTCGTTCAAACACTTAGCAATTACTTATACTTTTTACACATTTCACCGTAGTGATCCTTGTACCTAGCTCGTTACTATCCGAAGTTGTAAACGTTTATTCATTTATTTGAGCTTGGTGATCGGTAGTTTCCATCACCCGGGGTTTTTTGTGCCGGAGATCAACTCTTGATCAAGGGCTTTTTCCCCGTATAAATCCTTGTGTTGTTTGTGCATTCTACATTGAAGTGATCCTCATTGTTGTTACACATTTTAAGCATCATTCCCCAATACAAAGAGTTTGGTTGCATTGTCTTCATCAGATTTTCTGACCAAAACAACTACCCTAAACTTGCGGGATCCACCGAATATTCCTTCTTGGAACGTTGTAGAGCTGGTCTTTCGGGCTCAACGTCTCTTTCTCAACAAATTCGTCCGAGTCTTGAGGAGAAGAAGTCCTCTTGACCGTTAGCAAGCCTCTGCCCTTAACCTGCACGTGGTTAATTCAATAAGCCTCAGGATATCGCCCAAGATGTCAGCAATATCCTCTTCCAGCATCCTGATCACAAATAAACAAACAAAGGCAGGATATTGGTCAGGATACATATGTTAAGAAAATGACCCCTAACAATACCTGCCCGGAGCAATTTCTCTACCTCTTCTTGGATAATGGCATTCCTTTCCGGTGCAAACTTTCTTCTCCTTTGATGGATTGGTTTGAAGGATCTGTCAATGCTGAGTTTATGGGTGATAACATCTTTGGATATACCAGTCATGTCTTCGTGTCTCCATGCAAAGGTAGTCTTTCTCCTTTTGAGGAAGGATACGAGGTCTTCTTTCATTTCGCCAAGGATCCCTGATCCGATATAGATTTTGGATTCAGGATCATCGGGATCCATGAGGATTTCTACCACATCCTGCTCTCTGGCCTCCAAGACATTCCTTGGAGGATACCTTGATTGCTATTGCTCCCTTGACTTCGAGGCTGGTTTCATCGATGAAGTGTAGCAATTCTTAGCCTCCTGCTGATCACTATCAATCTTTACTATTCCCCAAGGACTAGGGAGCTTCACATATTGATGGTAAGTAGATGGGACTGCTTTCATATCGTGTATCCAGGGCCTGCCAAGGATAACATTACAACAAGATAAACAGTCAATAACACAAAATTTTTGATAAGAGTGTAAGCCCTCAATGTATATTGGGAGTTTAATGTCCCCCAGGGTGTTCTTAGTTTCGCCACTAAATCCCACGAGCACGGAGGATCTCGGTATGATCTCTGATTCAGGGATACCCATCTTCTTTAGAACATCAAGCTGGATAATGTTCACTGAACTTCCTCCGTCTATAAGGATCCTGCGGACAAAATGGTTAGATATAAAAAGAGTAATAACTAAACCATCGTGATGAGGATCTTGGATATCAACACGATCCTCTTCATCAAAGGTTATGACTTTTCCTTCGGAGACACTTGATGTTCGAACTGGTCTTTCTCCATTATCCATTTTAGTTTCCTTTGCATGCCTTTTAGCTGCTGAGAAGGATGTGCCACAAATGTCGGATCCTCCAGAAATAACGTTTATTACTTGTGCATCTGCTGGAGGAGCTGGAGCCTTCTCAGGGATCCTTTCAGGATCCTGAGTCCTTGACTTTTTTCTTCCCAACAACTCTTTTAGATGCCCTTTGCTCAACAAGTATCCAATTTCCTTTCTTAATGCAATGCATTCTTCTGTGAGGTGCCCAAAATCTTCATGATATGCACACCACTTTGATTTATCCTTAGTTGCAGCCGGCCTATCATTCTTTCTTGGCCATCTAGTTTTATCACCTAGGTTCTGCATGGCAAGGATTAGTTCATTGTTATCAACACTAAAGCAATATTCAGAAATTGGAGGATAATCCTCATCATCCTCTTCTTGATCAATAGAATGCACGTTCTGATTATCAGATCTGTTGTAGGATCTGAACTTGTTGTTCCTGAATGAGGATCCTTGCTTATCCTGCTTTGAGGATCCTGTTAACCTCTCCTGGATCCTCTTGTCATCCTCTAGCCGGATGAACCTGAGGGCCCGGGTTCTTACCTCATCTAGGTTCCTGCATGGTGTCATAACAAGATCATCATAAAATAACAAATCCCTAAGCAATCCCATTTTGAAGGCCTCAACAGCCGTGGCTATATCTAAGTTGGGAATGTCTAAGGATTCTTTACTGAATTTGGTAATGTAATCCCTTAATGATTCATTATGACCCTGGGTTGTCCTATATAAATCACTAGTTAATCGTTCAAATTTTCTACTACAAGAAAACTGATTATTAAACAAGTTAACTAGGTTAGCAAATGAGGTAATAGAATAAGGAGGAAGACTTAGCAGCCATTTGAGAGCTGATCCAGTAAGAGTGGATCCGAATCCCTTGCACAGGCATGCTTCTTTTAACCTTTCTGGAATTGGATTGATTTCCATCCTTTCCCTATATTGTGCTATGTGTTCTTCAGGATCAGTCGAACCATCATACAGCTTCATTGTAGGCACATGGAACCTCTTGGGTATCTCAGCATCACAGATTGGTGGTGCAAAACGAGATATCTTGTGGCTCCCATCTGCAATCTCTGGGATAGGTTTGACCACTCCCGGAACACTTGATATCATATCCTTTAGCTTTTGCAATTCTCTGGCCATGGCATGATTGATACCTGGATCCTGCATAAGACCATGGTTAGTAGTATGAGAATTATTAAAAGTGTTACCTCCCATTGGATTCAAGTTAGGAAGAATGGATGTTAATCCATATTGTTGAGACTCTGGAATGATCGAGGGACCAGTAGAGGCATTGGTCTGCATTGGAATAAAATCTCCTTGATGGACATCTGAACTTCCTGTTTGCAAACTCCTCAAGGATCCTGGCATCTGGAAGGATCCCTGAAACTGGGATGATCCTGGAACAAAGGAGGATCCTTGAACCTGGGATGATCCTGGAAAGAAGGAGGATCCTTGAACCTGGGATGATCCTGGAACGAAGGAGGATCCTTGAACCTGGGATGATCCTGGAACGAAGGAGGATCCTTGAAACTGCTGCATTCCTGAATATCCTCCTGTACTCGTGAGGGACCCCATATGCTGAGGATAGGATCCCGCTGGCTGGAAATATGAACCTAATGCCTGGGTCATAACCGTTGTTCCGTGGTGCACTCCTTTTGGTCCACCCACATATTGAACGTCTGGGACCACTGATGGCTGAGAAGTAATCACCGGAGTATCAAAATTCAAAGATCTGGGCATCAGTGGGGAACGATCCTCTGCCGTTTTCTTCTGTTTCTTAATTTCGTCAATCTCCCGGAGGATCCTTTCATTGGTCTTATCCTGCTCTTGTGCATGATTCCTCATCTGCAAAATCAAGGCATAGAGATCATTAGTAGTAGGATTAGTTGAAACAGAAGAAGTAGGTGGTTTTGAGAAAATGGGAGTTGGTTTCTTCGCGGCATTCTCAGTATTCTTCTGGGATCCAGAAGGTGGTGGAGGCAAAGGAGGGACGCCTTGTGAAGAAGTGAATGAAGGCATCGAGTTTGAAGTATTCTTCGCTGAGGAAGCCATTTGCTTGGTTGTAGTGAACCGGAATGAGCACAAAAATGCGAATTCTTCTAAGGACAAAACACCAATTGCCCCACGGTGGGCGCCAAACTGTTTTGGTCAAAAAATCTGATGAGGATATTGCAACCAAACTCTATGTTATGGGGGTATGATGCTGATTATGTAATAGCGATGAGGATCACTTCAATGTAGATTTGCACAAACAACACAAGGATTTATACGGGGAAAAAGCCCTTGATCAAGAGTTGATCTCCGGCACAAAAAACCCCAGGTGATGGAACCTACCGATCACCAAGCTCTAATAAATGATTAAATGTTTACAACTTCGGATAGTAACGAGCTAGGTACAAGGATCACTACGGTGAAATGTGTAAAAAGTGTATGAGATTGCTAAGTGTTTGAACGAGAGCTTGTATGAGCGTTTGTACGAGTGTGTGTAACTGAGAAATGACTAAGTGTTTTCTACCAACTCGTTACTCCCTTTTTAAAATAGAAATAACCACCTAAACTAACTATCCGACTTTCGTGCCAAGCCTCCACGTTCTCCATAACGTCTATTTTTGGTCAAGCACGTGCAGAATAGTTTAGGAATATTCTCCAGGAATGTCGCTAAGACTTGGTCAAGCTTGTTATACCTGCGAGATGCTACAAAACATAAGTAAACAATCGTCAGTACGAGGATCCTTAAAGTGATCCATGATCCTGATCCTAAAGCCCTTCTGAGGATCACCACCTGTCACAGAAGTAAGGATCACTAATTAGGATAACGAATAAGGATCACTAATTGTTAGAAAATCCTCCCCTAACAGATATAGTGGGAAAGCTTCCAAAGGCTCCAGGAGGAAAGGTTTTCATGTTGGCAATGACGGATTATTTCTCCAAGTGGGTTGAAGCAGAAGCATTTGTTCAGGTTAGAGATCAAGAAGTGGTATCCTTCATAAAAAGGAATATCCTGACTAGGTTTGGAGTACCAGCTGAGATAATTTGTGACAATGGATCTCAATTTATAAGTAAAAGGACTACTGACTTTTGCAAGAGTTGGGGAATTAAAATGATCACGTCTACTCCAGTGCATCCTCAAGCAAATGGACAAGCAGAATCGTCGAACAAGATAATTGTCAACAACTTAAAAAAGAGACTAGGGGCTAAGAAAGGAAGATGGGCAGAAGAATTACCCTTTGTTTTGTGGGCTGATAGGACAACGGTGAAGAATGCAACTGGCCAAACCCCGTTTTCTTTGGTGTTTGGAGCAGAAGCGGTGATCCCCACAGAAATGGTGATACCTACAGCGAGATCCAACCTCTGGGATCCTGAGTAGAATCCTGAACTCCTATGCCAGGAACTGGATACTATTGATGAGACAAGAGACGCTGCAAGGCTAAGGATGACAGCATATCAACAGAGGATATCTAAAGCATATCAACAGAGGATATCTAAAGCATATAACAAGAATATAAGGACTAGAAGATTTCAGGTTGGAGATTGGGTATTAAGAAAAGCTTTTCAGAACACTACCAATCCTGCTAATGGAAAATTGGCTCCAAAATGGGAAGGACCCTATGAGGTTGAATCAGAATCAGGAAAAGGAGCATACCGACTCAAGAATATGGAGGGGGATATGCTACCGAGATCCGGGAATGCTATACATCTAAAGCTCTATTTTAAGTGAGTATGGAATTCAAATTCTGACTCAGGGTGGTATGGATTCTGTCTCTTTTATTTTTTTATATTATTTACTATTTTGAACCCATCACTGACTTAAGCATCGGAGGGGTGTTAGCCAGCCTAACACCCACCTTAGCTTACGATTGTTTTGCAGTATATGCTTCGGGTTATAGCACCAGGATACACACTCAGGATACTTTGAAAGATTAGAGGATTGGCCCCCTCTCTCACGTCTAAGGGATCCTGATCCCTTCACATGTTTAAAGGTATTCACCTTTCTTCCGAATTGGGTTTAAACACCCCGCCTGGAGTGCAAGTTGTTCGGGAATAGTTCAAGGTTGCGGGACCAGTTCATGTAAAAGTGGCTGACAATTTCGTTACTATTGGCTATATCCTGAATCCTTAAGGTATATGAGGATTGATCACCCTCTCTCACGAAAGGGTATTTTCATACTCTCTAAGGTTTAAAGGTTTTCACCTTTCTAAGTCTTTGAGTTTATACACTCCCGCCTGTAGCGCACGAAAATTTGGGATTTTCCCCAGGATACAAAGGATTTACCTCTAGTATATTTTGGGTTTTGCCCCTGTAACACAAAAAATTGTCTATACAATTGGAACTATTGTTCAAAAATTTTCTAAGTGTTTGAGGACTTCATGCACAGGGGACATTCCATCTAAAGTAATTGTATAAAGCACAAAAGATCAAAGTTGAGCTAAGTGTCTCGAACTGGGGACATCTTAGTAGGAGAAGTCACAAAAGGGGTTGGAATTTAATTCTAGGGCTACACTCAATTCCTGGTATGATCTCTCCTTTGTGAACCTTAAATGAATTGTTTAACTCTGATTAAGGATATATCTTTAGGATATGTCTTCGAAATGTATTTTTGGAATACGTTTGGGGATATTTCATTGAAATATTTGATTTAAAAACCCTGATCAAACAAGTATTATCAAAACAAGTTTTAGAAAATGGGCTATCTTTTATTCTTTAGAAGTTTTGTCTGAAATTAATTGAATTTTTAGAAATTCTATTTGAAAAAGGTTTTCATAATATATCACTGAGTATATTGATCAGGATATTTTGCAAAATTAACTAAGTAACGCATGGCAAAAATCTAAAAGACGACAACAAATAAGTCAAGAGGTAGTTATATTATTAACATGACAAAAGTTGTGCTTTTGGTTTCACCTCAAACCGAGGCCCATCCGCCACAAGCACGATTAGTTTTTACCGTACCTACATAACGGTTGAAGCTTTTATCTCAAAACGGAACCTGTCCACCTTCAACCGTAACGTCATCCAAAACAACTTATACTAACCGATGACCAAGGGCTTCATCCGGAAACATAGGACCCATCCACCTTTGGTCATCGTATTGTTCTAGTGCAGGAAATATAAATTGTTCAAAGACAGGAAATGTAAATTGTTTTACAGACCACAACCTTGAAATTTTAAAAAGTGGGCTCCGGCCTCAGCACATATATCCATCATTGCACACTTCGCTGCCTAAGGGGCAGCACCTTCTTGACCAGCAACCTCTTTCCCAGCATCTGCATCGGCATCCCCCTCAGGATCCTTCTCAGTATCATCACCAGCATTGGCGACATCCTCTGCCGCCTTAGAAGGCTCTTTACCAGCATGCTTTGCGGGATCTGCAACAGGTTGGCCTCCAAGATCCTGTAATTTCGCTTCCCAAGCCTTGACATTCCAAGAGGGGCATTCGAAGCCCAAGGCTTTGGCCTCATAAGCCATCCTTAACCTGGCTTGGAGAAGGGAAATAACAACGGATCCTTTAAGGCTATCCCGATAGGAACTCATATCCTGCTGGTATTGAAGAACGGCAGCATCTAGTTTGGCTTGAGCATCCTCGTTAGCTTTATGAAGGGTAGCTTGGTGCTCCTGGGTCATCGCCTTAAGTTTATCTTCATAATGTTGGGACTTGGCAGCCGCAATCGCTCCTTGATCGGCTATAGTGGCTACAGCTTTTTCGAGCTTGATCTCCAGCATCTTAATAAGCCCGCATGCATCTTCATATAAGTGCATGAGACGTTCCAAATCCTGCAGTTAAAGACACAGGTATCCATATAAAATGTGCAGGATAATGGTTAACATACATGTACAGGATATCAGATGGGAATTCATACCTGCTTAAGGAATGAAGTGGCTTCATTAAATCCATGGTTCTCGAGAGAAAAAGTCTCGGTGGTAGCTGGAGAATCTGTTTCCTTTCTCTTCCGGGCGTTGGCAGCACGAGTCCTGGAGGCTGGTGGGAGCTTGGGAATAGTAATAGCCTTTAAGCCGCTGGACTTGGAGGACATGGTGACTTGGGGGCTTGATTCCTTGTTTACCGAAAGGGGAGCGGAGTAGCTGTCTAGTTTATCGAGATCAAAGATCTCTAGAGTTTTAACTGGTGCTGTATAAAGGGAAGAAATATTTGATCCATGAGTATTTTTTTTAAGCTAATAATACATACATTTCATACTAACATACTTACCAGACATCTCGGAGTTGGATCTCTGGCTTGAGCTTGCAGATAATAGGGAGAAAGTTCTTTCACTCTTTGGAAGCTGGTAAATGCTTTTGATCCTCTGTTTAGACTCAGCGCTTGGAGGGGCAAGTTCCTTGAGATTTGCTGCATAAAAGATAAAGCTGTCAATTCAAGATATAACTTCAGGATACGATTGGGGATATTCCTAAAACCCTAAATCCTACCGGAAGTCAGCCACTTCACCGGAAGGTCAAAACCTCCAGCAATAGAATCCATTTTTACAAAAAAGAACTTCTGTTTCCATTTCTCCTCATTCTTCGTGGCTTTAAGAACAAGAGGATTTTTGGTGGTAGAGAAAAGGAGAAAACGACTGTTGCCGTGAGAACGAAGGCGATATGCCATCGAGAGATCTTCAATGCAAAGATCAGGGGTAAAACGGGATCTGATTTGGTCTAAGGTCACCAGCACTCGCCAAACCATAGGCATGGTTTGGGCATAACTGAGACCGGTAAGTTCAAAGAAGCGGGATATAAAGGTCGGAAACGGATATCGAAGTCCAATAGAAAAAGGGTAAGCCATGAAACAGACCCATTCGGTGGAAGAGAAATCCGATCGGACTTCCCTATCGAAAGCACGAATGATCGTTCCAACGGGGAAGGCACCAGAAGCTTGCAGAGAGGCTATGTCGGCATTGTCAAACGAGCAGATTTCTTTTTCGGGTTTGCTAAGAAGGTTTTGGGCTTCAAAGGATGGAGTCGGGTTGCCTGTATGAGATCTCGTCTCGCTAGCCATGAAGAATTTTGATAAAGGAAAACAGAAGAAAAGAGAGAAGGAGAAAAGTACCTGAGAAATCGCCTGGGATATGGTGATGATGATATGTGATAAGTCGGTCAAATAAAAGCTGAGTTTGGAGGGGGGCAAAGAGTAAATGTTGCATTGAAAATTGCACAATGTCACCTCAACCGTCGTTTCGTTTTAATTGCCTCGGTCTACGAGTTAGAATTTTTAAAATATATACGTTGGATTGGTATACCAACAGATATATTTGGGGACAATTGTTATGGGCCATTTTCTGAGCGTATATATCTTGACTAATATCCTGCTTTTGATTGTTTATTTGTGACCAGGATATTGGTAACATCCTGGTGCGATATCCTGGTATTAGCTGAATTAATCACGTGCAGGTTAGAAGCTGTGGGTCACTAACGGTTAGATGGACTTCTTCTCCTTAAGACTCGGGCAAATCTGTTATATAAGAGACGTTGAACCCAAAAGACCAGGTCTACAACGTTCGAATGGGGAATATCCGCCGGATCCCGGTTTAATAGGGTAGTTTGTTGCATTTCTTTTACTATAAATAGATGGGCGGATAAGATTAAGGCACGCAACTTTTACACACACTCTTTCACACACTTTTGCTCTCTAGCTTCTAGCAAACACTATACACAAACACTTGTACTTGAATTACATTGTAACACCTAGTTGATCCGCATCACATCCTGCACTGTATCCTGATATTTGAAGCAATAGAAGAACAAGGCAGCTGCGATTGTCAGCTCCCGAGGTTTTGTGCCGGCGATCTAGATTGATCAAGGGCTTTCCTCGTACATCACGTGTCAACCTTTACTTTTTTGCTCATTGTTTGATCATAGATACAGCTCTATATCCTGAGCCGTATCCTGAAACTGTTTTCTCAATTAACTTAATTAACATATTTTCGACACTCATTTCTAGCACACTACCTCACTTAACTAATTTGATCACTTAATTGCTTCGGTAATTTTTGACCCAAACAATGAGCTCTTCCACCGTGTCTGCCACAACCTCCGCAACAATTGGTTTGGTGCTTCCACCACCTCCTCCGAGAATGCAAGCCTCTTCGTAAGGAACTGAAAGTCATGTGGCTCGGGATGTTATCCCTGCTCGCAATGTCCAGGGATCCGGTCCTGTTTTAGCTTCTAATGAAGAAATTTTAAATTTGTTTGGTAGTGTACAGGAACAGATGAGGCAGCAACAGGAGACTAACCAGATGCTGATGAGAGAGATACAACTCTTGAAGTCTGACCCGAGTCGGCCTGCCGAAGATACTGTCACTCCCTTACAACCCAGGGCTTTGAACTTCAGTTCCACAGTCTATACGGAGGATAACCGGGGGAATATTGTGCCTAGCCATTCCCAGAATCATACTCCTGAGATACCTTCTTCAGTAAGAGTATCAACTGTGAGGAGCTCAGGATATGCTTCAGGATATGGCCAGAACCCCCAAGCTGGTAATTGTTAGGGGTCATTTTCTTAACATATGTATCCTGACCAATATCCTGCCTTTGTTTGTTTATTTGTGATCAGGATGCTGGAAGAGGATATTGCTGACATCTTGGGCGATATCCTGAGGCTTATTGAATTAACCACGTGCAGGTTAAGGGCAGAGGCTTGCTAACGGTCAAGAGGACTTCTTCTCCTCAAGACTCGGACGAATTTGTTGAGAAAGAGACGTTGAGCCCGAAAGACCAGCTCTACAACGTTCCAAGAAGGAATATTCGGTGGATCCCGCAAGTTTAGGGTAGTTAGTTATTTTATCTTTACTATAAATAGATGAGGTCGGATCAGCTTAGAACACATCGTTTCACACTTACACTCTCGAACACAATCACACTCTAGCTAATTGCAAACACCACACTTGTATTTCATTTTCGTTGTAACACTTAGTCGATCCGTACCACATCCTGCACTGTATCCTGATTTTTGAAGCAATTGAAGAACAAGGCAGCTGCGATTGTCAGCTCCCGAGGTTTTATGCCGGCGATCTAGATTGATCAAGGGCTTTCCTCGTACATCTCGTGTCATTTACTTTACTTTTTGCTCATTATTTGCTCATTGTTTGATCATCGATACAGCTCAATATCCCGAGCCGTATCCTGAAACTGTTTTTGCAAGTAATTTAATCAACACATTTTTGACACTTACTTCTAGCACACTACCTCACTTAACTAATTTGATCACTTAATTACTTCGGTAATTTTTGACCAAAACAATTTGGCGCCCACCGTGGGGCAAGTGGTGCTCTCTTTACTAAAAATTTTTGTCAAATCGCTAATCGGTTTTCTATTTTCAAAACTTTTTGCCACATTGTCCATAATGGCCTCAAGATCAAACATGAGTTCCTCTACTGTGTCTGCTATGACTTCTGCTACTACCGGTTCGGTGCTTCCACCACCTCCTCCAAGGATGCCAGCCTCTACACAATCTCAAGATGTTATCCCGACTCGGAGTGTCCAGGGATCTGCTCCCGTTTTAGCTTCTAATGATGAAATTTTAACCTTATTTGGAAGTGTGCAGGAACAAATGAGGCAACAACAAGAAACAAACCAAATGCTTTTGAGGGAGATACAACTCCTGAAGACTGGCTCGAGCAGATCTGCAGAGGACAATGTCACTCCGTTACACCCCAGAGCGTTGAACTTTAGCTCGGCTGTGTATACCGAGGATAATAGGGGGAATATCGTGCCTAGTCTTCCTCAGAATCATACTCCTGAAATACCCTCCTTGGTTCGGATGTCAACCACAAGGAGCTCAGGATATGCTTCAGGATATGGGCAGAATCCTACAACTGGTAACATGTCTAATAATAATAATACTCATGCTACTAACAGTGGTGGATCTTTGCAGGATACAGGTGTAACATCAGCACTTACCAGGGAACTTCAGAAGTTGAAAGACATGATATCTAGTGTACCTGGGGTGGTCCAGCCGATCCCGGAAGTATCTCAAGATAGTCACAAGATATCTCGTTTTGCATACCCTATATGTGATGCTGAGATCCCAAAGAGATTCCAAACTCCCAACATGAAGCTTTATGATGGGACTACGGGTCCTGAGGAGCATATTGCCTAGTATAGGGAAAGAATAGAGATTAACCCTATCCCTCCGGAGCTCAAGGAAGCGTGCTTGTGCAAGGGATTTGGTTCTACTCTAACAGGATCAGCCTTGAAATGGCTGTTAAACGTTCCTCCTCACTCAATTACTTCATTTGCTCATTTGGTTAATTTATTTAACAGTCAATTTTCTTGTAGTCGGAGTTTTGAGAAACTAACCAGTGATCTTTACAGGATAACCCAAGGGCCTCAGGAATCCTTGAGGGATTATGTGAACAAATTTAGTCGAGAATCCTTGGATATCCCACATCTTGATGTTGCAACAGCTGTGCAAGCTTTTAAGATGGGATTACAAAAGGATTCTCAGTTTTATCAGGATCTTGTAATGAATCCCTGCAGGAATCTCGATGAAGCTCGTAACAGGGCCTTGAGATATATCCGTCTGGAAGATGACAAGAAGATGCAAGAAAGGATGAACTCATCCAACACTTATGAATCGACTAATAGGAAGTCGGAATCCTCATTTAAGTCATATCGGCCTAAGCCATATGGTAGAAATGAAAACAAGAGAGTGAATGCTGTCGAAGATGAGGATCCTGAAGAGTATCCTGAATTGTCTGAATATTGCTTTTCTGTTAATATTCCTGAATTGATGTATGCTATGCAGGGTCTAGGAGACAAGGCTAGATGGCCTCGAAAGAATCAACAAAAGGCTGACTGGAAAGATAAGTCGAAGTGGTGTGCTTTCCACGAAGATTTCGGACATATGACTGAGGATTTCATTGCTTTAAGGAAAGAAATAAGCTACCTTCTGAGCAAGGGATATCTGAAAGATCTCTTAGGAAAAAAGAAGAATAAGGGTCAGGATACTGAGAAGGATCCTGAACGAGCAGCTTCACCTCCCGCGGATGCCAAGATAATCAACTTCATTTCGGGGGGATCCGACATTTGTGGAACTTCGTATTCGGCAGCAAAGAGACTTGCAAAGGAAGCCAAAGCCGAAAGGGGAGACAAACCTGTCAGGATGACTACACTCACAACTGACAAAGTGATCACATTTGATGCTGATGACAGGGATACTGTCCAGGATCCTCACCATGATGCTCTGGTAATAACGTTATATGTGGCTAACCATTTTGTACGCAGGATATTGGTTGATAATGGCAGCTCCGTCAACATAATCCAGCTAGAGACACTTAAAAGAATGAATGTATCTCCAATGGATATAACTTCGAAGTCCACCGTGCTTATTGGGTTCAGCGGAGTGGCCAGAAACACAGTGGGAGAGATAAAGTTGCCGGTATACGTTGAAGGAGTCAACTCGATACAACGTTTCTGTGTGATGGACTCTCTATCCTGCTATAACATTATCCTGGGAAGACCATGGATTCACGAAATGAAGGCCGTGCCATCAACATATCACCAATGCATCAAGATACCTACCCCTTGGGGAGTTGTTAAAGTTGATAGCGATCAGCAGGAGGCGAAAGAATGCTACTCATCCTCGATGAAATCCTCAGCCAAAACTAGTGCAGCATAGCAATTAAAGACGCGGGCCCAGGATATCGTGGAGGATCCGGAGCAGGATGTGAAGAAAGTTATCCTGGACCAGGATAACCCCGATATTTCGGTGCTCGTAGGGACCAATATCCCTCAGGATATTGAGGAACAATTAATTAACTTTTTCAAAATGCAGGATGTCTACATTTGCATGGAAGCATGAGGATATGACAGGCATATCCAAAGATATTATCACTCACAAGCTTGGAATTGATAAATCATTCAAGCCTGTGCAACAAAAAAGAAGGAAATTTGCTCCTGAGCGGAACACGATTATCCAGGAGGAAGTTGAAAGATTATTGTTTTGGTCAGAAAATCTGATGAAGACAATGCAACCAAACTCTTTGTATTGGGGAATGATGCTTAAAATGTGTAACAACAATGAGGATCACTTCAATGTAGAATGCACAAACAACACAAGGATTTATACGGGGAAAAAGCCCTTGATCAAGAGTTGATCTCCGGCACAAAAAACCCCGGGTGATGGAAACTACCGATCACCAAGCTCAAATAAATGAATAAACGTTTACAACTTCGGATAGTAACGAGCTAGGTACAAGGATCACTACGGTGAAATGTGTAAAAAGTATAAGTAATTGCTAAGTGTTTGAACGAGAGCTTGTATGAGAGTGTTTTCGAGTGTGTGAAACTGCCAAAATGACTAAGTGTCACTAACTAGCTCGTTACCCCTTTCAAATAAGAAAAATATCTAGTTAACAAACTCTCCGACTTTCAAGCCAAGCCTCCACGTTCTCCATAACGTCTAGTTTTGATCTAGCACGTGCAGAATACTTCGGGAATATTCTCCAAGAATGCCGCTAAGACCTGGTCAAGCTTGTTATACCTGCGAGTTGTTATAAAACATAAGTAAACAATCGTCAGTATGAGGATCCTTGAAGTGATCCATGATCCTGATCCTAAAGCCCTTCTGAGGATCACCACCTGTCACAGAAGTAAGGATCACTAGTTAGGATAACAAATAAGGATCACTAATTGTTAGAAAATCCTCCCCTAACAATTGCCCCCAAAATATAAGGAGTGAAATTGTAAAATTAGCGAGTTATGTTTTCTCGATCTTATCCGTAACAAACTAACGGATATATAGCCGTTAATTTTGAACTAGCCGTTGCGATGATGATGTCACGGAAGTGACAACCTGCAAGATCATGATTATAAATAGAGATATAGATAGGATCAAATGCATTTAAATTTTCAGAGAAACTCCCTTTATAATCCACATTCCGAAGACGATCAGGTATTCTCTCTCTCTATCCTTTTCCCTCTCTTGCTCTGTTTTCATCTTTCCATCAAATATGTTGCTCCGAAGTTCTCCGGGCAAAGATCACAAGAAAGATAGCCCTCTGGAAAGTCAGAAAATCATCAAAGACTCCGCAAATGAAAAGTGTTGTTTTAACGAAGCACAGATAGACAGAATCCGTTGCTGTTTTCCGGCGGATGCTTTTATCAGACCCTTTGATCCTACTACCCTTAGCGACTATGTTTCAGAAACATGGGTTGCATTTCCAGCCACTCCATTCACCATAGGATACACCTATCCTTTTCCAGAGTTTACTCAATCCTTCTTTTCCCTTACCGGCATCTCTTATATCCAAGCCATGCCGATGATTTGGAGGGTCTTGCATACCCTGGAGAGGATCATCGAACAGGAAGGCATTGCTTTGGGCATGTCAGAATTAGCGGAGCTGTATGATCTTACTACCTTTGGTTCCCATCGTTATTTGCTTAAGCGAAAACCCGGTGCAGATCATCCTCTTCTGAAAGTCACCAAGAATGACAAAGACTGGAAACGTCGCTTTTTCTTTGTCAAGAGAGATTCTATCCAGGATGGAAAGGATCTTCCTAAAAATTGGGCTACCCATGGTAGGATAGAGGATCCTGATAAGGATCACCAGGAACTTTCTTTGACTGCTAGGATAACTTATATTTTTGCTTTCTTGTTTTGCAGCTATCACCATTTCACGTATCCGCACATCACCTGAAACCAAGGATAAGCTCGCTGCTTTCTGGAAGCTTGATCCTGAAACAAGGACATTCAAGATAGACACCCAAGACTCACAAGAAGTATCCTCAGGTTCCATTACCATGTCAAGTAAGTATCCTGTCTTTTATATAGTTTAAATATTAAAATAAATAGATAAATTGAAATAGGATAAGGATACTCATCTTGCTTTGAATGTGTAGGCGCTGGAAAACCTGTCAAGCCTGTTTCCCAATTCAACACAGCTGACCTCGATCTCGTACGGCCCAGGAGGAAGAAATCCACCAGCAGTCCCAGCATTTCCATTCCAAAGGCACCCACTAAAGGGAAGGGTGTCAAGAAGAGGAAGATTTCTGATGCTGAGGATCTTCAAGGGCTGCCACTGATTCGCCACCAATTCCTTGAGTACTTCAATGAAGTAAGGATCCTTAACTTTGCCTAGGTATCCAGCTCTTATGAGGATCACTTAACCCTGAACTGCCTTATCTTCTCTTTGCAGAAATTTGCTGAGATCGAGGACTACGTGGGTAATATTGAGGAGCTGGACAATAAAATAGCTGATCTTCAACAGGTTGGCGTGCTCAAAGATCTTGCACTTGCTGATGCTCGGAAGGAACTCCAGGATACCAAGCAGGCAATGGCCAAGGTGTTGGTTAACTTTGATTATGAAAAGCATGACCTCATCGAAAATGCCAAGCTCTCTGCTGCCATCACGATGTATCAGACTAAGTTGAAGATGGCCCAAGAAGCTCAAGATCCTAGCTTTGATAAGAACAGCTGGGATATTGAGGGCTGGAAAGAAAGGTTGGCTGAGCTTGAGGATGAGGAAGAGGAGGCTACTGAAGTCTTGGCGATTGAAGCAAGTGGCAGTGGGAAGGATCAAGTGAAGGATACCGCAGCTGGAGGAGAAGAGGATGCAGCAAAGGTGTAGGCTGCACAATTGGGCGATGATGGATATATGTGCTGAGGCCGGAGCCCAATTTTTTAGTTTGGTGGTTGTTTTTGTGGTTGTGATGTTTAAGACAATTTCATGGGTTGTACTTTGAACAATAGGTTTTTAGGATTAAGGATCATGTATGATCCTTTGGACAATAGGCAGGATTGCAATTGGTGGAGGGATCCTCTGTTTGGGGGATGAAGCCATTGTGATCCTGCTGCCTTTATATTTCTGCACTACTTTTGAACTCATTATCCTGGACACCCTTTACCTACCCCAGCGGACGGGCCACGTTTTGCTGGTAGAAGCTCGGGTAGGTAATTTTGACAACCTTTAAAGGGTTAGTCTTATGTTAATAAATAAAAACTTAACCTTTTGTCGCTTATCTTGTGTTGTTATCCTTTTTAGTATGTTATTTTCCAACTGTTATAATGTTCAATTTGTTTATACTTATCAAGCCTTGAAAAACTAGGAAAGATATCCAAAAAGTTTAGGATATGAACAAGGATCACATATCCCATAACAAATAAGTTTTAAAAAATGACATGATTTAAAATTTATAAGTTCAGTTGTCAAGTATAAGGGTCATTTAAAAGAATAATAAATAAAATCAAAAGAGTTAAGGATCATACCTGAGGATCCAAGTTAGAATCCTAACCATAATAAGGATAACTATAAGATAAACCTTAGAGTGAAATAAGGATGAAGGATCCCTAACTGCCTATCTTCAATGACCTGAAATAGAGCATAACTTGGGACTAAGCCAATATAAGAAAAGAGTTAGCAACTGGGGACAAGCCCAAGGATAACTGGGGACAAGCCCAAGGATAACTGGGGACAAGCCCAAGGATAACTGGGGACAAGCCCAAGGATAACTGGGGACAAGCCCAAGGATCGTATGTAAACTGGAGTATGGCCCTAACTGGCGACTATCCAAACTTAGTGACATGAAGATGCCAAAACCTTAGCTAACGTGAAAACGTTAGAAACCTTAGCTAACGTGAAAACGTTAGAAACCTTATGAACGGATGTATGGTACGTCTACCATTATACGTAGGATCCTAAGCATAGCCAGAACAATGGAATTATCAGCCCCTATAATGAGTACTGGTCCCAAAGCCTTGAACTATACCAGGATCATCGTGCGCTGCAGGCGGAATCTGGGGACAAGCCCAAATAACTGGGGTTAAACCCAAAGGACGGATTGCTTCTGTGGATAACCAATGTTGTGCTGAAGATACCTGAGCTTTCAAAACTTGAACTCACGTGAGAGATGGATAAAGGATACATGATCCTTATCCTTAGATGAAAAAATTAAGAAATGAAATAGTTCAAGATTAGGATATTACCTGAGTAAGGATCACCGATACTTTGAGGATCCTTTAAGGATATCTCTTCGATGAGGATCACCTATAGCATAAGGATCCTGCTTACATGAAATATTTCTTCAAGTGGACAGCATTCCAAGCTCTTGGTAGCAATTCACCTTCCATGGTTAGCAACCTATATGCCCCCTTTCCTGCTTCAGCTTCAATCAAATAAGGGCCTTCCCATTTTGGAGCCAATTTTCCATCAGCAGGATTGGTGGTATTCTGAAATGCTTTCCTTAACACCATATCTCCAACTTGAAACCTCCTGATCCTGACATTTTTATTGTAAGCACCAGCCATTCTTTGTTGATAACTGGCCATCCTGATCCTAGCCATATCCCTGATTTCTTCAATAGTATCCAGGTCTTGAGCCAGGTTTTCATCATTTTCCTCAGGATCACGGGTACTTGTTCTAGCAGTAGGAACCACCATTTCTGTTGGGATCACTGATTCTGCCCCAAACACCAAAGAGAATGGTGTTTGACCAGTAGCATTCTTAGGGGTTGTCCTGTCAGCCCAGAGCACATAGGGTAGCTCTTCTGCCCATTTTCCTTTCTTGGATCCAAGCTTCTTCTTCAAGTTGTTGATGATGATCTTGTTGGATGATTCTGCTTGACCATTAGCTTGTGGGTGGACTGGTGTTGATGTTATCATCTTAATCCCCCAGCTGTCACAAAAGTTAGTGGTTCTGCCCCCAATAAATTGGGAACCATTATCACATATAATCTCAGAAGGAATTCCAAATCTAGTTATAATATTTCTTTTAATGAAGGATATAACTTCCTTTTCTCTGACTTGGGCAAAAGCTTCAGCCTCTATCCACTTGGAGAAGTAATCAGTCATAGCTAACATGAATACTTTCCCACCAGGTGCCTTAGGGAGCTTACCAACTATATCCATACCCCATCTCATAAATGGCCAAGAGGAGGATATGGGATGTAATAGTTCGGCTGGTTGATGAAGGATATTGCTGTGTCTCTGGTAAGGATCACATCTTCTGGCATACTCCACAGCATCTTTCTTCATGGTTGGCCAGTAGTATCCTGTCCTCAGGATCCTTGAGAATAAAACCCTGCCCCCAGTGTGATTTCCACAATCTCCTTCATGGAAGTCTTTTAAAACTTCTTGAACTTCAGAATCCTCAATGCATCTCAAGTATGGTCCTGCAAGAGATCGCCTATACAACATATTATTCATAATTGTGAATTGAGATACCTTAGATTTGAAAGCCCTAGGGTTTTCTCCTGTAGGAATCTCTCCATGTTGTAAGTATCTCATAATTGGTGAGATCCATGATCCGGATCCTGAATAGGATTGAGTATCCTCACTAGGGATCATCGCAGAATTATTCCCTATCTCCATAGCCACATGATCCTCAATAGCTGGGGTCAGGATATGGATAATAGGGATCTTGATATCCTCTGGGATCTTCAAAGATGATCCTAAGTTAGCCAATGCATCAGCTTCTGTATTTTCTTCCCTTGGTACCTGTGACAAACTAAAGGAAACAAAAGAGAGTGCCAAACTTTTGACTATCTCCAAATATTTGGTTAGCTTTTCACCTTTAACAGCATATGATCCATTAAAGTGATTTGTAATTAACAAAGAATCTACATGTACCTCAAGATACCTGATCCCCATATGCTTTGCGATTTGTAAACCAGCAATTAAGGCTTCATATTCAGCCTCATTATTAGTGGTTTGGAACTCACAAGCTATAGAATGGGGTATTATGTCCCCCTGTGGCGATTTTAGTAGTATTCCAAGCCCTGTGCCTTTGACATTTGAGGATCCATCAGTGTGAAGTATCCAAGGATCCTTGGTCTCCTCTAACTGCTGGACTTCTAACTCAGCTTCTTCTTGTAAATCACTACTGAAATCAGCCACAAAGTCAGCTAATGCTTGGGATTTGATAGCTGTCCTAGGCTCATATCTTATATCATATGCACTCAATTTCACTGCCCACTAGCCATCCTTCCTGACATCTCTGGTTTCCTGAGGACATTCTTAATTGGAAAATTAGTTTTAACAATGATAACATGAGTTTCAAAATAATGTCTTAACTTGGTAGATGCCATTATTAATGCAAGGATAAGCTTTTCAAGGTGTGAGTACCTGGATTCGGCATCAAGTAAACTTTTACTTACATAATAAACGGGATGTTGTGTACCTTGATGATCCTTAACAAGGACCGCACTTACTGCTTTTGAGGATACTGCGAGATACAAGGATAACACTTCACCTTTTTCTGGTTTCATTAAAGCCGGGGCCGAGGATAGGTAATCTTTGAGGGCTTTTAAAGCATTTTCATGCTTCTCCGTCCACTCAAATTTCTTGTTCTTCCTTAGGATATCATAGAATTCTTTACACTTCTCGGAGGACTTGGATATGAATCTGTTCAAGGCTGCTATCCTTCCTGTTAGCCTTTGAACATCCTTAGCATTGGCCGGAGATTTGATGTTCACTATTGCTTTGATTTGTTCCGGGCTAGCTTCGATGCCTCTCTTAGTCACCATGTATCCTAAGAATTTACCTGCTTTAACACCAAAATGACATTTTGAAGGATTAAGCTTCATATTATATTTGTCAAGGATATCAAACGCTTCCTCCAAGTCTCGTAGGTGATCCTCAGCTTTTAAGGATTTCACCACCATATCATCTATGTAAACCTCCATAGTTTGTCCAATCTGATCCTTGAACATCATATTCACCAGCCTTTGGTACGTTGCACCTGCATTTCTCAATCCAAACGGCATAGCAATATAGCAATATATACCAGTTGGAGTCATGAAGGCTGTATCCTCTTGGTCGGATGGTTCCATTTGGATTTGTTGAAATCCAGATGAAGCATCCATAAAAGTTAACAGTTCATGACCCGCAGTTGCATCCACCATGGAGTCAATGTGGGGTAAAGGGAAAGGATCCTTGGGACATGCCTTATTTAAATCGGTAAAATCGACACATACCCTCCACTTTCCGTTTTTCTTTTGAACAACAACCACATTGGCCAACCATCTTGGATACTTGACCTCTCTAATCATACCTGCCCGGAGCAATTTTTCTACCTCTTCCTGGATAATGGCATTCCTTTCTGGTGCAAACTTCCTTCTTCTTTGATGTATTGGTTTGAAGGATCTGTCGATGCCGAGTTTATGGGTGATAACATCTTTGGATATACCAGTCATGTCTTCATGTTTCCATGCAAAGGTAGTCTTTCTCCTTTTGAGGAAGGATATGAGGTCTTCTTTCATTTCGCCAAGGATCCCTGATCCGATATAGATTTTGGATTCAGGATCATCAGGATCCATGAGGATTTCTACCACATCCTGCTCTCTGGCCTCCAGGACATTCCTTGGAGGATACCTTGATTGCTATTGCTCCCTTGACTTCGAAGCTGGTTTCATCGATGAAGTGTAGCAATTCTTAGCTTCCTGCTGGTCACTATCGATCTTTACTATTCCCCAAGGACTAGGGAGCTTCACACATTGATGGTAGGTAGATGGGACTGCTTTCATATCGTGTATCCAGGGTCTGCCAAGGATAACATTACAACAAGATAAACAGTCAATAACACAAAATTTTTGATAAGAGTGTAAGCCTTCAATATATATTGGGAGCTTAATGTCCCCCAGGGTGTTCTTAGTTTCGCCACTAAATCCCACGAGCACGGAGGATCTTGGTATGATCTCTGATTCGGGGATACCCATCTTCTTTAGAACGTCAAGCTGGATAATGTTCACTGAACTTCCTCCGTCTATTAGGATCCCACGAGCACGGAGGATCTTGGTATGATCTCTGATTCGGGGATACCCATCTTCTTTAGAACGTCAAGCTGGATAATGTTCACTGAACTTCCTCCGTCTATTAGGATCCTGCGGACAAAACAGTTAGATATAAAAAGAGTAATAACTAAACCATCATGATGAGGATCCTGGATATCAGTACGATCCTCTTCATCAAAGGTTATGACTTTTCCTTCGGAGACACTCGATGTTCGAACTGGCCTTTCTCCGTTATCCATTTTAGTTTCCTTCGCATGCCTCTTAGCTGCTGAGAAGGATGTGCCACAAATGTCGGATCCCCCAGAGATAAAGTTTATCACTTGTGCGTCTGCTGGAGGGGCTGGAGCCTTCTCAGGGATCCTTTCGGGATCCTGAGTCCTTGACTTTTTTCTTCCCAACAACTCTTTTAGATGCCCTTTGCTTAGCAAGTATCCAATTTCCTTTCTTAATGCAATGCATTCTTCTGTGAGGTGCCCAAAATCTTCATGATATGCACACCACTTTGATTTATCCTTAGTTGCAGCTGGCCTGTCATTCTTTCTTGGCCATCTAGCTTTATCACCTAGGTTCTGCATGGCAAGGATTAGTTCATTGTTATCAACACTAAAGCAATATTCAGAAATTGGAGGATAATCCTCATCATCCTCTTCTTGATCAATAGAATGCATGTTCTGATTATCAGATTTGTTGTAGGATCTGAACTTGTTGTTCCTGAATGAGGATCCTTGCTTATCCTGCTTTGAGGATCCTGTTATCCTCTCCTGAATCCTCTTGTCATCCTCTAGCCGGATGAACCTGAGGGCCCGAGTTCTTACCTCATCTAGGTTCCTGCACGGTGTCATAACAAGATCATCATAAAATAAGGAATCCCTAAGTAATCCCATTTTGAAGGCTTCAACAGCCGTGGCTATATCTAAGTTGGGAATGTCTAAGGATTCTTTACTAAATTTGGTAATGTAATCCCTTAATGATTCATTATGACCCTGGGTTATCCTATATAAATCACTAGTTAATCGTTCAAATTTTCGACTACAAGAAAACTGAGTATTAAACAAGTTAACTAGGTTTGCAAATGAGGTAATAGAATAGGGAGGAAGACTTAGCAGCCACTTGAGAGCTGATCCAGTGAGAGTGGATCCGAATCCTTTGCATAAGCATGCTTCCTTTAACTTTTCTGGGATTGGATTGATCTCCATCCTCTCCCTGTATTGTGCTATGTGTTCTTCAGGATCCGTCGAACCATCGTACAATTTCATTGTAGGCACATGGAACCTCTTGGGTATCTCAGCATCACAGATTGGTGGTGCAAAGCGAGATATCTTGTGGCTCCCATCTGCAATCTCTGGAATAGGTTTGACTACTCCCGGAACACTCGAGATCATATCCTTTAGCTTTTGCAATTCTCTGGCCATGGCATGATTGATACCTGGATCCTGCATAAAACCATGGTTAATAGTATGAGAATTATTAAAAGTGTTACCTCCCATTGGATTCAAGTTAGGAAATATGGAGGTCAATCCATATTGTTGAGATTCTGGAATGATCGAGGGGCCAGCAGAGGCATTGGTCTGCATTGGAATAAAATCTCCTTGATGGACATCTGAACTTCCTGTTTGCAAACTCCTCAAGGATCCTGGCATCTGGAAGGATCCCTGAAACTGGGATGATCCTGGAACGAAGGAGGATCCTTGAACTTGGGATGATCCTGGAACGAAGGAGGATCCTTGAACCTGGGATGATCCTGGAACGAAGGAGGATCCTTGAACCTGGGATGATCCTGGAACGAAGGAGGATCCTTGAACCTGGGATGATCCTGGAACGAAGGAGGATCCTTGAACCTGGGATGATCCTGGAACGAAGGAGGATCCTTGAACCTGGGATGATCCTGGAACGAAGGAGGATCCTTGAACCTGGTGCATTCCTGAATATCCTCCTGTACTCGTGAGGGATCCCATATGCTGGGGATAGGATCCTGCTGGCTGGAAATATGAACCTAGTGCCTGGGTCATAGCTGTTGTTCCATAGTGCACTCCTTTTGGTCCACCCGCATATTGAATGTTTGGAACCACTGACGGCTGAGAAGTAACCACCGGAGTGTCAAAATTCAAAGATCTGGGCATCAGTGGAGAATGATCCTCTGCCGTTTTCTTCTGTTTCTTAATTTCATCAATCTCCCGGAGGATCCTTTCGTTGGTCTTATCCTGCTCTTGTGCATGATTCCTCATCTGCAAAATCAAGGTATAGAGATCATTAGTAGTAGGATTAGTTGAAACAGAAGAAGAAGGTGGTTTAGAGAAAATGGGAGTCGGTTTCTTCGCAGCATTTTCTGTATTCTTCTGGGATCCAGAAGGTGGTGGAGGCAAAGGAGGAACGCCTTGTGAGGAAGTGAATGAGGGCATCAAGTTTGAAGCATTCTTCGCCGAGGAAGCCATTTGCTTGATTGTAGTGAACCAGAATGAGCACAGAAATGCGAATTCTTCTAAGGCAAAGCACCAATTGCCCCACGGTGGGCGCCAAACTGTTTTGGTCAGAAAATCTGATGAAGACAATGCAACCAAACTCTTTGTATTGGGGAATGATGCTTAAAATGTGTAACAACAATGAGGATCACTTCAATGTAGAATGCACAAACAACACAAGGATTTATACGGGGAAAAAGCCCTTGATCAAGAGTTGATCTCCGGCACAAAAAACCCCGGGTGATGGAAACTACCGATCACCAAGCTCAAATAAATGAATAAACGTTTACAACTTCGGATAGTAACGAGCTAGGTACAAGGATCAGTACGGTGAAATGTGTAAAAAGTATAAGTAATTGCTAAGTGTTTGAACGAGAGCTTGTATGAGAGTGTTTTCGAGTGTGTGAAACTGCCAAAATGACTAAGTGTCACTAACTAGCTCGTTACCCCTTTCAAATAAGAAAAATATCTAGTTAACAAACTCTCCGACTTTCAAGCCAAGCCTCCACGTTCTCCATAACGTCTAGTTTTGATCTAGCACGTGCAGAATACTTCGGGAATATTCTCCAAGAATGCCGCTAAGACCTGGTCAAGCTTGTTATACCTGCGAGTTGTTATAAAACATAAGTAAACAATCGTCAGTATGAGGATCCTTGAAGTGATCCATGATCCTGATCCTAAAGCCCTTCTGAGGATCACCACCTGTCACAGAAGTAAGGATCACTAGTTAGGATAACAAATAAGGATCACTAATTGTTAGAAAATCCTCCCCTAACAATTATTAAAGTCAAGAATGATCAGAGAGGTTAAGTTCCCAAGGTGGCTAGCAAACATGGTTGTAGTACAGAAGAAGAATGGGAAATGGAGAGTTTGTGTAGACTACACAGACTTGAACAAAGCTTGTCCTAAAGACCCATTTCCTCTTCCCCATATTGATGCAATGGTAGATGCCACTGCCGGGCATGAAATGCTGACCTTCATGGACGCATCCTCAGGATTTCAACAGATCCAAATGGAGCCTTCTGACCAGGAGGATACCGCCTTCATGACGCCAACAAGTATTTACTGTTATACAGCTATGCCTTTTGGTTTGAAAAATGCAGGTGCAACATACCAAAGATTGGTAAACATGATGTTTAAAGACAAACTGGGGGACACCATGGAGGTGTACATTGACGATATGGTGGTAAAATCAAAGAAAGCTCAGGATCACCTTCAGGATATTAAAGGAGCATTTGATATCCTGGATCAATACAACATGAAGCTGAATCCTGCTAAATGCCATTTCGGAGTAGGGGCAGGAAAGTTTCTTGGGTATATGGTGACGAAAAGGGGGATAGAGGCAAGCCCGGAGCAGATCAAAGCTATCCTGGATATAAAATCACCCTCGAATATGAAGGATGTACAAAGATTAACAGGCCGAGTAGCAGCTCTAAACAGATTTATCTCAAGATCCTCAGAGAAATGCAAAGACTTCTATGATATCCTAAAGAAGAACAAAAGATTCGAATGGGGGGAAAAGCATGAAGCAGCTCTACAGGATTTGAAACGGTATCTCTCAACCGCACCTCTATTGATGAAGCCGGAAAACGGTGAACCACTATCCCTGTACCTTGCTGTATCAGGGAATGCTGTAAGTGTCGTTCTTATAAAAGACCATGAAGGTCAGCAGTATCCTGTTTATTATGTTAGTAAAAGTTTGTTAGATGCTGAAACTAGGTATTCTCATTTAGAAAAATTGATACTAGCATTAATTATGGCATCAACGAAACTTAGGCATTATTTCGAGACACATAGGATACATGTTAAAACAAACTATCCTATTAAAAATGTGCTTAGGAAACCAGAGATGTCAGGCAGGATGGCCAAGTGGTCAGTAAAGTTAAGTGCTTATGATTTAGTATATGAACCTAGGAATGCCATAAAGTCTCAGGCTTTAGCTGACTTTGTGGCTGACTTTAGTAGTGACATTCAGGATGAGGTAGATCTAGAAGTTCAACAGCTAGGAGAATCCTCAGGATCCTGGACATTATATACTGATGGTGCATCTAATGTAAGAGGAGTAGGATTAGGAATACTACTAAAATCGCCACAGGGGGACATATTACCCCAGGCTATTAGGTGTGAATTTCCTGCTACTAATAATGAAGCAGAGTATGAGGCTTTAATTGCAGGATTAGAGTTGGCTAAGAGCATGAGTATCAAAAATTTGCAAGTGTATGTTGACTCTTTGTTAATTACTAACCATTTTAATGGATCCTATGCAGTTAAGGGTGAGAAATTAATCGAATATCTCGATATTCTCAAAAAATTAGCAGGATATTTCGATGTTTTTATACTTGAACAGGTACCAAGGGAAGATAATGCTGAAGCGGATGCCCTAGCAAATTTGGGATCATCGATCAGGATACCTGAAGGGACGCAAATACCAATATTACATGTCTTATATCCTGCAACGAATCCTCAGGATAAAGATGTAACTAGTATACAGAATCCTGGAGCAGAATATCCTGAGGAGGATCCTAAATCCTGGACGGCTCCAATCATGAGATATCTCAAAGAAGGACACATCCCTGGAAATGAAAATCCTAAGGCATTTAGGATGAAGGTATCATGGTTCACTATTATAAATAATATTTTATACAAGAAATCTCTTGCAGGACCGTATTTGAGATGCTTGGAGGATCTTGAAGCCAAAGAAGTCCTTCAGGATATACATGAAGGGGATTGTGGTAACCATGCTGGGGGCAGATCGTTATTCTCAAAAATATTAAGAACAGGATATTATTGGCCAACAATGAGAAAAGATGCCGCAGAATATGCTCGAAAATGTGACTCATGTCAAAGACATAGTAACATACTGCATCAACCGGCTGAACCATTATATCCTATTGTTTCCCCTTGGCCATTTATGAAGTGGGGGATGGATATAGTGGGAAAGCTACCAAAAGCTCCGGGAGGAAAAGTCTTTATGCTAGCAATGACGGATTATTTCTCTAAGTGGGTTGAAGCTGAAGCATTTGTTCAAGTTAGAGACCAAGAAGTAGTATCCTTCATAAAGAGGAATATCCTGACCAGATTTGGAGTACCAGCTGAGATAATCTGTGACAATGGTTCTCAGTTCATAAGTAAGAGGACTACAGACTTTTGCAAGAGTTGGGGAATCAAAATGATCACATCTACTCCGGTACATCCTCAAGCAAATGGACAAGCAGAATCCTCTAACAAGATAATTGTCAACAACTTAAAGAAAAGGCTTGGAGCCAAAAAAGGAAGATGGGCAGAAGAATTACCCTTTGTTTTATGGGCTGACAGGACAACGATAAAGAATGCAACAGGTCAAACCCCATTTTCGTTGGTGTTTGGAGCAGAAGCAGTGATTCCAACGGAGATGACAATACCTACTGCAAGATCTATCTTAAGTGATCCTGAGAAGAATCCTGAAGCCTTGAGTCAGGATTTAGACACTATAGATGAAAAGAGAGATGCGGCAAGGCTAAGGATGGCAGCATATCAACAGAGAATATCCAGGGCATATAACAAGAATATTAGAACCAGAAGATTCAAGGTTGGAGATTGGGTATTAAGAAAGGCTTTCCAAAATACTACTAATCCTGTCGATGGCAAATTAGCTCCAAAATGGGAAGGACCATATGAAGTTGAATCAGAAGCAGGGAAAGGAGCATATAGACTCAAGAATATGGAGGGAGATATGCTACCGAGATCTTGGAATGCTATACACCTTAAGCTCTATTTTAAGTGAGTCTAGAATTTAATTTCTAACTCAAGATGGTATGAATTCTTACTTCTTTTAAATATGTTTGGTGTAATTTGTTCTTTATAACCTGATACTGACTTAAGCATCGGAGGGGTGTTAGCCAAGCTAACACCCACCTTAGTTTACATTTGTTTTGCAAGATATGTTTCAGGATATAGCTCCAGAATATGCACTCGGGATAACTCAGAAGATTAGAGGATTGGCCCCCTCTCTCACGTTTAAGGGATACTGATCCCTTCACAGGTTTAAAGGTATTCACCTTTCTTCCGAATTGGGTTTAAACACCCCGCCTGGAGCGCAAGTTATTCAGGGATAGTTCAAGGTGGCGGGACCAGTCCATGTAAAAGTGGCTGACAATTTCGTTACCATTGGCTATATCCTGAATCCTAACGGTATATGAGGATTGATCATCCTCTCTCACGAAAGGGTATTTTCATACTCTCTAAGGTTTAAAGGTTTTCACCTTTCTAAGTCTTGGAGTTTATACACTCCCGCCTGTAGCGCATGAAAAATTGGGATTTTCCCCAGGATACAAAGGATTTATCTCCAGTACATCCTTGGGTTATACCCTCGGGACGAGAAAAATTGCTTATGCCATGGAAACTGACATTAAATAGATTTCTAAGATACTTGAAGACATTGTACACAGGGGACATCCCTGCCAAGATGGTGGTGTAAGGCTAAAAGAATGAAGTTTGCGACTAATGCATTAAGTACCTTGCACTGGGGACATCTTCATTGGAAGAGTTGCAAAGGGATTGAAGTTCGGTAATAGGTTTATATCCTATGTCTGGTATGATTTTTCCTTTGTAAGCCTCATTTAAATTTCTAGTAACATCATGTTAAGTATCTTGACATATATCCTCAAAGTCCTTTTAAGGATATTTGATTAGGATGTTTGAAACTGGTATTGGCTTGGAACTTTGATCATCATCAAAACTTGGTTTTGAGGAGATAAACTATTTCTTACTTTCTAAAGAATTTTTTATAAAATTGAAAGAACGTCTAGAACATCCATTTAAAAGGCTTCTGCAGTATGTTTCTAAGCATACTGGTCAGGATATTTTGTAAAATAACAGTATGAAATTTTTACAAAGCTAAGACTTACACTAAACAATGCAAAGTAACAAAAAATAAGTCAAAAGATAGTTATATTATTAACAAGTCAAAAGTTGTGCTTTTGGTAAGGCCCATCCGCCAAAAGCACAATTAGTTGTTACCATAATTTTGTAACGGTTGCAGGATCTGTCTCAAAACAGGACCCGTTCACCTACAACCGTTACTATGTTCAAAACAAATTATACTAATTGATGACCAAGGGTTTCATCCTAAAACCTAGGACCCATCCACCTTTGGTCATCACATTGTTCTAGTGCAGGAAAAGTAAATTGTTCAAGGACAGGAAAAGTAAATTGTTTATGCAACCACAACCATGAAATTAAAAAGTGGGCTCCGGCCTTGGCACGTATATCCATCATCGCCCACTCTGCTGCCTAAGGGGCATCACCTTCTTGAACAGCAACCTCCTTGCCAGCATCCGCCCCGGCATCACCCTCAGGATTCTTCTCAGCACCATCATCAGCATTGGCCACCTCCTCTGCTGCCTTAGAAGGCTCTTCACCAGTATGTTTTGCAGGATGAGCAACGGGATGACCTCCGAGGCCCTGTAGTTTCTCCTCCCAAGCCTTTACATTCCAGGAAGGGCATTCAAAACCCAGATCCATGGCTTCATAAGCCATCCTTATCCTGGCTTGGAGAAGAGAGACGACCACCGAAGTTTTTAGGCTATCCCGGTATGAGCTCATATTCTGCTGATATTGGAGAAGAGCGGCATCCAGCTTGGCTTGAGCATCCTCATTAGCTTTGTGAAGGGCGGCTTGATGTTCCTGAGTCATTGCCTTGTATTTGTCCTCATAGTGCTGGGATTTGGCAGCTGCAATGGTTCTTTGATCAGCTATGGTGGCTTGAGCTTTCTCCAGCTGAATCTGCAACATCTTGTTAAGACCGCTAGCATCTTCGTATAAATGCATGAGGCGATCCAGACCCTATAGATAAAGACACAGGTATTAATGTGAAAAATAAGCAGGATAAAGACTAACATACTTGTATAGGATATCGGAAAGAAAATTCTACCTGTTTGAGAAATGAGGTGGCTTCGTTAAACCCATGATTCTCAAGAGAGAATGTTTCAGAAACAGCTGGGGAGTCAGTCTCCTTTCTCTTCCAAGAGCTGGATGCCCTGGTCCTAGATGCCGGAGGACCTTTGGGGGCTGAAACAGTCTTTGAGGAGGTAGGCTTTGGTGTAGCAGATGGCTTTGTCTTGGATTCTTGTTTGGCGGGTTCAAGGCTGGAATAGCAATCCAGCTCATCGAGTTCGAAAGCTTCAAGGTTGACGACTGGTACTACATAAGGGAAGGTATTCTTAAAACTCATCATATTTTTGACAAATAATTAACATATGAAGATATGCTTACCAGACATTTCTGAGCTTGATTTTTGATGAGGATCTATGAGAGACAGGGAAAAAGTTCTTTCACTGGCAGGAAGACGGTAGATTTCCTTGATCTTGGATTCGGATTCTGCGCTAGGAGGCACTAAATCTCTGAAATTCGCTGCATAAAAACATCAGAATATAAGGATACAGTTTGAAGATATGATTGGGGATATTCCTAAAACCCTAAATCCTACCCTTGGTTAACCATTTAACCGGTAGATCGAAACCCTTATCAATGGAGTCTCTTTTGACGAAAAAGAATTTTCGTCGCCATCGATCCTCATTCTTGGTGGCTTTAAGGACCAAAGGGCTCTTGATGGAGAACAGAAGATAACGGTGATTGCCGTGAGATCTTAACCGGTATGCTACGGGAAGGTCCTCGACGAGTAGGTTAGGATAATGGCGAGATTTTATTTGATCCAACACTATCAAGATTCGCCAGACCATTGGCATAACTTGGGCATAACTAAGGCCGGTGAGGTCGAAAAAACTGGAGATAAAGGGTGGAAATGGATACCGGAGTCCAAGAGAGAAAGGATAAGCGAAAAAACAAACCCACTCGTCGGATGATGCATCCGATCGGGCTTCCTTGTCAAAGGGGTGAAAGACCGTTCCGGTGGGAAAGGCACCGGAGTCTTTGAGAGCAGCAATATCAGCATTATTGAAACAGCAAATCTCCTTTGCTGGATCGGTGATAAAGTTTTGACTTATGAGGGTTGAGGTTGACCGGTCTGAGCGGGATTTCATTCGTGGTGCCATTGAGCAAATTATGAAAAATTAAAGAAAGGAGATTAGAAGAGAAGATACCTGATGCTTGCTCGAAGATAAGGATAACCGAGACAAGGAGTCTCTCGGTTAATATAGGATGAATATAGGGGGTAAAAAGTAAATAATGCCTTGGAAGTTGCACCGCTGTCATTTCAAGAGTCTAGTCATATTAATTGCCTTAAGTTGTGAAGTAAAGTTTTGAAATATATCCGTTGGATTGGTATCCCAACTGATATATTTGGGGACAATTGTTAGGGGTCATTTTCTTAACATATGTATCCTGACCAATATCCTGCCTTTGTTTGTTTATTTGTGATCAGGATGCTGGAAGAGGATATTGCTGACATCTTGGGCGATATCCTGAGGCTTATTGAATTAACCACGTGCAGGTTAAGGGCAGAGGCTTGCTAACGGTCAAGAGGACTTCTTCTCCTCAAGACTCGGACGAATTTGTTGAGAAAGAGACGTTGAGCCCGAAAGACCAGCTCTACAACGTTCCAAGAAGGAATATTCGGTGGATCCCGCAAGTTTAGGGTAGTTAGTTATTTATTTTATCTTTACTATAAATAGATGAGGTCGGATCAGCTTAGAACACATCGTTTCACACTTACACTCTCGAACACAATCACACTCTAGCTAATTGCAAACACCACACTTGTATTTCATTTTCGTTGTAACACTTAGTCGATCCGTACCACATCCTGCACTGTATCCTGATTTTTGAAGTAATTGAAGAACAAGGCAGCTGCGATTGTCAGCTCCCGAGGTTTTATGCCGGCGATCTAGATTGATTAAGGGCTTTCCTCGTACATCTCGTGTCATTTACTTTACTTTTTGCTCATTATTTGCTCATTGTTTGATCATCGATACAGCTCAATATCCCGAGCCGTATCCTGAAACTGTTTTTGCAAGTAATTTAATCAACACATTTTTGACACTTACTTCTAGCACACTACCTCACTTAACTAATTTGATCACTTAATTACTTCGGTAATTTTTGACCAAAACAGTAATGTATCTAATAATAACAATACTCTTGCTACTAATGGTGTTGGATCTTTGCAGGATGCAGGTATGATGTCAGCACTGTCTAGAGAGCTTCAGAAGCTGAAGGACATGATATCCAGTGTACCTGGGGTGGTGCAGCCGATTCCCGAAGTATCTCAGGATAGCCACAGGATATCACGGTTTGCATATCCCATTTGTGATGCTGAAATCCCAAAAAGATTTCAAACCCCCAACATGAAACTCTACAACGGAACTACGGATCCTGAGGAGCATATCGCCCAGTATAGGGAAAGGATGGAAATTAATCCTATTCCCCAGATCTCAAAGAAGCATGTTTGTGCAAGGGTTTCGGCTCCACCTTAACAGGATCAGCCTTGAAATGGCTGTTAAACGTTCCTCCTCACTCAATTACTTATTTTGCCCATTTAGTTAATTTATTTAATAGTCAATTTTCCTGCAGCCGAAGTTTTGAGAAACTAACCAGTGACCTTTACAGGATAACTCAAGGACCTCAGGAATCCTTGAGGGATTATGTGAATAAATTTAGCCAGGAATCCTTGGATATCCCGCACCTTGATGTTGCAACAGCTGTGCAGGCTTTCAAGATGGGATTGCAAAAAATATTCTCAGTTTTACCAGGATCTTGTAATGAATCCCTGCAGGAATCTGGATGAAGCTCGTAACAGGGCATTAAGATACATTCGGCTAGAGGATGACAAAAAGATGCAAGAAAGAATGAATTCGTCCACAACCTATGAGTCAACCAACAGAAAATCAGAATCCTCATATAAGCCATATCTCTCAATGCCATATGGCAGAAATGATAGTAAAAAAGTCAACGATGTTGAAGATGAGGATCTTGAGGAGTATCCTGGGTTGTCTGAATATTGTTTTTCCGTTAATATACCTGAATTAATGTATGCTATGCAGGTTTTAGGAGACAAAGCCATGTGGCCTCGCAAAAATCAACAAAAAGCTAATTGGAAGGATAAGTCCAAATGGTGTGCCTTCCATGAGGATTTCGGACATATCACCGAGGATTGCATTGCTCTAAGGAAAGAAATAAGCTACCTGCTGAGCAAGGGATATCTAAAGGATCTGCTGGGAAAAAAAAAGAATAAAGGGCAGGATCCTGAGAAGGATCCTGAACGAGCAGCATCACCCCCAGCAGATGCTAAAATAATTAACTTTATTTTAGGAGGGTCCGATATTTGCGGGACCTCATATTCCGCAGCCAAGAGACATACAAAGGAAGCTAAGGCAGAAAGAGGAGAAAAGCCAACCAGGATGACGACGCTCACAACTGACAAAGTGATCACTTTTGATAGTGATGACAGGGATACTGTACAGGATCCTCACCATGACGCTTTAGTAATTACTTTGTACGTCGCTAACCATTTTGTGCGCAGGATACTGGTAGATAACGGCAGTTCTGTCAACATAATCCAGCTGGAAACATTAAAAAGAATGAATGTATCCCCGATGGATATTACTTCGAAGTCCACCGTGCTCATCGGATTCAGTGGAGAAGCCAGGAATACCGTGGGGGAGATAAAATTACCAGTATATGTTGAAGGAGTCAATTCAATACAACGCTTTTGCGTCATGGACTCACTGTCCTGTTATAACATTATATTGGGTAGGCCTTGGATCTATGATATGAAAGCTGTGCCATCGACTTATCATCAGTGTATCAAGATCCCTACACCTTGGGGAGTTGTCAAAGTGGATAGCGACCAGCAAGAAGCAAAGGAATGCTAGTCATCATCCATGAAATCCTCTACCAAGCCCAATGCGGCATAGCAATTAAAGATGCGGGTCCAGGATATTCTGGAGGCTTCTGAGCAGGATGTAAAGAAAATTATCTTGGATCAGGATAATCCAGATATCTCGGTGCTCGTAGGAGCCAATATCCCTCAGGATATGGAAGATCAGTTAATTAACTTTTTGAAATGCAGGATGTCAACATTCGCATGGAAGCATGAGGATATGACAGGTATTTCTAAGGATATTATAACTCACAAGCTTGGAATTGACAGGTCTTTCAAGCCTATCTAGCAAAAGAGAAGGAAGTTTGCTCCAGAACGAAACATAATTATTCAAGAAGAGGTTGAAAGACTATTGAAGTCCAAGATGATCAGGGAAGTCAAATTTCCCAAGTGGCTAGCAAATGTGGTCGTGGTTTAAAAGAAAAACGGGAAATGGAGAGTATGTGTGGATTACACCGACTTGAATAAAGCTTGTCCCAAAGACCCATTTCCTCTACCTCATATTGATTCAATGGTGGATGCTACCGCTGGCCACGAGATGTTTACCTTCATTGATTCCTCATCAGGATTTCAGCAAATCCAAATGGAACCCTCTGATCAAGAGGATACTGCTTTTATGATACCCACAGGTATTTATTGTTATACTGCTATGCCCTTTGGTTTGAAAAATGCAGGTGCAACATACCAGAGATTGGTGAACATGATGTTTAAAGAGAAGCTGGGGGACACCATGGAGGTATACATCGACGATATGGTGGTAAAATCCAAAAAGGCTGAGGATCACCTCCAGGATATTAAAGGAGCATTTGACATCCTGGATCAGTATAACCTTAAGCTGAATCCTGCAAAGTGCCATTTCGGAGTGGAGGCAGGAAAGTTTCTAGGATATATGGTGACTAAAAGAGGGATAGAGGCAAGCCCGGAGCAGATTAAAGCTATCTTGGATATCAAATCTCCTTCAAATATGAAGGATGTTCAACGATTAACAGGCCGAGTAGCAGCATTGAACAGATTTATTTCGAGATCCTCGGAAAAATGCAAGGAATTTTATGATATTCTGAACAAAAATAAGAAATTCGAGTGGGATGAAAAGCATGAAGCAGCCTTGCAGGATCTGAAGCAGTATCTTTCAACCGCACCCCTGTTGATGAAGCCTGAGGATGGTGAACCATTATCCCTGTATCTTGCAGTATCAGGAAATGCAGTAAGTGTTGTCCTTGTAAAAGATCATGAAGGTCAGCAGTATCCTGTTTACTATGTTAGTAAAAGTTTATTAGATGCTGAAACTAGGTATTCCCACTTAGAGAAACTGATATTAGCCCTAGTTATGGGATCAACAAAACTTAGACATTATTTTGAAACACATAGAATTCATGTTGAAACCAACTATCCTGTTAAAAACGTGCTTAGGAAACCTGAAATGTCAGGGAGGATGGCTAAATGGTCAGTGAAATTAAGTGCCTTTGATCTAGTATATGAACCTAGAAATGCCATAAAGTCTCAGGCTTTAGCTAACTTTGTGGCTGATTTCAGTAGTAATATTCAAAGTGAAGTAGACTTAGAAGTACAACAGCTAGGAGAGAACTTAGAATCCTGGACCTTATATACTGATGGTGCATCTAATGTAAGAGGTGTAGGCTTGGGTATACTACTAAAATCGCCACAGGGGGACATATTACCCCAGGCTATTAGATGTGAGTTTCCTGCCACTAATAATGAGGCAGAATATGAAGCTTTAATTGCAGGATTAGAATTGGCTAAAAGTATGAATATCAGGAATTTGCAAGTATATGTTGATTCTTTGTTAATTACTAATCATTTTAATGGAACCTATGCAGTTAAAGGTGAGAAGTTAATCGAGTATCTCAAAATTCTCAAAAAATTAGCGGGATATTTCGGTATTTTTACACTTGAACGGGTACCAAGAGAGGATAATGCTGAAGCTGATGCCCTGACAAATCTGGGATCATCAGTCAGGATACCCGAAGGGACCCGAATACCAATATTACGTATCCTATATCCTGCGACAGATCCTCAGGATAAGAAAGTACTAAGTGTCCAGGATCCTGATAAGTATCCTAAGAAGGATAATAAGTCTTGGATGGCTCCAATCATAAGATATCTCAAGGAAGGACACATCCCAAAGGATGAAAATCCTAAGGCCTTTAGAATGAAGGTATCACGATTCACTATTATAAATAACGTCTTCTATAAGAAATCTCTTGCAGGACCGTATCTGAGGTGCTTAGAAGATCCCGAAACCAAAGAAGTGCTTCAGGATATACACGAAGGGGATTGTGGTAACCATTCTGGGGGCAGGTCGTTGTTTTCAAAGGCATTAAGAACAGGATATTATTGGCCGACGATGAGAAAATATGCTGCAGAATATGCTCGAAGATGTGATGCATGTCAAAGACACAGTAATATATTACATCAGCCGGCCGAGCCACTTTATCCTATAGCTTCCCCTTGGCCATTCATGAAGTGGGGAATGGATATAGTGGGAAAATTGCCAAAGGCTCCAGGAGGAAAGATCTTCATGTTGGCAATGACCGATTATTTTTCTAAGTGGGTCGAAGCTGAAGCATTTGTTCAAGTTAGAGATCAAGAAGTAGTATCCTTCATAAAAAGGAATATCCTAACCAGGTTTGGAGTACCAGCCGAGATAATCTGTGACAATGGTTCTCAGTTCATAAGTAAGAGGACTACTGACTTTTGTAAGAATTGGGGAATCAAGATGGTTACATCTACACCGGTGCATCCTCAAGCAAATGGACAAGCAGAATCTTCAAACAAGATAATTGTTAACAACCTGAAAAAGAGACTAGAAGCTAAAAAAGGGAGATGGGCAGAAGAACTACCCTTTGTTTTGTGGGCTGATAGAACGACGGTGAAAAATGCAACTGGCCAAACCCCGTTTTCCTTGGTATTTGGAGCAGAAGCGGTAATCTCGACAGAAATGGTAATACCTTCGGCAAGATCCAACCTCCGGGATCCTGGGAAGAATCCTGAAGTCCTATGTGAGGAATTGGATATTGTTGAAGAGACAAGAGACGCAGCAAGGCTAAGGATGGCGGCATATCAATAGAGGATATCTAAAGCATATAACAAGAATATAAGGACCAGAAGGTTCCAGGTCGGAGATTGGGTATTAAGAAAGGCTTTCCAGAATACTAGTAATCCTGCTGATGGAAAGTTGGCCCCTAAATGGGAAGGACCCTATCAGATTGAGTCAGAATCAGGGAAAGGAGCATACCAACTCAAGGATATGGAGGGGGATATGCTACCAAGATCCTGGAATGTTATACATCTAAAGCTCTATTTCAAGTGAGTTTGAAATTTAAATTCTAACTCAGAATGGTATGGATTCTATCTCTTTTATTAAATTTCAATATTACTTATTTTGAACCCATTACTGACTTAAGCATCGGAGGGGTGTTAGCCAAGCTAACACCCACCTTAGCATACAGTTGTTTTGCAGTATATGCTTCAGGATATAGCTCCAGGATATACATTCAGGATACTTTGAAAGATTAGAGGATTGGCCCCCTCTCTCACTTTTAAGGGATCCTGATCCCTTCAAAGGTTTAAAGGTATTCACCTTTCTTACGAATTAGGTTTGAACACCCCGCCTGGAGCGCAAGTTGTCCAGGGATAGTTCAAGGTGGCGGGACCAGTTCATGTAAAAGTGGCTGACAATTTCGTCACTGTTGACTATATCCTGGACCCTTAAGGTATATGAGGATTGATCACCCTCTCTCGCGATAGGGTATTTTCATACTCTCTAAGGTTTATAGGTTTTCACCTTTCTAAGTCTTGGAGTTTATACACTCCCGCCTGTAGCGCATGAAAATTTGGGATTTTCCCCAGGATACCTATGGGATTTTCCCCAAGATACTAAGGATTTATCTCCAGAATGCTTTCGGGTTTTACCCCAGTAACGCAAGAATTGTCCATACGGTCAAAACTTGAATTCAAAACTTTTCTAAGTGTTCGGAGATTTCGTGCACAGGGGACATTTCTCCTAAGGCGATTGTGTGGAGCTCAGAAAATCAAATTAGGACCTAAGATACTAAGTATCTCGAACTGGGGACATCTTTGTGGCAAAAGTTGCAAAAGGAGTAAAGTCCAATATCGGGGTTGTACTCTGTTCCTGGTATGATCTTTCCTTTGTGAATCTTACACAACTTGTTTAAACTTTTGAAACTATGTTTAAGGTTTAAGTATCCTGATTAGGACATATTTTTAGGATATATTCTCGAAATATGATTCAGGATGTTTGGTTGGAATATTTGGGATACAATACTTGGGTTTAAAAATCAGAATTGAATTTGTTTATAAATGCTGAGTAAACCGCCTTTTTCCTTTGAAAACTGTATCTAAATTATTTGAGATTTTGAAAAATAAACTATCTTTTGTTCTTTAGAAACTTTATCTAAAATGTTTGGATTTTGAGAAGTCCTATTCGACAAGAGACTTCATAGGATATCACTGAGTATATTGATCAGGATATTTTCAAAAGGTAATGGTACAAATTTTGCAAAGCTAAAATTTAAACTAAGTAATGCATAACAAAAATTAAAAGGCAACAACAAATAAGTCAAATGGTGGTTATATTATTAACAAGTCAAAAGTTGTGCTTTTGGTTTCACCTCAAACCGAGGCCCATCCACCAAAAGCACTATTAGTTTTTACCATATTTATGTGACGGTTGAAGGTTTCATCTCAAAACGAGACCCATCCGCCTCCAACCGTTGCATCCTTCAAAACAAATTATACTAACTGATGACCAAGGGTTTCATCCTGAAACCCAGGACCTATCCACCTTTGGTCATCATATTGTTCTAATGCAGGAATTATAAATTGTTCAAAGACAGGAAATGTAAATTGTTTAAACAAGACTACAACTATCAGAATTAAAAAGTGGGCTCCAGCCTACGCACGTACATCCGTCATTGCCCACTTCACTGCTTTTAAGGGGCAGCACCCTCTTCCGTCGTACCTTCGTCAGCAAAGTCTTCTCCGGCATCCTTTCCAGCATCCTTCCCAGCCTTCGTCTCAGCATCACCACCAGCATCCTTTGAAGCACCAGCATCATCTACCTTCTCGGTCACCTTAGCGGGCTACTCTGCAGCAGGCTTTGAAGGGGGATCCACAGGGTTAGCACCTAGATCCTTCAATTTCATCTCCCATGCTTTGATGTTCCATGAAGGGCATTCAACGCCCAAAGCCCTGGCCTCGTAAGCCATTTTCAGTCTGGCCTGGAGGAGGGAGATGATAACTGAATTCTTAAGGCTCTCCCGGTACGAAGCCATATCTTGCTCATGTTGAACCTGAGCCGCGTCGAACTTAGCTTGAGCCTCCTGGGTGATCTTCTGGATGACAGACTGGTGATCTTGAGTCATGGCCTTGTATTTAGCTTCATAGTGTTCCGATTTGGCGGCGGCGATTGCTGCTTGATCTGCGATGGTGGCCTCGGCCTTCTTCAGTTTGCTCTCTAACATAGTGTTCAAGTCGCAGGCATCCTCATAAAGGAATACCAGGCGTTCGAGACCCTGCAAAATAAGGAAACAGGTATGAATTTCAATTAGCTTTAATAACCAGCATATGTTGCAGGATATGGGTCAGGATACTAACCTGGTTAAGAAAGCCGGTCATGAATTCGCTAGACTCTTTAAACCCGTGGTTCTCAAATGGGAATACATGGAGGGCAACGGGAGGCTCTGCTTCCTTTCTCTTCCGGGAGCTGGAGGCCCGGGTCCTAGATGCTGGAGGAGCTTTGGGAGCAGTGGTAGTCTTCGAACTGGTAGGTTTTGGTGTGATAGATGATTTCGGATTAGATTCTTGCTTGACAGGTTCAAGGCTGGAGTAACTGTCCAACACATCAACTTGGAAGCCTTCGAGGTTGATAACTGGCACTGCACAAGGAAAGATATTTTCAGACTTATTATACCTCTGAAAAATATTCGGTTTAATAATTAAAGATAATTTCTGAGAATATGCTTACCAGACATGTTGGAACTTGATCTTTGACTTTGACTTGTGAGTAGCAGGGTAAAGGACCTTTCACTTTCTGGAAGCTTGTAGATTTCTTTTATTCTTCTTTCCGATTCGGCACTTGGGGGAGCTAATTCCTTGAAGTTTGCTGCAAAAAAGGAATAAACATATCAGGATATCGGTTCAGGATGTAGTCTCGGGATATGATTGGGGATATTTCCTAAAACCCTAAATCCTACTAGAAGTTAACCAACTCGTAGGAAGGTCAGAACCTCTATCAATGGAGTCCCTTTTTACAAAGAAGAATTTTCTTGTCCATTTATCCTCGTTCTTGGTGGCCTTAAGAATGAGAGGATCTCTGGAAATAGAAAATAGAAGAAACCGGCTGGAACCATGAGATCTTAAACGGTAGGCCATTGGAAGATCTTCGATGCACAGATCGGGCATGTGACGAGCCTTAATTCTCTCCAAGGTGACTAACACACGCCAAACCATGGGCATGATTTGGGCAAAGCTAAGACCAGTAAGCTCGAAGAAACGGGAAATAAAGGGAGAAAACGGATACTGAAGCCCTATGGAGAAAGGATAAGCAAAAAAGCATACCCACTCGTCGGAACAAAAATCCGATCGGACCTCTCGGTCGAATGGACGGAAAATTGTCCCGGCGGGAAAGGCACCGGAGGCTCGTAAAGCCGCAATATCGGCATTATCGAAAGAGCAAATCTCTTTTGAGGGTTCTTTGAGTAGGTTTTGTTTGTGAAAGGGGGGAACAGAGTCCGCCGTTTGGGATCTAGTGCGAGTAGCCATGGAGGATCACAACCGGAAAATAGAGGATTTAAACAGAGAAAGTAGGGAAAAGAGAGAGAAAATACCTAAAAATCGCTTGGAGATGAAGATGACCATAATGAGAAGTCCCTCAGTTGATATAGGCTGGATATAGGGGGGCGAAGAGTAAAAGTAGCATGGGAAGTTGCACAATGTCATCTCAAACGTCACCTCGTTTTAATTGCCTCGGTTTACGAAATAAGGTTTTAAAATATATCCGTTGGATTGGTATACCAACAGATATATTTTGGGGACAATTGTTATGGGTCATTTTCTGAGTATATATCCTGACTAATATTCTGCTTTTGATTGTTTATTTGTGATCAGGATACCGGGTCAGGATATTGGTAACATCCTGGTACAATATCCTGATATTGACTGAATTAATCACGTGCAGATTAAGAGTTGCAAGTCTCCAACGTTCAAGAAGACTTCTTCCCCCCAAGACTCGGGCAAATCAGTTGGAATAGAGACGTTGATTCCGAAAGACAGGGCTGCAACGTTTATTTGGGAATATTCAGGGCATCTCGGTTTAATAGGAAAGTTAGTTGTTTTCGTTTAGCTATAAATAGTATGATCGGATCGAGTTAAGGCACTCACTTTCATTCGCACACTTTACTCTCTAGTTACTAGCAAACACTACACACCAACACTTGTACTCAAATTACATTGTAACACCTAGACGATCCGAATCATATCCTGCACTGTATCCTGATATTTGAAGCAATAGAAGAACAAGGCAGCTGCGATTGTCAGCTCCCGAGGTTTTGTGCCGGCGATCTAGATTTATCAAGGGCTTTCCTCGTATATCCGGTGTCACCCTTTACCTTTTTTGCTCATTGTTTGATTGTAGATACGGCTCTATATCCTAAGCCATATCTTCAAACTGTTTTTGCAAACAACTTAACTTGAACATTTTCGACACATCTTTTAAGCACACTACCTCACTTAACTAATTTGATCACTTAATTGCTTCGGTTATTTTTGACCAAAACAGTACCCCACTGCAGCAAAATCACGGAATCAATCCAGACTTGAAGGGTGAAGTTGTTAGCTCTTCATACTACCGCGCAATGATTGGATCCCTTATGTACCTCACAGCATCAAGACCAGATATAATGTATCCAACATGCCTGCTTGCCAGATATCAAGTGAACCCGAAGGCCTCACATCTTGCAGCTGTAAAAAGGATTTTCGTTTTTTGAAGGGTTGCCCAGACACCGGTCTATGGTACCCTAAGGATGATAACTTTGATTTAGTCGCTTTCAGTGATTCTGATTTTGGCGGATGCAAAATCGACGGTAAATCCACAACGGCTGGATGCCAGTTTGTAGGAAATCGCCTCGTAACATGGCAGTGCAAGAAGCAGACTTGTGTCGCTACATCAACTTGTGAAGTTGAATACATTGTTGCCTCAAGTTGTTGCTCCCAAGTCCTGTGGATACAACAGCAAATGCGCGATTACGGTTTTGAATTCCTAACTACTCCTATTTTAGTCGATAATTCTGCTGCCTTATCTATCACTAGAAATCCTGTGCAGCATTCAACGACCAAACACATCGAAATTAAGTATCACTTCATACGTGATTGCTTTGATAAAAGGCTAATCGATGTTGTTAAGGTCCACACCGATGACCAGCGTGCCGACCTTTTTACCAAAGCATTTGATAAATCAAGATTTGACTTTTTATTATTGGTAAACGGCATTAAGGTCAAGCAAGAGTAATCCGCATCGGAAAATCGTTTTTGTAAATATCTTTGTGTTTTTAAAATTTATTTTAAGTTTGTTGATTTTAAGGGGAGTAAATCCAAAATTTGAAAAATTCAAAAACATCAAAAAATTTCAAAACTCAAAAAACAATAGAAAAACAAAAATGAGTTTCCTGGCGAGAAAAAGAGAAAATGATAGTAAATCAGTGGTCTGTCCAAACCTCTTTAAACCTTAAATGAAAAATGTTAAGCAGCTCTATATAAGATGTATCGGTAGGCTCACAATCATCTTAAAGTGTGCAGTGTGATATAAACTTAAATCGACTGAAGACTGTGTGGGAACCACTCATTGGCATATGGTCTTGGTACCGAAATTTCGTTTGAGAGATTGCCGAGGTTCTGAGATATGTGGTCTTTATGCTGTTTATCATCTGGGTATCATGGTTGTTTCTTTTACCGAAACAAACGGAGACGAAGTCTAGATCTTCCATGATATCATACATTCGTGTACATACTGCATACGACCTCAATAAGTGATCAACAATCACATGTCCACAAAATAAGTGATAATATATCACATTTATCCGGGAGTCAAGTACGTCTCTTTGCTGTACGAAAGTACTGACCTGTTCACGGACTTGCTCTTATGCCCTTCATGCATCTGAAAATCAAGTTCCTCATCAATAAGTGATTCTATCACATAGGGCTTGTTTTCTTCAAAATAATTGAGTTTCTCACATTTTTCATATACGGCAAAACAGATGATAAATGGTATACTCACCAGTAAGATGAATTCTCGTGCATACCTTGATACGGGAATGTGTCGTGATGTGGATGAACACCAGTCGGTAAGTATAAATCATACACTAATTGTATCCCCTCACCATGATTACATCTGATAAGTTGAGCTTATGTGGACAACAATACCGATAATCGTTATAGGATGCTTATCTAAATGTTAACAAAAGAACAACGAGAGCGTTTTGGCGTGACCGTACACTGATATGATTCTCTTACCCTCGAAACTCGCAAAAAAGAATGTTTGTATATATTTACTTTTCTTAGTTTCTGCAACTCTGTATATATTTATTTACTGCTTTCAGTCTTTAAGTTTGAAATATTCAAAATACCAAAAAGATTTTAGGTGTGTTTTAATATAAACTTTCTAAAAAGCCAAAAAGATTTTATTTCTATCTTATTTTCGATTAAACGATGTTGGATCTCGAGTCTTCGTTACCTGAAACCTGAACGAAAACCAAAACGACTAATTCTTCATAAATGGTCGAAATTTGCAAGCTTTTGAAAGTTAAAGTCCAAAATTGAACAATTTGTTAAACTTTCAAACTGTCGGACGGTAGTTGAAAACATGGTCACATGTGTGTTATTTGTTTATGTTAACTATATTCCAAGCAGTTGTTCTCATTACGCGTTTAGCTTTCTTGTATGTGCAGATGCGACATCCAATCAGCTAAAGGCAAAGAGAACGTGTTAGATGAAAAGCTTCGGAATGAAGACATGACATGGACGCACTCAAAAGATCAAGATGATCGAGTTGCTGCTGACCAATCAGTCAACACCACAAGGATCTAAAGAATTAAAGATCAAAAGATTCACGAGCATAACTCAAGGGAGAGCTTATGTTAAGGGGGAGTCAGTTAACACACTTCCTAAATGAAAAGGGGAGTTTGTTGATACACTTTCTATGTGTGACACGTGGAGACTTTGAAGATCCTCCGACATGGAAGATGAACCTCATGAGTAGCGTCCAAGGGGGAGTTTGTTGATACATATTATGTGGACGCGACGCGACTCGGTTCGGTTCGACTCGGTTCAACTCGGTTAGGTTCGGCTCAAGCCAGATGTGACGACATTTCTCCGTCGTGCGCCCCAGAGTTCGACACGCGAAGCACGGAGAGCCGCGAACCAATTCCTGATGACACATCACCATGACATCATCATGATGATGTCACATGTTGACTAATCTTACAATCTGCATATTTGTTGAAACATGTACGTAAATGGTAGTTGGGCCACTACCATTGGGCCGAAACCTCACATGGGCTGAAACAAACTCACTTGGGCTGAACCTTTAAGATCTGCTTGACGAAGCTGTTGTTGGACGAAGGTTAACCTTCGTCGAAGATACACATGTGACGAAGGTTGAAGTCTTCGTCACATTGAAGGTTCGTCACATACTTGAGAGTTTGCCAAAGATCAAACGACGAAGACTCAAGGTTCGTCGCCTTTGAGACTTCGTCATTGAAGGTTCGTCACACATGTGTAAGGTTCGCCGAAGATGCTGTTACTATATATAAGACAGACACTAGACAGAAGAAGGTTAGACAAGTCTGAATAGATTTGAGAGCGAACACACTGTAACACACACACACACTGAGAGTTTACAGAGACCATTTGTAAACATTGCTTTGTAACCGTTTCATACGCATTAATACAATGGAGTGTTAATCGTTGAATCTTTGTGTTTGTGTTCGTAACTTGGTTTAACTTACCCGTTTGGATTCCGCACTCACGGGTTTGTCGGAAAACAGGAATAGAGGTTACTCAATCCTCCGGGTGGACCTACATCTAGCTCCTGAATGGTTATCGGGGGTGGCTGTTACTGCCAAAGCAGATGTGTTTAGTTATGGAATGATGTTGTTTGAGTTGATAAGTGGTAAGAGAAATTCCCATCAATCTGAAGATAGGAGTTTTGCATTCTCCCCTAGTTTGGCTGCAAATGCTTTGATAGTAGGAGGTGACATCCTTAGCCTGGTGGATAGTAGGCTAAACAGGGCGGCCAGTGTTGAAGAAGTCACCAAAGTTTTCAAAGTTGCATATTGGTGTATACAAGATGAGGAGGACAGCAGGCCTTCAATGAGTGAGGTGGAACATATTCTTGAAGGGCTTTTGGATGTGAGTATGCCTCTAATCCCGCAATACGTCAAGTACTTTGCTGATGACATTGAGGAATTTCTTTTCTTCAAACCGTCTTCCTGAATCGAATTCGGAAGCCCAAAGCAAAGCTACTGGATGGTCATTCCTAGACTAAGAATGCATCATCTTGAAAATGAACTTTCTTATTTCTTGGTTTTACATTTTATCATTATGGAATAATGGAGTCATTGCCTTCTTTAAACCTCGTGCTTTACTTTTTGTTGTAGAATGATCTCACTGTTATGAATAATAAATGCATTACATTCTATTATACTAGAATATAAGAATGAACTATTTGAAGAAAAAAGTTACAAATTTTGTTTTCTTTGTACTTGCATTCTACTCGTTTTCTATTGAATTTCTTTTCTTTGTAAAATGTTTTCTTTGTACTTGCCTTCTACTCGTATTCTGTTGAATTCCTTTTTCTTTGTAAAATATTGTTTGGTTAATTTGCTTATATACTTATTCTATACAATAATATTATTCTTATTTCCTCGAGGTTGTGTTTGTAAATGTTTTTTCTATATGTTTCTTATTTGGTATGTACGTTTCCTTTTTTATTTTTCTTTATGTGTTAACTCTAATTTTTAAGTTTATATTATGAGTTGTGAAGATGGAGAACATGGGTCCAAAGCTAAAGTTAAAGAGATTGACCGGCATTGATTTATTTCAATAATAAATTTGAAAGGGGACATGTAACAATATTGAAAATGGCAATTGTCATGAAGAAGAGGAAATTATACAACACCCAGTCAAATGAGCTAGTCAAAGAAGCATAAAATACCATTAATGTAGTGTTTGGTATGTAAAAATAAAAGGTTGAATGAAATAGAGTATTGTGAATTAAAAAAAAGTGTTTGGTTGGTCAATTTAATGCAATCATCAATTACATTTCATTCCATCAAATTCATTTCATCTACCCCTTATTTTTCTTTTTTTCATTTCATCCCCTTTCACCCTTCATCACCACAACTGACTACTACCAACACCACCCGCAACACACGTCGCCGTCACCATTCATTGTCGCCCCTGCTGCCAACGCCACCACCACCCACCGACGCCACCATTACCCTCCGCCACCGATCACCGGTGCCACCGCCAATCACCGCCACCCACCGCCGATCACTTGGAATTGCTAGAGGGTTGGTTTATCTTCATGAGAAGTGCAGAGACTGTATAATCCACTGTGACATAAAGCCTGAAAACATTCTTTTGGATGCTGATCTCTGTCCAAAGATAGCAGATTTTGGTCTGGCAAAGCTCATGGGTCATGTGTAGAGACTTTAACAGGGTTTTGACAACTATGAGAGGGACACGAGGGCATCTAGCTCCGGAATGGTTATCGGGTGGTGTATACAACATGAGGAAGACAGCAGGCCTTCAATGAGTGAGGTGGAACTTATTCATGAAGGGATTTTGGATGTGAGCATCCCTCCAATCCCACAATACGTCAAGTATTTTGCTGATGACATGGATGAGTTTCTTTTCTTCAGAAAGTCTTCCTGAATCAGAATTCAGAAGCACAAAGCAAAGTTACCGGAGGGTCAGTCCCAGTTTAAAAGTGCATCATCTTGAAAATTATCATTTCCAATTTTTGGTTATATAGGAGTCATCGACTTTCTTAAACGTGTACTTTACTTTTTGTTGTAAACTAGTATTTAACCCGCGCTTCGTTGCGGTGTCGTAGTTCTCATTTAATGTTTACTAGTGGCATTCTCGCGCGTTGCGGCGGAGATTCGGTTGGTATGGATTCGGTTCATTATAATATTGGAACGGTACCGACACTTGATATAGTAAACGAACATGATATGTGGCTATAGCAACCGAAAGAGATATGCGACGGGGATATTAAAATTTGTAAGACTCGGTTTCGATGACTAAAAAAAGAGTTTATTTACATTAAGTATCTAATTTAACCCCCTAACTATCTAATTGTTACAAATCGGTCCACATACTTCCAAATGCAAATAAAAGGGGCATTTGGAAGTTGGGCAAACAAGGGGAATAATTGGTTAGAATTGGGGGTGTTTGGGTATAAAAGTGGGTTAGAAAAATACTTGTTTGATGGCAACGTTTATAGGATCAAATCCGCAACTCACGCTCTCGTTTAATTAAATGGTATGCTAAGTAGTAATTAAATAAGGTCTTTAAATTTTTTTTTATTGAAATTTGATTTGTTGATATCTTACTTAAAACAGAAACGATTACAGACTAATGGCAGGTAGACGAGCAACAAGTTACGCCGCTACCCCCTTCTGAATAGCAAATCCTACCCTGCTAAACACAAAATTCTGCCCCTTAACATGCGCGGTGTTACTGCTTACCACCTGTTGAACCCGCTTGAGGGACCGCACCGCGTCAGGGGCGAGAGCGCCAAAGGTAACAAAAGCGAACGGGACGAACACGTGTTGATTCTCGATGCAAGCTTTTTCGTGCTTAGCTACTTTGCCCGCCTCGGTCTTGGTTATCGCCTGTCCCGCCACAAACTCGTGGTCCCTTAGCCCAACGAGGGGGGGGGGGGCACACCTGTCAAATCGACAAAACCGTGTTTCCCTCCTTCCCATCCAAAAACAAGAATGTCAGCGGACCGTAGGGTAGATCTCCCTTCTAATGGATCGGTCAAAAGTTCACCGGAGCTTCCTTTTTTGCCGAGATCCATGCCCGCTTAAGGACATCATAAAGCACATCTGGAACTAAATCATGTCGATATTTAAAGCCCGGCAATTCTTTGCAATGGACTGCATGATCCCCAAAAGAATTCAAACAACACTTCCGACATACAGGACACGGGACATCAACCGGGAAAGGGGGTATCATCAGCCGGTACTTAAGAATAGCCCGGTATTCCACAGCCGACATACATTTCCCTAAACCTTTGATGGGAACAACAGACAGAAAATCATGAGCATGGGGGGCTCGCAAACACTCAAACACGGCTCGCTGCCGAGAGGACAAGGCAAACTTCTTTTCAAATGTCTTGATGATTTCGCCATATAAGGCATTCGCCAGAATTTTCTGGGCTTTAATGGGGGCGGTGTCTTTAATGTAGAAACCGCCAAGATCGGGATCGGGAAGAGAACTATGCTGATTGCCCAACGCACCCTTGTAATCAGAGTCCAACAGCCCACCACCACATTTAGGAAGGATGTGGTTTTGAAGAACCCAAGATTGGGCCCTTGAAGCCACAAAAGCGTAGAAAGAGACATCCTCAGCTAAGCAAATCCCAAGCCCCCAAAACGGGTCGGGAGGGAAGCTAACCTCCGTTGTAGGTCCCCGAAAAAAGCACCCCCACAAACAACAATGTCCTCTATCGCATTCCAAAATTTATTCGAGCTATTACCCTTCAAAATAAAATTAATATTTTCAACCGCCACTGTCCCAATCCAAATCTTGTTCGCCGTATTTTCAAAACCCAAAATTAACAGCAGAATGGATATACAAAACCCTACAAACCTCACTGTAAGGAGCGTCTCTGCTTTGCAATCTTTTAATTATCTAATCAAATGTTGGCGATTGCTGTTTTAATTTTAGGATTTTTACAACTTTCTACATGACAGTGGTTGCCATTTAACTTTAATACTATGTTCCTAAGTCATTTAACAGGGGGGGGGGGGGGTGAGGGGAGGGGAAGGAAAATTTTCTCTCCTAATCTCTCCAATTTGAGAGGATGAATATTTGGTCATATTTTCTTCCCTTTTCCCTCCCCTCCCCCTGTTAAATGAAACTCGGGAACATGATTTTTCATATTTTCATCTTTTTTCCCTCCCCTCCCCCTGTTAAATGAGACTCGGGAACAGAGTGTAAAAGAACATATGACCAAATGCCAACTTGTCCTTGAGGTTGTGTTTGTAAATGGTTTCCTACTTTCATTTGTATTTCGTATGTGGTGTATAGTGTTCCTTTTTTGTTTATGTTTATTTCGTAACTTTTATCTTAAAGTTTTCTACACCAATCACTAAGGTGTTGACTTAGGGCATTTTTTTTAAACAACTTATTTACTTATTCACTTTATAAAAAGTCATAAGTTACAAAATAATATTTGGCAATGAGGGTGTATGTGAGGGGAAAAAACCAATAAGTCAATAAGTCACTTCATACTGACTTTTCCAAAAAGTCAATAAGTCAATAAGTTGCTTTAAAAAGCTTAGGCTAGAGGGTATAGTGCTCATCTGTCACAGCCCCCGACCCGGTTTGACCCGGTTCTGGAGCCGCGGGATAGAAAATCCCGTGGTATTTATTTAATTGAGTTAACAGCGGAAGATTTCTTCAGGATCTTTTTAAAACTGCAATTTCCCGATTATTTTATTTCACAATTTGGGATAAACCCCGGTAGTTTACAATCATATGATTTCACTGAGAAATCTTTATTTTACAAAACATGTTTCTTTATTTTATTTTGAGCCACTTCCTTAAGCTTGTAGTGCTGCACGACACTTTTCCTGGATCACAATAGATCACCTGAAACATGTTTGAAAAATGTTTTGTCAGCGTGAAATACTGGTGAATCATTCTTTTTACTAAAACAATGTGTTTGTTATAAATTACAGTATTAAGAGCAATTACAATGTTTCCATATATCAACCAACTACCCACAGTATTTGTCACTCGACTATCCATTGGTAACCTCAGAGTCCAATGGTGTCTGTGACTATGGTCATATCACCCCTTGGCTAACTCGTTGTCCAATGGTGACGGTTATCAAGTAATGTATACAAAACACCACATACCGGCTGTAATTTGGTCACTACAAAGACTTAATCCCTGTAATTATAATTTTGAAAATAAACATGCTTTTGAAATCAAATTTGATAAAAAGAGAATGACTCACATTGCAGATTTATATGAGCAGAGCTTAGCCTACTGATTAGCCTTTTAACCTAAATTTAATAACATGCACACGAACTCGGTTAGTAACTAATACAACATTTATGATAACTCACGAGATTAAAACCCTCACAACGAATGACAAAGTGCGATACTTAAACATCCATCAAATTTACGACGAATGAAAAAGCATAAACCCTAATGTGGGCAGCACTTAAACATCCATTGGATAGTTTAATCGATCGAACATTGAATCGTAGCAGCGATCGAGTCAATACCCGGTATCGGAGCAGCACCTTGCAAATATTGAAAGTAATTTCGACTTTAGGACAGTAGCAATTCGTTTTTGAGAGTTTGTTTTGACACCAGTGGACTGTGCATGCAACGAGCTATTTATAGCTGAAATTGAGGCCTCACGCGGCCTGCGTAAGCCTTCGGCTTACCTTTACGCGGCCCGCGTGGCCGCCTAGTCTACGAGTAGGCTTGATTGGTCACGAGTAGGCTAGCCAGGTGGTCACTACGTGGATCCGGAACACTTATCCGATCAACCTATGTTTGACGTGGCCCGCGTAAGGTATGCTTAACCTTTTACGCGGCCCGCCTGAAGACCATATTTCTTGTTTTCTTGGTTTTTCATGCACAATATGGTTTCAGGGGTCCGGGTTTTTACTTACGGATATTTTTAAGACAATTTTGAGAGTCCTTACATCTTCCCCACCTTATTTAAAATCTCGTCCTCGAGATTCATTGGAATAAGTGAGGGTACTTTCGCTTCATCTCTGATTCTAGCTCCCCAAGTGTATTCAGGTCCTCTCTTTGAATCCCACTTGACTTTGACAAGTACTAACCGTTTGTGTTTGAGAAATTTCACCTTTCTGTCTTCTATTTGAAGAGGTTTCTCCACAAATTTCAACTTTTCGTTTACCTCTATATCTTGGAGAGGCACTACCAAAGATTCGTCTGATAAGCATTTCTTGAGATTGGATACATGAAATACGTCATCTACTCCAGCTAACTCTTCTGGTAGTTGTAAACGATAAGCAACTGGTCCTATACGTTGGATCACCGAAAATGGTCCTACGTACCTTGGACTTAACTTTCCTTTCTTACCGAATCGAACTATTCCTTTCCAAGGAGAAACTTTTAATAATACTTTGTCTCCTACTTGGAATTCCAACGGCTTCCGTCTATTGTCTGCATAACTCTTTTGACGATCTCGAGCAGTCTTTAATCTTTCCTTGATCTGTGTGATTTTGTCGGTAGTTTCTTGCACTATTTCTGGACCTGATAATTGACTTTCTCCTATTTCTGCCCAACAAACTGGAGTTCTGCATTTTCGTCCGTATAATGCTTTAAATGGGGCAGCTTCAATGCTTGAATGATAACTATTGTTATAGGATAATTCAATTAAAGGTAAGTGATTGTCCCAATTTCCACCAAAATCTATCACACATGACCTAAGCATATCTTCCAGAGTTTGGATTGTCCGTTCACTTTGTCCGTCTGTTTGAGGATGATATGCAGTGCTTAGATTTAATCGAGTTCCCATTGCTTCTTGAAAACTTTTCCAGAAATGGGAAGTGAAACGACTATCCCTATCCGATACAATGGAGAGTGGAACTCCATGTAAGGATACTACTTCATCTACATACAACTTTGCCAACCTTTCCATGCTAAAGGTTTCTTTCATAGGTAGAAAGTGAGCTGATTTGGTTAATCGATCCACAATTACCCAAATCGCATCATTACCTTTTCTTGTTTTGGGTAACTTAGTAACAAAATCCATTGTTATGAGTTCCCATTTCCGTACATGCATCTCTAGTTGTTGTAGTAGACCTGAAGGTTTCTGATGTTCTGCCTTAACTTGTGAACAAGTAAGACACTTAGAAACATATCGAGCTATGTCCTTTTTCATTCCTATCCACCAAAAGTTATTTCTTAAATCTTGGTACATTTTATTGTTTCCTAGGTGCATGGTATACCTAGATTTATGGGCTTCTTCTAAAATTTTATCTCTTAATTCTCCTTGCTTAGGAACCTAAATCTTTCTTTTGTGGAATCTCCAAATTCCATCAGCTCCTTGTTCTAATTCTTTTATTCGTCCTTTCATTCCTTCAGCATCATCCTTGATTGCTGTTTCCTGGACATTTCTCAATTGTTCTATTAAATCTAATTGTAGATTTAATCTAAGAGCACGAACTCGTCGTTGTTTCTCATTATACTTACGACTTAAGGTATCTGCAACTACATTTGCTTTTCCTTCGTGATATTGAATATCACAGTCGTAGTCACTTAGTATTTCCATCCATCTCCTTTGCCTCATGTTCAATTCTTTTTGCCCAAATATGTACCTTAAACTTTTATGATCCGTATAGACAGTAAACTTACTTCCGTACAGATAATGTCTCCAAATTTTAAGGGCAAAAATTACGGCTCCTAACTCTAAGTCATGAGTCGTATAGTTTTCCTCGTTCTTTTTCAATTGCCTTGAAGCATACGCAATTACCTTCTTGCGTTGCATTAGCACACATCCTAATCCTAGTTTTGAAGCATCACAGTAAACTTCAAAATCTTTAGTCCCTTCTGGTAAAGCTAGGATTGGGGCATTTGTTAACTTTTGCTTTAGAATCCTAAAAGCTTCTTCTTGCTTAGGTCCCCATTCAAATTTAACTGCTTTACAGGTTAGCTTAGTTAATGGTACGACTATCTTGGAAAAATCCTTAATAAATCGTCTATAGTATCCGACTAAACCTATAAAACTTCTAATTTTCATAGCTGTTTGTGGAACCTTCCATTTGGTAATCGCTTCTATTTTAGCAGGATCTACGTGAATACCTTCATGATTCACCATGTGTCCTAAGAATTGTACTTCTTGCAGCCAAAATTCACATTTAGAGAATTTGGCATAAAGCTTTTCCTTTCTTAACAAAGTTAAGAGTGCATGCAAGTGCTGACAATGCTCGTCCTGACTTTTGGAATAAATAAGTATATCGTCGATGAAGACAATTACAAATTTATCCAAATACGGTTTACAGATTCTATTCATCATGTCCATGAATGCGGCAGGTGCATTCGTTAGTCCTAAGGGCATGACTGTAAACTCGTAATGACCATACCTAGTTCTGAAAGCAGTTTTAGGTATGTCTTCTTCTTGTACTTTCAATTGATGATATCCGGAGCGTAAGTCAATCTTAGAAAAATATCTAGCTCCTTGAAGTTGATCGAAAAGATCATCAATCCTAGGTAATGGGTATCGATTCTTAATTGTAACCTTATTCAATTCTCTATAATCAATACACATTCTCATCGAACCATCCTTTTTCTTTACAAACAACACTGGTGCTCCCCACGGGGATGAACTAGGTTGTATAAATCCTTTACTTAGTAATTCATCTAATTGCCTTTTCAGTTCTAACATTTCTGTGGGTGCTAACCGATAAGGTGCCTTGGCTATCGGTATAGTTCCTGGAATTAAATGAATTCTAAATTCTACTTCCCTATCTGGTGGTAATCCTGGTAACTCTTCTGGGAATACATCTGGGTATTCTAAGACTATAGGAATCTCCTTAAGTTCTTTACCCTTAGTATTAATGATTACTGAAATCATATATACTATTCTTTGCTTCCGTTCATAACTAGCAACTTTCATTACTGAAATGAACTTCATGGGCTTACGTGGTTTATCTCTTGTAATCATGATTACTTCCCCAGTAGGTGCCCGAATTTCTATGGAATTCTTATCACAAAGAATTCGAGCATGGTTGGCTACTAACCAATCTATTCCTAACACAACATCGAATTCGGCTAATTTCATAGGTAACAGGTTTGCAGAAAATTTATGACCTGAAAGTTCTATATTTTCTTTATGCAAAACCTTATCTATGTTAATAGAATTTCCGTCTGCCGTTTCTACTGTAAAAATCTGCCTAAGGTTGGTTAAGGGTAAGTTAAGAGCTTGGCAGAATGAAGTATTTATAAAACTTTGGTTTGCACCAGAGTCAAATAATACTTTTGCGTAAATGTTGTGAACTACTAACGTACCAGCTATCACATCTGGAATGAGTTCTGCTTCTTGAGTGGTCAGCTGGAATGCTCTAACATTCTTTTTAGTAGCTCCGTCAGCCATTTTGGCTTTGTTGTCTGCTGGTTTGACCAATTTAGGACATTCTGTTTTAAAATGTCCGGCCTCTCCACAGTTATAGTAGATCCTTGTTTTCTTTCTGCAGTCTTTTTCGCGATGTCCTGTGACTTTGCAAAAGTTGCAGGTTACATTACATCTTCCATAATGTTTCTTTCTGCAATTCCTGCAGAACGGCGGAATTGAGGATTGCCCTGTTCCTCTTTTCTTGAAGTTGCTACTATTACCCATACGAACTCCTTGGGTAATTTTCTGAGCCAGTTCCTTTTTCCTATTTTCATCTCTTGTGCGTACCAGCTCATCAGTTAGGGTGTTAGCTAATTCTACCGCATCGTCAATAGTACGAGGTCTCGCAGCTTTAACAATATTACGGATTTCTCCAATCAATCCCCAAATATAGCGAGAAATGAGTACCGGTTCTGGCGAAGCCAATGTTGGTACCACTCTAGCATATTCAAAGAATGTCGAAGTATATCCTCGACAATCTACACCCAGCATTCAATGATTTAGGACTTTATTCGCCATTTGATCCTTTTCATATTCGGGACAAAATTTTCTTTCTACAAGACTCTTAAATTCTTCCCAGTTCATGGCATAGGCCCTATTTCTTCCTTTGGCTTGAAGTACGGTATTCCACCATTCTAGCGCCCCTTCTTTGAAAATATTTGACGCGTACATGACCTTGTCGTCCTTGGCACATTTACTTATTGTAATTACTGCCTCGGTTTTCTCTAACCAACGCAGTCCCGCAGTCGCTCCTTCATTGCCTGCAAATTCAGCGGACAAGCAAGAAATTCCTTGTAAGTGCAACCAGGCGTTGCAGCTTTCATTTTCTGGAGCCTGCCGTGAATCATTATCGTGATGATTACCGCCTCCGTTTATGCTATTACTGAAGTTATCTTCAGAGATACGTTCGCTAGAAATGATTTGTTGAGGTTCAACAGGTTTTTGGGCAGCAGCAAGTATTGCTGGAATAGCATTGGCTATTCCTTGAGCAACGATATTTTCTATATCCTGCCTAGTCATAAATTGATCCTCCGGATGTTGCTCAGATTGGTTAACCTCATTAATTGGTTCATTATTAGCATTTTCCATCTGATAATTAATATATATAATTTATTAGTATCAAATAAATAACAATTATACACGGAATAATCATACAAATTTCATAACACACATATAGCCAAAATTATCGATTTCTCGATTCCCATTTTTATATTTTATAATATGTATCAATACACACCATTTATCTTACAAAGTTTTATTTGTAGTTATTTTACAAGATTATATTTTTCTATTTATTATACAACCACAGTTTCACAAACCCACTATCCCTCGTCAGTTGGTATTTCAGTAACGACGTTCCCTCTCGTCGTATTTCCAGGAGATCTGTTCTCCTACTTCCCTGATCCTATTTCCTGCATCCACCAGCTCCTCGCCAAAGTGGCGGAGTTCAGCTAAATTTTCATTGCTCATTGGTGGGTTTGGTATAGGTTCTGAGTCGAACTGACGGAGAAAGGAATAAGGACTGTTGAGAAGGTTTTGGAATTGCCAATCATTGGTCCACCACTCGTCCATTCCTAGAGGTTGGGTGTGGATTATAGGTTCTGGGATTGCTGGTTCCAAGTTCATTGGAAGTTTATTTTCGGCAGGATAAGGGTAAAGATTATTATTGACAGGCCTGACGATATCACAGCTTGCCAATGCACGATCCAATTCCTCCTGAAATGGTAACTCCTCGATTTGTCTAGAGCTTTCCCCAATTTCTATCTTGGTTTGCCTAGAACCTTCCCCAAACTCCATTTCCATTTGCCTAAAACTTTCCCCGACTTCAATCCCCTTCCCTTTGTCTAAGGGATTTTCTATTTTAGGAATCTTCCTAGTTGCGGGTTTCCTCCTGCGCACATGCCTCCATCCCACAAATCTTCTCCTTTTCTTAGGCTTGGGTTTCTCCGGAGGTGGAGCGTTGAATTCCATAGGTTCTTCTATATCGGGTATATAACCAGTAAAATCTCTGGAAACCTCTATTTTCACCGGATAGAGATTAAGATTCTGAAGGGCTTCAGATAAGTCATTCATGCTGTTTAGCATATATGCAAAATACAAAATTTACTAAGTTAAAATTTTATAAAATTTAATAGATAACCTTTAAACATTATTTCATACCGTGTGACTAATTTAATACAAAGATAATTGAAAATTAAAAAACACTAGGGTTAACTTATTTATTTACTGGATAAGGTTTCTGGATTGTAGGTGATAAGGGTGCTAAAACTTGAGTCAGAGTATTTAAAGATTTGCATTTACTGCTACAGTGGCTAGCATATAGAGATCTGCCCATTTTTCATCTAACTTGTCTTCCCATGGTGGTTTACTGCCTAGTTCTTGGGTTTTCTAATTAACTCTCTTTTCTTTTGGTTGTGATTTCTTTATTTTCTCCTAACTTTTCCTAATAATCAAACTTCTTTTATTAGGAGAAAGTGGTTCCTCATATTGTGCCTTTCGAACAAATATTCCTTCTTCAGGATTTACATAGGGTTTTGAGGAATTTGTTTGGGATGAACTTCCCATCTCGTTTGATGACCTATCTAATTTAAGATAGATGTTTGAAATCTTTTGCTTACCCATACTGTACACAAATATTCAAATAATAAAACACATAATCACCAAATATCAATCAGTAAAATTAAGTATTTCTAAATACTTAATTAGCTTAACTCAGTGGCTCTGATACCACCTTTTTCTGTCACGGCCCCCGACCCGGTTTGACCCGGTTCTGGAGCCGCGGGACAGAAAATCCCGTGGTATTTATTTAATTGAGTTAACAGCGGAAGATTTCTTCAGGATCTTTTTAAAACTGCAATTTCCCAATTATTTTATTTCACAATTTGGGATAAACCCCGGTAGTTTACAATCATATGATTTCACTGAGAAATCTTTATTTTACAAAACATGTTTCTTTATTTTATTTTGAGCCACTTCCTTAAGCTTGTAGTGCTGCACGACACTTTTCCTGGATCACAACAGATCACCTGAAACATGTTTGAAAAAGGTTTTGTCAGCGGGAAATACTGGTGAATCATTCTTTATACTAAAACAATGTGTTGTTATAAATTACAGTATTAAGAGCGATTATAATGTTTCCATATATCAACCAACTACCCACAGTATTTGTCACTCGACCATCCATTGGTAACCTCAGAGTCCAATGGTGTCTGTGACTATGGTCATATCACCCCTTGGCTAACTCGTTGTCCAATTGTGACGGTTATCAAGTAATGTATATAAAACCCCACATACCGGCTGTAATTTGGTGACTACAAAGACTTAATCCCTGTAATTATAATTTTAAAAATAAACATGCTTTTGAAATCAAATTTGATAAAAAGAGAATGACTCACATTGCAGATTTATATGAGCAGAGCTTAGCCTACTGATTAGCCTTTTAACCTAAATTTAATAACATGCACACAAACTCGGTTAGTAACTAATACAGCATTTACGATAACTCATGAGATTAAAACCCTCACAACGAATGACAAAGTGCGATACTTAAACATCCATCGAATTTACGACGAATGACAAAGCATAAACCCTAATGTGGGCAGCACTTAAACATCCATTGGATAGTTTAATCGATCGGACATTGAATCGTAGCAGCGATCGAGTTAATACCCGGTATCGGAGCAGCACCTTGCTAATATTGAAAGTAATTTCGACTTTAGGACAGTAGCAATTCGTTTTTGAGAGTTTGTTTCGACACCAGTGGACTGTGCATGCAACAAGCTATTTATAGCTGAAATTGAGGCCTCACGCGGCCCGCGTAAGCCTTCAGCTTACCTTTACGCGGCCCGCGTGGCCACCTAGTCTACGAGTAGGCTTGATTGGTCACGAGTAGGCTAGCCAGGTGGTCACTACATGGATCCGGAACACTTATCCGGTCAACCTATGTTTGGCGTGGCCCGCGTAAGGTATGCTTAACCTTTTACGCGGCCCGCCTGAAGACCATATTTCTTGTTTTCTTGGTTTTTCATGCACAGTATGGTTTCAGGGGTCCGGGTTTTTACTTACGGATATTTTTAAGACAATTTTGAGAGTCCTTACATCATCCTCCCTTGGAGGATGATCCGCCACGTAGACGCCGCATCATAGTCCTCCCAAGGATGGTACATCCCACAAAACTCGTGGAAATGGGAGGATGGTCCTAGATGATCCTACCCCACCACTATTATATTTTTATTTTTTTAATCTTCTACTTTTTTTTAACATTTAACAAATAAATTAACTAAATATTTTCATTAATATTAAAAACCATTACATGAACTTAAAAAAGAAAACATAAACTTAAAAAATAAAAAAAACATAGACTTAAAAAAAACATAAACTTAAAAAAAAAACATAAACTTAAAAAAAACATAAACTTAAATAATTTGATACTTACTCATGATGTCGGTTTGTAGTTTTTTCAACATCGAATGTTTCGGCTCGGGATAATCATTGACATCCATCGTTATTATTTCCCATTCCTTGAGCTGAATCTTTTCATCGGACAAGCGGATTTTTTCATCAGACAATCGGACCTTTTCGCGTAACTTTTCTCCCGCCACACGAGACTTTTCTTCGATGGCCCGCACCTTCGCCTTCGCCTTTTGGGCCGTGACCTCGGTAGACGTTTTAAATTGTGCCATAAACTCGTCCATCTTCGGGTCCACCGTTTGCTTTTCTTTCCCCTTCGCCTGCTCCTTCTTTGATTTGTCCCGGCCCGGGGGACGCTCCGCTTCATGTACGGCCTATTCTATTTTGTCGAAGTCGGCGTCATCGTTTAAGTTGATGTGACACCTCGCATCCGATCCACCGGCACTAAAACTACCCGATTCCGATGTCCTTTGCCGCTTCGCCTTCTCCACCTCATTGGGAATTGGCGCCCATTTTTGGTGCGTTCGCAAAACTTCCCACGCGCGAACGTGTGCGAAGTTGGTATTACCATTCTTCGCCTTGTACATCTTCAACGCCCTTTTAAACACATCTTCGTCGCTCATGCCGCTGCGACGCCCACTTGAATATATTTTATTATATTCATCGCAAAACTTATTGACGAACCCGTTCATTTTTCGCCACTTTGATGACACCGAGTCGATATCTCGATACGGGCCTGACGGGTGGTCCGTAGGACAACCCTTAAATGAGCTAATTATGTGCATATCCCATATTTTACACGGTTAAGTGTGTCGAATGTGATAACTACGCGTACTCTTGGTGTTACAGGTTAATCGGCTTAAAACGATAAAGTTAGAGTGTTTGGTGATGAAGCAGAGCTACCAAGGATAATAGTCGAGACGCACTATATAGTTCGCGAGGCGTAATGAGTTTATTAAATCAAGATGGGAATAAGATAAGAGGGTTTTGGCACGTGGACTTTAGATGGGCTATCATCTTGACATATGCAAACTTTGAGATGGATTAGGATTGTTAATTAAATAATCAACATCATCACTTTGGCAGCAATCACATGTAACAAATGCAAAGAAAAGGGAATAATTGGAATATGGGGCCGCACATGGATATACACACATCGAAGTGTCTGATTTTCAGTCAACATCCATCATCAACATAAGACAATATCAATCATCATTAACATGGGCGGCTAACACTTGGACTTCTCTTGTTGGGCCGCCAATATAAAACAATATGAGTGGGCCGCACATGTTAGGTGCATTAGAGGTTATTGGGCCTACATATTGGAAGTTAAGTAATTCACATGGGCAGCAACAAAAACACATCATCAGCATCACGTGGACTAGAGGGGGATTGGGCCGCTAACAAGGAAAAGACAACATCATCATGACTTGTTGGCAACATAGGAATGCAGCCACGAAATAAAGGAGGAATTGACAACACATGTGGAGAGAGGCAGTAATCACGTGAGGGATGCAAGAGTCAACAACATCATCATCACCGCATGATAGTGGACGGTAAAGAGGGCACATGGAAGACTTTGGAGAGGGCCGCATATGATTGTTTAGGGGGCGGCACATGTTGGACATTTAATAGGGAACATTGGAGTTGACACCGTAAATTACGGTCCTACCGTAATTTACGGTGGACCTGGAATTCAGCTAAAGCTCACCGTAAATCAGTCTCCATCCACCGTAAACATATGAAGTCCACCGTAATTTACGGTGGAGCCGTAAATTACGGTGGTGGCTGCGTGAAAAAGTGTAACTGCTTCATTAAGTGAGTTTTTATTATGTCTTTTGAGATTATCTCATCATTGGACGGTTCTTGGACACCTTGGGGGCGATTTTGGAGAACTTGTTGGTTTTGTGAACATTTTTCAATCATTCGGTTTGTGCTTTCGATTCGTATGAACAATAGATTGATGTTGATGATGATTCACCGAGCCATGTCCGGCTAAACTCTTCGGTGATCATCCTAGGTGAATGTTTCTGAAACTTTTGTGTGTTTAATTTCTGCATTTCTAGAATGATATCTTGCGTTGCTTGAATGTCATGGTGTATGTTTGATTGTTTGTAGTGTGTTAATCAATATTGCAATTTCTAGTCTTAATCGTACGTTCTTGGTGCCGTTGGCAACCGAGATATCACGGGAAGGGTTAGGGTTGGTTATTGGTTAATAGGTCATCGGGAAACAACCTCGCGTTATCTAATCCGAGTACTTTGTTCCCTTTTATCACTTCAATCACATATACACGAGTTATGTCTATATAACTCTTTCTAGTGAAATTGCACATAATTGTTTAAAGAAACTGAAACCTAGGGTGATCATTGTTCTCTCCTAATTTGTCTTAAAACCTACATTTGATTTGCATTAGTTTAATTTAGTTTTCTAAATCAACAAACCAAACTCTTGAATTTTAATTTCTGCAATTTAGTCTAATATTAGTTTAAGTACAAAGCTATATAATCGACACATCTTCCACATACTCCCTGAGTTCGATACCCTTTTACCACTAACTACAGTTGTTTGGGGATTAAATTTGCGTGACCCACGACAATCACGTCAAATTTTGGCGCCGTTGCCGGGGAGTAGTGCGCAACGTGTGTCATTTTTGTTAGTTTTGTTTTGTTATTTTCGGGTTTACACTGGTGTGTTTAGTGTGCAGGTTCTACAGGTGCATGCATACTAGAGGCTCTCACAAAGCGTCACCATTGTCATTTGATCCGGAAATCGAAAGAACGCTACGACAAAACCGAGTTTTACTACGCGAAAACAGAATCGTTGGTTCACCCACTTCACCCATTACACCAAGAAACATCATGGACGAACCACAAATACCACCTACAACGGGTCAAACGACCTCATCCTTCATTCCTACATCCACACAACCATCACCAAACACCACTATTCCAAACATCACCACAATGCCTACTCCACTTCATGATACTACATCAACCAACACCACATCACCTATTACTACCCAAGTCGAACCTACTCTTACCTATAGCCCTTCCGCAACAATTCCACCACTTTCACACTTCTTTCCCCCAACTACGGGTCAGTCATCATCCACCTTCACAATTGCACCCAATTCAACTATTGTGCATACTACTTCATCTTTTAGACCACAACCACAACAATCGGGTTTTCAGTATTCGACCATCCCATTTGGGCAAACTTCGGGAATTCAAGGAGATGGATATGAGGAAGGATACGAAGATTTTGAGGGCTATAATGAAGATGGGTACGCTTATGAAGGTTATGGTGATCAAGGAGAGTTTGGGTATGTGCAAAGTCAATCTCAAGGGATGGCAAGTGTAGGTGGAGTGCCACAACAAAAACAACTTATACCGCAACACATTCGGCCAAGACCACAAGGGCCACCAATACAACGCCCTATACCTTTGCAACAAATTCGGCCACAAAATGTACAACCACAATTTCAAAGGCCGATTCAATACCCACCGATGCCCCAACAACCAATTGCACCACAAGGGCCTATACCAAGACCAATGGGTCCTATTCGTCCAAGGGGTCGATTGGGTGTTCCAAGAAGGCATCTTAGGGAACAAGCAAGGGGAATAGAGGCACATTTCAGGCCAATCATTACTCAAAACCCTTCACCGGTGGTTATCCCTCACAACAACCAAGGGAGAACTTTTGAAGTAAGAACCAATTCGTTGCAAAGTTTGCCGAAATACAAAGGGTTAGCAACGGAGGAACCCTACTTCCATTTAGAGGCCTATGACTCAATTTGCAACACTTTTGGGAGTCAAGGTTTTTCGGCCGATGAAGTCAAGTTGGTCTTATTTCAGTTTTCTTTGGAGGATAAGGCAAAGAAGTGGTTTTACACGTTACCTTCGGCATCCATATATACATGGGGGGAGATGCAACAAACCTTCTTGGATGAGTTTTACACCGCCCAAAAGACAAACGATGCTAGAAAGGGGTTGAGAAGCTTCCAACAACAACATGGTGAGATGTTTCATGAGGCATTCGAGCGTTTCAACATGATGATTAAGAACTGCCCTCATCATGGAATTGAATTGTGGGAGTTGATGAATGCCTTCCACGAGGGGTTGAGTGCCGAAGATGCACGTGATTTGATGTCTATCACCGGTGGGACTTTTGGAACAAACTATGAGAATGATGATTGGGAGTTCTTGGAAAGCATGGCAACTACATCAAAGAGGAAAGCTCAAGCCTCAAGAAGAGCCAGACCGACCACTAACCGACCGCAAGTGCACGCCATAGATGATGGTAATGTTCAAACCACTAACCAAATTTATGATGTTTGTGCTTTGTGTAATGAGATAGGTCATGCGGCTGAAAATTGCCAAGGGATGTTGGAAGGGCAATACGAGGAAGTCCATGCGGTTCAAGGTCAAGGTCAAGGAGGAGGTGGTAGGAACTACAACAACATGAATTCTAATACCTACCACCCTGGATTGAGGAACCACCCGAATTTTAGATATGGGAACCCGTCAAATCAAGCAAACCCAAATTTTCAAGGTAGCCAAGGTAACTTTGGTTCACGCCAATCTTACAATAACCAAGGTGGGTATCGAAGCGGAAATAACCAAGATTATCAAAAGCAATACCAAACGGGTCAAGAACAAGGGGGTTCTTCGGGTGGAAACGAGATGATGGAGATGCTAAAGGCGATGCAAAGTGAAATGCAACGAATGAACCAACGTGATGAGGTTCGGATGCAAAAGGACGAGGTTCGTGACAAAAGCATCCAATCGTTGACCACTCAAATGGGTCAACTTGCAAGTGACGTGGCGATGTTAAAGAAAGCAAAAGGCCAGCTACCGAGTGATACGGTGCCAAATCCCAAGAATATAAAAAGCATTAACATCAATGTGGTAAGCACCGTTCCTAGTACCGAATTTAATGAAAAATGTCTAACATCTTCTTGTCAAGTGAATGCAGGTTTGGAAAAATATGCCGAAGTCGATAATGATAAAGAGTGTGAAGCGCCAATCGTGCCTATCCGTGTGGGAAAATTAAAAATCCCTCACGCATTGTTGGACTACGGGGCAAGCGTGAGTGTGCTACCAAGCGATCTATACGATATGTACGACTTTGGTCCACTCGAAGGTATAGACACCATGGTGAGCTTGGCGGATGGAAGTTGGAGGCGTCCACGGGGAATGGTTAAGAATGTTAAGATTCAGTTGGGAGAATTTGAATACCCGGTGGATTTTCTAGTTTTGGACTATGCTTCTACCAACATGGCATCACAACAAAGGGTGATTTTAGGTCGACCGTTTCTCTATACGGCAAATGCTCAAATTAATTGTAGAGACGAGATTATTACTATGACCGAAAAGAACCGTAGGTTGTATTTTGATGTTCAAACTAGAGAGATTAGCTATGAGTCCATTGAGAGGAAGGGTAGTGAGTATAGTGATGGTATGAAAAAGGTGTTACCACGAATGAGAAAAAAGCACCCACCGGACCGTGAAGAAGCATATATGGGGTCAAGCAAGAGCGTATTTGATTACCCACCGAGTCAAAACAAGACGGATGCATTTTGTCCAAAGACAAGCTACAGTGGGGGAGGTGATAGGAACCGATTCTTTGAGCCACCATAAATGGGGGTGGCACGGTCTGGCTGAAGACGCGAAACTTAGCGCTGCTCGGGAGGCAACCCGAGGTTTTTCATTGATATTGTTATTTCTTTAGTTTTCTTTGTTTCAGGGCCATGGCAACACTCAAGTGTGGGGAAGATGTGCGGATATTTGTGTGAAGGTGGTGAAAGGAGATTGGATCATTTACAATATCTGTTGTGCCAAACTTTACCAGGTCAATGTACTTTTTCCTTAGACTTGTCATGTTCTTTAGTTTTGAAATATTGTTAGTTTATTAGTTTGCTTTTGTTTATAAAAAAAAAAAAGAAATTTGGGGTTTGAGAGTATAAGCAATGGTTGATATTCTTGGTTAAAGCGATCCTTCCCTCAAAGCCATACATTGGGACAATGTATCCCAAGTGTGGGGATGGGGGAAATTTTTGGGAGTTTTTAAAAAAATTTGTAAATCCGAGCGAAAATTGTTAAAATTTGAAAGCTTGATATTGTACCATTTGACACACCGACACCCATTCCTAGTCTTTTCTTGGTGAGGATTTGAGCCACACATGATTGTTATTGATATTTCATTGTTTGAGTGGCGGTGTGTGTTGTTGTGTTAATAGAACTTGTGTGTGAATACTTGTTAAATCCTAGAATTAGCATGCTCTTGAAAATGATAGGGGACTTTTAGGTAGCCTCGTCGAGATGTGTGAGAGTGCGGGATTGGTGGGTTGGACCTCATACGTTACATATATGAGCTTGGTATTGTGAGAGGTGGGGGTTTGGTCCTTAGAAAGCCATGTTGAGCCTTAGACCATTCGATTGTGACCCAAACCCACTTCCTACAAAATTTTACCTATTGAGATGACCCGGTTTAGGAGATTTAGTATGTAGTATTGATGTTTTTGTATATATTGTTGAGTTTGATGTGTTATGAAAAAAAAAAAAAAAAAAAAAAAAGAGCAAAAGAAAAAAAAAATGAGAAAGATATGAAAAAAAAAAAAAAAAAAAAAGGAAGTATTTAGTTGCGATTGTAGTTGAGAACGTTGAAAAAGTTGTGTATATTTTGGTGTTTGTTTTGTTTAGTAGTAGAAATAAAAACCGGGTCAAATCAATGAGCTACTTTCATATGTATTCCACCATTTTCCTACCTTTACACCTAGCCCCGTTGCAACCCGCAAGTCTTTTTGATTCATAAGCATGCTAGACATTCAATAGGAGGAGACTTGATTTTTATACAAGCTTATTGTCGCACAAACACACACACGCATTGAGTGGTTTAGCATTATGTGCTAATATTTCTTGTCACCGAGAGTTTTTGTGAGGAGTGTGTCTTGTGGTATGATTGAAAGTTAGTAAAAGGACGGCACATTTAGCATGGTTTGCATGTTTGATCGCTTTGGTTTTGAAATAGTTTTTGAATGGGTTGCTTGGGACAAGCAACGGGTAAGTGTGGGGATGTGACGGGTGGTCCGTAGGACAACCCTTAAATGAGCTAATTATGTGCATATCCCATATTTTACACCGTTAAGTGTGTCGAATGTGATAACTACGCGTACTCTTGGTGTTACAGGTTAATCGGCTTAAAACGATAAAGTTAGAGTGTTTGGTGATGAAGCAGAGCTACCAAGGATAATAGTCGAGACGCACTATATAGTTCGCGAGGCGTAATGAGTTTATTAAATCAAGATGGGAATAAGATAAGAGGGTTTTGGCACGTGGACTTTAGATGGGCTATCATCTTGACATATGCAAACTTTGAGATGGATTAGGATTGTTAATTAAATAATCAACATCATCACTTTGGCAGCAATCACATGTAACAAATGCAAAGAAAAGGGAATAATTGGAATATGGGGCCGCACATGGATATACACACATCGAAGTGTCTGATTTTCAGTCAACATCCATCATCAACATAAGACAATATCAATCATCATTAACATGGGCGGCTAACACTTGGACTTCTCTTGTTGGGCCGCCAATATAAAACAATATGAGTGGGCCGCACATGTTAGGTGCATTAGAGGTTATTGGGCCTACATATTGGAAGTTAAGTAATTCACATGGGCAGCAACAAAAACACATCATCAGCATCACGTGGACTAGAGGGGGATTGGGCCGCTAACAAGGAAAAGACAACATCATCATGACTTGTTGGCAACATAGGAATGCAGCCACGAAATAAAGGAGGAATTGACAACACATGTGGAGAGAGGCAGTAATCACGTGAAGGATGCAAGAGTCAACAACATCATCATCACCGCATGATAGTGGACGGTAAAGAGGGCACATGGAAGACTTTGGAGAGGGCCGCATATGATTGTTTAGGGGGCGGCACATGTTGGACATTTAATAGGGAACATTGGAGTTGACACCGTAAATTACGGTCCTACCGTAATTTACGGTGGACCTGGAATTCAGCTAAAGCTCACCGTAAATCAGTCTCCATCCACCGTAAACATATGAAGTCCACCGTAATTTACGGTGGAGCCGTAAATTACGGTGGTGGCTGCGTGAAAAAGTGTAACTGCTTCATTAAGTGAGTTTTTATTATGTCTTTTGAGATTATCTCATCATTGGACGGTTCTTGGACACCTTGGGGGCGATTTTGGAGAACTTGTTGGTTTTGTGAACATTTTTCAATCATTCGGTTTGTGCTTTCGATTCGTATGAACAATAGATTGATGTTGATGATGATTCACCGAGCCATGTCCGGCTAAACTCTTCGGTGATCATCCTAGGTGAATGTTTCTGAAACTTTTGTGTGTTTAATTTCTGCATTTCTAGAATGATATCTTGCGTTGCTTGAATGTCATGGTGTATGTTTGATTATTTGTAGTGTGTTAATCAATATTGCAATTTCTAGTCTTAATCGTACGTTCTTGGTGCCGTTGGCAACCGAGATATCACGGGAAGGGTTAGGGTTGGTTATTGGTTAATAGGTCATCGGGAAACAACCTCGCGTTATCTAATCCGAGTACTTTGTTCCCTTTTATCACTTCAATCACATATACACGAGTTATGTCTATATAACTCTTTCTAGTGAAATTGCACATAATTGTTTAAAGAAACTGAAACCTAGGGTGATCATTGTTCTCTCCTAATTTGTCTTAAAACCTACATTTGATTTGCATTAGTTTAATTTAGTTTTCTAAATCAACAAACCAAACTCTTGAATTTTAATTTCTGCAATTTAGTCTAATATTAGTTTAAGTACAAAGCTATATAATCGACACATCTTCCACATACTCCCTGAGTTCGATACCCTTTTACCACTAACTACAGTTGTTTGGGGATTAAATTTGCGTGACCCACGACAATCACGTCAGGGCCTTGGTCCATTAGCTCAAGGAACTTCGCCAAAACCGCCTTCCAAAACCCGTCACCCGTTTGATTATTACCTATAAAATATGTTACAAAAAAAATGTTACAAAAAATAAAAAAACTAATTCTAAAAAATATAAACTTAAGGCTTTTTCTTCGCCAAAACCGCCTTAGCTAAGGCTTTTTCTTCGATTGCCGTCCACGGTTTCGCCTTTGGTTTGGACGGTTGCTCACCCACCGCTTGCTTGCCTTTTCTTCGTTTGCCTTTTTCTTTTTGCGGTTGGGTTTCGGGAACAACTTCCACATCGTCGTCGGGTTCGGATTGTTGAACGGGTTGCGTCGGGTTCGGTTGGAGATTAAGAGCACCCCGCATCATCAATTGTTGAAGGGCTTGATTTTGAGAGAATTGAGAGAGTTGGTTCGGTGAGTGTTGGAATGCGGCAAAGGCGTTTGACGAATATTGAGAGAATTGGTTCGGTTCGATCGTCGGATAATATCCCGGAACCGAAAAAACATTCGGTTGGGTCGGATTGTTGGGATTGTTCGGGTTGTTGTAGGTCCCGAATCTCGGTGGATCGATTAACGAAACCAAACCCTTGTTTATCACAAACACGGGTGCGGAATCCCCGTAACGATGCCAAACCAAACACGGATAATAACAACACGGAATAACCAATGAAACACAATCAATTGATTAACGTGGATGAGAACAAGTATCAAACAAGTACACACAATTTTTGAAGTAACTCTCACAGTGGGTTATGCTCTCATAAGTTTCACACAGAAACTATAAGGTGTTTATATAGGCAGCCTGACCCAACAGATGACGAAACATGGATTGGGCCCGACGAAACTTCACATATTGACGAAACTTAGGGAGTTTCGTCAATATACATGACGAAACATGGGGGACATGATGAAACTTCACAAGATGACAAAACTTAGTAAGTTTCGTCACATTCAATATGTGAAATTATAAGTTTCGTCCAAATGAGTTTTGGCCCAAGAAAGTCAAGGCCCAAAGGAGGTTTTGGCCCAATGAAGTTTAGGCCCAAGTGAGTTTTGGCCCAAGCAACTATATAAACATACCACATAACTAGATATGCAACATGCACAATTATTTTACATTACAATACAAACGAGACAAACTTGTCGGACCCAAGTAGGATAGGAGGACTTCCGACTTGGTCTTCATTCTGTTAAAGTGTCGAACCGAACGTGCCACGTCCACACAAAATGTATCAACAAACTCCCCCTTGGACGTTGATGTGATGGTTCGTCTTCGATGTCTTTCATGTCGGAGAATCTTCAAAAGTCTTCACGCGTTGTAAGTAGAAAGTGTATCAACAAACTCCCCATTTCATTTAGGAAGTGCGTTAATAAACTCCCCCTTAGAATGAACTCTCCATTGAGTTATGCTCGTGAATCTTTTAATCGTCAATTCTTCAGATCCTTGTGGTGTTGATGAAGGGTCAGCGGAAACTCGATCATCTTTATCCTTTGAGTGCCTTCACGTCATGTCTTCATTCCAAACTCGTTTTCTAACACGTTCTCTTTGCCTTTAGCTGATTTGATTGTAGCATCTGCACATGCAAGAAAGCTAAACACGCAATGAGAACAACCGCTTGGAATATAGTTAACATAAACAAATGACACATACGTGACCATTCTACAATCAACTACCGACCGACAACAGTTTGAAAGTTTAACAAATTGTTCAATTTTAGTCCTTTAACTTTCAAAACTTGTTAACTTCGACCATTTATGAAGGTGCCATTGTTTTCCGGGCTTACGATCAGGATTTTGGGTACGATAGACTCGAGTTCCAACATCGTACGATCGAAAATAAGATAGAAATATAAATCTTTTTGGATTTTATGAAGTTTATATTAAAACACACCTAAAATCTTTTTGGAATTTTTCATTTTTTAAAAATAAGGACGGAAAGCAATAAATAAACATATACAGACATTCTTTTTGCGAGTTTCGAGGGTAAGAGAATCATATCAGTGTACGGTCATGTCAAAACGCTCTTGTTGTTCAGTTAGTTAACATTAAGATAAGCATCCTATAACGATTATCGGTATTGCTGTCCACATAAGCTCAAGCTGATCAGATGTAATCATAATTAGGAGATATGATTTATGGTAAGGATTATACTTACAAGTCGATGTGAATCCACTCACGACACATTCCCGTATCAAGGTATGCACGAGAGTTCATCTTACCGGTGAGTATACCGCTTATCATCTGTTTGACCGTATAAAAGAATGTTAGAAACTCACTTATTTTGATTTTGAAAACAAGCCCTATGTGATAGAATCACTTATTGATGAGTAACTTGATTTTCATATGCATGAGGGCACAGGAGCAAGTCCGTGAACAGGTCAGTACATTATACAACAAAGAGACGAACTTGACTCCCGGATAAATGTGATATTTTATCACTTATTTTGATTGGACATGTGATTGTTGATCACTTATTGAGGTCGTATGCAGTATGTACACGTATGTATAGTATCATGGAAGATCTAGACTTGCGTCCCCGTTTTTTTTTCCGGTAAAAGATACAACCATTGTTGGTGCATACATCTGTCGTCTTCGTCTTATGTCGAGTCTTAGTCTCGTTGCGGATTTGAAAGAGGATGATGTCATCATCATCTCTGATGATGACATCATAATAGTGAAGTCATCATTGCATCACTTCATATAAGACAAAAGCATTTATGTTACATAGTGTTTTATATGTTGATTTCGCTCATGATGTTAAATGCTGATTCCGCTCTTGATGTTGAATTGTAGCTAGGAGCGAAATCAGAGACACTATATATAGTGTCATTAGGAGCGAAATCATAATATAGTTCTAGGTGTGTTCTTCCGGTTTGAAACGAAGTGCTGCCGAAGTGTCATCAGGTTGTAAACGTCATTCTATCAATATAATTCGATAGTTTAAAGTGTATTATTGCTGAATTGAACTCGGTTTCTTAGTTTCCGCCTCTGAAACTGAGATAAACTCTTCTGATCGGCTTGTTTAGGTCCGAATTCGATCCTACAAGTGGTATCAGAGCTCAGGAAGAAGAGTTCTATACAATTCAGCTGCGATTTCTGTTTCTACACCATTCTTTTTCGAAAATCAAAACTTTTCACGGTCAGAATTGGTTAAATTTTTTCACAGTGTGCTCGGAATTACACATTAACAAAGCCTTGAAAGTTTCATGTCCAAATTCGAAGTAAAACCGGTCATTTTTGTGATTCAGCTCGAAAATGTTCGAGAGAAATATGACGTCACAGTTGATTCCGCTCAAAAATAGGTCTTGATTCCGCTCCAAGTTTCAAAGTTTGATTTCGCTCTTGAGTTAAGTCTGATTTCGCTCCTAATTGTTGTCAGTGATTCCGCTCAGAACAGTTATCGAGTGTTTCCGCTCCCAAGGGTTTTAGTGTTATAAATTCAGATTTGCATGTGAGTTGGTCAGTTTGCATGTGATCTGAATTGCATCAATCCACTACATTAGTTGCGGTCCAATCAAAGAATTTTGAAAGATTAAATTGTCAGCTGTGTCATGTGATTATATCGGCCCATCATTGCATGCGATCATTAAATAGTGCTTCTTTGGTTTAGTGGAGTTCAAGTTCCAATGAAGTCAAGTTTGGTATTAAAATTTGTCGGACATTGTTTGAAATACATGTGAACATATTGATCAGATTTAGAGGTCAAATAGAATTGTGACTAGTTGTAGTGTTGTCGACCATATTATATTTGCGGCCCAATCAAATGAGTTTGTTGCAGCCCATGTGATGTTATCTGACTATCAACTCAATTAATGTTGTTGTCAGCTTAGTGGGATTTAAAGATCCAATCAATTCATTCGGTTCATGTAAATCAGTTGTAACAGTCAAAAGTTGTCGACCCAAACTTAATTAGTTTGAAAGTCATAAGTTTAGCCCACTGCCAATCTCTAAGCCCAATCAGAAATTGTTCAACATCAAATTCAATCGGCTCAATTGGATCCATATTGTTTGGCAAGCCCATTCATTTAGTGATCTCACTTCAACATCATTGAAACGAGTCCGCAAATCTTCGAAACGAGTCTTAGATTGATTTCACAAACACATTTTTACATATTCAGTTAGTTTAAACTGATCGTTTGTTTGTTTGTCATCAGGTATTTTTACAAGGTGATATAGCTCAATCCGAATCATGGACGAAGAATTCTACAACGCATTCGCTACTCCGGTTACTCCGATTTCTCTTGCACAGAACACGATGTTGGAAAACGAAACGGGAACGATGCAAAAGCCGCCCAAACTAATGAACATCGAAGAATATAAGGGTTGGGAAGGTCGTTTCGAGAATTGGGTGCAAGCTAACTATCTTGACACGTGGGAATGTGTCGAGACAAAATACATTCGACCGATGAATGATGATGAAGAGGTGGTTCCAATTAAAGATCTAAGTGCAGATGCTAGAAAGAAATATAAAGATCAAAAAATGATGCCGAGTTTATTGCAACAAGCTGTGAAAGAAGACATCTTGGTGTTATTACAACATAATGGAACTTCCTACTCGATTTGGAAAGCATTAAGATCGAAGTTTCATGGAAGTCAAGAGATGGTTAAGAACAAGAAATCGCTTTTGAAGAAACAGTTCGATTTGTTTCGTGGGTTGAAGAATGAAAGCACAAGGCAGATTATTGAAAGATACTGCAATCTGCTAGCAAACATGAAGAGATTGAGTATTGAGAAAGACAATGAAGAGTTGTTCGAGAAGCTTGTTGATGCTTTGCCATACGAGATTTGGGGCACCTATCTCATGATGCTTAGAAACAAGAAAGGTTTTAACAGTCTGACACTCAGCAAGTTCATTGAGAAGATTGAAGCTCAGGAGATGGAACAGAGAAAGGCTTTGAGAATGAAAGATTTCGATGGTGAACAAGACATCGGTCTTTACTACAAAGGTGGTGTTAGTGATAAATCCACCGACTTGTCACCAAAAGTTCAAACAGCATTCAATGCAAAGAGTCCATCTGAAAGTTCTTCTAAAGGATCAAGCAGCAACACAAGTTTCTCATCATTTCCATCTTTTGATCCGAACGTTTCAACAAGAAGAAATGGCAAAAAGCTTCAATGCAACATTGTATTGAACATTGAAAATGATCAGGAATATTCTGAAGAGTTAGCAAAAAGCCATATGTCTTTATTGGGAACTGTTCTTGAATCTTATGGTAGTTTTGTTGCAGGTCGAATCGGGAATCCAATGCTGCCAAAGGAAGATTACGACCAGATCGATGCTGAAGAGATGGAGTTGATGGACATAAAATGGTGCTTGGCCAGCGTGTTGAGGAGAGCTGAGAAATTCAAGCAAATCACTGGAAGAGATGATCTTTGTGAGGCTGGTGTTTCTACTTTAGGTTTTGACAAATCTAAAGTCACTTGTTTTCGTTGCAGGGAAAAGGGTCACTTCAAGAGGGAGTGCACCAATCGCGAAGCAAGTGGAGCTCAGAATCCTTTTAACAACAACAATGATTACTACCGAAAAGTCATTTATCATCAAGTTGCTCAACAACCACCTCAACAACATCAACATCAGGCACAAACTGCTCATGGAAGAAATGTGATCGATGACTCGTCAAAGATAGCATGCATGGTTAATCAAGATGAAAAGTCTTCAACAGCATTCAACTGGGATAAATATGTATCAGCTGATGGAAAAGCTTGTGTGATTGATCAAGATGATGAAAAGCTATCCGAGGGATTTAGCTAGGAAAATTTCACATGGGATGATTATGTTCCTGATCAAGCTACAGCTCACGCAGCTTTTGTTGCCAGAATTGAAGAGGATAGTGATGATGATCGTGAGTATTGGGCTAGGAAAATGGCAGATCATTTGAAAATGATGGCTGAGAGTGACAGTGAAGATGAGAAAGCAAAGAAGAAAAAGAAAAAGAAAAAGGTAAAGACACCAGTTAGCAGTGACGATGAAGAAGTTCCAGTGATCAAAAGGAAAGTAAAGGTTGAAGTTCCAAAGTTCAAAGTTGATGAAGAAGTTGATGCTAAAAAGATTCCTGTGAAGTGTGACACTTGTGAAGCTATAAAGAAGCAGAATAGCACATTGATTTATAACTTGAACAGTTTGAAGGAATCTTATGATGTCCTGAACAAAGCTATGAATCAATACAATCATACTAGTGAAGAGCAAGCAACTGCAATGAAGACACTTCAGGGAGTGTTCATGATCAAGCAGAAAGTTGTGAACAACTACATCGAAAAGTGTGTTGCTCTTGAACAGAAATTGGAATTACAAAGGATAGAAACTGAAAGAGTTAATCGTTTGTTGAAAAGTTACTCATGTACTTCTTATGTCATTGACAGGATATACCTGAGTGTTGAAGGCATGAAGGCATTTGAAGAAGATGAAGTAACTGAAGAAAAGAATGCTGAAGAAGTCTCTGAACAAAGGACTCCAGAAGAAAAGACTGAAAAGAAGAGTGACACAAAGAAAAAGACTGACAAGAAAAATTATGGTAAGAAACAAGGTGTCAGTTACAACAAGTGTCCAGCCCTGCTAGAAAATGGATATTTGCCCAGAAATCCAAATCAGGAAAGAGTCGAAAAAGCAACAAATCTACAGTGGGAGTCGGAGTCCTCAGTTAACTTGCCAGAAAATATTGATGTGACGTTTACATCATCTGACACTGATCATGAGTCTGAGTTAATAAAGAAAGTGGTCGATCGGGTGTTGGATAAAGATGAAACTGAGGAGTCAAAGTTGGAGTCAAATTCAGAGTCAAAGTCAAAGTCAGAGTCAGAGTCAAAGTCTGGTTCTAAAAGTTCGAGTTCGACAGTCAATAGTCCAAAATCTTCAGTTAAAAGGGTTTATAACAAAGAATTCCTGTTATCAAAATCTAATTTGAGTGACGAAACATTCAAAGTTGCATATACATTGAATGATTCTGACAAATTATATTCTGATGAGGAATTTCCAATAAGAGGTGTAAAAACTGAGATGATAAAAAAGGTTTTCAAACTTACAGAAATTAACATTTCTGAAATAAAAGATTTAAATCTTACTGATAAACCTAAAAAATACACCTCAAGAGTACAACAAAGATTAAACAAGAAAAAAGGTTATAGTTCTGGTTCTGGTTTTCACAAGAAACCAAACCCTAACCGTAATTTCAAAAAGAAAGGTCTTGGTTTTACTCCAACAGAAAAACAGAAAAATGAAAAATATGTTCGAGATTTTAAATCAAAAATGACATTTGTTTCAGGAACATCAGCAGAAGAAGAAGAAAAGAAAGAATTCTGGAGACAGTCGAACAGCGAATTCCTTGCAAAGAAGCAAGAAGAGATGAAGTTTGCTGATCAAAAGAAGGAAACGAGAATATGTTTTCAATGTAACATTGTTGGACATATTGCCAAAAATTGTTCCAAGGCAATACAATCAAAACAGGGAGTATCTCGTAACCTGAAAGACAAAGAAGTTGTGTTTGAACCACCAATTTATAGAACCAAACTTTTTAAAAATTCGATTTTTGAAATTGGTGAAAGTTCAAACAGGTTTTACAAGAAAAGAGGAAATCTTGACAACCAGAAATGGGTTGTTAAGAAATCGGTTGGTAGTTCTAGCGATGATTCTGATAGGTCAAAATCAGAGGAGCTATCTTCTGGCAATGAATCTGATTCCACAAAATCAGATGAGCCACAGGTTGTTTTAAAAGGAGAAAAATCAGTTCTGACTGTGGATGATGAAAATTTTCCATCACTTCGGACTGAAAACTATAAAAAGAAAATTGGTAAAGTTGAGATTTCAAACCAATTTTATGATGACAAAAAGGTTTTCGATGTTGAAAAGGCCTTTAACCCCACTGTGAAACATATTTTTGGTAAAATGATTGATCGAAAAGTCAAAGGGGTTAAAGAGTTCTATGAGAAGAAGACGAAGAAAGATAAAGTTGAACCATCCCTGGTTTGTGACTGGGATGGCTCATACTATGAACAGTAAGTCTCTGGACTTGCCGGAGCTCCCAGGTTGGTAAGAGTGGAGCAGGAATCGACATCTATCTTTCTTGGTTGGTAATTTTACAAGTGGTACAAATGGTAAAGTACAGGTCATATTATTTAAATTGTTAGTTTTCTACAAATGGTATGATTGGTAGGAAAACCTACAAGAGGTTGAAGAAGATTTACACTTACAAGTGGTAAAATCAAGGACATTAAGTTGTACTTGCATTTTCCTACAAGTGGTTAATCAAGGTCATTAGTTTGAACTTGATTCGACCATACATACAAGTGATATTTGGAAACAAAATGATGAACCCCTAACTTTACAAGTGGTAAAATCAAACTTATTTTCCGGAAAAACCATTTGATTAAAACAAACTTAAGTGTTTTGAAATCAATGGAAAAATAGTTTGTTGTGAGGGGGAGTTCTGATTGTTTATGTCAAGAGGATGGCGAATTGAAGCGATTCGATATTGGTTGTCACTTTATTGTACAGTTGTTCTTTCTAAGTGGGTCAAGAGCTCATTTGTTTTCAAATTTCCTAAAATGTGTTTGCATTTTAGGGGGAGTAAATTTTTCAGAAAATCCAAAAACATTTGAAAATTTGAAAAAGTCAAAAACATGATAAAACCTACTGGCAAAAAGACAAAAACAGTGAAAAATGAAAAATGAGTTTTGTTGTATAAAAGAGGAAATGATAGTACATCAGTGGACAATCACAACATGCTAAAGAAATGGAAAGTAAAAATGTGATAAACGGTCTCACTGATGATGTGCCAGTAGATTTTTGCACATTTAATAGATTGTGACGAGATATAAACCTAAATTCAAACTTCCTTATATCGTGGGTAACATCTCTCGGATATATGGGTAACCCTCGAAATCTTGTTTGAAAGGTCCCTCTTTCTGAGATACTAGGTCTTTATACTCAGTGATATCTGGGGTATTATTCCTGGACTTCTGCTGAATGGAAGTTCTGACCTAGTCCTCGAATAATACTTTCCGCAATGCTTGTAACATAGCATCACCCTCAGCGTATATGATAAGACAATAAAATTGCTTAGCAATGCTGTTGTGAAAAAGATCCTCTAAAGGGGACACACCCAAAAGTTGCGTCATGATCTCTCTGCTGAACGGTAGTTCTGACCTGAGCTCTCATGATTCTTCATAATTTATAACCCCTTACAGATATCATCTGTGGTATACTCACCTGTAAGACTGAATATTGGGATCTGGATACGGGAGTATATTCTGAGGTGGGACACGCGATTAAGTTTAAGTGCTTAAGACATTAATATCATATCTCGGAACAGTTGAACTTTGTGTGAGAATTTAAATGGACCAATATACTGATATGATCCTCTTACACAAACTCACAAAAATAGTGTATGTAAATATTTCTTTTCGGCATTTCATTTCATTCAAAAAGTCCAAAAAGATTTTAGTGTGTTTTAGCATAAATTTTGAAAAATTCAAAAAGATTTTCGATAACTGTTGTTGAAGAGCTAATTTTCAAAATTCCAAGTGCTAAACATGATGAACAAATGGTTTGGCAGAGTGTGTTGTTTTTGAAAATAAAAATGATATATTTTCAAGTGGTTCATTAATGATTAACAAGGTAAAATTATTCTTTGATTGTAAAATTCTTGCAAGTGGTTCATTAGCTAGTGAGATTGTTTTTACAAGTTATCATCAGAAAATTTATTGTGAGGTAGAGGATGTGCAGGTTTCTAAGTGATAGAGAGCAAGGTTCAGATACCTGAGGACTTCGTGATTTCAACATGCCAGACTGCAATCCCAGCATATCGAAAGGGGGAGTCTGAAGACATCTGAGTAGAGATTGTTTGTGGGGAGTTTGTTGATGCTGAAGAGGAGAAGGAGATAAAGTTTGAGGATGCTTACACTGTGAGATATTTCAGAGAGCGTTCAGACTGATAAAGACTGAAGTGCGAAGACTCGACACTGAAGACTCTGTCAACATCTGAGGGGGAGTCTGTTGGTGCATACATTTGTCGTCTTCGTCTTATGTCGAGTCTTAGTCTCGTTGCGGATCTGAAAGAGGATGATGTCATCATCTTTGATGATGACATCATAATAGTGAAGTCATCATTGCATCACTTCATAAAAGACAAAAGCATTTATGTTACATAGTGTTTTATATGTTGATTTCGCTCATGACGTTAAATGCTGATTCCGCTCTTGATGTTGAATTGTAGCTAGGAGCGAAATCAGAGACACTATATATAGTGTTATTAGGAGCGAAATCATAATATAGTTCTAGGTGTGTTCTTCCGGTTTGCAACGAAGTGCTGCCGAAGTGTCATCAGGTTGTAAACGTCATTCTATCAATATAATTCGACAGTTTAAAGTGTATTATTGCTGAATTGAACTCAGTTTCTTAGTTTCCACCTCTGAAACTGAGATAAACTCTTCTGATCGACTCGTTTAGGTCCGAATTCGATCGTACAACCATGATACCCAGATGATAAGACAGCATAAAGACCGAATATCTCAGAACCTCGGCAATCTCTCAAACGAAATTTCGGTACCAAGACCATATGCCAATGAATGGTTCCCACCTGACTTGAAGTCTGTTAGGTTTGTATCATCCTGCACATTTTAGTCTGATTGTGAGCCTACCGATACATCGTATATAGAGCTGCTTATCGTTTTTCATTTAAGGTTTAAAAGAGATTTCGACAGACAACTGATGTACTATCATTTTCTCTTTTTCTCGCCAGGAAACTCATTTTTGTTTTTCTATTGTTTTTGAGTTTTTGAAATTTTTCAATGTTTTTGGATTTTTAAAAATGGATTTACTCCCCCTAAAATCAACAAACTATGATAAATTTTAAAAAAAACAAGGGTATTTACAAAAATGATTTTCCGATGTTGGTTTAACTCATGTTTTACCTCGATGCCATTTACCAAAATTAATTTTAATCAGAATTAATTTATCGAATTTTGGAAAGATCAGTTGGCATGTCGGTAAGCGGTGCGGACCATGACAAAATTGACGAGTTCCATATTGAAACAATCACGTGTGAGGTGATATTTGAGATCAACGTGTCTGGCCAAAGAGTGTTGTACGAGATGATATAATTCATAAAGCAGCTTAAGCATCGACAAGTATATGAGATATTAGAAGTTCAAAACCGTATCATGCAACTGCTTCGTGCATTGCCAGGAATCTGAGCACTCTCCCAAACTGGATATCCACCCGGTGTGGATTTCAAAGTCGATTTTGCAGCTACTTCAATTAATCTGAGAAAACTCTTCACAGCAACAAGATCAGAAACCTTTTGGTCCGGCTGGTCTTCACATTGCACCAACAAAGGTCTTTGACTTTCTCTTTGAGAAATAGCGTGCTGTTGTGTAATCCACGCCAAGGCATCTGCATACCAGGTTGGTTTGTTCAACGGACACATTTTCTCCAATCACACCGTGGAAAAATGTACACTGCATGTTCATCTTGTAGAGTTTGAACTTCAGACGTGCTGCAGGGACGTACATTTTGATTGAATCTATCCTGGGGACCTGATCAAAACCTTGAACAATCACACTTTTGGAATGATTTTCATTTTGGCGAAGTTGCCAATTTCTTTCAATAGACAACCCTGTTTTCTTTCACTTTTCTTCTCTCCATCTAAGGCAACCACTCCTAGAAGTAACAATATCTTGGAGCTTTGAGTAGCCTATCTTGTGCAAGGACATTCCACTATCAAAAATCCTATGACTATCGATAGTTCCTCCTGGAACATCCTGCACACTCACTCAGAGATTAGTTGGAGAGGGGGACCCAAGCCTTCATTGACTTAGGTCGCCCATGTTCATCGACGAAAGTTATCTGAACTTCTCAATGATCTAAAACTGGTGATACTCCCCCTGAAACTTTATCCGTTTTAGGTTCCCAAGCTTGTTTCCGTTTACCAGATTGTGTATTATGTACAATTTCTGGTTTTAATGGTTGTGACAAACTAGGTTTCCTTTTAACAGATTTTACTTTCGTTTTTAAAGCCTTTTCTATTTTCTTAACATTTTGACGTCCTTGTTTCGTTTCTTGTTCTTTAATAGTACGTTTGTCATTTTTGGGTGAAACAGGACGACGTTGTTGGTGACCTTGTTCGGAAGGGGCTCTTTCAACAAAATTTGCTTTTGGAGAGTTTGTGCAGTTTTTGATAATGTGTCCAAACTCCCCACATTTGAAATAAGTTCTCCTTTCAACAAACTTAGAAGATTCTGTTCGATGGCCTGATGTTGAAGTTGTAGACCCAGAGGTACTAGCTTCACACCCATTTGTGTGTTGGGTGTAATTGTTATCACTATTACGTTTCAAAAAGTTGACCTTTTGAACAAAATCGGTATTTGACTTATTTTCAAAAGTCTCCACTTTATCAGTACCTTTGGAGGCCACAAACTTAACGTCTTTTGCTTTCTTCTTGTAACGAGCTCCTTTTGATTCATCCTTAGCCTTGGGCTTTGGAGCTCGTTGTTGCTGTTGTTTACCCTTAGAAGCAACAGGTTGTTGCTTTGTCGGTGATTTCTGTTTTCCAGGGATCGTCTTTCCCAAAAATTTGCTTGTATTATCTTCAAAAACTTTATCAATCAAAGATGGATTGACATTTTTAATTGGAAAATCTTTGTCTGAATAAATTTTAGTATCACCGACCAAAGTATACAACAAGTTATTGCTTTTAACAGTAGACACACATTCCTTAACTTCTTTGACAGGATCTATCACTTGCTTGGCAACAGGTTGCACTGCAGGAGTAGGAGGATAACAAAGATTATGATTCTCAATTGGAATTTCAACTCCTTTCGTCTCATCAAGTGATGTATCCTGATCACTCACATCTGATTCATCATCAGATGAATCATAATCCTCAACAGTTGGAGGACTTTGATTTATCGATGTTGAATTTCCTGTTTCCACAGATGAGTCACTTGAGGAACTGTCCAGTTTGAACCCTAATCCTGTAGTAACTTCCTCATAATCAAGAGGCACACTAGGTTCATACCGAGGCATATCCTCTTCATCAGGCATTTTGGTATAGTTGTGTCTCAAAGGGGGTGGACACGCCTTATACCTAACGCCTTTCTTGTTCCCTTTTAGCTGTTGAGTGTCGATGATGTGATCAAGCACATATCGGGAGTTAGAATAACTCTCCAGTTTGAGCTTGATTGCATCATGCTCGCATTTGGCAACGGCTAGCTCTTTCTTTGTTTCTTCAATGATATTAATGTAGTTATTAATACCAATTTGTTTGTTAAAAACAGTTTTTGTCAGTTCGGAAACACTTTTCTTTAAAGTTTCGATTACTTCTTTAAAATCTTTTTCGTTTCGAGCTAAAGCCATGTTTGCCTCTTTGCACTTAGACAGCTCAATAACTAAACTTTGATTGTGGCTATGAACCTGTTCGGATTCCAGTTTCAAATCTGCACACATATTACATACACTTGGAGTAGGAGTGTCGGAATTTACCTGACTCGTCGAGGCTGAGACATTTTCCATAAAGGCAGTCTGATAAGAAAAAGATCCATCTTCAGAATTATAATCTCCCGCATTCGAGCTTTCTTCATCTGAACTCCCGCTATAACCAGAACTATCATCACTATCAAAAAATTCTTCCTTGTGAACATGTTTGATGTGATTGATGATCTTTGCGTAACATGCGGTTCCACCTCCTTGATCACCATCTCTGAATTGTAAAGACCAATTACATCCTTCATCAGCTTGAACGGTCAATGCTCGATTGGTGTTTGATGGTCCAGACTGGTCTCGGTTGGTGGTGTTGTTCACAGCTACTATCCCTCTTTCACGGTTACCTTGATTTGCATTGGAAGTACTTGTCTGACTTCGAAAGGGATTTTGATTGCCTTGTCTGCTTGGTCATGTGCACTCACGTTTGAAGTGTCTCTTTTCGCCACAGTTGAAACAAGTAACCGCATCCTTATCAAAACCGTACTTTGTATCCTTTTTGCTTTCCAATGTGGTTCTTCCGGTACGTTTCATAAAATCCTTGGCCCTTCGAACAACACTCGCAAATGCCCATTTAATGTCCATTAACTCCATTTCATCACGATCTATCTGTTGATAATCTTCATTGGTCAAATTAATGTTCCCAATTTGACCTGCAACCAATCCACAGTAGGCACTGAACATTGTGTTGAGAAGTTCCATATGTTCCTTTGCAACTTCTACACTGACTTTTGAAAGATTGGAAGTATCAACTCTGACGGTGTTGGGGGTTTGGGAATGAAAGGTGTTACTGTAATTTACTTGTTGAGGTTGTGGTTGGGCTTGCGGTTCGGTTGGAATATAGGGACTTGGATTATATTGAGGTTTGAAAAAGCGTGAGCTTGAGCAACAACATGCGCTGGTGGAAGATATGCACTTGGATCGAAAACAGGAGGAGGAGTTGTTTGGGGAAAGGGAAATGAACTTGTATTGTACATAAACGCCGTCTGTAGTTTTGGTTGCTGAGCCGAACTGGAACTGGAACTAGCTAAAGAGCTAAAACCTAGGAGGTACATTTCAGTATTTTGAGGAACAGGAATTCGTTTAGCTTTTCGGATTTCTTCATCATTCTTGTGCTCCAACTTCTGAATGAATTCATAGATACTAACAGTATCTAAACTACCCGTATGCTTTTGCAATTCAATGAAGGAACTCCATTTCGGGGGTTGAGCATCAGCAAACCTTGCTACCATTTCCTGTCGAGTTGCAAGAACATCATAAGAATACATTTCACTAATTAAATGATAAAACCGAGTTGTCATATCATTTAGTGTTTCGTTGTCCAAGAATTGAAATGATTCAAATTCCTTTTTCAACAGATCATGCCGCGTCTTTCTTGTAGCTACATACCCTTCACCTCTTGCTACCAAGGCATCCCATAAGGCTTTCGTGCTTGTACAATAGCCGAATTGATGATAGATGTCTTTGTGAAGTGCTTGTGTGAGAATTGCAAACGCCTTCTTCTCAAGATCATATGCCTTCTTGTCGGGTTCTTGCATATTCATAAATGTCGTGGCATTTAATCCTGCTTCTTCAAGAGCTTGATTATAAGGCGAAATGAAACACGTCCATAATTCGGTATTTTGCCCTAGAACGTATGTGTGAAAACGACCTTTCCATGTCGGATATTCGTTCATGTGATTCAACTTTGGCGGGCGATTGTTGCTACCCGTTTCGCTTTCACTTATCAACAGATTCTGAATACTTTGATTCTGGTTCGTCACCAATGCCCATTGACTTGCGCTAATCGATTGTTGAGGCATGACATTCCTTAACCAAACGGCTGCGGATGTCTGATCTTCACCTGGTATTGGATCCGTGCTCCAATCCCATTGATTTGTAAAACTCATGATTGATGTATGAAAGTGATAACCTGATCACACACTTAAAAATAGACAGTTAAATTAGTTTTGCAACACTTCTGTTAAAAATTTAACAGGTTTTGTCGAAACCCTGGTTTTGTCGAAACCCTGGTTTTGGCGAAACTTGTTGACAAGATACTGTTTGAGGAAACCTTTATGCGATGAAACCTTGTGTTATGATAATGTTCGACGAAACCTTTAATGTTGGCGACGAAACCTTGATGGATAAACAATTGTTTGACGAAACTCAAATAGACCACGAAACTTCTTTGTGACGAAAGCTAGTAATGTGTCTTTTGTGACGAAAATCTGTTTGATAACGACGAAACTTCAATGCTGAAACAATGCTTCGACGAAACTTGTATGCGACGAAACTCTATTCTGATAGACGACGAAACTTTGTGAAAAATAAAGTATCGACGAGAATTCTTTGGACTCACAAAGCTTCGATGAAACTATATTGATTATGGCGAAACTTGTTTTATGAAATAACTCAATGAATCCTGTTAAGACAAAAACTGTTATGACGTAATCTTGTGATGATGAAACCAAGCTGGACGAAAACTCTTGATAAACTTCTGTGAATGGACGAAACTTGGTAACTAATGACGAAACTAAAGGGACTGTTTGGAGAAACTCTCACATGACGAATCTTCCAGTGTTGACGAAACCTTTTGATGATTTTTGTGCGACGAAAGTCTCCCTTTTAGACGAAACTCTAGGTGTTCTTGGCGAAACTCTGTTGTGACGAAAGTTCTTTGTGAGTTTAGTGACGAAACTTGATTTTGTTTTGGTGAAACTTTGATCGACGAAACTCAAGAGACTGGACGGCGAAACTTGTTTGACTAAGCTATTTTTGACGAAACCTCTATGTGATGAAATGCTTCGACGAAACCTCAAGGATTGTGACGAAATCTATGTTATGACGAAACTTTGTTATGTGTGATAACCTTTGACCATCGACGAAACCTATGTATGATAGTGACGAAACCTCCGATTTGACGAAACTTGTTATATTTTGACGAAACCTTTAATGATGAATGATCTGATTGACAAAACTTAACTGATGGACGAAGAAAGTTGATTAAAATATCTTATCGACGAAACCTTATGTTGATGGCGAAACCTTTGATGTTTCGTCGAGTTCCTTGTTGACGAAACTTCTCTATGGAATTAACAAAGCTTTGACAAAACTTGAGTTGTTTCAGGGACTTTCGCCAATCAAAGGATAAGATCAGGGAGGGAGTTGGTGAGATATTTTCAAAGTAACCTTATCTCCTTCTGACACAAGACACAAATTTAAACTCTACAGCATACTTATCTTACCAACCTCACAACCCACCATGCTTTTGAACACAATTTTCAAACAACATGTAATTTTTAATTCACAAACAATTCAAACAGTAACTTCACAGGAGATCAAAAAGTAATAGCATGAAGAACACACAAGAACTTTTTGAAGGTTTCATGAATATATGATGTTTCCGGTCACTAACGAGTTTTCCGAAACCCGAATTTTGCTTAAAACTTTTACTAAAAAACAAGTTTTACTGTGTAAAGATGCACACTAACAAGGTTTGTGGTAAAACTTTGGCAAAACAAACACTATCCAACTGATTTTAAGATCTCTTTTCCCGAAAAAATATGAACTTGAAGAACAATTTTCAAAAAAAAAACAATAATAACAGTTGAAAACACTTGGTAAAAACCCAACTATGTTTGGTTTTAAACAAGGATTAGAGCCAATGCTCTGATACCACTTGTAGGTCCCGAATCTCGGTGGATCGATTAACGAAACCAAACCCTTGTTTATCACAAAAACGGTCACGAGTGCGGAATCCCCGTAACGATGCCAAACCAAACACGGAATAACCAATGAAACACAATCAATTGATTAATGTGGATGAGAACAAGTATCAAACAAATACACACAATGTTTGAAGTAACTCTCACAGTGGGTTATGCTCTCATAAGTTTCACACAGAAACTATGAGGTGTTTATATAGGCAGCCTGACCCAACAGATGACGAAACATGGATTGGGCCCGACGAAACTTCACATATTGACGAAACTTAGGGAGTTTCGTCAATATACATGACGAAACATGGGGGACATGATGAAACTTCACAAGATGACGAAACTTAGTAAGTTTCATCACATTCAATATGTGAAATTATAAGTTTCGTCCAAATGAGTTTTGGCCCAAGAAAGTCAAGGCCCAAAGGAGGTTTTGGCCCAATGAAGTTTAGGCCCAAGTGAGTTTTGGCCCAAGCAACTATATAAACACACCACATAACTAGATATGCAACATGCACAGTTATTTTACATTACATTACAAACGAGACAAACTTGTCGGACCCAAGTAGGATAGGAGAATATCCGACTTGGTCTTCATTCCGTTAAAGTGTCGAACCAAACGTGCCGTGTCCACACAAAATGTATCAACAGTTGTTGGGGACGTTCAGGTTGTTCGGATGTTGAAGGGATCCATGGTAGAATATAAGTTTATAAAAGTGGAAGATGTTTTATAAAAAATAAAGGGAGAGAGATGAGAAAAAGGGGTTAAAATGGTGAATGAAGGTGAAAAAAGGTTTGAAATTTATATATTTGGGGGATTATGACCGTTGCTTTTGTTTTTAAATTTGGTAAATTAATTTTTTTTATTTAACGGTAACAATTAAGGGGGACCACAGTTTTTGGACCGTCTCCAACGTCAAGCTGCCGACGGAGAGGAGGGGGGATGGTGTTTGTTGATACATATCGTGTGGATACGGCTCGACTCGGTTCGACTCGACTACGAAGTGAAGGCCGTAGTCAAGACATCCTCCTGTCTTGACTCGGTATGCGATTGACTTCGTAACATTTGATGTAATTGCGACTGCGTGTGTGCAGTATGCAATTTAGACTAAGTTTATGTTTGTTAGTTTGTTGTATTGGTCCATGTTTGAAGAAGCCCAGGTGACATGTCCAGGCCCAACACATGTGACGAAAACACTTATGGATGAAAACCAAATAGGACGAAATCCATAAGTGGTGAAAACACTTATGGATGAAAACCAAATAGGACGAAATCACCTGATTTCGTCCATATTCTTGATTTCGTCCCTAGTGTTTTCGTGGGATTCTGATTTCGTCAGTCATGTTGGTATAAATACACTCACAACAGACATAACACAGTGAGGCAAATCTGAATAGATTTGAGAGCGAACACTGTAAACACACACACACAACTGAGAGTTTATAGGTTTATCTTGTAAACATTGCTTTGTAACCGTTTCATAGGAGTTAATACAATGGAGTGTTAATCGTTGAATCTTTGTGTTTGTGTTCGTCACTTGGTTTAACTTACCCGTTTGGATTCCTCACTTTCGGGTTTGTCAGAAAACAGGGAATAGAGGTTACTCGATCCTCCGGGTGGACCTACAATTGGTATCAGAGCATTGGCTCGATTCCTTGTTTAAACCAAGTCGATTTTCTTGTGTTTTGATAGATTTTAAAAGGGTTTTTTAGTTTACATTCTTGTTTCAAACATTATATTTCTGGAAAAGCTTTGCTTCAAAACCTTGAAAATCTTTGTATTTTGCTATTAGTTTGTATAAAACCACTGTTAAAACACATTCTTACATGTTAGTATTTGGTTTTTACTAAACTTTTGTGCAAAAATCGTTTTCGGAAAATTTGTCCGGTGAAAACTTGGCCAGAATATTCAAGCTGTTCTTGTCTATCTTCATAGTGTTCTTGGTTTATTCAAACTGTTCTTGAATTATATATGGTTTTGATCTGAATTGTGTTTGAATTATAAGTGTTGTTGCATATTATATCATTGTTTGACAAATGTGTAGAAGTGTGATGATGATTGTTGAGAATAACACGCTTAGAAATCTGTTTCAGTAAGGTTTTGTTTGACATTTGTGTACATTTGAATCATGATAGTTGAAAAAGAGTCTTATGTGTCAGACAAGAGGATAAGGTTTGAGTTGTTAAATATCTAAATTGTCTTGTATGGTTGAACTTGTCCACGAAATCTCCAACTTGTTGTCAACGAAATCACCCTCATCATTCAACGAAAATACCAGTCAACAATATCAAGCTATCAACGAAAACAGGCTTGGCCGAAATCCCTCCCTGGCCGAAATCAGCATCCAGACTTGGGTTGGACGAAATCAACTTCTGGACGAAATCACATACCTGTGTTATTTTTTTTAACAGTAGACTTGTAAAACATTGTTAACTGTTTAATTTGTGTGATTTGTTCAGGTATTAGTCATTAAACATAAAAAAATGAGTTCGAACTGGTGGGGTAATCCGTCACGTTTATCTCCATCATGGGCCGAATCTCCCGCACCCGCATCTAATACGGAAATTTGGCCTTCGTCCAAATCCTCCGCACCGAAAATTACGGCAGAAATGTGGGCATTGGTTACTAACCAACTTCAAAGTGAACCAAAAACGGCGTTTGTCACAAGCACAGATTTATATGGCAATCCGATACAAGTTCCTGTAAAGCCAGCTCCAACCACAGACTTGTATGGAAATCCATTACCACCAGTTGCTTCACAGTGCCATCGTTCTACTGTAGCACCATCATCTCTTGATCCAAGGAACTGTAGTCATACAGGAACTGCGTTTTATGCCGAAATTGTCAAAGATGCCCGCAATGGTGAATCATCGCGAAACGATGACAGTTCTGAACATAACAGTAGTTCAGTTGAAGACGTTTCAACTTCAGTTGAAGACGTTTCAACTTCAATTGAAGATGTTACAACTTCAAGTTCAAATTCAAGCGAGGATGGATCTGAATGTGAATCATCAAGGGAGGTTGTTGATTCTGATGCATATAGGTGAACATCTGAGAGTGATTCCAGCCAGGTATGTGTCGATGAACCAACTGTTGTTAATTGTGATAATTGTGCTAGCTTAAGTGTTAAATGTGCTGATTTGGATGCTAATATGTCTGAGTTGCAAAGCAAACATGATGCTTTAAATGCTAAATTGTTTGACTTGCAAAACAAACATGTTTCATTAGATTCTAAGTGGTGTGATTTGCAAAGCGAACATGAGGCTTTGCAAAACAAATTTGAAGTGACAAATATGCACAATCAAAAGTTGATAGTGGATCTTTCAAAATGCAAAGAGGCTAACATGTTTTATGAAAACCTTGAAAAGGAATTTAAAACGATGGTTGAAACTTTAAGAAAAGATAAAACCGAACTGACAAAAATGGTTTCAAGAAAACAAACTGACATAAACCTTTATATCAATCGTCTTGAAAGCATGCAAAAAGAGTTAGCCTGCACAAAGTGTGAAAGTGAGGCGATCCGGCTTAAACTAGACAGTTATTCTAACTCTAGATACGTGCTGGATCACATCATTGGCACACAAAAAGAGAAAAAGGATGTCACGTGCATTGGATATAAGAAATGTCCACCACATGTTAGACAAAATTATGATGCACTGCCTGATGAGGAGTATAGAACTCATTATGAAGAATCTGTTCCTTTAGACATTGAGGAATTTGCAACGGGACTTGGATACAAACCGGAAGTATCATCAGATTCGGATGTGTCAGCAGATACATTTGTAACTGCTGAACAAAATTAGGATCCTCCAATCATTGTTGAGGATACTGATTCTTCAGATGATGAATCTAATGATACTGACTCAGCACAGTCAGATGTGGTAATCAAAGAAGAGGACATACCTCTCGAGAATCATATTCTATGTGATCCTCCCGCAAAACCTGCTACGACTGTTCTGACCGAGTCCACGTCTACTTCCTCACAAGAGTCTGAGAGTGTGAATTTGCTGTACACTCTTGTTGGTGATGATAAAATCTATTCTGACAAAGATTTTCCTATTAAGAATGTTAATCAATCTTTAATTAGTAAAATTTTTGAGGATTCAACAAGTAAGTTTTTGGGAAAGACAGGATCACACGTTGTGGTAACACAGTGTCCTCCTATCCCAAAGGCTGAAGTTCGAAAACAATGTGGCAATCAGAAATTACCAACAGTGAAAAAGCAGCAAAATCGCACCAAACCAAAAGGTAAATCACCGACTCAAGGTCAAAAGAAACAGACCAAGAAAAAGGACAAGAAGGTGAACTTTGTGAAATCAAGGGGAACGGATAAAATTGACACATTCAAAAACAAATCTAACTTAGATTTTGTTAAACAAGTTAAAATTTTGAAAAGAAACAGTCAAAACAATTACACACAACACACAAACGGTTGTGATGTAGGACCAAGTACCTAAAGATCACGAAGTTCATCATCAAGCTCCTACAGTTATGATACTCCGAGGTTTGTTGAGCGGAGATCATGCTTTGAATGTGGTGAGTATGGGCACATTGTCAGAAATTGTCCATATCTCACGAAAGGAAAGGCAAAAGTTGATGCCCCCCATGGTAACAATTACCATAAAAGATTTGTTTCACCAAAACAGGACCCTCGTCTTGTTTAACAACAAGAAGTGAAACAGAGAAAGAAACAACGAAAAAATGTTGAAAAGGTTTTAAAACCGGAGGTTGTCCAAACACAGTCTGTTAAGTTAGAAGTTAAAAATGAAAAACAAAAACAGATTTGGAAACCAAAACCAGTAAGTGTTTCAGGGGGAGCTAGATGAATTCCGAATCATCGGGAAATAGATGTTACAATTCTCGATGATGACGGACGACCCAAGTCTGTGAAGGCTTGGGTCCCCCTCTCCAACTAATCTCTGAATGAGTGTGTAGGATGTTCCAGGAGGAACTATTGATAGTCTTAGGATTGTTGATAGTGGAGCGTCCATGCACAAGATCGGCGACATAAGGCTCCGAAACATTGTTACATCTAGGAGAATATTGTTGCCATTGATGGAGAGGAAAAAGGAATGAAGTTGAAAAATTCGACCAGATGAAATATGTGCCAAAAATTTGGTTGTTATGGTTTTTAATCGGGTCAACATGATAGATTCAAATGAAAAGTACGTGCCTGCAACACGTCTGAAGCTTTTCTAAGATTCATGGATTTTTCTTCCACAAGAAGTTCAAAGTCCACAAGATGAACGTGTAGGTTACTTTTCTCCACGGTGTGATTGAAGAAAATGTGTTTGTTGAACAAACCAACCGGGTGTGCGGATGCCTTGGCGTGGATTGAACAACTGCACACTACTTCTCAAAGAGAAAGACAAAGACCTTCGCTGGTGCAATGTGGAAGACCAGCCGGACCCAGAGGTCTATGATCTTGTTGCTGTGAAGAGATTTCTCAGTAGCTACAAAATCGACTTTGAAATCCACACCTGGTGGATATCCAGCTTGGGAGAGCACTCAGATTCCTTGCAATGCACGAAGCAGTTGCAGGATACGGTTTTACATTTCTAATCTCTCTTATTCTTGTCGAATTTTAAGCTGCTTTATGAATTATTATCATCTCGAACAACACTCTTTGACCTGACACGTTGAACTCGAATATCACCTCACACGTGATTGTTTCAATATGAAACTCGTCAACGTTGTTAAGGTCCATACCGATGACCAACGTGCCGACCTTTTTACCAAAGCATTTGATAAATCAAGATTTGACTTTTTATTATTGGTAAACGACATTAAGGTCAAGCAAGAGTAATCCACATCGGAAAATCGTTTTTGTAAATATCTTTGTGTTTTTAAAATTATTTTAAGTTTGCTGATTTTAGGGGGAGTAAATCCAAATTTGAAAATTCAAAAACATCGAAAAATTTCAAAACTCAAAAACAATAGAAAAACAAAAATGAGTTTCCTGGCGAGCAAAAGAGAAAATGATAGTACATCAGTGGTCTGTTGAAAGCTTTTAAACTGAAATGCAAAATGAAAAATGTTAAGCAGCTTTATATAAGATGTATCGGTAGGCTCACAATCATCTTAAAGTGTGCAGGGTGATATAAACTTAAATCGACTGAAGACCAGGTGGGAACCACTCATTGGCATATGGTCTTAGTACCAAAATTTCGTTTGAGAGATTGCCGAGGTTCTGAAATATGTGGTCTTTATGCTGTTTATCATCTGGGTATCATGGTTGTATCAAACCGGAAAACAAACGGAGATGAAGTCTAGATCTTCCATGATATCATACATACGTGTACATACTGCATACGACCTCAATAAGTGATCAACAATCACATGTCCACAAAAATAAGTGATAATATATCACATTCATCCGGGAGTCAAGTTCGTCTCTTTGCTGTACGAAAGTACTGACCTGTTCACGGACTTGCTCTTGTGCCCTCATGCATCTGAAAATCAAGTTTCTCATCAATAAGTGATTCTATCACATAGGGCTTGTTTTCAATCAAAATAAGTGAGTTACTCACATCTTTTTATACGTCAAAACAGATGATAAACGGTATACTCACCCGTAAGATGAAATCCTCGGGCATAACTTGATACGGGAATGTGTCGTGATGTGGATGAACACCGGTCGGTAAGTAAAAATCATACCTTAACGTATCCCCTCGCCATGATTACATATGATAAGTTGAGCTTATGTGGATAACAATACCGATAATCGTTATAGGATATTTATCTGAATGTTAACAAAAAGAACAACAAGAGCGTTTTGGCATGACCGTACACTGATATGATTCTCTTACCCTCGAAACTCGCAAAAAGAATGTATGTATATATTTACTTTTATTAGTTTCTGTAACTCTGTATATATTTATTTACTGCTTTCAGTCTTTAAGTTTGAAATATTCAAAATACCAAAAAGATTTTAGGTGTGTTTTAATATAAACATTATGAAAGTCAAAAAGATTTTATTTCTAATTTGTTTTGATTAACCGATGTTGGAACTCAAGTCTTCGTTACCTGAAACCTGAATGAAAACCAAAACGACTGAATCTTCATAAACGATCAGAGTCTGCAAGTTTTGAAAGTTAATAATCTAAATTGAAAAATCTGTTAACTTTTCAAACTAAACTGTCGGACGGTAGTTTAATAAGAATTGGTCACATGTGTGTCATTTGTTTTATGATAACTATATTCCAAGCAGTTGTTCTCATTACGCGTTTAGCTTTCTTGCATGTGCAGATGCTAAAGGCAAGGAGAACATGTTCGATGATAAGCTTCGGAATGAAGACACGACATGGAGGCACTCAAATGATAAAGATGATCGAGTTGCCGCTGATCAATCACCAACACCACAAGGATCTCAAGCATTGAAGTCAAAAGATTCCCAAGCATAATCAAAGGGGGAGTTTGTTAACACACTACCTAAATGAAAAGGGAGTTTGTTGATACACTTTCTACTTACGACGCGTGAAGACTTTGAAGATCCTACGACAAGAATGAATGAACCGTCAAGAGATGGAGAACGAGATTATGAACCTCGCGAGCAGCATCCAAGGGGGAGTTTGTTGATACATATCGTGTGGATACAGCTCGACTCGGTTCGACTCGACTACGAAGTGAAGGCCGTAGTCAAGACATCCTCCTGTCTTGACTCGGTATGCGATTGACTTCGTAACATTTGATGTAATTGCGACTGCGTGTGTGCAGTATGCAATTTAGACTAAGTTTATGTTTATTTGTTTGTTGTATTGGTCCATGTTTGAAGAAGCCCAAGTGACATGTCTAGGCCCAACACATGTGACGAAAACACTTATGGATGAAAACCAAATATGACGAAATCACCTGATTTCGTCCATATTCTTGATTTCGTCCCTAGTGTTTTCGTGGGATTCTGATTTCGTCAGTCATGTTGATATAAATACACTCACAACAGACATAACACAGTGAGGCAAATCTGAATAGATTTAAGAGCGAACACTGTAAACACACACACACAACTGAGAGTTTATAGGTTTATCTTGTAAACATTGCTTTGTAACGGTTTCATACGAGTTAATACAATGGAGTGTTAATCGTTGAATCTTTATGTTTGTGTTCGTCACTTGGTTTAACTTACCCGTTTGGATTCCGCACTTTCGGGTTTGTCGGAAAACAGGGAATAGAGGTTACTCGATCCTCCGGGTGGACCTACAGTGTTCCACACGGCGCCGGACCTCGACGCATGGGGGACGGACCCCATACCCACCAGTCTTAGCCAAACATGCGCTTAGGGCAGATCTTCCAAGTAGCCTGTTGAATGTTGACCACAAGTCTTTCTTTTTAATTTTTTTTCACTTTTGTTTATTGTCATACTCGTATTTGTGGGAATCAAACAAGTTGAGCAGAACAAACTAAGAAAGCATGATTTTAATTGCTTCTGAGTTGTTTTTGTATTTCTTTTTCATTCCTACTTTCTCATCAGTTGATGATACTTTCTCTGCAGATTATACTTTCTCTGCATGTAAAAATTGTTTTCCAGAATCTTGTTGATGAACAATGAATATAACAATGAACGAATCAACATAAACTAACCTTTATTTCTGAATGAATAAATGATTGTGAATCTGTACAAGTATATGTATGAGTATGTCTTTACAATAGAAATCCTAACCCTATTTATACTAATCTAAGAGGTGCGAATCCAATAGACGTGTCCCTTGTTGAATGGTTGCGTCTCTAGAGTCTTGTGGCTCTCAATCGAAGATGAAAGGGTGTGTCTCCTTGAAAAGTCGCGTCCCTGTGTTTCTTGTTTCCTGTTGCCACCAAACTTGAAGGGGTGCGACCAGAGGGATGTGTCGCATCCTTTGTTTTTGTAGGTTACTAACTTTCAACTTATCACATCTAGTCCCCGCACTTCTATCACTAATCTAATCTTAACATAAAGTATCTATTAACTAATTACATAAGGAACCCTTATACTTATAGGATTTGAAGGAGATTATGATTTCATTCACCCCCTAATCTCGAACATCCTTAAGTTGCACCTTGATCTTTCTCCATGTCTTGCTTGCCATCAGGTGCTTCTCCATCCTTATCACGAACTTGTTGTTGAAGATCCTTGCAGTCTTCTTTGATTGCCATTAGGAGAGTTGGTTCCTCGTCTTCCTGCACCAGATTTGTTTCTTCTCCTCTTTGATTTGATTCAGGACAATCTGAGGCATAATGACCAAACTTTTGGCAATTATAGCATTTAATCTTGCTTAAATCCTTCCCAAACTTCCTTTGGTTGCTTCTATTCTTGTAAGCATCATGTGATGAATCTTCATCATCTTCTTCTTCTTGTTTGAACTTTCCATCACGCCACTTGCCTTGTGATGAATTGAACCTTCCTTGTCCATTGTTCCCAAAACGCTTTCCACGAACATAGTTCTTGTCGCGTCGAGTAAACATAAGTTTCTCTTGATTGTATACCGGGTTTTCATCCACCAAACCGGTTCTTTCTTCGTAGGCCTTCAATCTTCCAATTGTCTCGTCTAGCGTCGTTGTTTCTAAATCAGCGAATTGTTCAATGGTTGCAACAATTTGAACGAACCTTTTTGGTACAGAACATAGAAGTTTTCGTACTAAAGTTGGTTGATCAAAAGTTGATCCAAGACCACTTGCCCTCGTGACAATACTATTTAGTCTTGCAGTGAACGAATCGATAGTGTCTTCCTCCTTCATTTTTAACATCTCAAACTCTGTTTTGAGCGTTTGAAGACGTGCCTTCTGCACTCGATCTGCATCGACGTGCCTAGTCTTTAATGCATCCCAAATTTCTTTTGCACTCTTGCAACTTGTAACTTGTATTATCATATCTTCCGGTAGTGCTTGATATAAATAAGCGGTCTCCATCATATCCTTCTTTTCATCCGCTTGCGTATTTTCTTTTGGTTCTATCATTTCCCATAAACCGTTTGCCCTCAAAATGGTTTTTATACGGATTGCCCATACCGTATAGTTTGTAGACTTTAAGATAGGACACTGAAACTGGGAGAACGAACTACCATCTTTAATCACTACCGCGTTTGACGGAGAGGCTCCTCCTGAATCCGCCATAATTTCTTTTCCAACAATTTTCACTTTCTAAACTTTGGTTTTCTCCTAAAACCAAAGTCTATGATTCCAAAAATTCACACTAACTTTCTAACGTGGAATCAAACCAATTTCTAAACCTTATATAAATTCCAAAAAAAATAGAACGTAGAACCTGGAATTTGCGAACCGACCGACTTCTCTTATAGTGATTCTCCGCACGGCTTTCTGACTTTTCTTAACAACCCCTTGGCTGCGTTTTTTTTTCTTCCTGCTTGATTTGCGACTTTCTAAACACGAACCAAAAAAATCAGCCCCAAACCCGCTTGATTTGTGACTAAACTTCTCAACCGAACACCCTCTTGATGCTTTGATATCACAAAACTTCTCAGATTTTGTGTCTTTGCAAATTTCAAACAACCCAAACTTCTCAGATTTGCGATTGCTTCTTCAAACCAGAATACAAACTTCTCAGATTTGCTTCCGTCTTCTTTAATTCGAACCGTAGCCTCTTGCCGTGATTTGAATTAACAAAAAAAACTCAGAATCCAAACACCCTCAGTGATGATCGGATCAAAATCGAACACCCTCCTGATGAGCGATTAACGAACGAACAAAAATCGTACCCGCTTGATGCGATTGATGTTAAAACTTAACAAAGAACAACCCAATCAACGCCTCCTGCGTGATCATAATTGTTAGGGAATTCAACCACCCGCCTGATGATTATCTTCCCGAAACGAATTTGAGCCCTAGGCTCTGATACCACTGTTGTCCAGAATCTTGTTGATGAACAATGAATATAACAATGAACGAATCAACATAAACTAACCTTTATTTCTGAATGACTAAATGATTGTGAATCTGTACAAGTATATGTATGAGTATGTCTTTACAATAGAAATCCTAACCCTATTTATACTAATCGAAGAGGTGCGAATCCAATAGACGTGTCCCTTGTTGAACGGTTGCGTCTCTAGAATCTTGTGGCTCTCAATCGAAGATGAAAGGGTGTGTCTCCTTGAAAAGTCGCGTCCCTGTGTTTCTTGTTTCCTATTGCCGCCAAACTTGAAGGGGTGCGACCAGAGGGATGTGTCGCATCCTTTGTTTTTGTAGGTTATTAACTTTCAACTTGTCACATCTAGTCCCCGCACTTCTATCACTAATCTAATCTTAACATAAACTATCTATTAACTAATTACATAAGGAACCCTTATACTTATAGGATGTGAAGGAGATTATGATTTCAAAAATACTTTGGCTGGAAATCAATCTCTCTCTCTGGATATGAGACACTTGTGTCTCTTAATGGAAATTTTGAAATGGGTGTCTTTGGTGAGTTTCTCAACTATTACTTAGGAATTCGGTACATGGCAGTCACAGAACCAATAGTGTGGGTAGCAAATAGAGAGACTCCCATCTCTAATATTACCTCTTCTAAATTGAAAATAAAGGATGGTAACTTGGTGTTCTCAGATGGGTCAAACAACCAAATTTGGTCAACAAACGTGAGTTCTAGTGCTACACCTGTATCATTAGTTCTTCTTGATGACGGTAATTTAGTTTTAAGATATGGATCAAATTCAAGCCCACCAATTTGGCAAAGTTTTGATCATCCAACTCATACTTTCTTGCCGAGTATGAAGTTAGGATACAACAAGCGTACAAATACTAAGTCGATTCTTACCTCATGGAAAAGTGAAGGAAATCCTGCTGCTGGACTCTTTTCTTTTGAGGTTGACCATAATCAGAAGCAGTTTGTACTCAAGTGGAATAGATCTGTACGGTATTGGACTGGTGGAACCGAAGAGAGGTTTGATTATTTTTGTAATTTAAGCTATATTGATGACGAAAACGAGAGTTATTACACTTATTCTTTATGCAACACGTCATCTATTTCAAGATTTATTATAGACGTCTCAGGGCAGTTTAAACAGCTGTCACCGGTGTACTACGAGTTCCCGTCGTGGAAAGTGAGTTTGTATGAACCATTAGATCTATGTGATGTTTATGGTGTCAGTGGGGCATTTGGTGTTTGCAATCAGTGGACAAAGCAATCCTGTAATTGCTTAACTGATTTCAAGCCTAGATCCGTATGATTGGTATCTGAATGGTTTCTCTGGTGGATGTGTGAGAGAAAATGAAGTGAAGTGAATTGCAGTGTTATGATAAAGAAACCTGAATTCATCTTAAGTTATGTCAAAAGAAGCGTTATTTCTGCAGTTCCTGAAAATGCAGCCCTGAAGTTAGATAAATCAGCATGTAGACGTTCTTGCTTGGATGACTGCATTTGTAATGCATATACTTTTCTCTCTAATGTGTGTGTGCATTGGGGTCGTGAAGATTTGGATAGCATATCACATGAATTTGTTTCAAATATTTCGAGTCTACACAAAGCTCAAATCCACATCAAAGTTGCTTCTAAAGATCTTCCACATATTGTAAAAAATAAGGTCAATCTGGGTGTTGTTGCCGGGTCTGTTGCAGGTGTGGTATTAGTCTTGGGTGTAATTTTGCTGATAAATCATAGAAAAAGGAGGATTTCAGTTGGAAGAACGACAATGGAAGGATCGCTGGTGGCATTTGTCTATAGAGATTTAAAAAAAGCCACCGCCAATTTCTCAGATAAACTGGGAGGAGGGAGTTTTGGTTCTGTTTTCAAGGGGGTACTGAATGATTCATCCATTGTGGCAGTGAAAAAACTCGAAAGTGTCAGCCAAGGAGAAAAAGAGTTCAGGAGTGAAGTCAGCACACTTGGGATCATCCAACATGTTAATCTTGTACGCCTTTATGGGTTCTGTGCGCAAGGTAAAAACAGATTGTTGGTGTACGATTACATGCCAAATGGTTCTCTAAATTCCCATCTTTTCAATGAAAAAGAAGATAATCCTTTAACCTGGAACGCAAGGTATCAGATTACACTTGGAATTGCAAGAGGGTTGGTTTATCTTCATGACAAGTGTAGAGACTGTATAATCCACTGTGACATAAAGCCAGAAAACATTCTCTTGGATGCTAATTTCTGTCCGAAAGTTGGAGATTTTGGTATGTCAAAGATCGTGGGTAGAGACTTTAGCAGGGTTTTGACAACTATGAGAGGGACACGAGGGTATCTAGCTCCTGAATGGTTATCGGGGGTGGCTGTTACTGCCAAAGCAGATGTGTTTAGCTACGGAATGATGTTTTTTGAGTTGATAAGTGGTAAGAGAAATTCCCATCAATCTGAAGATAGGAGTTTTGCATTCTTCCCTAGTTTGGCTGCAAATGTTTTGATGGTAGGAGGTGATATACGTAGCCTGCTGGATACTAGGTTAAATAGGGAGGCCAGTGTTGAAGAAGTCACCAAAGTTTTCAAGGTTGCATATTGGTGTATAGAGCATGAGGAAGACAGCAGGCCTTCAATGAGTGAGGTGGAACGTATTCTTGAAGGGGTTTTGGATGTGAGCATGCCTCCAGTCCCAGAATATGTCAAGTATTTTGCGGATGATGTGGAGGATTTTCTTTTCTTCAAACAATCCTCCTGAATCGGACTTCATAAGCACAAAGCAAGGTTACTTGATGGCCATTTCCCAATGTTTTGAAAACCGGACCGGGCCGGCCGGTCGGATCGGTCCGGCCGGGATCCGGAGGCTACACCGGGCCGGTTCAGCCCATCAGATCGTTTCAGCATCAGCCTGGCGGCCAGACCGGTGGCCGGGAGGTCGGACCGGTAACCGGCTGTAGATAAAGATCGGGCCGGTCATCTCTTCAAGATATGGTGACCCTCCGGCGAAACTAGTTTTCTCTACTGATCTGGGTGTCCAGCGTAGATGTTTTGTAATCTGACACATTTAAATATCTCCAGAAAGCTTAATGTGTAATGAGAAAATAAAAGAGTGAAGCAAGTAAAAGGAAAATCAAATATTTTTCAAACTCCGGCCGACGACCATACCGGAAGAGATGAAGAACTGTACGGAAACTAAAGAATGTATAGTCTGGTTGTTATTCATGGATTAAGGGTTCACATTCAATGGATGGTGAAGATGAAAATGCTATGAAAATAAAGAATATGGGGAAGACAAAAGAATATGAAAGATTCAGAGAAGAGACTTAACTTTTTTATCACATTGGGAAGGAAAAAAAAGATTGCATATGTAGATTGTAGAGTATAATCAAATCAAAGCCTAAATACATGGACTAGTTTAAATATATTATATAATAATACAAAATTTAAATTTAAAATATTTTTAATTAAATACCGTACTAGTAAAATATTTGTTCTAAATATAAAATAATTTTATATATTTTTTAGTTTATCCGGTTCTTAAAACGATCCGACCGGTCCGACCAATGAACCCGTAAGCCGACCGGTTCACTTACCGGTCCGGTTTTAAAAACATTGCCCTTTCCAGTCTAAGAATGCATCATCTTGAAAATAATCTTGATTAGTTCTTGGTTTTACATTTTATCATTATGGAATAAAGGAGTTATTGACTTTTTTAATCGGTGTGCTTTACTCTTTGTTGTAAAATGATCACTGACGTTATTAATAAAAAAATGCATTACATTCCACTAGAATAGAAGAATGAGTTATTTGCCTATTTGAAGAAACATAAGTTACAAATTTTGTGTTTTCTTTGCACTTGCATTCTACTCGTGTTCTTTTGAAACCTTTCTTCTTTGTAAAATGATGTTTGGTTAATTTGCTTATATACTTGTTCGATACAATGATATTTCCTGGAGGTTGTGTTTGGTAAATGTCTTTCTTATATTTCTTATTTGGTATGTAATTTTCCTTTTTATTTTTGTTTATAAGTGAAGATAGAGAACATGGGTCTTAACTCTAATACTAAAGATGAAGAGATTGACCGGGGATGATTCCAATAATAATTTTAAAAGGGGACATATAAGCTATTGAAAATGACGATTTTAATGAAGAAGAGGAAATTATACAACCATCCCTCAAGTGAAGAATAAAAGTGCAATAAATGTGGTGATGAATTCTGTCAATTATAATTAAAATAAATCACAAATATTATTACTAACTCTCGGGTTTAGGATAATGTAAAAATGACATTTTTCGTGGGACGTGTGAGAAAGCATAGGAATTGACACGTAGACATCATGTTTTGGACTTATGCATTTTGTTTTGGGTTGTTTTGGCAAGAAAACATCAAATATAACAATTTAAGACATAATGCAATAAATTTTAGGCTTAAAACTTAAAACAACATGCCAAAAACTTTAAGTGGTACTGTTTTAAGTGTTAATTAGTGTGTTTTATTTGTATCTTAAATTCCATAGCCAGAATTCATTGTATTGTGTTTTAAATTGTTATGTTTGGTGTTTTTCTTACCAAAACAACGCAAAACATCATGTCTAAATCCAAAATATTATGCATACATGTCAATTCCTATATCTTTTTACAGTTCTCACGAAAAAATCATTTTTACAGGAACCTCACCCTATATTGATGATATAATTTAGGATTAAAAGAGTGTTAAATTGGTATTTCAAGATCTAGAAGACAAACATATACCGATAGATCTCACTAAATGGAATAAAACTTAATCAAATGAAAAAGAGTATAGCATTCAACTTAGGATGATGTGGAATAGAACTTAATCTATACTATATTATAAAGCATTTAATAAGGGTACCAACCAAATTTAAGTAATTACAATATTCTCAGCTTATGGTACAAAAACTTAATGAAGTTAGTAAAAGGTCAATATGGTCTTTTACCTGAATATTGAAAAACAAAAAGTTAATTAAATAAAATTTAATCACAATTAATTACATGGTATTTGAAACGTGTTCACCAGTTATCTTTCCACTGACTTCCCTCTTAAACCTTCTGCATTCTTTTCTTAAACTCCTTCAAAACCCTCACTGCCTCTCTATCTCTCCCGATTCTTCTCATATAAAGAAATCGTCAGATTAGGAATGACCGAAGACAGGAAAGAAGAATTAAGAATTAGAAGATGAGGGTTGGACACTATAAATCGATTTGAAGATGAGGGCCGACTTAGAACATGCAATTTGAATGCAAAATTTAGAGAGAGAAAGACGACTGCTTCCTCCGGCCGCTGTGCTTCACTCCGGTGATCAGATTGTTACCAAGACGACGATGGTGATTGAAAATATCAGCCGCAACTCTACCATCGGCGACTAGGGTTCTAGAGAAAAGGCACCACCGCCTGCCTCTGCCGGGATTGCAGGTCAGTAGGGTACCCTTTGGTTTCGATTATGGTTGCTGTTTTTTATCGTTGTTTCCGAATTTCGTCTCTTTAGTCTTTACCTTCCGACTCTCTCTCTAGCATTTGACCGTATCGCAAACTGTCGTGACAACCTCATCCACTATCGCAAACTGTTAGCACTACCTCTGCTGCATCAAACCTGGAACCGTTTGATGCCATCATCATTGCTACTTCTTCGGTCTTTCCTCGTAGTTGCATGCCACAACAGCCTGATCGCATTCTCTTGATTATTTCTGATCAATGCTAACATTTGTTTATTAGATGAATAATACTTCCAAGTATTCGTTTGATTCGTCCAAAAGTTTACAGTACCGTAAATTTGACATTGAGGTAAAATGATTTGATTGATAATATGGCTATTGAAAGTGGAAACCAATTCTACATGTAAACCACATCTGTCCACCCAACTATAACATATTTATTACAAAATATGGTTTACACATTGATTCATTAAAAGTATATTTCTTAGATAAACTGTGAATATCTTTTGATGTTGATAATTGATAATCTGTTTAGGGATTTCGGTTTTGGGAACGTCCCGATAATTTACGTTTTGATAAAAAGAAAATCTTATAAATATGGATTTCTTTTGTTTTAATCAAATAATAAGGTGGTAAATCAACATGGTATATTTTTGGGAACTTGAATGTGTTATTGAAAACAAAATTAAAAAAAAAGTACTTGTTATGTAAGTTGCCTTCACTATATGATTGCATGCACTTACTAACATGCAAGTGTTTTTTTGAAAGTTTGACCAATCTAAGTTGGCTTGCAGACTTAAGTTTCATTCTGCCTTTTATATACGTGTTCATGGGTAGCTCGAGAAGTATTGCAATCGGCTCTCTAGCAGTGGTTTCTCAGTTGATTGGAGCTATGCTACGAGATGAACATTAATATTTTAGTATTGCTTCCACTACAACATTCTTTGCCGGAGTCACTCAAACTGCACTCAGGTTTCTCAGGTAATATTAGCTTTTAACAAAAAGCTGTCATTTTGATTCGAATCTTGTATAGTTTTGGTGTTTGCTCCTTTTACACCTTTGGTTTTCAGATCGATTTTCTGTCACATGCTGCGATTGTGGGGTTCATGGGAGGTTACCACTGAGTTCTATTAAGTTGATTTTGTTTCTTTAGTGGAACTGGCAAACCATACTGATATATTTTTAAATATTTTTAAAATGTTGGGAAAAAATGTGTTACACGTCAACCAAATCAACCCGTACCAGAAAAAGCACGCTCTGACGCGAACTTGGTATGGCCCGTTATCCAACCCACCCATTTGGCCACCACTATATTCTCGAGAATAAGTTGTGCGATATTTATAGCTTTCTTTAACTGTTTGTACATGTATAGGTTTTGTTTAGGGAACTACCAAATGGTGTGCTAGACTCGAGTCAGAAGAAGACTGCCTACCTGATGATGACAAGGTTAAAGATTACTCTAAATTGAAATTTAGTAATTTATTACTTTTGAAGGGTTTTATGGTGAATGGTGGAGATACAATAGGAAGTTTATTTGGCTAGGAAGGCTATGAAGTGATCTTGACCATCCATTAAGTTAATCAATGGCTAAGATTAAATGAATGAAATTGAAGCAAAAAAAAAGAGGCGCGTGGGTTTGTTAGGGGCATTGTAGTCAATCCAGCACAATAGTTTATCTCTCCTCCAATTCCCCCCATTTTTTAAACGTTAATAACTTTTTCATACGACATTATTTTTTTATAAAAATTGCACCAAAAAAATGAGCATTTTTTTATCTTTAAAACGAGTATACTATTGCTATATTTAAAAAAAAATTAAAACCCAGTTGCGTAAAACGCAATAGAAAAACCCCAGTTACGTAAAACGCAATGAAAAAAAACCTCAAAAATGACATTTTTCTAAAATGCAATGCACAAAAAACACAAAGAAATGACTTATTTGTAAAACGCAATGGCCAGAAAACACAAAGAAATGTCTTATTTCTAAAACGCAATAGCCTAAAACTCAAAAGAAAATGTACTTTCTAAAACGCAATGGACTAAAAACACATAAAAATGTGTTTTACCTAAAACGCAATGCACTAAAAATACATAAAAATGTGTTTTACCTAAAACGCAATGCACAAAAAACACAAAGAAATGTCTTATTTGTAAAACGCAATGGCCAGAAAACACTTAAAAATGACTCATTCTAAAACGCAATGACTAAAAACACTTCAAAAATGTGTTTTACCTAAAACGCAATGACTAAAAGCACTTAAAAATGTGTTTTTTTTTTCTAAAACGCAATAGCCAGAAAACACATAAAACTCTCTTATTTCTAAAACGCAATGGACATATAAAACTGTCTGGGAACTGTCTGTGACTGTGAACTGTCTGAATTGTCTACGAATTACTGTCTTCGAAATGAGCCAATTTCTGGAAAATTAATTTTTCTGATGCATTTTTATTACAGCAATTTAATCAGAAAACGTATTTGCTTTAAAGCAATGTATTATTAGAGCTTTTGACTATGACCAGCGTCATATTCCGTTTAGAGGGAGTAAATTAACAGAAGGTTTGAGTGTGACAACCCTCAAAATTTACAGGTATCCGTACAATTAATTAATATTAACTTTGTGCTTAATGACTGTGCTTGACTACAAATGTTGAATTAAACTGCTTTATGAGTTCTGCATCATACATACATATGCATCACATTCATACTGTCACTCCATTTATTACACACAAGCTTTAGTGATAAACTTGATGCACAAAACACAGTTAGCACAGTGAACGGATAACTCATAAACATGCTGACAATGCCAACACATAGACAAACAATAGGTTGAGGGACCTATTTGATATCCTTTGAAACTTGCTAGAAAACATCGAGGACTAAAACCGTCGTTATTTGAAAGTACAAAGTTTAGGGACTAAATTGTTATTTTTGAAACTATATAAATACAAGGGTTAAAGTGCAATTACTTCAAACTATAAGTTTTGGGTTCTTTTTGTAAGTTTTGGAAACGTATTTTATAAAGAAATAAATATATAGTTTTGAAATAAAAGTCCAAGGTTCATTTGGTCATTCTTTCAAACTTAAACTCTAGGGACTAAAGTTGATCTTCTTAAAACTCCTTTTAACTAAATATCCTAACCTAGTTAACTTTCAAATAAGGTTTTCCTCTTTAAAACTTAACTCAGTTAGTGTAACTAACTGACTATTACAGGGACCATTTATGTCAATCCTCAAAACTTCAGGGACCAACTATGTATTTTATGTGAAAGTATAGGGGCTGTTATTGCAACTTTTCGAAAGTTGAGGGACCATTTTTGTACAAAATGAAACTACAGGGACCTAAGTGTAAATATTCATAAAATCGGTCAAAAATGGGTCAAACCCATTGAAACGGTCAGAAGTAGGATTCGAACTCGCGCACACCCACAAACCTAACACATGCATAACCAGTGGACTACCACCATCGTTGGTTATCATGTCTGATTATATTATATATATATTAACATTAAAATCAGATCTGATTTCATTATCAGATCCGCAAGGTCGCGGTTCAAGCAAGAAAACACTAAATTTCGATTTTTATTTATCCTTTTCGATCTGTAAAGTTTCCCAAATGATTCCTAACCTAACCCAACTAATCCCAATCATTCAAACGACACAAATTCGTGCTTTAACCACTATAATCGGAACTTTTTATAAAGAATTTTTATAAAAATAAAAAGTGGATCAAACCACTGATTTTCTGTCATTTTGTGTCGGATCAAAGTCTCATTTAAATCCCTCTTATTCCTACGATCATTCCACACCTTTCAAACTACACAAAATACCCGTCTGACCAGTTCTTCAAGTCGTCACCGGAGCTAATCGCCGGAAGTTAGTCGACACGCTATTCCGACCGATACCGAAGCCGTTTTACTCATCCAATCGGTATATCTACAACTGTTTAATGTTTCTGCAAGTTTAATTTAAGTATAAACATGTTTTGATCGAGTAATCAGACCTGTTGACTTCGGTTGACCAGATTTGGGGGAAGAAGATGAAGTCTATTTATTTATTTTATGTATTTTAAAAACAGTTATTGTTCTTAAATTCATAATAAATCGATTTTAATCAGTTAAAGTCCGAAATTTTTAACATGTATACTTTAATTACTGATTCAATTATTAAAAATATTATGTTAGTCTAAATGTTTATAAAACTATTTTTTTTATAAATTAAAAATAGTTTAATCTTTACAAAATTATAATAATTCGAATTTAATGAATTAATTATTGAAATTTTAATAGTAATTATTTTACATGTTGGACTCTACAAAAAAAAAAACAATGTTGTTACTCACATTTTATGTAAATTTGATATTTATATAAATAAATCAGTATTTATACTTATTTATATAGTTTAATTTAATGTAATTAAATTATATAACTATATAATTTTGATCCAAAATTATCCTTATGACAAAAGATGCATTATTCCGAGTTTATATAAATTTAGAATCTGAATTTTTATTATGTTTAATTATTTAGATAATTAAACTTATATAAACTTATTTATTGTTATCATAATCATTTTAATTCATTTTATTTATTTAAAATGATTCAAAGGCCATAATAATTATTTTAAATCAGTAATATTCAAGTTCAAATAATTAAAAATGTGATTTTAATTATTCTGATTTAAATTAATTATTTTTTATAATTAGTTATATAATTATCACATTATTTCTTTTAGACAAAACACTACCGAATCCTATAGATTTAGGATCTCCGCTCATTCGATTAAACATTATTGTTGATACATATTCCATATTATTGCATGTTCAATCAATTAGAGTGACGTGGAATATTATTCCCAAGAACTCTCACATTAGCATATTTATTTGGACTTACTCAAAATCAAGGTGAGTTCATGTCCCCCTTTTCTCTTAACAATTTTCAGTTTTATACTTCGGGGGTGGAATACATGTTACAATTATTACAGACATTTTATACATGGTATGGTTAGCTTAAGGAGGGTTTACTACTTAGATCATGTGAGTGGGTAGGTGGAACTTAAGGCCATTAATCCTCGTTGTAGGACCGAGGGACAGGAGCGATAGATCTATTTGGGTGTAGCGAGCCCAGCCCCAGGCCCAAACAGAACGGACCTCGGGGTGACTTTGTGCCCGACGCATAAATCTGCTAGGTTTGAGTCTTCCTACTGCATTTCACACATATCAATGGCCTTGCAAACCATTGGTGATCTCTTTATTTCCTTATTGCTACATACCAGGGACTTTCATACACTGTTTACAAAGGATTATACACACATCGTTACAAAGGGACATTTATACACACAAGACATATTTTAAAGGCTTATACACACAGACTTACACATGAACTCGCTCAACAATTTTTGTTGATTTTTTTTCCAACTTACATGTATTACAGGGAACTAGCAGGATCTGGCAGGGTATGCATGTGTCTAGCTGCGTTGGATAAATAGATGTCATCCAAAGCTGTGAAGTTTGAGAAGTGTAACCTATTCCTGGACGGGTTACATATCTCTAAACCTCGTCTTATTTAAAGTATTTTGGTGTCCTATGAAAATGTTTTAAATAATTTGTGGTTTGTAACTTATTTCAAATGTCGATGTTTCTAAACAATGATATTGTAGTATTTTCTCACTATTTTTAATGGATGAACATCTCGTATTTTTATCATATAGCATTGTTGTGATTGTTGCTATGGTATTAAGAAGTCACACCAAATAAACCCATGCTTCCGCAAAGCCAGGGTGTGACAGCTTGGTATCAGAGCCTCGATCATAGCGAACTAGGATTCATTCTCGAGTCTAGACTATGATCACCAGGGCTCTCACGAAAATGTTTTCAAACATTTTTACATTGCATACACTAAACGTCCAGATCCAGGGCACAAACATTTTTACAAACAAAAGGCACAAATACACATTTCCAAAAATTTATATTTCAGTCTTAGAGACTGAGGGAGTACAGCCTTAGAGGCTGGGGAGGTTCAGTCTTAGAGACTGAGGGATTCAATCTTAGAGATTGGGGATGTTTAGTCTTAGAGACTGGGAGGTTTGGCCTTAGAGGCCAGGGAGCTAGTTTGAGAAACTAGGGAGTTAGTCTTAGAGACTGGGTGGGATAATCTTGGGAAGACTAGGATGATTACTTACTTACATTGATTGTGACTTACATGCATTGTTGGATTATTTTATGCTATGACATGGGATGTTATGAGTTATTGTGTTATTACATACGCATATTACTTACTTACTATACTTACTATGACACTGGTGCCGACTATAGTTTTATATCGCTAGAATCTAAGAAAATACTTAGGTTAACTACTAGTAAGTTAGACATTCCGTACTCAATTGAACTGGCTAATGGGAAGCTAGTGGAAACGAATGAAGTCATCAGAGGATGCGTGATAAAGCTGGGAGAAAACGAGCTTACATTAGACCTACTGCCAGTCAAGCTTCGATGTGGTAGTAGGGATGGATTGGTTGTCAAGCAACAGAGCCATGGTTATAGGGATTTAGGTTATTAGAAATTACTCTTGACCTAGACTATAACTTACCAAGACACTAACCATTCCACCACTTGATCCCTATTCCTTTCTCTCTCGCTGAATTATCGTGCCGACAAAATTGCTTGTTTCCTTCCATTTCATTTCTTCCTTTTTCATCATGTCGCCAAAACGCGACTAAACTTTCACCCTGATTTTCAGGGATTAAACCAACACACGCATTTCTTTTTGGTAATGGAAACATGCTACGCTCATACCTGCATGCAATTTATCACAAGTTTACCCTCAACATTCAAGAGACTCGAACTCTATAAAATCTAGCCATTCATATAATATTTTCTCACACCATCATCATTTCTTTCACTCCCAGACTTTCCTCTGTATCGACCTAACCCACCGCCGTCGTCTGAAATACCCAAAGTAACCCATACTCAAACTTTTCTTTGTTCAACAAAACCCAACATTCAAATGGCATATTTCCCAGTAGCACATACTGAATCCTCAACCGCAGCAGGAATTCACCCATTCCTTCGGTTTGCTGAGCTACCCACTCGTGAGAAGTATCAGAGACTCAAGGACCTTGAAGTTTTTACCATCGGCAGTATTGATTGGCATCGAATAGAAATGGTTGAACCCAGTGGTCCACTGTCAATATTACTATCACACAATACACCTTGGCGCCGTTTCTTCGACATCCTAGAACCATCATACGACGAACTGGTGTATGAGTTCTTGTCCACTTTCTATTACAAATATAATAATAATCTTACCAATAAATCCATTCGTTTTCAACTTTGTGGGCAACTTCATACCATGTCATTAACAGAATTCGCAGTTCATCTGGGCATATATACAGATGAAGAAGTCAAACAACCCATTTTTACGGAGGCATCAACCTCTGGTTCCTCCGCGAATATGGTAGATTATTGGCAACGCCATTCATTAAAAAAATGGTGTGACCATAATAATTCTGCGAACTTCATAGACCCTTGTTATCAATACATGCACCGTGTTTTAGTCCACACTATCACGGGGCGTAAACATAATCAACAAAGGGTTAAAACAATCGAACTTTTTTATCTGTACAGTATTTTTGAGCAGGTTCCTTGTAATATTGCCCACGAGCTTGCTGAATATTTTTCTAGTCAACAATCAAACCCTATGAGGAGTCCTATGGGAGGATCCTACATTACAAAAATAGCACAATCATTAGGTGTCCTAAGTGATCAAATTATCCAGGGATTATCTCCACCAAAGGCACCTGGGGTTATAAATCCTTACACCATGAGGCTAACCCCTATTCATATTAGTACACTATCACAACCATCACAGTCGGAGGGAGCTCCAGTCATCTTAGAGAATACCTTCCCACAAAATTTACAACAGTCATCGTCACAGTTTCTTCCATCGTCTTTTTATCGTTATGATATACAACCACAGCTGCCATACATACACGAAAATATTCCAACTGACCCACCCCAATCATTAGCACCAAACGTCTCGCAAGACTTCACACCGATAGTCTTCGAGGAGGCTCCAATGACGCAAGATGAATTGTTTGATGAAAGCATGATGATCCAAGATCAATTAGGATCGGAATCATTTTTGCAGACACCGTTATCGCCACATTTCTTCCAGTCACTGATGAACGAAGTAGGACAACTACCACCAACTGATAGAGCATGCCCAAGTACGATGCCTCAAATGCATCTACCTCCAGATCGAGTGGTAGTTGAAATGGCTAGGTTAAGCAATCAGGTCCAAGACTTGTCAAGACAAGTACAATGGCTGACAAAAAGAAATAACTGGTTGGAAGACATGCTAAGACAATTAGCTGCTCGGATGGAATTGACTCTACCACTTCCACCACTTTTTAGTTCTGAGTCTGAATTTGATTCATTTCCATTTTATCTTTGAACTCCTAAGACGAGAACAACCTTATGCCTAGTTCTCAAAAGGTGATTGAAGTAGGAATGCTTTAATCTAGTCTATAGTTTTAGAGCCTCATTCTTATGATTTGCTTGAAACTACTTACATGATACCTTAATTGCTTTTATTTATTCTTTTCCGATCTTTTAAACGTATATGTCACTTATGTGTTAACACTTAACATGCTATACTTGTTCTACATGTACCCGTACGATTTATCAATATTAAACATACCTTACATACCTCAAGTGTATCAAAAATTTTCGTTTAAGTGTAAATTTTTTTTTTTAATTTTTTTTATGGTAATAAAAAAAATGGTGAAACCGGCCGTCCCCGGGATCGAACTCGGGTCTAGGCCACACCCTTTCGCGCGCCTAGCCAACCGAGCTAGGTGCCTAGTTTGTAAAATTTCCGTTTTGAGTTAAATATAAGCATATGTACTATAACTCCCTTACTTCTTACTAAAAGACACCTACTTATCCTCCTTATGTTGTTAATAATTGTTTTATTGTCCCATTAATTATGTGTCATTCTTGACATGTTTATACTTGTTTGTTTAATCTTCAAACAAATACAGTTTGCTTCGTATATTGATACTGAATGCATAAATTACAAACACATGTACTCTTGGTACAGTAAACTTACATTGCTAATGACAATCCATGCTTAGTTTATAATGCACACTATTAGTTTGATTTATGTGAAACAAAATTTCATTTTGCTTGAATGAAATACCTACGACTAATTTTTTTTTGTATACAAAACAAACGATGCTATCATTACGAATCTGAAATACGTTTTGATTCAACTAATGTTGTGCAATATTGATGCTTGTTTGATTTAAACAATACCTCAATCTTATTTATTTCCTCACTTAACTAGAAGTGCTATGTGGACCATGCAACGAAACGCGTAATTTTGGGTGCACACTTAATTACGGGGTTCGATGCATGAGAATCATAGTAAGCCTTGTTAAGTAAGATGGCATATAAAAACATTATGTGGTTATGTGAGTATCCATTATTTGCTTATTTGTACACACGATTGTTTGCATAATATCTACATTACAAATCCAGCATGACATAGTGCCATGCAAAACAATTTCTATGCAATGATCCTCGTAAATTCCTCAAAATTTACAGCATCAAACAATGATTTGATTATTTTTCTAATCATTACAATTACATTCTACGGTCTCTTTCGAATAAATTTCGGGACGAAATTTTCTTAACGGGGGGAGAATGTGACAACCCTCAAAATTTACAGGTATCCGTACAATTAATTAATATTAACTTTGTGCTTAATGACTGTGCTTGACTACAAATGTTGAATTAAACTGCTTTATGAGTTCTGCATCATACATACATATGCATCACATTCATACTGTCACTCCATTTATTACACACAAGCTTTAGTGATAAACTTGATGCACAAAACACAGTTAGCACAGTGAACGGATAACTCATAAACATGCTGACAATGCCAACACATAGACAAACAATAGGTTGAGGGACCTATTTGATATCCTTTGAAACTTGCTAGAAAACATCGAGGACTAAAACCGTCGTTATTTGAAAGTACAAAGTTTAGGGACTAAATTGTTATTTTTGAAACTATATAAATACAAGGGTTAAAGTGCAATTACTTCAAACTATAAGTTTTGGGTTCTTTTTGTAAGTTTTGGAAACGTATTTTATAAAGAAATAAATATATAGTTTTGAAATAAAAGTCCAAGGTTCATTTGGTCATTCTTTCAAACTTAAACTCTAGGGACTAAAGTTGATCTTCTTAAAACTCCTTTTAACTAAATATCCTAACCTAGTTAACTTTCAAATAAGGTTTTCCTCTTTAAAACTTAACTCAGTTAGTGTAACTAACTGACTATTACAGGGACCATTTATGTCAATCCTCAAAACTTCAGGGACCAACTATGTATTTTATGTGAAAGTATAGGGGCTGTTATTGCAACTTTTCGAAAGTTGAGGGACCATTTTTGTACAAAATGAAACTACAGGGACCTAAGTGTAAATATTCATAAAATCGGTCAAAAATGGGTCAAACCCATTGAAACGGTCAGAAGTAGGATTCGAACTCGCGCACACCCACAAACCTAACACATGCATAACCAGTGGACTACCACCATCGTTGGTCATCATGTCTGATTATATTATATATATGTTAACATTAAAATCAGATCTGATTTCATTATCAGATCCGCAAGGTCGCGGTTCAAGCAAGAAAACACTAAATTTCGATTTTTATTTATCCTTTTCGATCTGTAAAGTTTCCCAAATGATTCCTAACCTAACCCAACTAATCCCAATCATTCAAACGACACAAATTCGTGCTTTAACCACTATAATCGGAACTTTTTATAAAGAATTTTTATAAAAATAAAAAGTGGATCAAACCACTGATTTTCTGTCATTTTGTGTCGGATCAAAGTCTCATTTAAATCCCTCTTATTCCTACGATCATTCCACACCTTTCAAACTACACAAAATACCCGTCTGACCGGTTCTTCAAGTCGTCACCGGAGCTAATCGCCGGAAGTTAGTCGACACGCTATTCCGACCGATACCGGAGCCGTTTTACTCATCCAATCGGTATATCTACAACTGTTTAATGTTTCTGCAAGTTTAATTTAAGTATAAACATGTTTTGATCGAGTAATCAGACCTGTTGACTTCGGTTGACCAGATTTGGGGGAAGAAGATGAAGTCTATTTATTTATTTTATGTATTTTAAAAACAGTTATTGTTCTTAAATTCATAATAAATCGATTTTAATCAGTTAAAGTCCGAAATTTTTAACATGTATACTTTAATTACTGATTCAATTATTAAAAATATTATGTTAGTCTAAATGTTTATAAAACTATTTTTTTTATAAATTAAAAATAGTTTAATCTTTACAAAATTATAATAATTCGAATTTAATGAATTAATTATTGAAATTTTAATAGTAATTATTTTACATGTTGAACTCTACAAAAAAAAAAACAATGTTGTTACTCACATTTTATGTAAATTTGATATTTATATAAATAAATCAGTATTTATACTTATTTATATAGTTTAATTTAATGTAATTAAATTATATAACTATATAATTTTGATCCAAAATTATCCTTATGACAAAAGATGCATTATTCCGAGTTTATATAAATTTAGAATCTGAATTTTTATTATGTTTAATTATTTAGATAATTAAACTTATATAAACTTATTTATTGTTATCATAATCATTTTAATTCATTTTATTTATTTAAAATGATTCAAAGGCCATAATAATTATTTTAAATCAGTAATATTCAAGTTCAAATAATTAAAAATGTGATTTTAATTATTCTGATTTAAATTAATTATTTTTTATAATTAGTTATATAATTATCACATTATTTCTTTTAGACAAAACACTACCGAATCCTATAGATTTAGGATCTCCGCTCATTCGATTAAACATTATTGTTGATACATATTCCATATTATTGCATGTTCAATCAATTAGAGTGACGTGGAATATTATTCCCAAGAACTCTCACATTAGCATATTTATTTGGACTTACTCAAAATCAAGGTGAGTTCATGTCCCCCTTTTCTCTTAACAATTTTCAGTTTTATACTTCGGGGGTGGAATACATATTACAATTATTACAGACATTTTATACATGGTATGGTTAGCTTAAGGAGGGTTTACTACTTAGATCATGTGAGTGGGTAGGTGGAACTTAAGGCCATTAATCCTCGTTGTAGGACCGAGGGACAGGAGCGATAGATCTATTTGGGTGTAGCGAGCCCAGCCCCAGGCCCAAACAGAACGGACCTCGGGGTGACTTTGTGCCCGACGCATAAATCTGCTAGGTTTGAGTCTTCCTACTGCATTTCACACATATCAATGGCCTTGCAAACCATTGGTGATCTCTTTATTTCCTTATTGCTACATACCAGGGACTTTCATACACTGTTTACAAAGGATTATACACACATCGTTACAAAGGGACATTTATACACACAAGACATATTTTAAAGGCTTATACACACAGACTTACACATGAACTCGCTCAACAATTTTTGTTGATTTTTTTTCCAACTTACATGTATTACAGGGAACTAGCAGGATCTGGCAGGGTATGCATGTGTCTAGCTGCGTTGGATAAATAGATGTCATCCAAAGCTGTGAAGTTTGAGAAGTGTAACCTATTCCTGGACGGGTTACATATCTCTAAACCTCGTCTTATTTAAAGTATTTTGGTGTCCTATGAAAATGTTTTAAATAATTTGTGGTTTGTAACTTATTTCAAATGTCGATGTTTCTAAACAATGATATTGTAGTATTTTCTCACTATTTTTAATGGATGAACATCTCGTATTTTTATCATATAGCATTGTTGTGATTGTTGCTATGGTATTAAGAAGTCACACCAAATAAACCCATGCTTCCGCAAAGCCAGGGTGTGACATTGAGTGATTCATTTGTTGGTAACTCACGAACGGTTAGAGGGAGTTATTTAACAGAAGTTTTGAGTGATTCATTTTTTGGCAACTAATGAACGATTTGATATCATGCATTTCACCAAACTCTGGATCATGTGAACATACTCTCAAGGTATGCTAATAGGGGGTAAAGATCCGGTACAAATAGTTCTTAACCTAGGAAGTGTAGGAAATCGGGTCAAACGAACTCCGATTGAGCTCATTCCAGCGGCGTTGGAACCGGCTCGTCGAAACCTAACCAGAAACCCTAACCCCTTAAACCTAAACCCTAAACCCTAAAAAAACCCTAAAGCTAAACCCTAAGGCTAAACCCTAAGGCTAAATCCTATACTAAACTCTACGCTAAACCCTAAAATCTAAATTATAAACCCTAAAAGCTAAACCCTAAATGCTAAACCCTAAGGCTAAACCCTAAATGCTAAACTCTAAAGCTAAACCCTAAATACTAATGCCAAACCCTAAAACTAAACCCTAAAGCTAAACCCTTAAGCTAAAATCTAAAGCTAAACCCTAAAAGTTAAACTCTAAACCCTAAAAGCTAAACCCTATATATATTTGAATAGGATTCGACGAGCCGGTTCTAACGCCGCTGGAATGAGGTTAATCGGAGTTCGTTTGACCCGGTTTCCTACATTTTGTAGGTTAAGATTGTTTTGTATTTGATCCTAGTCACTTGAAACAATTTATATATATTTACTTGTATTGTTGGATAATGTATGTTGAAGCCACACATATAGTAAATCTACTTTATATGTCACAAAAGCATGTATCTGGTATCATTTATACCGGTTTTGGCCAAGAAAATGTCGATGATGGAAACGCTCACCCTTTGTTTCAATTCTTTGGCTTGTACTCAATTGCTCTATGTGAATTGATATATTAACTGCCTTGGCCGATTGGTATTAAAAATAAATTATGTGAAACCCGCCACACAACGTGCGGCGAAAAACTGAAGTACCCGCCGCAACGCGCGGGCTTCCAACTAGTCAAATGAAAAAGAGTATAGCATTCAACTTAGGATGATGTTAAAGTGACACTTCGAATTTTTATACTATGCATTAATTCTATATTATTTCTTGTGCTACTAGTATGTACTTATTCTTGTTTCCCGTTAAAAGACTAGAAATAATGTTAAAACATATTGTGTTGTAAGTATGTCTCCCGTAAATGGTTATACACATTTAATAATGGATTGGTAGTTGAAGTCGATTTAAATAATTAGTCTTGTCTATGGTTCCATATTTTAGTGCATTATGGTGACCGTATTGGTACATAGATGAGTGGTGCATTTTATATACTTGTTATTGAATATTAGTTAGGTTAAAAATGTTCGATACTATTATTAAATGTATTACTTTAAACGCTAATATTAAACTAACAATGAGATATTAAAATTGTACTAATGATAAAAAAATGATAAAAGATTAGTAAATGCATGTTTAAGATTACATATGTTAATGTAAATTAATTTAATTAATCCAAACCATAACCATTAAAATTAAATTGAAACACTAAAAAGAAGCAACATGTTTATGCATATATGTATTGTAATCTTGGTTTTGTGGTTTTTTAAAGAAAAAATGGTTATGCATATGCTTGTTGTAACCTTGGCTTTGGGGTTTTTCAAAGAAAATTAATTTTTTTACTTTTCACCTAAAAGTATTTCATAAATTATTTTTGACCCAAAACTATTTGTTTTTTTACTTTTAGCCTAAAACTTTTTATCTTTTGCAATCTATTCTCACAACTTTTTTTACTTTCAACTTTGCTCCTTTATAGTTTTCATTTTCCGCAAATTTTTCGCTTTATGCTTCATTCTAAATTTTGTGACTTAACACATCACAACGTGCGTCTTTGGTTTAACGTTTTTATGTTTCGTTCTAAATTTTGCGAGTTAACACGACGCGACGTGCGTGTGTGGGTGAACGTTTTTAAATCATCTATTTTTTTCCGTTTGACATGTTCAACATAACGTGCACATCCTAAATCGACTTAGTTATAACTAAAGAATCCCCACCGCATTGCGGCGGGTCGTAATTCTAGTTTAAATTAAAAGTCCAATTAATGTATTAATTTGGTTGAATGTCGTTTTCTTTTACTTGTAGGGCTTTAACACTACGTGGACTACAAATTAAATTCAACATTTAACTGGGCTTGGGCTAAGTAATTTGGAAACATCATGCTCTCTAATGGGTTATGCAATAAACAATTCTGTTCACAGTCAAAGTAGACTTTTGGGCCGATGGTTAGATGCAAAAGAAAAACAAGGAAATTAAATCAGAAGTCAACGATCCAAGTCTTCTAGACAGCAGCAGCCTTTTAGGCAGCGCTGCTCCAGAAGGAGTCGAGAAGAATTAAAATCACTATTTATCTGTATTCCATCTTCACGAGAGGCTAGTTCTTTTCTAGTGATCATGACCTGGATTTTCTTATTTTTAACTTTTTTTTATAAATTGTGATGATTGGATTCATATTTATTTAGGTAAATTACAGATCATGACCTTTATGTTTGGGGTCGTTTGCGGTCACCGACCTTTGACTTTAATAAGTATATTGATGTCCTTAAAGATCACTTGTTGTGACAAGCGTAACATTGGCCAAACTTCTATTTAGTTTTAGCGTTAAAAGAAGGCATGTGCTTCTCATGTAAGGGCAAACTTGGAATTTACATGGAAACTAGGGGTGGCAAAATCAACCCATACATTCAACTTTGGGTTAGGAAGGGTATTATTTTTGTACTAGATGTAGGAAATGGGTTACAATTATAATAAAAATTATATAAATATATATAAAAATTGTAAAGATACTCTCTTTACATAATTTTTGGGAAATTGTAGTACCCGTACCGTGTACAAATCCATACAAAATTAAATATGAAATACAACATATTTAAATAAATCGATTCAAATCGTTGTCTTTGACAAGAGCTTGAGAAGCGTCTTCTTGTACAATTTATGCTACGAGAACTTGAACCGCGTCTCCTTGTGCGATCCTTCTTGGCCGCAAAAATGAACAAACTGATGTTGACGGTTGTAGCTGAGGCACGTGTTCAACACGCTTCCCTTAAAACAGATTTCAAGCCTCTACTAAAGATGACGTGTCTGTTTCCTAGGGTACAACAGCCGAAGAAGTATGTACTGTCGGAAATGGCCACGCGCCCGAGGTTACACCGGATAAAATTATAGTGTTAGTACTTGTTGAAAATAATGATATGAAGGTGATGAAATTGAATAGAGAAAACATATCTCTCTAAGTACCCAACACATTGGTCTTCAAGTCTTCACCACTTCTCCAAGAATTCTTCCTGCATATTTTTTTATTCTTGTAGTTTTCTCATCATTCCAATGAGGCACATAGCCTACCATTTTTACAAGAGATGTGGGTTGTGAAGAGTTTGTTGATGCACTTTGGGTGATAAGTGCATGCCTTCTAATTGTTAGGGTCTTTATTGTACATGTCTTGAAACTTAGCCCAAGGTTTATCCTTGGACAATTTGTCCAAGTTTATGTCTAGACTTTTGTCAGGGGTTTATGTTAGGGACAAAAGTCAGGGTTTTAGTGTAGTTTGTTTTGTCCAGGCTTCTAGTATGTCTTGGAGTCCGGGATTTGTCTTGTATATATACCTTTATGTGGAATAGACAAGATGGCGATTTTCTTTGTGAAATTATGTGCACCTTTCTAACCCTAATTATTGTGTGTGTGTTTTGTCTGGCGGCTACTGTGTGTACGTCCTTCATCTTCCTCATCAAAAATACTCTGTGTATTCTTGATTTCTCTCACAGATCTTTGCATTCTAGTGTTTCATCTACAGTGGTTGATCATCAGGTGGATTCAACACACCTGTTGGTTGCATTTGCTGAGTGAGATCTTGGATTAGGAGGCCTTACAAGTGGTATCAGAGCAGTGTGCTCATACTACTGTAGGTGTTTCTTAGTTTGAAGGTTTTTGTGAGATAAGTTCAAACTTTGATAGGGTTTAGTGAGTGGTTAGTGAGTTTTTGTGTTTTATTCATGATTCTTCATTCATTTCTAGTGATTTGGTGATGGATTTTGAGTAGTTTGGTGTTTTTTAGTATTGATCTTCATCTGGGTTTTACAGAGGTTTTGGTTTTTGTTCATATAGTGCTGAAGGTTGAAAAAGATTCCTAGTTTGATCTTTGGAAGCATTGTCCATGGTTTAAATTTTGTGTTTGTGTTTCCGGGGTATTGTTGAACCAGTGTGAAGTCACATTGGGGAGATAGTCCGGAGACTGGTTTCTGAGTCTATTGTGTCCGATTTTTAGAACCCTTATTAGGTCCGAATTTTAGAACCCTTATTAGGTCCGAAGTTTAAGACCCGGGTCCGAGTTTCTTTATATCTTCATTGAACCCGAGTTTCTTTACACCTCCCTTTGAGATCCGAGTTTCTTGATTTTGAAAGACATTCTGAGTTTAATCTTCGATTGTTTTCGAGTTTAAGGCATAAGGTGTCCTATTCTAGTTGAAGTTTGTGGGTCCGAGTTTTTAATTGTCCTAGTTTATATATCAACTTTTTTTTGGAAAGCAGTTTATATATCAACTTATCTGAGTTTTAGGTTCTCTTTTGATCCGAGTTTCTTATAAAGTTCAACAAGTCCATATTTTAGCATAGAGTAGAGTGGTCTGAGTTTAATTCCTTAACTGTGTGGTGTGGAGTTTTTGTTTGTGTTCTATTTCAGGTTGTTATCTGGGTTTGCTCTCTGTTAAAGCCTCAGACATTTCACTCCGTGTTTTCTCTCCGAGTTTGGACTTATAAAACCTTCCCAGTGACAGTTCTTGCTTGGAAACCTACTGTTAGGTTCTGTTTAAACTCATTATTTTCTTTCACAACTGTTTCAAAATGGCAAACAACAATCTGACTGCAATGGTACAAAACCTCAAGCACAATGCTGAGGTAGGGAGTAACGACAAACCTCCTTTGTTGATAAACGAGCTTGATTTTCCTGAGTGGAAGGAGCGTTTCGAAAGGTATGTAAGAGCGAAAGACATCAAGATCTGGTTGTGCATTGTTAAAGGATGTGGAGCTACTCCAGTAAGAACGTTAATGATTGATACTTACTTGGCACTCACCGACGACCAAAGAAAGTTTTATGATTGTGAAGAGAAAGCTATGTCAATGATTACGATGGCTATGACGCAATCTATACTTCATACTTTCCGTAAGAGAAGTAACTCGAAGGAGTTGTGGGATAGCATGATCAAGCGCTATGAGGGAAATGTGTACAAGAAACGACGTCTCGAACGATTGAAGACTCAATTCGTTGTGTTTAAAGCTTTAAGAAATGAATCATTCGATGATACGGTGAACCAATTTTATCATCTGTTGAGCGAACTTGATCGTAGTCAAGAGGGTATTTACACTGAATTTGAGAAAGTTGAGAAGTTTCTAAATTGCCTTCCCAGAGAATGGAATATGTACACTGCATTGATTAGAGAAGGTGTTCTCTACGAGGAGCTCTCATTGGAAGAAGCTGTACAAAAACTAAAGGGTTATGCTTGGAATATGGAAGATCAAGAATCGGATTTCGAGAAGATCCAAGACCCTCAGTTATATAAAGCTTCAAAACCGATGGATAAGGGTAGTAATGGAGTAACCGGTGTTGCCCTATATTCGGAGAATGAAGTTCCTGCAAGTGAACACGCCTTTATAAGCAACAATGTCAGTTCAAGTGGAACAACAAATTCCAATCAAGGAATGTACTCTTCTAGTGGAGCTCAGAAATCTCAAGCAACAAACTTGAACATTCCAAAGGTAGATGCAAGCTGCTTAAAGTTGACTGAAGAAAACATGAGCCTTTTGGCATCCTTCATGACTGCCTACAAGAACTTCTGTCTTGGAAAGCTCGTTGAACCGTCAAGTCTCGATGAGGACTTTGACCTGATAGACCAAGACGAAATGGAAGAACTTGATCTACAACTCAATATGGCACTCTTAGTCCGTAGAGCGAAGAAATTTCTGTTGAGAACGGGTAGGAAGTTCATAGGAGGTCAGACAAAGACTCGAATGGGAGTCGACATGTCAAAGGTGAAATGTTACAACTGCGGCATCTACGGGCATTTCGCACGTGATTGTCGGAAGCCGAAAATGGAAAGATCTGACAGAGAAAGCAACTCTCAAGGAAACAATTCAAGACCTCACAACAATGCATCAACTGCTACTTCTAACTCAAGTACTCGTCCAAGTGGTTTTGAAAATCTTACACCCTCGACAAACAATGCTATGGTGGCTCAATCTTTACAAAATGTGACTGAGCCTTACGACTGGGGTTGTGCATTGGAAGACATTTCAGGAGCTATTGTGTCACAAGACTTTATAGCTGAAATTGTCGACGAAGAAGTGTGTGAAGAGATTATCGAAGAGTCTAGCATTGAGGAACTTGCTGTTGTAGCCGAGGTTTTTGGGGAAGAGTTGGATTCGGGCAATGATGCTAAGAATAAAGATAACTTGAATGAAGAGTCTGTTGAAAAGTCTAACAAAACAGAAGATGGAGAAAAGGGAGAATGCTTTGAGTTCAACATCTCCACAGCTGAAATGCAGCAATTTGCGGATGCAGAAGCTAAAAGGTTGGAAGAAAACTCCGTAGAAAATGAAGCGTGTGCATTCATGGCTGGCATTGAGGTAAAATCATCTTCTGTAGATAAGCGATGTGCAAGATGTGTAGAGTTTCTTACCAAGATTGACAGATATGCACTTCACAACACAAATTTAATTGCAGATTTAGAAAAATCCAGAGAACTCATTGCTGTTTTGTCTAATTCGGATAAAGAACACCGAATCAAGATAAAAGCGCTGAAAAATGATATCTCTGAATTTGAGAGACTTGTGGCTCAGGGAACTCTTAAAAATCAGGAATTAAGATCTGAACTTGAAATGAACCAAAATTGTGTTTTGGAATAGAACAAAATCATTTTGGAAAAAGATAATTTGATTTTAGATTTGCAACGAAAAATTGAAAAGTTCGGGGATCATCTGAAGTGATGAATTTCTGTATTAACAGCCAACGTCTCAAAGAATCTGAGGAAGAAATGTTCGGCATCGGTTATAAGAAAGTGCCTCCTCCGGTAAACCATAATTATACATCGATGCCAAGCATTGATCCTGAATTGGCAAATTTTGTGCCAAAGACCCCTCTGACGGTTGAACCGCAAAGTGAGTCAGAATCTGAGCCTGATGAGGCTTCTGACTCAGAACAGTCGAAGGTGAGTGAAGTTACAAAGAAAAATGAGCTAAATTTTGATAACATTGAGAATTTGATAAGCAATAAAGTTTTGGAAATTTTTAATCAAGTTCAAAATGCGAAGTCAAAACCAAAGTCACGTGGGAAACCCAAAAAGAATTTGAAAAATATCCCTAAAACTGAGTTTGTTAAAGGGGAAGATTTTATCAAAGAAGAAGAGAAAATCGAAACAGGTTCAAACTCTCAGTTTGTCAACAAAATTTTGAAAAATCCCACTAACACCTCATCATCTTCGACCATTCATGAGGAACGTCCAAAGAATGCTGCGAAAATTCGCAAATGTTATAAGTGTCGTGGGAAATGACACTTAGCAGCAGATTGTCCAAATGACAAGGGTAAATCCCTTGTTGATCCTGATCAAAAGAAACCTTTTGTTGAGAAACCACAAAATGAAACAGTTAATGTTGAAAAGAAAAAAGGGAAAAATCAAAAGGTTGAGAAAAACAAAGTGATTAAACAAGAAGTAAAACCAGTTGTCAAAACAAATGTTAAATCACAACAAAAACAGGATCATGGGGAGAAACCAGTTGTTATTAATCGTGGTGAAGGATCGGAAAGTTCATCTGAAAGACATGATACTCGTGAGAAAACCCCTCACAGGCGACAAAATCATGTTACTTTCCAAACACATGAGAATGACCAACGTTCTGGAGGTTCGAACAACAACTATGTTAGACCTCATGCACAAAACAGATTCGTGAATGACCGAAATGCGTCACCCCCCCCCCCCCCCGATTTCCAAATCAAAGACAGCATTCAGATAATCATCCACGATCATTCTCAAGACACGATGATGTTCCTAGATTTGGTAGGAATTTTGAGCCACCCAGGAATCAAAATTATGGTTACCAAAACTATGGAAGCCGAGATTATGGAAACTCTGATTATACCAACAGATCGTCAACTCCGTATAATCCACGATTTACGGGGAGTCATTCCAACAATTTCCGAAATGGAAATGGAGGACACAGAGGCGATGATGGTTATTTCAAAGAGTTTTCTTATGTTGACGAATCGGGACGACCCAAGACCATCATGGCTTGGGTCCCACACTCTAACTAAATTTTCTTGTTGGGGAGTGTAGGAGCAGCTGAAGAGGGCTATCTATATTTGGTATATCGATAGTGGCTGTTCCACACACATGACAGGAAATAAAGAGTTATTGAACAATTTCAAACAAATTCGAGGTGGTTATGTTAACTTTGCCGGTGAGAAGGGTGGATACATCACCGGTGAAGGTTCGGTGTCAAATGGAAAAATTATGCTGCATAAAGTGAACTACGTTGAAGAACTGAAGCATAACTTGATGTCGGTTTCTCAAATCTGTGATAACAAGTACACGATGTTGTTCACTGATAAAGCTTGCTTCATTTTGCGTCCGGGATTTGCTGTTCTTGAAGATTGGATCGTTATGAGGGCTCCAAGGGTGAATAACACATATGTCATGGACATGCGCCCATTGGTCAACTCGTCTGCTCCAGTGACATGTTTACTTTCGAAGGCGACTGAAGATCAATCATATCTCTTGCATAGGAGAATGGGCCACGTGCATCTGCGAAAAATGAACCACTTAGTGAAAAACAACTTAGTGTTGGGGGTTCCTTTACGTAGTTTCAATATGCACAACAAATGTGAATCATGTGAAAAAGGAAAAATCAAACGAAAGCCTCACAAACCGAAAACTGTTAACTCAATCCAAAAACCACTTGAATTGCTTCACATGGATCTTTTCGGCCCAATCCATGTTGCTAGCATTGGTGGGATGTCTTATTTCCTAGTTGTCACTGACGATTTCTCACGATACTCGTGGGTATTTTTCTTAAAAACAAAGGACCAAACTGCTGGTATTTTAAGATACTTGTTCAAACAACTTGAGAAAAATTATTCACTTCCTATTAAGAAAATCCGAAGTGACAACGGCACTGAGTTTAAAAATCATTATATGGATGAGTTATGTCGGGAAATGGGAATAGTTCATCAGTTCAGCGCTCCATATGTTCCTCAACAGAACGGAGTTGCAGAACGGAAGAATCATACCCTAATTGAGGCGGCCCGAACTATGCTTTCTGAATCAAAATTGCCAATTTTCTTCTGGGCCGAGGCGGTAAACACTGCATGTTATGTGTTAAATCATGTGTTTACGGTCAAAAGAGAAGATAAAACGTGTTATGAATTGCTTGAAAACAAGAAACCGAACTTATCTGGGTTTCAACCTTTTGGGATCAAGTGTGTTATCAAACGCACCAAAGATACTCCTAAAATGGGGGAAGTTGGTGAAGTTGGGTTCTTTTTGGGTTATGCCAATGGAACTCCCAACAAACGCGTTTATAACGTTAAGAAGCGTACAGTGGAGATCGTGTTTGATATAACTCCTTTGAGTTACGATCCTCCACCGTCCGAATTCGGTCCTAAAAGCGGTTATGATTATGATAAATTATTTTATTCATTTAATCTTCCTGATGTTTCAGAAGAAGATTCGGAGGTTGTCTACACACATCTTGTGAACAAAGATGAAGTGGATGCAAGCTGGAGAGCAAGTATTCCTACTAATGTGTCTTCGAATGTTCACTCAGGAGATCCAGTCGCTGATTCTTCGATCGTAAACGAAGTTGTTGCTGAGCAGATTCCCAATGCAGCTGCTCAAACTACAAGTGGTGATCTTTACGTTGATTTTTCAGCATATCCAAATGTTAATGTGTCTTCTGGAAATGATCAAGCTTCTAGTAGTAATGCAAATGCTGATTTTGAAGTCAGGGTTTTGTGAGAAAATTTGGGGGTTTTGTGTTTGGCTTCAAGAACTTAGTGTTCTTGAGGTTGGGGGTTTTGAATCTTGAAGAAAGTTGAATGATTGAGTTAATTTTTGAGCTTTGTTGGTTAAAATCTTGCTTGTTTGCGTTCTTGAATATGTTCGGTTATGAAAAATGTTGCTTGTTTGAGTGATGTTTTAGTGGAATTTTGTGATGTTCTTGGCGGGTATTCTTGGGTTTAAGGAAGAAGATGAAAAAAATTTGAAATATAACTTTTTGATCTTAAAAAGTTTGCGAGTTCTTGTTGTTTGTGTTGTTTGAAGTTGCGAATTTTTCATGTGGTTCAGTTCCGAGTTTTTAACAACCGATGTGTTTCTGTTCCGAGTTTTAACAACTGATGTGTTACAATTCCGAGTTTTAACAACCGGTGTGTTTCAGCTCTGAGTTTTAAAGTCTGTCCGAGTTTTTAAAACAGCACCAACTCCGAGTTGTTTAAATCTTCTCAGTCCGAGTTTTTAACAACTTTCAGTTCCGATATTCTGTTCCGAGTTTTCATATTCAGTTCTGAGTTTTAAGCTCCGAGATTTCATTTTCTAAGCTCCGCGTTTTCATAAGGTTTAAGATTCCGAGTTTTAGTTCCAGTTCCGAGTTTTAACAAGTTTCGTTTTTAAAATTCCGTGTTTTAAAGACGGTTGAAACTGTTGGATTTGTTCCGATTTCGAGTTTTAAAATTCCGAGTTTGGGTGTTCAGTCTTGTTTGTTTTAAAATAAAACCTGTTCTGGTCTGTGTTCAGTGGTTCAAATTTGTTTTGGTCTGTTATGAGATAGAAACATTGCCAAAATTTACGGTTGGAGTTGACTATGTGTAAACTGCATACTGTTGTTTTGATTCGGATGGAAATAACTCACTGAGAACTGTTGTGTTTAACATTATGTTTGCTTCTATTAGTATTCCTTAGACATTATATCTGATGCATGTGTTTCGTTTCTGTTTTGACTTCCAACAGAGATGGCGGATCCACCTCGTCCTGTTTGAGAATTTCATCGTCATCACAATCAGATTGCATTGTTAAACGAAAACGTTCGTGGTGGAGCTGAATATTCTGATATTATGCGTTTTCTTCGAAATTCAAGAATTTGTTTCGCGATTTCAGAAAATATTCACCAAGTACAAGAGTATATTGAAGATTTTTGGCGTACGGCTCAGATTGTTGGTAATTCTATCGAAGCTACTATTCATGGAAGCCCTATTGTTATCACAGAAGCCGTTATTCGTGCGGCTTTGCGGTTTGGTGACTTAGATTATGGAAACACGTGTTATGTAAAGCAAATTCGTGAACGTGGGGCTAGATCTTTCGGTTACGTGGGTTGTTTTACTAGGAAGGAGATCGCCAAAGGATTGATTCTTGGGCAGTGGAGATATTTCTTTCATGTAATGATGCAGTGTTTATCTACACGAAAATCAGGAATGGATACGATGGCTAATGATCTTCTTTCTGCAATGATTGGGTTAACTTACAACCAGCCATACAATTTCTCACTGATGATTTTCCAAGCTTTCAAACATCAAATTGGTCTGAAAGCAAATGATAAGCGATTGATGATTATGTATCCTCGTTTTCTTTCGCTTATTATTCGACACTTGCTACCAAATCTTTCGTTCGACGTATCTCTACCTGCGTACGTTCAAGCGCCCATGCATACTCGTATTTTTACTGATTGTGCCAGGGTTAATGAGTCCAAAAGGACTGATGCTCGTCCTGTTACGACTCCTTTGCTTGGTGCAATTGTTCAAGAGAACTACAATCCGGAAAATGATCCAATTTGGTCAAACATTAGGAATGGTGTTGATCAAATCTTTAGTGGACGAATGCAGGCAGTTGAGGATAATGTTCACGAACCCGTGGTTGTTCAACCTCAGGTTGATCTTCAATAACCACCGGTTAATTCTCTAGAACCTGAACCCATTGAAGAACCAGTTATTGCTGAACCAATTGTTGATGCTTCTATTCAAGAAAATATGTTTGTTCAGGCTCCAGTTTCTACGTCTTCGGCAACGGGAGTTGCTGTAGAAACTGATGAGGCGATCCTAGAGCTTGATGCGGCTCTAGAAGCGGGTCCATCTTCCCGTGCAGTTGACAAAGGGAAGCGTCCTATCGAAGAAGTTTCTGTGGATGAGTCTGTTAATGATATGCTAACTGAAAAGCAATACCTCCTGTTAGTTATGAATGATCTTCAAAATTGTATCACACCTTCTGAAAGGGAAAAACTTGAGTTATTTCGAGCAAAGGTTGCTTCTTTCGGTCCCTCTTCTGACTGGAGTATACGCTTAGCTAGTTGGAATGATAGAGCGAACGATTTGGATTCAATCGCTTTTAGTTCTTCTTCTATTTATGATGAGGATGAAGACCGTCGTCGTTCTGATACTGATACTGTCCGTGTGTCAGCTCCTCTCAAGACATATAAGCGACGACGAGTTACTGTTTCGGATTCTCAGTCTTCGAGTCCGATCGTTGCTTCAGCTATGGTTACATCAAGCGTTGCTCCATCAGATTCCAGAGGTCTCCTAAATTTGGAGTTATCTATCGCTCTTCCGTCACTGTCTTCTTCACTTCCGTTCACTTCCTTTGTGGAAGCTACTAGCATGAATACTTCTGTTCAACCTTTAACGCCGATGATGTCTTCTCAGATTCCTACAGTACCGCTTTTTGAGTCGTTATCTTCTCCAATGGGTACGGGCAATTTGTTTGCCTTATCAGGAAATTCTTCCTTGCCACCGCGGCCTAGTTCTTTCACCGATATGCGAGCGCCAAAGACACGGAAAGTCCGTCCGAAGGTTGCTTTCGGTCGAAGTCCGCCAGTGCGATTGAAGAAAGGATCTCAGAGACCTACAGCTTTACCGTCTTCAGGTCCTAAGCCATCCGGTGCACAACCGTCTGGTTCTAGACCTGCTGCTCCTAGTCCTTCGACAGCTTCTGCCTCGAGACCGTCAAGTTCTGGTCAAGAGCGGAATTTTCAAGAGTTTGTTCGTGGCAAATTTCAGGATGCTGCTAAGGTCATGGTACAACATAAGAATCAGATCGCGAAGGAGCAGAAAGAAATTGTTTACCTGAAGAAAAAGGATACGGTTCGAGATCAGCAGATGACACAGCTCTTTCGTCTAACCAAAGACCAAAGTATTCAGTTGGGAAAGTTCATAACGCAAGATGTCTCGACTTCAGCCCGACAGATGACTTTGGCTAGAACCACGGGTCGGCTTCTCGGTATTGTGACGGATCTCATGTCACTCCTTGCTGCTCAGGGGGAGAATTCGGATTTTCAGATTCAGGCTCAATGTAAGATAGATGAGCTAAAGAAAAATCAGAGATGATCTTGACAAGGATAAGGATCCCAACGCATCGAAGTAGGGGGAGCAGTCAAGGAGCGCACGTGCTCCTGAAGCTGCAACCTCGGCTCAAGTTGAGGGGGAGTTCTCGGGTGCAGCTGCAGGGGGAGATAAAGGTCCTGTAGATGCTGATATAGGTGCCCTATCTGATTCTGAATTGGATCCTGCTGTTGATTTGGTTTTAGGAGATGGTGAAGTGGTTGAGGAACTGGTTGAAGACTGGCGAACTGATGACGAACTAGCTGGTAAGTTCGAATTCATTGAGACTGCGCAAGGGAATAGGATCGAGTACGAGTCCCTACCGGTTAACAGTGATGATATTAGAAGCTTTGTGTTTGGAAGTGAAATGCCTGAAGAAATCTACAATCCTATTCGAGTTCCCGAGGAAGTCAGTTTGGCAGCTCGCAAATGGTTTAAGACGAAACTCAAAGGAAGAGGTATATAAACACAAAAGGTGAGTATTCGGGTCAGATTCGAAGTTGGGACTTTGATGAACAACACAGCTTGGTGATGATCAAAAGGACCGATAGGGTACAGTATTTCAGGCCAAGGGCCAAGTTCCTTCAGACTCTTCCAGCTCGTGATCTCCATCACATTGCTCAGCTGGATCTCAACAATGATACGAATGTTGCTAGCATCAGAGGATTAATTCCTCATCTCGTTGCTGAGAGTCGAGCAAGTAAATGGAAGACTTTCAAGCCAGCAGTTGGTCGGGGAGTTAAGTACCTCAATAAGTTTACTGGCAAGGAAGAATGGAAGGTGGTCTATCCTCCAGCGAGATGCCTCCGTAAAATCCCTATGCGCAAATTTGATCTCGATAAATTTGACAGCTTAGGTTATTGGTATCTCAATGGCAAGACTGGGGAAGCGGTGATTACTAAGAAGAAAGTGACTGATGAGATTGCAAAAATTTTGGATCCGATTTGGCTGGTCAACCTAAGGGAAGCACATCTGAAGAAGCTTCGACGCCTGCCTCTGAAATACCTTAAAGAAGATCGTGAGCTAGCTGATCAGTTCATCAAGGTAGTTCAATTCTGTGTGAAGAACAAGGTATGGGCAGGAAGCGAGTACTCGAAGCAAGGATGAAGAATTCAAGACCACATGAAGACCATGCACTGATCAAGGGGGAGTTTGTTGATGCACTTTGGGTGATAAGTGCATGCCTTCCAATTGTTAGGGTCTTTATTGTACATGTCTTGAAAGTTAGTCCAAGGTTTATCCTTGGACAATTTGTCCAAGTTTATGTCTAGACTTTTGTCAGGGGTTTATGTTAGGGACAAAAGTCAGGGTTTTAGTGTAGTTTGTTTTGTCCGGGCTTCTAGTATGTCTTGGAGTCCAGGGTTTGTCTTGTATATATGCCTTTATGTGGAATAGACAAGATGGCGATTTTCTTTGTGAAATTTTGTGCACCTTTCTAACCCTAATTATTGTGTGTGTGTTTTGTCTGGCGGCTACTGTGTGTACGTCCTCCATCTTCCTCATCAAGAATACTCTGTGTATTCTTGATTTCTCTCATAGATCTTTGCATTCTACTGTTTCATCTACAGTGGTTGATCATCAGGTGGATTCCGCACACCTGTTGGTTGCATTTGCTGAGTGAGATCTTGGATTAGGAGGCCTTACAGAGTTACTCTTAATTGGTGATTTATTAGAGACATAAAACTCTAATAAAGTTTCACTTAATTTGTGATTTAATTAGAGACATAAAAACTCTAATAAAAGCTAATCAAGTGACATAAAAACTCTACTCAAGAGTTAATCACTATGAAGAGTCCATTAATTATCACTAAATTAATTTCCATTCACATTATTATAATTTTCCAACAATCCGCCACATGAATGGAGATTGATAAAACACACAAAAATCCAAATGCAACATCGACAGTTGAGTATTGCAGGATAGGTAGGTATTAGCTTTGAACCTTCCTTTGTGAAGCATACTTAGTCTCCTAGCGGTGTGTAGATGCGATGTCCTTGAACAAACCCCCATTTGTGTAGACGACAATACACTTCACACAATACTCTCCTTAGCCGGGTCATCCCCTCATAGTCATGTCCAATAATGGTCGTGGAACACTTTCCTGGTTCTGCGAGAGCTCTAGGAATTGTGCCCCCAATTCCATTCGAAGCGACCCCACTTCTCTCTAACATAGGTGACTCTATTAAATCATTAAAAGCATTATGGTTACTATGATTACGCAAAATCATTTACCACATATTATGCTTAGTCTCACAATTTGTCACTGAATTTCATAGGAATGAACTAGGACGTATTTAAACACTCTTTTATCATTTAGGAGGTATATATAACCATATATACTAGCTTATGCATATCAGCTATGCCCCCATAGTGACCACCCTTAGGCATATGAATTCGTTGTCCTATTGAACTTAGATCTTGGGATTTCCAGTCAACTAAGGTAGGTTTCCTTCACACACCCTTTTTCCATGGGCTTTAGTCTCATTCCACAACTTGATATCTAATAAGCCCTCAGGTTGTTGGATCAATAACATTATCTTTGTCTTTGACAAGTCACTGAAGATAACTTTGCAATGAGATCAATTGTCATAACGTGTTTGTAACTCGAAAGTTAACATTGCCTATTGTTAACTTCTAAGACTATAACCTCAGTGGCCACCTGAATCTGGTTATAATATTTGTCTTAGAATGATACATTTATCATTTAAGGCAAACACATCTCCATTATGCAGTACGACATTTGTGTCCTCCACTTAGTCGTCTGTTTGCAATGTTAGATTGGATTACAAAATTCTTATTGCCAAAATTTTATTGTATAAATGCAAGACACCCCCACATTTAAGTGTTATTGAATAACATCTAGATGGGTTAATGAGAACCATTTCTACATACCCTTATAGGGTTGTTTCTTAAATGAATCCTCCCCCACATTTCTTGCCATTTAATCAACATTTCCGTAACACCACTTATGGCGACATTTATACACATATGATTGAACAAGATCAACCTCATTGTATCAGTGAATATTGCATTAGCTTACATAAGCTTCCGAGCTGACCAAAGCAACACATGCCATTATTATAAGTTTGTGACCAACTTAGAATAGATCTAATTTAACACCTAGAATAAGCTTAGACAATGAGTTCTCCTCATTAGCTTTTCGAACAAACTCTTAAAAAGTTACATGTCTTTTCCTTATAATGAATGGAAATTCTCCCTCAATTTTGTCTATACACAAATTCTTTTTATGTTCATACACATTTGAATGTTTAGAGTTAATTAGTCTCCGTCAAGACCCATAATTAACCAAGTACTAGTCTAGCATGCTTTAGACTACAATACTTTAGCATGTGAACAGAAGATGCATCATTCTGATTCTTCACAGCCCTAAGGATATCATAATATCACTTTGCAACATTCATTCCTTGTTAAGACAAAATAATGAGACTTATTCATAATCCTAAAACATCAATATTTAGGAAGGTCTCACAAATTATTGTATATAGTCATTCATTTAAGGAACATAACTTGTTTACCTTTGATATCCAACAATCTACCATTGACTCATAAGTACTTAAACATAAGTATTAATCCAAGTCACTTGGTGAACACATTCATCAACAACAAGATTAGTGTTTCTCGTCTACAATCACTATTATGTGTGAGATAGAGTCAACTAGATCGACACTCAACAACATGCCATTCATAATTTTGCCAAAAGTGATTTTGCACACATCTATTGTTATTCATTAGGAGATATGTATATTTAGGATGCTCTCCCAAATGAAGATAAAATCTCCATATAGATCTAACAATAATCAAGTGGTAGACGCATCTACTTATAAATCACGCAAGATTTATTAAAGGTATACAATAACATATAGTACTTTTACTTTCATATGTTAGAATTCACACTTGTAGATTTTCCATTGACTTCTAATGAAGTATGTCGACATGAATGTCGTTAGTGTATTTCATCTCATTACACTAACTACGTTCTTTCATTACTCATTCATGATGTGATTATTCATTTGATGTTTCGTCTTTGACTTTTAGTCAATATAACAACTCTCAAGTTGTTTATGCCCAAGTATTTTCATGTACTATCCGTTTAAAAACCATATTCTTTTAAACAATGTATTACCAACGTTATAATTATTTTCCACAAAAATAATTTATACGTCACAACCATTAATGATTTATTTCTTTGTAAAAAATTACATGTGATATTCGAAGATATTGAACACAAAACAATAAAATACATTGGAAAATAAATCATAAGTGTCAATCACTTTTGAAATTTAAACGGAAGCATAGACAATATGTAGATATCAAATAGCAAAGTTCTTTTATCTTCAACACTTTATAATCTGACTGAAATCTTCTCAACAATATCATCCCATGGCATGCCTTGAGGTACTCCCTCAATAAGACTCCATGCACTTGTAAGTACAAGTTCCCCATTTCATTTTGAAACTTTAAACTTGGACAATTATGCTCAAAACAACACCAAGTTGTTACAAATACTACATTTAAGTAGTAAACTTGAATAATTAAATTTGTTCACAACAACACCAAGTTGTTTTTCACCAAATAACATTTTCTAACACGCATGTTAGACAAAAAAATGTTATAACAAGCACATTATAGAATCGAATGTTTACATAAAACATTTTCCAAAGATATAGTTTATAAAATAAACCATTTCTCATCATTTTTAATGCACACATAGGCAATTAAATGTTTACATAAAATATTTTTGTTCATTATGAACAATCTCTAACCCCGTATTCGTGATACACATTTTCTAACACACGTGTTAGAAAATTTAATTCATTTTATATATACAAAACATGACCAAATTAAGGCATTACATATCATCGTTAAAACTCATCAAATGTCATCAATAAAACTCTACTGAAGAGTTTCACATATGAAGAGTTAAGAGTCTTAATAATTATAGACTTAAACTCTAATAAAACTCATCAAATGTCATCATTAAAACTCTACTCAAGAGTTTCACCATATGAAGAGTTAAGAGTCTCAATAATTATACACTTAAACTCTAATAAAACTCATCAAATGTCATCATTAAAACTCTACTCAAGAGTTTCACCATATGAAGAGTTAAGAGTCTCAATAATTATAGACTTAAACTCTAATAAAACTCATCAAATGTCATCATTAAAACTTTACTCAAGAGTTTCACCATATGAAGAGTTTAATTAGTAATTAAAATTTCACTCAAATGGATTTAGAAATCACAAATTAAAGTTGGTGATAAATCTCACACAACTACTCCATCATTTTATGGTGATTTGAATCTTGAAGCCAATCAAAAATCAACTTCAATAAAAGACCTTTTATTTCTAAATCATACAAAGCATTAAAATCAATGCTACAACAAATTACTTATATAAAATGTTTATATAAAACATTTCAAAGCATTTGTATTTTAACCATTTTTTAACAATCATGTTAAAATGAAAGAAATTCTGACACGCACGTTTGAAATATTAACATTTCCACAAAATGTTAATTCGACTTGCTAAAACACATATATGGTTCAAATAAATAAGTCATTTCTAATACACACGTTAGAAACTAAACAATTAAAAAATTGCTTCCAAACTAACGCGTTTCATGAACGTTTCTAACACATATGTCAGAAGACAAATGATTACAAAAATCATTATAAGACTTATTTGTTCATATCAATCTGATGCGTGTTGTCGTGTATGTATTTTTAGTTATATTTTTCGCCCTTTTTAACACTTTAGTCAAGTTTTAAATTTATAAAACACGATATTTTACTAACACTAAACACACATATGGGCAAGTGCACCCATCGTGAGCGTAGTATAGCATTGGTAAGATACCGAGGTCGTCCAAGGACACAAGAGCTTTTAGTACCCGTTTATTCTCAACGTCTAATCAAATCAAAATTTTGGAAAAAGGTTTCTAAACAAGAAAATAAAAACTAACTAAAAATGCTGAAAATAAAAATAAAACAGATAGACAAGATGAATCACTTGGATCCGACTCGCCTTTAGTGTAACCTTTGATGAATTTCGCACTTTTGCACTTTTTAAGAGATTATTAATTATAGTAGTAGGCCCCTCTTTTGAAGGTGACGTTACCCTCAACCCAGTAGTTTGAGTCAGCAAGGATACAATCCTAAAGGGTTGGATTATTGAAAGATAATTAATTAAGTTATTAATGCGTAATGTGGTAGGCCCCTCTTTTGAAGGTAACGTTACCATCGGCTAAGTAGTTTGAGTCAGCAAGGATACAATCCTAAGTAGCCGGGTTAATGTAATAATAGTAGTTTACATATGAGGGGATCAACAAATTCGCACCCCCGCCATCCAATACCAGTGGGTATTGAAGGAGGTCCTACTAAGCTTGACCCAGGTCCTTGCAGGATCTATACACTGAACAAGGTAAGAACCTTACCAAACCATTCCCTTAACTCCCGACCAGGTAGCCAACATATCTCCATATAAACCGTGGAGATATGAATGGTGTAAATCTTTTATTTTATATAGACAGTAAAATAACGCCAAGACACCACGGACAAATGATAAGGAAGTTTCACCTTCAACATAAGAAACTAGTTATTAATGTCATTAATACAAAACCAAATAAAAAGTGCGAAAAGATACAAAAGTATTACACTAAATGCTTGTCTTCACCAAGTGATGTAAGAGACTTAGGCAAACATGGCCTTTGATTGTCAAGAACTCTTACTATCAATCTTGGATCCCGAGACTACTACACACACTCTATGATGGATGATGGATGATGGTGGTGGATGTGGGTTGTGATGGTGGTGGAGGGTGGGTGAAGTGGGAGAGAGGTGGTTTGTCAAGGGATGCCTTTGAAGTGAACCAAGCACCCCTATTTATAGCCTGCACAGAAGCCTGGACACGGCCCCGTGTTCGTTGGGCACGGCCCCATGTTCACCCATCTTCTCTTTCTTCATTATTGCAGTTTGTCTGCATTAGTTGACCACTCCCCCGTGTCCGCTGGGCACGGCCCCGTGTGCAGAAGCGTATCTGTACTATCAAGATTTTTTCAGATTTTGCGAATCTTAGCATTGACCATAGCCCCGTGTCCGCTGGGCACGCCCCCGTGTTGGGAAATAGAAGCTTCTACCACTTTGTCTTTTCTGCAGACACTTGGGCACGCCCTCGTGTCCGCTGGACACGGGGCGTGTTCAGTCTTCTGTTGTCTTGTTTTTGCTTGGGAAGATGCTGTCGAGGGGTCGGGCATGCCACGTTTATTCCTTTTCTTGTATTTATGTTAGGTTTAGCTGTATTTTTGCTTCTTTTGTTCATTTGAGCTTATTTAATCCTAAAAATACAAAAGGAAGACAAAAGCACACTTTTTTCAACATTAGTACTAAAAAAGGGTTAGTTTTATGCCTCATTTGATGTAATTTATATGTTCCATTTTACACACATCAAATACCCCCCACACTTGAATCTTTGCTTATCCTCAAGCAAAACTCTTTATTTTGTGGCTTACACACCCAAATGGAATGGGTAGAAGAGAAGGTTTTGGGCTTGTCTAGAGTGTTGGGATTCGAAGATCTTTATTAGGTTTTACTTTTATGTTATTTACAATCCTTTTCGTTATGATTTATTTAGAGCATTACATAAGAAAAATTACTTATTTGGGCATAACAAGCCTCTTTAAAATTCCATTTATATACAAGTTCGCATACCTCACGGGAGATCACTCAACACTCGGTTGAAGATGTATTTTTGTGAAACACTCGAGAGCGGCATGGAACTTACTTCTACCATATGCTTTCCAAGCAATCAATCCTCCTCCTTTTTAACTATAAACCTTTGTAAATATCAAGAGGACTTTGGGGAAGGGTTTGACTTGGGTTAAAGGTAGGTGGTTTTGGGTTAGTGGTTAATAGAAAAGGGAGAAAGGAGTAAAAAGCGTCGGTTTTCGGAAAACATTTTGTTTTTGTGACTTTTTATTTTAATGAAACATTTCTCAAACAAGGTTTCTTTTGATGAGCTTGTTTGTTTATTGCTAGCTTCATATATATATATATATATATATATTGTTTTATAAGGATGTCACAATAAAACCGAGATTTGTTACTAAAATAAAGGGTTTAAAATGAAAAAGGTGTTGGTGGGTAAGGGGTGTTTGTTTTGGGTATAGAAATGAAAGGGTTTAGGCTCAAAGGGGTTAACTAGAGGGATTTTGGGTATGTGGTAAAAAAAAAAGAAAAATAATGGTATTGAAAGAAAAACGGTTAGTCCTAATGCCTCCGTCATTTACTTACTTGGGTTTAAGTTGGTAAGGACCGGGAATGTATCGTCATGGCAAGTTCTAGAGTCGTAAGAAACCAAACGGCTATTCACACAAAAAACGAAAAATGAGCATTTAGTTTAAAGATGTGTATTTGTATGCTCAATAAAGGCTCAAAACTCACTTTTTGTGGGAATGAGTTTTTAATGTGATCAAGTATATATAATCAAATTTTAACTGGATTTGTCATGTCGTTTCATAATTTTCTTATGTTGGTTCTTTTTATCATAACGCTATCGGTTGTAAATTCATAAAAATATAACCTTTTTAGAACTTGTTATTCCCAATTTAAACCAAGACAAGTAAAAAAATGAAAAGTTTTTGAAAAATTTTTGGGGTGTTTAGTGGTTCCAATAGAGTTTTGTGTAAGGCTTGTGATTAGGACTTGCAAAATTCAAGGTTTTAGCATCCCCCCCCCCCCCCCACACACACTTACTTAAATTACACATTGTCCTCAATGTGTCCCAAAAATAAGTTTTTAGGTTGATTGAATGTGTAAAAAGGTGTGTTAAACAAAAATTTTCTGTTACTGGGCACCTGGACACGGGCCGTGGTGACCGGGCACGGACCCGTGTTCAGATTGCCAGTAACAAAAATAACAAAAATGTAACAGAAGGCTGGGCACGGGGGCGTGTTCAATGAACATTCAATGAACATGCCCCGTGTCCAGGTACCTGAACTGGGCATTTTTCTTCAGATCCTTGAGCACGGGGCCGTGTTGGCTGGGCACGGCCCCGTGTCGAACTTGCTGTAATGAAGAAAAATTGCCCGGAGGCTCTGTTTTTGTGCATGGGGCGTTGGTTCAAGCTTCCCTTAGTATCCTTCACCATCCAAGTGTGTTTTATTCCTGAAAATTAAAACTAAACTACAAAGCATAAAAGTTAATCTAAATTAAAACTAAGGATAGTTCCGCGGAATGCCTCCGTGGTGCGCCACGTTTATAAGGGTCCTTGGCTAGACCCAGAGCCAGTCATATGTTACCCAAGTGGGATGGTTTGCATCCCATGTTGCACCGTCGGAGAGCATCATCCAAACTCGAGTCTATGACTTTCATGTAATTGACCAGGTCATCGTCTTCTACTCTTTTCCCAACTCCGAACTTCATTTCCTTGTCCCCAACTCTCAATGTTAGTGTCCCACCATTCATGTCTACCACTGCGTGGGCGGTAGCTAGGAATGGCCTCCCAAAGGTGAGTGGTACTTCGGTATCATCTTCCATATCTAGAATGACAAAGTCGGCCGGGAAGACAAAGTCTCCGACTTTAACTAATAGATTTTCGGTGACACCTTGTGCTTACTTAACGGACCTATCGGCGAGTTGTAAGCTCAATTTTGTAGGGCTTGTTTTTCCTAGGCCGAGTCGGTCGAACATTGATGCGGGCATGAGGTTGATGCTAGCCCCTAGATCGGCTAGTGCATTGTGTATGGGAGATTCCCCAATTGAACAAGGAATGGTGAAGCTTCCGAGATCGATCTTTTTTTGCGGGAGCTTGTTGAGTAGCAAGGCGGAGCATTCTTCGCTTAAATTAACTAATTGCAATGAATCGATTTTCCTTTTGTGAGTCAGGAAGTCCCTTATAAATTTCGAATATTTAGGTATTTGAGTTAGGACTTCGACAAATGGAATATTGACATGCAATTGTTTTAGTAAATTTACGAATTTTGAGAATTGCTCATCGGTCTTTTGGCGAAGTAACCGACCGGGGTACGGTACCGGAGGATTCTTGGTGGGCTCTTGATCTGGTGGAGGAGCCATCCCTTGTTGGGGCGTTGGCGAAGTTGCGGTTTGGCTAGATCGGCTCTTTACAGTGGTGGGTAGCGGAGCCTCCTCGGGACCTACGATACAGTTTCTCAACGTGATGAGATGCACTTGCGCCTTTGGGTTGGTTTCAGTATTGCTTGGTATCGGCGTTTAAAACAATATAAATAATTATATTGATTTTGTAGAAGATTGTCGAATTTTTGAAGCTTAAAATAAATATTGTAACGATATTTATTTGTCGTTGAAATCATTTTCGTATCGTTGTTTTCGAAAGTAGTAAAGTGTCGTCGTAAGGAATTCTATATTTGTATTTGCTTTTATAAAAAAAAATTACTTGAATCCGATAGTTCGTTTTATAATAAAACGCGTTTCGTTTTACGAATTTTCTCGAAAAACGGGCAGAGTTTCCTCTGTTTTTGGACGCCGCGGACAACCAAGTTGTCGTTATATTTTCAAAATTCAACAATATTTTAATCAATATAATGTAATTTGTCAAATATATTAAACGTAAACTATAATTAACCGGTTCGAGCTCGGCGTACGATAAAAACTAAAATAACAAAATAAATGTGCCGTTAATTTTTACCAAGTCTTCGCGTCGGAATATCGAGCCGCTTGACCGAGTTGACTCGGTTTGACCGAGTCGCGAACCCGAACCATTCTGTTGACTGCTTTGACCCGTTGACCAAGTTGTTGACCGGTTGACCCAAACAGTTTCTGATGTTGACTGGGTTTGACCGAACCCGTCGAACCTGACCTGGACCTGAGACCCGAACCGTCTGTCCTGAGAAGCCCGAACCATCTGTCCTGAGAAACCCGAACCAAACTGCTCCAAAACAACTCGAACCAAAAACTGACCACACCTGAACCTGGAACATAACCCGATACACCACCTTGCTATCGTCGGTTCACCCAGCACCACCACACGGCCTCTAGCGCCGCCGCCATCTCTGACGGCCAGAGTTTAGCTCCGCCATCCACGTCCACCTGGGCATAACCCCCTGAAACGACAAAAAAAACCGACCGGAGACGTGGATTTGGAACGATCTGAGAGAAAAAGAGGTGGAGGTTCTTACCGTTAATATCTTCATCACCATCATAGTCACCCCCGCCACGCGCCGCCAAGTACAGCGGTGCTACCGCCGTCCTGTCTCTTTCTCCCCTCGATCTCTCCGCCGGCTCTCTCTCTCTCTCTAAGATGTTTAGGGTGTGTATGTCACCGGAATATGCCGTTGCTGGAGACTAATCGTCATCGCCGGACCACCCTGGATGGTGGCCGGCCTTCATTTGCTTGCCGGTGAGGGTGGTTGGAGCCACCGGCTCTGCTTCTTGTTGTTGGGTTACGAGGGAACCGAGAGGGGGGTGTGGGTGTTTGGCTTTGTGTTGAGTGAGATCAAGAGAGGAATGATGGGGAATGATGATTTGTGTGTTGTCTGCTTATGTAGAAATCGAGTGAGAGAGAAAGACAGATTTCATTTTGTGTGAGTGTTTAATTTAGTTGCACACAAGTGAGGGTGTGGGTATAGACAAGGAGGTGAGGGTATTTTATAGGGATGTTTGAGATCTCTAAAGATCTTGTGTAGATTCTATAAGGATTTTGTAGATTTGAAAAGATTTTGATGAGATTTGCAGAGATTTTGCAAGATCTTGTATAGATTTTTAAGATCTAATATGTTATGTGCAGATTTAGGCTTGTGGGTTTTGGGCTTGGCCCAGGGCCCACAAGCCCATCTCATGTGTAAATGGCCTGAGACACGTATTTAAAACTGAAATCACCGTAGTCTAGCAAAATAATATTTCAATGTTAAAATTGTGTAAAAATAATGTCGGTATCTGTCGTAGTCGTGTTCGTGCGTCGATAACGGTAATAATCGCGAAAAATTACATCGTTGCCGTTTTTAATCGGTTTTTCGAGCTGGTTTCAACTACAGTTGCTAAAATTTAATTTCGAAGCTAGAATATATCGTAAAAATTTAATATTTTCCGGCGTTGTCAGTATCTTGTACGGTATCAGTTCGTTGTCGCGTAATATTCAGTAGGTTTCTCTCTAAACCACCGTTCGCGCATTGTAAAGTCGTATAGACGTTCCTAGGCACTCCAAAGGCCTAATTAAGTTAATTTACGTCGTAAACATTATTTATTGTCGCGTTAATCGCTTGTTAATCACGTAATTAAGGGCGTAAACTACCGGTTGTCACAGTTGACGTGTGGGTAAAAGGAGTTGTAAGACTCTTAAGAAAATGAAGGTATTCTAAAATAATGAAAGGTTTGAATCCGTATGTGAGTATGGATAAAACATATAAGAAAGAAAGACATTAATGAAAGGTTTGAATCCGTAGTTGAGTACGGATCAAACATATAAGAAAGAAAGATATGAATGAAAGGGTTGAATCTGTATGTGAATACTGATCAAATTTATAAAAGTGAAAAGTAAGAATGAAAAAGTTTGAATCCATAGTTGATGTGTAACAATCCTCAAGAAACCAACACCCCGAATATTATTTTCGACACCCCCAAATATTTTAAAATATCCCTATATGTCTTTAATTATACCCCGTATGTGAAAACCGAGCCCGAAATATATAATATAGCATTAAAAATAATTAAAATTTTGATTTTTTGGGCTGAGGAGGGCCGCGTAAACCCACCTCAACCCTTACGCGGGCGGTATAAAGGATAAAAGTTGATTTCTTTGATTATTAAGTTGAGGCGGGCTGCGTAACCTACTTTGTTAGTTGACGTGGGCCGCGAGAGATCAGAATGGTGGCGCAGCCCGGTGATGACACGTATCATCATCGTGGCGGGTCTAGGCGATGATCCGGACAAGCTACGCATTGACCGGAGGTCAACGCGGGCTGCGTAGGCCCTGCCCTTGTGTTACGCGGGCCACGAGAGAACCAGCTTCGGCAACTATATAAGCAGGCCTCGGGATTTCATTTCCGTCGCTCACTTCTTTCTTTCTTAAACGAATTTCTGAGTACTAGAAGTTATAATCGGGTATTATACCCCCCAAAAAAGCGAAGTTCTGCTCCGTTGTAAGTATTTAACCCCTGGATACGTATTAGATACACTGCCCGATTGATCTAGGGTTCCGTAACGGCTGTCGTGGTTCTGCCCGACGTAGTCGTTGGAATGCCGTCTCGGGGAGGGTATTACTAATGTTAAAATGGGTTATTATACTAATGCGTGTGCATTTGTGTAAATTATAGATTATTCCCAGGAAACCCTTACGAAAAATCTAAGACAGCAATGTGAGTAATCTCCTTTTTGTAAACAGTTTTTACAAAACCGTAAATATTTTACAATGCAATTTAGCAGTGATTTAGTCTTTGTAAGTCTTCAATTACTGCCGGTATTATGGGGTTTTGTATACATTACTTGATAATCTTCACAATTGGAAGAAGAGTTAGCCAATGTGTGATATGACCATAGCCACAGATCCGGTCGAGTGGCAAGTACTGAATGAGTAATTGTGTAGATATAAACATTGTAATTGCCCTCAATACTGTTAAGTTTAAATTAAATTAAGGTTTCTTGATTAAACTGGGATTCACTCACCAGTATTTCCCACTGACAAATGTTTTTAAAACGCGTTTAAGGTAACACAATGTGACAACCAATTAGTAAAAAGCCAGCTGGAGAGCACTGAAGGCTTGAGAAAAATGTGGCTATAAAAGTTACCTAAAAGACGATGTTTTAAATTCAAATAAAATAGGGTTTATCCCTATAAAACATGTTGTAATAAGAAACTTGGGTTTTATCCACGTGATTATTAATATCAAATATGGTGGTTTTACTCTGATAAACATTTCCTAACTACGGTCCTGATGTAATTTCCGCTGCCAAATTAAACAACTGGTACCACCGAAATTCTGAGTTTGCGTACGCCCGTTCCCGGGACAGATAAGGGATCAGGGATTACGACAGAAGGTGGTATCAGAGCCTAGCCACTGGTTCAAGCCAAAGAAGTGTTCTGCTGACACTTAAGTTTTAAATTCTGTGTTAGGAAATAACTTATGTAATTATGTGCTTTATGTTATTTGACTATTTGTTAGTCTACAGTATGGGTAAGCAAAGAATTTCGGACATCTATCGTCAATTAGATAGCTCACCAAAAGATAAAGGAACCTCTTTTCAACCAAATCCCTCAGGATACTCAGCAGATATTGAGGAAGGAATATTTATTCGTAAGGCACAGTCTGAGAAACCACTTACCACTAACAAAAGAAGTTGGATTATTAGAGAAAGTCAAGAGAAAATAAAGAAGTCACAACCAAAAGGAATAATGATTAATAAGGAAACTCAGGGAATAGGTAATAACCCACAATGGGAAGATAAATTAGCTGAACAATGGACAAATCTCTATATGTTAGCCACTACAGCAGTAAATGCTAACTTATATTAATAATTGAACCACCAACCCAGTACCAGCACCCATGCCACCTATGAGCCAGAAAACTTTAAAGGAACTTTGCCTATTAAATAGACAACCTAGTCGAGGAAGGAGATAGAATAAACCTTAAAAGCATGTTAAGCATAATATTCCTAGATAAACTAAAATAAGTTACGGATGCATAAACACTAGTATATTTTGAATATCAGTTGTAATTTGTAATATATATATATATATATATATATATATATATAAGTTGCTATGTTCACTATTTTTAATCAAATCTGTCTGTACGATTGTACCTAAATGTTTGTACTAAATATTAGTCTGTGATAATTAATACCTGATAGATATTCATATGAACAACGAAGTAAATCAGGAAAACCAGAATAATGAGAATAATGGAAACCTAAACACCAATACCTAGTAGTACAAGAAGTTCTAATGCCTTAGTATAAGCTAATTACATGTGTAGATAAATTGTGATGGATATTGGTATATCATGAGGATGATAACTAGAAAAGTGCAAATATGATAAATAAGCAATAACAATTGGCCACTGTTATATCTTGTTTATTTGTATTACTCGATTCTAGAATATGATCTATCATGAGAATACTAATTTCCATGTTTCTTGATACAAGCCATAATGAATGATGAAAATTTGTGATTCTAAATATGGGAAATACAATGATAATTACCTCTCCGGCAAGACTAGGTATGATGTGGTAAACACTCCAGTTTGTCCGGGTAAGATGAGGATACCTCTCCGGTGAAACCGGGTGAGATGGGGTATATGTTAATAAAATCACTCCAGCGATGTCTGCCCTATTTTTGGGAACGTAAAACTATTATACATATTGACCTTATGAATAAGGCATATATGAAATATATGATTATATAGATATGTATATCTATAAGGAAATTCGAAAGCCTTAATAATTAACCCTTAAGAATAAATCATGAACATGTATGAATTTAGATTTATCAGAAATCTTTCGTGTGTATATCTATAAATTCTGATGACAAATATTATTTCGTTTGATCATCAATCTATGTGACAAAATGAACGGCAGTAACTCTTTAAAGTTGAAATGCTATCACAAGTATAAGAATTCCCCTTGCATTACTATGAGAAACCTGTAATTAAATTTAGCTACGGTGACTAAAGCACCTAAGAAAATGCTAGAGCATTTGTTCTAACTGCAGAAGAAGCAAAGATGATCTCGGATATGATCACTTGTACGTTTTTAGTTAATGATATTTTTGCTAAAGTATTATTTGACTCTAGTGCAAACCAAAGTTTTATTAATACTTCATTTTGCAAATTACTCAATCAACCATTAACTAAACTCCCACAAGCATGTCTAGTAGAGACAGACAATGGGGAAACCATTAAGATTTCTGAAATCTTGTAGGAAGCAAGAATAGAAATTCTAAATCAGCAATTTATTGCAAACCTTTACCCCATGAATCTGGCAGGATTTGATATAGTATTAGGAATGGATTAGTTAATAGCCAATAAAGCCAGTATTTTATGTGATCAAAAGTCGATATAAGTAAATTCACCAAGGGGTGAAAAGATCACAATTAAAGGAGATAAACCATCTAGATCCACTAAATTCATTTCTGTGATGAAAACTGCAAGTTATATAAGAAAAGGATCATTAGTGTATTTGATTTTTATAATCACTAACACTAAAGGAAAGGATTTGAAGGATATTCCAGTAGTATCCCAGTTTTCAGATGTATTTCCAGAAGAATTGCCAGGGCAACCTCCAGACAGAGAAGTTGAATTCAGAATTCACCTAATACCAGGAACAACACCTATTGCCAAAGAACCTTACCGTTTGGAACCTGCAGAAATGCAGGAATTGAAGAAACAATTAGACGAATTGTTGGAGAAAAGATTTATACAGCCAAGTTCGTCGTCGTGGGGAGCGCCGATACTGTTCGTCAAAAAGAAGGACGGATCAATGCGTATGTACATTGACTACCGTGAATTGAACAAGGTCACGATTAAGAATCGGTACCCATTACCAAGAATCGATGATCTGTTTGATCAATTGCAAGGAGCTCGATTTTTCTCTAAAATCGATTTAAGGTCAGGATATCATCAATTAAAGGTACAGGAAGATGATATTCCTAAAACTGCATTTAGAACAAGGTATGGCCATTATGAATTTACTGTCATGCCATTTGGTTTAACCAATGCCCCAGCCGTATTTATGGACATGATGAACCGAATATGTAAGCCATATTTGGATAAATTTATAATTGTCTTTATAGATGATATTCTAATTTACTCCAAGAGTAAAGAGGAACATGCAAAACATTTGCACACACTTTTAAGTCTATTAAGAAAGGAAAAGCTTTATGCTAAGTTTTCAAAGTGCGAGTTTTGGTTAGAGCAAGTACAATTTCTTGGACACTTAGTGAATCATGAAGGAATTCATGTGGATCCCACAAAGATCGAGACAATTACCAAATGGAAAACCCCTGAGTCACCAACCGAGGTTAGAAGTTTCTTAGGATTGGCCGGATATTATAGAAGATTTATTCAAGATTTTTCTAGAATAGCCATTCCTTTAACTAAGTTAACCTGTAAATCCATTAAGTTTGAATGGGGACCAAAACAAGAAGAAGCATTTAGAATTCTTAAGCAAAGATTAACCCATACACACATATTAGCGTTACCAGAAGGAACTGAAGATTTTGTAGTATATTGTGACGCTTCCAAACTAGGTTATGGATGTGTATTGATGCAACGTCAAAAGGTTATAGCTTATGCATCTAGACAGCTTAAGAATCATGAAGCGAATTATTCAACCCATGAATTGGAATTAGGAGTTATAATTTTTGCCCTTAAGATTTGGAGACATTATCTTTATGGTAGTAAGTTTACCATATTCACATATCATAAGAGTTTAAGGTATGTCTTTGGACAAAAGGAATTGAATATGAGACAAAGACGCTGGATGGAGATGCTTAGTGATTATGATTGTGATATCCAGTATCATGAAGAAAAAGCTAATATAGTTGTTGATGCTTTAAGTCGAAAGTATCATGAAAAGCCGAAAAGGATACGTTCTTTTAAATTAAATCTACAAGTAGATTTAAATGAGCAGATTAGAAAAGCACAAGAATCAGTAATCAAGGATGATACTGAAAAGTTGAAAGGTACGATTAAAGAATTAGAACGAGGAATAGATGGAATTTGGAGATTCCATAAGAAGAGAATGTGGATACCTAAATTAGGAAACCTACGTCATCGTATATTAGAAGAAGCCCATAAGTCCAAATATACGATGCATCCAGAAAGTGATAAGATGTATCAGGATTTAAGAAAGAATTTCTGGTGGATAGGAATGAAAAAGGATATAGCAGCCTATGTTTCTAAATGTTTAACTTGTTTACAAGTTAAAGCTGAACACCAGAAACCTTCAGGTTTATTGCAACAGTTAGAAATGCCAGTGTAAAATGGGAGTTAATAACAATGGATTTTGTTACTAAATTACCCAAAACAAGAAAAGGTAATGATACAATCTGGGTGATTGTAGATAGACTAACCAAGTCAGCTCATTTCCTACCAATGAAAGAAACTTTCAGTATGGAACAGTTAGCTAAATTATATGTAAATGAAATCGTTTCTTTACATGGAATACCTTTATCAATTGTGTCTGATAGGGACAGCCGCTTTACTTCTCATTTTTGGTCAAGTTTCCAAAAAGCCATGGGAACCAAGTTAAATCTAAGCACGGCTTATCACCCTCAAAAGGAAGGCAAAGCGAAAGAACAATTCAGACGATGGAGGACATGCTTAGAGCTTGTGTAATTGATTTCGGAGGTAATTAGGACGATCACTTACCTTTAACAGAATTTTCTTATAATAATAGTTATCACACAAGTATCAATGCTGCACCATTCGAAGCACTTTATGGACGAAAGTGCCAAACCCCAGTCTGTTGGGCAGAAATTGGGGAAAAGCGACTATCTGGACCTTAGATAGTACAAGAAACAACTGATAAGATTATTCAAATCAAGGAACGACTGAAAGCAGCACGTGATCGACAAAAGAGCTATGCTGATAACCGACGCAAACCGTTGGAATTTCAAGTAGGAGATAAAGTATTATTAAAAGTCTCTCCTTGGAAAGGAGTGGTAAGATTCATCAAACGGGGAAAGCTAAGTCCCAGATATGTTGGACCTTTTGAGATTATTAGAAGAATAGGACCTGTAGCCTATCAGCTACAACTGCTAGAGGAAATGGCAGGAATACATGATGTATTTCATGTATCTAATCTCAAGAAATGCTTAGCTGATGAATTACTAATAGTACCTCTTAAGGATATAGAGGTAAATGAACAACTCAAATTTGTAGAAAAGCCTCTACAAATTAAAGACAGGAAAGTCAAGAATCTCAAGCACAAGAGACTAGTTCTGGCCAAAGTGAAGTGGGACTCCAAAAGAGGACCTGAGTACACATGGGAGCTTGAATCTGAAATGCAAAGGAAATATCCACACTTGTTCCAGTAGATCTCGAGGATGAGCTCTAAAACAAGGTGGGGAGGATGTAACAATCCTTAAGAAACCGACACCCCGAATATTATTTCCGACACCCCAAAATATTTTAAAATATCCCTACATGTCTTTAATTATACCCCGTATGTGAAAACCGAGCCCGAAATATAATATAGCATTAAAAATAATTAAAAATTTGATTTTTTTGGGCTGAGGCGGGCCGCGTAAACCCACCTCAACCCTTACGCGGGCGGTATAAAGGATAAAAGCTGATTTCTTTGATTATTAAGTTGAGGCGGGCCGCGTAACCTATTTTGTTAGTTGACGCGGGCCGCGAGAGATCAGAATGGTGGCGCAGCCCGGTGATGACACGTGTCATTATCGTGGCGGGTCTAGGCGATGATCCGGACAAGCTACGCATTGACCGGAGGTCAACGCGGGCCGCGTAGGCCCTGCCCTTGTGTTACGCGGGCCGCGAGAGAACCAGCTTCGGAAACTATATAAGCAGGCCCGGGATTTCATTTCCGTCGCTCACTTCTTTCTTTCTTAAACGAATTTCTGAGTAGTAGAAGTTATAATCGGGTATTATACCCCCCAAAATAGCGAAGTTCTGCTCCGTTGTAAGTATTATAACCCCTGGATACGTATTAGATACGTTGCCCGATTGATCTTGGGTTCCGTAACGGCTGTCGTGGTTCTGCCCGACGTAGTCGTTGGAATGCCGTCTCGGGGAGGGTATTACTAATGTTAAAATGAGTTATTATACTAATGCGTGTGCATTTGTGTAAATTATAGATTATTCCCAGGAAACCCTTACGAAAAAATCTAAGACAGCAATGTGAGTAATCTCCTTTTTGTAAACAGTTTTTACAAAACCTTAAATATTTTACAATGCAATTTAGCAGTGATTGAGTCTTTGTAATTCTTCAATTACTGCCAGTATTATGGGGTTTTGTATACATTACTTGATAATCTTCACAATTGGACGAAGAGTTAGCCTATTAAATAGACAACCTAGTCGAGGAAGGAGATAGAATAAACCTTAAAAGCATGTTAAGCATAATATTCCTAGATAAACTAAAATAAGTTACGGATGCATAAACACTAGTATATTTTGAATTTCAGTTGTAATTTGTAATATATATATAAGTCGCTATGTTCCCTATTTTTAATCAAATCTGTCTGTACGATTGTACCTAAATGTTTGTACTAAATATTAGTCTGTGATAATTAATACCTGATAGATATTCATATGAACAACGAAGTAAATCAGGAAAACTAGAATAATGAGAATAATGGAAACCTAAACACTAATACCTAGTAGTACAAGAAGTTCTAATGCCTTAGTATAAGCTAATTACATGTGTAGATAAATTGTGATGGATATTGGTATATCATGAGGATGATAACTAGAAACGTGCAAATATGATAAATAAGCAATAACAATTGGCCACTGTTATATCTTGTTTATTTGTATTACTCGATTCTAGAATATGATCTATCATGAGAATACTAATTTCCATGTTTCTTGATACAAGCCATAATGAATGATGAAAATTTGTGATTCTAAATATGGGAAATACAATGATAATTACCTCTCCGGCAAGACTAGGTATGATGTGGTAAACACTCCAGTTTGTCCGGGTAAGATGAGGATACCTCTCCGGTGAAACCGGGTGAGATGGGGTATATGTTAATAAAATCACTCCAGCGATGTCTGCCCTATTTTTGGGAACGTAAAACTATTATACATATTGACCTTATGAATAAGGGATATATGAAATATATGATTATATAGATATGTATATCTATAAGGAAATTCGAAAGCCTTAATAATTAACCCTTAAGAATAAATCATGAACATGTATGAATTTAGATTTATCATAAATCTTTCGGACGAATGGCTTAAGTATTGATGGGAAAGGAAAGTTTTTGCAATAAACGCTAAAATAATGAAACCACATTTTTGTAAGTTTGTTTAAACGCATGCTTCAATATGTATAAGTAATAAGTGGCAGTTTAACCTTGAAAATTCAAACGGTAGAAGTTAGCAAATAATAAACAAACATTAAGAATGGTATGTAAGAAACGAAATGTGGGATCTAGTGTAGCATGTAAGTGAGAGATTTGTGAAGATATATATATATATATATATATATATATAAACGCCTAATAGAATGAATATTTGAATGAAATATGCTAACCGTTAATTTTGTAAATGAAAATGGTAGAATGATTGAAGTGATGAAACTAGTAGAGTTGGTGAAAGGATACTCATGAGCGGAAACTCGTACATGGATGGATGAGGTCAATACAATTATGGTAGTTATGGTATGGACTAGTGAAGGAGCGGGCCGATCCAGGTCGCGGATCATTGGATTATGTAATGACATCAAGGTTAGTGAAATTTCTAGCTTATAATTGATAAGTAAGAATCAGTAGATTGAATAATACCTATTAACGAATGAACGGTAGGATAAGCATGGCATGGTAAATGCTTGACTTTTTAAAGTCAACATAAGAAGGAATTTCAGCTCAGAATTGCTCTCTTTAGGAGGAAATCTCAAAAGCCTTGAGTGAAAATTTCGGTAGGGGTGTTCATAAAATGGTGCAACCGACCGAACCTTTCAAACTAAAACACGTAAGGCCGGTTTAAGATTCATAGGGACCATCCTTGTAAACCAAACCAGTTGATTAAGCTTTATTTAATTTTTTCAAGCTTGGAAATATATATGTAGTTAAGTGTATATATGTGTATTCATGATTCTCATGAATATATTTATCATTTTCAGTTTTTTTAATACAAATTAAAAAACTTGAAAAAATAAAACTCGGTTCAAATTGTCAAACTACTGTAAATGGCAGGTTTGGCCGACCCACCCAACCCAGCCGGTACGGTTTATTCGACCTTCTTTTGATGACGAAAACACCGAGTAAGTATGCCAACTTTTATACCAAATTCATCAATTTTTCACAAGACCGGAATACCTATAAATGAAATTTAATTTTAGAAAAATAATAAATTATTTATACTCAGCCAAAGAAATAAACGATCAAAAAAATTAAAAAAAGTAACAAAAGTATTATAAAATAAAATAATATAAAAAAACATAATTATTACTTTTTACTTTAGAATAAAATAATGTATTAAAATAGTTAATCATTACCAAGTTGACTAATTTTGTACGATTCGTATAGATCTTGAAAATAGAAATAGAGATTATTAAAAAAAAATCAATTGACTTTTTATTGGTATATATGCGACCAGAAAATAATATAAAAAAATTGACATGTGAGTCTATTTAAGACTGTGGGGTATGGTGGGGCGGGGGTTTGGGGCGTGGCCCAACACGTAGCTTGGGTGGGCTTCGCTGGGCTGACCCACATTGAAGACGGTATGGTGGGGCGGGGGTTTGGGGCGTGGCCAGCCCAAACGGCTATTTTATATTTTTTAAAACAAAAAATTTAAAATTTTTAATGATTTTTAAATAAAGAAAATTACATAAAAAAATTCCTAGTGCTTATATTTTTTCTTTATCTCTTTTTTCGTCTCCAACATTAGTTCCAACTCTTCACCTGATAGGTGATCGATGGGCTGCGCTAGAAATTTCATATCATCTCGTCTTTGTTTCAGAGCATCCCTAGCTTCTTTGCTCTTCCGAATTTCTACCGTTTGTTGTTGGAATATGTTGAATGTATCTAACTTGCTTGCAATGTCATCAAACTGATCGCTGTATAGTCCCCTACGCGAGCCCGAACTCCCAACTAAAGGCGATGCCGAACCCAATCTTGATTATAGAGCGCGCCTTTTTGCGGCATCTCTTCCGAATTCAGGCCGGTTTGGAGAATAGAATCGTCGGTGTGAGGGAAGTTAGTATACACACGATTCGAGAGATACGATGCGTAACCCGCCACATCAGGCATAGAGGAGTGTATTAAAAATGGACGAGGCATTGGACGAATGGGTGGTGGGCTAGGATTTTCTTGGAATGCCCACGGGTTGTTCGGGTCAAAAGCACGATTGTGAGGATTCATTTTTCGTATTGTAGAATGAGAATAGAGATGATTATAGAAGAGGTGGAGTGTATTGTAGTTGGATGTGGTAAAAAAAAAAAATAGAAGTGTGAGTTTTATAGTGAGAAATTTTTTTTTTACCACATAGCCGTTGGCCAACGGCTAGCCCAACGGCTAGTTTGGTTTGGCTATTGAGAGCCCGCCATGTCATATTGATAGACCCGCCCCACGCCCGGTCTTAAACTCCCGCCCCTTGGGCCACGCCTAAACCCAAGCCCACCCGGGGTGGTGGCTTGGGCGTTTTCAGCCAACCCACGCCCAACCCCCGCCCCGTACCCCAGTCTAACACAATAGTTGAGAATTTGAAAAGTTGGACCTTAGTTAATTGATCAATGTTTGGTGCAAACCAATATTGTGGTGCTCCACTTCACAACGACTGTTAACGTGTTTGCTTGTATAGGGTTGTGTTCATGAGAGAGAAAGGTGGGCAGGAGAAAGAAAATGGCTGACATTAATTACTCATGTATTAATTACCTAATATTTTTATTTTATATTTTAATTATTAATTACAATCATTAGTTTTTAGCTTTTATATTACTTTTTAAGTGAACATAAAGTATTTTTTATACAATCCAACTTTTATGTAATGAGTTTTCTTAATCTTTGTAATAACACACAGACTTGACAAATGCTTTTGAATAAATTATTCAGTTTTTAAACCAATCAAGTTGAATAAAAAGTGTTATGAAATGTATAAAAATATTAAAAGACAACAATTTATCATACCAGGATCGGTCAACAATTAGGTCCAATTGCTTCTACTACTGCGTTGCACCTTGCGGGTGGTTAGACCATCCTCCAGACAAGAGCGGAGATCAGGGAATAGGAAATCTCTACAGTGTAGTAACATCTTGCACGCGCTTACAATGTGGAAGGATGGGTCTGGGTTTGATGATTTGGTCGCTTCCCTATTGGATAGCGTGGGGGAGACGGAGGCCCCTAGGGGAGAATGCAGGAAAGAGGAAGAAAAAGAAAGGGACCCTAATATTAAGCAATGTCTTCGGAAAGTCAGGGATGGACATTTCACAGCTGCGGTTAAGGTCCTATGCTCTAGTGGAGTTGCCCCTCTAGGTGATTCGACCTTGAAAGCTCTTATTGATAAACACCCAGTGGTGTCGCCCCCGTCATTGCCTTCCAACCCTTTGGCCCAACCCACTCTTGTTGTTGATGGGGATTGTGTGCTCAAATGTATTCGATCATTTCCTAAAGGGACATCATGCGGTAGAGACGGGATGCGGGCCCAACACCTGTTAGATGCTATTGGTGGCGAGGGCTCGGTGACTTCCTCAGGTTTGCTTACGAGCATTACTGAAGTTGTTAACTTATGGCTTGGGGGGTCCTGCCCTATGGTGCTTGCTGAGTTTGTTGCCTCGGCCCCCCTCACCCCCTTATTGAAACCTGATAAAGGAATTCGGCCTATTGCTGTGGGGGGTATTTGGTGAAGGTTGGTTTCCAAGGTGGCGATGAAGAAGGTCGGGAAAGAAATGACCCAATACTTAGGTGACTATCAGTTTGGGGTGGGGATGCCAAATGGGGCAGAGGCGGTACTTCACAGTGCAAACAGGTTTCTCAACTCGTTTCATGCAGATGGTTCCTTAGCCTTGCTTACTGTGGATTTCTCCAATGCTTTTAACACGGTCGACCGCACAGCCTTTCTCCAAGAGGTTCATCAGCGTTGCCCGTCAATCTATCGGTGGGTCCAATTTCTTTACGCTCAGCCTGCTAGGTTGTATGTTGGTAACGAGTGTATTGGGGCTACTACCGGAGTTCAACAAGGAGACCCTTTGGGGCCCCTTCTCTTTGCCCTCGCCTTACACCCCCTTATTCTCCGAGTTCAGAACCGCTGTAAACTCCCGTTTCATGCTTGGTACTTGGATGATGGGACGATTATCGGCAACGCCTCTGAGGTTGCTAAGGCCTTAGACATCATCAACGAGGAGGGGCCATCTCTAGGGCTTTATCTCAATATTAAGAAAACAGAGGTTTATTGGCCGACATGTGACGGCCAGAAAGTTCAGGACGGGCTTTTCCCGAGAGGGATCGGTAGACCAGAGAAGGGGGTTAAGCTCCTTGGTGGAGCTGTTAGTCGGGATCCTAGCTTTATTGGAGAGTTGGCAGGGCGGCGGGCCTCGGGGGCGGTTGACCTTATGAAACTCTTACCCTGCCTGAGGGATCCCCAATGTGAACTCCTTCTGCTAAGGTCGTGCATGGGTGTTGCTAAGTTGCTTTTTGGGCTGCGGACTTGTCAACCCCATTTGATGGAGGATGCGGTATCTCGGTTCGATGATGGCCTTAGAAAGGCTATAGAAGACATAGTAGTGGGTGGCGGCCCCTTCTTTGGTGACCTCCAGTGGCGTCTAGCATCTTTGCCAATGCGTCTAGGTGGTTTGGGCCTCTTCTCAGCCCGAGATGTTGGGGCTTATGCCTTTGTGGAGTCTAGAGCTCAGTCTTGGGAACTACAGGATCATATCCTTCGAAACGGTGGGGTTGTCGGGCTTGACCCAGACTATCAACAAGCGCTCGAACGCTTAAATGTCTCTCTCCCAGACTTGGATATTGGCGGTTTCTCTAACAAGGACACCGCCCCCTCGAAGCCACAAAAAACTTTGGCGAATGCACTTTTTAGCAAAATCGCTCAAAGCCTGGGAGAAGCTTTTGATTTGTCACCCCGCCAGAAGGCGGTGTTTGAGTGTCTGAAGGGTCCCCATGCTCAGGAATTTTTGACCGTTGTCCCGATTGAGGGGTTAGGACAATGCATGTCGGCAGTAGAATACAGAACCATTCTCAAATACCGGCTAATGATCCCTATGTACCCAGAAGATGAAACCTGCCCGATATGTCGTAAAGCTTGTATGGATAAATATGGGGAGCACGCAGTTCACTGTAAAGAGCTCCCTGGGTTTAAATATCGGCATGACTGGGTGCGAGATGTTTTGGGGGACATCTTAAGAAGAGCTGGGATTTCTGCTAAGAAAGAGGCCCCTGTGAATTTCCTCACGGACCCTATGGAAGGGAGATCTACTCTTCGACCAGCGGATCTGCTCGTCTTTGGCTGGGCTGGGGGGAAACATGCTTGTGTAGACCTCACGGGGGTTTCCCCTTTGGTTGGTTTAAGGGAAAACGGGTTTGTAGCTGGACTAGCTGCAAGAAAGGCAGAATCAAAGAAAGTGGATAAGCACGCTAAAGCTTGCGCAGAGAACCAACATGTCTTTATCCCTTTTGCCTTTGATACTTTTGGCTCCCTAGCGCCAGAAGCCATCAACTTCTTGACGAGGGTTCAACGGGTTATCCACAGCAATTGTTCGACCCCAAGGGGGCAGGGGTTTGTGTTCGGGAGGTTGGGGTTTGCAATTCAGAAAGGGTTGGCGGCGCAGCTTGTTGCCCGTCTACCTTCTGTTTTGATGTAACTTGACAAGTTTTCTGGTTATATCAATCGTATGTTTATAAAAAAAAAAAAAAAAAAAGGATGGTTAATATATAAAGCTATTGTGCTTCGTATCGGCAAAAACAATTCTAAATGACATTTATAAGGCTATGGTGCTTTGAAAAAAAATAAGATAAATGTCTTTATTAATTATAAAACATATATGAAGCAACATTAGTATGTCTGCGGCTGGATGGGAGACAATGCATTGGTGACGTCTAGAATTATATACCCAACTTTATCGTCGTGAAAGTGCACTACGCCAAATGTGACCTATGGCCACACTTTTTTGAAAACCTCCATGCCACACTTTCAAATAAATGTGTGGCTAAAGGTTATTAATGACATTTCAAAACCTTCTAGCCTACTTTTAGCCACACATTTTAGTTATTCATGTGACTATTGTATTACAATTCAAAACTTTTAGCCACACTATAAGAAAATAATGTGACATTTACAAGCCACAACTCGAAAAGTGTGGCCAAATGTGATCTATGGCCACATATATTTGTTTCATGTGACCAAAAACACATGTATTTAACACGTTTAGCCACACTTTAAGATAAAAAATGTGGCATATATTAGCCACACTAGCAAAGTGTGGCCAAATGTGATCAAAGATCACAGTATTTATATTCATGTGACAAATAACACATGTATTTGAAACCTTTACCCTCACTTTAATAAAAAACTTTGACACCTATTAGCCGCACTAGAAAAGTGTGGCCAAATGTAATCTACGACCATAGTATTTGTTTTATGTGACCAAAACACATGTATTCGAAATCTTTAGCTACACGTTAAGAAAAAAAATGTCACACAAGAAAAATGTGGCCAAATATGTTCCACGGCCACGGTATATGTTTGGTAATGTGGCTAAAAGCTATTACATCTGGCCACGTATATTATATTGTGTGACAAAATGTTAAACAATAGAGACACATAAAATAAAATAAAAAATCTTATGGCTTTATAGAAAAAGTCGTCACACCATCGTCAGTTTGTTTATTTTGTGTGACGAAATGATATCAAATTTCATTGAAAAATGTGTAACCAAAGATTAAAATTACTTTTCTTTTTTGAAATCTTTAAAATTCTCTCCAATATATTTTATCATAAAATTTAAACTTCCTCTCAAATTATTTCACCTAAAAATTTCCCTCCAAAATATTTCATTTCAAAAGTTCCCCCCAAAATACATCATTTTAAAACTTCCCCCTCAAATAATATTATGATTTAAAAAATTACATTATTTAATAAAAAATTCTTACTACATAATTAAAATTCAAAGTAATATTAAATATTATATTTTCTAAATTATATTTGTTATAACTCGTTTTCTTATAAATAATATACTAGTGTATACATATTAGCTACATTTATATACATTTTCTATTTTATAAACAATTTTTTTTTAAAATCATATATTTTTAAAGTATATAAAGTTATAAATTTCATTTTATTGATTGAGTAATTTCCTTCCAAACTTATATTTTTCGTTTAGTAAAGCATATTAGGTCTTAATATATCAAAATAGACAATTCGTAGATCACATATGTCTTAATATACCATATTGGGTCTTTGTCGATCACAATGAACAATAATAGATCATAGATGTGTTAGTGGGGCCCCATATTGAAACTAAATAAATCACCATGGACAATAGTAGATCCTACATGTATTAATGGATCATATTGGGCCTTAATGGATCATAATTGACAATAGTCTATTATATATGTCTTAATGCACCATATTGGGCATTAATAGATCATAATGGACAATAATAGATCGTATATGTCTTAACGGACCGTATTGGGCCTTAGTGGATCATAATGAATAATAGTAGATCGTGCAAGTTTTAATGGGCCATATTGGGTCTTAATGGATCACAATGAAAAACAAATTGATCATACATGTCTTAATAGGCCATATTGAGCCTAAATGGATCACGATTAGCCACACTTTTATCACTTTGTTTTTTGTTTGTGTGACGGAATCATGGCAAATGTCATGGGAAAAACAAATACATGTGACCAAATGTTAGACAATAGCCACACCATCATTACTTTGTTTCTATTGTGTGACGTTCTGATAACAAATGTCATAGGAAAAACAAATATATGTGACCAAAAGTTAGACAATTGTCACACTTAAAATTCCAAAAATGTTTTCTATATCTAGTAAAAGCTTTTAGCTACACTTATAATAAATTCATGTGACTGTGTAATAGAATCGGCCACACTTACAGTAAATTCATGTGACAGTTGCCACCTTTTAGCCATACTTAATAGACAAAATGTTTGATTACAACCTTTTTTGTCACACTTTTTTTTAATTGATGTGGCTAGAACATACTTTTTAGTAAATACATGTGACTATATAATAGAAACAGTCACACTTAAATTAAATTCGTGTGATTGTTGCAACCCTTTAGCCACACTTAATGAAGGAAATGCTAGATTTTAACAAAAAATGTTGGTACCCTTTAGCCACACTTTTAAGTTCTAAGGCCACTAAAAAGTAGGTGTGGCTGTATGATACCTACGATGACTCGAGCTTTGGTCACATCTGACATGAAAAAAATATGTGTGGCGAAAGACGTATGGTCACACTTTTTTTGTGTGGCTGTATCCTTATTTTGGCATAGTGGTGGTTTTGTCGATCTAGGTGATTAATTGTTTTAATGTTTGTACGTTTACTTTTTTATTAGAGACTCGTTATTTATTTATTTATAACGAACCTTTCGCTTTCGTATTTATAATAAAGTGTCTTGATTATTTATTTATTAATATGGATATTAATACTAAAACTAATAATAGTATAACAAAATATAAAATAGTAACAAAAGTATTATAAAACAAAATAATATAAAAAAAACATAATTATTACTTTTGACTTTAGAATAAAATAATGTATTAAAAGACTTAATCTTGATTATTTATTTATTAATATTGATTTAATACTAATACTAATAATAGTATAACGAAATATAAAAAAAAGTAACAAAAGTATTATAAAATAAAATAATATAAAAAAATATAATTATTATTTTTGACTTTAGAATAAAATAATGAATTAAAGTACTTCATCATTACCAAATTTGACTAATTTGGTATATTAATCCATATCGGGTGTATTTAGGCCATGTGTAGTCATAACGCCCCTTTGTGGGCGTTATGCGACACGTGGCGCGCCACGTCAGCGTGGGGCGTTATGGGGCCTTATGCATTTTAAGCCCGTAGTCATAAAGCCCCTGTCTAATCATTACTCAATTATTAATTTCTAATTTTTTATAATTATTTTCTAACTTTATAAAATTAAAATTCATTTCATTAAATTAAAAAACATTACACTAAAATAAAAATAAAAACATTACACTTAAAAAAAAAAAAAAAAAAAAACGGTTCCACTAAAAAAAAAGTTTGACTAAAAAAATAAAAAAACAACACTTCAAAGATTATATTTTTTTTCGATCCTTTCCTTTTGGGCCAACGCCATCTTCAAAGCTTTTCCGGTAAGGTGGTCGTGCGGTTTCGAGTAGAACTCAAAGTCCCGTTCCCATTGTCTATCCCGCATAATCTCCGTAACTTCGTGGTTCTCCTCCAAACGTTTATTACCGAGTTCGTGTAACTCATGAAGTCGCATGTTTATCTCCGAAACATCGATGAAAGCGCAGGTTAACGCATACTCCTCTTCGGGCTCCCACGTTATCACAGTTTTTTTCGCTCGGGTAGTGGTTTCCACTTTCTTTTTATGTGGCCGTTTTGCTTTTTCTTTTCCTTTTTGCGTCTCCGGTTGCGTATCCTGTACCTCGGGTTGCGTCTCCGGAACAACATCGGGTTCGTGTAGTGGGGAGGCGAAAGCATTAGCCGACCCAAACGCTTGAGACGACCCCATCCCATCCGTGTTTTGATTCGGGTTCCACCCGTAGAGATTAGGGTCCCATGATAGCGGTTGGTTCAAAAGGTTCATGAACCCGGGACTTTGTTGATTGTAATCGAGAAAACCGGAGCCGAAAGGGTTGGGTCTAGTGGGAACCGGCAACACGGGGCGAGTAGGATTACCACTTTGGTTTGGGTCCGCACTTGATCGGGGAGGAATGAAGCCACGGTTGTATGGATGCATTGTATAAAATATCAAGATTTGTAAAAAAAATGGAAGAGATGAGAGTTTTTGAGTGTTTGTGGTAAAAAAAATAGGAGAGGAGGTAATGATTTAAAGGAAAGTTTGAAAAATAAATTGATTTTTTTTTTTATTAAAATGACCGTTTACAAACGGTCAAAAAAATCAATTCACCCATTCAAAACGCCGCGATAATTATCGCGCCTTCAAAAATTTTTTGGGCATAGCACCCTTTGTTTTGGTGTTCTCGGCGCCATCTCGGCGCTATGTGGGGTTATACCGCCCCAGTACGCAAGGTCTTATCACACCCCTTTCAAATTTCTTGTTTGTGGGAATCAGCCATGCATGCTGAGCAGAAAAAATAAAGCATGATAGCTTTAGTGATGAACACTAGAAATTTTTTTCATGGGGCCGAAAACTTTTAAGGCTCGTTATTATAAATATTTAATGAAAATATTAACCATCAAGTAAAATTAATTAAAACAAACTATCAAAGCGAGTGGTGGAATAACATACATACCAAGTTCGCCGGAGTTTGGGGTCTGATCAGCGATAATCAGTCTCAGGGGGCTGGGGGAATGGGGATCCGTATTATGCATTTGTTGCTTGCACCTTGTTTCTCAATAAGGTTTAAAAACACGGGCTACAGCCTTAACATTTGAACATTGGGCCTAAGAGTTAAATCTTAAGAGTTCAAAAAATGAACATGATATGTTAGAGATCAAACTAACAGCAAATTCATGAATAGCACCTGGATTAATGGACATACAAAACCCTATAAACATCACATTAAGACCACCCGTAGTGGCACCTAATTTGGGCGTTTTTCCCCATCCACGCCCTTTCACCACCCCCGGGGCGTTTTTTTTTTTTGCATTTTTTGTTGGGCGTTTTGATTAAAATGCCGGATTGTTCAAAAGTTTCAAAGTTTGACCAATAACAAATTTCCAACTCATTTATTGTTTTATTTTTCTAAACAAGATAATAATTGGGTAGGGTAATCATTGTTGGGGCATTACACCACTACACCCCTTTTAAACAAATGCCCCTTTGCTGACTAGGTGGCCACATGTCCTTTCATGCCCAAAGGTGGGGCATTTGTTTCACTCACCACTACACATGGTCTAAAAAGCTCCCCAGCTTTTCAATCTTTTGATTGTGGTATCATATGGTGGTGATTGTTAAAGTCATATTTTTCATACAATTCTTTTGAATGAATGTTGGAAAAGACACTTCACTAGAGATGACTTTCTAACACCATTTGAAACACATATTTGTTTTTTAATTGAAAAATGTGCAGATTTATATTCTGCATAAGTAACCCTTGATTTGGGGCAGATTTTCCAAGTCGTCTACAAGTTTTTCTTTTATAATATTTTCACTTTTTTTCTGATTGCCATGCTCATGTTTTGTGGGAATCAGCCAATTTGAGCATAAGAAAGTAATAAGACATGATTAATTTAATAGCTTCACACTGGTTTTTTTATTTCTTTATCATTCCTGCTTTCTCATCAAGAGCTGATACTATAACTGCAAATCAATCTCTTTCTGGGACCAGACATGTGTCTCTCTTGATGGAAATTTTGAAATGGGCTTCTTTACACCAGGTAACTCTTCCAACTGTTACATAGTAATTTGGTACAAAAAGGTCAAAACTACACCTCAAACGGTAGTCTGGGTAGCAAATAGAGATACACCCATCTATGATACATCCTCTTCTGAATTGAAAATCATAGATGGTAACTTGGTGCTTGTAGATGAGTCAAACAACCAAATTTGGTCAACAAAATGAGCTCTACGTACTGCTACACCTGCATCAGTAGTTCTTCTTGATGATGGTAATTTAGTTAATTAGTTTTAAGATATGGTTTAAATTCAAGCCCACCAATTTGGCAAAGTTTTGATCATCCAACATGTTAGAGAGTTGAGTTAGTTACATGAGGTGGTTATGTTAGTTCTGGTAGTTAGTTATAGTTGCCTTTGTGTCTATCTCTTGGGTCCTATATATAGGATGCCATACTCTGTACACATATACGTTTTACTCATAGTGAGATTACACTTCACATTTACTCATTTCATGGTATCAGAGCAGCATCATCCAATACCTAATGTTGCTAATCTGGCTAATCTGATTTCAATTAAACTTGACGGTGGAAACTACTTGGCTTGGAAGCATCAGATCTTGACGATTTTGAAGACTATGGGCTTATTATCTTTCTTAAATCATAACATACCTCCACCAGCAATAAATTCTGCTGAACGAGTTGCTTGGGAACGAACTGACGGATTTGTATAAGCTTGTTTGAATGCAACACTATCTCCATCTCTTGCACCTGTTGCTATAGGTATGTCTACTGCTTCTGACCTCTCGACTACACTTGAAACAATTTCATCTATTAAAACAAAAACAAGATGTCTGTCAATGATTATTGTGACCTAGCCAAGAAATTGGCCGATTCACTCAGGGCTGCCTGGGATCCTATAACGGATGCTTCATTAGTTCTTCAAGTGCTACAAGGTCTGAATCCTCGATTTGATACTTTTGTGTTAAATATTGAAAACGGTACTGACACATACTTTATTGCCTGGTAGTAAGTTGGGATACAACAAGAGTACGAACCGTATTCGTATTCTTACTTCACGGAGAAGTATAGAAGATCCTGGGAGGGGCTCTTTTCTTTAGAGCATGACCAAAATAACAAGCAGTCTCGGACATTTGCCCTCAATCACACTATTCAGCACACGACTACACCAAGCCTATTCAAACAGCACATGACACACAAAAATGTGGGTCTGTTTGGTATAGGAAAATGGGGGATGCAATGGACCAGACAAGGTAATGAAATGGACAAAGGAATGAAATGGATCATTACCATTCCATGAACTTGTTTGGTTAACATGTGATAATGGAATGAATCATTACTTTTTGTTGTTTGGTAGGCATGAAAAAAAAGGAATAAAATCATTACCATTCCAATAATTAAGGTTCATGACTTAACTCGGTGCCATGCATCCACAACTCCATACCTGTGGTTCCATGCCTCCACTCAGACCCGGTTACCCGTTCTACGAGTTACCTCCAAAACTAAGATAGGTTTCATCCCCAATCTCCAACTGGGCGTTGGGTTCAACGCCCTGGACACTCGATCATCTGGCACTTCTACTCCATATCCGTCTTCTATCCGAAAAACATAGGCAAAAAAGTGGTCGGTTCGAGGGCTAGGGGCATAATACATAAATGGTCTACAGAAGAAGTAGCTCTTACACGAGCTTACCTTCATGCGTTAACTTGCACCATAGTCGGAAAAAAACAAAAGAGTAACGACTACGGGAGCGCATCCACAACTAATTTTTTTTTATGAAATAAATAATACGCATAATCGAATGAAGGAAAACTTGAAGTTTCATTAGCATTATATGGCCACTCCCACAAATAATTATCGTAGAATTTACAACCAACACAAAAATAGCCACACCTAAGCATCAACCTGGCCAAAGTAGAGTATGAAGTCCAATACAGAGTTGGTTTCAACTACGAGCATGTTTTTTCACATCGTGAAAAATGAACCCCGAACGAGTTTGAAGAGTTGTGGATGCGGTTGACATGGATGAAAATGAAATCTCATCCGTGATTCAGAATTTCAATGTCAAATTCGGGGATGATAATGATACCCCGAATGAGTTTGAAGAGTTGCCTCGTCCAATGGGGCAAAAGAAGGCTAAGGAGGTTCGGGCGAAGCCGCGGAGGGCTCGTGAAGAAGACAATGCGGTCAAGCATTGGATGCAACAATACATCAAAAAAAGAGGAATTGATGGATGGGCTCAAAGGTCAACTCGATCAATTTATTATGAATCAAGACTACACAATCCTCTTCATGGACCGCTCGAACATGGACATGATTCAAGGTCAAATTCACGAAAGGGTTTGTAAGGAAATGTAGGAAAAACTTGGACTTCAATTTGATGTATTTTTTTAGGTTTAAGTTTGGTTTATTTTTATCTGTTGTATGTTTTTATTTTTAGGTTTTAAGTGTGTTTTTTTTAATTGTTGTAAGTGTGTTTATTTCTATTTAATGGATTATCTCGTTATTAATCTTATTTTTCCGTATTTTTTTAAATATTTCAATAAAAAATAAATAATACTATTACTTAATAAACAGATTATATAAATTAGATGTAGTTTAAATAAAACGAAAAATAGGTGATTAGATGGATAATGAGGTGGAGGTTTGGAATGGTTTAGTATTGGAGGAAAAAGTGTGTTCGGAATGGTTGTGGTTTGAAATGATGTGGTACGTTTGAATTTTGGACCAAGTGCAGCCTTGTGGATGCTCAAAGGAAATCTGATCTCATGAACAGGGCATCTTTTGAATGTGGAATCTAATGGTGATGATTGTTAGTGTTCTCTTTTTTTCAAATCTTTTAATAGTATAGTGACGAAGAAATTTCAAAAGCTGGAGAGAAGGAGCAGGTGGAAGAAAATGATAAGCAGGTGAAAAATTCGGCTCAAGAATACCAAAAGGTCTTTTTAGAACAAGTATTTGTTTTTTTTTTTTTTTGTTGAAAATTCGTAGCTTAAATTATGCTAGTGTTTAGATTATTATTCTCCATACGTAATTTTGCACTAGCCATTGACTATGGGCAGATTTTCCAAGTCGTCTGCTGAATGTTGACCACAAGTTTTTTTTTATTTTTTTTTTCTGATAACCATGATCATATTTGTTTGAAATTTGAATCAGCCAAAGTTGATAAGATAAACTAATAAAGAATGATTAATTTAATAGCTTTTCAGTTGTTTTTCTCTGTCTTTTTTAATCCTGTTATCTCATCTGCTGGCGATACTTTGGCTGTAAATCAATCTCTGTCGGGAAACCAGACACTTGTCTCTCTGAATGGAAATTTTGAAATGGGTTTCTTTAGACCAGGTAAGTCTCCCAACTATTACATCGGAATTTGGTACAATAAGACCAGATTTACTAGTGAAACAGTAGTATGGGTAGCAAATAGAGATACACCCATCTCCGATGCATTCTTTTCGGAATTGAAAATCATAGATGGTAATTTGGTGCTTTTTAATGAGTCAAACTCCCAAATTTGGTCAACAAACATGAGCTATACAGTCACCCCTACATTAGTAGTCGTTCTTCTTGATGATGGAAATTTAGTTTTAAGATATGGATCAAATATTTCAAGCCCTCCAATTTGGCAAAGTTTTGATCACCCAACGCATACTTTCTTGCCTGGTGGTAAGTTAGGATACAACAAGCGCACAAACACAAACCAGGTACTTACTTCATGGAGAAATAGGGAGGATCCAGGTATGGGACTCTTTTCTTTAGAGCTTGAGCACAATGGCAAGCAGTATCTAATCAAGTGGAATAGATCAGTAGTGTATTGGACTAGTGGAAGTTGGAATGATCGAGATAAACTCTTTAGCTTAGTACCTGAAATGAGATTGAATTATATCTATAATTTCAGCTATGTGGATAATGAAAACGAGAGTTATTTCACTTATTCCTTATACAACCCTTCCATTATTTCAAGATTTATAATAGGCGTCTCCGGGCAGATTCAACAGCTGTCATGGTTGGATGCTACCCAACAGTGGAATTTGTTTTGGTCTCAACCACGATTATTTTGTGAAGTTTATGGTGCGTGTGGGGCATATGGCATTTGCAATCAACAGGGGTTGCCATTTTGTAATTGTTTGACTGATTACACGCCTAGATCACAGAGTGATTGGGATCAGAGCGATTTTACTGGTGGGTGTGTGAGAAAAACTGAATTTAACTGTACGGTGAAGAACCCCATGTTCATCTTAACTTATGTGAAAACAGAACCTGTTTCTACATTTCTTGAAAATGGAGCCCTGCAAATGCAATTAGATGAATCAGAATGCAGAAGTTCCTGCTTGAGTTACTGCTCTTGTTTTGCATATACTTTTATATCTGATACATGTCTGCATTGGAATAGCGTAAACTTGAATAACGTATCACTTTTGCTGTCACAAAATCCATATCTAGACAAGTTCTACATCAAAGTTTCTTCATCTGTTCATCGTAAAACCAATACCAAAGTGCTAGTAGCAGGTGATCTTATGTTGGTGGTGATTGCAATTTCCATATTTCTTATATTCAACCACTAATAAGAATTTTTTGGTTCTGCTTCACAGGGATCATTTCTGGGAGCTTAGGTCTTGTGTTTCTTTGCAGCATTGGTGTTATATTCTATAAAAAGATGATAGGTCGAGGTAAATGCCACAATTTGATTGCATAATTGAATCTCAGTGAACATTTGCTATTGATATTATATTATGCGCAATGTAGACCGAGGGGTCCTGAGTGAAGAAGATAGAAAAGGTCTTGATGTACCTTTCTTTGAATTTAAAAGAATATTATCTGCCACTGAGAATTTTTCACTTGCAAATAAACTTGGACAGGGGGGATTCGGCCCTGTTTACAAGGTAAAAACAACTATTGCTTATATTTCTTATTAGAAAACAGGCATGTACCCAAAACTATGCTACCTGACTCACCAATTTCCCCACCCCCCATGTAGTGCTTTACTGATTGCATATGTTTTGAGTAGGGAACTTTCCCTGGAGGAACTGAAATGGCTGTGAAGAGGTTGTCAAGTCAATCTGGACAAGGCTTGAAGGAATTCAAAAATGAGGTACTATTAATTGCTAAACTTCAACATCGTAATCTTGTAAGGCTCTTGGGATACAGCATGAAGGAACGTGAAATGATACTACTCTATGAATACATGCCAAATAAAAGCTTGGACCATTTCATATTTGGTTAGCATCTCAATCTTTATTTCCAACTACTTTTATGATAATAATCTGAAATCTGAAATTATGCTTTTTGGTGGTAGATAGGACACTTTGTATGCGTCTTGACTGGGCGTTACGCTTTGATATTATTATGGGAATTGCCAAAGGACTTCTCTATCTTCACCAAGATTCTCGGTTGAGGGTTATTCACAGAGATTTGAAAGCAAGCAATGTGTTATTAGATGAGGAAATGAATCCCAAGATATCAGACTTCGGTTTGGCAAAGATAGTTAAAGGCAGAGATACAGAAGCTAGCACCACCAGAGTTATTGGCACCTAGTAACTACATTTCACACCTATATATCTTGTTCATATCTGGTTCTAGTTTCTTACATTTTAAATTTGATTAATACAGTGGCTATATGGCCCCAGAATACGCACTAAATGGGTTCTTCTCAGTAAAATCAGATGTTTATAGCTTTGGGGTAATCGTACTTGAAATTATCAGTGGGAAAAGAAACACAGGTTATTATCAGAATCAACAAGCCTTCAGCCTTGTATCATATGTGAGTTCTTAAAGATTTCCGAAACCCTGATCTTTTTCATAGCTATTTGTTTAATCTTGATGTGTTTTAGGCTTCGGGCTTGTGGAGAGAGAAAAAGCCATTAGATTTACTAGATTCAGCACTAGCTGAATCATGCAATTCAATTGAAGTGTTGAGATGTATGATCATTGGGTTGTTGTGCATACAAGAAGACCCTGAAGATCGGCCTACCATGACAAACTAGTAGTATACCCGTCCGGTGGACGGGTTTTTTAGTGTTGTAATGACAAAAGAATAATAGGAATGAAAACAGTCCAAGATGGAACCACCCCTGAACGAAGACCAAACAACATATAATCACCACAAAAATCACTGCCTTGGTTAAAATTCCCTTTCAATATATTCATTCTTTAATCATTTACTATTGTTTGATTACACAATTTCTTATTTGTTTTGACCCATCATCATAGTTGACTTGACATAACAAAAATTAGCCATACTTGCTATAAAAAGAATATTGACACATCCATGACATTTATATAAAATGAGACCGGAATATTTAACTTTTTGATAAAACACAATTACACATCAATAGATGTTGATAATGTAATCATACACTTGGAATAAAATGGATGTCAATTGTGTTAGATTCATCCATGAATGAAACTTTCCTAAGCAGCACAACCTCCACGAACAATGTCCCTGCAATCAACATATTAGATTATTATCATCAAATGAACCTCAGGTGGTGTTTAAGATCGCTTATTAAGACCGTTTATTACTTATTACTAATTGGAATACACGATTTATATATGAGCCTATCTATAAGAAACCGGAGACATGCAGAAAAAAAGAGTTTACCGGAATTCATGCCAGAAACCTAGCCGACTTCGACCGGCACAGTTTCAAGTCTTTGAGATTGAAATTGTTCAAGATCACCTTCAAGTCTCCCATTATGTCTCTAGACCATAAGATGAGAATCACCGGTATACTCGTCGGAACCCTAGAACCCCCTACCATGAGTGTCGTCTTCATCATTTCCTGCGACAAAACCACCACACCATCACCGTCGGTCTCACCCGAAGGCCAAGAGGGTGGCTGGCCGGTTCCTCTATCACCTGCCTTTCTCTCTCTCTCTCCATCTCATACACACTTTTTCTTTCAAATCATTATAAAGAAAATAGGCAGCGGTGGAAGTTGAGGAGGCAGCCAAAATCACGTAAATACCCCTGCACTGTTCATTCAATCATCTAATAACAATTTAGTAATTAACATATAGTAATAATAATGAAACAATATTGACTTGGAAGCAAATTACTTAAGTGCCTCAACTAAATTGAGAAAATCCTAAAATAAATTTTATATTAATACCACTAGAAGAAGATCTGGATACACTGCTTGAGCTACTTGACTTATGGAGCAACCTGCTCTTCCACTTGTTTCTCCATCTGAAATGGAAAATTTGCCAACGCGGTTCTGTCATCTACATACATGGTATACAGCACCATAAGAGGTCAATTTTAAAAATCAAATTATAAACTTGATTTCTCACCCAATTCAACTTCTTTAGGAGAATCAACCATGGCTAGTGCTAGGTTTTGAAATTGGACGTAATTGAACACATAATTCAACATACTTTGTTACCCAAACAAAACTAAATAGTAGGGAATAAAGGGTCATACACTAACGATGTCTTGGGCATTTGAACTTATATCAATACAACCAGTTCAGTTAACATTAATTAATCAAGACATCAAGTAGTTGGAAAGATGGAGATGCAACTACCTCTGCTGCTCTTGACCCTCATCAACTTCTACTAATGTGCACTCCACACCTGACGAATATTAGATTCATTTGGTTTCTATTAAATTCTAACCACAACAAATAACACTAAAATAAGTAATTTACAATATATGTCTCCTTACCCTATCTATCTCATCAAGATTAGCATTTCTGTCCTCTTTGGTATACATTGCAAGCCAAACCAAATTGCTGCAAAAGTTGTTCAACAAAAGTTTGATTAATAAAAACAGAAACTTAAACTTCAAAAACAAATCCTGTATTTAATATAATTACTAAAAATACAAGTGAAATTGACTTCTCATTTAACATCTATAACAACAATTGGAAGAATATATGTTAGAAAAAAAAAAAAGAGGTTTAAATTCGTAAAACAAATAACCTTTGACAAATAACTTCATCTTTAAGCGTAAGAAATTAGAATTCTTTGATGGACTAATGTAGTATACATTATATAAAACACCTCAATATCATCACACCTCCTCTCTGCTACTACACCCTAAATCTTATAAAAAAGTCAACCTTTGGGAGTGATTTTGGGTTGTGATTTCTTACTTGATTGACAAAGAATGGCTTCAATGAGTATGCTTCCTTATACATTCGCCTTCTTCTCCCTTGATTTCGTTCCTTGACTTTTGAGAGAAATAAGTGAGAAGGATAGACGATTCAGGATTTGAAAAGGGGATTTTTTTTTTTAATGCAAGGTGATCCAACATAGAAAACAAATTGAAACTCTGCAACATCAGAAATGAAAATTGGGTCAAATAAAATCAAAACAAAACAAAATTATAAATGAGTAGAACAAAGTACTTGTATCGCCATACAAGATTTGAGGAGTAACGATGCAGCAACATAGCAGAACACAGGTGATGTGGGGGGTTTGATATGGGGAGGAGGTTCTTCATGGACAATTAAAGGGAGGGACGTGGGTTGGATAATAATAACCGTAAGAGGTGGGATGCTATTTTTTAGCTTGATATTGGGAACCGTCCCAGGTTTTTAGCAATTTGGGAAAGAGAACTTGAACCGTCAATAACCGCCAGTTACGGTTATTTTTCTTAGTTTACACGGCTAGGATTTAATAATGAAGAGATCTGACGGTCGTGATTAATTTTGATAGCGGTTGAGTTTTACGCTGTCTATAATATATATAATGTGCTGCTTATGATGGGGATGGATATTGAGAGCCTCCCAGATCCTAAAGAACCGGCTTTTGTTTCTAAAGCGCACTTTCATAGTTCACCGTCATATGTGAGTGAATCAGAGATCAATCAGTTGACTGTTACCCAACAAGAAGGACGATAAAAAAAGGTAGCTAGGTCGATCATCTTCCATCCACCATATCATTTATGTCACACCTTGTTCCGAAAGGTGCTAGATCAGTCATGTTACCAACACCCTTTCATTATCAGTAAATGTTTGTAATAATAGTTGACTTGCTAAGTACTGTAAAAGGAAGGAAAGAAAGAATAACTATTTTGATTGTCAGTGGAAAGTTGACCAAAGTAATAAGAAAGAAGTTTGAGGGGCTTATTGTGATAAGTTTACTTGTATATTTAATCAAATTTAACTTCTATTTTAAAAGGTAAATCGTCTTAAATTTTATTTTTTCTATAACTTTCTATATTTTAAGTGACAATTTTCATATCACTCATTAGGAATGTTCTGATTCTATCAAGGTTTGTCATCACAATTTTTTTTTTCCACCATCGTGTGTATTTCGATATCAAGCAAACAAACGCACACAAACACACACCAATCATTTTGCCAAGTTGAGCTTCATGATATTGGTTTTCTTTGGATTTTAATCATCTAATTGTGACTCTGAAACAACTTGAAAGAATGAAGCTAATGTTGGTGATAATTTTTGTGATCAATGTTGGTTTAATTTAATGTATATTCTTTGTTCTAGAATGGAGTTTAGAAAGAAAGCTAGTGGGAGAACAGAAGTGGCAACAACAACAACAACCGTACCAAGTAAATCCCACAACACAACAAAAGCTATTTGTAGGGTCTAGGGAGGGTGGGATGTAGGCAAACCTTACCTCTATCCTTGTAGATAGAGAGGCTGCTTCCAAAGAGACCCCAGCTCCAAAACAAACGACATGCAAACACATAGAACTATAAAGGTAGAAGTAGAAAGTTACCAAATACAAACTAACGAAAGAAAAATTAAGAAAAGAAGTGGTAAGGAACACAGTAAACTTGAAACAAATATACCATACAGAAACCACATATACCCACGTACCCAAGTAAGACCTCCAAAAGTGTCTAAGAAAGTTCACCCTTGAGACCCAAGTAAGATACTACTATACCCTCTCTAACCTTAATCTTACGCCTCCACGAACTTCTATCATGAACCATGTCCTTAGAGAGGTGCAACTCTAGTAAATCATGTCTAATCCGCTCATCCCAAGTCAACTTGGGCCTGCCTCTCCTCCTTCCCTCCACAGTGAGTGTTTCTACTGTTCTAACTGGCGCCGTTGACCGCCTCCTCTTCACATGCCCAAACCATCTCAATCTCCCCTCTTTTATCCTATCTGAAATCCTAGCCACTCCTAACCTTTCCCTAATTACCTCATTTCTTATTCGATCCAACCTCGTGTACCCACACATCTACCTTAACATCCTCATCTCCGCTACCTCCATCTTGCGCGTTTGTGTCTTTTTGGTCGCCCAACAATCTGTCCCATATAACATAGCAGATCTCACTGCAACCCTGTAGAACTTTCCCTTTAACTTTGTTGGGAACCTCTTGTTGCATAAAACCCCAGTTGCAGCTCTCCACTTACACCAGCCAACCTGTATGCGGTGCGCTACGTCACTATCTATCTCCCCATCCTTTTGAACAAAAGATCCCAAATACTTGAACTTATTTACCTGCGGAACCACTTGGCCCTCAATGGTGATCTGAGTGTCATCATTGTCGCATACATTACCGAAATTACAATAAAGATACTCGGTATTAGAGCGACTAATCCTTAAACCCTTAGTCTCTAAAACTGCTCGCCACTCCTCTAACCTTGCATTCAGACGCTGTTTAGTCTCTGCAACTAGCACAATATCATCTGCAAAAAGCATGCACCATAGAACCGTCTCCTGAATTGACTTTGACAACTCATCTAAGACAACCGCAAAAAGAAACGTACTCAACACCGACTCTTGGTGGAGGCCGACCTCTACAGGAAAGGAATATGTATCTCCTACAGGCGCACGTACACTAGTTTTAGTCCTATCGTACATATGTATACTTATATATTATAAGACACAGAAGTGGCAGGTATGTATATTTATATATTATGTTAAGAGATTGAGCAAGGATTATTAATTTATTGCAATTAATAATATTGTATAATGGGGACTCTAAACACTCATGAAAATGACAACTAAACGGTTGAAGTTTATATAATTAGTTTATTTTTATGATTTTTTTAAAGGAATGATGACTATGAAACTTTGAAAGCAGATGAGGAAGAAATGTTCAAAGATGGATATTTCAACCAATGCCTAGTACTCCAATATATAGTGAAAGGATTATGATCATATTATCATAATCCTCTCGCGTGTGCACTTTGAACATGAGGACGACGACTTGCTGATGCCATTTAATTCATCAAGGATACAAAGTAATTGCAATTGATTAATACTATGAACCAATGCTGGTGTGTAAAGGAATCTTAAATGTTTTAATTATTATATCCATAAGCCATATACTATGAACCAATGCTGGTGTCCAAGTCACCTTTTAAGTTTATCTCATTGCCATGATTATAATTTGTGGGAACTAGGTTTACGACCCGCCGCAATGCGGCGGGGATTCTTTATTTATAACTAAGTCGATCTACGACTCACACGTTATGTTAAACCTGTCAAACGGGGTAAAAATAGACGATGTAAAAACGTTCACCCACACACGCACGTTGCGTCGTGTTAACTCGCGAAATTTAGAACGAAACGTAAAAACGTTAAGCCAAAGACGCACGCTGTGATGTGTTAAGTCACAAAATTTAGAACCAAGCATAGAGCGCAAAATTTGCGGAAAATGAAAACTATAAAGGACCAAAGTTGAAAGTAAAACAAGTTATGAGGATAGATTGTAAAAGATAAAAAGTTTTGGGTTAAAAGTAAAAAACAAATAGTTTTGGGTTAAAAGTAATTTATGAAATACTTTTGGGTGAAAAGTAAAAAAAAAAAATCATTTTTTTTAAACCCCCAAAGCCAACGTTACGACAACCATATGCATAACAAGTTTTTCTTTGAAAAATCCCCAAAGCACACCCCGCGTTGCGGCGGGACGTAAAACGGTGTCAAATAGTACTAATGTCACACAACCGTCATCGACAACCAACACTAACTCGACCTATAATATGCGTATTGCGACGAACTTTCAAACATGGAAAAATAGAGGTAAAAACGTTGAACCACACATGCACGTTGCGTCGTATTAACTCGAAAATTTTAAAACTATACGTAAAACAAAAATTTGCGAAAGATGAAAAGTATAAGTGACAAAAGTTGTGAATTTAAATTGCAAATAATGAAAAGTTTTGGGTTAAAGTTAAAAAAAACAAATTATGTAGGGTTAAAATTTGAAAATGTACAAACCTTTGGGTTAAAACTAAAAAATCAAGGTTTTTTTGGAAAACACCCAAAGCACAACCTACAAGTTATTATGCACAAAAAGTTTGCTAATTATATATATATATATATATATTAAACCCATTAAGTCTAACCGTTTTTGAAATCGATCCTGGCCGTTTAAACTTGCTGAGATTAAATCCTGTCCGTTTAAACTAGCATAAATAACCGCTACCAGCGGCGGTTCAGAGCAGTTTTTATCAATTTTTAGTGGGTGGTTAGTTCCACCTTTTCCTGCCCATGATCTCAACAACTGCTTATCGATTTTAGTGGGTAGTTAGTCCCTCATTTTCCTGCCCATAATCTCAACAACTGCTCCTACAAATAAGGGTAATGTTGTCGATACACTGTGGTTTTTATTCAGTTTTCATTCAGTTTTTAATTACCCTAAATAAATGGCCCATGTTCTCCACCTTCCTAATTTTTAGCAAATCGGCAGTTATATCTATGTTTATATATATTCAATCCGGACCATAAAAAACTACAGCTAATTAAACCCATAAATTGCGGCTGTTTCTCAAGTCCACCTTTCTTATTTCTTTTTTTTTTCCTTTCAGGTTGCATCCATGGGGTCCTTCCATCTTTGCTCTCCACTTCCTCCTTCCATCGTTTGCCCGATAATGTGTAAACCTACATATGAATCGGCTGAGGTAAGTACAATTTTTATAGTCAATTGTAGATTACATTTTTTTTTATTCCTATGATAGTATTGTTAATATTTGTCCTGTTCTCAGATAATATTTTTGTAAAAAACAGGAAACTGCCCATTAGTAATATAACGAGGAGACTTATTGAATCATTTCGCATTTTTCTTTTCTGAAAACAGCAAGCATGAACCAGTCACCACCAAAGCCTTCAGTTATGAATGATGAACAACATGCTGGAAACTGTGGCATGCAAATGAAGCAGGTTAACATAGTTATTTCAATTGGCCTTTGTTTTTTGGTAAATACTAAATTTATGTAAACTGCAGAAGCTTCAAAACAGTGCTGAAATAATCAACAGCGACCAATTCAGATCAGACAAGGTACTTTGTAATCCATTTTAATCTGCAATTAATATTTACCTTACTTTCTAATTCATATTTCTTTGTGTAGTCACCAGTTGTAGTCGAAAAGGTACTAAATGATGTAACGTCTAACCTGCAAGTCAAGGTTAAATCTATTATTTTACATTAGTTATTTGTAGTTTAATGTTAACATATGTTATTTTTTGCGAAATGGTATGCATAATACTTCATTTTGTTTTTAAATAGCATAAGTAAAAAACATTTATACAAGTTTATTAATTTGTTACATTCAAGGTGGATCCAACGATGAAGACCATAGTTTATGATTATGTCAAGGTAGCTTCTTGAATCAATGCACATAACTAGATTTAAAACCCTAATTACAAAATAATTGTTAGATTTCATGTCAGATGATGCAGATGAAATGAAGATGCATGTGAATGATGTACCAAAGGTAAAGTTGATTAAATTTAAGATGCATATGAATGATGGCTCAAAGCTAAATTTTCATGTCATGTGAAACAGAACATGTTTAAGGGTCAAATTTTTTAAGGTTACAGGAAGTCAAGAAGATGACATGAACGGCATTTGAATCCCTACAAATGCGAACGAAAACGGGCAACAGTGATGAGGTTTTTTTTTTCAACAGCCGAAATTACAGCATATTGGTCCGACATAGGACTCAACTCGACCACAGTCGTTAAAGCTCGTGACTTGTGGGCGGTAAGACTATCAAAAAATATTTTATTAATTTGAATTAAATTTTTTGTCATTCTAGCATGCACTTGCAGTTAGAGGTGTACAAATAGGTTTTTTTTACCAACCGAACCGGTTTTTCAAGTGGTTCAAACCAGTTCAGGTTTAAAACCGGTTTCTGAGGATCAAACCCGAAACCTATTAAACTGGTTCGGTCCGGGTTATAAACCGGTTCGGTCCGGGTTATAAACCGGTCTGAGACAAAAAACCGATTTAGATCGTTTTTTAACTGGTTCGGATTATAATACAAACTGGTATCCAAACCCTCGGGCCGAATCAGGTTGAAACAGGTTTTTTTTTTTTTTCAAACGGGGTCGTTTTAACTTTTGCCTTATTTTAAGTAACCAACTTTTTTAGGAAAGAAAAAATCATCAGTTTCAACAATCTGATACAAGGTAACAAACTTTCTAAAGCTTGGATTTAAGGTAATATGATCTGGTGACTAACGATTTTGATGGAGGGGTAATTTGTTCATAACAAAAAGTGATTTTACGCAATAAATGTGAAAAAAAAGGTATCATTTATTGCGTAAAATCACTTTTTGTTATGGACAAATTGCCTTTCCATCAAAATTATCAGTTACCGAATCATATTACCTTAAATCCAAGCTTCAGAAAGTTTGTTACCTTGTATCAGATTGTTGAAACTAATGATTTTTTCTTTCCTAAAAAAGTTGGTTACTTCAAATAAGGTAAAAGTTAGACCAAAACTGCCACGAGGGAAATTTAATCAGACTCATAAAATATAATGGAAGTACTCGACAAGTAGAATGGACTAGATACAAACAACTCTTAATTTTAACCGCTATTAAAGGCAGTTCTGAGCGGTTACTTGCAGCAAGCATGTTTTTCTGTCCATGTTCCTACATAACTGAACTCGAACAGCACCATCCCACGTTCTGAGCAGTTTTTCTGTCCATGTTTTTGGCAGTTCAGCACCTAAAAAAATGGGTAGTGGTGGATTTAACTGCTCAGTTCCTAAAAAAATGGGTAGTGGTGGTACCTGCTGCAGTTGTGTTCTTCTATACAATGAGAACTTGAGAAGCAGTCTTCATCGTTCACTCATTTTTTGTCTGAAATAATCACAGCATGGATCACTCACCACCAAAGCCATCCGTTATGCACGAAGACCAGCCTGCTGGACACTGTAACATGCAAATGAAGCAGGTTAACACATTTATTTCCATTGGCTATTGTTTTTTTTTTTAATACTAAATTTTAGTAAACTGCAGAAGCTTCGAAATGGTGCTGAAATAATCAACAGCAACCAATTCTTTCCTACTTTACTTCTTCATCTGATTCGAATGTATCATTGCAGATTTAATCTTGACTGATTAAATTAAGTGGTTTGGGTTTTTTTTGTTTTTTTTTCTGTACGAAGAGTTGTTCTTTTTTTCTTCTAAGCTGGTTTTTTTATTTGATGTTCATACTTCTTTAAAAGATAACATTTCCTTTTTTTTCTGTACAAAGAGTTTCTTCACAATTATGAGTGCATGTTTGTTTGATGTTACATTTATCACTGGCAATTTGTATATCTCAGGAAGTATATGCTTGGATTTAAACGATTGGGCTTGAAAAGTATGGAGTGTATTCAAAACATAATACTTACATAAACTTTGGATACATCCTTCCTCTGATTTAAAAAAACCGTTACAGCCATTAGAGCGCATCATAACCATGTTGGATTATCCTTACAACTTCTGGGTTAACCACAAGTCTAGAACGAAAAAGAAATGTTTAAATATATAAGCAAAAGCATTCATGTTATAACATAAAACCAAAAGAATAGATGATAATTACCTTCTTATTAGAACTCTTTAAGAAACTCATCATGTTCGAAAAGGTCGTTTTTCTTCTTCAATAAGTGATTTTGGTTCCTCCATTAAGAAATATAACAAACGTCAAAATAAACACATATGCAAAATAATTAAAATATAGCCACAATTAAAATACGCACTCTAATAAAAAAGTCCATTGAAGTTGTACTAGCCCACTCCCTTTAAAAGCTCAACTTCAGTCCATCACATATTTTTCACACCACTAGCCCAATCCCTTATCAATAGCACATTAATAAAATGAAACTTAAAATATATACACAAGTGTACATGTGTATAAAATACAATCTTTTAATTCAAATTTTAAAATACTATGCACATATCATGAACCATAAGACATGTAGTTCCAAATCTACCACAGATGCAAATATCATGAACCACCATTAACATTTAGTCTAGCAAGAACAATTAAGCTAGAATCATAAAAAAATTAACAAAACTTAACTCATGATTGTTCTTATAACAAAAACAAGATAAACCCCAACATAAACCAAATGTACTATATAAATATAGTTCATAAGACATACTGATCCCTAAATCACTTTTGAGCATATTTAATGGCAATTAAAAAGGTTAACTTTATACGGATATTGCCTACTTCAATCATCTTAATTCTTAAACCTATAACTTGATCAATACATTTCCAGTACTCCTCCTCAAACACCCTAACAAAATAATTAGCTACAAAACTAAAAAACGAACAATTTAAAGCAAACCTTTGATCTCAAATTCACCTAAGTACTAACAAATTAAACACATGCAAGATTAATTAACAGATGTACAACCCTAATTACCTCAAATCTCACCAAATTGAAACCCTAATAAGCCCAAACGACGCAAAAACCCAAACTTAAACGACCAAATTAAGGAGATCTATGAAAATCCTCAAGCTAGATCAGAAAAAACAAAATAAATTATACAAAAACAAGATCAGATATATACGTACCTTTAGCTGTAACTACAAATCGCGTGTAAAATTCATCGTTTAGTGTTTATACGAAGCTCATCAAATTTTGGTAATACGCGTTACAAAAAAATGAGTATCAGGGATATTTATTTAGCCAGTAGCTTCCATTGGCACTTAGGTTACAACTGTTGAGTTCATGGGCTCCATTGGACGCCAAGCTATCAATTTTGTTTCTGTCTGCACAAATGAGTATTAAGTAAGCAGATTTTAGATTTTAATAGAAAGCAAAGTAGATAACTTAGAATATCCAAAAATGTTTTGAAACTTAAGAGTAACATTATATTAATATATTAATGAAACAAAGATATTAACAATAGATCTAGCCTGAGAACCTTCAAAACCACCACAATCGGTATTGCTGAAGTCGTGGAACCGGGTTATCTGCAGCCTTGCCGGAATATCGCGGGGCTCCACCCGCCGCAGCCACCCTAAATGAACCACCACCCACCTTCTCGCCGCCATTAAAGTTCACCACAACAACCAGTACCGTTGGTTGGTTGAAGGGATCACCGGAGATGGTGCATCCCCGTTATTGGCCAGGGGAGCCGCCGGCAAGGTGGTCGGCCCTTCATCTCTTTCACGTCCTCTTCAACCAGCCATTTCTCTCTCCTTCGGCTCTCTCTGTCTCTCGATCTCGATATATGCAGGTTATGTGTGTTTCTTTTAGGTGGAGGCTAGGGTTTACAATGTGATAGAATAAAGAGGTGAAGAAGATAAATGTTTAAATACCTAGGGTTTGGGTTGGGTTAGATGGGTAACCATTATATCAACAGATGCGGTTTTAGAACCGCATCTTTTGGCTCTTTATTTTTATAAAAACACTCATAAGATGCGGTTACATAATAACTCATTTTAAGGTCACTAAATAGGGCTTATGTATTGTCTACCGTTTACCTTTGCATTAAAATGACACAATTTCATGTTTTGTCACTCTATCACTTTTATTTTATATTGTTGTTTGGTTGTACACTGTTCACGTTCGTTTTCCTTTTATAAATTAAAAATGGTGCTTTTGTTTATAATGTTGTTTAGACTTGTGACCACTTAATGTGGGTGTTTGGGATTGCTTATTTTGAGCTCCTTGTGTTTTGAGAATGAGTTTTAGTGGTTTGAAAAGAAGAAAAGGAAAAGTTAGATAGTTGTAACTTTTTCAAATAGGAGATGGAAAAGAGGAAAAGGAGAAGCAAACCGAAAAACCATCAATATACATTATCTTTGTTTGTTATCTTAGCGTAACCCGTCCAACGGACGGGTATTAAACTAGTTTATATAGGTTTTAATATTCTACTTTGAGCATATGCAGAAGCAAAAGCATGATTTTAATAGTTTCACAACTCCTTTTCTATTTCTTTATCATTCCTCCTCTCTCATATGGAGCTGATACCTTAAATGCAAATCAATCTATCTCTGGGAAACAAACACTTGTTTCTCTTGATGGAAATTTTGAAATGGGCTTCTTTAAACCAGGTGAGTCTCCCAACTATTACATAGGAATTTGGTACAAAAAAGTCAGCACAAGAACAATAGTCTGGGTAGCAAATAGAGAAACACCCATCTCTGATAGTTCTTCTTCTAAACTGAAATTAATGGATGGTAACTTAGTGCTTTTAGATGAGTCAAACATCCAAATTTGGTCAACAAACATGATTTCTACTACTACACCTGCATCAGTAGTTCTTCATGATGATGGTAATTTAGTTTTAAGATATGGATCAAATATTTCAAGCCAGCCAATCTGGCAAAGTTTTGATCATCCAACTCATACTCTCTTGCCCGGTATGAAGTTGCTATACAACAAGCGTACGAATACGAAACAGGTTATTAGTTCATGGAAAACTATAGAAAATCCTGCGGACGGACTCTTTTCCTTAGAGATTGACCAAGATCGAAAGCAGTTTGTAGTCATGTGGAATAGATCTGTGCAGTATTGGACTAGTGGTAGTTGGGATGGTCAAATCTTTAGTTTAATACCTGAAATAAGATTGAATTATATCTATAAATTCAGCTATGTAAATAATGCAAACGAGAGTTATTTCGGTTATTATATATCCGATTCTTCAATAATTTCTAGATTAATTTTAGATGTCTCGGGGCAGATTCAGCAGATGTCATGGTTCGAGAGCAACAGTCAGTGGGTTTTGTTTTGGTCTCAACCACATGAAGTTTGTGATATTTATGGCCGGTGTGGTCCATTTGGTGTTTGCAATTCGCAGATGTTGCCATCTTGCAAGTTGCAATTGCTTGACTGGTTTCGAGCCTAGATCACCAAGTGATTGGAATCTAGGAAGTTTCTCTGATGAGTGTGTGAGAAAAAGTGTATTGAATTGTAGTTTTAAGATAAAGAAGCCAATGTTCGTCTTAAGTTATTTCAAAGAGATCTCACTGTCTGCATTTCCTGAAAATGAAGGCCAGCAATTAGATGAATCAGAATGCAGAGGTGAGTGCTTGGATTGAAATCCTTAATCTCTACACATCCTAGTACAAGGGTTTAGTGGTAATTAGTATAAAGTATGGCGGTTACATGGCGGTTATAAAGTTCAGGGACTGAAAGTGGCAAACTAGAAGTTAATAACCACCACCCCAAGGGTTGCGAAACCCCTTGGGAGGCACCTCTTGATTTCGGCAGCCACAAGGAAAGGAAGGGGACGCGACTTTTGGCTTATGGACACACCTCTTCATGATTCATTCTCATCCACACAATCTAGAGACACACCCGTTCACGAAGAGACGCGTCTATTCACTCGCACCCATTAGATTAGTATAAATAGGCCTTAGATTTTCATTTGTAGATCAAAAAATATTCAAGTTCATGTAAATTCGATTCCATTGTATTCAACATTCAGTATTCAATAAAGTTACGTTTAGCATTTGCGATCTAGAGATCAAAGATCATTCTGGGCAACAAGTGGTATCAGAGCATCAGGCTCTAAGGCATCGCAGGGAATTCGCGATCAGGTTTTATTATTCTTTCTCAATTCGCAAGTTAGTTTATTTTCGGTTCAGGGTCGAACCAGGGGTTAGGAATCTAGGGTTTTGATTCCGGGGTTTAGTGCGAATTAGATTGATTGTTTATTACGCGTTGGGTTATACGCGGGGGTTAAGGATTAGAGGTTTGAAGAAACCAAGAAAGATAAAGGTTTTTGAAAGTGAAGATTGTTCGGTCAGAAGACATGTCAGGAACAACCGGACCAAATTCACAAGTCATAATTCAGAAGGAAGGAAGTTCTCTTTCCCAATTCCAGTGTCCTATTTTGAAAGCAACAAACTATACGGTTTGGGCAATTCGCATCAAAACGATTTTGGAAGCGAATGGACTTTGGGAAACGATTGAACCGACGGAAAATACGTAAACGGATGTTAAGAAAGATAAGGCAACAATTGCTTATCAGTTCCAAGCAATACCGGAGGATGTTGTATTGCAAGTTGCAAGTTGTAAAACTGCAAAGGAAATTTGGGAAAAACTCAAGACTAGACACGTTGGTGTTGATCCGGTACAGAAGGCTCGTTGGCATACACTTTTATCAGAATTCGAGTTAATGCAAATGAGGGAAGATGACACTATAGACTCCTTCACCGCAAAGATAAACAGTGTAGTTACCCGGGAAAGCGAATTAGGGACAACACTAAGTCAACCGACTCTGGTACGCAAACTCCTAAATGCAGTACCAGATAAGTTTACTCAGATTGTCGCCTCAATGGAACAGTACTCCGATCTAGAAACAATGACGCTAGAAGAAGCAGTCAGAAGGTTAAAAACGTTCGAAGAAATGCTTAAGCAAAAGAAAGGAAGCCCAGGAGAAAGTCAAGACAAGTTGATGTTTACACATCAGGACAACAACTCAGGCAGAGGAAGACAGTTTGGAAACCGCGGGCGTGGCAGGTTCAACCAACCGCGTGGAAACTGGCAAGACAATAAAGACAGGCAAAGCACTAAGAACGAAGGATCTTCATATAGACCCAGAGGTGGAAGGTCTAAGAATTGGAGGAATTTTGGAAGAAACCAAACAGACATAAGTAAGATCCAGTGCTACAAGTGTCAAAAGTATGGACACCTCAAGAAAGACTGTCATGAGAAAGATGTTGTACAAGAACACTCAAATCTCGTCGAGGAAGATGAAGCACCCGTATTGCTAATGGCAATACAAGAAGAAAACGTTGTTCAAGAAAGGGTTGTACTAAACGAAGAACGCATAGAACCAGCAAGTTACGCCACAGAAGATGAAAGTCTATGGTATTTAGACAACGGGGCCAGCAACCAAATGACAGGAGTGCGAAGTCACTTCAGAGAATTAGATGAAAAGGTGACAGGGCAAGTTCGGTTCGGTTCGGAGACGGGTCGCACGTAGAAATTAAAGGCAAAGGTTCAGTATTGCTGGAATGTCTGAACCAAGAACAGAAGATTGTTTCTCAAGTATACTACATTCCAAGTCTGAAAAGCAACATATTGAGCCTCGGACAACTTACAGAAATCGGTTGCAAAGTAGTAATGGATGGAGACTTACTAACAGTCCGCGACAGAAATAGAAAGTTACTAATGCGAGTCAGGAGAATGAGGAACAGGTTGTATAAAGTAAAGTTAAAGATTGGAAGGCCAATCTGCCTGCTCTCAAACACAGAAGATTTAGCATGGTTATGGCACGCAAGGTTAGGCCATTTACACTTCGATGTTATTAAGGAAATGACTCGAAAGAACTTGGTACATGGAGTTCCTCAAATAAGTCATGCCAATCAAGTATGTGATGCATGCTTATTAGGAAAACATACTAGGACACCATTTCCAAATCAGGCAAAATTCAGATCTTTAAGACCTCTGGATTTAGTCTATGGAGATTTGTGTGGTCCTATATCCCCACCAACACATGCTGGGAAGAAGTATATATTTCTACTTGTAGACGACTGTACAAGCTACATGTGGGCATATCTACTAACTTCCAAGGATCAAGCATTCGAAACTTTCAAGCAGTTCAAAGAAAAGGTGGAGACAGAAACTCGAACCAAGTTAAAAATGCTAAGGACAGACAGAGGAGGAGAATTCACGTCGGCTGAATTCAACAAGTATTGCAAGGACAATGGCATAACGAGACAGCTTACAGCGCCATATTCCCCACAGCAAAACGGAGTAGTGGAAAGAAGAAACAGGACGATGTTGTCAACTACTCGAAGTATGTTAAAGGCAATGAACATGCCACAAAATTTCTGGGGAGAAGCAATAAGACATACGTTATATTTATTAAACCGGATTCCGACAAAGGCTTTGGTAAACAAGACCCCGTATGAAGCATTGAAAGGAAGAAAGCCGAATCTGGAACACTTAAAGGTTTTTGGCTGCACAGCATACGCTAAGGTATTACCACTTCAACAAAAGAAGTTAGATGATAGAAGTGCACCTATGGTTTACCTTGGAATAGAAGAAGGATCAAAGGCATACAGATTATATGATCCGACGAAGAACAAGATATGTGTCAGTAGAGATGTAAAGTTCATGGAAGGTCAACCATGGAACTGGAATAGTTATATGGAAACGGTAGATTCAGGGAATCCCGAATGGACAAACTTTGTCATTCAAGAAGATGATAACCCACCAGAGTTAGAAGAAAATGAACCAAGTAGTCCTGGTAGTAGCGGGCCACATCATGAAGATTCAGGAGTAGATCTGACAGAAGAACAAGACTCCTATGAAACCCCTCCAGCACATTCGTACAATCAGAACTCGGCAGGAAGTTCAAGCAGACTATCAAGTAGAGGTCCATCTACATCTGAAAGTACAACAGAGAGTATTAGTGACACTCCAGTAAAACTGAGAAGTCTCGAAGAACTGTATGAAGAGACGGAGGAAATTCAAGTAGATCCACAAGAATTACTACTTGCTGAAGAAGAACCAAGGAATTACAAGGAAGCATCTAGTGACAGAAAATGGATTGAAGCAATGAAGGCCGAGTTAGACTCGATAAACAAGAATAACACTTGGAGATTGACAGAGTTGCCAAGAGATCACAAGGCAATAGGTTTAAAGTGGGTATTCAAGACTAAGAAAGATGCAAACGGAAACGTGGTCAGACATAAAGCAAGGCTGGTTGCAAAAGGATATGTTCAGCAACACAGAATAGAGTTTGACGAAGTCTTTGCACCAGTAGCACGTATAGAGACAGTTCGATTAATGTTGGCTTTAGCAGCATATCAAGGTTGGGAAGTACATCACTTAGACGTGAAGTCTGCATTCTTACACGAAGATCTCAAGGAGGAGGTCTATGTCTCACAACCAGAAGGATTTGTAAAGCCAGGTGATGAAGGAAAGGTTTATAGACTATCAAAAGCATTGTATGGATTAAGACAAGCACAAAGAGCTTGGAATGCGAAGTTAGATCAAACCCTAAAGTCACTTAACTTCAAGAAGTGCACTTTAGAGAATGCAATCTATACAAGGACGAGTAAGACTTCTACACTAATAGTTGGAGTCTATGTTGATGATTTGATAGTCACTGGAACATCAAGGAAGGAGATAGATGTTTTCAAATCTCAGATGAAGAACAAGTTTGAAATGAGCGATCTAGGACTGCTAGCATAGTATCTGGGAATAGAAGTCATTCAAGCAGGGGGTGAGATAGCCATCAAGCAGACAGGCTATATCAACAAGATACTCAAAGACGTTGATATGTTAACCTGCAACGACACAAAGATTCCTATGAATCCAGGAACACAATTAACGAAGACTGAAGAAGGAGATCTAGTAGATACAACACATTACAGAAGCCTGATAGGTTCTCTCAGGTACTTATTGCATACAAGGCCAGATCTATGTTACCCAGTCAGTCTGCTTAGTAGATTCATGCAAGAACCAAAGGAGCAACACTTGAAAGCAGTAAAGCAAATACTACGTTATATCAAAGGAACTAAAGAGCATGGAATCATATACAAGAAACAAGGAGGATGTAAGATCACAGGTTATAGTGATAGCAGTTTTGGAGTCAATACAGACAAAGGAAAAGGAACAACTGGTCTGGTATTCTACTTTGGAGAATCACCTATAACCTGGTGTACACAGAAGAAACAGACAGTGGCATTATCATCATGTGAATCAGAATTCATGGCAGCCACAGCAGCAGCATGCCAAGCACTATGGCTTAAAAGACTATTAAGTGAAATTACAGGCTGGAAGGAAGAGAAGATAACACTCAGAGTGGATAACATTTCTGCAATAGAACTTATGAGAAATCCAGTCTTTCATGGAAGAAGCAAGCACATTGATACACGCTATCATTTCATAAGAGAATGCGTGGAGAACGAACACATCAATGTGGAACATATAAGTGGAGAACTACAACGGGCAGACATACTAACAAAGGCACTAGCAAGGGTCAAGTTTGCTACAATGCGAGAATTGCTCGGAGTTCAAAGTCTGCAACAACCTAAGGATGTTCAAGATTAGGGGGGTGAATGAAATCCTTAATCTCTACACATCCTAGTACAAGGGTTTAGTGGTAATTAGTATAAAGTATGGCGGTTACATGGCGGTTATAAAGTTCAGGGACTGAAAGTGGCAAACCAGAAGTTAATAACCACCACCCCAAGGGTTGCGAAACCCCTTGGGAGGCACCTCTTGATTTTGGCAGCCACAAGGAAAGGAAGGGGACGCGACTTTTGGCTTATGGACACACCTCTTCATGATTCATTCTCATCCACACAATCTAGAGACACACCCGTTCACGAAGAGACGCGTCTATTCACTCGCACCCATTAGATTAGTATAAATAGGCCCTAGATTTTCATGTGTAGGTCAAAAAATATTCAAGTTCATGTAAATTCGATTCCATTGTATTCAACATTCAGTATTCAATAAAGTAACGTTTATCATTTGCGATCTAGAGATCAAAGATCATTCTGGGCAACATGGATTACTGCCTTTGCAACGCTTATACTTTTATCTCCGGTATATGTCTGCATTGGAATTGCGAAAACTTGAATAACATATCACTAGAGCTTTTGCCAAATGTAACATATCTAGACAAGATCTACATCAAAGTTTCTTCATCTGATAACCGTAAAAACAATACCAAAGTGCTAGTTGCAGGGATCGTTTCAGGATGTTTGGGTCTTGTGTTTCTTTGCAGCATTGGTGTTATACTCTACAGAAGGATGAAAAGGCAAGGTAAATGCTACAATTTAGTACCTTTTATCTACATATGTGCAGCATACATGATTCTTACTGAACACTGGCTATTAAAATCATAATTTTTGTATTGTAGATCGAGGGGTACTAAGTGAAGAAGATAGAAAAGGTCTTGATGTACCATTTTTTGAATTTAAAAAAAAAATATTATCTGCAACTGAGAACTTTTCACTTGCAAATAAACTTGGACAGGGGGGATTCGGTCCTGTTTACAAGGTGACTTTAACTCTCGATTGTATTGGTTATTAGCAAAATCTTATTGAGACCTGATCGGACCGTTTTATTGTTTTGAGTAGGGAACTTTCCCAGAAGGAGCAGAAATGGCGGTGAAGAGGTTGTCGAGTCAGTCTAAACAAGGTTTGAAGGAATTCAAGAACGAGGTACTATTAATTGCAAACTCCAACATCGTAATCTTATTAGGCTCTTGGGATACAGCATGAAGAATCATGAAATGATACTACTCTATGAATACATGCCTAATAAAAGCTTGGACCACTTCATATTTGGTAAGCCTCTCAATCTTTAACTTTTATTTCAAGTACTTTTTTTGTTAATTATCTTAAATTTGTTTTGACGATACTTTTGCAAGATAGGAAGCTTTGTATGCGTCTTGACTGGGCGTTACGCTTTGATATTATTATGGGAATTGCTCGAGGACTTCTCTATCTTCACCAAGATTCAAGGTTGAGGATTATTCATAGAGATTTAAAAGCAAGCAACGTGTTATTAGACGAGTATATGAATCCCAAAATATCTGACTTTGGTTTGGCAAAGATAGTTAAAGGCAGAGATACAAACGGCGATCGCACCAGAGTTGTTGGAACTTAGTATGTACATTTCACATACGTTAAAATCTAGTTCTAGTTTTCACATTTAGAACCTTATGTTCTTCTAATGCAGCGGCTATATGGCTCCAGAATACGCGCTAAATGGGTTCTTCTCAGTAAAATCAGATGTATTTAGCTTTGGAGTAGTTGTGCTTGAGATGATTAGTGGAAAAAGAAACATGGGTTATTATCATAATAAAGAAGCCTTTAGCCTTATATCCTATGTGAGTGAGTTCTTAAAGATTACCATAAACTAGGGGTGTTAACAACCCGAGCCGTGTCAGAGCTCGTCTAAGCTCAAGCTAGGCTTGTCTAACTTACGAAAGCTCAAGCTCTATTTTTGAAGCTCGAGCTTGGCTCACGAACCTACACAAGCTCAGGCCAGACCCGTTTAATAAACGAGGGAATATTTAAGCTTGAGCTTGTTTAAGGTTGGATCGAATCAAGTTTTTAGCGAGCCGGTCTCAAGTAGTTAACGAGCGCCGCTCGTTTACCCCCCCCCCCCCCCCTGAAAACAAAATCTTTTTATAGCTTTTCATTTAAGCCTTGATGCATTTCAGGCTTGGAGCTTGTGGAGAGAGCAAAAGCCATTAGATTTACTAGATCCAGCATTAGCCGAATCATGCAATTCGATTGAAGTGTTGAGATGTACGATTATCGGGCTGCTGTGCGTTCAAGAAGACCCTCAAGACCGGCCAACCATGACTGGTGTGCTTGGTATGTTGGGGATGGATATTGAAAGCCTTCCAGATCCTAAAGAACCCGCTTTTGTTTCTAAAACACGCATTCGTAGTTTGCCATCATATGTGAGTGAATCAGAGATCAATCAGTTGACAATTACTGAGGTAGAAGGACGGTAAAGAAAGGATGGTCATGTTGAGTACAACAAAATCAATATATAGATAATATATTTTGGATGAAATCTGCATATATTCTTCTTTCAACAACCATTGCTAATTCTGAATAACTAACTGCAAACAATAATAGGATTTTAACTTTTAAGCAACTATGTCATGTATGTAGTATTTACTATTTTAATTTTATAGTAATGGGATTATGTATTGAAGCTTCTCAATTTGCTTCTGCTTTGTTTTATCACATATGGACAATACAAGCATACGAAATCCAAAGTGTCATGGTTGGTGGTAACTGGTAAGCATGGCAAAATGGACTCATTCGTTTAAAAAAAATCAATTTGGTTCTGGTTTTCAAAAAATTGGTTTGGCTTGGAGCATGCCGTTATAAGGAAAAAATATCGAATGACTTGTTAATTATCCCTCATTCTTTTCCCTGTTTATATATTTTCATAAACAACAAATATATACTTATCACTCCTTGTTTTCATTCTTACAATGGTTTGGCTAAATCGATAAATGACATATTTAGGAAATTAAAAGTAGAAGGTAAAGCAGGCGGATTTCATTAATAATCACCCCCCTTCCTCATGGCTAGGTGCACCAATGCCCCCATCCCACTGATCTACCATGTTGTCCCATGGATCTCATGTGTGTTCACCGTAAAAGATGCTCTAAGAAATGACGAAAAAGTAATACTCAAAATTAAAGTAATAAAATCCTTTTTCAATGTGATTCTAAATTCTTGATAAATCTTGGTTTAGATTATTGGTTGCTCATTGTTTAAGGTCTTAAAACCAAGATTGTAGATCGAAAGATCACCTCGAGATCAGACGATCCCACGCAAATGTCCTACGTATTACTGTTGTAGCTCTATGGTTTCTTACTTGCTTAAAGAGCCATGATCACGATCTACCATTGCTAGAAATCTGCCCATGAATTAAATGCAGATAAATGATAATGTACATCAACTCATCAAGTAGCTTTCCAGTAGTCTTAACTCTTAATGTCACTTGTTTTGAGCCTACAAAAATATGAAGTTAGTTGAGAACGTCGATTCTAAGCCACACAAAAACTAAAAGACGTGAAATGTCTCGAAGCCCACAACGTGCCCAAATAGAGTATTATAAATGTAATGTACTAATGTGGATACTAGTAACTTAACGTAAAGAAAGTCTCCAACAAATGCAATAAAAAATTTGGTACAAGTAATGTGATAAATAAATGTGATGTAATGTGAAACTTGGCCCACTATTAGATTTTAGGAAAAATTACAAGTTTTGTCCTTTATTTTTATATCACTTTTCAGGTGGTGTCTTTTTTAACGAATGTTGATAGGCGGTGTTCTTTACTAGGTATTTTGTTGCAAGTTTAGTCCTTTACACCCAACCCAGTTAAAAAACCATGTTAATTGTTGGGTGTAAATGAATAAACTTGCAACAAAATACCTAGGTAAAGGACTAAACTTGCAACAAAATACCTAGCAAAGGACACCGCCTGTCAACAATTAACTGGGTTTTGTAACTGGGTTGGGTGTAAAGGACTAAACTTGCAACAAAATACCTAGTAAAGAACACCGTCCGTCAACATTCATTAAAAAGGACACCGCCTGAAAAGTGGTATAAAAATAAAGGACAAAACTTGTAATTTTTCCTAGATTTTATTGGGTTAGCTCACTTCATATTACGTACACTTTTAACTTTAAAAAAAAGTAAATACAATTTGAGTTCCTGGGTTTACACCCAACCACACTTTCAGCCCACATTTAAGAAAACGAACAATCAAGTCCATGTGGTTGTCGATTGCATTCAATCAAGTCTCTCCTACCAGAATTCGTTGGTCAACCGTTAGTTGACCGGGGCATACTTGTCTTTTTAAGTGAGATTTGAAGGGTACTCTTTTCTTTTCTTTTATGAAAACCAAGACTATTTATGCGAATGAGGTGGTGAGTAGGGGAGGTGTAGGTCAGAAGTGATGGCGGTTGGCAACAATTGGTTTGACGAAGATGGTGAAAGGCGATGGTTGGTGAACGGAGGTGTGTGTTTGTGATTGAGAGGGTGTTTATGGTGTTTGGGTGTAAGTAGGTTGGTGAACGGAGGTCTGTGGTGCTCCGATGGAGCTGAAAACCATTTCAATTATAGAAAAACTGTTGGAGAACCCTAAAGGTCCAGCTTTGATCTCACTCAATACCCACCACAAAAACACACAAACAAATCTAACAATATACTCATATGGTGTCTAGGTGCTTGTATATGCAAATCTTGGTATTCAATTAAAGAAACCCATTGTTCTTTTCACTGTTTTAACTTCAAAGATGCTTGCTTTTTTAGTTCAAATCAAAAATATTGGTTAAACAGATATGGGATTTCTTTGAAACTTGGGTTTATACAAGTTTCAACTTTCAAGATTATAAAAGCTTGCAAGATTAGGGCTTTTTATGGGTTTGAGATATGAAATGCTTCTTGTAGCTAAATGAGTTTGTATAAAAACAAGAAATCAAGGTTGTCCTTAGATGAAGCCTTTTGTGGTTACTTTTTGTGTGAATTGTTGAAAAGAAGCTGGAATCATTAGGGGGTGTTTGGGATTCCTTTTAAAAGTGACTTTTGGAGCTAAAAAGTACCTTTGAGAAGGAAAGGAATCCCAAACACCATCTGAGAAGTATTTTAAAGTAAAAGAAATCCCAAACACCATGAAAAAAATGACTTTTAGAGCAGATTTTGTCTTCAAAAAGGAGATTTTGAGAAGTTAGGATTTCGTACTTATTGAATTTGAGAAGGACTTTTGAGAAGGAGAAGTTGAAAAGGAATCCCAAACACCCCCTTAATCTTGAATGGAAAAGTGATCCTTTTTCATAGTTTTAAGGAATTTGTTGAGGTTCTTGGTTGTTCTTTAGCATTTTTTGTTGTTTGTAAATCTGAAAATGAAGTTATCTGCTGTTGGATTTTCTGGTGGGTAATAAGAAAAGGAAAAGATGTTGTTGGATTTTCTGGTGGGTAATAAGAAAAGGAAAAGATTGGGGTTTAATGTTCAATGATCAGGGTTTTTTTTAATTGAAGTTGAAGATTTGTGAATAATTTTTTTTAAGTTGAAATATAATAATTAAGGGTATTTTGGACATTTCACTGGTCAACTAATAGTTGACCAACGAATTCTGTTAGGAGGGACTTGATTGAATGTAATCGTCAACCACAGGGACTTTATTATTCCTTTTTTTTCAAATGAGGGTTGAAAGTGTAATTTGGTGTAAACCACAGGAACTGAAATTGTAAAAAAAGGGGGGGTAGACGCACGGTACCCCTGACCGTGGAGGGGATCCCCCTCCCAAGCTAACTTACCAGATCGCTGCATGGCGGTGAAATTACCAAGCCGAAGTTGGGCACTAATGCCCCTCAGACTCGAACCTGGGTTTGAGCCCGGTCCAAAGCCCCTCATCGGGATGAAGAATGCCAACTGTGCTGCAGGCACCTTCAACTGAAATTGTACTTTACTCTAAAAAATGAACATCAATTCCTACAATTTTCTAGAATAAATAGAACACAATTTGCACTCTAAATTGTAACAACCCGACTTTTTGGAAGTCAAAGTACAATTCAAAGTCAAAGTCTAAGGAATAAAAGATTTCTAATTGGATCTGTCATTCCTTGCTTAATCATTGCTTGTACTCTTTGACTTGTCAATCGATACTCTAATTTGTGTTACTTTAGTTGTATTATGTGGAGTATATGCAATAAATGGCTATTAATCGCTAATCGACTTATCGCTAATAGCACCGCTATCGCATCGCAACCAGAATTACAGGTTATGGATATTGTTTTACGTGTGTGTGTTATTATGTGTTATTTGTGCATGTTTATATTTGTTGAGGTGATTATTCGCAAACGCAATCACAGCTCTATCGCAACGCAATCTCATCGCGAACTCGAAATCTAAGGTTTACTTTTTTGAATATTAGTAGTTATATTATTTGTGAAAACAATGGGTAATACTATCGCATCGCTTACTCGCAACACATCGCAACGCTCAACGCAATAAATGAAAAGTCGGAAAATAACCCACTCGATCCATCCGATCGGAAGGCCCTCCGATCCATCACTGCACACCGCCTTTCCTCTTCTGTCACCTATAAATACCACCTGTCACATCACTGTTCATGTGATGTGACATCTCTCGTTCGACCAGCACGTTCCAGCCCTATTTTCTCTCGATTCCTCGCGATTCTTGTAAGTTTCTACTCCAAATCTTGTACTTCTATCATCCACACACTTCTTCATCATTTTCACCATCAAAGCTTAATTTTCACCATGAAATCGGTGGATTTGAGGTGTTTTAGGGTGATGTCATCATGGGTTCTCAAGAACACCAAAGTGTGACCTCATTCCACCTAGAACAACTCGGATCCAAAGGATTTCTACAATGTTTTAACACTGATTTCTCCTAAATCTAAACATAATCAAAGTGTTTCAAACTTTTCTTCAATAACCTCAACTTTTCACATAAAACCGATAGGATCCGAGCTCATTCAGGCCTTCTACCCATTCTCTGGTGAAGTGTCGGACTGAGAACGGATTCCTACCGAAGAGATGACCGACTTAACGGGTTGAACATGAATAACCGTCAAGAACAGTTAACTGATCGGATGGGGTGATTCCCATCCAATCGGATGACTTGGACTTGATGGAGTTCCGTTGTCTGACACGTTGTCATACCGTCTCGGTACAATCGCAAAATGTTCCAAACTTAACAAATTTCTGCAAGTTTCAAAACGAACAGGTTACTGAACTGACTGCCGTCCGATCGAATTGCCATCCGATCGAACGACAATCCGATCGGATGACTTGTGACATTCAATACTTGTGATATTTCTCAACACTTAAACTTTTTCACAAAGTTTTGAAGGAATGATAGTTTCAAGCGACCAGCCATCTGACCGAACGGCAATCCGTTCGGATGACCATCCGGCCGGATGACCTGATTTGTAGAAACACTTCTTCGTTTTTAAAATGCTACAAGGAAAACTACCATCCCAAACGAATGACGATCCGACCGAATGGCCATCCGACCGGATGACCATCCGTCTGGATTGTCATCCGATCGGATGACCCTCCGTCACTCAGTTCAATCGCACCGTTTAAACTCACCGTTCATCGCTTATGCTATCGTTTTGTAATCAGGCTAACTTCCAACGCTCCCTTCAATCCAAGACTGTGTTTACTTGTTAAACACGGTCTGTGAGTATACTCGATCCCTTTTTACTTTAAGCACTTTTGGGTGTTACATACGTTACTTATATCAAATCACATCGACACACAATGCAAACACTTTTATACGCTAACCGTTCTGCATGTTATACATGTTATTCGATGAATGCTAGTATGTTATGTTTACACAGTGATTGTTGCCTGACACCTTAGCAACGATAGTACTATAGTTTGGACTCAGCACCTGTCATGGACAGGGGTTGTTAAGGGCCTTTCTTCACGTGTTACAGTGGTGATATGTGTTGCGCATTCTACAACTCGCAGTCACGTCTGTGCATATTTCATTGTCGATAACTTACCTGCTTCACATTATACATGTTACATGCTGGTTATGCGTAAATCGCTTTCGCTTCTATATTATACTATCAAACTTGTATGCTCACCTTTACACTATGTGTATTGACCTCTATTTTAACGTATGTGGCAGGTGTTTAAGTTACTAGGATTGCTTGATGTCATGGAATCAAGCCTAGGAGAGTCTAGAAACAAACTAAATAAAATCTGAGTTGTCGGAATGGATTATTTCTCTTTGAGAACAACCTCTGTAATAACTGTTTTATTCTATATGTTTGTGGTATAGGACATGAACCTTTAATATATTATAATTAATAGTTGTTATGGATTCTCCTGGACAATCTGTTTCGCTCAGTGTCGCGCCCCGATGTTTCCGCCATCGGTTGGGGTGTGATAGATTGGTATCAGAGTGATAACTATAGGGAGTTAGGCAAGACTCGACCTAGTCCGGGTCGATGCCTTAGAATTGACCTAGTCTATAGTCTAAGTACCAACAGACCGACTTGTGCAAGCCCGGTAAGGGTTGTACGAGCTTACTTGATATCCTCGCTCGAATTCGCTAAACACTACACTCTTGCGCGAACATCGCATACTACCATTCCGCGCGAGAACAGCTTTTCCTAAGGCTGCCAACACACACAAATGAACGATTTGGTTGAGATTAGGTGTGAAAACCGCAAACTCTCGATCAAATCGCTAGTTCGACGCGCATATTTTAATTATAAACACGAGAATTTGCGTTGAATCAGAAGTGAAATCCATACTTCGACGCGATTCTCCCTATCTATCTCGTGATTCTATCACACAAACAGGAATGGAGTCGCTAAGTTAGGGGTGAAACCCAAATCTTGATGACTTATTCCGCTCTATATTTGGTTTTGCAAAACTCTCACCAAAGTCTCGATGGGTTCCAACGACTGGAGTCACGTAGAGGCCGAAAGGATGCGTGCCGATCTCCCGGATTGAGGCGAGAGCACAGTCTAATAAGCCAACAAGTGTATTCAAATTCCTTGCGAACAGTCGAATCACTTTGGGTAGTCAAAGTCTAGCACACCCAAGACATTCCGATTCTCGCTGGTTTTACGATGTATCGTGTTTATATGTTTTGATTCTGGACTCGCAACCGCTGAATCCTCGATTCTGTGAGAAATTTTATGTGTTTTATGTGGTTTTCTTGTTTATATGTTTTAATCTTGGTGATTTAGTCGCTTTTTCGCTGTTTGCTTCGATAAACACGCACGACTCGCACTACACCTTTATCTCAATACACTAACAAATCGCATGCTATGTTAATCGCAATCACTACTCGCTACTCGTACTCGCAATTCTCGATCGCAAACGCAACTTTGAAAGATAAGGGAACACATTCAGTACATATAGGTGAATACGTGCAAAATAGGAAGGTGAATACGTGCAAAATACGTGTAACAACCCACACGTTCGTGCGTTGTTACTACTCGTTATACTCGTTACGCCTAGCACTAGAGATTCGGATCATAATGTACCTATATCGCTTACATCGCTACTTCGCAATATATTCGCATATTTCGCATACTTTATCGCTATAACACATCACATCGCACATACTACACTCACGATTACATCAATTGAGGACCTATTCTACCCTCCTCAACAGCCGTGATGTGTCGTAACGCAACGCATATTCGAAACGCGCAACTCGATTATCGCAATGCAGACTTTGAAATATGGATATCTATACAACCCTTTGTGACTAATTATAATAAAGGTATATATATGTATGAAAGTGTGTAATCAAACCATCGCAACGCTTAACGAACATAACGAAACATCAAAACGCAACTCGCCGGAGACCACCGATCGAACGACCATTCGATCGAATGGTCATCCGATCGCATGACCATCCGATCGAGTGACCAACCGATCGGATGGCCATCCGATCGGATTGCCATCCGATCCATTGCACTCCATCACCTTCACTCCTCTTCACCTATAAATAGCACTTGTCACATCACTGTTCAAGTGATGTGATAGCTCTCACTCAACCAGCACGCTTTGGGGCTATTTTCTCTCGATTCCTCGCAATTCTTGTAAGTTTCTACCTCGAATCTTTTACTTCTACGATCTACACGCACTCCTTCATCTTTTCCAACATCAAATCTCACTTTTTCATCGTAAAATCCTCTGATTTGGGGCGTTCTAAGGTGATGTCATCATGGAGTTCTTAGGAACAAGGAAGTGTGACCTCATGTCATCAAGAACAGTTCAGATCTAATGGATTCCATGACGTGTAAGCACTAATCTCACCTAGATCTAAGCCGAATCTAAGTATTTCAAGCTTTAATCAAACTTTCTTAACTTTTACTTAAACCCCGATAGAATCGGATCTCGTTCGGGCCTTCTACTCATTCTCTAGTGAAGTGTCGGTTTGAGAACTGATTTCTATCGATGAGATGACCGGTTAATGGGTTGAACACGAATAACCGTCAAGGACAGTTAACTGATCAGATGGGGTTATTCCCATCCGATCTGAAGACTTGGCCTCGATGGAGTTCCATTATTTAATACGTTGTCATACCATCTCGATCAAACCGCGAAAACTTTCAAAAATAATCAAGTTCAAGACGATCTGGTTCGTTGGGACGGATTGTCGTTCGATCGGATTGCCAGCCGATCGAACTGCTATCCAATCGGATTGCACTTGGCTCCAACACTTAAACATTTTCAAGCTATTCAAGGATCTGAACGTCGGACGGATTGCCGTCCGATCGAATTGCTATCCGATTGAACGACCATCCGATCAGTTGACATTTGGACTTCAGCACTTAATCATTTTTCATAATTTCCAAAGAACATCAGCTTCTAACGGATTGCCATCCGATCAGATTGCTATCTGATCGAGTGACCATCCTGCTGTGAACTTGTTCTCACTGAGTGTCCTGCCAATCGGATCGCTATCCGATCGAACGTTAAGATAAAAAGTTTAGAACCAAAGACGCACGCTGTGATGTGTTAAGTCACAAAATTTAGAACCAAGCATAGAGCGCAAAATTTGCGGAAAATGAAAACTATAAAGGACCAAAGTTGAAAGTAAAACAAGTTATGAGGATAGATTGTAAAAGATAAAAAGTTTTGGGTTAAAAGTAAAAAACAAATAGTTTTGGGTTAAAAGTAATTTATGAAATACTTTTGGGTGAAAAGTAAAAAAAAAATCATTTTTTTTAAACCCCCAAAGCCAACGTTACGACAACCATATGCATAACAATTTTTTCTTTGAAAAATCCCCAAAGCACACCCCGCGTTGCGGCGGGACGTAAAACGGTGTCAAATAGTACTAATGTCACACAACCGTCATCGACAACCAACACTAACTCGACCTATAATATGCGTATTGCGACGAACTTTCAAACATGGAAAAATAGAGGTAAAAACGTTGAATCACACATGCACGTTGCGTCGTATTAACTCGAAAATTTTAAAACTATACGTAAAACAAAAATTTGCGAAAGATGAAAAGTATAAGTGACAAAAGTTGTGAATTTAAATTGCAAATAACCGCTACCAGCGGCGGTTCAGAGCAGTTTTTATCAATTTTTAGTGGGTGGTTAGTTCCACCTTTTCCTGCCCATGATCTCAACAACTGCTCCTACAAATAAGGGTAATGTTGTCGATACACTGTGGTTTTTATTCAGTTTTCATTCAGTTTTTAATTACCCTAAATAAATGGCCCATGTTCTCCACCTTCCTAATTTTTAGCAAATCGGCAGTTATATCTATGTTTATATATATTCAATCCGGACCATAAAAAACTACAGCTAATTAAACCCATAAATTGCGGCTGTTTCTCAAGTCCACCTTTCTTATTTCTTTTTTTTTTTCCTTTCAGGTTGCATCCATGGGGTCCTTCCATCTTTGCTCTCCTCTTCCTCCTTCCATCGTTTGCCCGATAATGTGTAAACCTACATATGAATCGGCTGAGGTAAGTACAATTTTTATAGTCAATTGTAGATTACATTTTTTTTTATTCCTATGATAGTATTGTTAATATTTGTCCTGTTCTCAGATAATATTTTTGTAAAAAACAGGAAACTGCCCATTAGTAATATAACGAGGAGACTTATTGAATCATTTCGCATTTTTCTTTTCTGAAAACAGCAAGCATGAACCAGTCACCACCAAAGCCTTCAGTTATGAATGATGAACAACATGCTGGAAACTGTGGCATGCAAATGAAGCAGGTTAACATAGTTATTTCAATTGGCCTTTGTTTTTTGGTAAATACTAAATTTATGTAAACTGCAGAAGCTTCAAAACAGTGCTGAAATAATCAACAGCGACCAATTCAGATCAGACAAGGTACTTTGTAATCCATTTTAATCTGCAATTAATATTTACTTTACTTTCTAATTCATATTTCTTTGTGTAGTCACCAGTTGTAGTCGAAAAGGTACTAAATGATGTAACGTCTAACCTGCAAGTCAAGGTTAAATCTATTATTTTACATTAGTTATTTGTAGTTTAATGTTAACATATGTTATTTTTTGCGAAATGGTATGCATAATACTTCATTTTGTTTTTAAATAGCATAAGTAAAAAACATTTATACAAGTTTATTAATTTGTTACATTCAAGGTGGATCCAACGATGAAGACCATAGTTTATGATTATGTCAAGGTAGCTTCTTGAATCAATGCACATAACTAGATTTAAAACCCTAATTACAAAATAATTGTTAGATTTCATGTCAGATGATGCAGATGAAATGAAGATGCATGTGAATGATGTACCAAAGGTAAAGTTGATTAAATTTAAGATGCATATGAATGATGGCTCAAAGCTAAATTTTCATGTCATGTGAAACAGAACATGTTTAAGGGTCAAATTTTTTAAGGTTACAGGAAGTCAAGAAGATGACATGAACGGCATTTGAATCCCTACAAATGCGAACGAAAACGGGCAACAGTGATGAGGTTTTTTTTTTCAACAGCCGAAATTACAGCATATTGGTCCGACATAGGACTCAACTCGACCACAGTCGTTAAAGCTCGTGACTTGTGGGCGGTAAGACTATCAAAAAATATTTTATTAATTTGAATTAAATTTTTTGTCATTCTAGCATGCACTTGCAGTTAGAGGTGTACAAATAGGGTTTTTTTACCAACCGAACCGGTTTTTCAAGTGGTTCAAACCAGTTCAGGTTTAAAACCGGTTTCTGAGGATCAAACCCGAAACCTATTAAACTGGTTCGGTCCGGGTTATAAACCGGTTCGGTCCGGGTTATAAACCGGTCTGAGACAAAAAACCGGTTTAGATCGTTTTTTAACTGGTTCGGATTATAATACAAACTGGTATCCAAACCCTCGGGCCGAATCAGGTTGAAACAGGTTTTTTTTTTTTCAAACGGGGTCGTTTTAACTTTTGCCTTATTTTAAGTAACCAACTTTTTTAGGAAAGAAAAAATCATCAGTTTCAACAATCTGATACAAGGTAACAAACTTTCTAAAGCTTGGATTTAAGGTAATATGATCTGGTGACTAACGATTTTGATGGAGGGGTAATTTGTTCATAACAAAAAGTGATTTTACGCAATAAATGTGAAAAAAAAGGTATCATTTATTGCGTAAAATCACTTTTTGTTATGGACAAATTGCCTTTCCATCAAAATTATCAGTTACCGAATCATATTACCTTAAATCCAAGCTTCAGAAAGTTTGTTACCTTGTATCAGATTGTTGAAACTAATGATTTTTTCTTTCCTAAAAAAGTTGGTTACTTCAAATAAGGTAAAAGTTAGACCAAAACTGCCACGAGGGAAATTTAATCAGACTCATAAAATATAATGGAAGTACTCGACAAGTAGAATGGACTAGATACAAACAACTCTTAATTTTAACCGCTATTAAAGGCAGTTCTGAGCGGTTACTTGCAGCAAGCATGTTTTTCTGTCCATGTTCCTACATAACTGAACTCGAACAGCACCATCCCACGTTCTGAGCAGTTTTTCTGTCCATGTTTTTGGCAGTTCAGCACCTAAAAAAATGGGTAGTGGTGGATTTAACTGCTCAGTTCCTAAAAAAATGGGTAGTGGTGGTACCTGCTGCAGTTGTGTTCTTCTATACAATGAGAACTTGAGAAGCAGTCTTCATCGTTCACTCATTTTTTGTCTGAAATAATCACAGCATGGATCACTCACCACCAAAGCCATCCGTTATGCACGAAGACCAGCCTGCTGGACACTGTAACATGCAAATGAAGCAGGTTAACACATTTATTTCCATTGGCTATTGTTTTTTTTTAATACTAAATTTTAGTAAACTGCAGAAGCTTCGAAATGGTGCTGAAATAATCAACAGCAACCAGTTCTTTCCTACTTTACTTCTTCATCTGATTCGAATGTATCATTGCAGATTTAATCTTGACTGATTAAATTAAGTGGTTTGGGTTTTTTTTGTTTTTTTTTCTGTACGAAGAGTTGTTCTTTTTTTCTTCTAAGCTGGTTTTTTTATTTGATGTTCATACTTCTTTAAAAGATAACATTTCCTTTTTTTTCTGTACAAAGAGTTTCTTCACAATTATGAGTGCATGTTTGTTTGATGTTACATTTATCACTGGCAATTTGTATATCTCAGGAAGTATATGCTTGGATTTAAACGATTGGGCTTGAAAAGTATGGAGTGTATTCAAAACATAATACTTACATAAACTTTGGATACATCCTTCCTCTGATTTAAAAAAACCGTTACAGCCATTAGAGCGCATCATAACCATGTTGGATTATCCTTACAACTTCTGGGTTAACCACAAGTCTAGAACGAAAAAGAAATGTTTAAATATATAAGCAAAAGCATTCATGTTATAACATAAAACCAAAAGAATAGATGATAATTACCTTCTTATTAGAACTCTTTAAGAAACTCATCATGTTCGAAAAGGTCGTTTTTCTTCTTCAATAAGTGATTTTGGTTCCTCCATTAAGAAATATAACAAACGTCAAAATAAACACATATGCAAAATAATTAAAATATAGCCACAATTAAAATACGCACTCTAATAAAAAAGTCCATTGAAGTTGTACTAGCCCACTCCCTTTAAAAGCTCAACTTCAGTCCATCACATATTTTTCACACCACTAGCCCAATCCCTTATCAATAGCACATTAATAAAATGAAACTTAAAATATATACACAAGTGTACATGTGTATAAAATACAATCTTTTAATTCAAATTTTAAAATACTATGCACATATCATGAACCATAAGACATGTAGTTCCAAATCTACCACAGATGCAAATATCATGAACCACCATTAACATTTAGTCTAGCAAGAACAATTAAGCTAGAATCATAAAAAAATTAACAAAACTTAACTCATGATTGTTCTTATAACAAAAACAAGATAAACCCCAACATAAACCAAATGTACTATATAAATATAGTTCATAAGACATACTGATCCCTAAATCACTTTTGAGCATATTTAATGGCAATTAAAAAGGTTAACTTTATACGGATATTGCCTACTTCAATCATCTTAATTCTTAAACCTATAACTTGATCAATACATTTCCAGTACTCCTCCTCAAACACCCTAACAAAATAATTAGCTACAAAACTAAAAAACGAACAATTTAAAGCAAACCTTTGATCTCAAATTCACCTAAGTACTAACAAATTAAACACATGCAAGATTAATTAACAGATGTACAACCCTAATTACCTCAAATCTCACCAAATTGAAACCCTAATAAGCCCAAACGACGCAAAAACCCAAACTTAAACGACCAAATTAAGGAGATCTATGAAAATCCTCAAGCTAGATCAGAAAAAACAAAATAAATTATACAAAAACAAGATCAGATATATACGTACCTTTAGCTGTAACTACAAATCGCGTGTAAAATTCATCGTTTAGTGTTTATACGAAGCTCATCAAATTTTGGTAATACGCGTTACAAAAAAATGAGTATCAGGGATATTTATTTAGCCAGTAGCTTCCATTGGCACTTAGGTTACAACTGTTGAGTTCATGGGCTCCATTGGACGCCAAGCTATCAATTTTGTTTCTGTCTGCACAAATGAGTATTAAGTAAGCAGATTTTAGATTTTAATAGAAAGCAAAGTAGATAACTTAGAATATCCAAAAATGTTTTGAAACTTAAGAGTAACATTATATTAATATATTAATGAAACAAAGATATTAACAATAGATCTAGCCTGAGAACCTTCAAAACCACCACAATCGGTATTGCTGAAGTCGTGGAACCGGGTTATCTGCAGCCTTGCCGGAATATCGCGGGGCTCCACCCGCCGCAGCCACCCTAAATGAACCACCACCCACCTTCTCGCCGCCATTAAAGTTCACCACAACAACCAGTACCGTTGGTTGGTTGAAGGGATCACCGGAGATGGTGCATCCCCGTTATTGGCCAGGGGAGCCGCCGGCAAGGTGGTCGGCCCTTCATCTCTTTCACGTCCTCTTCAACCAGCCATTTCTCTCTCCTTCGGCTCTCTCTGTCTCTCGATCTCGATATATGCAGGTTATGTGTGTTTCTTTTAGGTGGAGGCTAGGGTTTACAATGTGATAGAATAAAGAGGTGAAGAAGATAAATGTTTAAATACCTAGGGTTTGGGTTGGGTTAGATGGGTAACCATTATATCAACAGATGCGGTTTTAGAACCGCATCTTTTGGCTCTTTATTTTTATAAAAACACTCATAAGATGCGGTTACATAATAACTCATTTTAAGGTCACTAAATAGGGCTTATGTATTGTCTACCGTTTACCTTTGCATTAAAATGACACAATTTCATGTTTTGTCACTCTATCACTTTTATTTTATATTGTTGTTTGGTTGTACACTGTTCACGTTCGTTTTCCTTTTATAAATTAAAAATGGTTCTTTTGTTTATAATGTTGTTTAGACTTGTGACCACTTAATGTGGGTGTTTGGGATTGCTTATTTTGAGCTCCTTGTGTTTTGAGAATGAGTTTTAGTGGTTTGAAAAGAAGAAAAGGAAAAGTTAGATAGTTGTAACTTTTTCAAATAGGAGATGGAAAAGAGGAAAAGGAGAAGCAAACCGAAAAACCATCAATATACATTATCTTTGTTTGTTATCTTAGCGTAACCCGTCCAACGGACGGGTATTAAACTAGTTTATATAGGTTTTAATATTCTACTTTGAGCATATGCAGAAGCAAAAGCATGATTTTAATAGTTTCACAACTCCTTTTCTATTTCTTTATCATTCCTCCTCTCTCATATGGAGCTGATACCTTAAATGCAAATCAATCTATCTCTGGGAAACAAACACTTGTTTCTCTTGATGGAAATTTTGAAATGGGCTTCTTTAAACCAGGTGAGTCTCCCAACTATTACATAGGAATTTGGTACAAAAAAGTCAGCACAAGAACAATAGTCTGGGTAGCAAATAGAGAAACACCCATCTCTGATAGTTCTTCTTCTAAACTGAAATTAATGGATGGTAACTTAGTGCTTTTAGATGAGTCAAACATCCAAATTTGGTCAACAAACATGATTTCTACTACTACACCTGCATCAGTAGTTCTTCATGATGATGGTAATTTAGTTTTAAGATATGGATCAAATATTTCAAGCCAGCCAATCTGGCAAAGTTTTGATCATCCAACTCATACTCTCTTGCCCGGTATGAAGTTGCTATACAACAAGCGTACGAATACGAAACAGGTTATTAGTTCATGGAAAACTATAGAAAATCCTGCGGACGGACTCTTTTCCTTAGAGATTGACCAAGATCGAAAGCAGTTTGTAGTCATGTGGAATAGATCTGTGCAGTATTGGACTAGTGGTAGTTGGGATGGTCAAATCTTTAGTTTAATACCTGAAATAAGATTGAATTATATCTATAAATTCAGCTATGTAAATAATGCAAACGAGAGTTATTTCGGTTATTATATATCCGATTCTTCAATAATTTCTAGATTAATTTTAGATGTCTCGGGGCAGATTCAGCAGATGTCATGGTTCGAGAGCAACAGTCAGTGGGTTTTGTTTTGGTCTCAACCACATGAAGTTTGTGATATTTATGGCCGGTGTGGTCCATTTGGTGTTTGCAATTCGCAGATGTTGCCATCTTGCAAGTTGCAATTGCTTGACTGGTTTCGAGCCTAGATCACCAAGTGATTGGAATCTAGGAAGTTTCTCTGATGAGTGTGTGAGAAAAAGTGTATTGAATTGTAGTTTTAAGATAAAGAAGCCAATGTTCGTCTTAAGTTATTTCAAAGAGATCTCACTGTCTGCATTTCCTGAAAATGAAGGCCAGCAATTAGATGAATCAGAATGCAGAGGTGAGTGCTTGGATTGAAATCCTTAATCTCTACACATCCTAGTACAAGGGTTTAGTGGTAATTAGTATAAAGTATGGCGGTTACATGGCGGTTATAAAGTTCAGGGACTGAAAGTGGCAAACTAGAAGTTAATAACCACCACCCCAAGGGTTGCGAAACCCCTTGGGAGGCACCTCTTGATTTCGGCAGCCACAAGGAAAGGAAGGGGACGCGACTTTTGGCTTATGGACACACCTCTTCATGATTCATTCTCATCCACACAATCTAGAGACACACCCGTTCACGAAGAGACGCGTCTATTCACTCGCACCCATTAGATTAGTATAAATAGGCCTTAGATTTTCATTTGTAGATCAAAAAATATTCAAGTTCATGTAAATTCGATTCCATTGTATTCAACATTCAGTATTCAATAAAGTTACGTTTAGCATTTGCGATCTAGAGATCAAAGATCATTCTGGGCAACAAGTGGTATCAGAGCATCAGGCTCTAAGGCATCGCAGGGAATTCGCGATCAGGTTTTATTATTCTTTCTCAATTCGCAAGTTAGTTTATTTTCGGTTCAGGGTCGAACCAGGGGTTAGGAATCTAGGGTTTTGATTCCGGGGTTTAGTGCGAATTAGATTGATTGTTTATTACGCGTTGGGTTATACGCGGGGGTTAAGGATTAGAGGTTTGAAGAAACCAAGAAAGATAAAGGTTTTTGAAAGTGAAGATTGTTCGGTCAGAAGACATGTCAGGAACAACCGGACCAAATTCACAAGTCATAATTCAGAAGGAAGGAAGTTCTCTTTCCCAATTCCAGTGTCCTATTTTGAAAGCAACAAACTATACGGTTTGGGCAATTCGCATCAAAACGATTTTGGAAGCGAATGGACTTTGGGAAACGATTGAACCGACGGAAAATACGTAAACGGATGTTAAGAAAGATAAGGCAACAATTGCTTATCAGTTCCAAGCAATACCGGAGGATGTTGTATTGCAAGTTGCAAGTTGTAAAACTGCAAAGGAAATTTGGGAAAAACTCAAGACTAGACACGTTGGTGTTGATCCGGTACAGAAGGCTCGTTGGCATACACTTTTATCAGAATTCGAGTTAATGCAAATGAGGGAAGATGACACTATAGACTCCTTCACCGCAAAGATAAACAGTGTAGTTACCCGGGAAAGCGAATTAGGGACAACACTAAGTCAACCGACTCTGGTACGCAAACTCCTAAATGCAGTACCAGATAAGTTTACTCAGATTGTCGCCTCAATGGAACAGTACTCCGATCTAGAAACAATGACGCTAGAAGAAGCAGTCAGAAGGTTAAAAACGTTCGAAGAAATGCTTAAGCAAAAGAAAGGAAGCCCAGGAGAAAGTCAAGACAAGTTGATGTTTACACATCAGGACAACAACTCAGGCAGAGGAAGACAGTTTGGAAACCGCGGGCGTGGCAGGTTCAACCAACCGCGTGGAAACTGGCAAGACAATAAAGACAGGCAAAGCACTAAGAACGAAGGATCTTCATATAGACCCAGAGGTGGAAGGTCTAAGAATTGGAGGAATTTTGGAAGAAACCAAACAGACATAAGTAAGATCCAGTGCTACAAGTGTCAAAAGTATGGACACCTCAAGAAAGACTGTCATGAGAAAGATGTTGTACAAGAACACTCAAATCTCGTCGAGGAAGATGAAGCACCCGTATTGCTAATGGCAATACAAGAAGAAAACGTTGTTCAAGAAAGGGTTGTACTAAACGAAGAACGCATAGAACCAGCAAGTTACGCCACAGAAGATGAAAGTCTATGGTATTTAGACAACGGGGCCAGCAACCAAATGACAGGAGTGCGAAGTCACTTCAGAGAATTAGATGAAAAGGTGACAGGGCAAGTTCGGTTCGGAGACGGGTCGCACGTAGAAATTAAAGGCAAAGGTTCAGTATTGCTGGAATGTCTGAACCAAGAACAGAAGATTGTTTCTCAAGTATACTACATTCCAAGTCTGAAAAGCAACATATTGAGCCTCGGACAACTTACAGAAATCGGTTGCAAAGTAGTAATGGATGGAGACTTACTAACAGTCCGCGACAGAAATAGAAAGTTACTAATGCGAGTCAGGAGAATGAGGAACAGGTTGTATAAAGTAAAGTTAAAGATTGGAAGGCCAATCTGCCTGCTCTCAAACACAGAAGATTTAGCATGGTTATGGCACGCAAGGTTAGGCCATTTACACTTCGATGTTATTAAGGAAATGACTCGAAAGAACTTGGTACATGGAGTTCCTCAAATAAGTCATGCCAATCAAGTATGTGATGCATGCTTATTAGGAAAACATACTAGGACACCATTTCCAAATCAGGCAAAATTCAGATCTTTAAGACCTCTGGATTTAGTCTATGGAGATTTGTGTGGTCCTATATCCCCACCAACACATGCTGGGAAGAAGTATATATTTCTACTTGTAGACGACTGTACAAGCTACATGTGGGCATATCTACTAACTTCCAAGGATCAAGCATTCGAAACTTTCAAGCAGTTCAAAGAAAAGGTGGAGACAGAAACTCGAACCAAGTTAAAAATGCTAAGGACAGACAGAGGAGGAGAATTCACGTCGGCTGAATTCAACAAGTATTGCAAGGACAATGGCATAACGAGACAGCTTACAGCGCCATATTCCCCACAGCAAAACGGAGTAGTGGAAAGAAGAAACAGGACGATGTTGTCAACTACTCGAAGTATGTTAAAGGCAATGAACATGCCACAAAATTTCTGGGGAGAAGCAATAAGACATACGTTATATTTATTAAACCGGATTCCGACAAAGGCTTTGGTAAACAAGACCCCGTATGAAGCATTGAAAGGAAGAAAGCCGAATCTGGAACACTTAAAGGTTTTTGGCTGCACAGCATACGCTAAGGTATTACCACTTCAACAAAAGAAGTTAGATGATAGAAGTGCACCTATGGTTTACCTTGGAATAGAAGAAGGATCAAAGGCATACAGATTATATGATCCGACGAAGAACAAGATATGTGTCAGTAGAGATGTAAAGTTCATGGAAGGTCAACCATGGAACTGGAATAGTTATATGGAAACGGTAGATTCAGGGAATCCCGAATGGACAAACTTTGTCATTCAAGAAGATGATAACCCACCAGAGTTAGAAGAAAATGAACCAAGTAGTCCTGGTAGTAGCGGGCCACATCATGAAGATTCAGGAGTAGATCTGACAGAAGAACAAGACTCCTATGAAACCCCTCCAGCACATTCGTACAATCAGAACTCGGCAGGAAGTTCAAGCAGACTATCAAGTAGAGGTCCATCTACATCTGAAAGTACAACGGAGAGTATTAGTGACACTCCAGTAAAACTGAGAAGTCTCGAAGAACTGTATGAAGAGACGGAGGAAATTCAAGTAGATCCACAAGAATTACTACTTGCTGAAGAAGAACCAAGGAATTACAAGGAAGCATCTAGTGACAGAAAATGGATTGAAGCAATGAAGGCCGAGTTAGACTCGATAAACAAGAATAACACTTGGAGATTGACAGAGTTGCCAAGAGATCACAAGGCAATAGGTTTAAAGTGGGTATTCAAGACTAAGAAAGATGCAAACGGAAACGTGGTCAGACATAAAGCAAGGCTGGTTGCAAAAGGATATGTTCAGCAACACAGAATAGAGTTTGACGAAGTCTTTGCACCAGTAGCACGTATAGAGACAGTTCGATTAATGTTGGCTTTAGCAGCATATCAAGGTTGGGAAGTACATCACTTAGACGTGAAGTCTGCATTCTTACACGAAGATCTCAAGGAGGAGGTCTATGTCTCACAACCAGAAGGATTTGTAAAGCCAGGTGATGAAGGAAAGGTTTATAGACTATCAAAAGCATTGTATGGATTAAGACAAGCACAAAGAGCTTGGAATGCGAAGTTAGATCAAACCCTAAAGTCACTTAACTTCAAGAAGTGCACTTTAGAGAATGCAATCTATACAAGGACGAGTAAGACTTCTACACTAATAGTTGGAGTCTATGTTGATGATTTGATAGTCACTGGAACATCAAGGAAGGAGATAGATGTTTTCAAATCTCAGATGAAGAACAAGTTTGAAATGAGCGATCTAGGACTGCTAGCATAGTATCTGGGAATAGAAGTCATTCAAGCAGGGGGTGAGATAGCCATCAAGCAGACAGGCTATATCAACAAGATACTCAAAGACGTTGATATGTTAACCTGCAACGACACAAAGATTCCTATGAATCCAGGAACACAATTAACGAAGACTGAAGAAGGAGATCTAGTAGATACAACACATTACAGAAGCCTGATAGGTTCTCTCAGGTACTTATTGCATACAAGGCCAGATCTATGTTACCCAGTCAGTCTGCTTAGTAGATTCATGCAAGAACCAAAGGAGCAACACTTGAAAGCAGTAAAGCAAATACTACGTTATATCAAAGGAACTAAAGAGCATGGAATCATATACAAGAAACAAGGAGGATGTAAGATCACAGGTTATAGTGATAGCAGTTTTGGAGTCAATACAGACAAAGGAAAAGGAACAACTGGTCTGGTATTCTACTTTGGAGAATCACCTATAACCTGGTGTACACAGAAGAAACAGACAGTGGCATTATCATCATGTGAATCAGAATTCATGGCAGCCACAGCAGCAGCATGCCAAGCACTATGGCTTAAAAGACTATTAAGTGAAATTACAGGCTGGAAGGAAGAGAAGATAACACTCAGAGTGGATAACATTTCTGCAATAGAACTTATGAGAAATCCAGTCTTTCATGGAAGAAGCAAGCACATTGATACACGCTATCATTTCATAAGAGAATGCGTGGAGAACGAACACATCAATGTGGAACATATAAGTGGAGAACTACAACGGGCAGACATACTAACAAAGGCACTAGCAAGGGTCAAGTTTGCTACAATGCGAGAATTGCTCGGAGTTCAAAGTCTGCAACAACCTAAGGATGTTCAAGATTAGGGGGGTGAATGAAATCCTTAATCTCTACACATCCTAGTACAAGGGTTTAGTGGTAATTAGTATAAAGTATGGCGGTTACATGGCGGTTATAAAGTTCAGGGACTGAAAGTGGCAAACCAGAAGTTAATAACCACCACCCCAAGGGTTGCGAAACCCCTTGGGAGGCACCTCTTGATTTTGGCAGCCACAAGGAAAGGAAGGGGACGCGACTTTTGGCTTATGGACACACCTCTTCATGATTCATTCTCATCCACACAATCTAGAGACACACCCGTTCACGAAGAGACGCGTCTATTCACTCGCACCCATTAGATTAGTATAAATAGGCCCTAGATTTTCATGTGTAGGTCAAAAAATATTCAAGTTCATGTAAATTCGATTCCATTGTATTCAACATTCAGTATTCAATAAAGTAACGTTTATCATTTGCGATCTAGAGATCAAAGATCATTCTGGGCAACATGGATTACTGCCTTTGCAACGCTTATACTTTTATCTCCGGTATATGTCTGCATTGGAATTGCGAAAACTTGAATAACATATCACTAGAGCTTTTGCCAAATGTAACATATCTAGACAAGATCTACATCAAAGTTTCTTCATCTGATAACCGTAAAAACAATACCAAAGTGCTAGTTGCAGGGATCGTTTCAGGATGTTTGGGTCTTGTGTTTCTTTGCAGCATTGGTGTTATACTCTACAGAAGGATGAAAAGGCAAGGTAAATGCTACAATTTAGTACCTTTTATCTACATATGTGCAGCATACATGATTCTTACTGAACACTGGCTATTAAAATCATAATTTTTGTATTGTAGATCGAGGGGTACTAAGTGAAGAAGATAGAAAAGGTCTTGATGTACCATTTTTTGAATTTAAAAACAAAATATTATCTGCAACTGAGAACTTTTCACTTGCAAATAAACTTGGACAGGGGGGATTCGGTCCTGTTTACAAGGTGACTTTAACTCTCGATTGTATTGGTTATTAGCAAAATCTTATTGAGACCTGATCGGACCGTTTTATTGTTTTGAGTAGGGAACTTTCCCAGAAGGAGCAGAAATGGCGGTGAAGAGGTTGTCGAGTCAGTCTAAACAAGGTTTGAAGGAATTCAAGAACGAGGTACTATTAATTGCAAACTCCAACATCGTAATCTTATTAGGCTCTTGGGATACAGCATGAAGAATCATGAAATGATACTACTCTATGAATACATGCCTAATAAAAGCTTGAACCACTTCATATTTGGTAAGCCTCTCAATCTTTAACTTTTATTTCAAGTACTTTTTTTGTTAATTATCTTAAATTTGTTTTGACGATACTTTTGCAAGATAGGAAGCTTTGTATGCGTCTTGACTGGGCGTTACGCTTTGATATTATTATGGGAATTGCTCGAGGACTTCTCTATCTTCACCAAGATTCAAGGTTGAGGATTATTCATAGAGATTTAAAAGCAAGCAACGTGTTATTAGACGAGTATATGAATCCCAAAATATCTGACTTTGGTTTGGCAAAGATAGTTAAAGGCAGAGATACAAACGGCGATCGCACCAGAGTTGTTGGAACTTAGTATGTACATTTCACATACGTTAAAATCTAGTTCTAGTTTTCACATTTAGAACCTTATGTTCTTCTAATGCAGCGGCTATATGGCTCCAGAATACGCGCTAAATGGGTTCTTCTCAGTAAAATCAGATGTATTTAGCTTTGGAGTAGTTGTGCTTGAGATGATTAGTGGAAAAAGAAACATGGGTTATTATCATAATAAAGAAGCCTTTAGCCTTATATCCTATGTGAGTGAGTTCTTAAAGATTACCATAAACTAGGGGTGTTAACAACCCGAGCCGTGTCAGAGCTCGTCTAAGCTCAAGCTAGGCTTGTCTAACTTACGAAAGCTCAAGCTCTATTTTTGAAGCTCGAGCTTGGCTCACGAACCTACACAAGCTCAGGCCAGACCCGTTTAATAAACGAGGGAATATTTAAGCTTGAGCTTGTTTAAGGTTGGATCGAATCAAGTTTTTAGCGAGCCGGTCTCAAGTAGTTCACGAGCGCCGCTCGTTTACCCCCCCCTGAAAACAAAATCTTTTTATAGCTTTTCATTTAAGCCTTGATGCATTTCAGGCTTGGAGCTTGTGGAGAGAGCAAAAGCCATTAGATTTACTAGATCCAGCATTAGCCGAATCATGCAATTCGATTGAAGTGTTGAGATGTACGATTATCGGGCTGCTGTGCGTTCAAGAAGACCCTCAAGACCGGCCAACCATGACTGGTGTGCTTGGTATGTTGGGGATGGATATTGAAAGCCTTCCAGATCCTAAAGAACCCGCTTTTGTTTCTAAAACACGCATTCGTAGTTTGCCATCATATGTGAGTGAATCAGAGATCAATCAGTTGACAATTACTGAGGTAGAAGGACGGTAAAGAAAGGATGGTCATGTTGAGTACAATAAAATCAATATATAGATAATATATTTTGGATGAAATCTGCATATATTCTTCTTTCAACAACCATTGCTAATTCTGAATAACTAACTGCAAACAATAATAGGATTTTAACTTTTAAGCAACTATGTCATGTATGTAGTATTTACTATTTTAATTTTATAGTAATGGGATTATGTATTGAAGCTTCTCAATTTGCTTCTGCTTTGTTTTATCACATATGGACAATACAAGCATACGAAATCCAAAGTGTCATGGTTGGTGGTAACTGGTAAGCATGGCAAAATGGACTCATTCGTTTAAAAAAAATCAATTTGGTTCTGGTTTTCAAAAAATTGGTTTGGCTTGGAGCATGCCGTTATAAGGAAAAAATATCGAATGACTTGTTAATTATCCCTCATTCTTTTCCCTGTTTATATATTTTCATAAACAACAAATATATACTTATCACTCCTTGTTTTCATTCTTACAATGGTTTGGCTAAATCGATAAATGACATATTTAGGAAATTAAAAGTAGAAGGTAAAGCAGGCGGATTTCATTAATAATCACCCCCCTTCCTCATGGCTAGGTGCACCAATGCCCCCATCCCACTGATCTACCATGTTGTCCCATGGATCTCATGTGTGTTCACCGTAAAAGATGCTCTAAGAAATGACGAAAAAGTAATACTCAAAATTAAAGTAATAAAATCCTTTTTCAATGTGATTCTAAATTCTTGATAAATCTTGGTTTAGATTATTGGTTGCTCATTGTTTAAGGTCTTAAAACCAAGATTGTAGATCGAAAGATCACCTCGAGATCAGACGATCCCACGCAAATGTCCTACGTATTACTGTTGTAGCTCTATGGTTTCTTACTTGCTTAAAGAGCCATGATCACGATCTACCATTGCTAGAAATCTGCCCATGAATTAAATGCAGATAAATGATAATGTACATCAACTCATCAAGTAGCTTTCCAGTAGTCTTAACTCTTAATGTCACTTGTTTTGAGCCTACAAAAATATGAAGTTAGTTGAGAACGTCGATTCTAAGCCACACAAAAACTAAAAGACGTGAAATGTCTCGAAGCCCACAACGTGCCCAAATAGAGTATTATAAATGTAATGTACTAATGTGGATACTAGTAACTTAACGTAAAGAAAGTCTCCAACAAATGCAATAAAAAATTTGGTACAAGTAATGTGATAAATAAATGTGATGTAATGTGAAACTTGGCCCACTATTAGATTTTAGGAAAAATTACAAGTTTTGTCCTTTATTTTTATATCACTTTTCAGGTGGTGTCTTTTTTAACGAATGTTGATAGGCGGTGTTCTTTACTAGGTATTTTGTTGCAAGTTTAGTCCTTTACACCCAACCCAGTTAAAAAACCATGTTAATTGTTGGGTGTAAATGAATAAACTTGCAACAAAATACCTAGGTAAAGGACTAAACTTGCAACAAAATACCTAGCAAAGGACACCGCCTGTCAACAATTAACTGGGTTGGGTGTAAAGGACTAAACTTGCAACAAAATACCTAGTAAAGAACACCGTCCGTCAACATTCATTAAAAAGGACACCGCCTGAAAAGTGGTATAAAGATAAAGGACAAAACTTGTAATTTTTCCTAGATTTTATTGGGTTAGCTCACTTCATATTACGTACACTTTTAACTTTAAAAAAAAGTAAATACAATTTGAGTTCCTGGGTTTACACCCAACCACACTTTCAGCCCACATTTAAGAAAACGAACAATCAAGTCCATGTGGTTGTCGATTGCATTCAATCAAGTCTCTCCTACCAGAATTCGTTGGTCAACCGTTAGTTGACCGGGGCATACTTGTCTTTTTAAGTGAGATTTGAAGGGTACTCTTTTCTTTTCTTTTATGAAAACCAAGACTATTTATGCGAATGAGGTGGTGAGTAGGGGAGGTGTAGGTCAGAAGTGATGGCGGTTGGCAACAATTGGTTTGACGAAGATGGTGAAAGGCGATGGTTGGTGAACGGAGGTGTGTGTTTGTGATTGAGAGGGTGTTTATGGTGTTTGGGTGTAAGTAGGTTGGTGAACGGAGGTCTGTGGTGCTCCGATGGAGCTGAAAACCATTTCAATTATAGAAAAACTGTTGGAGAACCCTAAAGGTCCAGCTTTGATCTCACTCAATACCCACCACAAAAACACACAAACAAATCTAACAATATACTCATATGGTGTCTAGGTGCTTGTATATGCAAATCTTGGTATTCAATTAAAGAAACCCATTGTTCTTTTCACTGTTTTAACTTCAAAGATGCTTGCTTTTTTAGTTCAAATCAAAAATATTGGTTAAACAGATATGGGATTTCTTTGAAACTTGGGTTTATACAAGTTTCAACTTTCAAGATTATAAAAGCTTGCAAGATTAGGGCTTTTTATGGGTTTGAGATATGAAATGCTTCTTGTAGCTAAATGAGTTTGTATAAAAACAAGAAATCAAGGTTGTCCTTAGATGAAGCCTTTTGTGGTTACTTTTTGTGTGAATTGTTGAAAAGAAGCTGGAATCATTAGGGGGTGTTTGGGATTCCTTTTAAAAGTGACTTTTGGAGCTAAAAAGTACCTTTGAGAAGGAAAGGAATCCCAAACACCATCTGAGAAGTATTTTAAAGTAAAAGAAATCCCAAACACCATGAAAAAAATGACTTTTAGAGCAGATTTTGTCTTCAAAAAGGAGATTTTGAGAAGTTAGGATTTCGTACTTATTGAATTTGAGAAGGACTTTTGAGAAGGAGAAGTTGAAAAGGAATCCCAAACACCCCCTTAATCTTGAATGGAAAAGTGATCCTTTTTCATAGTTTTAAGGAATTTGTTGAGGTTCTTGGTTGTTCTTTAGCATTTTTTGTTGTTTGTAAATCTGAAAATGAAGTTATCTGCTGTTGGATTTTCTGGTGGGTAATAAGAAAAGGAAAAGATGTTGTTGGATTTTCTGGTGGGTAATAAGAAAAGGAAAAGATTGGGGTTTAATGTTCAATGATCAGGGTTTTTTTTAATTGAAGTTGAAGATTTGTGAATAATTTTTTTTTAAGTTGAAATATAATAATTAAGGGTATTTTGGACATTTCACTGGTCAACTAATAGTTGACCAACGAATTCTGTTAGGAGGGACTTGATTGAATGTAATCGTCAACCACAGGGACTTTATTATTCCTTTTTTTTCAAATGAGGGTTGAAAGTGTAATTTGGTGTAAACCACAGGAACTGAAATTGTAAAAAAAGGGGGGGTAGACGCACGGTACCCCTGACCGTGGAGGGGATCCCCCTCCCAAGCTAACTTACCAGATCGCTGCATGGCGGTGAAATTACCAAGCCGAAGTTGGGCACTAATGCCCCTCAGACTCGAACCTGGGTTTGAGCCCGGTCCAAAGCCCCTCATCGGGATGAAGAATGCCAACTGTGCTGCAGGCACCTTCAACTGAAATTGTACTTTACTCTAAAAAATGAACATCAATTCCTACAATTTTCTAGAATAAATAGAACACAATTTGCACTCTAAATTGTAACAACCCGACTTTTTGGAAGTCAAAGTACAATTCAAAGTCAAAGTCTAAGGAATAAAAGATTTCTAATTGGATCTGTCATTCCTTGCTTAATCATTGCTTGTACTCTTTGACTTGTCAATCGATACTCTAATTTGTGTTACTTTAGTTGTATTATGTGGAGTATATGCAATAAATCGCTATTAATCGCTAATCGACTTATCGCTAATAGCACCGCTATCGCATCGCAACCAGAATTACAGGTTATGGATATTGTTTTACGTGTGTGTGTTATTATGTGTTATTTGTGCATGTTTATATTTGTTGAGGTGATTATTCGCAAACGCAATCACAGCTCTATCGCAACGCAATCTCATCGCGAACTCGAAATCTAAGGTTTACTTTTTTGAATATTAGTAGTTATATTATTTGTGAAAACAATGGGTAATACTATCGCATCGCTTACTCGCAACACATCGCAACGCTCAACGCACGAAATGAAAAGTCGGAAAATAACCCACTCGATCCATCCGATCGGAAGGCCCTCCGATCCATCACTGCACACCGCCTTTCCTCTTCTGTCACCTATAAATACCACCTGTCACATCACTGTTCATGTGATGTGACAGCTCTCATTCGACCAGCACGTTCCAGCCCTATTTTCTCTCGATTCCTCGCGATTCTTGTAAGTTTCTACTCCAAATCTTGTACTTCTATCATCCACACACTTCTTCATCATTTTCACCATCAAAGCTTAATTTTCACCATGAAATCGGTGGATTTGAGGTGTTTTAGGGTGATGTCATCATGGGTTCTCAAGAACACCAAAGTGTGACCTCATTCCACCTAGAACAACTCGGATCCAAAGGATTTCTACAATGTTTTAACACTGATTTCTCCTAAATCTAAACATAATCAAAGTGTTTCAAACTTTTCTTCAATAACCTCAACTTTTCACATAAAACCGATAGGATCCGAGCTCATTCAGGCCTTCTACCCATTCTCTGGTGAAGTGTCGGACTGAGAACGGATTCCTACCGAAGAGATGACCGACTTAACGGGTTGAACATGAATAACCGTCAAGAACAGTTAACTGATCGGATGGGGTGATTCCCATCCAATCGGATGACTTGGACTTGATGGAGTTCCGTTGTCTGACACGTTGTCATACCGTCTCGGTACAATCGCAAAATGTTCCAAACTTAACAAATTTCTGCAAGTTTCAAAACGAACAGGTTACTGAACTGACTGCCGTCCGATCGAATTGCCATCCGATCGAACGACAATCCGATCGGATGACTTGTGACATTCAATACTTGTGATATTTCTCAACACTTAAACTTTTTCACAAAGTTTTGAAGGAATGATAGTTTCAAGCGACCAGCCATCTGACCGAACGGCAATCCGTTCGGATGACCATCCGGCCGGATGACCTGATTTGTAGAAACACTTCTTCGTTTTTAAAATGCTACAAGGAAAACTACCATCCCAAACGAATGACGATCCGACCGAATGGCCATCCGACCGGATGACCATCCGTCTGGATTGTCATCCGATCGGATGACCCTCCGTCACTCAGTTCAATCGCACCGTTTAAACTCACCGTTCATCGCTTATGCTATCGTTCTGTAATCAGGCTAACTTCCAACGCTCCCTTCAATCCAAGACTGTGTTTACTTGTTAAACACGGTCTGTGAGTATACTCGATCCCTTTTTACTTTAAGCACTTTTGGGTGTTACATACGTTACTTATATCAAATCACATCGACACACAATGCAAACACTTTTATACGCTAACCGTTCTGCATGTTATACATGTTATTCGATGAATGCTAGTATGTTATGTTTACACAGTGATTGTTGCCTGACACCTTAGCAACGATAGTACTATAGTTTGGACTCAGCACCTGTCATGGACAGGGGTTGTTAAGGGCCTTTCTTCACGTGTTACAGTGGTGATATGTGTTGCGCATTCTACAACTCGCAGTCACGTCTGTGCATATTTCATTGTCGATAACTTACCTGCTTCACATTATACATGTTACATGCTGGTTATGCGTAAATCGCTTTCGCTTCTATATTATACTATCAAACTTGTATGCTCACCTTTACACTATGTGTATTGACCTCTATTTTAACGTATGTGGCAGGTGTTTAAGTTACTAGGATTGCTTGATGTCATGGAATCAAGCCTAGGAGAGTCTAGAAACAAACTAAATAAAATCTGAGTTGTCGGAATGGATTATTTCTCTTTGAGAACAACCTCTGTAATAACTGTTTTATTCTATATGTTTGTGGTATAGGACATGAACCTTTAATATATTATAATTAATAGTTGTTATGGATTCTCCTGGACAATCTGTTTCACTCAGTGTCGCGCCCCGATGTTTCCGCCATCGGTTGGGGTGTGATAGATTGGTATCAGAGTGATAACTATAGGGAGTTAGGCAAGACTCGACCTAGTCCGGGTCGATGCCTTAGAATTGACCTAGTCTATAGTCTAAGTACCAACAGACCGACTTGTGCAAGCCCGGTAAGGGTTGTACGAGCTTACTTGATATCCTCGCTCGAATTCGCTAAACACTACACTCTTGCGCGAACATCGCATACTACCATTCCGCGCGAGAACAGCTTTTCCTAAGGCTGCCAACACACACAAATGAACGATTTGGTTGAGATTAGGTGTGAAAACCGCAAACTCTCGATCAAATCGCTAATTCGACGCGCATATTTTAATTATAAACACGAGAATTTGCGTTGAATCAGAAGTGAAATCCATACTTCGACGCGATTCTCCCTATCTATCTCGTGATTCTATCACACAAACAGGAATGGAGTCGCTAAGTTAGGGGTGAAACCCAAATCTTGATGACTTATTCCGCTCTATATTTGGTTTTGCAAAACTCTCACCAAAGTCTCGATGGGTTCCAACGACTGGAGTCACGTAGAGGCCGAAAGGATGCGTGCCGATCTCCCGGATTGAGGCGAGAGCACAGTCTAATAAGCCAACAAGTGTATTCAAATTCCTTGCGAACAGTCGAATCACTTTGGGTAGTCAAAGTCTAGCACACCCAAGACATTCCGATTCTCGCTGGTTTTACGATGTATCGCGTTTATATGTTTTGATTCTGGACTCGCAACCGCTGAATCCTCGATTCTGTGAGAAATTTTATGTGTTTTATGTGGTTTTCTTGTTTATATGTTTTAATCTTGGTGATTTAGTCGCTTTTTCGCTGTTTGCTTCGATAAACACGCACGACTCGCACTACACCTTTATCTCAATACACTAACAAATCGCATGCTATGTTAATCGCAATCACTACTCGCTACTCGTACTCGCAATTCTCGATCGCAAACGCAACTTTGAAAGATAAGGGAACACATTCAGTACATATAGGTGAATACGTGCAAAATAGGAAGGTGAATACGTGCAAAATACGTGTAACAACCCACACGTTCGTGCGTTGTTACTACTCGTTATACTCGTTACGCCTAGCACTAGAGATTCGGATCATAATGTACCTATATCGCTTACATCGCTACTTCGCAATATATTCGCATATTTCGCATACTTTATCGCTATAACACATCACATCGCACATACTACACTCACGATTACATCAATTGAGGACCTATTCTACCCTCCTCAACAGCCGTGATGTGTCGTAACGCAACGCATATTCGAAACGCGCAACTCGATTATCGCAATGCAGACTTTGAAATATGGATATCTATACAAACCTTTGTGACTAATTATAATAAAGGTATATATATGTATGAAAGTGTGTAATCAAACCATCGCAACGCTTAACGAACATAACGAAACATCAAAACGCAACTCGCCGGAGACCACCGATCGAACGACCATTCGATCGAATGGTCATCCGATCGCATGACCATCCGATCGAGTGACCAACCGATCGGATGGCCATCCGATCGGATTGCCATCCGATCCATTGCACTCCATCACCTTCACTCCTCTTCACCTATAAATAGCACTTGTCACATCACTGTTCAAGTGATGTGATAGCTCTCACTCAACCAGCACGCTTTGGGGCTATTTTCTCTCGATTCCTCGCAATTCTTGTAAGTTTCTACCTCGAATCTTTTACTTCTACGATCTACACGCACTCCTTCATCTTTTCCAACATCAAATCTCACTTTTTCATCGTAAAATCCTCTGATTTGGGGCGTTCTAAGGTGATGTCATCATGGAGTTCTTAGGAACAAGGAAGTGTGACCTCATGTCATCAAGAACAGTTCAGATCTAATGGATTCCACGGCGTGTAAGCACTAATCTCACCTAGATCTAAGCCGAATCTAAGTATTTCAAGCTTTAATCAAACTTTCTTAACTTTTACTTAAACCCCGATAGAATCGGATCTCGTTCGGGCCTTCTACTCATTCTCTAGTGAAGTGTCGGTTTGAGAACTGATTTCTATCGATGAGATGACCGGTTAATGGGTTGAACACGAATAACCGTCAAGGACAGTTAACTGATCAGATGGGGTTATTCCCATCCGATCTGAAGACTTGGCCTCGATGGAGTTCCATTATTTAATACGTTGTCATACCATCTCGATCAAACCGCGAAAACTTTCAAAAATAATCAAGTTCAAGACGATCTGGTTCGTTGGGACGGATTGTCGTTCGATCGGATTGCCAGCCGATCGAACTGCTATCCAATCGGATTGCACTTGGCTCCAACACTTAAACATTTTCAAGCTATTCAAGGATCTGAACGTCGGACGGATTGCCGTCCGATCGAATTGCTATCCGATTGAACGACCATCCGATCAGTTGACATTTGGACTTCAGCACTTAATCATTTTTCATAATTTCCAAAGAACATCAGCTTCTAACGGATTGCCATCCGATCAGATTGCTATCTGATCGAGTGACCATCCTGCTGTGAACTTGTTCTCACTGAGTGTCCTGCCAATCGGATCGCTATCCGATCGAACGACCGTTCGATCGACGACCTGAAGGGTAGAGAAACTTCTCTGTTTTCAAAATGCTACAACGAAAACTTCAAAGCCATCATACACAAACACAACCTTCCCAAACGAATGTCAATCCGACCGAATGGCCATCCAATCGGATGACCATCCGAACGGATTGACATCCGATCGAATGACCATCCAATTAGAATGCTCTCCGATCGGATTACCATTCGACACGTGGTTCACTCGCCACCGTTTAACACACTGTTCAACGCTTATGCCATCGTTCTATAATCATTAACCTCCATCGCTGTGAGTATACTTGAACCCTTTTTATTGCATCTTTTGGGTGTAACATAGGTTTCTATGAAACTAAACTAATCGAATGCTCAAACTATCTATCATTTGCGAATGACTGAATTACATATTAACACGTGATGCTAGTTACATATGTGCTAGGACTTTTACTCGCGACGTCTCGCCTTAACTAGTATAGTACTATAGAACCCGACGGGATCTAGTTAGGATGATGCGCAATCGCAGCTTGAGTGACTTAACTGGTAGTAATTGTGTATATGTTATGTATCCCATCTATGTATGTGGTAATTCGCAGCACTTTTTATCTATTGCGCTACTTCAACAAATCTAGTATACTCTCCAATACTTTTGTATTGAAGTTGTTTTAACGTATGTTGCAGGTTTAGTCGCAGTTCACATCAAATCAAGCTTGGAAGTCTAGAAACTCACCTAAAATATAGGTTGTCGAATTTGTATTGTTCGAGAGGACAAGAAATCTGTGATAACTTATGTGATTGTATTGTTTGTTAGTATGGGATAACAAATGTAATAAATATTGTCGCTTTAGAGTTGTTATGGATTCTCTTGAGCAATCTGATTCGCCTAGTGCTGCGCCCCGATGATTCCACCATCGGTTGGGGTATGACAGATTGGTATCAGAGCCATAACTATAGGGAATTAGGCCAGACTTGACCTAGTCCGGGTTGAAGTCTTAGGAATGACCTAGTCTATAGTCTAAGTACCAACATGCCGACTCGTACGAACCCAGTAGGATTTGTACGGGCCTACTTGATACTCCCATTCAAATCCACTAAAAACTACAATTTCGCGTGAACACCGCATACTACAACTTCACACGAAGAGCTTTTCCTAAGGCTGGAATATTACTTAGCCTTTCCTAAGGCCAACACAATACACACGTTTTCGAAAATATTCGCATAACACAACCGAGTGGTCCAGTCAAGATCAGGCATGAAAACCAAGAACTCTCGATAAGATCGCTCACTCAACGCATTTTTCTAGCACGAGAACTTTTTGTCGAGCTAGGAGTGACATCCATATCTCAACAAAAGTCTCCATTTCAAAATCTAGTGAAACTCCCGAATTTATTCGAAGAGCACAACCACAGCTAGGAGCGAAGTTATTAAGTCAGGGGTGAAACCCGCATCTTAATAAACCGGTCCACTCTCTATAAAATGGTTTTCAAAAGCTCTCACCAAGGACTCGACTATAACGATAACTCGAGCCACGCAATGACTAGGAAGATGAATGCCATGAGCTGCATCCCAGTAGAAGCATAAGTCTTCTAGGGCAACGCGCGTGCACGAACTTGTTGGGTATAGTTGGGTTACCTTGGGTAGTCGAAGCCTAAACACCTGAGGCACTCTATCTATTTTTCTAGCATATGACTTGCCGATTTTACGCTTTACTGAACTTATTTACGCTTATGTGGCTACAATTTAAAACTTACGTTTTATCGATTTCACGATTTATCGATTTTCGCTCCATGCTTTATAAACGCACAACACGCACGACCATCGCAATCTAAAACGAAAAGCTGAATGTTCGCAACAAAACTAATGTCTAGTTACTCGCTTTCGCTCTCGCTCTCTCCCTCTTCATCGCGTCCTCGCGCATTCTACACCGACATGTATGTGTGAAAGTATAAACTACAACTATTTATATGTACAAAACGAATTAATTGTGTGAGAACTTAGGAATATCGTGTCTCCTATGTGGCTCCTATGTGACATCTATTATATTACTCGCAACAAGTTTTGAACGCGCTCAATCGCATCGCAAAACTCAAACATCATTATGATCGAATCTCACTCCAAATCTCTCTCTGTCTAGATGTCTTCCAACGACTCTACCTCGAGACAAACACCAAGGTCATTCCTCAAATTGTCACTCAAGTGCACCCTCTCAGCAACTCTCGAACCTCAGAAGACTCTAAGTCGGAAGCGCAACAATCTGTTTTCCTCTACAAACACTTCAAAGACTGTGACCTGATGGAATTCACGGGTGAAGGAGGTGTGTCCTAGCTACTCCAGTGGTTCGATTCTATCGAAGTTACCCTTCTTCAGAGTGGGTGTCCCGATAGTTTCCGTACTACTTACGCAACCGGAGTATTTCAATCGCGAGCACTTGACGGGTGGACTGCCGAACGTAACAAACGTGGGATCTCCGCAGCTTATACTCTCTCTTGGGATGAGCTAAAGGAGCTCATGAAGAAAGAGTACTACCCTGTTAGTGCATTCATCTGTCAACTTCGTCTTAGATCGAGTCTCAGTTGCGTTGCGGATCTGAACGAGTGTGACATCATCTTATACAATGATGACAACATCAATATGACATCATCAATGACATCTCTACACAACAAGACAAAGCTATTTGGCATTCACGTGATATCAGATTTTAATATTGTAATTTCGTTCTTGTGTACATTTAGGATATTAGGTGATTTCGCTTATAGGGTAAGATGAGGATTTCGCTCATGTGTCAACATGGGATTTCGCTTATATGGTCATGCCATATGAGCGAAATCAGCCATAATATAAATACCCGAACATGTAATCTCATATGGAACTTGGAGCGAGACCTGTTCATGTGCTAGGTAACCAAACTCTGTCAAATTCATTTCAGAAAGCATAAATAAATAAGATATTGAAAGGAACAGCTGTTGTTACGTTACGTATTCTGATTCCGCCTTTATACGTGATGATGAACTGCCTTAACTGATCGTTTAGGGTCACGACACGGTCCAACAAGTGGTATCAGAGCTCAGGACGAGGAGTTCATACTACTACAGCTTGATTCTACACGATTCTCTCATTTCTACTCACTTTCTTTTATACTTTTTATGTTTGAATTAGTTCCTATGGTTGAAATTGTCTGAATTCTGGATATAACATGTAAAATCTACTAATAACAAACCCTAGAAAGTTTTAGGTTGAAATACAGACTAAAACATGATGAAAAATGGTTAAAATGTGATTCCGCTTTTGTGGACATCGAGAGATAAACATCTGATTTCGCTTTTACGAACAATTAACATAACATGATTTCGCTTTTACGGACATAAGTGATTCCGCTTATTTGAACAAGGTTGATTCCGCTCATTTGAATAATTCTGATTTCGCTTATTTGTACAAATAGATTTCGCTTTTGTGTCACTTGAGGTATCGCTTTTGTGACAATCTTGGGATTTCGCTTATAGTGACAAAAATTGTTTCAATTTAGTGACACTTAGGAATTCACGTGATTGTTCATCAAATCTTGTGTAACATTGAATTCGAGGATGTCAGGTTGTGTCAGATAATCAGAAGTGCATGTGTTAGTTCATGTGAGCATTTAAAGTTTGTCGGATATTGATTGTTAGAGTATGTGAAATTGTGATATAAATGTACGCATGTGAGCATTTCTTGTTTCAATTCATGTGAGTAGTTGCAGTCCAATCTTCTTTCTACAACATGTAAAAGTTGTCAGCTAGTTTAAAAAAAAATTCAGAATTTCATGTGAATTTGGAGTGTCATAATATTCTATAAGATAAGATACATATTGTGAGGTCCAATCAGGTTGAAGTAAAATTCATAGTTGTCGGATACATGTGAATATTCATTAACGGTCCAATTAAAGTTGTTTGTTAGTCAAATAGCCCATGTGATAGTGATAACAGTTTGTTGATAGTGAGGCCCAATCAAAGTTGCGGCCCAATCGGTGTACAAAGTGACTTGAAGTTGTCTAAAATTTTGTCAGCACCGGCCATTTTAAAATTGTTTTAGATAAAGATTGTTAGCCAACTTTAATTGATATCTCAGGATTACACGTGGTTTAGCATAACAATTGGTATCGTGTCAACCATTCAAACAAGGTTTGTTGTTTAGTAAAGTGGTTTGTCGTGTAGTGCCATTAAGTATTTGATAACTAGTCCGGGTCTGCATCATTCATTATTTGTCATTGTTTTTCAAGATTTCGAAAACTTTTCTAAGTGTGTAAACTGATTTAGTTTGTTTGTTTGATCTAGGTAATTGAAGATGTCAAGCAGTAAGGTTGATCCTGATAGATATTGGAAAGTAGACTATGCAAGATGGGAAATTGGAAAATTAAACGAACCATTCAAAGAAGCCCAGAGAGCAAAAAGATGGAATGAAGAGTTGGAATGTTACATGGATCCACGGGGTAATCCAGTTGTTGACCCATCAAAGGTGGATTTCGAAGCTGTAATAAATTTGGTCCCAAGGCAGGCTACTTTCAACACACGAAGGTTATCTGATAAAGCATATTTGCCTGATTTGGAGAAAAAGATAAGAGAGGTTTGTGAAGCAAGTCTACCGAAGGTGGTAGAAATGAAGAAGAAGAATTGAAGAAGATGATTGAAGAAGTAAAGAATGTTGTGAAGATTGCTGCTGAAGAAGATCAGAAAGCTGAAAAAGAACAGACGATAGAAGAAGCACAGAAAGAAGAAAAAGTGGAGAACAAAGAGCAAGATCAGAAAGCTGAAACAGAAGAACCGGTGCTTAATGAGACCGAGGTTAGAAAATCTTCTGATCTATCGAATGTTAAATTAGTTGATGAAAATGAGAACAAGTGCAGGAATTGCATAGAAATGTGCAAAGCCTGTATTGAAAAAGATGAAATAATCAAAACAAAAGATATTGAAACAAGTAAACTTGAAAATGTTTTCAAAATAAAATGTCAAGAAATGATTGAAAAAGAAGAAATTTTGAAAATAAAAGTTGAAAATTTGACACAGAAATGTCAAGGTCTTGAAAAAGATAATGATGTTTATAGACAATTGTGTTCTACAAAATGTGTTGATTGTGTTGAAAAAGAATCTAAATTTCAAGATTTACAAAAACTGTATGATTCTTTAAAGTGGTCGAGTCAGAGAGTACAAGAAGCTTATGATACATTGAAAAGCCAAGTCAAAAGTTTTGATCAAAGATTGTCAGAAACTTTAGTCACTAAAGAAATGTATGAAAGAAAGTTTAAAGAAAAGCAAATTGAATTGAACAAATGTGTTGATGAAATTGCTAGTCTTAAAGAAGTCTTGGCTGAAAAAGAAAAGGTTGTTACAAAACTTCAAAGTTATCATAACTCTTCGTACATTCTCGAACGCATTTTCAACATCACACCAGATGACAAAGATACTGAAAATTGCAAAAAGGGTATTGGTTCAGAGTTTCATCAGGTACCACCACCATTGAGAAACAATTATACTTTTTATGATGAGGAAAAGGTGGCAAAGGGTTTGAACATAGCTGACCAGTTACCTGAAAGTATCGATGTGACTTACTCCAAATCTGATGATGCTAATGATTCAGAGGTGGTAAGTAAGGTTGTTGAAAGTGTTTTGAAAGATGAGTCTACAAAAGGTAAGTCTGAATCATAGGATGAAGATGAAGGAAATCTTTATGATGGTTATCTGAAAAACACAAAATCCGAGAAAAATTTGAATGATGATTCAAAAGGATTGGTTTATACCATGATTGGATCGGACAAATTATTCTTAGATGTTGTATTCCCGATTCAGAATGTGATTTCAGAGAAGGTAGATAAAGTTTTCAAAATGGTTGAGATTGAGAAGTCTGAGATTCCAAAGTTTGCTGGTAAAGGTCATAAATCTTTTTATAACAAACCTGGTTTTAAGAAGAAAAACATGAAGGCTGGTTTGGGTTATAAAAAGAAACGGAATTGGAATCAAAGTGAAAAACATGATTTGCAACAAAAGATGAATTTTGTTCAAGGGAAAAGCTTGAAAGAAGAGGAAAAACTCAAATTTGGTCGACAGTCTAATGATGAGTTTGATGCTATGAAAAAGAAACAACAACAGGCCAAGGATGTTTCAAAGAAAGTGTGTTTTAAATGTGATCAAATTGGACATGTTGCACGAAAGTGTCCAAATCCAAAGCCTGTTGATGTTGAAAAACAGAAATCTGAGGATGTGAAATCAAGGTCAACCAGATTTGATTCGAAACAAACTTGGAGGTACAATACAAACAAGTTTGCTTCAAATCAAAATTGGAAATCAAACCCGAACAGGTTCGATTCAAGACAGACCTGGAATTCTCACACACCCAGATTAAGAACAACACAGAGTTGGAGAATATCTGTTGATATGATAAAACCTCAAGAGTTTTGGAAACCTAAAAATGTTATTCAAAAACAAAAGGTTCAAAAAGAGACAAATTTTTACAAAAGAGGTACTCCGGAAGGTGAAATGTGGAGTGCTAAGAAACAAGTAACGATGGTAAAAGATGAAAAAGTTGAAGTAAAAATTGAAAATGTTTTAAATGACAAAGAGTTTCCGAAATTAAATGAACATTATTGTATTGAAATGCCTAAGGTCCAACAGACCTGGGCTAAATTGTTCAAATGATTGATAAAGTTTGAATGTGCAGGTGCTCATCGAAGCTGAAGATTGTGAGAATGGTAGTTGGAGCAACCTGGCACAGGAAGAGGTTGCAGGACCCTGGTTTGGTTGAACAGGGAGTTTAGTTTGAGTGTTTTCTGTACATAAATAAACAATATTTTCAAAATCCTAAAAAATTGAAAAATTAAAAACCAAAAATATGTTTTTAGTTTGTTAAAATTTGAAAAACCAAAAATATGTTTGCTTTTAATTTTGTTTGATTGTATGTTGATTGAATACGCCGAAACCCTCACGGCTGAACAAACATGATTACTTTCATCAGATTGAAAAACGGTTTTCAAACTGTTAAGATCAATGGGTTGTAAATCATGGGGGTACGTTATATTTTCTGCAAATCAGAGCACTTGAAGCAGAAAATGGATGGCGAGACAAAGCTATTAGTGTTGGTTGTCATATTTTCTTTAAATGATTTTGCATTTTAGGGGGAGAAAAATTGTCATTAGAAAATACAAAAACATTTGAAAATTTGAAACAGTCAAAAACATGATAAAAATTTAAAATCTGAGTTTTGCGTAAAAAGAGGAAATGATAGTACATCAGTTGACAGTTACAGTACGCTAAAGAAATGGAAAGTTTAAATGTGTTAAACGATCTCACTGTGGATGTGTCGATAGGTTTTTATACATTTAGTAAACTTTTTCGGGATATAAACCTAAATTCAAACTTGCTTATTTTGTGGGGAACACTACTTGGATATATAGGTAACCCCTGAAATCTCGTTTGAAAGGTCTCATAATCTGATATACTAGGTCTTTATACTCAATGATATCTGGGGTATTATTCCGGGACTTCTGCTGAACGGTAGTTCTGACCTAGTCCTTGGCTAATACTTGCTGCAATGCTTGAAACACAGCATTAAACCCTCAGCTGATGAAATAATAAAATTGATAGTCGCTGCTGTTGTAGCTAAAAGATCCTCTAAAAGGGGACATACCGTAAAGTCGAAGCTGATATCTCTCTGCGTATACGGAAGTATCGACCTGAGATCCCTCGGCCCTCGCATACCTAATTTATATACAGATATCATTGTAGTATACTCACCTGTAAGACTGATTATTGGGATTCTGGATACGGGAGTATATTCAAGAGGTGGGACACATGAATGAGTTAAAGTTCTTAAAACACCTAATTCGTATCCTGAATCAGTTGAAATTTGTATGAAAATTTAAGTGGACAAGTTTATCGACAATCTAAGTGAATTGTTTAATTCTTAAAGTGAAATTAAGCTCAACGGTACTTGTGACTTGTCATAAACTGATATGATCCTCTGACGCATACTCAAAACAAAAATATTATTTGTAAATATGTTTGTACATATTTCTTTACTGCTTTATGTTTTCAGAAAATACAAAAAGATTTTGATTTCTGCTTTATTTTCGACAACTGATGTCTGAGTGCTGAGTTTCAAAATCTAAGTAAGCTGATTGTGTTTCTGAAAATAAAACAAGTTCATTAATTTGAAACTTGAAGTTTTAAAATTAAAAATTCAAAAACAGTTTGTGATATCTCCAAGGTCATTAAGTTGGACTTGGATGATTAACTGTGGGGGAGTTGGATGTTTATATTGTTATAGAGCTAGTTTCCGATACGATTCGATGAAACTGCCAAATTCATGAGAAGTGATTTTGAGAAGATTGAATTGTCAGATTACGATATCTGGAAATTTAAAATGTTGTTACTTATTGTTGTATGAGTGATTGCAGGAAAAGTCCAGACTACGATCCTGAGAGCAAAGTCTAAGGGGGAGTCTGAAGACAAGTTGAAAGTTAGGAGGAGCTTGTAGCTAGAAAGCTAGGTGTCGATCCCAAAGCACGGAAGCTTGATGAAAGGGGGAGCCTGAAGCTGATAAAGACTGAAGACTGAGAAGACTCGACACTTAAGACTCGTCAACATCTGAGGGGGAGTCTGTTAGTGCATTCATCTGTCAACTTCGTCTTAGATCGAGTCTCAGTTGCGTTGCGGATCTGAACGAGTGTGACATCATCTTATACAATGATGACAACATCAATATGACATCATCAATGACATCTCTACACAACAAGACAAAGCTATTTGGCATTCACGTGATATCAGATTTTAATATTGTAATTTCGTTCTTGTGTACATTTAGGATATTAGGTGATTTCGCTTATAGGGTAAGATGAGGATTTCGCTCATGTGTCAACATGGGATTTCGCTTATATGGTCATGCCACATGAGCGAAATCAGCCATAATATAAATACCCGAACATGTAATCTCATATGGAACTTGGAGCGAGACCTGTTCATGTGCTAGGTAACCAAACTCTGTCAAATTCATTTCAGAAAGCATAAATAAAGAAGATATTGAAAGGAACAGCTGTTGTTACGTTACGTATTCTGATTCCGCCTTTATACGTGATGATGAACTGCCTTAACTGATCGTTTAGGGTCACGACACGGTCCAACATACCCTCCCCACGAAGTCTAGAAACTAGAAGACGAATTTTGGGAAATCAAGCAAGTCGAAGGTGACAATACTGGCTACACCGCAAGGTTCAAACAACTTAGCATAATCTGCCCAAGTCAAGTCAACACTTCAGAAAAAGCCATCACGAAGTACATTCGCGGCTTGCCTGAATGGGTGGGCGATTTTGTCGAAGCTGCAAGACCTGCTACTTTTAGGATCGAATCGTGACCTGAATGAGTCGTTCGGAAGAGCTCTAGTCCGTTTCAGAGGCGGAAACTAAGAAACGGATGTAAAAACAACTTGAATATCACTTCAAACGTCTTGTGTATTGATTTACTATCGATTACAATCACAAGGAACACCGGCAGCACCTCGGTATCAATTCTGGAATTCGTTACAAATGAATTGACAACTAGCCTATTTATACTAATCCTTGGTCGCTTGAAACACACATGACATATTCAAGCTAACAGACTTCAAGCGAACATGCACATAATTTGGACCATTCAAGCTAACTAACTTTTGTATTTCAAGCGAACAGACTATAATTTGTCTTATATGTAGTATGATATTGCACATGATGATGTCACTTGAATGATGTCATCATCAAGAATGATGACATCATGCCTGATCAGATCCGCAACGTAGTCAAGAGTCGATATAAGACGAAGTTGACAGATGTGTGCACCAACAGACTCCCCCTCAGATGTTGACGAGTCTTAAGTGTCGAGTCTTCTCAATCTTCAGTCTTTATCAGTCTTTGTGCTTCCTTTACTCTATCTTTCTTCAACTAATCTTTCAGAATCAAACTCCTAGCTCTTGCATCTTCAGACTCTCTCTCTCTAACAGACTCCCCCTCAACTTGTACTGGGATCGTAGTCTGGCTTTCACAGGTTTAGGTATCGTAACCTGACTCACCTGCATATTCTCTACCCAAAACATAAGTTTCATAAAAGATAAGATATAACAAATCTAGAAACTTTGCTCATCACTTGAAGACACAACCCTGAATACATCATTTTCAAGTATCAAATAAAATGATTTATCATGTCAATTTCTGATGAACCACTTGAATATATATCATTTTTCATTTCAAACAAACTTTCCCAAACCTGTTCGTCATGTTTAGCACTCGGAATTTTGAAAATCAGCTTTTTAGCATCAGTCGTCTAAAATCTTTTTGAATTTTTGAAATAAAAGAAATGAAATGCAGAAATGAAATATTTACATACAATATTTTTGTGAGTTTGTGTAAGAGGATCATATCAGTTAATGAGACAAATCACCAACACCGTTAAGCTTTAAACATTTTAAGTTTTAAACGATTCTCTTAGATTGTCAGTATACTAATCCACTTAAATTCTCACACAAAGTTCAACTGTTTTGAGATACGAGATTAATGTCTTAAGCACTTAAACTTATTCGCGTGTCCCACCTCAGAATATACTCCCGTATCCAGATCCCAATATTCAGTCTTACAGATAAATATGACACAAATGATATCTGTAGGGGAATAAATTATGAAGAATCATGAGAGCTCGGGTCAGAACTACCGTTCAGCAGAGAGATCACGAATCGACTTTTGGGTGTGTCCCCTTTAGAGGATCTTTTTTTTTTACAACAGCATTGCTAAGCAATTTTATTGTCTTATCATATAAGCTGAGGGTGATGCTATGTTTCAAGCATTGCGGAAAGTATTATTCGAGGACTAGGTCAGAACTTCCATTCAGCAGAAGTCCAGGAATAATACCCCAGATATCACTGAGTATAAAGACCTAGTATATCAGAAAAAGGAATCTTTCAAACGAGATTTCGGGGGTTACCCATATATCCGAGAGATGTTACCCACGAATTAAGAAAGTTTGAATTTAGGTTTATATCTCGTCACAATCTACTAAATGTGCAAAAACCTACTGACACATCATTAGTGAGACCGTTTATCACATTTTAACTTTCCATTTCTTTAGCATGTCGTGATCGTCCACTGATGTACTATCATTTCCTCTTATATACGACAAAACTCATTTTTTATTTTTATCATGTTTTTTACTTTTTCAAATTTTCTAATGTTTTTGGATTTTCTGAAATTTTTACTCCCCCTAAAATGCAAACACATTTTAGGAAATTTGAAAATAAACTGTACAATAAAGTGACAACTGATATCAAATCACTTCAAATCGCCATCCACTTGGCATAAACAGTCAGAACTCCCCCTCTCAACAAAACATTTTCCCATTGTGATTTCAAAACACTTAAGTTTGTTTTAATCAAATGGTTTTTCCGGAAAATAAGTTTTGTTGATTTTAAGAAACCATTTGTAGGTTAGGGGTTCATCACATTTTTCTACAAAATACCACTTGAAAGTATGGTCCAATCAAGTTCAACTTAATGACCTTGATTTAACCACTTGTCAATGAAAACCTCATTCAATCACTTACAGGTTCATTCACCAACCATAACCACTTATAAATCAAAATATAACAATTTAAATATACCACCTGTACTTTACCAACTTTACCACTTGTAGAATCATTTGCTAAGAAAGATGCCGATTCCTGCTCCACTCTTACCAACCTGGGAGCTCCGGCAAGTCAGGATATTTAGTTAGAAACTGCTGTCACCCAAGTCTGACCAGTCTTGGGTGATTCTACTTCATCATCACTCCATCCTGCTTTTCTTCTATAAAATTCTTTTGCACCTTTCACCTTCCTGTCAACCATCTTTCCAAAAATATGTTTAACATTTCCATTAAACACCTTTTCAACATCAAATTCTTTGTTATTAGCAAAGAATTGATTTGAGATCTCTACCTTTCCCACTTTCTTCATCAAATTTTCCTTTGACAATGGAGGAAATCCTCATCGTTCACCTCTGGAACGGAATTCACAACCTTTTTCTCAACCAAAGACTCCTCTGATTTTATGGAATCAGATTCATTGTCAGAACTTCTTTCAGATTTTACAACCCATTTTTGTTTTGTTAAATCAACACTTCTTTTGTAAAATCGTTTTGAAGTTTCACCAACTTCCAAAGTCGATTTATCAACACTTTTTCTTCTCATTTTAGAGTTAGAAGAAACTCCCTGTTTTGAATAAGTGGACTCTTGGCAGTTCCAAGCAATATGTCCAACTTTTTGACATTTAAAGCAAGTTCTTCTGTCAACTCCTGAAGCAAATTTCTTCACATTCTTCTTTACTTCAACAAGAAACTCTTGATTGGATTGTTTCCAGAATGGTTTCTTCTGCTCATCTTCAGCACTTCCTCCTGCAACAAATTTTGTTTTTGGTTTATAAGTTTTCTGATTTTTATAATTTTCTGAAGAATTGAAACCAAGACCTTTCTTTTTGAGATTACCATTAGTGTTTGATTTCTTTTGGAAATTATAACCATAACCGTAACCTTTTTTCTTGTTCAATCTCTGTTGAACTCTTGAAGTGTACTTTTTAGGTTTTTCAGCAAGATTTAAATCTTTTATTTCATAAATGTTAATTTCTGTTAGTTTGAAAACCTGTTTGATCATTTCAGTTTTTACACTTCTTATTGGAAATTCCTCATCAGAATATAATTTGTCTGAATCATACAAAGTATAAGCCACTTTGATTGACCCGTCATTCAAATTAGATTTTGATAACATGAATTCTCTATTGTAAACCCTGTTAACCGGTGAACTCGGACTCTTTTCTGGTGAACTCGAACTTTCAGACTTAGACTCCGGTTTTGACTCTTCATCCATATCCAACACCTGATCGGCCACTTTCTTTAATAACTCAGACTCATGATCAGTGTCAGACGCTGTGAATGTAACATCAATATTGTCTGGTAATTCATCAATGATTTCAGACTTTAACTTGATGTTGACTACCTTTTTTAGACGCTCCTCGTTAGGATTCCTTGGAGAATAAGTTTCATGGATCGGGGGCGGACATCTGTTATACTTGACACTTGGTTTCTTACTAGTATCAGTATCTTCGGTCTTTTTATCCATGAACGCTTCAAGACCTGCAACAGTAGGATAAACACGATCAATCAAGTAATCACAAGTAGTATAACTCAACAGTAATCGTTTAATCCTTTCACTCTCAATCTTCTCAAGTTCCACTTCTTTCTTCAGATTAGCACAGTCTTCGATGTAATCATTTATGACACTCTGCTTTGTCATTAATGTTGCGCTCATTTTCTCCATTGCCTTTTCAATTTCTGTATTTGTCTTTTTCAGACGATCAACTGTGTTGTTGAGCACATCATATGACTCTTTCACATACTTCACATCAGACAGTAAATCTTCTTTAATCTTCTCTAAATTATCAATCTTCTTATCTTTCTCCTCACAAGTTTCACAAGATTCTGAACACTTCGAACACGATTTTTCAACTTCAACCAATTTTTCAACTATCTTTTCAACTTCAACGACTTTTTCTACCTCGACGAGTTTCTCTACTTCGACCAATTTTTCAACTTCGACTATTTTTTCAACCTCAACAATCTTCTCCACCACTTTCTCCACTTCAACGATTTTCTCTACTACTTTCTCAGTTGCTGGTTCAACATTCGCTTCTCCAGCTTCTGTCTTTGTCTTTTCATCAGCTAGCCTTCTTGCTGCTTCCAGCTCTTTCTTCAATCTTGCAATCTTCTTTTGATTCAGCATCTCCATTTTATCTGCAAAAAACAAATTAAAACTAGTAGGATCAATGCCTTTTCTAGCTTTGTTGAGATGTTCTTCCTCATCATCGGTATCCACATCACTACCAAGATCTGGAAAAATCGGGATTCTTTTCTGATGAGCATTGTAGAATTCCTCAGCCATTTTTCAGAAATTTGAGATACTTCGGGAAACACCTGAATAACAAACGAACAAAAAATCAGTTTAAACGTACTGAACACGTAAAAATGTGTGCTGATGAAATCAATCTAAGACTCGTTGTCGAAGACTTGCGGACTCGTTCCAATGTTGTTCGAGTGAAAACACTGAATGAATGGACTTGATCGGAATGAAATGGATTCAAAAGGGATTTCACAAATTTGGCCGATGAATTGAAAAATTCAATTCACTTCTGTTGGGCTGAAATGATTGGGCCTTTAATATTGGTTTGGCTGACAACAACTTTCACTTTAATAAAGCATGCACAATTCGAGACTCTTGGGTCACATGCAATTCTGAGTAGCCGACAACAAATAAAAGATTCCACTGATTTTTTTTTATTAACCAAATACACATGGGCTGTCTTTAAATCCTCGTGGCCAACAACAGACACTTTTGATACATTTCATGCACAACTTTCTTGGACTTATACCACACAAATCAACAACTTTGATATTCAACACAAATCTATATATTTGCCGACAATTTCAATACCAAATCACATGAACCGATATATTTCACATGCTCACAAATACCAATCCCACTTTGCTGACACCCATTTAATTGTTTAATCACAAATCGATGCAACTTTCAAGCGGTTTGTTCAAGCGGTCAAGAGGTGTAAACTCAAGCTGTCAAGCAGTGTAATTTCAAGCGATCAGACGTTTTCAAGCGACCAGACTATTTCAAGCGAGTAGACTATTTCAAGCGGACTCACTACCCTTAGTTCGCTTGAAAAATCAATGATGTCAGCAAGTTCGAACACATTTCAAGTGAGCAGATGATTTTAACCAGATTTTAAGTTGATTTTAGTGCTGAAACTTTCCAGGATTTGTTAATACATGATTACGCACAAGATGTGAAAGTTTGAGCCGATTTTATCCGTGAAAAAATTTTGATTTTAAAAAAGAAGGTGTAGAAAACAGATTTTCAAGCTGAATATGGCAAGAACTCTTCTTCCTGAGCTCTGATACCACTTTTAGGATCGAATCGCGACCTGAATGAGTCGTTCGAAAGAGCTCTAGTCCGTTTCAGAGGCGGAAACTAAGAAACGGATGTAAAACATCTTGAATATCACTTTAAACGTCTTGTGTAATGGTTTACTATCGATTACAATCACAAGGAACACCGGCAGCACCTCGGTATCAATTCTGGAATTCGTTACAAAATGAATTGACAACTAGCCTATTTATACTAATCCTTGGTCGCTTGAAACACACATGACATATTCAAGCTAACAGACTTCAAGCGAACATGCACATAATTTGGACCATTCAAGCTAACTAACTTTTGTATTTCAAGCGAACAGACTAGAATTTGTCTTAGCTAACATACAAATTCAAGCTATCACACATGTTCAAGCTATCACACATGTTCAAGCTATTTCAATTGATGATGTCACTTGAATGATGTCATCTTCAATATTGATGACATCATCCTGGTTCCGAACCGCAACGTAGTCAAGACTCGATATAAGACGAAGTCGACAAATGTGTGCACCAACAGCTACCATCGAAGAAACCTACCGCTTAGCCGCAGAAATCAACGACCAACGAGTCTTGGACGGATTTTTCTCCAAAAATCCTGTCAAACAAGCTCATCAAGCAATCGTCATTGATTCTTCTGACGATTCCTCCGACGATTCTTCAAGTGAGTCCTTAGCGGAATCCTCCGATGACACCGCACCGCCTCAGGAAGCTCACTCCAGCCGCAAACGAAAGACCATGAGCCCAAGCTCTTCAACAACTGAACTGTCGCAACCAGAACCTCTCCAAGCAATTCCAGTTCACTCAAAGCGCGCCTATAACGAAACTCAACCCCTGTGTCTCACGTGTATGTATCATCACCCGCCGGAAGCTAACTGTCGCTATTGCGCAAATTGCAACGGCTATCGTCATCTTACCCAGCACTGCCTCACTGGGCCGCAGACTTGATGAATTTCAGCAACAATCGCAGTCTCCGCAGAAGTCCTCTACAGCAACATCAATTGTGCTTCTAATGTTGTTGAAACGATACGATTTTCACCGTTAATTCCTTTTACATGATGAATTTGTTCTATTTCTCGATGCAACGTGGACTCTATTTATCTCTCATTCTCTCGCACTCGCGCACAGACTTTATACTAGCACTATATACTATATATCATCTTTTACCCCTACTATGCATTCTTGAAATAAGGTACGATAAACGTACAAGGATCAAATTAATCACGGGTGCACACGAGATTACTGTGATCAGTGCACGGAGATCGTAATGAGTATCAATGATGCCATAACGTTAAAAGCATGGTTAAGCGTGGTGGATACGCCACTGGTACTTCCTATATGTAAGCGTCTTGACTTTGTCGACGCAGTGTGACATCTATTCACGGGGCAGAGGCACGTGGTTGAAACATGGTGGATACGCCGCTGGTACTTCCTATATATAAGTGCTTCGCCATTCCAACCAATGTCTTGTGAAGAAAGTGCCATACAAGTCGAACGTTATTAGACCAAGTATACTATTAAATCTATTTTCGACACACTAAACTACATCGCAAGGCGTAACAATCTCAATCGCAACTCAAAGCGTGTAATCGCTAGACTTTTCGTAAGTCAACACGCTCGCAATCGCATTATCCTTGGAATCTATCTCACAACCTCAATCGCTTATTGTGTGTCGCTCAATCGCTTATTATGTGTATCACGCTATCGCTTATCGTGTGCATTGCTCTATCGCTCATCATGGCGTTTATCGCTATCGCTTACCGTTATCTATGTTATCTGTGTTATGTTAGCACACGTGACCCCGCTTCACGGGACAAAAAAGATAGGGTAAAGACATGGTGGATACGCCACTGTTACTTCCTATATATAAGTGTGTTAGCCATGTCAGCAAACTTTCATGGAAAAAGGCCATGTGGGGCTTAATGTTAGTTAAAATTTGTGGTGTTGTTTAATCTAATCAAATCGCATGACCCCATCGCTTGCAACGCATCGACCGTCGCTTCTCACTCGACGGATGTCGCTATCGACTCGTCACTTACCGCTTATCGCTTTTTGCTTATCGCCGTCGTCTTTTCTTACTATGTTTGTGTTTGTGCTACCGCTTATCGCACTCGCTCGTATCGCTGAACTGAGTTCGTAAACGATTTCATCGCTCAGTTTGCTCAATCTCTCTCTTATACATGGTCCAACCATCTTTCGCTTGGACCGAGGGAATCGAAATCTATCAGTACTATGTCGACACACATGACACTGCCTCACGGGACGGAAGCCATATGGCTAAAACATGGTGGATACGCCGCTGGTACTTCCTATATATTAGTGTTTTAGCCATATTGTCGAACTTTTGTGAGAAAGTGCCATGCGGGGCCGACTTTAAATTTAAAATCTTTGATGTTATTTAAAACCTTGTGTAAACATAGCTTTTTCTTACAAACTTTTTCTAAAAAAAATTAATTAAAATCTTTGTACAAAACGAGATTTTCTTGTAACGTTGGTGTGACAATCAACTCACGTTAATCCCGCGTGACAAGAAAATTTCATAAAATGAGTTTTAATCACCCTAGAATCTTTTAGTAACCTAATAAAACTCCTCTCATGGCGCTGGTGTGAACATCGAAACAGTTTGACATCGCACTGTGGAAAGATTTTTCATAAATAAGTACTCACCAACCTATCGAATTAATCAATCATTCGAGAATTCAACCACTTTTGGATAGCTTTTCGTGTGTTGCCATCTTTTGTTATGCGAATCGCCCTACTCCCTGCCATCGTCAGTCATCACAACGCTCTCGCTCGTCGAAATTCAATTGATCGCTCGTTTATTTTGACGCTTTTGTCACTACTCTCACTCTCATCAATTCTCGCAAACCTTCTTGTGGATTAATTTCGGGACGAAATTTCCTAAAGTAGGGGAGACTGTAACAACCCGCACTAGAGATTCGGATCATAATGTACCTATATCGCTTACATCGCTACCTCATAGTATATTTGCATATTTCGCATACTTTATCGCTATAACACATCACATCGCACATACTAACACTCACGATTACATCAAGTGAGGACCTATTCTACCATCCTCGATAACCGTGATGTGTCGCAACACATATTCGAAACGCGCAACTCGATTATCGCAATGCAGACTTTGAAATATGGATATCTATACGACCCTTTGTGACTAATTATAATAAAGGTATATATATGTATGAAAGTGTGTAATCAAACCATCGCAACGCTTAACGAACAAAACGAAACATCAAAACGCAACTCGCCGGAGACCACCGATCGAACGACCATTCGATCGAATGGTCATCCAATCGGATGACCATCCGATTGAGTGACCAACTGATCGGATGGCCATCCGATCGGATTGCCATCTGATCCATTGCACTCCATCACCTTCTCTCCTCTTCACCTATAAATAGCACTTGTCACATCACTGTTCAAGTGATGTGACAGCTCCCACTCGACCAGCACGCTTTGGGGCTATTTTCTCTCGTTTCCTCGTGATTCTTGTAAGTTTCTACCTCAAATCTTGTACTTCTACGATCTACACGCACTCCTTCATCTTTTCCAACATCAAATCTCACTTTTTCACCGTAAAATCCTATGATTTGGGGCGTTCTAAGGTGATGTCATCATGGAGTTCTTAGGAACAAGGAAGTGTGTCCTCATCTCATCAAGTACAGTTCAGATCTAATGGATTCCACAGTGTGTAAGCACTAATCTCACCTAGATCTAAGCCGAATCTAAGTATTTCAAGCTTTTATCAAACTTTCTTAACTTTTACTTAAAACCCGATAGAATCGAAGCTCGTTCGGGCCTTCTACTCATTCTCTAGTTAAGTGTCGGTTTGAGAACATATTTCTATCGATGAGATGACCGGCTAACGGGTTGAACACGAACAACCGTCAAGGACAGTTAACTGATCGGATGCGGTGATTCCCAATCGATCTGCAGACTTGGCCTCGGTGGAGTTCCACTATTTAATACGTTGTCATACCATCTCGATCAAACCATGAAAACTTTCAAAAATAATCAAGTTCAAGACAATCTGGTTCGTTGGGATGGATTGCCGTCCGATCGGATATCCATCCGTTCGGATTGCCATCCGATCGAACTTCTATCCGATCGGATTGCACTTGGCTCCAACACTTAAACATTTTCATGCTATTCAAGGATCTGAACGTCGAACGGATTGTCATCCGATCGGATTGCTATCCGATCGAACGACCATCCGATCAGTAGATATTTGGACTTCAGCACTTAATCATTTTTCATAATTTCCAAAGAACATCAGGTTCTAACGGATTGCCATCCGATCGGATTGCTATCCGATCGAGTGACCATCCTGCTGTAAACTTGTTCTCACTGAGTGTCCTGCCAATCGGATCGCTATCCGATCAAACAACCGTTTGATCGACGACCTGAAGGGTAAAGATACTTCTCTGTTTTCAAAATGCTACAACAAAAACTTCAAAGCCATCATACACAAACACAACCTTCCCAAACGAATGTCAATCCGACCGAATGGCCATCCGATCGAATGATGTAACACCCCGAAAACGGGTTTAGTAATCAAACCCCGTTAATACTAAAAGACGGGTAAAATACCATGAATTGTAAAAATCAACCCGGTAAATGTAAGAGGCCCGAGTTAACGGGACTTAAAATAAAACGGGTTAGGTAACACCTCAAAAATATATAGGTTTCGTATATATACTGAATATCGGTTATGAACAAGATGAAATAACTAGGAAGTAAATAACCTAGTTAATTACGAGTCTTGTAGTAATAAAGAAGTTGGTTAAAATACACTCAATGTAACATTGGGTAAATTAGAGGGGCCATAAGGGACAACCTAGAAACAAGTTTTAATTAAATAAAACTCTCAACACCAAAACACACACCTTGAGTGTGTGTTCTGGTCGACATTTTCCACAGGAGCAAAGGAACTCCTTTGTTCAACCCTAACTTGTCTAAATCCAAGAAATTGAGAGGCCAAATCAGTCCCAAATCGAAATCTAAACTCGTATTAATGATCACCTAAGTGAAGGGATCACAAGGTATGTTAAATTTCATCTTCTAGTTACATCCTGAAATGTTGATGAACATATGAGATTCGAAATTTTTGTTGCATGAATGTTGTTTGGATGAAATTAGAACGAAATAGTGTCTAGAGATAAACCCTAGTCATTAGATTGTTGAAATTATGCTCAATGCTTGAGAATTCCATAATCACCATTGAAGGTGTTAAGTGGGTGATGTAGAAGTATGAAAACACTAGGATTATGATTGTTGTACTAGAGTAATTTGAATTCTATAAGGCAATTTCAGGTATGTTGATTTTAAAATTGATGTGAAATTGCCAAATTGATGTTAATCTTCGTAAAAATAACTAGTTATGAACTAGTTAGTAAATATGTAAAATTATGCACACTAGGTGTTTGTTAAAATCCTTAAATGAAAACTAAAGTGCTGAAATTTAGAGTGAAAACGCGTATTTGAATGATACGGTAATTCTGCGTAACATGAAGTCATAAGGGTTCTAAAGATCATGTTGATTTACACTCAATTGTGTAAACCATGCGATTAAACATAGTTAACTTTGATAAACAAAGTTAACTAATCATGAAGTCGAATAGTAACTTCGGCATAGAAAATAAGTGAGGTAGAATAGTCATGATTTTTATGACTAATTTAACCGCCTTGTAAATGATTGACAATAGTTTGACGCCTAACGAGCTAGGTGGAGGCTTGGGAAAGAAGCAGTCAAACGAATCAAGAAGGAAAGAAAAGCGTAGCTCGGAATACGAGGTAAGTAAAACTTACACCCTTTTAGTAGGACACTTGTTTATTTTATAAACTATAAATGCGAATGATGTAATATCCGAAATAAGGGTTCCGACACGATTGATACAAGTCGGAACAAGTATAAATGATAGAGACCATGGTTTATGGTAAATGGGGCAAATGGGTGAATTTGGAAATTTAAAACCATGCTTTTATTCAATTTTATGTAAATGTTTGGTCGTATAGTCCAAACGGGTCAAATGGTGATGATAACACCATTTGACAATATTGACTAATGAGGTTGTGAAGTCGTATGTTATCAGGAGCGAATAGCAATTTAGATAATTGCGACGCCATAGAATATTGGTTAATTAACGCGAGGTATAAAAAGGGTCTATATGTTGACTCGAGCCAGGTACGCATATATATAGATTTATAGTTAAAAATGCAATGTTGGTCAAATACCTTAGCAAAAGGACGTATGTCGTAAAAGGAGGAAATAAGTTGACGAAAATGCCCTTGATAGGTAAATCGGGCAAATGACCCTTAGAGGTCGTTTAGATATTAGTATTATCATTATGTAACTCTTAGACACATGTAAGAGTTGTAGGCATAAACCTTGGGGGTCAAATGCCTATGAACGGGTCAATCACGTAAAATGACTATCCTAAGGGTAAAAAAAATTAGAATAGCAGTCCATTATGTTAAATCCACCACAAAAATAGTTGTGGTGGGATATAAGAGGCTATTTAAAAATGAGAATACGAAGTGTAGAAAGATGTAAATCCTTGGTCAAAAGACTCTATATGAGTCTTTGCCGTAAAATAATAATCCGAGGGGTAAAACTCGGATTATATAGATCGCCACATTAAACCCATCATAAATATAGTTGTGATGGAAGATCATTTGATAAATAATGTGGAAATAAGAAGCTAGAAATAAATGAGTGTGAATTATGCGTAAAAGTGCTTAAATGCCCTTAACGGGTCAATTAAACATCTAAGTAAAAACGGGTTTAAGAATGTATATAAACCCGTGATTTGAATCTAATATGATAAGCAATATGGAAATGATGAGAAATTAGATTCAAACAACATGTTTGTTTGATAAAATCGCGAACGGGTTAAAATTTGGTAAAAAGGGTAATAAGCCGAAGACTTAAAAGTCTTAAATTTTGTTAATCCGAATGTTGGATTTTAACTCCATATGATGAAGGATCAAATTACAATCACGTAGGAAGAAACGGTAAGTCAAACGGACAAGCGGATTAAAAGTTATGAAGGTTTTCGTTTTAGGAAAACGGCTAACTTGGAAAATCCTGCAGAAACCACCGTAAGTTACGGTGAAAACGGCTAACTTGGAAAATCCTGCAGAGACCACCGTAAGTTACGGTAGCCACCGTAACTTACAACGGTGGGAAAATCAACATTCACGGGCTACCGTAAATTACGGCAGCCACCGTAATTTACGGTAGACCCTGTAACAAAATGTATTTTAATCATTTTCGCTTCCCGGACTCGTTTAGACACGTTTTAAACCCCGTATGACTAAAGCATTTCATGTTCATGAAATGTAGGTACATTTTGGATGCTGGAAGACGATCAAGCCCGACGAATAACCGAACACACGAGATCAAAGCTTCCGCGAATAGTTTCGTCGTCACGTTTTAAACGGCGAATTAAATTACAAAACATTGGAATGTTTTATTCAGTAAATTGTTCGTTATATTGAATAACTTACAATTTGTAAAAGTTTTAATAAACCCGTATTTTTATAGTATGTGTAGTCTTAACTACACATCTAATTGTAGGTATTTACATGTAAAACCGGTAAATAGTAACTAGGGTCTTACAAGTTGGTATCAGAGCCCTGGTCTAAGAGATTCAAGTAGGTTGGGGAAAACCATGCTTGGACTTAAACCTTACGCTCTTGATAAAGATTAGTGTTCGGTTCGAGGCTTGATCGCAAATCCAGTAAGTACATGTATGTTAATGGTTAGCGTGTTTAGGTTTTGTAAACAACACATAGGGTTATCGTGTAATACACGTTACCCCAATTAAATGATTGAAGTAGTTGATGAAATTTCGCGCGTTGACTCGTATAGTAGAAAAAGCCTTGTATTATAATACGGGCAATTATTGAAGTTGACATTACTAACTTTTGTTAATGTTTTAATTTAAGGACACTCGCGTCTGAAGATGACGAGAGATGAATGAATTGCGGATATGATAATGGAACGGTCCGAGGTATGACAAGAAGAGTGTACTCATCAAGGACCTAAATCGCATAACAATCGCAAATAAGTAATGGCAAGGAAAGCCCGTTAGGGCAAGCATTTACCAGGTGTGCATTTTAAATGATTACGTGAATAGTAATATGCAACAAATACGTAGAGATTTAAAGTTGTATATGTAGATTAAAAACTTGGAAAACCCCGAATAGAAAACCTATCCGGGATATTGTTTCCAAGAGAAACAAATAGGCGCATTACTTACATGGGGTGTAATGTGAAAATTATAAAAAGGTCATGGATACCAGGTATTGATCGCTTACTCTGGCCAAGTAAGTGGTGAGCACGTGGTACCATGAACTTTTTATGATGGACATGCTTACATTCGATGTAGTAAGGATGGGGTGAGTGGGACAAATTAAAAAGTACCCAAATGAATCAAATGAGTAAAATATTTGATAATAATGTAAACGCACAGCCGGGTGACGGAAGCGTATTACATTAGGATGATGAGCCCGAGTGAAGGGACAAAGATTAATGTAAAATGATTAAGATATGCATTGGGAGGGGGTGTACTTACACTCGAACCCGGAGAATGCAAATATGTAAAATGATTAAGATATGCAATGGGAGGGGGTGTACTTACACTCGAACCCGGAGAATGCAAATATGTCTCTTAACGGGCCGTTTTTGTAAAACGTCAAACTTGAGGACAAAGTAGGAATATAAAAGTGAAGCGAAGTCTTAATGCACACCGGGAAGGTTGCAATAATAACGACTTCGGTAAAACGCTCGGTTAATGGGTAAGGGTTTAAACATATGCGTAGGCCGAGAAAAGGGAACTCGAATGGAAAGTTAAAAGACTCGGGTTTTGAGTCATGAATAAAAGACGACAAGATGATGTGAATAAAAACTTTGATAAATTATGTTCAACTATTTTAAAGTTGAACGGGTCGAACAAAGAGTGAAGTTTGACATCCATAAATGATTAAATTTCACATGAATAAGTCAAACGAGTTTGAATATAATATAATGCCGGATGGCATGAGCAAGCGCAAGCGGGATAACGGTAACATTAAAAGCAAAAGATTAATGAGCCCGGTAATGGGGCATAATCAAATACGAATATATATAAACTGGATAATAGTGAGCATAAGATGAACCGACGCATAAATGACGTGAGAAGTCATAAAGTCGGAAAATTTGTTCGAAAGAAAAACAAATATAGCCTTAGACTACGGTCAAGGTCAAAGGAAATTCAAAGGCGAAAATAAATGACTTTGAACATAAAAGGGGTGCCTTAACGCCATATACATATATCAATGTATATACATTTGAATAAAGACTTGAATATAAGATGATCTACGGGGTTATCATAACCTATGATATTATAAATGATGCTAAGGTCTTCGGGACCAAAAAGACCTTCGGGTCACAAATAGAAAGAAACGAATTGTTGGGGTCTCACCTTAATAAGGACAAAAAGGTGAAAATCTAAAGTAATAGCCTACGAGGCTAAGTGAAAGAACCTACGGGTCAATTGTATAAAACAAGGAAACTGATTGTAACTTCCCGCGTAAAACAATACGGGGAGATAAAGTTTGTATAAAAGCGATGGGTTTCGCTAAGTTAATTAAATGGGTTAAAAGCGAAAAGATTGTGAAAGGACTAGTTGACAAAAGTGAAGAATTTCACTAAAACATTCAAACTGGCAAAAATGACAAAAGAATTCACAATTATTTAAATTGTGATACGTCACAAAAAGTGATATAGAATACAATCAAGTCGTAACGTGAGTTACGAGATATGAAAATCAGAAAATACGTAAAAGGCCGGGTTGGCAATAAGATATACCCTAATGACGGGGAGTAAAATGACAGCGACTAATCAGTCTGGCCGGTAAACCCCTTCAAAGTCGGAGTAGTGTTACGAACTTATATAAAGCGCCTGTCGAAATAAGACTAACTTGAAGTAAACATAATAAAAATAAATACAACCGAGAGATCAGATGACAACTCGGTCAAATAAATGACCAGAATAAGAAATACAAAATGAAAGTATCGGCCTGCGAGGCCTTACACATAAAAGACGCACACGCCAATATAAAAATGAAAACTTTTGACCAGAAGAAACGGGGGCCTTAAAAACGAAACTAGGTTCGTTTGATTAAACCAATGAACTACGTAAATAAGGTTTCGGGGACGAAACCTCTTTAAGGGGGGTAGACTTGTAACACCCCGAAAACGGGTTTAGTAATCAAACCCCGTTAATACTAAAAGACGGGTAAAATACCATGAATGGTAAAAATCAACCCAGTAAATGTAAGAGGCCCGATTTAATGGGACTTAAAATAAAACGGGTTAGGTAACACCTCAAAAATATATAGGTTTCGTATATATATTGAATATCGGTTATGAACAAGATGAAATAACTAGGAAATAAATAACCTAGTTAATTACGTGTCTTGTAGTAATAAAGAAGTTGGTTAAATTACACTCAATGTAACATTGGGTAAATTAGAGGGGCCATAAGGGACAACCTAGAAACAAGTTTTAATTAAATAAAACTCTCAACACCAAAACACACACCTTGAGTGTGTGTTCTGGTCGACATTTTCCACAGGAGCAAAGGAACTCCTTTGTTCAACCCTAACTTGTCTAAATCCAAGAAATTGAGAGGCCAAATCAGTCCCAAATCGAATTCTAAACTCGTATTAATGATCACCTAAGTGAAGGGATCACAAGGTATGTTAAATTTCATCTTCTAGTTACATCTTGAAATGTTGATGAACATATGAGATTCGAAATTTGTGTTGCATGAATGTTGTTTGGATGAAATTAGAACGAAATAGTGTCTAGAGATAAACCCTAGTCATTAGATTGTTGAAATTATGCTCAATGCTTGAGAATTCCATAATCACCATTGAAGGTGTTAAGTGGGTGATGTAGAAGTATGAAAACACTAGGATTATGATTGTTGTACTAGAGTAATTTGAATTCTATAAGGCAATTTCAGGTTTGTTGATTTTAAAATTGATGTGAAATTGCCAAATTGATGTTAATCTTGGTAAAAATAACTAGTTATGAACTAGTTAGTAAATATGTAAAATTATGCACACTAGGTGTTTGTTAAAATGCTTAAATGAAAACTAAAGTGCTGAAATTTAGAGTGAAAACGCGAATTTGAATGATACGGTAATTATGCGTAACATGAAGTGATAAGGGTTCTAAAGATCATGTTGATTTAGACTCAATTGTGTAAACCATACGATTGAACATAGTTAACTTTGATAAACTAAGTTAACTAATCATGAAGTCGAATAGTAGCTTCGGCATAGAAAATAAGTGAGGTAGAATAGTCGTGATTTTTATGACTAATTTAACCGCCTTGTAAATGATTGACAATAGTTTGACGCCTAACGAGCTAGGTGGAGGCTTGGGAAAGAAGCGGTCAAACGAATCAAGAAGGGAAGAAAAGCGTAGCTCGGAATACGAGGTAAGTAAAACTTACACCCTTTTAGTAGGACACGTGTTTATTTTATAAACTATAAATTCGAATGATGTAATATCCGAAATAAGGGTTTCGACACGATTGATACAAGTCGGAACAAGTATAAATGATAAAAACCATGGTTTATGATAAATGGGGCAAATGGGTGAATTTGGAAATTTAAAACCATGCTTTTATTCTATTTTATGTAAATGTTTGGTCTTATAGTCCAAACGGGTCAAATGGTGATGATAACACCATTTGACAATATTGACTAATGAGGTTGTCAAGTCGTATGTTATCAGGAGCGAATAGCAATTTGGATAATTGCGACGCCATAGAATATTGGTTAATTAACGCGAGGTATAAAACGGGTCTATATGTTGACTCGAGCCAGGTACGCATATATATAGATTTATAGTTAAAAATGCAATGTTGGTCAAATACCTTAGCAAAAGGACCTATGTCGTAAAAGGAGGAAATAAGTTGACGAAAATTCCCTTGATAGGTAAATCGGGCAAACGACCTCTAAGGGTCGTTTAGATATTAGTATTATCATTATGTAACTCTTAGACACATGTAAGAGTTGTAGGCATAAACCTTGGGGGGTCAAATGCCTATGAATGGGTCAATCACGTAAAATGACTATCCTAAGGGTAAAAAAAATTTAGAATAGCGGTCCATTATGTTAAATTCACCACAAAAATAGTTGTGGTGGGATATAAGAGGCTATTTAAAAATGAGAATAGAAAGTGTAGAAAGATGTAAATCCTTGGTCAAAAGACTCTATATGAGTCTTTGCCGTAAAATAATAATCCGAGGGGTAAAACTCGGATTATATAGATCGCCACATTAAACCCATCACAAATATAGTTGTGATGGAAGATCATTTGATAAATAAAGTGGAAATAAGATGCTAGAAATAAATGAGTGTGAATTATGCGTAAAAGTGCTTAAATGCCCTTAACGGGTCAATTAAATATCTAAGTAAAAATGGGTTTAAGAATGTATATAAACCCGTGATTTGAATCTAATATGATAAGGAATATGGAAATGATGAGAAATTAGAATCAAACAACATGTTTGTTTGATAAAATCGCGAACGGGTCAAAATTTGGTAAAAAGGGTAATAAGCCGAAGACTTAAAAGTCTTAAATTTTGTTAATCCGGATGTTGCATTTTAACTCCATATGATGAAGGATCAAATTACAATCACGTAGGAAGAAACGGTAGGTCAAACGGACAAGCGGATTAAAAGTTATGAAGGTTTTCGTTTTAGGAAAACGGCTAACTTGGAAAATCCTGCAGAGGCCACCGTAAGTTACGGTAGCCACCGTAACTGTACGTTACGGTAGCCACCGTAACTTACGGTAGCCTTAAATTCTTTACGCCACATACCCACTGCTTTACGGTGGGAAAATCAACATTCAGGGGCTACCGTAAATTACGGTAGCCACCGTAATTTACGGTAGACCCAGTAACAAAATGTATTTTAATCACTTTCGCTTCCCGGACTCGTTTAGACACGTTTTAAACCCCGTATAACTTAAGCATTTCATGTTTATGAAATATAGGTACATTTTGGATGCCGGAAGACGATCAAGCCCGACGAATAACCGAACACATGAGATCAAAGCTTCCGTGAATAGTTTCGTCGTCACGTTTTAAATGGCGAATTAAATTACAAAACATTGGAATGTTTTATTCAGTAAATTGTTCGTTATATTGAATAACTTACGATTTGTAAAAGTTTTAATAAACCCGTATTTTTATAGTATGTGTAGTCTTAACTACACGTCTAATTGTTGGTATTTACATGTAAAACCGGTAAATATTAACTAGGGTATTACAAATGACCATCCGATCGGATTACCATTCGACACTTGGTTCACTCGCCACCGTTTAACGCACTGTTCAACGCTTATGCCATCGTTCTGTAATCAGGCTGTGAGTATACTCGAACCCTTTTTATCACATCTTTTGGGTGTAACGTACGTTTCTATGAAACTAAACTAATCGAATGCTCAAACTATCTATCACTTGCGAATGACTGAATTACATATTAACACGTGATGCTAGTTACATATGTGCCAGGACTTTTACTCGCGATGTCCCGCCTTAACTCGTATTGTACTATAGAACCCGACGGGGTCTAGTTAGGATGAATAGCAATCGCAATCGCAGCTCGAGTGACTTAGCTGGTAGTAACTGTCTTGTGTATATGTTTTGTATCCCGTCTATGTATGTGGTAATTCGCAGCACTTGTTATCTATTACGCTACTTCAACAAAACTAGTGTACTCTCCAATACTTTTGTATTGACGTTGTTTTAACGTGTGTTGCAGGTTTAGTCGCAGTTCACATCAAATCAAGCTAGGAAGTATAGAAACTCACCTAAAATCTAGGTTTTTTGGATTTGTATTGTTCGAGAGGACAAGAAATCTGTGATAACTTATGTAATTGTATTGTTTATTAGTATGGGATAACAAATGTAATAAATATTGCCGCTTTATAGTTGTTATGGATTCTCTTGAGCAATCTGATTCGCCTAGTGTCACGCCCTGATGATTTCGCCATCGGTTGGGGTGTGACAATACATGCTTACGTGGATTACGTGCATATGTGTTTACGTGTTTAAGTGGACTATGTGCTTATGTGCCTATGTGATTACGTGTCTAAGTGGTTGATGTGTTCCTGTGCTTTACGTAAAGTACCTTTTGGAGAAATTGCTAGACTATACTAGGGATAATCGAAATTTGTGTCTGAGTCCTGTGACGATGTCTGTTGTAGACAAGGTCATCATTTGGATCGCACACTTCACGCGCTGCCTGCCGAAACCCTGAGGAAAAACGCATCGCTGCTCTAGTCGCAAAGAAGATGGCTAAGTTCATTCCGCAAATTGTCAGTAAGCTTAATGAAAACACCAGCAAGTCCTGTGAGGAATCAAGGACTGACTCGCCTAAGGGTACTTTCAGCTTCAAGCAGTTTAAGGCATGCGGCCCAAAAGACTTCACGGGCGAAGACAGACCAAGCACTATGTTTCAATGGTTCGACTCAATTGAAGTCACGCTACGCCAGAGCAGATGTCCCGATCACCTACGCACTGTCAACGCAACTGGCGTCTTCCAGTCCAGGGCTCTGGATTGGTGGACAGCCGAAAGGAACAAGCGTGGGAACGACGCAGCCTATGGGCTTACTTGGGATGAGTTGAAGGAACTCATGATGAAGGAATTTTGCCCACCCCATGAGCTCCAAAAGCTGGAGAACGAATTTTGGAACATCAAACAGGATGGTGGCAACAACGCCGGTCTGACAGCTCGCTTTAAGCAGCTAAGTATCATTTGTCTAAGCCAGGTGGCAACACCTGAGATGACGATCAAGAAATACATCCATGCTCTACCGGATTATGTTGCTGACTTCGTCCAAGCTGCGAAGACGAAAACTATCGAAGAGACTTATCTACTCGCTGCTGAGATCAATGACAACCGAGTATTGGCTGGTTACTTCGATAAAACCACCAAGAGTCTTCATCAAGTCACCGCGGCTCCCACCGCTGAAACCGCCGCACCGCAAGCTTCCAAGTCTTCTCGCCGCAAGCGCAAGAACAACAACAGCAACAAGAACTGCGCAGTAACCGCCACTCCACTTCAAGTTGTCCCTGCTCAACCGCAACCCCAAAACCGCCAAGTAGCGGCGCCAGTAACCATTGCACCGCCGGCCAAGCGTGCATATACTGGTCCATACCCGCTCTGCCCTACTTGTACCTATCATCACCCGGTTGGAATCACGTGTCGATTTTGTGTTCACAGCAACCTATACGGCCATTTCACTTCCAATTGCCGTACTGGTCCCCGCCAAGCTCCAGCTCAAGTTCAAGCTCCTGCTCTACCAGCTCCCCAGGGACAACAAGCAGCTCCTTCTCCCGCTGCTCACGCAAGAGCCTGCTATGCGTGTGGTGATCCAAACCATTTCGCAAATATCTGCCCGAATAAAGTGGTGAAGCAAGAGCCACAGCCGCAGCAGCAGCAACAACAACACCAACAGCAGCAGCCACAGCAGCAGCCAGCTCAGCAAGTAGCCTGCGGGCGATTCTTCAACATCAACGCCCGTCAGGCTCAGGCAGACAACAACTTGGTTAATGGTACGTTTCTCGTAAATGGTATATATGCTTCGTGTTTGTTTAATACTGGAGCCAATAACTGTTTTGTATCATTCGAATTCGAAAGGCTCCTAAACCGTAAACGCGTTAACCTCCCATCAACATTCGACATAGAAGTTGCCACTGGAAGAACCGTCACTGTTAGTTCCGTTCTTCGTGATTGTACTCTTGAGCTCAACAGCCGTGTTTTCCCGATCGATCTTATCCCGATGCAACTCGGTAGTTTTGATATCATAGTAGGCATGGATTTCCTTTGGGAGAATCATGCTGAAATTGTTTGTTACGATGATTCATTTCTCTCTCGCAAACGGCGACCAATTGTGTGTTTATGGCGAAGTCGCTTCGAAGAAGTTGCAACTAATGTCGTGTGTCCAAGCTAGCAAGTATCTCCGTAAGGAATACCAAGCTTTCTTGGCGTATATCGTAGTAGCAGAGGAAATGGAAGTAAAGGCAATGGATAAGGTGCTTGTGGTTCATGATTTTCCTAACGTCTTTCCTGATGATCTACCTGGCTTACCGCCATCTCGTGATATCGATTTTCGAATCGACCTCATTCCTGGAGCAAATCCTGTTACTAGAGCGCCTTATCGTCTCACTCCTTCTGAAATGCGCGAACTCTCGAGTCAGCTCCAGGAATTGCTTGATAAAGGGTTTATTCGCCCTAGCACCTCTCCATGGGGCGCACCTGTCCTTTTCATCAAAAAAAAGGACGGATCGTTCCAGATGTACATCGACTACAGGGAATTGAATAAGCTTACCATCAAGAATCGCTATCCCTTACCCCGCATCGATGATTTGTTTGATTAGTTACAAGGTGCTACGTGTTTCTTGAAGATTGACTTTTTTTCGAGCTATCATCAGTTACGAATCCAAGAGGAAGATATACCCAAAACCGCTTTTCGAATCCGATACGGTCACTACGAGTTTGTTGTTATGCCCGTTGGATTAAACAATGTTCCCGCAGTTTTCATGGATCTAATGAATCGCGTGTGTAAACCCTTTCTCGTCCACTTCGTCTTCGTGTTCATCGATGATATCCTGATCTTTTCCAACTCAAAAACCGAACACGCGCAACATCTCCATTTGGTTCTTGAATTACTCCAGGGAAACCGTCTCTACGCCAAGTTCTTTAAGTGTGAATTTTGGCTTGAGGAGGTTCAATTCCTCGATCACATTGTCAATAGTCAAGGGATTCATGTCGATCCTTCGAAGATAGAAGCAGTCAAGAGTTGGGTTACACCAAAGAACTTGTCCGAAGTTCGTTCTTTTCTCGGATTGGAGGGTTACTACCGTCGATTCATCGCTGATTTCTCGAAGATTGTTGTACCGCTTACCTCGCTTACGCACAAGGACAAATCTTTTGTTTGGGGAACCGAATAAGAGGAGGCCTTTCAAACTCTGAAGCTCATACTTTGTAACACTCCTGTGCTCTCACTGCCCGACGGAAATGACGACTTCGTAGTCTATTGTGATGCCTCTAACCTCGGTCTCAGTTGTGTTCTCATGCAACGGGACAAGGTTATCGCGTACGCGTCTCGACAGCTCAAAATCCACGAGAAGAACTACACAACCCACGATCTCGAGCTTGGTGTAGTTGTTTTTGCATTAAAGATTTGGCGACACTACCTTTACGGTACCAAGTGTACGGTCTTCATTGACCACAAGAGCCCGCAACACATCTTTAACCAGAAAGAGCTAAATATGAGCCAATGCCAATGGGTTGAACTCCTCAACGATTACGACTGTGAGATTCGTTACCATCCTGATAAAGCACACGTCGTTGCCGATGCTCTCAGTCGACGAAGCTATTTGCATAGCGTTCGTAACACTTAAGCCCAGCATAATCTTGAAACTCTTATCCGTGACGCCCAACATGCTTGTTTTACCATACGCACTTTGAAGAAGGAAAGGATTATCAATAACGGAGAACAACTGGTGAATAAATCGAATGGTATATTCTATTATCTAGACCGAATTTGGATTCCCAAGCGCACCAATTTACGACATATTCTACTAGGCGAAGCCCACAAGTCTCGATATTCCATTCATCCCGGTGTCGATAAGATGTACCAGGACCTTTGCTACAAGTACTGGTGGCCGTGCATGAAAAGGGATATCGCTACCTATGTTTCGAAATGCCTGACTTGTTCGAAAGTCAAGGCTGAGCATCAACGCCCCTCTGGCTTACTCGTACAACCTGAAATCCCTATGTGGAAATAGGAGAGTATAGCTATGGACTTCATAACGAAACTTCCGCGCACGCCATCAGCTCACGACAGCATCTGGGTTATCGTCGACCGTCTCACCAAATCCGCTCACTTTCTACCGATACGGGAAGACTACAAGGTAGAACGATTAGCACGAATCTACACCGACGAAGTCATTTGTCGACATGGGACACCACGTGACAACATTTCTGATCGCGATGGTCGATTCGCTTCGCGCCTCTGGGAAACGTTTCAATTTGCTCTCGGTACTACTCTCAATCTTAGTACCGCATTCCATCCCAGACCGACGGTTAGACTGAACGCACGATTCGTACCCTTGAAGACATGCTTCGCTCGTGTGTGATAGATTTCGGTGGTAATTGGGATTCGCATTTACCTTTAGTCGAATTCTCGTACAATAACAGTTATCACTCTAGCATCCAAATGGCACCATTTGAGGCATTATACGGAAGAAAATGTCGATCGCCTACTGTATGGCACGAGATCGGGGATGCGCAGCTTACCGGTCATGAGCTATTGCAAGAAACGACTGACAAAATCCTCCAAATTCGAGACAATTTCCTAAAAGCTTGAAGTCGTTAAAAGAGTTACGCCGATAGACGTCGCAAGCCCCTTGAATTTGACGTTGGCGATCACGTACTCCTAAAGGTTGCACCTTGGAAGGGGGTGATCAGATTCGGAAAGAAAGGAAAACTCGCGCCTCGATATGTTGGACCTTTTAAAATTCTGGAAAGAATTGGCAAAGTGGCCTATAGACTCGAACTATCGGAGGAACTTAGCAACGTTCACCCAACTTTCCACGTTTCGAAACCTCAAAAAGTGCCTAGCCGACCAGAATTTACATGTCCCTCTTGAGGATCTACAAGTGTACGAAACATTACACTTCATGGAGAAACCAGTCGAGATCATGGATCGAGAGACCAAGAAGCTCCGAAGCTCACGCATTCCCATTGTGAAGGTTCCCTGGGAAGGCAAACGCGGCGCCGAGTTCACCTGGGAACTCGAAAGTGATATGAAGGCTAAGTATCCACAACTGTTTATTACATCTGCGCCTTAAATTTCAGGACGAAATTTCCTAAAGTAGGGGAGGCTGTAATAACCCGACTTTTTGGAAGTCAAAGTCAAAGTCCAAGGAAGAAAAGATTTCTAACTGGATCTGTCATTCCTTGCTTAATCATTGCTTGTACTCTTTGACTTGTTAATCGATACTCTAATTTGTGTTACTTTAGTTGTATTATGTGGAGTATATGCAATAAATCGCTATTAATCGCTAATCGACTTATCGCTAATCGCATCGCTATCGCATCGCAACCCAAATTACAGCTTATGGATATTTTTTTACGTGTGTGTGCTATTATGTGTTATTTGTGCATGTTTGTATTTGTTAAGGTGATTATTCGCAAACGCAGTCACAGCTCTATCGCAACGCAATCTCATCGCGAACTCGAAATCTAAGGTTTACTTTTTTGAATATTAGTAGTTACATTATTTGTGAAAACAATGGGTAATACTATCGCATCGCTTACTCGCAACACATCGCAACGCTCAACACACGAAACGAAAAGCCAGAAAATAACCCACTCGAGCCATCCGATCGGAAGGCCCTCCAATCCATCACTGCACACCGCCTTTCCTCTTCTGTCACCTATAAATACCACCTGTCACATCACTGTTCATGTGATGTGCAGCTCTCGTTCGACCAACACGTTCCAGTCCTATTTTCTCTCGATTCCTCGTGATTATTGTAAGTTTCTACTCCAAATCTTGTACTTCTATCAACTACACACACTTCATCATCATTTTCACCATCAAATCTTAACTTTTCACCATGAAATCAGTGGATTTAAGGTGTTTTAGGGTGATGTCATCATGGGTTCTCAAGAACACCAAAGTGTGACCTCATTCCACCAAGAACAACTCGGATCTAAAGGATTTCTACAATGTTTTAACACTGCATGTTATACGTGTTATTCGATGAATGCTAGTATGTTATGTTTACATAGTGATTGTTGCCTGACACCTTAGCAACGATAGTACTATAGTTTGGACTCAGCACCTGTCGTGGACAGGGGTTGTTAAGGGCCTTTCTTCACGTGTCACAGTGGTGATATGTGTTGCGCATTCTACAACTCGCAGTCACGTCTGTGCATATTTCATTGTCGATAACTTACATGCTTCACATTATACTTGTTACAGGCCGGTTATGCGTAAATCGCTTTCGCTACTATATTATACTATCAAACTTGTATGCTCACCTTTACACTATGTGTATTGACCTCTATTTTAACGTATGTGGCAGGTGTTTAAGATACTAGGATTGCTTGTTGTCATGGAATCAAGCCTAGGAGAGTCTAGAAACAAACTAAATAAAATCTGAGTTGTCGGAATGGATTATTTGTCTTTGAGAACAACGTCTGTAATAACTGTTTTATTCTATATGTTTGTGGTATGAGGCATGAACCTTTAATATATTATAATTAATAGTTGTTATGGATTCTCCTGGACAATCTGTTTCGCTCAGTGCGGCGCCCCGATGTTTCCGTCATCGGTTGGGGTGTGACATAAATGGTTTGAACTTTCAACTTTTAATTATGGAGTACACCATTTACAACCAGGATGTTCCCTTAAAGATACTTTTAATCATAACTAGTATATATACTTTGTTAGTTTTGCTTTCAATGTTGTTTCGAAGTCGGTTTTCAATACAAGTGGTCCTTCTATAATATTAGTCATATAGATGCTTCTTGTCAATCCCACTCATTGAAACATTAAAATGCAAACAATATTTGATTCTATGATTAAAAAATAGTTAATCAAGGTTAACAAGGATTATCCCCCAATTTGTGGCCTAGTGGTAAGAGACTTGGGTTTTCAAATGGAGACACAAGTTCAATTCTCACTTGTGTCATAATAGGGTGATATTGGGAAATAATGGTGACAAACCCACCGAGGTGGGTTCGATCCTGAGCCGCACCCCGGTTTTCATCCGGCTGTTACTTCAGCGAGACATCTCGTGTGGAGGCAGTACGGTTTCCGGGGGAACGCCGTAACCAAGTCTGACCAACCCAGCATGTGTAACACGTGTGCCTCCACGGCCATCAAACAAATACCGAACCAATGAAATATTATATTTCATACTTGGGATTTGTAAAAATATGTGTATCATTTGCACATATCAATTCTTGTTAAATTTCAAACTCTAAATCGCTTTCTGGAAGGTTATACGCGCACTGATGCGTAAATATAACCAGTTTAATGAAACAAACACTCCGGAATAGTGACATAGGCTTAACATACCTTAAATAACCTTTAAATAACTTAGAAATAAGTTTTGAAGGCTTTGGTATGGCAAAATCAAGTTAAATCGGTTACAGGGACTAAAGTTGACAAACTGCGAAAGTATGCCAATTTGAACTGTAACGGACATTCCGGAACATGAACATAAGTTAAACATACCATAAATATCCTTTACATAGCTTAGAAATAGGCTTTGAGGTGTTCGGTGTGCTAAAATAAACTTTTGGGTCATTCAGGGACTAAAAGTGTCAAAAAGTGCACAAGTTTGCATTTTCGCGCATAACTTACGTTCTGAATACATCCGGACATCTAAAAATTTATGTAAGCATGACTATATTATGCTTTAGTGTTTGGCTTGCCAAAAATCCATTCGTCGCGTCATTTGGATCGTTTTTCGCGCTTATGCGCATTCCGTCGTAATTAACCGAACATCGCAACCGTACAGCTAAACGAACCAACATCCAAGATATTTTTTAGCACATTTTAAGTTCCCTATACTTTAACTTCATTTTAGAGCTTTGAAATGGGGTTAACGGGCCTTAAACGTGTCGAAAATGGGCTGAATGCATGACAGGGACCAAAAGTGTAAATCTGCCAAACTAGGCCTAGCGCACCTCTACACTTTTAATGTAACGGTGCGCTAGCCTAGTTCAGACCAGATTCAGTGTTTTTAACAGCAGATTGCAGCTGTTTTAACCACACCCACACATTCTAAATTGCTTAGTCAGCTAATAAGGATCATCTTTTAGTCACCATAAGGTTCCAACACTTGTACGGATGCGATTAAAGCACGGATTCCATGAAACGATCTTAACGGTGGACCGAAAACTATATATACCCCATGCCCCCCATTGCTAAACCCACTAGAATTTTGATCTTAGAAACTCTAAGTTGAAACCATTGTTTCATACCTGAGATTCTCGGATCGAGATTAGCATTCGAGGACCCTTCGTAAGTATTCTTTCGTTCTTTTATTGCTTTTCGAGTCTTTCGAGTCTGAAAGTCAAACTTTTTTTGACTTTCTGCGTTGACCAGTAATGGTCAATGCGAAGTTCGTTTGAACTTCGCAACGTGAGTGTAATCACGTTGGTTATAGTCCCTTGGGACTATGCCTACTGATTACCACGTTGTCTAGGGTCGTAGGGTAAGCGATCTAATAAATCGCTTATACCTTCGAACCCGACCCATTTGGTCGATCATTAGGATCCGACCAAACACATTAGGTGACCATAGTATATAGGGAATAACCTTCCGAGGTTATACCTTATGGTCGCTTCGTTTGAATAGTTGTATGATAGGTAGTTTATATGCCTTAGGTAAATTACCAGAATACCCTTTTCATGTATAATTGGTAATTAAGCATATGTAACCTAAACTTTTGTCACATAACTGATTATGTAACATGTTTAGGCATATAACACTTGTCATAGGACTAGTTAGGCGGTCCGAACGCGTTTCACGCGAACGACGTGTTAAAGTAGCATAAGCTACCTAAACGGGTCGTAATGGGTCGTAAGCACTTATATTAAGGTTTCATTTAGCATGTAGGCTTTGATAAACCATATGACACGAGTCTCTATACTCGTTTGGTTTACAAACCCTCATTCTATCAGATCTTCCGATTTAGGTCCGGTTTATTAACATAGTTACCTATATTAGGTGCCGTTTGATTTCCGTGATCTCTAAGCGTTGCTTGGTGGTTATCTTAGGACTTCTGAGCAATCTCAAGTGAGTACATAGACCCCTCTTTTACTGTTTTCCAAACTGTTTTGGGGTGGAACACATGTGCCTACTTGTTACTTTCATGCTTTCCTGTTTTCACATCATATACTTGTTATGTTCATTAGTACACTATTAGTACATTGTTTTACCTTACATTTCTGCCATGTATGTTGACTGATAACATGCTAGCACATTGATTTACATGACTTTTCTGCTTTGTATGTTAACTTAGTATACTTAGTACATTATTTTACATTGCGTCTCTGTTACATATGTTCCAGTAACATATGGACACATTGTTTTACAGCTCTACCTTGTATGTTTACTCTAGCATACTAGGTACATTATCTTCATAAAACATGCTTACATTTTGGTATGACATTTGGTTTGTTTAAATGATACAATGTACATTCATTAACACCGATCATGCCGCTCGGTAGTAGGTAGTGGTACCATAGGACTTGACAAATCCCATTCCTGAAATCTCGGGTTTGTTTGGACGTAAGGAATGACCGAATCCGAATACATATTCTTTTGATAACTCACTTTTACATAGTTATCCGGCTGTCTCAAGGCTTGGATGTATGAATTTTCACAATACCGCATAAATGTCTATATCAGTATAGCATGCATATATTTTACAAAACATAACTTTGATTTAAACCAAGTTTTACTTCAATACTTTGTTTTGTACATTTTTACTTATGGTTTAAGTAGTCTTATTTTACTTACCATACATAACATTTGTTACACATTACTTGACTACTTTTGGACTATCAATATTTGACATGGTTTATACAAGGACTTTTGACAATTGGTTTAAACATAGACATCTTACATTGTTTGGTTTGGTTTGAGTAAGTGATTAAGTAACGAGGCGTGTGTAATATGATACAAGCATGGTGGATACGCCGCTGGTACTTCCTATATATAAGTGTTTGTATGGTATTACATATCGTAGCGTTATTTGAATCATTTCAATTTGGGACATATAACATTTTATACAAATAACATACTTTTCACAATACATTGTTTTACAAACAACTTAACTAATACAAACTCATTTTACATGGTTACTCATTTAACCATGCATTATTCTATTATTTATACTTATCATCTGAACTTATTGTTTTTCAAATGATTTACAAAACAAAGCAAATTACAAGGTTCATGACTAAACATTTTCTCAAACATAAGTCATGAAACCTATTTTCACAAAACCTATGTATCTCACAGGCATTTTTATGCTGACGTACCTATTTTCACATGTGTTTTTCAGGAGCTGTTGCATAAGATGATCAAGATACACATAGGCAGACTTGGGCTTTAGTGACAATAAAAGATGCAAGACTAGTTAATTATGTTGTATTTCTTTGTTTGTTAAGACATTGTAACACTTTTAATCAATAAAACGAAACTTCAATTGCCATGGATTTGAAACAATTAATTCTGTTACAACACTCCCCGACATTTCCGCCACGTTTTGTATGTTCTACGTGGTCGGGGTGTGACAGCATGGGCCCGGTTAAGACAACGTAGTCTGGGCAGATCTTGGCTAAGGTAGCCGTTTAGACGATGTGACATTGGGTCACTCAAAAAGAAAGTCACCGTTCAAAAAAACGGTTAACAAGGATTGAATAACATAATCGACCTTGCAAATGTAGTTTCATGTAATTCTCTGTAGATAATTCTCGAGAAAAGAAAAGTAGAAGTTGTTTAATAAAGGGTTGGGTCACTAAAAAAGAAAGTCACTGTTCAAAAAAAGGTTAACAAGGATTGAATAACATAATCAACCTTGCAAAATGTAGTTTCATGTAATTCTCTGTAGATAATTCTGGAAAAAAAAAAGTAGAAGTTGTTTAATAAAGGCTTATTGGATTTTATCACTCCTAATTATTGGGTATTGGCCGCTGCCACTCCCAACTATCACTTTGACTCCCACTGTTCTCAACTTAACACTTTGTATGTTGTGTCACTCTAAAGTTAACCATCCACTAACTAAGTTAGTTTTTTATCCTATGTGGCAAGATGACATGGCATGCTGGTATGTAGCCACTAAGTTTTTATCCTACGTGGCAAGATGACATGGCAGACTGGTATGTGAGATAAAAAGTTTAAGCTTCACAAAATCAACCACTAAACTAGAGGGGCATGTTTTACAAAATCCTTTACTTCACCACAAATACCTAAACCATAATTCCACTTAGTCAGCAGCCGCTCAACAAAAATACATCCACCCTGCTCTCGATCAATCAATGCCACCACGTCACTAAGCCTAAGTCCATCAACACGCAGCGCCACTTCGTCTCAAGGACTAACGTCCCATTTGTGACCATTTTTTCCGGCGATTAGACATGTTTGATTAGGCTTAAACGCGCCTTCTATGGTTTTTGATGTATCAGAACTGACCATCAGACACCTTTCAGGTGGCGGCAGTTTGAAGATGGCCGAAGAGAGGAAGGGTTGGAGATAACAGACTAGCAGACGTCCAGGAGTAGGTGTTTTCGAATTCTGATACGTGTGGTGGTGTTGGTTCCTCGAATCGATGTCTTCGATTGATAGAGATTAGGGCTTGATCGGTTGTGAGTGAATGATCTTGTGGTTTATGAAACAATTAAGAGTCTTGAATCAGTGTAAGGGTTATAATTGCTTTGATTCCATTTCATCTTGCCACGTAGGATAAAAAAAACCTTAGTTAGTGGCTGGTTAACTCCAGAGTGACAACACACAAAGTGTTAAGTTGGGAGTGCTGAGAGTCAAAGTGTCACACAAAGTGTTAAGTTGGGAGTGATGAGAGTCAAAGTGATCATTGAGAGTGACAGCGGCCAATACCCAATAGTTGAGAATGATAAAATTTAGAGTAAACTGCAATTTTACCCCCCGAGGTTTAAGTCAATTGGCACTCTGACCCCCTCCCAGGGAAATTTCGCACTTTGACCCCCCAGCTTATGAAAAGGCCTGCAAAATGACCCCTGCTGTCAAATTCTGTTAATAGTCAACATAATTAAGTAACGGTCAAAGGGTATATAGGTCATTTCCACTCTACTTTTGTATCTTACACATTACACCACCCTATACATTTGAGACTCCTAGCACTCTTACCCCCTACATTCCCACATCGCTCCTCCACATCCTCTTCATCCTGCGATCTTCTTCTCCGGCGATATTCACAGCTCCGACGAAAGCGATCTTCTCCGGCGATCTTCACAACTCCGACGAAAATGCCGCTAGTATGTTGGTTGATCTGATACCTGATCCGCCACACGTCAGGTACAATCGTCCATTGTTAGTTAATCAGGGTCGGATTTGTGTCAGTGTTAGTTAATCTCATGTTATAAACAGGGTTAGGGTCGGATTTGTGTCAGTGTTAGTTAATCTCATGTTATAAATAGGGTATCAAGCTCATCACTGTTAATTTTGTGTTGTTTAGTGTTTTTTTTACAGTTGACCTGATGATGAGCCTATCAAGCTCATCACTGGTGGTCCACCTGGTAGTCTCCATGTTTGGTAGGCCTGTCCTTAACTTCCATTATCCACCGGAGAGTTGAGCTGATGTTTACTCTAGTAGTTATGTAGGTTTTGTGTAATATGTAGGTTAACTTAACTTAAAGTAGATGTTAATGATGATGACTGATGATGATGTTTGATCAGCAGCAGTGTTATCTAACACTCTTAATGATGTTAATGATGGTTATGGTTAACATGCATTACAGTCTACTTGTTTATATGAGTGTCAAATGATGATGATTGATGATCAATTCGATGTGCATTTGAATTTGCAGTAGGATTTGAGTGTTAATGAGTGCATCAGTTAGGCTTAGTTATAATGTGCATTTGCATATGCAGCAGGTAGATTTGAGCAGCAGATTCATTAAATAATTATAACATAATTATTTGATTTTATTGTTTCACTTGTCATGAAAATCAACTAGAGGGTTTGATCTTAACTGGATTTGTATTTCACTTGTTATGAAAATCAACTAGTGGGCAATGTATCATGTATGTTCTTGATGTAACTAGATTTGTATTTCTAGATCTTAAAACAAACATTTGTAGATAAAATGTTAAATAATCATCAAAAGGGTATTATATCAAATATGAGATCTTATATGGGTTTCAAATCTTCAATGTTTCATGGTTATAAACGTAGTAGATTGTTCAATATGTGAGATCTTTAAGGTTGCAGCAGGTAGATTTATGCATTTGTCATCTGCATTTGCAGCAGATTCAATTTGAGCAGGTTAGATTCAATTTGTGTAGCAGATTCATTTTGAGCATGTTTGAGCAAGTTAGATTCAATTTGTGCAGCAGATTCATTTTGAGCATGTTTGAGCAGGTTAAATGACCATATGCAGCAGGTTAGGCATTTACCAAAGTCCATTTGCAGCAGGTTAGGCATTTAGTTTGTTTATGTGCATTATCAGATTCAATTACCAGGTTTTACACGTAGTTTCTGCATCCTTTGACTTTGGCTGGTCAAACCTTTTTGGCGGGAAGGGTTTTGGTTACTGCAGGGGGTAAGGAAGCAATGAAATACTTAAAACGGGGGGTAATATTGTTTCTTACAACAAAGTATAGGGGGTAATAAGAAAGGACAATTTAGTGATTTAACAATGGGGGTAATACGTTTGCTTAGAACAAACCATATGGGGTAATATGAAAGGGTAACATAGTCATTTCACATTCCATTTAACAGATCTGTTAACTTATTTGACCGCAGAGGGTCATTTTTTTTTAACGGAAAATTTTGGATCACTGACGGACCACTGGAGTATCATCGTGCCACCAGCGGGACCACCTGATCATATCCATCTCCACTAGGCATAATGCCTATACACCAATTCAGAAGGAAACCCAATAAATATGGGAAAACCTGTCGCAACCCCTGATCCCTTATCTGTCCCGAGAACGGGCAGACGCGAACTCAGAGTTTAGGTGGTATCAGCTAATTAATTTGGCAGCGGAAATTACATCAGGACCATAGTTAGGAAATGTTTATCAGAGTAAAACCACCATATTTAATATTAATAATCACATGGGCAAAACCCAAGTTTCTTATTACAATACGTTTATAGGGATAAACCCTATTTTATTGAATTTAAAACATCGTCTTTTAGGTAACTTTTATAGCCACATTTTTCCCAAGCCTTCAGTGCTCTCCAGCTGGCTTTTTACTAATTGGCTGTCACATTGTGTTACCTGAAACGCGTTTTAAAAACATTTGTCAGTGGGAAATACTGGTGAGTGAATCCCAGTTTAATCAAGAAATATTTTATTAATTAAAACAGTATTGAGAGCGATCACATTGTTTATTTCTACACAATTACTCATTCAGTACTGTAAATCCTGACTTGTGGGTCATATTACACATTGGCTAACTCATTATCCAATGGTAACGTATTGTCATCCCGACTTACTACTCGCAGTAGTAAATTTTGTATACAAAACCCCAACATACCGGCAGTAATTGAAGAACTACAAAGACTCAATCACCGCTTAATCACATTGTAAAACAATTAAGGTTTTGTAACATATTACAAAAAGGTTAACAAAAAGAGGATAAACTCACTTTGCTATCTTAGACTTCGCGTAAGTGTTTCCTGGGAATAATCTATATTTTACATAAATGTACATAGGTTAGTATCATAACCCTTTGAAAATATTAATGATACCCTCCCCGAGACGGTATTCCAACAACTACGTCGGGCAGAACCACGACAGTTGTTACGGAACCCTAAATCAATCGGGCAGCGTATCTAGTACGAAACTGGGGTTATAATACTTACAACGGAGCAGAACCTCGCTAATTAGGGGAATATAATACCAGCTTTCTATGCCTAATATTCAGAAATTGAGGCTGAGAAATGAAGAATGAACGAATTGAAATGAAATCCGATGCGTTCTATTTATAGGTGCTGATCTTGACTCTCACGCGGCCCGCGTAGAAGATAAGCGGGGCTTACGCGGCCCGCGTTGACTCCGGGTCAACGTGTAGCTCGTCCGGATCAGCGTATAGACTCGACACGATGATGACACGTGTCGGCCTGGGGTGTTGCCTTGTTGTTGATCTCACGCGGCCCGCGTAAGATTGAGATGTGGTTCACGCGGCCCGCCTGAACTTAAGAAATCAAACGGAATCAGGTTCTAACCTTTATACCGCCCGCATGAGTGTTGGGGTGGGTCTACGCGGCCCGCCTCAGCTTTAAAATCAGATTTTATATTTTATATTTTATTTTTAATGCTATACTGTATTTCGGGCTCGGTTTTCACATACGGGGTGTATTTAAAGACATATTGGAACAATTTAAAATATAATAGGGTGTCGGAAATATTGGAGAGTGTTGGTTTTACTGAGGGTTGTTACAAACCCCCCCCCCCCCCCCCTTTGTGAGAATCGAACCCAGGACCTATTGGTCCCAAAGCCTCATCCCACCTCCAAGATGCCACTAGGCTATAAAGCCATCGGCGCAGAGGGTCATTTTGTAGGCCTTTTCATAAGCTAGGGAGTCAGAGTACGAACTTTTCCTGGGAGGGGGTCAGAGTGTCAATTGGTTTAAACCTCAGAGGGTAAAATTGCAGTTTACTCTAAAATTTAATAACCCTTTAATAAATTTCAAAAGTTTGATATGGATGGGGTAAATTCACTTGAGTAAACACACATGTTTCTTTATTGGATCGTTAGTTTTTCTTAACACATATGGTTTATATATTATCTCTTGAATTATATTATTTCCATAATCTTATATTCAGGTTTGTAATTTACAAAAGAAAATGAAAAAATATATACTTACACATACATAGATAGGATTAGGTTCAAACGTGAACAATTTCTCCAGCGTGAACTGCGTGAACTGATCTTGGCCCTTGATTTTTTTGATCTTGAGATTTTAAGTTAATGGCATGATGGTAATTATTTGGTTATTTGTTACTAATTAATTAAGAGAACAAGGGTATTTGTGTAATTTCCATATTAATTTGATTACATAAATCACGTTTATATCCACATTTTAGGTTTCAAATCCCACACATATCTTTCTCTCTCACAAATCAAGATCAAAATCGCCGACAAGCAGAGGAGAACATCCGGTCCGCCGACAATCAGCGATCTGCATAAATCCGGTCCGACCACCGTCGCTGGTTTCGCACACTTCCGCCTTTGACCACCCTCTTCGCCCTCCGACGCCAGCTCCGATCACGAACAGCAGCAGGTACAGCCTGGTTAGATTCAGTTATTTGTATTCAGTTTTTCTAATTCTTTCATTCTGCTGGTCTGCTTCTCTTTGATCCCTGCATCGTATACGAGTTTTTGGTTGTGCTGGGGTTTTGTGGATCTGATTTGATGAATATCGTTTTTTTTTTGTGTTGATGTTATATTAGGTTTTCTTTTTGTTGATTTGTAGCATATCTGGTTTGATTGTTTTTTTTTTGCGGCAATTTGAGTGATTACTTATTTAGGTATTGATGTTGGTGTGTGTAGGAGTTGTAGGGAACATGTATGTGGCAAGGTTAGATTCAGTTCATTTGTTATCAGTTCCCTAATTGCTTTAGTTCCTGCTTTAGTTCTGCTAGTTTGTATCTCTTTGATTCCTGTATCGTGCGTTAGTGATGAGGTTTTGTTTATTGAACTGATGCGTAATACGTTGCTTTTTTTTTCTTTTAGATTCAGTTTGTTTTACGGAATTAGGGTTTTGTTGACATTCGAATCGATAGGAATGTGTTTAATTTGTATTAGTTTGAAAATGATATCAGAAAGTTGTTTAGCTTTTTTTTGGAGTTCATTTTTTTTTTGTTTTTGCTCTGTTTGTAATGCGATGTACACTTGTGTATTCTGATTTTGTTCTGTTTTTTATGCAATGTACACATGTGTATAGCGTCTGTTTTTGTGATGTCCCTGTTTTTTTGTTCAATTTTTTTTATTTTGCTCTGTTTTTAACGCGCTGTACACATGTGTATTCTGATTTTTCTCTGTTTTAATGCGATGTACACATGTGTATTCTGATTTTTGCTCTGATTTTAATGCGATGTACACATGTGTATAGCGTATGTTTTTGTGATATCTCATATTTTTTTGTGTATTGAATATGTAAAGTAGTTGATGTACACTTGTGAATTATGCAAAGTACTAATTGCTGAGTTTTTGTGTTATTATAGGAGATGTCGTAAACGAGAAAAGTGGAGATGGAAGGTCGATAAGGATGATTCACGTATGAGGTCGATAAGGATGATTCATGTATGTTTGTTTGCTTGGTCGATAAGGATGATTCAGCATACAACGTGGCGAATAGTTGTAAAAGACTATGTCTTTTTTACTTTTCCGATTATGTTGCGTTTATTGTTTTCACGAATCTGGAACTTGTAATTGTATGTTTTTTTTTTGGTTTGGCAAACATTATGTAACTTGTTATTTGCTTAATATAAAATAGTTTTACAGGTTTTGTTTGTTTATATGTATGTATTATGTAGCTAATTACACATATGTACCATGCTGAGTACACATGTGTACTGTTCAATTCATATCCAAGTACACATGTGTATACCGTTGAAATATGAAGGTTACGTGAATCTTAAAAATCATAATCCGAATTCTGGTGGTGAAATCTAAAAAATAAAAATGAAATAAAAGATAATGTGGATAATGAATTTAAAATAGGAAAGATGTAACTTAATTCAATTATTAAAATAATGATTTAAATCTAATTTTTATATAATTACAATCATGCCCTTAACAACTAAAAAGGAAATCAATGGTCCAGATTAGTTCACGCATGGGATTAGGTTCACGCTGGAACCCTACCCTACATAGATATATATAGCGCATTTAATTAATAATCAATTTTAAATAAATTAGTTACTAAATGCAAAAAATATATGTATATTTTAATTTAACTATAAGGGTGAGGATCAAATAGAAAGTTTATTTTGGCTAGAAAAGACATGAAGCAATAAGATTATGACATGTGGCAAAATTTAAAATAAAGAGTAAGTGTATTTTAGTCAATGTTACCCAATCTTCTCCCTTCTTCTTCTCTCTGTAACTTCAAAGTCCACCATTTTTAAAACCCACCATCTTCAACCTTTTCTTCACTTTCTATCTCAATAATCACTAGATTATAGTGCGATTTTCGACACCAATCAATGATTCAAACACCAAATCAACGTGTTCTTCAACTTTTTTGAAGAAACCCAGTTTAATTTCATGCAATATCTTATTTTTTCCTGTGATTTTGAAGCGAATCACTCGATTTGTTCAATTCGATCGCTGATAAGCGTTTCTAACATTCAAAATTCGTCAATTAGTGAAGAAATCTGAAGAAATCGGCTTCGATCTATGTAAAAAAAATTGAATTGCATTTTACGATCTGGGTTTTTGAATTGAGTCATTGCGTTTTACGATCTTAGCGGGGGTCCGGGGGCAGCGCCCCTGAGAGTAGGGTTCAAGGGGCGGCAGCCCTGGCTAGGGTCGAGCTGTAAATTGCCTCTGGAAAACTGCATTCGTAGAGAACACTTTCTTCCTGGTTCAGACAATTCAAAGACAAAACTATTGTCCTGGTTCAATGCGTTTTAGAGAGAACACATTTTTATGTGTTTTCAGTCCTTTGTGTTTTAGAAAGTACACATTCTTTTGTGTTTTTAGGTCATTGTGTTATAGAAAAAAGACATTTTAAAGTGTTTTCTGGCTATTGCGTTTTAGAAATAAGACATTTTTAAGTGTTTTTTTGTGGATTGCATTTTAGGTAAAAACGCATTTTTATGTGTTTTCAGTCTATTGCGTTTTAGAAATTACTCTTTCTTTTGTGTTTTTAGGCTATTGCGTTTTAGAAATAAGACATTTTTTTGTGTTTTCTGGCCATTGTGTTTTAGAAATAAGACATTTTTAAATGTTTTTAGTGCATTGCGTTTTAGAAAAAAAGTCAATTTTTTACGTTTTTTTTTCCATTGCGTTTTACGCAACTGGGTTTTTTTTCCATTTCGTTTTACGCAGCTGGGTTTTCAAAAAAAAATTCGAAAATATAGCAATAGTATACTCGTTTTAAAGATAAAAAAACGCTCGTTTTTAGAAAAAAAGTCAATTTTTTACGTTTTTTTTTCCATTGCGTTTTACGCAACTGGGTTTTTTTTCCATTTCGTTTTACGCAGCTGGGTTTTCAAAAAAAAATTCGAAAATATAGCAATAGTATACTCGTTTTAAAGATAAAAAAACGCTCGTTTTTTTGTGCAATTTTTATAAAAAAATAATGTAGTATGAAAAAGTTATTAACGTTTAAAAAATGTGGGAGAATTTGAGGAGAGAGAAACTATTGTGGTAGAGTGACTAGAATGCCCTTAGGTTGAAGGGGGCACCCCCCTAATTAGGTGAGGGAAAACTTTTTTTAACCCAATCATACGTTGTCATGTCATTTCCCCTCTATAACTTCTCTCTTGTCCAAAAACGTACGGGGTGCACCCCTCTTAAGGGAATTGTTTTGTTATTAAAAAAAAAGAAAAGAAAAGAAAAATTTTCATTGGTCCATCAGTTCCCTCTCTCCTTCCTTTCTTCGGTGACTCCCCACCGATTTGGCCCCCCGAAATCTGTCACCGCCTGGATGGCGGCACCACCACCGAGCGGCAACAACGGTCCCCGCAAGGGGTTACCGATTGTGCCCCGCTTACCCTTGCAAAACCCACGCGCCTCTTTTTTTATCTTTAATTTCACTCATTTAATCTTAACCTTTGATTAAATCTATTGATGGTCAAGATTATTTCCTAACCTTTCTAACAAAAAAATTTTCTATTATATCCTAACTCTTAACTATAATACATAATGCTTGTATTTTCAGTATTCAATCTACCTACTACGGTATTTAGTGTTACTAATTAACATAAGCCTGTTTTTGTAATAATTTAAGTTAGTTGTGTTAACTGTTGTATCATCTGATTAAAGAAACCGTCAGTGGTATGAAGTATATATCTTTATCATCTCTGTTGTACAATACAGTATGATACATGGATATATAACCTGCTTTCTCTAGATAGGTTTGAATTCAAGACGTCATTATTTATATATTTAATTTAATATATATAATATATATTTGATATGACTTCTTAATTTATGTTTGGCATCAATTCTCTTTCTTTATAAAAATATTTTCACATGCATACTTTCCGGCGTTTATGGCCATGGGTCCGCTGGTAATAAAAAATAAATTTGAAATTATCATAATCTTAATTATATATTTATATCCATAACTCCAGTTAATGCATTCATCATCAAGTTGCATTAATATATACTTTTCTTTTCCGATTTTTTTCTTTTATTTTATAAAGAGTAAACTTCCGTTTTGTTCCTTCTGGTTTCGTCACTTTAACGGTTTTGCCCCAAACCTTTAAAAATAGTCACTTTCCTCCAATAGTTTGCTATTGTTTTTTTATTTTGCTCCCCGCCTCTAACTCCATCCAAATTGTCTGGTTTTCCATTTTGCTCCCCACAGAGAACAAAATGGAAAAACCATAGCAAACTATTGGAGGAAAATGGCTATTTTTAAAAGTTTGGAGTAAAACCGTTAAAGTGACCAAACCACAGGGAGTTAAACGGAAGTTTACTCTTTTATAAAACATAATATTTCCAGAAATACATTCTTTAAATTTAGCAATTTATTTACTCTTTTATAAAACATAATATTTCCAGAAATACATCCTTTAAATTTAGCTATTTATAAATCATGAATACCGTTTATAATTTTTTGAACTTATAACAGAGATTATTAAATTTTTCTTTTAATAAAACAGAAAAATAATAAGTTTTAAAGGATCGAGCAAGCGTACCAGTTTCTACCACAACGTTATGCCACGTTAGGAATCAGATTTATTACCAATTCTTGGCTGTTGCCCACCCACGCCATATGATTCTGTTTCTACCTTTTCCCCGTACTTTCTGCTCCATTGCTTCAAAAACAAATAATTTCCCCTTTTGATTTCATAAATCATAAATCAAATCAAAGTTGTATTATATAGGTCTATGTATCAATGTTTTCAATATAAAGTTATCACATTATAAACTTTAAATTGCCTGCGTTGGTATGTCCATCCAATATCGTCCAAAAAACCATCGGTTCCGGTACTTGTATATTTTATAGTTTTTTCAAAATTACAATACAAATTTTTTTTTTGATTTAATAACTTTTATCATTCCACACGAAAAGGGCAATTACAAAGCAATTGCATGTAGTCGGGAAACAAGTTGCGCCGCCACCCCCTTTTGAATAGCAAAACCAATTCTGCTAAATACAAAGTTTGAAACCTTTAGCAACGAAGAATTACTATTAACGACTTTTTGAACCCGATTCAAAAGTCGCACAGCGTCAGGAGCGAGACCACCAAAGGTATCAAACGCAAACGGGACAAACGCATGTTGATTCTCCAGGCAGGCTTTCTCATGTTTTGCCACTTTGCTCGCCTCTGCCTTGAGCATCGCTTGCCCTACGACAAAGCCCTTGTCCTTAAGCCCGACAAGGGGGAAACTCCAGTTAGATCTACACAAGCGTGTTTCCCCCCTTCCCATCCAAACATAAGGATGTCCGCCGGACGTAAAGTGGACCTCCCCTCTAAGGGGTCAGTCAGGAAATTAACTGGAGCCTCCTTTTTGACAGAGATCCCGGCCCGCTTTATGATTTATATGTTAAAAACAGGGTTGTATTCGCAATTGAGTATTTATTTGATATCGTAAGCTATCGTGTCGTTACCATGACGAATCAAATGTCTGATACCGTCCAAGAGAATATCAATACTGGTACAAATATTCTTTTTGTGATTTGATCAATGTAAAACACGTGTCAATATCGTACTTGTATTATAGCAACAAAACCTATATCAACCGAAAGCGCGACGTGTAACATGAGAATTTCACTACTTACAAAACATATATGTAGAACACTAATTTCAATTATTATTTTTGTTTAATAATAATCTCTTATAAGATTTTCTATATTCAATATAGTTGTTGATAAAAGGAAATCTGATAATACACGTTGGCAGGTAAGAATCTTTACCCCTCCATATCAAGTGACACGTCTAACAATATCTAGTCCCAACCTCCTCCAAAATATCTTCACTTGGGACCCACACACCTTACTTCAACCACACAAATTATGTTATTTTATACACCCCTCTTGTTTCCCCCCACTGTGCGACACGTGGCACTAAGTGTCACCCATTATTGACCACAAGTTCCGGCGGTGGATATTTCTCAAACTCCTTCTTTTTCTCTTGTCAAAAGACGCTTTTGCCCCTCTACATCATCCGTATAACGTATGTATTTTTTACTATCCATTGTTCTGCTTGTTATTTGTACTATCAAAATAAACATGTGGGGTTCTAGTTGGTAACCTCGTTTAATAAAATTGGGTATCAAATTGAACTCTTAACCTGTTGAACTAAACAAATCAATACATTAACACACCTATGACATATTTCACAGTAATTTTACAACCATCAACCCGACTAACGTGTTTAGGGCCGGGCCTAGAGGCTTTCAAATATAGGTAATGGTATAGGGCCTCTAAAAAATAGGGCCTCAATTTTTTTAATGCAAGGCCCAACTGAAGAACCGATTTTAAAATACAAGAGTCTTAATTCCAACTCCAAGCAATATGCAACTCGTATTTAATTTAGGTTGACATCGTCATTCTCACTAACTGTAACGTCGCACATGCTCATCCCGCTCAATGGAGTCACATATTGGGGAGAATTGGAGGCGATATTAGGAGAAATTAGTGGTGCCGCAAGGATAATGCAGGTTGGTTAACGACAATTTATTATAGTAATCTATATATATTCGATTCACTCAATCATTGTTTACCCTATATCCCTAATTTATACTTTGAAGCAAAACTGATGTTTTCTTTATACCAATTCTAAGAGGCCCCGCCTTTGTAGTTAGCTTTGTGTCATGGAGTGATTTCCTGACTCTTGTGGGTTGCTTAGAATGATTCTAAGTTAAGCCTTTCGATTGGGTTTGGTTATGTTTTTGGCATCGAAAATCTTAGTTTGTGTGAACAACAACAACCATTCTCAGTAAATCCTACAAATAGCAAAGCGACTTATAGGATCTGATAAGGGTGGGATGTAGACAGACCTTGCCTCTATCTATAGGGATAGAGAGGCTGCTTCCAGAGAGACCCTCGGCACGAAAACAAACAGCATACAGCATACCAACACACCAAGTCAAAGAATATAGAAATAAGAAGTCACTCACACCAAGAAAGTGATCAGAGTGACACGATATAATGTAAATCATGTATAATAGCATACAACATCATTTAGGCATAAACACAAGAAGGCAATCACCAGAAAAGTCCCTTAAAGAATAAGAAAAACCTACGTCCCTAAAATAAACCTAAGACCTTACTGCAATATCTTGTAGAAGTCTTTAACCCTAATCCTACGCGTCCACGAAGTCCTATCTTGGACCATGACCTCAGAAAGATGCAACTCTAGTAAATCATGCCTAATCTGCTCATCCCATGTCAGTTTGAGTCTGCCACTTCCTCTCCTCCCTTCCACGGTAAGAGTTTCCACTACACTAACTGGTGTCGTCATTTGCCTCCGCTTCACATGCCCAAACCATCTTAATATCCCCTCCTTAATCTTCTCCGATATACTAGCCAATCCTAATCTTTCCCTAAAAACCTCATTTCTTATCTGATCTAACCTCGTGTGTCCACACATCCACCTTAGCGTCCTCATCTCTGCTACCTCCATCTTGCACGCTTGTGTCTTCTTGATAGCCCAACAGTCTGTTCCATATAGCATAGCGGGCCTAACTACTACCCTGTAAAATTTCCCCTTTAGTTTAGTTTGTGTGAACACAAAAACGATTTTGTAGTGTAATACTGCAAGAAAGATGCTTTTATATATTACTTGAACAAGTATTACAAGTGAGAGTGTTTACAAGAAGTTGGGGATAGGGAGTTCCTCCTTCTCGATCGTATTTGACTCGCGAAAGATCATTGCGATCGGCATAACCTCCTCCCTGATGAAGAAGAACTTCATTTTCCAATCGTTAAAGCTTTTTGGAGGATTTAGCAGAATCTTCTTAGCAGAACCTCGGTTGTCGAAAGAATAGAAGCCTATATTCCTGATTAACTGGTAAAAGGCCCGGAACTTCTCAACAGAGGGTTCCTGTCCCTGAGACCGGCATAAGAACTCAAAGTGTCGAACCCTTACCATACCTATCGGACTCATCTGGGATATGTGAAAGCCATAAAAGTGTAGAATCGCTGACATAAAGTGAGTCGCCGGCAACCGGAAATTTCCTTAAAGGAAAAAATCCTCAAAAAGAGTGATGCACCCCGGCGGTGCATCGGCGGCAGTCTGACCTTGCCGGGGATATTTTGCATCCCACTCCGGTGGAAACTAAAAGCCTCTTGTGATTTGTTCAAACAACCACTGATCCCACTTCAGAACAGGGACTGGACCTTCTTCAAATTAGATTTCTTCTTCAGCCATATGTTTAAAAGAAAATAAAATCAGATGAAGATTGTGACAACTCGAAATTTAGAACCTTCCGTTGTATACTTGAACGATTAGTGACTAATTGATTTGATGAATTAATGAATGATACATGTGAACTTATATGATTATGTGTTACCTTATATGTATGCTTGTGTGTATGTATTCGAGTATGTATATGAACCGAGACAACACGAACCCGACTCGAGATCATGTGGTCTCGAGCGAACAATGACTTACGGGCCGATTGGGCCGCACACACACACACACTTAGCCTATGTTGAAAGCCCATTAGGGTGCACAAGTGAAACAAGTATATAACCCTCATGATACCCATACTTGTCATTTTTGGACAACACCCATACTCTCATCTACACACACACACTTCATCCTCTCACTAAAACCCTAAGCCACAACACCCTTCTCCTTCTTCTCGGATCAAATCGGTGACCACAAGGAGACCCGGCTAAGCTCATCATCATCACTCGGACACTCATCTTCTTTACCAACTCGGCACCACCTCACAATTGGTTAGTGATTTTATGATGTTTGTTGTGTTAAATGATAGCATGAATGGTAGGATTTAACTAGTGTAGTTGTATGCTTGATGATGGTTGTGAACCGAATGTGTATGATGTATATGATGATGCTTGGTTAACATACTTTGATTTCGGATATGTTGCTTAATGAACACACAATATTTTATGTCTAAGTATGATTCAAACCATGGAGTGTTGATGTTCATAAAAACCGGCTTGCATATGTGTAGTACCATGTTAATGAGATTAGTGTAGAGTTGATTTTGATATGTTATGTGATGATTTGAAACTATTAGATGAATATGTTCAAGAGTTGATTGTTGTTCATGACTTTGTTAGACTTAGGTTCATATGAATGATGATGAACTACTTGAATGTGTGAAGAACATGATGAATGTATGAAGAACTTGATGAACATGATAAGAATGTGGCTGAATATTTGAAATCTGATATGTTTGATCCAAATTAGTAAATTACTAGACAAACAAACATGTTTAAGTGGATAGTACAAACCATTTTCTGAAATCAAATTCTCATTGGATAGTACACTGTTCCGAATCAGCAGTTGTCCAACCGAAACCATCAGTTGCGACTCGAAACCATGCATGATGAGTCGAAATCTCCCGGTTGCGACATCGGTTGCGAGTCGCAAACACCTGGTTGCGACTCGAAACCACACCTGATCAGCACACCAACCTTGTGACTCGAAACCACGGTTGCGAGTCCAGTTGCGACTCGTAACCAAAACAGCACGAACCGAAACCACGATTGCGACTCAGGTTGCGAGTCGCAAACGCCTAGTTGCGACTCGAGACAATACGCAGATATACGCTGTTTGGGCTTGCACCTCAGTTCGGACTTAATTGATTGGGCCAGACCTTTGGGCCTACTACACGGACCTCATACGTACTGTTAATTTTGAATGATTATTTGGGCTGCTATGGATGAACAGCATGCAACGTGCTAGCATACGTGTAGAACATACGTGTACTACTTGAATACGAACCTGATTGTATGATACAACTATGATAGGACGTGAGTAGCCACAACATTGCTTGTTTGACTTTCTGTGTTTCTACCGAGCAAACCAAGGTGAGTTCACACCCTCTACAAAGCATGGGATTCCCTGGGTCGGGAATTGGGGTTAAGGAACTGGGTTCCTCGTCCTCCTTGGGTAGGACAGTAAAGGTTCAGGAATGTAATTCCTCGTCCTCACGGACAGATAACTCGTACTAGACCAAAACTCTATCACGAAGTCCCTCATTTTTATATCGACTTAATCGCCGGGCCAATGGCGAGCGGGTCATTAGTTAGATAGCGCTATTTAGGTCTGACAAGCCTCACACCGTGCCGCAGAGGACGGGCGTGAACTAATGGATCTGGGGCACGTCAATGATGATAGACATTGACAGTTTCAGGGCACATAAACATGACTACAGTCAGCAGTCGATATGGTAACGAGTCTAGTGTATACATGGGGTAGCCCCCACGGCCGAAATGCCAGATAACTAACACGGGGTAGCCCCCACGGCAGGAATGCCAGAGTAACCGGGAATAAACAAGTCACGTTTTTAACTATGGGGTAACCCCCACGGCAGGATGCCAGCTAAAGGAAACTGTTTTCGAAACAACTTAAAACGAACACCCAACCGTGAACTCACTCAACTTGTTGTTGACTCGTTACTACATGCTTTGCAGGTCCTTAGGTTCTTAGCTGGAGCTTGCATGGAGGAGGATCGTTGTGGGACATGGACGACTGTGTGTCCATGTTAAACTATGAAACAATTAAACTTATGTTTTGATTTAAGACTTATGCTTCCGCTTGCAACTTAACTATGTTTTGTTTGAACACCAATTGTATTGGGTGGATTTTTATAACTACTTATATGCTTGTTCAATATGATTGGTGGCTGGATCCTGGTCAGTCACGCCTCCAAGCGGTAGTACTCCGTAGGTGGATTTTGGGGGTGTGACAAAGATACTCTAGTTTTCTGAAAAAACATGAAGATCTGCTAGAAAATCTTGAAGATTTAAAGAAAATCTTGAAGATTTGAAGAACAGTTGAAGATCAAAGGGAAAAGAGTGAGAATGCAAAGAAACGAATGTGCAAACCTCTCCTATCGTTGAAGTATATATACCCATCGCATTTAATACGATGGGTAAACGTGCTGAGATTGTAACACCCCGTGTTTCGAAAGTCAAAGTCAAGATTGAAGTCAAGGGAAGAAAAGATTGCTAATTGCGATCTGTCACTCCTTGCTCAACTACTGTTTTGACTTCTTTGACTTGTAATTGAATCTACTTATTTATTTGCTTTAGTTGTATTATGTGGAGTATCTATTAATAATCGAGGTTTAACCGCTATTTAATCGCATATTAATCGCATGTTTAATTGACTTATCGCATATCGCTATCGCAACTCGAATTATGTGCTCAGGATATTGTTTTACGTGTGTGTGCTATTTATGTGTTACTTGTGCATGTTATGTTTATGTTGAGGTGTTAATCGCAATCGCAATCGAAAATCTATCGCATCGCAATCTAATCGCAAACGCTAAACGCAAGATAATTATAGTGATTGTATGTTATATATAGTAGTTATGTTATTTGTGTAACTAATGGGAAATACTATCGCATCGCTCGCTCGAATCGCATCGCAACGCTCAACATGCGAATCGAAACGACAAAACTCGTCGCGCCGAACACCTGGATCGAGTGGCCATCCAATCGGATTGCCATCCGATTGGATTGTCATCCGATCGAGTTGTCACCCGATCGGGCTGCCACCCGATCGGATTGCCACCCGATCGACTCAACACTTCACCACTTTCCTTTTTGGGAAACCCTATAAATATCCACCTGTCACATCATTTGTGATGTGACAGCTCCTTGTTCGACCAGCCACTCTCAAGCACTCATTTCTCTCGATTTCTCTCGATTCTTGTAAGTTTTCAACCTAAATCTTGTACTTCTATGATCTACACGCACTTCTTCATCATTTTCAACTTTGAATCTTAACTTTTAACCGTGAAATCACCGGATTTGAGTTGTTCTAGGGTGATGTCATCATGGAGTTCTTAAGAACTTCAAAGTTTGGTTTCATTCCACCAAGAACAACTTAGATCTGAAGGATTTCCATATGAATAATCAATGTTTTCGTATAGATCTACACTTATTCATGGTTGAAAGGATTGAAAGAAGGTTTTCCAACGTTCTTTTAACTCTTTTACACTCAATGCACTCAAAACCGATAGAATCGGAGCTTGTTCTGATCTTCTACGCATTCTTAGTGATGTGTTAGTTCCAGATATGAACTCTATCCGAGAGACGACGGATTTCGGGTTTGAACATGAACGACCGTCTTGAACCGTGAACTGGTCGGACTAGGGTGATTCCTGTTCGATCGGGTCACTTGGGTCGAGTTGGGGTTTCTGTTGTTTAAGCAAGTTATCGTAACGTCTCGTTCAATACTGCAAGTCTTCAACAAAATCAAGTGTCAAGACGATAAGATCGTTGGGACGGATTGTCGTCCGATCGGATTGCCATCCGATCGATTGGCCATCCGATCGGGTTGCACGTGGTTCTACACTTAAACTTTTAATTAAACTTTCAAGGATCTGAACGTCAAACGGATTGCCGTCCGATCAGATTGTCATCCGATCGAAAAACTTAAACAATTTTCAACATGTTCAATGCACAAGATTGCTATCCGATCTGATTACTATCCGATCGAGTGACCGTCCTGCTGTGAACTTGTTCTCAGCTGAGAAGCCTCGCCAATCGGATCGCCGTCCGATCGACCGACCTGAAAGGTAGAGATACTTCTCTATTTTCAAAATGCTACAACGAAAACTTCAAAGGACAAACCATCATACACAAACACATCCTTACCAAGCAAGGTGTCAATCCAATCGAATGGCCATCCGATCGGATGACCATCCAAACGGATTGACATCCGATCGACTGGCCATCTGATCGGATTGCCATCCGATCGGATTATCATCCGATACTTGGTACTTTACATCGTTTTACGCACCGCTCATCGTTTATGCTGTCGTTAACTGTTCAGGCTAATCTTTCTCAGCGCTCCCTTCAATCCAAGAGAGTGTTTACTTGTTAAACACAATCTGTGAGTATACTCGATCCCTTTTTGCTTTATGCACTTTTGGGTGTTACATACTTACTTATTCTAAATCGCATCGAACACACAACGCAAACACTATTTATACACTGACCTCTAATGCATGTTATACGTGACTCGATGAATGCCTGTTTGTTATGTTAATACATTGATTGTTGTCTACCTGCCTTAGCAACGATAGTACTATAGTTTGGACTCAGCACCTGTTTACTCAGGGGTTGTTAAGGACAATACTTCACGTGTTCGCAGTGGCGAACATGTGATGCGCACTCGCTACTCGCAGTCATTGGTATTGATATGATCTTTGTCGATAACTCACATGCTTCACATTATACGTTGTACATGCTGGTCTTGCGTAAACGATTTCGAACTCTATTATGCTATTATCAAACTTGTATGCTCACCTTTACACTCCGTGTATTGACTTTATTTTAACGTATGTGACAGGTGTTTGAATGCATAGGATGTTGCTTACCAGCTTTTGTGGAATCAAGTAGGACCGAGAGTCTAGAAATAAAGACAATTTATTTTTATTGGAATCTGAGTTGTCGGAACAGTTTTATTTGTTTTGGAGATGTCTATGTCTGTAATAACTTACTTGCTCAATAGGTTATGGTATGGGACATAATGTTTAACTATTCGATAAAGTAGTTGTTATGGAATTTCTCTTGAACAATCTATTTCGGTCAGTGCCATGCCCCGATGTTTCCGTCATCGGTTGGGGTGTGACAGAGATCACCGCGCCCGTAACCAATTAGCAGTCGCCACGTAAGGCGGGTTTCTCGGAGTGACGATCGCCGTGTCAACTCAACCGTCGCCATCAACGACATTTGCACCAACATGTCAGAATTTAAATTTCGAGAGTTTTCCCGCCCAAATTTACTACAACTTCATGCTAGTGTTAACAAAGGACGCGCCGCATCCAACATTCTACAAATGAACTTGCGCGCTAACATTCCAAGACAACAGTTATCAACAGGCAAGCACAGTAGCCGCGCCGTAGTAGTAGACAAGTACTTACACGCGCGCCGCCTACCAAGGCCTAGCAAGTACTTTTAAAGTCTAGCACACTTTCTTTTTTCTAAGTCCAGAGCTACAACCATTTACTTCGCGCGTGGAAGCAACATTGGACTGGGGGACTTGAAGGGGTATGGTCCCAAAAAGACGCGCAGACCATTCGGGTCGCGCTCTGGACCAAACTTCTTACTCAATAAACTGGTTAATCCACAGACCCCGCGCGGGCTACTTGGGTAAAACCTGAACTCCGCGCGAGGTCCAAAGAAGATATAACACCAGTTTTACACTTAGCATCTTGAATAAGTGCCCTCAACTCCTACACCTCGCGCCGGCTAGTGGTACACACTTCAAAGGTTGCGCGAGAGTTAAGGCGCAGGGTCATTACAGGAAGTACGAAAAGTACGAGTGGTAGAAGAGCAAGCCAATCAGCGTCCAACAGGCTGTACTATATCGTGCTACACGATCAACAATCGTGCAGGAGAGCAAAGGTACACAAGGACGCCTACGTGTCACCAATCAGGTGGAGGCGACAACTGCCACATGATCTCCACTCACCTGCTGATGTCAGAAGGGTGACATGGACGACAACCTGGACACGTGGCTCCAATCAAGGTGCGCCAGCACCGAAGATCTTCTAAAAACCACTAACGGTCGATACCACTGAGACAAAGAGGATATTCATTGTTGTCGCCTTCTGGCCTAAGGCCCATCAGCCCATCTCTTCATACACCACTCCGGCTATAAATATGGACCTTCATACCACAGGTTAAGCATTCCGTTCTCTCTACTCTCACTCTTAACACACACTTTATTATCACCAAAACGATTATTTATTCTCACGCTGGAGTCTGGTTAAGAGGGAAACCCCCATATTCCCCTCTTAACGAGCTAACGATGTTGCTGTTTTGTAGGAAGATCGGATCACACTTGAGCTCAGGAAAGATTAAAGAAGATTAACCCTCATGTTTGAAACATAAACCCCCTAATTAACCTATAATTAGATCTGTGTTTCTTCAAACGGCGTTACGGTTCTGTTAGTCAGGGTCCATTAAAGACCAATATGTTAAAAGTTAAGACTGCCAGTAGTTATTTTTAATGTTAGGACTATTGATAGCAAAAGACGAATAGTTGAGATTATTAAAATTTATTGTATAAAACCATAAAAGAGCATAATAGCATTCTCGTAAATAAACCTTCAAATAGGGGCGTTTGAAGAGGTCAAAGCAAGTTGCCCTTTTTTGGTTGTTGGGTATAACATCCCACCCCATCTTCTCATCTTTCTTCCCCTTCCTTCTATTCCGTTTCCAGTGTTCCTCAAGAGAGAGAAACTTCTAGAGAGAGAAACTTCTAGTGAGAGAAACCCAAGATCTACAAAACATGAAACCCTGCTGCGAGCTTTGCAAATCTCCGGCCAAGATCTACTGCGACTCAGACCAGGCTAGTTTATGCTGGACCTGCGACAATAAAGTCCATTCCGCAAACTTCCTCGTTGCACGCCATTCCAGAACCCTCCTCTGCCACAAGTGCCACTCTCCGACGCCGTGGACGGCCGCCGGAGAAAAACTCGGCCCCTCCGCGGTGTCGATTTGTGAGAAATGTGTGGTGGAGGACACTTCCGATGATGATGACGACGACAGAGATGAAAGTGAAAACGAAGAGTACGATGAAGACGGTGAAACCGAGCTTCATGTAAGAGATGATGACCATAATCAAATAGCACCGTTATGTTATACCCCACCTCCGCCTGCTAGTTCTTCCAGTAGCGAGGGTTGTTCTGTTGCTGATACAACCGTTTTCGCTTCACGAAAACGTGTGAATGATGAGGTACAAGAATATTTTCTTGTGTTTTTAATTTTTTTTTTTTTTTTTTTTGTGATTTTAGCGATCGATTTCGTTAATCTGGGATATATGAATTTTAATTTAGGATGTTGGTGAATGTTTATCGGGGCGAAAGAAGCAGCGGGTGGTGTGTGGTGAGGGTTGTAGTGAAGCAACTGAAGGTAACAAAGGGAGGTTGTATACTTTCATTTGTTTAAGTTCTGAGGGGATGGGGGAGAAATTGAAAAGCAATTATCACGCGGGCAAGATCTCTGACGAATGTACAACAAGGACCGTGGGATTAGATTTGAACTCGTCTGAATAGTAGTGGTTGTAGTAGAAAGTTTTTATGCTCTGGTTAACTTAACAATACAATACAATACGGAATGTTAGTATCCATCATGTGAACATAACCATGGTTTTATTTGGGTTATTATTGGTAGAGGTTGGTTTAAACAAATTTCTTGATTATGGGTCGTGTTTTTTTTTAATTTTTTATTATTATTGGAGTTTATTATTAATTAATTAATTATGTTTGGTTGAATGAATGAATCTGTTGATGGTTTTATAATTCACTGTTCCGTTACATCTTGACGTGTTCGATCAACTGTCATCTGTCTAGGAACTGTGGGAATTGGATGGTTTGATTGTGATATGTGAGTGACGGGTGGTGTGGTGTGAGCCACGAGCCATGTCACTTGTCTTGCCGTTCACGTCCATAGCCTTGTCTCATGTCACAATTAAACCCGTCTTGTCAACCCGACCATAGTTTGTGGGTGTGGGATGTTTGATTCTAAGCGGGGCGTATAGGCTATATCATATGGTGACTATCCTTTCTTGGAGGATGATCCACCACCTAAGTGTCATATTATAGTCCTCTTAAGGATGGTCTGTCTCACAAAAACAATGAAAATGAGAGGATGATCTTACCAAATCATTTTAGTTGTTTTTTTTTTTTAACATTTAACAAATAAAATTAGAAAATATTTTTATTAATATTAAACAACGTTACATAAAGTAAAAAAAAAACGTAAACTTTAAAAAAAATCACAATAACTTAAAAAAAACATAAACGTGCGGTATCTCTTGCCATATAATTTGATAACCCATTCGCAAAAGCTGTGCAAACATAGACGTGCGGTTCTTTCAGACATCCTTAAATACTTCTCTAATGCATCGGGTGCGTACCCATATGCCACTTGGCGAATGGCCAACGTACATTTTTGTAAAGTAGTGAAACCCCTTTACCCCCTAGCGTTGTATCGTAGTGTGAAAAACGAATCAGAGTGGATCATGTCGTCTGCGATACGTAAAAAACGTCGACGACTCATTTGGAACCAACGTCGAAACATCTCGTCTGTGTACACGGGTTCGTCGGCAAAATAATCGGCCACTAGTTTATCATGAGCGGCTATATATATAAAACGAAAAATATATCAAATTCATTATAAAATTCATTTTTAAATTTAAATAAACACACGGTAAAAAAAAAAGTAAAGTACCTTCTTTGTCTCGGTTTAATTTTGCTCGTCTAGTTTGCCGTTGGGACGACGCTTCAGAGCCGCGTACATAATTATATCCGCCATGAAGATCTGAGCCGCGTACATAATTATGTTTTCGAAAAATGCGTCATTCTCGCCCGAAGATGACGAATACCACGTCGACGAAGAAGATGAAGAAAGTGAAGAAGGTGAAGACATTATTAATTTTGAGAGAGAGATGGAGTGGTAGTGGGTAAAAATGGTATAAAAATGTTGACTTTATATAAAAAGGGAATAATGTTTTATAAAATGTGGGAGAGATATGAGATTGTAGTGGGTGAAAATGTGTGAAAAATGGTGTAAAAGTGGTGAATATTTATAATATTTGGTTGGAATTTGGTAAATATTTGAAATATAACCGTTTGAATAAATATTAGAAATTGGATTTTTTTTAACGCTCACAAACCATCGGACAGCGCACCATTTTTGTCTTTTTTTGCATCGTCTCCAACGTCCAACACTTGATGGTGAGGACAAGGTGGTGGTGGGGGGGGGGGGGCACCTTTTAAACCCGAACCGTTTCGATCTGAATCGTTTCGACCCATACTGGTTTCGATCCAAAGCGTTTCGACGCGAACCGTTTTGACGCGTACAGTTTTGACCCGTAGCGTTTCGAAACGAACCGTTTCGACCCATACCGTTTCGACGCAAACCGTTTCAACTCCAACCATTTCGAATCGAACCGTTTCGACCAGTGCCGCTTTGACCAGAACCGTTTCGACCCGATCTGGTGGTTGTGGGAGCCGGGGTGATGGATTCCAATTCATTTGACAAACAAACACAAAAAATGGAATTGAGATTCCAATTACAACAATTTCCAATTCTAATTGGAATGTTTAAATTCCAAATCCAATTCCTTTAAATTCTAATTCCTATACAAATTCCAATTCCAATTTCAAATCATTCCACGAACAAACGCCTTCTAAGTTTTTAACGAGTTAATACTCAAACACCTCTTTCTTCCCTGAAAAAGGGTATGAGAATAAGAAAGAGATGTGAAAATACTGAGAGCCTTTTAACAATTAACATCTTGTATTTTAGTATTAAAATAAAAGTAGAAAATTAAAATACTAACAACCATATTCAGTGGCGGAGCTTGACCAAAAGTTTCAAGGGGGCGTAAAGTCATGAGACCCAAATTTTTTTTTCCTATCGTTATGTTTCGGGCAGGCTATTCGATTTGATTCGGGTCGGGTCAAATAATAATAGTTCCAAACAACACTAAAAAAATTTCATTCATTCAAAAGACCCGTTTTACATATAAAAAAATTAAATATTGTTTAACAAACAAAAGATCAATATATATATATATATATATATATATATATATATATATATATATATATATATATGGTACGAGATAAATGAAACCTGATAGAAAAATTACAACTCAACCCGACGATCTTTAAGATTTAAAGTGGTAACAAACTTTACTTTGATTTACATATTGTATAAATATTTAGTCAAAATAATTGGAGAGACGATCCTATATAATTTTAAAATTTTTGGACGAAAAATCAGAAATTATACATTTCTAACCGAAACATTGGAGGGGGCAGATGCTATTAATTTTGGTAGGTTAAAAGAAAACCATAGAACTAGTTACATTTGTATTGTAATGTAATGTAATATACCCATGTAGTCTAGTCCGAAATAGATGTTACACGACATATGTATCGTGTATGATATTTTTCCTTGTGTATCACTTGTTTATGCATATTACGCTTCTCATTAATGAATATTTTTGCATGACCTGCTATCGTGTATAACAGTCGCGTATCTTAGTTCCTATTAAATAGATATGCTCTTCCTTAGCATTACTGTGAGCGTGTTTAACTCTCAAACAAATGTTTAGGGTAATTATTATTATTATTATTATAATTATTTTGTGTGGAGGCATTTTATTTTGTTTATTCGTATAAGGGATACAAAATAAGGGGAAGGATCCACTAAAAAGTGGATTTTGCCTAAGTAGCATAAGAAGGATTGTGATAATGACATGTGGCACTCCTAATAAGTAGGAATGATTGGCATTTTGGTCCTTATAAATAGGAGTGAAAATGACATGTGGCACCCCTTTTGTTTTTAAAAAATATAAACAAAAAAAAATCTAGTACAAAAAAAATCTAGCACAAAAAATGTAGTACAAAAAAATATAGCACAAAAAAATCTAGTACAAAGAAATATAGCACGAAAAAATTTAGCAAAAAATGTAGTCCAAAAAAATCTAGCACAAAAAAATTCAGCACAAAAAATTTAGCACAAAAATATAATACAAAAATTAAGCACAAAAAATGTTATATAACATAGAAATACAACACATTTAAGTGAGTTTTTTTAGTCTTCATATTTTATATAGCAATATGGTACTCAAATTAAAGATAAAAAGACGCTCGATTTTACGGTGAAAATTTTATGAAAAAATAATTTCGTATAAAAAAGTTATGAACGTTTAAAAAATGAGGGTGGAATATGAATGTGACTTGCATGTGGAGAGAGAAACTCCATAAATAGGATTTTCCCAAGATACCCTTGCACTCCTCCTTTCTCCTACCCTTTCATCTTAACCATTGATTTGAAAAATGAATGGTTAAGATTCTTTCTTAGGCTACTTAGGCAAAATCCACTTTTTAGTAGATCTTTCCCCTACAAAATAATATGTTTGAGTTAAATGCCATTTTAGTCCCTGTGGTTTGGGTCATTTTGCCAGTTTAGTTCAAAGGTTCCATTTTTAACCTGTGGGTCCAAAAAGGTTTCACAGTTGCCATTTTAGTCAACTGGGTTAATTTCATCCATTTTTCTGTTAACGAGAAGGCCAATTCGGTAATTTTGTATGTAATTCTGTTAACTAAAAGGGCAATTCAGCTAGGGCTGTTCACGAGCCGAGCCGAACCGAGAGGACCTTTGCTCGTGCTTGGCTCGTTTACAAACCGAACCGAGCGGAGCGGCTCATTTAAAACCGAGCATCAAATCAAGCGAGCATTTTTCGAGCAGTAAAAATTCCGAGCGAGCGTCGAGCGAAATTCGAGCGATTTGGACAACCGTGTATTTAAATTTGCTGAGAGAGATAGTGACAATGTTGGATCTTAAGTTTTTATGTCTTTAAAAACATGCACATTTCATGGCATAACATTTTTCTTATGAATAACAATGTTGTAGCTGACGAGGCGATGATCATATTGCACGAACAATTACGTTGAGAGCAGGAGACAATCGACTTAGGGTAACGGCATGAAACATTGAGGCGATGAACAGACTGTCGTTTATCGGTTTAGGGTTTAACTTTTAGTTTTAGTTTTGATTTTAATTTTTTATTGGCGTTGTTGAGCTAGTACGTATAGATATAGTTGTAAATTTATATATAGTTGACCAAAATCTAATAGATTGGTACATATAAAACTCTAAATTTAATTTATATTTAAGTATATATGTATGTGTAAGTGTGTGTAAATATATAGGTGTATGTGTGTATATATGTGTATAATTTATATTTGTGTATATACATGTTTATAAATGTATGTGTATATGTATATGTATATATATACTAAGTAAAATAATAATTCGAGCCGAACCGAGCCGAGCGGACCTTTGCTCATGCTTGGCTCGTTTACAAACCGAACCGAGCAGAGCGGCTCGTTTACAACCGAGCGTCAAATCGAACGAGCATTTTCCGAGCAAGTTCTGAACGAGTGTCGAGCGAGCGACGAGCGGCGAGCGATTTGAACGGCCCTAAATTCAGCCATATAAAATGACCGAATTGGTCTTCTCGTTAACAGAAAAAATGGGTGGAGTTAACCCAGTGGACTAAAATGGCAACGGTGAAACCTTTTTGGAGCCACAGGTTAAAAATGAAACCTTTGGACTAAACTGGCAAAATGGCCCAAACCATATGGACTGGCATTTAACTCAATATGTTTTTTTAACGACTAATGGTACACCAATTCCTACTTTGATACCAATAAGTAAAATTCCAAAATTGTCCTTGAGGTTTACTCATTTTTGTTTTTTCCATTCAAAAATGTTTTTTTTTTTTTTACATTTGAGTCCTTTAGATTTGCGATTTATTTCAATTTTAATCTTTGAGTTTAGCAATTTATTGTGATTTTCGTCTCTCGAAATTTGGCCTTCGGGTATGAAAATGAAAAGATTTCAAATTTTTGAATGAAAATGAACAAAAATTGGAAAAATTGTCAAACATCCGAAAATAACATTTTACTTTATATCAGCCATACTAAAATACTCCCATTGCCTAAATTTAAACCTACGACATTTAAGAGTCATATGTCTTTACTAATGAGCTAGCCTAATCCAGGTAAATAGAATTTAATATGTGACCTATCAAATGAACTATCCATGTTTATTCTAATGTATAATGTTTATTCACCTCGTGCAATATATCCTCGACTGTTTGGTCTATTGTTTCTGCGTGGTGCAAGATTCCTTTCATATGGGCTTTCTCGGTAAAGGATCTTCTTGAGTCGCACGATTTCATCGGTATTAACGGGAAGAAAAAGGATATTGTGCAAGGTATTATTAGAGTTGGGTGTTGGAGCATTTGGAAGGCCAGAAACGAGGTCAGATTTAACAACAAAAGCGTGAAGTTGGAAGACATCATTCGGGAGATAAAATCGATTGTTTTTTTTTGGTTTAATTCGAGAGGTAAGGAAGGGGTAATCAAATGGAAAGATTGGTGTAGTTTTATCAACATGTAATTGTCTTTTGTTTGTGTGTTTTGCCGCCCTCCTCGGGTTTTGGCGTTCTGGTTTAATGAAATTCTCCTTTAAAAAAAAAGGGACCCTATTATTTTCACCCAAACTTTAAGTGATATTGATGTTAGTATTTAGTTTTAAACTTAGTTGTATCAAATATAAAATTTTAAATTTGATATGGCCTAGTTTTTTTATAAAACTTTATATTGGAACATATATAAAACTAAATGAATCTGAACACCATGATTGAATTTATATAACTTTATATATTATTAAAATTTTAGTAAAAAATGACAAAATTATACATTGAAAAATCAGAAAAGGAAAAGATATTTACATCAACATGATAAAAGTTAGGTTGCTAATCGATGTACCATGTCAAAAGCATATTTTCTTTGCAGCCGTAGAATATGTAGTGGGTGAGATTAAATATGATGGTCAACACACGAATTATAAAGTTGACTGATCAATGTATGGATGAGAGGGATCGAGTGTTGATTTTGTTGATGGTTTACATATATATATATATATATTTTTTAAATTAAAATATCGGCTGCCCGATATTATGACGCCTTCACACTTTCAAACAATCAAGATATTTGTTCATTTAAAGTGTGGTTGATAGCTGCAAGATTAGAATTGTTAAAATGATAATTTAAATTTGTTCAATTGAAATTATATTTTAAAAACCTGATTTGTTTTGATAGTGGTTTATCTATTTGATTTATTAATTTATATATATTTAAGGTTTAGTCATAAGCTTTGAATTAATCTCATAGTTTAGTGACCTGGTAATAAACAAATAACACAAACACGTGTTGCTTATTTATTTACATTAATGAACATTTATTAATATCCATTGGATAAGTTTGGTTTATGTTTGTTTATATATGTATATGTGTGCGCATGTGTTTATATGCATTCTAATTTGTTTGCTCTCTTGTGTTCGTTTAACTTATCAGGTAATGAACATAAATGGACACAAAAACTTCAATTAACTACAGGAACAAGAAAACATGTATGTGTTAGAAGATTGAGGTTGTTTATTTGTTCGGTGAAAATTAAATAAAATGAACACGAACAAAACTCTGTTTACGTCCCTATCATTCGTCCATATCGTGTGTATAAAACAAAGCAACTATTGGTTGTGAGCACAATGGTTTAAGGTATAAATTTTTGAAGATTCAACTATTGCAGAATCCGAATGTCACTTAGTTTGAGACCATATACATCGTCAGGTAAATGAATCATGCCTTTGTATCAACACATGTCTCTATATCGACAACTACAGTTGGTGTAGACCTGAATACTATTTGAAACCAGGCCTTCAATTTAATCAAAGATTCTGGAACTTAATCAAACAATGGATTTAAAAAGAAACTCTTTGATTAAAAGTGAAGGTCTGGTTTCCAACAAATACTTCATGGTCTTCATGATCCGTGTCATAAATGTTCTCCGAATTATAATGGGGTAAACGTTGAATATTTTTTCAACCGGTTACATTATATTTTTCTTCAACTTGTATTTTGGGTTTATCCACTTAGTTGGTCGGAAAAAACGACTCAAAAGTCTACTAATTTGAACTAAAGTGGTTGGGATTGTCACTAAATATTTAAGAAGGAGAAAGACTAGATATATAAGAAAAAGATGAGTGGAGAAAAATAGTTGTAGGGATGTGTGGCCATAAACACAACATTCTCTCAACAACTTTACAAAACAAAACCATTTATTATAGATTATATGGTTGATATATGATGTTGTGTGACAATGACCTCTTGTTTTAATTGACAAAGACAGCTTCTATTCAAAGGGGTTGCATCATGGACACAAGTCATGTCTTGTTTTGCATAGAGTACAAACTAAAGTAGAATATGTGGTTGCCTTAAAAAGGTATCCACTCAAGGAATTAAAAACAAGAGTAACTGCCATTTTGGTCCTTGTGGTTTGGGCAGTTTTACTATTTTAGTCAAAATCTCAAACTTTTTAAATCTTGGTCCCTGTGGTTTGTATTTTATTGCCATTTTAGTCCAAAACTCAAAATCTCTCATTTTTTTACTGTTTTAAGGTCCCTTTTTTGTCTTTATCTGCAGGGGTAATTTGGTCCATTTAATTTTCATTAAACCAATTCCTTTATTAAAAAACCCCAAATATAAATACCCCCTTATCATTCTCGTTCCCAATTACATTATCATCTTCAACTCCAGATATAGTACCAAACGCATACGAAGTGGCCGGATTGTACTCATTCCGCACGAGTTTATCTCCATCGGCATACCAGGCAACCTCATCTCCCCTCTGATACTCTCTTTCACTACAGTCACCACAAATTCACCAGATCAATACAACATTGTCTTAATACCATACAAATTCAACTAAACACTTCATTTACTACTCAAATCAATTCAAATAAAGATTTGAAACTAACTGAACTTAATCAAATTACCTCAAAGGCCTAAACCGAATTGTAACAGAAATGCTATCACCTCCTCCGGATCTCGGAACATCATCAATCGGCTCATCAATCATCTCATCAGCAGACGGATAACCTACAGGCGAAAGCGCGCCGTATCCGCCACGAGAATACATCGAATCGGAAGTAGTGAGGTTAAAATTATCAGATCTGGAACCGTAACCGTTTCCGGAGCCTCCGTAAAATGTCGATGCGGATGCGGATGATTGAGGTACAGTCTGCTTGAACGAAGAAGACGATGAAGACGACGAAAACGGACTTGAAGGTTTGTTGTTATTGTAGAACGATGAACTTACTAGTCCTCTCGAAGAGGAAGCTGCCATTGACCGGTTCAACTCACCAGATTCAACAATTTGACAAAAGTTCCGAACAAATCACAGAGTTAGGGTTTGTCAGAGATCCACATGCTGCCAGATTGTTAGAACCGAATCGAACATTGTTTGTTACAGTCGGTGAGTGATTGAAAGGTTTCTAGAGAGAGAAAGTAGATTTGAAAGTTGAAACTATTCTAGAGAGAGAGAAGGTGAGTGTGCGAATGTATACGTATAGAGAGAGAAAGTGTGTGTGTGTGACTGTGTGTGTGTGTGTGGTAGGGTTGAATATGATGATGTAATTGGTTTAATAAAGGAATTGGTTTAATGAAAATTAAATGGACCAAACTTCCCCTGCAGATAAAGACAAAAAAGGGACCTTAAAACAGTAAAAAATGGGAGATTTTGAGTTTTGGACTAAAATGGCAACAAAATGCAAACCCCAGGGACCCAGATTTAAAAAGTTTGAGATTTGGACTAAAATGACAAAACTGCCCAAACCACAGGGACCAAAATGGCAGTTTACTCTAAAAACAAATAAGAGAGATCTTGTGAGCAAATACACAGTATTGTTTGCTATGAGTGGTTGAATATGTTACATTTACTGTGGGCATATAACATTTGTATGATAAAAATTTGAGTAAACTTTCGTTTTCCTTCCTATGGTTTGGTTTTTTTAATGGTTTTGCTCCAATCTTTTAAAAATAACCATTTTACTCCCTGATCTATTTAGCTAATATTCATGTCACTCCCCGCCTTAAACGACATTCATTTACACTATTAAATATTGGTCACCTGCCCCTCACATGAGGGACGTTTTAGACTTTTCCAATCCAAACTTTTTATCCTCTTAATTAATTCCTTAAATACATGTATGTATATGTATCAGATTTTTATCTCTCTCAACTCACACCCCTCAAATCTATTTATCTCTTCAAAGCATCAGAACACTATCGCCAACCACCACCTGGACACATCATGCCGACCTCCACCGCTCACTGGCTACCACCACCGCCATCTCTGACCGTCTCCATCACCACCCTCCGGTCGGTTACCACCACAATTTTCGGTTCCGAATCGATTCGATGGGAGAGATAAAGAGAAAAGATGAATAGATCTTGTGACTTGCTGATAACACGAGTAGACGAAAGGAGGGTTTTTATGGATATGGTTTCATGGATTTCTTGTTCAGATCTACAAACGAAAGGAGGGTTTCACTTTTTGTGGGTTTCGATTTGGGGTTATGTTTCTTTGTTTTTCGATTTGTCTCCTCCATCACCAAACACCACCACCCACCCTTCACCACCAACAGCCACCGCCTCGACAACCACCTACGACCATTACACTGCCTGACCGCCACCTTCTAGCCATCACCAGCATCCCAACCCTTAAAACCAAACATCCAACGGTGACCCTCACATCTCTTACACTCTAGAGAGAGAAACAAACCAAGAGAGGGGTTGGGGGTAACAAAAGAAAACAATCTCTTTTGTTTTTAGTTTTTGTTTCTTGTTTGTTTAATCAATCCCATAACTGATCTGTTTCACACCCTTTTCTTGAAATCAAACATCTTTGATTCTTGAAAAAAAACCACCATGGAGATCAGAATCCCCATCTAGGTTCTTTGAAAGTTTGAATCTTTTTATTCAGATTTGTGAGAATTGGTAACAAGAATGATGGATTTGAATACAACTGAGTGTGCATCTTCTTCTAATGGTCTTGAAGATGAAGAGACTCATTCACAAATTACCCATCAGTTTGCTTCTGATGGTTTGGAATCTGACAGGTGGTGGCGGTTAGGTGGTGTAATGGTGGCAGGTGGTTGGTGAGGCGGTGGCGGTTGGTGGTGAAGGGGTGGTGGGTGGTGGTTTATGGTAATGGAGAAAAGGAGGTATGTATAGAGAGAGAGAAGAGAAAGGAGAGAGAGTGTGTTTGTAGAGAGAGAGAGAGTAAAGACTCTACTATATATGTGTGTATATATATATACATATTAACACTTTACATTTAAATATAAATTACCAAAGTACTCTTATTTTACACTTGAAATTACCAAAATACCCTTTCAGTTAACATACAATATGGATGGAGTTAAATCCGTGGAGTAAACTGGCGACAAAACCGAAACATCACGGAGGAAAATGACTATTTATAAAGGAATTGGACAAAACCATTAAAATGATCAAACAACATGAAGCAAAATGGAAGTTTACTTTAAAAACTTTGTAAAGAAAAACTATATTGTTTGGTATGAGTGGTTGAATATAAGTAGTCAACAAATATTAACAAATAAAAAGCAAATAAAAACATAAAAAGTAAATGAATTAAAGGTTATTAAATAAGAAACACGATAAAAAAATTCACTGTTCTTTTATAGGTTGGCAAACTCTTAATGGTAAATAACTGCATGACTTTAAATGAGAAGTTAATAAATTGGATTAATTCTTCTTCAATAAATGTTGAAAGAAAAAGTATAATATAAAGAAATTGGTACATTAACCAAAACAAAAGAAGCCCTTTAGGATTTATCTTTTGGATAGATCAAAAGCAAATGTTCTCATGTAACACCCCGAAAAGGAGTTTGGTAATCAAACCACGTTAATACTAAAAGACGGGTAAATTACCGTTAATGGTAAAAGTAACCCGGTGAATATTAGGATTTTTAAATAAATAAGCCTAATATTAAATAAAAGCTGAAAAGAAAGCTTTTGAGAAAATAAAGTTATAGAAGCCCGAGTTAACGGGACTTAAAATAAACTTAGTCATGAATTCCCTGAACCCACTAATTTAACTAGAAATGTTTAACCTAGTTAATAAGTGGAAATATTGTTAGAACTAAATGGGTTGAAGCCTATTTAATAACTAACCAAACAAGAGGGGCCAAAGTGGATAAACTTGAAAGTTATTTAATAAAAGGGGTTTTAAAACAAAACACACAAAATTGTGTGTTCTGTTCGTCGACCTCAGGAGAGCTCCCAGGAGCCAAATCCTAACTTTCAACCAAATCATCCAATTGAAGGCTCAAACGAAGTCTAAATTCACAATTGAACATGAATTAATGATCACCCAAGCTAGGGGATCATAAGGTATGTCAAATTTTAATGATTTGAGAAGTTGTGAAATTTGGATAATCATCATAATCGCGAATTATGAATGAATTACAGAAGCTATGATTGAATTAGTGATGTATACATGCTTAGGAACCAAACCCTAAGTGAAAATTATACATATGATGATATAATTTGAATGATTTGATGATTTAGCATACTAGGATAAGTGGGTATTAATCATATGATGAATTTGATGATATAATTATGATTAGAATCATCATATTTGATAGGAATCAGGAAATACTTGAGCAAATTGTGTGTTTGAGTATATAATCATACTTACTATGAAATGGGTTTAGTATGATATGATAAAATTGGATGATATGTTCATGATTAATGATGTTTAATATCATCAAGTATTAATTCGGTAACTTATAGTTACAAGAACTTGGTAAATAAAGTGGTTAAACACGGTAACATATGAATGATGCTTATCGGATAATTAGGCAATTAATTAAACGAGTAGTTGAGCTATTTCGTAAAAATTATTTATGTCAATAGGCAGTTGACTTTAAAAAGTCAAACTGACCAATGATATGATCGAATGATAAATTCGACATAAGAATCGTAGGATGGAATAGTCGTAAATGATTATGACTAATCTAACCATCTTGCAAATTACAAACATAGTTTGACGCTTAACAAGCTAGGTGAAAGCTTGGGAAAGAAGCGGATCAAACGAATCAAGAATGAAGGAAAAGCATAATCAGGATGCTAGGTAAGTATAGCTTACACTATTCTTAATATTTAGAATATTTTCTTATCATATTTATTTACGAATAAGATAAATCAACACCTGAAATATGAGGTTCCGATGTGTAGTCGTACGGAACAAGATAAGTAAAGGTGATAAGAAACCATAACGATGGTTAAAAGAAGTAAATTGAGTATTCGGTCATGTTATGACGAATATAATAAGAACTTTCAATGGCTACCTTAAATGGTAAGCTAAAATAAATAATAAGGGCAAAACGGTAAACTGGTCACGCGTTGACAATAACCACAAGTTTTGAAAGACGTTTTATGGCGAAAGTCATAATGGGTCAAAAGCATTTAGAAATGGTTTATAAGTAAAATGACCGTACGGTGTAAACCGGAGCGAGTCATGTAGATAAGATGATAATAAATATCATCTTGCAAAGATAAACGGTCACTTAGACCAAACGGGTCAAATGGTGAAAATATATTTGAAGAATATCGACTAATGAATATTGTCGAGTCTTATGTTCACAGGAGTGAATAGGGGAAGGTTAACTTGCATCGCTATTAAGTAGCGATTATTAAATCAAGGTATCGAAACGGGTCAATATATTGATCCGAGCCAGGTATGTATAATAGGTTAACTACTCAATTGGAACTAGAGGTTCATTGAGAGTTAAATGAAGTTAAATAAACATTCGGTTACTTTAAATAAGTAAACTGAATGATTTAAATGGTGGTCATGGTGTTTTGAAACCTAATGACCTTTAGTACAATATCATAGTTTTAAAAGTTGGATGTTGGTCAAATATGGCTTTAAAAGTCCTTCGTCGTAAAAGAAGGGTTAAAAGTGGCCAAAATGCCCTTGTAAGCTAAATCGAGCGAACGACCCTTAAAGGTTGTTTGGAAATGAGTAGTATGCTTAAATAAATACTTAGAATAAGTATAAAAACCGAAAGATGTAAATCTTTGGTCAATTGACTCTATATGAGTCTTTGCCGTAAAATAATGATCCGAGGGGTAAAACTCGAAATTTATAAATTACCACATTAAATCCGAAATATAATTTTGGAGGAAGGTTAGTTGATAAGAAATATGGTAATATAATGCTAGAAACAAACGAAAGCGATTCGTATTGAAAATATGCTTCAAATCCTCTTAACGGGTCAAAATAAGCATATGAGCGAAAACATGTTTAAAATACTTATGAAACCCATGATTTAAACCTATTATGATAGACTATATCGAACATATAAGGTTCGTGAGAAATTGGGAGTCAAACAAACATGTTTGTTTGATTAATACATGAACGAGTCAAAAGTTCATAATTTCATTTATAAGCCGAAGGCTTAAAAGTCTAAACTTTTGTTAATCCGGATGTCAGATTTTAACTCCAGGTGATGGAGAATTAAATTACGATCACGTAGGAAGAAACGGATCGTAAAACGGATCAATTACGAATGAGTTATGATCATTTTCGTAAAATCAAGTTTGGCTGGAAAATGCAGGTTTCTAACCTGAATCCGCTGGAAAAACACCATTGTTACGCCATGAGACAGCGACAAGGAATTCCGTCGCGACACACGACGGGTTGTCGCGGCCTGCGTAAGCCGGGCAGGAGTTTGTCGCGCCCAGCGAGGGCCACCAGAGCTGGCAAAATTTTTTCTGTTGACTGTTTTGACCTGCACTTTCGTTTAAACTCATTTTAAACGTCATATGACTAAAACGTTTCATGTTTTTATGAAATGTAGGTATGTGAGAGGTACCGGAGGACGATCAAGCTCGATAAAGAACCGAACACGATCAAGAATCAAGCTTTCGCGAATAGTTTCGTCGTCACGTTTAAAATGGCGAACTTACATACAAGAAGTTAAGACGTTTTATTTCATTAAAATGTTTAACAAATTCATATTATCAAGGGTATGTGTAATCATAAATACACGATATAGATCAAAATCTATATAAAAAGTGTATAAACGGACTAAGGGTCTTACAAGTTGGTAATCAGAGCCCAACGTTAAAGAGTAAAGTGTTCGGTTCGAGACTTGATCGCAAAATCCGTTAAGTTATTCAATACATTAACAGTCTAGCAAGAAAAGTGTTGAAAGCAACACATAGGTTTATCGTGTAAAACACGTTACCCCAAAGAAAGCGATAAAATACAGATATAGTTAAATAAATTACGTGTGTGAACACGTGTCGTAGAAAACCTTGTATTGAAATACGGGCGCTTATAAAGATCAACGTTACTAATAATTGTAAACGTTTTAAGTTGAAGGAACCTCACTTTGGAAGACGGTGATAGTTTAAAGAAATAGTCTGAAGTATGACAAGTAAGTCATACACACCAAAGACTGGAATCGAGAAACGATCTTGAATGAGAGATCGAACAACAAGGAAAGTTTATCAGGGCAAGTATCTACAAGGTACATGTCTTAAACTTATAGCATAAACAGAAATATGCAACAAACAAATAGTGAATAACAGTTGCATATAGAATATAAACTTGGAAAATCTGGATAGGTTACCTATCCAGGATGACGTTTCCAAGAGAAATTCAGTAGAAATAAGTATTATTCACAGTTGTGAATAATAAGACAATAACTGAATTTAGTTTAAATATAAACTTGGACGAAAGAAATAATCCAAGTAAGTATTCTCAATAAAGATTCAAATTGAGAAAAGTAATGATCACATCGACGAATGTGATTGTATAAATGATTATAAAAAGGAACATTGTAAATGTTCAAGGATAAAACGGGTAAAACTAATAATTGTTAATTGGCAATTAAATAAAGTTTTACCAATTTAAATAAATCGAGAGATTACTTAGATGGGACGTGATGTGGTAATTATAATAAGGTCATGCGTACCATGTGTTGATCGCTTACTCTGGCCAAGTAAGTAGTGAACACATGATACCATGAGCTTCTTATAACGAACAAAGTTATGTCCGATGTGGTAAGGTCGAAACGAATGAAAAAAGTTAAAAGAACCTTGGGGTCAAGAAATCTTATGGACATACTTGTATAAATGGTTTCCGAGGGAATCATAAAAAAGAGGTATGACGCGCATAGAAATAGATGGCCTAAGTGAATAGTGAAATAAGTCATAATGGACGAAAGAGCCATGGTTGACGAAAAGGGGCATGTAAAACCAAAGGATAAATGACCCGCGGGGTCATAGAAATGAAGGTATTGCCCATACAAAAAGACGATCGAAGTCATTGACTTTGATCGTAGTAAAGAAAGGATGATGATAATCATCATTCAAAAATTAAAAGACCATCAAGCATGGTCACATAAAGAATAAATGTTTGGTTGAATAAAGCGATGGATTTCGCTAAGATAAGTAAACAAGTCAAAACAAAGTCTTAACGCATACCTAAATGGTAGCATTGATAATGACTTCAGTAAATCACCCGGTTGATGGGTGGGAAATTAAACACATGCGTAAATCGAGAGACGAGAACACGGATTGAAAGTCAAAGGACTCGGATTATGAGTTATGACTAAAATATGATAAAATTTCTCAAAAAGAAATTTTGAATAAATATGTTCTACTGTTTTGAGGTTGAACGGGTTGAATAAAGAATGAAGTTTAATTGTTTATAAGTGAAAGAACCTACGGGTTACTTAGACGAACAAGGGAGCCAGTTAAGAATCCCCGCACAAAACAAAGACTATAAAAAGGATAAATTCTTAACTATCAATATCCTGGTATGGATAATTGAAAAAAGTTAAAGAGAAAATGTTAAACTAAAACTTCAGTTTTAGTAAGAAACAACGTTTTCACAAATATGACTATTCTGATAGGAATAAGAATTGTAAATATTAAAGGGTACGAGTCTTGACACCAATGAGTGCAAGATGACACATTCGAAAAGAAATATGTTTGAAAATGAAAGGTTAATATAAACTTAAACATGACATGACGCGATCACGGTCAAGAAAAGTAATGTGAAGTATAATCCCAATATATACCCGAGCGATGGGTATAAAGTAACTGGACTAATAAGTCTAGTTAATAAGACCAATTAAGGTCAAAATTCAAATTGAGAATTTGAATAATACGCTATTTATTATGAGAATAGTGTGGAATAAACAAAATTAATAGATTTACATGATCAAGTGGCCAAATTGGTGACTCGGTCAAGTAAACAACAAAAGTATATGGATACAAGATAAAAGTGACGACCCATGAGACCTCACTAACAGAAAATACTGATCACCTATTGGAGGGATCATGAGACAACCAAAGCGAAGTGTTGGGAAGTCAATTCAAACAAAAGAGTTTGTTTGTTAAAAGTGAAAGATTTCACTAGAGACCTTTAAACGGGTCAAAATAACGGATTCATAAAGAATTCGATAGTACGGAAGCGATAGATTTCGCTAAGTTAACTAAACTAATGGAAATAACGAGATTACGTTATTCAAAGTTGCATTATGTCGTATGAGATACGTAGATGTTTGGTAACCAAAAAGATATTAGCATACTTTTCTGGTAATACTAACAATTGGTTAAAGTATGAGTAATGCTTAAGAGATTACTCAGGTCAAATGCATTAAGTTTAAAGCTCAATGAACTATGTAAGAAAGGTTTCAAGGATGAAACCTCTTTAAGGGGGATAGACTTGTAACACCCCGAAAACGGGTTTGGTAATCAAACCACGTTAATACTAAAAGACGGGCAAATTACCGTTAATGGTAAAAGTAACCTGGTGAATATTAGGATTTTTAAATAAATAAGCCTAATATAAAATAAAAGCTGAAAAGAAAGCTTTTGACAAAATAAAGTTGTAGAAGCCCGAGTTAACGAGACTTAAAATAAACTTAGTCATGAATTCCCCGAACCCACTAATTTAACTAGGAATGTTTGACCTAGTTAATAAGTGGAAATATTGTTAGAACTAAATGGGTTGAAGCCTATTTAATAACTAACCAAACAAGAGGGGCCAAAGTGGATAAACTTGAAAGTTATTCAATAAAAGGGGTTTTAAACAAAATACACAAAATTGTGTGTTCTGTTCATCGACCTCAGGAGAGCTCCCAGGAGCCAAACCCTAACTTTCAACCAAATTATCCAATTGAAGGCTCAAACAAAGTCTAAATTCACAATTGAACGTGAATTAATGATCACCCAAGCTAGGGGATCATAAGGTAAGTCAAATTTTGATGATTTGTGAAGTTGCGAAATTTGGATAATCATCATAATCGCGAATTATGAATGAATTATAGAATCTATGATTGAATTAGTGATATATACATGCTTAGGAACCAAACCCTAAGTGAAAATTATACATATAATGATATAATTTGAATGATTTAACACACTAGGATAAGTGGGTATTAATCATATGATGAATTTGATGATATAATTATGATTAGAATCATCATATCTGATAGGAATCAGGAAATACTTGAACAAATTGTGTGTTTGAGTATATAATCATACTTACTATGAAATAGGTTTAGTATGATATGATAAAATTGGATGATATGTTCATGATTAATGATATTTAATATTATCAAGTATTAATTCGGTAACTTATAGTTACAAGAACTTGGTAAATAAAGTGGTTAAACACGGTAACTGACGCGTGTGGTGTGTTATATGTTTTAATGTATATTTTTAGCCCTTTTTACACGTTAGTCAAGTTTTAAATTTATAAAACCAAACACACATATGGGCAAGTGCACCCATCGTGAGCGTAGTATAGTGTTGGTAAGATACCGAGGTCGTCCAAGGACACAAGAGCTTTTAGTACCGGTTTATCCTCAACGTCTAATCAAATCAAAAGTTTAGAAAAAGATTTTAAACTAGGAAAATAAAAACTAACTAAAATGCTAAAAAATAAAATAAAAATAAAAACAGATAGACAAGATGAATCACTTGGCTCCGACTCATGTATAGTGTAACCTTTGATTATTTCCGCACTTTTGCACTTTTTAAGAGACTATCTTAGTTATTGTAGTAGGCCCCTCTTTTGAAGGTGACGTTACCCTCGGCTAAGTAATCTGAGTCAGCAGGGATACAATCCTAAATAACCGGATTAAAGTATTAATAGTAGCTTACATATGAGGGGATCAAAGAGTTTGGACCCCCGCCATCCAATACCGGTGGGCATTGAAGGAGGTCCTACTAAATTTGACCCAGGTCCTTGCAGGATCTATACACTGAACAAGGCAAGACTCTTACCAAACCGTTCCCTTAACCCCCGACCAGGTAGCCAACATATCTCCATATAGACCGTGGAGATATGAATGGTGAAAATCTTTTATTTTATATAGACAGTAAAATAATGGCAAGACACCACGGACAAACGATAAGGAAGAATCACCTTCAACATAAGAAACTAGTTATTAAAGTCATTAATACATAACCAAGTAAAAAGTGCAAAAAGATTAAAAATAAAAAGTATTACACTAGACACTTGTCTTCACCAAGTGTATGTAAGAGACTTAGGCAAACATGGCCTTTGATTGTCAAGAACTCTTACGATCAATCTTGGATCCCGAGACGACTCACACACTCTATGATGGACAATGGATGATGATGGTGTTGTGATGGTGGTGGGTGGTGGGTGAAGTGTGAGAGAGGTGGTGTGCCAAGGGATGGTTTGCAAATGAGCCAAGCACCCCTATTTATAGCCTGAACAGCAGCCCAGGCACGGCCCCGTGTCCATTGGGCACGACCCCGTGTCCATCCTCTTCTCTTCCTTCATTAATTGCAGTTTGTCTGAATTAGTTGACCACGCCCCCGTGTCCGCTGGGCACGCCCCCGTGTGCAGAAGCATATCTGTACTATCAAGATTTCCCTAGATTCGACGAATCTTAGAGTTGACCACGGCCCCGTGTCCGCTGGGCACGCCCCCGTGGTGGGTGATAGAAGCTTCTATAGCTTTGTCTTTTATGCTGGCACTTGGGCACGCGGCCGTGTTCACTGAGCACGGGGCGTGTTCAGCCTTCTGTTCTCTTGTTTTTGCTTGGGAAGATGCTGTCGAGGGGTCGAGCATGCCACGTTTGTTCCTTTTCTTGTATTCATGTTAGATTTAGCTGTCTTTTTGCTTCTTTTGTTAATTTGAGCTCATTTAATCCCGAAAATACAAAAGGAAGACAAAAACACACTTTTTCTAACATTAGTACTAAAAAGGGTTAGTTTTATGCCACAATTGATGTAATTTATATGTTGCATTTTGTGCACATCAAATACCCCCACACTTGAATCTTTGCTTGTCCTCAAGCAAAACTCTTTAAAATGTGCCTTTACACTCCCAAATGGAATGGGTAGAAGAGAAGGTTTTTGGGCTTGTCATAGAGTGTCGGGATTTCCAAGATTCTTTATTAAGTTTTATTTTTATTTATTTACAATCCTATTTGTCATGATTTATTTAAAACATTACATAAGAAAAATTACTTATTAGGGCATAACATGCCTTTTTAAAATTCCATTTATATACAAGTTCACATACCTCACGGGGGATCACTCAACACTCGGCCGAAGATGTATTTTAGTGAATCACTCGAGAGCGGCATGGAACTTACTCCTACCATAGGCTTGCCAAGCAATCAATCCTCCTCCTTTTTAACTATATACCTTTGTAAATATCAAGAGGACTTTTGGGTGAAGGGTTAGGCTTGGGTTAAAGGTAGGTGGTTGGGTTAGTGGTTAGTAATAGGGCGAAAGGCGTAAAAAGCGTCGGTTTTCGTAAGACTTTTTATTTTTGCAATTTTTATTTTGATGAAGCCATTATTCAAACAAAGTTATTTTTGATGAACTTGTTTGTTTATTTCTCTTTTGCTTCATCATCAACAATTTTTTTTTTTTGAAAAAGTCATAAGAAAAACCGAGCTTGTTACTAAAACAAAGGGGTTAAAATAAAAAGGGTTTTGGTGGGTAAAAATGGTGTTTGTTTTTGGGTTAAGAAATGAAGATGTTTAGGCTCAAAGGGGTTAACTAGGGGGATTTTGGGTAGGTGGTAAAAAAAAAGAAAAATAATGGTGTAGAAATAAAAAGTGTTAGTCCTAATGCCTCCATCGTTTACTTACTCGGGTTTAAGTTGGTAAGGACCGGGAATGTATCGTCATGGCAAGTTCTAGAGTCGTAAGAACCAAGCGGCTATTCACACAAGAAACGAAAAATGAGCATTTAGTTTAAAGATATGTATTTCTATGCTCAATAAAGGCTCAAAACTCACTTTTGTGGGAATGGGTTTTTATGTGATCAAGTATATATAATCAAATTTTAACTAAACTTGTCAGGCCGTTTCATAATTTTCTTATGTTGGTTCTTTTTATCACGACGCTATCGGTTGTAAATTTGTAAAAATATAACCTTTTTAGAATTTGAAATTCCCAAGTTAAACCTAGACAAGTAAAAAAATGAAAAATTTTGAAAAGAATTTGGGGTGATTAGTGGTTCCAATAGAGTTTTGTGTAAGGCTTGTGATTAGGAATTGCAAGATTCAAAGTTTTAGCATCCCCCCACACTTAAATTACACATTGTCCTCAATGTGTCCCAAAAATATGTTTTTAGGTTGGTTGAATGTGTAAAAAGGTGTGAAAAAACAAAGTTTATGTTACTGGGCGTCTGGACACGGCCCCGTGTCGGAGTTCCAGTAACGAAAACTTACAGAAGTTGGACACGGGGGCGTGCCCACTGGGCACGACCCCGTGTCGGGCAAAAAGTCTGCAGAATTAAACAAACAGCAGGTCTGGGGAAGTGGGCACGGGGGCGTGTCGGCTGGACACGACCCCATGTAGACAATCTGCAAAGTTGAAAAACAGGTTTCTGGCTCCGGTTTTCCTGTCCCGGCTTTAGTAGCACTAATGTTTAGTGCTCTAAGCCTCGTATGTACCTTTTTTGTCAATAAATACTACACCAAACCATAGCAAACATCCTAAATTACCACAGTTCAACATCCACATCACAAAGTTAAATAGAAAAAAAAAAACAAATGCAGAAAGTAAAAAGAGTTAAAGGAAAGTAAATTGTTCAACACACGGCACACATGCCGGAAATTGTTCAAGATAAAAGGGGTTAACTTGTGGTATCACCAACCAGCTGCTCCTAACTCCGCTCCTCCCGCCTAGTCCATGTCCTCGTCCTCATCGTCATCACCTCCTCCATCGTGCCCCGCTATGTACTCCCGGACATTCCCGGTGTCATCTTGGATGTCGGAAATGTTTCTCTCGATTGCTCCTACCCGGGTGTACGTATTGCTCGCCATGTTATAGGTGTTCCTGGTGCACATGAGGTTTTCCTACAATAAATCATGTAAACTTTGGAAGTTAGGAAAACCGCCTCCTTGTGAGGAGGATTGGCCCGGATCATCGTGGGGCTGGTACTGGTACTGATGATGCTGTGGAGCATGAAGGACGAGTGCCTCTTGCGGGTTCCATGCATGCCCTTGGACTCTTTGGAAGCTAACCGACCCGTCTTCGGCTTCATAGATCAAGTTCATGGAGCGGCAGATGTGTATGTCCACTCTTCCCAACCATGGGCTCTTTTGGAAGGACCTTGGCATGTTCACAAAGTGCTTGAAGAGACGGTAAATCCACCCCCCGAAGAAGATAGGGGTTGGTGGAGTAGCAAGCCTGTTTAAATGCATGCTTCGGAGTAGGAGGTACGGAACATCGAGGTGTCTGCGGTTATGAATGCAATGAAGGACTATCAGGTCTCTCAACCCTACAACGCCACTGCTGTCATGCCTTTGGCTAAGAGAGTAAGTGAGGATCCTATGCATGTAACAGTAAAGCGGGTCCCTCAGCTTAGTGCTCTTAGTGCTGCTCGGGTTGTAGTGCCCTTCACCAATCTGAGCCCACGCGGCTTGGCGTTCGTTCTTATCCAACTCTCGTACCCCTTCGGTGTTCTCTTCATTACCCGCATCTTCCTCCGCATACAGCCCAACTATTGACCCAAATTGTGCCATCGAAATCGAGTACTTAGTTCCACCACATCGGAATCCCACCTCATCATGGTCAAATGGGTCACACCTTGAATTGAACATGAATGTGCTGTAGAATTCCAGATTGTACTCGTGGACCGAGCGAAGTCGAGTGGTTAGGGCGACTCTTAGTGGGCCGGCAAAGAGGTTGTTAAACCGGTTAAGTTGGTTCACCAATGTTAAAAGATCCATGCACGCTTGTCTTGGGTATTCTTCCGGTCTGGTTTGAAGTACTTCGTATCTTGCCCTAGCATCGAGCTCATTTGCATTGAACCTCGTGAATTTCTTTGACATCTGAAAGAATACACCAAAAGTTAGCACGAAACAGTGGAATTTTCGGAAAAAACTGAAACAGCTAGCTGGACACGGCCCCGTGTTCAGCGGACACGGCCCCGTGTCCAGGCGTCTGTTACTCAAAATCTTCATTTTTCGACCCGGTTGTCACGGCCCCCGACCCGGTTTGACCAGGTTCAAGAGCCGCGGGACAGGAACCCCGTGGTATTTATTTAATTGAGTTTAACAGCGGAAGATTTTAGCAGGATCTTTTAAAAACTGAAAATGCCTGATTATTTTATTTCATAATTCGGGATAAAACCCCGGTAATTTACAATAATGTGATCTCACTGAGAAATCTTTATTTTACAAAACATGTTTTTTTTTATACTGAGCCACTTCCTTAAGCTTGTAGTGCTTCACGACACTTTTCCTGGATCACAACAGATCACCTGAAACATGTTTGAAAAAGGTTTTGTCAGCAGGGAAATACTGTTGAATCATTCTTTTTACTAAAATGACACGTTGTTATAATTTACAGTATTAAGAGCGATTACAATGTTTCCATATATCAACTAACTACCCACAATATTTGTCACTCGACCATCCATTGGTAACCTCATTGTCCAATGGTGTCTGTGACTATGGCCATATAACCCCTTGGCTAACTCGTTGTCAAATGGTGACGGTTATCAACTAATGTATACAAAGCCCCACATACCGGCTGTAATTTGGTGACTACAAAGACTTAATCCCAGTAATTATAACTTTGAAAACATTTAAGAATTTATAAAGCACTTTGATAAAAATAGAATGACTCACATTGCAGATTTAACACGGGCAGAGTCTAGCCTAATGATTAGCCTGGTTAACCTAGTTTAAATAGCAATGCACACAAAACTAGGTTAGTAACTAATACATCATTTACGATAACTCACGAGATTAAACCCTCACAACGAATGAAAAAGTGCGATACTTAAACATCCATCGAATTCACGACGAATGACAAAGCATAACCCTAATGTGGGTAGCACTGAAACATACATTGGATAGTTTCAATCGATCGGACATTGAATCGTAGCAGCGATCGAGTTATTACCCTGTTATCGCGGCAGAACTTCGAGATTATATGTGTTTTGGGACTGTTTCTACAATATCTCAGTGTACGTTTTGAGTTTGAACGTGGAACGAACGCAGAATTGCAACAGCCAAACTCCCCTATTTATACCTGAAAAACAGCCCCCTCGCGTGGCGCGAGGGGCTGTTGCGTGGCGCGAGGGGCACCACCCTACCATAGGGTAACCCCGTGTCTGCATAGCTCAGGTGAGTTGGTCATTCATGCAAATTCATTTTACACGTAAAACTGTGTTGATATTATCAACTAGGGTTTACCCCCCTGAGTTTTAGGGGCCCTGATCCTGATTCCGATTGTTCTGAAAATTTTAGGGTTTATGCAGAATCACTTGGGGGTCTTAATTAGGGTTTCCTATTGGACAAAATTTAATAAGAAATAATAGTTTTGGTGAGTGTTGTTACATTCTCCTCACCTTAATAAAAATCTCGTCCTCGAGATTTACTGGAATAAGTAGGGATACTTTCGCTTCATCTCTGATTCCAATTCCCAAGTGTATTCGGGTCCTCTCTTGGAATCCCACTTGACCTTGACAAGTACTAACCGTTTGTGTTTGAGAAACTTAATCTTTCTGTCTTCTATCTGAAGAGGTTTCTCAACGAATTTTAATCGTTCATTTACCTCTATATCCTGAAGAGGTACTACCAAAGATTCATCAGATAAACATTTCTTGAGGTTGGATACATGAAATACATCATGTACTCCAGCTAACTCTTCTGGTAGTTGTAAGCGATAGGCAACTGGTCCTATACGTTGGATTATTGGAAATGGTCCTACGTATCGTGGACTTAGCTTTCCTTTCTTACCAAACCGAACAACTCCTTTCCAAGGAGAAACTTTCAAAAGCACCCTGTCTCCTACTTGGAATTCCAACGGCTTCCGTCTATTGTCTGCATAACTCTTCTGACGATCTCGAGCCGTCTTTAGTCTTTCTTTGATTTGAGTGATCTTGTCGGTAGTTTCTTGTACTATCTCAGGACCTGATAATTGACTTTCTCCTATTTCTGCCCAACATACTGGAGTTCTGCACTTACGTCCGTATAGTGCTTCGAATGGGGCAGCTTCGATGATTGCATGATAACTATTGTTATAGGAGAATTCAATTAAGGGTAGGTGATCATCCCAGTTTCCACCAAAATCTATTACACATGCCCGGAGCATGTCTTCCAATGTTTGTATCGTCCTTTCACTTTGTCCGTCTGTTTGAGGATGATATGCAGTGCTCAAGTTCAATTTAGTTCCCATGGCTTCTTGGAAACTTGTCCAGAAGTGGGAAGTGAAACGACTATCCCTATCTGATACAATGGAGAGTGGAACTCCATGTAAGGATACGACTTCGTCTACATACAACTTGGCTAACCTTTCCATGCCAAAGGTTTCTTTCATGGGTAGAAAATGAGCTGATTTGGTTAATCGATCCACAATTACCCAAATCGCATCATTACCTTTTCTGGTTTTGGGCAACTTAGTAACAAAATCCATTGTTATGAGTTCCCATTTCCATACTGGCATTTCTAATTGTTGTAGTAGACCTGAAGGTTTCTGGTGTTCTGCCTTAACTTGTGAACAAGTAAGACACTTAGAAACATATCTAGCTATATCCTTTTTCATTCCTATCCACCAGAAATTATTTCTTAAATCTTGGTACATCTTATTGTTAACAGGATGCATGGTATACCTAGATTTATGGGCTTCTTCTAAAATCTTATTTCTTAATTCTCCTTGTTTAGGTACCCAAATTCTTTTCTTATGGAATCTCCAAATTCCATCATTTCCTTCCTCTAACTCTTTTATTCGTCCCTTCATTCCTTCAGCAGCGTCCTCTATTGCTTTTTCTTGAACATTCTTCAGTTGCTTCATTAAATCTAATTGTAGATTTAATCTGAGAGCACGAACTAGTCTTTGTTTCTCATGATACTTACGACTTAAGGCATCTGCAACTATGTTTGCCTTTCCTTTGTGATATTGAATGTCACAGTCGTAGTCACTTAGGATCTCCATCCATCACCTTTGTCTCATATTCAACTCTTTTTGCCCAAATATGTACCTTAAACTTTTATGATCAATATAGATAGTAAACTTACTTCCATACAGATAATGTCTCCAAATTTTAAGGGCAAAAATGATGGCTCCTAATTCTAAGTCATGAATTGTATAATTTTCTTCGTGCTTTTTCAATTGCCTTGATGCATACACAATTACTTTCTTGCGTTGCATTAACACACATCCAAATCCTAATTTTGAAGCATCACAATATACTTCAAAATCCTCTGTTCCTTCTGGCAGGGCTAGGATTGGGGTATTTGTTAACTTTTGCTTTAAAATCCTAAAAGCCTCTTCTTGCTTAGGTCCCCATTCAAACTTAATTGCTTTACAGGTTAGCTTAGTTAATGGTACAACTATTTTGGAAAAGTCCTTAATAAACCGTGTATAGTATCCAGCTAGTCCTAGAAAGCTTCTAATTTCCATGGCTGATTGTGGGACTTTCTATTTGGTAATTGCTTCTATCTTAGCAGGATCTACGTGAATACCTTCGTGATTCACCATGTGTCCTAAAAATTGCACTTCCTGTAGCCAAAATACACATTTCGAGAATTTGGCGTAAAGCTTTTCTTTTCTTAACAAAGTTAAGAGTGCATGCAGATGTTGACAGTGTTCTTCCTGATTCTTGGAATAAATAAGTATATCGTCAATAAAGACAATTACAAATTTATCCAAATACGGTTTACAGATCCTATTCATCATGTCCATGAATGCTGCGGGAGCATTTGTTAACCCAAAGGGCATGACTGTAAACTCGTAATGACCATACCTAGTTCTGAAAGCAGTTTTAGGTATGTCTTCTTCCTGTACCTTCAATTGATGATATCCGGAGCGTAAATCTATCTTAGAAAAATATCTAGCTCCTTGAAGTTGATCAAATAGATCATCAATCCTAGGTAATGGGTATCGATTCTTAATTGTAACCTTATTTAATTCCCTATAATCAATACACATTCTCATAGACCCATCTTTCTTCTTTACAAACAACACTGGTGCTCCCCAAGGGGATGAACTGGGTTGTATGAATCATTTACTTAGTAATTCATCTAATTGCTTTTTCAATTCTAGCATTTCAGTAGGTGCTAACCGATAAGGTACCTTGGCTATCGGTGTAGTTCCAGGAATTAGATGAATTCTAAATTCTACTTCCCTATCAGGTGGTAATCCAGGTAGTTCTTCTGGCAATACATCTGGGTATTCTGTTATTACTGGAATTTCCTTAAGTTCCTTATTCTTAGTGCTAATGATTACTGAAATCATATACACTATTCCTTGCTTTCGTTCATAATTAGCAATTTTCATTACTGATATGAACTTCATGGGTTTACATGGCTTATCTCCTGTAATCATGATTACTTCTCCGGTGGGTGCACGAATCTCTATAGAGTTCTTATCACAGAGGATTCGAGCATGGTTGGCTACTAACCAATCCATTCCTAACACGACATCGAATTCGGCTAATTTCATAGGTAACAGGTTTGCATGAAATTTATAACCTGAAAGTTCTATATTTTCTTTTTGCAAAACCTTATCTATTTTAACAGAATTTCCATCTGCGGTTTCGACTGTAAAAATCTGCCTAAGGTTGATTAAGGGTAAGTTAAGAGCTTGGCAGAATGTAGTATTTATAAAACTTTGGTTTGCACCAGAGTCAAATAATACTTTTGCGTTCACATTGTGAACTAGGAACGTACCAGCTATCACGTCAGGGATTAGCTCGGCTTCCTGAGTAGTCAACTGGAAGGCTCGAACATTCTTCTTGGTAGTTCCGTCGGCTGGCTTGGCTTTATTGTCTGCTGGTTTAACCAATTTAGGACATTCTGTTTTGAAATGCCATACTTCTCCACAGTTATAGCAGATCCTTGTTTTCTTTCTGCAGTCTTCTTTGCGATGTCCTACAACTTTACAAAAATTGCAGGTTACATTACATCTTCCATAATGTTTCTTTCTGCAATTCCTGCAGAACGGTGGAGTTGAGGATTGCCCTGTTCCTCTTTTCTTGAAGTTTCTATTATTACCCATACGAAATCCTTGGGTAATTTTCTGAGCCAGTTCCTTTTTCCTGTTTTCATCTCTTGTGCGTACCAACTCGTCAGTTAGGGTGTTAGCTAATTCTACCGCATCGTTAATAGTACGAGGTCTCGCAGCTTTAACGATATTACGGATTTCGCTAATCAATCCCCAAATAGAATGAGAAATGAGTACCGGCTCTGGCGAAGCCAGGGTTGGTACTACTCTCGCATATTCGAAAAATGTCGAAGTATACCCTCGACAGTCTACATTCACCATCCGGTGGTTCAGAAATTTATTCGCCATTTGTTCCTTTTCATATTCGGGACAGAATTTTCTTTCTATCAGACTTTTAAATTCTTCCCAATTCATGGCATAAGCCACATTTCTTCCTTTGGCTTGCAGTACTGTATTCCACCATTCTAGCGCCCCTTCTTTAAAAAGATTCGACGCGTACATGACTTTGTCGTTTTCGGCACATTTACTTATTATGATCACTGCCTCGGTTTTCTCGAACCAACGCAGTGCCGTAGTCGCTCCTTCATTGCCTGCAAATTCAGCTGGTTTATAAGCAAGAAATTTTTTGTAAGTGCAACCAGGCGTTGCAGCTTTCATTTTCTTAGGGAGCAGAGCCTGCCGTGGATCATTATGATTACTGCCTCCGTTTACGCTATTATTGAAGTTATCTTCAGAAGTACGTTTGCTAGGAATGATTTGTTGAGGTTCAACAGGTTTCTGGGCAGCAACAAGGATTGCTGGAATAGCATTGGCTATTCCTTGAGCAACGATATTTTCTATATCTTGCCTAGTCATAAATTGATCCTCCGGGTGTTGTTCAGATTGGTTAACCTCGTTAACTGGTTCATTATTAGCGTTTTCCATTTGATAATTAATATATATAAATTATTAGCATAAAATAATTAATAGTAATACACAAATAATCACATAATTTCATAACACATGGATAGCCAAAATTATTGATTTCTCGATTCCTATTTTATATATTATAATATGCATCAATACACACCATTATCTTACAAAGTTTTATTTGTAGTTATTTTACAAGATTATATTTTACTATTATTATTATTATACAATCACAATTTCATAATCCCACTATCCATCGTCAGTTGGTATTTCAGTAACGACGTTACCTTTCGTCGTACTTCCAGGAGATCTGTTCTCCTACTTCCCGAATCCTATTTCCTGCATCCACCAGTTCCTTGCCAAAGTAAGGGAGTTCAGCTAGATTTTCATTGCTCATTGGTGGGTTTGGTATTGGTTCCGGGTCGAACTGAGGGAGAAACGTATAAGGATTGTTAAGGAGGTTTTGAAACTGCCAATCATTAGTCCACCACTCGTCCATTCCTAGAGGTTGGGTGTGGATTATAGGTTCTGGGATTGCTGGTTCCAAGTTTATTGGAAGTTGATTTTCAGCAGGATAAGGGTAGAGGTTATTATTGATAGGCCTGACGATATCACAGCTCTCTAATGCACGATCCAATTCCTCCTGAAATGGCAACTCCTCAATTTGCCTAGAGCTTTCCCCAACGTCCATCTTTGTTTGCCTAGAAACTTCCCCAATCTCCATTTCTATCTGCCTAGAACCTTCCCCGATTTCAATACTCTTTCCTTTGTCTATGAGATTTTCTATTTTGGGAATCTTCCTAGTTGCGGGTTTCCTCCTGCGCACACGCCTCCATCCTACGAATCTTCTCCTTTTCTTAGGCTTGGGTTTCTCCGGAGGTGGAGCATTGAATTCCATAGGTTCTTCTATATCAGGTATGTAACCAGTGAAGTCTCTGGAAACTTCTATTTTCACCGGATAAAGATTGAGATTCTGAAGGGCTTCAGATAACTCATTCATGCTGTTTAGCATATATGCAAAAATACTAAGTTAAAATTTTGTAACAAAATTTCACAGATAACTTCAAGTATTTATTGCATATCGTGTGACTAATTTAATACAAAGAATAAATGATAATTAAAACATACTAGGTTTTATTGTAAACTTATTTATTTACTGGGTAAAGTTTCTGGCTTGTAGATGATAAGGGTGCTAATACTGGGCCAAGGTATTTTAAAGATTTGCATTTATTGCTACAGTGGCTAGCATATAAAGATCTGCCCATTTTTCGTCTAACTGGTCTTCCCATGGTGAGTTACTGTCTAGTTTCTGGATTTCTTGATTAACTCTCATTTCTTTTGATTGAGTTTTCTTTATTTTCTCCTGACTTTTCCTAATAATCAAACTTCTTTTATTAGGAGAAAGTGGTTCCTCATAATGGCTTTTACGAACAAATATTCCCTCCTCAGTATCTAGTGAGTATCTTGAGGGTTTTGATTGGGATGAACTTCCCTTCTGTTTTGGGGTACTATCTAATTTAAGATAGATGTTTAAAAGCTTTTTCTTACCCATACTGTAATTAACAAGTAGTCAGTTAATAAAACACATAATCACATAATAGCAATTAGGAAAATTAAGTATTTCTCAAATACTTAATTAGCTTAACTCAGTGGCTCTGATACCACCTTTTCCTGTCACAGCCCCCGACCCGGTTTGACCCGGTTCAGGAGCCGCGGGACAAACCCCGTGGTATTTATTTAATTGAGTTTAACAGCGGAAGATTTTAGCAGGATCTTTTAAAAACTGAAAATGCCTGATTATTTTATTTCATAATTCGGGATAAAACCCCGGTAATTTACAATAATGTGATTTCACTGAGAAATCTTTATTTTACAAAACATGTTTTTTTTATACTGAGCCACTTCCTTAAGCTTGTAGTGCTTCACGGCACTTTTCCTGGATCACAACAGATCACCTGAAACATGTTTGAAAAAGGTTTTGTCAGAAGGGAAATACTGGTGAATCATTCTTTTTACAAAAATGACACGTTGTTATAATTTACAGTATTAAGAGCGATTACAATGTTTCCATATATCAACCAACTACCCACAATATTTGTCACTCGACCATCCATTGGTAACCTCCTTGTCCAATGGTGTCTGTGACTATGGTCATATCACCCCTTGGCTAACTCGTTGTCCAATGGTGACAGTTATCAAGTAATGTATACAAAACCCCACATACCGGCTGTAATTTGGTGACTACAAAGACTTAATCCCTGTAATTATAACTTTGAAAACATTTAAGAATTTATAAAGCACTTTGATAAAAATAGAATGACTCACATTGCAGATTTAACACGGGCAGAGTCTAGCCTAATGATTAGCCTTGTTAACCTAGTTTAAATAGCAATGCACACAAAACTAGGTTAGTAACTAATACAACATTTACGATAACTCACGAGATTAAACCCTCACAACGAATGACAAAGTGCAATACTTAAACATCCATCGAATTCACGATGAATGACAAAGCATAACCCTAATGTGGGCAGCACTTAAACATCCATTGGATAGTTTCAATCGATCGAACATTGAATCGTAGCAGCGATCGAGTTATTACCCTGTTATCGCGGCATAACTTCGAGATTATATGTGTTTTGGGACTGTTTCTACAATATCTCAGTGTACGTTTTGAGTTTGAACGTCGAACGAACGCACTATTGCAACAACCAAACTCCCCTATTTATACATGAAAAACAGCCCCCTCGCGTGGCGCGAGGGGTACCACCCTACCATAGGGTAGCCCCGTGTCTGCATAGCTCAGGTGAGTTGGCCATTCATGCAAATTCGTTTTACACGTAAAACTGTGTTTATATTATCAACTAGGGTTTACCCCCCTAAGTTTTAGGGGCCCTGATCCTGATTCCGATTGTTCTGAAAATTTTAGGTTTTATGCAGAATCACTTGGGGGTCTTAATTAGGGTTTCCTATTGGACAAAATATAATAAGAAATAATAGTTTTGGTGAGTGTTGTTACATTCTCCTCACCTTAATAAAAATCTACAGCCACAAGTATATATTTGTTTCCTTTTGACGGTGGGAAAGGTCCCATAAAGTCGAGTCCCCACACATAAAAAAATTCACAAACAAGAATGCCATTTTGGGGCATTTCGTTTTTGGAAGAAATATTACATATTCTTTGGCAAGCATCACATGTCTTGACAAGACTTTGGGCGTCTTTGTAAATGGTTGGCCAATAAAACCTTGAATCAAATACCTTTCGTGCGGTACTAGCGGCACCATGATGTCCTCCGTATGGACCTTCATGACAATGGCGGAGAATTCTTCGTGCTTCGCTACCATGTACGCATCGTCGGATGAGTTGGTCGGCACACATTTTGAAAAGATAAGGGTCTTCCTAAAAATAATGCTTCACATTAGCAAAGAATTTTTTTCTTTGATGATGTGGCCAACCTTTTGCGACTATACCGCTAGCTAGGTAGTTAGCATAGTTGGCGTACCATGCTTCTTCTTTGTACTCCACCATTTCTAGAGACTTTGTCGGAAATTTTTCGTTGATTTGCTCGTCCCTGGTTGCCTCCAAAGCTGGGTCTTCTAAGCGTGAAAGATGATCTGCTGCGGTGTTTTCAGCTCCTCTTTTGTCTTTGATTTCAATATCAAATTCTTGGAGGAGTAAAATCCACCGAATAAAACGTGGTTTTGCGTCCTGATTTTTGAAGAGATATCGAATGGCTGCATGATCTGTATAGACTATAGTTTTAGAAAGAAAAAGATAAGAACGAAATTTATCAAAAGCAAATATCACAGCTAGTAATTCTTTTTCAGTTGTTGTGTAATTTTCTTGTGCATCGTTAAGTGTTTTACTAGCATAATAAATTGGGTGAAAATGCTTTTCTTTTCTTTGTCCCAAGACAACTCCAACTGCAAAGTCACTTGCATCACACATGATTTCGAAAGGAAATCTCCAATCAGGCGCTATCATGATAGGTGCATTGACTAGCATTTCCTTTAGGGTTAGAAATGCGTGATTGCAATCCTTGTCAAAGATGAAAGGAGCATCTTTTTCAAGTAATTTTTTAGAGGCCTTGAAATTTTAGAAAAGTCTTTGATAAACCGCCTATAAAATCCGACATGCCCTAGGAAACTTCTGATAGCTCTAACGGAGGATGGGGGTGGTAATCGAGAAATAGTGTCTATTTTGGCTCGATCAACCTCCATTCCTTCGCTTGAGATTTTGTGACCGAGTACTATTCCCTCCGTTACCATGAAATGGCATTTTTCCCAGTTAAGGGCGAGGTTTGTTTCCTCACATCGGGATAGCATTCGTTCAAGGTTATCGAGGCATTGGTCGTATGAATCCCCAAAGATAGAAAAGTCGTCCATGAAGACTTCCATTGTCTTTTCTATCATGTCATGGAAGATGGCTACCATGCAACGTTGGAATGTTGCGGGGGCATTACATAGACCAAATGGCATGCGTCGATAAGCAAAAGTTCCATAGGGACATGTGAAGGTTGTCTTTTCTTGCTCTTCGGGTGCTATCTGGATTTGAAAGTAACCTTAAAAACCATCCAAGAAACAATAAAATTTATGACCGGATAATCTTTCTAACATTTGATCAATGAAGGGCAAAGGAAAGTGATCTTTCCTCGTTGCTTCATTTAATCGTCTATAATCTATACATACTCTCCATCCTGTGACGGTTCTCGTTGGTATTAATTCATTCTTTTCATTAGTTATTACCGTCATACCTCCTTTCTTTGGAACTACTTGGACGGGACTTACCCAAGGACTATCGGAGATAGGATAAATAAGTTCGGCGTCAAGTAATTTGATGACTTCATTTTTAACAACTTCTTGAACATTTGGATTTACTCGACGTTATGGTTGTATTACCGATTTGTAGTCATCATTCATTAAAATTTTGTGCGTGCACATGGAAGGACTTATTCCTTTAATATCTACAAGCTTCTAAGCGATCGCATTTTTGTGCTTTTTCAAAAGATTAATTAATTTTTCTTTTTCTAAACTACTTAACTTAGACGAAATAATTACAGGTGATTTATCATCTTTGTCTAGAAAAGCATATTCCAAACCTTTTGGAAGTTCTTTGAGCTCAAGAGGTGGGTTTTTAGGAGACTCCTTAATTGGTTGCTCATTTTGATCAAGAACTTTAAAAGTTTGTTCTATGGCGACCTCTTCTTCAACAAAGTGGTCAATCTTTTCACTTGTATCGGGTGGCTCATCTTCATCTTCAATTAGGGGGTCATTATTGCCGAATGGATATTTCATTGACCGCTCAAGATCGAAACTTTTTTTAAATGCCCCTAATTGAATAGGTAGATTGTTGTACTTCTGGTTTTCAAAGCTTCGGGAGTTTTTACAAAGGGTCGTCCCAACACTAGAGGAGCGTCATCGAGGATGACAAAGTCGGTTGGGATTACCATTTGATTTGTTTGAACCAAGACATCCTCAACTACACCGATTGATTTTATTATTTTCCGATTAGATAGAAAAATGGGTATTTGAAGTGGAGAAAAATCACTAATACTTAATTTTTCAAAAATGTAGTTGGGCATTATGTTAACACATAGATCTTTATCAATTGTGACGTTACTAATAAACGAAATTTGAAAAAAAACACGGAACCGGTGTAATGTTGATTTCAAATGGGTCTTCTTTTATCAGCGAGGTTTGATCATTAGTTAACTTAACGCTTACCGTTTCGTCAATTTTAGTGTTAGTGTTTAACTCTTTTAAAAATATAGCATGAGTTGGAACTAAACAATGATTTTCAAAAGAAGGTGACAAGAGATTAATTTCTTCAAAATTAGACTCTTCTTGAATTTTAACGTTAACGGACTCACCTTTTTCATTGTTTAACTCATGTGTCGGTTTTTTACTTATTTGTTCTTCCATTTTTACCTCTTCAACTATCACTTCTTTATTACAAGTTAATTCTTCTCTTGCGCGGGATTCCTCTTCCCTTGCGCGAGATTCCTTTATGTAGCGCTCGATAGTTTTAAGGTGTTCTAATATCCTATCGGTCACTTCGGTGATAGAGTAAGGATCGGGATTTTCAAAGCTTGAATCCGGTTGTTCGATCCTTTGTTCCTCATAATACTCATAGGAAGTAGATGGTTCACACCATTGTTCTTCATTGTAAGTATATGATGGATAAGGGTCATAATTTTGTTCTTCATAGTACTCAAATGAGGTGGGTTGTTCACGCCATGGTTCCTCATAGTAAGCATATGAAGGTGGTGGCTCATATCTTGGTTCCTCAAAGTATGAGTAAGAAGGCTCATAGCTTGGTTCATCAAAATACGAGTATGAGGGAGGAGGTTCATACCTTTGGTCTTCATAGGATGTGTATAAAGTTGATGGCTCGTACCTGGGCTACAATATTGGACCGAGTGCGGGTCACCACAATTAGTGCAATAGTTATTCCTATAATCATCCTCCTCATAGGTGTAGTTGTAACCTCCTGAGTATTGATCCATAAGAATCACTCAGCAGACCACAACCAAGTCTCGAGATCAGAAAACCAAAATAAAAACGAAAACAGAGGCTAGACACGGCCCCGTGTTCAGTGGACACGGCCCCGTGTTCAGTGGACACGGCCCCGTGTTCAGTGGACACGGCCCCGTGTACAGAATCTGTATCTGGGCGTTTTAATTAAAGTTACTGATTTCGTTGAGCACGGGGCGTGTTCAGTGAGCACGGCCCCATGTTCAAGCTCTGTATCTGGGTGTTTTATGAAAAATATGCAGCACGGCCCCGTGTTCAGTGGACACCGCCCGTGTTCAACTTACTGTAAATACAAAACTAAACTAAAATGCAGAAAAATGTGCGCGCGTTTTGAAAAAGTTTTGAAAAACAGATTAGGCCGTCGATTTTAAGCTTTCTTAAAATCCTTGTGTCCCCGGCAACGGCGCTAGAAACTTGATGCGTGTGGTGTGTTATATGTTTTAATGTATATTTTTAGCCCTTTTTACACGTTAGTCAAGTTTTAAATTTATAAAACACGATATTTTACTAACACCAAACACACATATGGGCAAGTGCACCCATCGTGAGCATAGTATAGGGTTGGTAAGATACCGAGGTCGTCCAAGGACACAAGAGCTTTTAGTACCGGTTTATCCTCAACGTCTAATCAAATCAAAAGTTTAGAAAAAGGTTTTAAACTAGAAAAATAAAAACTAACTAAAATGCTGAAAAATAAAATAAAAATAAAAACAGATAGACAAGATGAATCACTTGGCTCTGACTCGTGTATAGTGTAACCTTTGATTATTTCCGCACATTTGCACTTTTTAAGAGATATCTTAGTTATTGTAGTAGGCCCTTCTTTTGAAGGTGACGTTACCCTCAACCCAGTAGTTTGAGTCAGCAAGGATACAATCCTAAAGGGTCGGATTATTGAAAGATAATTAATTAAGTTATTAATGCATATTATGGTAGGCCCCTCTTTTGAAGGTGATGTTACCCTCGGCTAAGTAGTCTGAGTCAGCAGGGATACAGTCCTAAATAGTCGGATTAAAGTATTAATAGTAGCTTACATATGAGGGGATCAAAGAGTTTGGACCCCCGCCATCCAATACCGGTGGGCATTGTAGGAGGTCCTACTAAATTTGACCCAAGTCCTTGCAGGAACTATACACTGAACAAGGCAAGACTCTTACCAAACTGTTCCCTTAACCCCCGACCAGGTAGCCAACATATCTCCATATCGACCGTGGAGATATGAATGGTGAAAATCTTTTATTTTATATAGACAGTAAAATAATGCCAAGACACCACGGACAAACGATAAGGAAGAATCACCTTCAACATAAGAAACTAGTTATTAAAGTCATTAATACATAACCAAGTAAAAAGTGCGAAAAAATTAAAAATAAAAAGTATTACACTAGACACTTGTCTTCACCAAGTGATGTAAGAGACTTAGGCAAACATGGCCTTTGATTGTCAAGAACTCTTACGATCAATCTTGGATCCCAAGACGACTCACACACTCTATGATGGACAATGGATGATGGTGGTGGATGATGGTGTTGTGATGGTGGTGGGTGAAGTGTGAGAGAGGTGGTGTGCCAAGGGATGGTTTGCAAATGAGCCAAGCACCCCTATTTATAGCCTGAACAGCAGCACGGGCACGGCCCCGTGTCCATTGGGCACGATCCCGTGTCCATCCTCTTCTCTTCCTTCATTAATTGCAGTTTGTCTGCATTAGTTGACCACGCCCCCGTGTCCACTGGGCACGCCCCCGTGTGCAGAAGCATATCTGTACTATCAAGATTTCCCCAGATTCTGCGAATCTTAGAGTTGACCACGGCCCCGTGTCCGCTGGGAACGCCCCTGTGGTGGGTGATATAAGCTTCTATAGCTTTGTCTTTTATGCTGGCACTTGGGCACGCCCCCGTGTTCACGGAGCACAGGGCGTGTTCAGCCTTCTGTTCTCTTGTTTTTGTTTGGGAAAATGCTGTCGGGGGTCGGTCATGCCACGTTTGTTCCTTTTCTTGTATTCATGTTAGATTTAGCTGCCTTTTTGCTTCTTTTGTTAATTTGAGCTCATTTAATCCTGAAAATACAAAAGGAAGACAAAAACACACTTTTTCCAACATTAGTACTAAAAAAAGGTTAGTTTTATGCCACAATTTGTTGGGATTGAACCCTATCAGAGGAACAGATAATGTAAAGCCAAAACTGGATCAAAACAGTGGATTCAGAATAAGCAGACGTTTACAGTTGGTTCATGCAAATCTCTCCCCTTGAAAGTGATTTCATATCTACTGACCTCCTATCTACTGATCATACTAAGTGCTGACCTACAACTGCTGCTTTATATCAACTGGCCAATGTCAAAGACTGATGGAAGACCAAAGCTCTGTTGACTCTATCTACTGCCTTGGGTCAAGTACTGCTGATCCGGACAAGCACTGCTGGGTTCACAGCAGTGGAAGGATGCAGCAGCAGTTTAAGTGTCTTTTATGTAATGTAATGTAATAGCAGTAGTTTAGTACATCAGTGTTTATAGATAAGTAGTTAGAGTTTGTTAGGAGGTTAGATGTCACTTTCATGGTGACGTCAGCTAAGATGCTCAGTGGTTTGCAAGTGCCTATAAATAGCTCAGTACTTTGTACTGTTCTATTAGCTCTTTCACCACATCGTCTTCTTTGCACGAACAAACTATTGAGCTCTGGCTGAGGGGGAGTTTGCATTCTTACATCAATCATTGTAATCGTTATTGAAACAAATTCAATCTTTCGATTCTATGTGTAAAGATGTTTGATTTAAAAATTACTCTCATTTGATTGTATACAAAGTTTGTTTCCATCTTAATTCCGCTGCACAACTCTTTCATTCTCATCTTAATTACGAACGAAAATACAATAAAAAAGAAACTCAGATCCAACAATTGGTATCAGAGCTTGGACAGTCAAATTTGATTTAACAATCATTTTGACGTAAATAGTTCAGCTCATAACAGTTGATACTGATCGTTTGTTCGTCCGTTGAAAAACAGAGCAAGGATAAATCATCATTAAAGTTGATTTCTCAGTGTCTGTAAAACAACAAGAATGACGTCACAATCTCAGGATGACAAAAACAACATTGGCTCACTTTTTAAACCACCTATGCTAAAAAGAAATGAGTACAACATCTGGCAGAGGAGGATGGGTCACATCCTCGCTCAACAAAGCACAGGTTGTTGGAGGTCTGTCACTTTTGGTCCTCATGTTCCTTCAGTACCAAGCGCTGAAGATGTTAAAAAGTTCGTTCCAAAACCAGTTGAAAATTACACCGAAACCGATTTTCAAAAGATCGAACTAGATGCTAAAGCGTTTAGCATCATAGCATCAGCGCTGCCCAATGAAATATATGCTGGACTGTTACACTGTAACAGTGCCAAAGAATTGTGGGACGCACTTAAGGAACAGTTTGGAGGTACTGAAGAGGTCATAGAAAACAATAGGGAAATCCTGAACCAACAGTATGAAACATTTTGTCACGTTAGAGGTGAATCACTGACTCAACAATTTGAGCGGTTTAGTTGTCTCATCAGTGAACTGAGGCTTGTTAATACCACTTTTACAAACTCAACTCAAAACAGCAGGTTCCTCAGGTCACTGCCCGAAAAATGGGACACTATAGCCTTTGTCACCAGAAATTCACCTGAGTTCAAGGATCTGACCTTGACCCAACTCCATGGTCGACTCCTGACCTACGAAAGGGAGTTGAACCAGAAAAGGAAGTTACAAGAGTCAGGAAAAGCCGTTGATGATTACACATTCGGTAATACTGCTCTTCTGGGTCAAGAAGAATCTGGGAGCAGTGGTAAGGACCAGGGTTATGATCATTTCATTGACATCACTGCTGGTGCAAATTTTAACAACCCTGATCCTCACTCTGCAAGTTATGCATTCACTGCTAACGAAAACCAGATGTCAGACAATTTAAGCTTTGAACTAAATGATTTACAACATTTTGATCCCACTGATTTAGAGGAAATGGACATCCTGCATCAACTGGCTTTGCTAAGTGTTAGAACTAGCAAGTTCTACAAAAGAACAGGGAGAAAATTCCCAGGTTTGCATGGGAATCTAAGGGTTGGGTTGGATAAATCGAAAATCAAGTGCTATAAGTGTAATAGGTTGGGACATTTCGCTAGGGAATGTAGGAGTCAAACTGCTGGTCCCATAATTACTCATCCTAGCTCAAATCCTCGACCTCAAAACCAAAACACTGTGCACTATGCCCAATATGCCCCAGCAGCACAAGTGAACACTGCTCACTATGCTGCTGCCCCTGTGCCAGTACATTATGTCCAAACTACTGTTCCACAAATCCAATATGTTCAAACCCCTGTTCCACAGGTACAAGTGCAACCTGTTGCACCTCAAACCACTGCTCCAGCAGCAGCACAACCAGATCAACAAAGTTTTTTCACTCAAGGGTTTGTTGACTGGAGTAGTATGCCTGAAGACCTTAATGATGAAAATTTTGCACTCTATGCTTCTAATGAGTCTTCTCATGATGAGTTTTGTTTAATGGCATTAGAGTCAATACAGGAGGGGGTTGAAACTGAGGAGGAACAGCAGTGCTTTGAAACAGTGGAAGAGGTGACTGAAGCAGTAGTTACTGCTGTGGCTGATGAATTACTGTTGGGAGAAAGTTCAGGTACTCTGATTGAACCAATGACAGATCCATGGTCCATAGAGGACAAAGAAGAAGAGAAAGAAGAAAAGGCTGGTGAAAAGAAGGTAAGAGCTGATGATGATGAAGATCATCAATGTGATTGTGCAATGATGGCAGCTGCCAAGGTATCTCCTCAAGTTCTTGAAAAACTGTGTTCAGACAATTGCATAATTGCTTTTGCTAACATCAAAGAGGTGAATGAAAACCTTCGGGATAAAATCTTAACTGATGAGGTCAAATTTGAAAGCTCTTTAAAAGAACTTAAAAACAAATTGACTGAAAAGGAAAAAGAAATCAGTTGTCTAAAAGAAGAGCAAAGCATCACCAAAACCCAACTTCAAACTATGGTTGAAAAATACCAAAGTTGCAAAAAGGAGTTGGAATCCACCCAGATTACTTGTGAAAGATGGGTGGAATCCTGCAGAGGATATGAGGTGATGCTTGCTAAACAGATTGAAAGTAATGTGAAATTTGGGGTTGGATATAGAAAATATGATGATGAACACATTGCTTGTGAAAAATCTGTTCAAAACACTGATGTAACCACTGAGTTCATCCCCACAAACAAGAATGGCCAAGAAGTGAAAATCACTGACAAACTTGGTAACAAAATCACACTTGGCAGAACAAGAAGTTCCTCAACTTTTGAAGAACTTGAAAAATATCAATTTAAACCTACCTGGTCTGACGAGTGTGATATTCTTGAAAATTTCAAGCCAATGGACTTTACATCAACTGATGGTGTTAAAGCTCCAAAAGCTAAAGTCATACCTCTCAAGGACATCCCAGCAGTGGTTAAAACCTCTGCTGCAAAGGAGTCTGAAAAGAGAAAGAAGAAAGAAAAAATTGATAACCTGTTTTGTGAATTTTGTGAAAAAAGGAATCATCTAACAAAAGATTGTTTCCACTTGAAAGCTTATGATTTAAACAAAACAAGTGTCATTGTTTCAGCAGAAAGCTGCATTGTGTGTGGGAAAACAAACCACAAAACTCAAGCATGTGTGTACCTCAAAAACTTTGATGTGAAAAAGAATGAGTACATGGCTAAAACATCCTTGAGTCCACCATCATTCTCATCGTCTGTCAAATTCACCAAGAAACAACCACTGTTTGTGCCAGTTCAAACAGCTGTTACAAAACAGCTGAACCAAACATCTGTCAAAAGAGATGTTCAGGTTACTGATGCACCCCCTGCCAATCAGTTCAGAAAAGGCAGAGAAAAACAGTCTTACCAAAGGATTCCACACGTTTATGAGGCCTACAAAAGGCCCTCTAAACCCAAAGTGAACAGACATCCTTTTGGTTACCAGCAGATGACTGGTCAGGACCCACAACAGTGGTTAGAGAAACACTGTCCAAAAACAGCTCAAACCCCTGACCTAACCACTGTCCATCATCTTGCATCCATCCCAGACACTGTTGAGACCCCATCCAAAGCCTTGTTGGCTTTGGAGACCTCAATGAACTAATCTTTTTACTTCATGTGCAGGGAGCTTCTGCATGCTTTGATAGTCTTTGGTATGTAGATAGTGGAGGCTCCAGGCACATGACAGGATGTAAAGCCCTCCTCAAAGACTTTAAAATCCATGGTGGGGGTGATATATCCTTTGGGAATAATAGTAAAGGGAAGGTTCTGGGGTCTGGTACAGTGCAATCTGGAAATGTAAAATTTGAAAATGTCAATCTAATAGACAATCTAAAATTCAACCTTCTGAGTGTGTCCCAAATGAGTGACAGGGGATTTGGGTCATTCTTCACAAAAGACTGTTGTAGGATTGTTGGACCAGAAATGGTCAAAAAGATTGAAGCAATAATCAAAACTGGTCAGACTAAACTTGTTGCTCAAAGAAGTGGCAATGTTTATGTTGTTGACATGTCAAAAGAGTGTCCCAGAGCTGATGCCTGTCTGTTCTCAGCTGCCTCTAACAAAGAGACAGAACTTTGGCACAGAAGGCTGGGACACACAAATCTTAAGACAATCACAGAAATTTCAAAAAATGGTTTGGTGAGAGGCCTACCACAAAAATTGTTTTCATGTCCTGAACATTGCATTTCCTGTTTAAAAGGAAAACAGCATAAAAGTTCTTATAAGTCCATTGAAGAGTCCAAAACAACCCAGTGTTTGCAAATGCTACACATGGATTTGTTTGGCCCAGTTCAAGTCATGAGTCTTAGAAAGAAAAGATATTGTTTGGTTATTGTTGATGACTTTTCTAGGTTCACATGGACATTCTTTTTGCACTCAAAAGATGAAACTGCAGGCATTTTGCAAGACTTTGTAATACAGGTTGAAAAGCAATTTGACCTTCCAGTAAAAAGCTTCAGGAGTGACAATGGCACAGAATTCAAAAATAGAGAGTTGGATGCCTTCTGTGTGAAGAAAGGGATTGTAAGGCAGTACAGCATCCCAAGAACACCAGAGCAGAATGGGGTAGTGGAAAGAAAGAACAGAACTCTGATTGAGGCTGCCAGAACCATGCTTGCAGATTCAGGTTTGCCTTTAACTTTCTGGGCAGAGGCAGTAAACACTGCTTGCTATGTTCAGAACAGAGTTTTAATAAACCCTAGGCACAAAAAGACTGCCTATGAAATTCTGTATAAAATTAAGCCACTGATCTCTTATTTCAAAGTGTTTGGCTGCCCATGCTTTATTTTGAATTTAAAAGATTCCATTTCAAAATTTGCAGCCAAAATTGATTGTGGTTATCATCTGGGATACTCAACCACTGCCAAGGCCTACAAAGTGTTTAATACACGGACCAAGGCAGTGGAGGAGACTTTGAATGTAAAGTTCAATGAACTTTCATCAATGAAAATCCCAGCAAACCCTGCAGATCTGTTTGATCTTGAAAAATTCACCTTTGAAAATACTGCTGTCAAGACTAACAGTGCAGGTCCATCAGAGGATACAACACCAGACTATGGGTATGAAATCATCATCCCTCAAAGGTCTGCCACAAAGGGAAAAGCACCAGCTGTTCAAAACAGCTGTCAAAGCTCAACCACTGCTACCTCAACAGTTGTTGACCAAAGTAGCCCATCAACCACTGCTTCCACATCCTCAAACACTGCTGACAAAAGTCCTCAAACAGTGGATAAAAGTCAGCAGTTGTCCACCTCATTACCTCCAATTCCACCACCTTTTGAAGCCACTGCTGGATCATCAAAGTCCCCAGCAGTGGTTAGCTCAGATGATACACATTTGCAGCCTTCACCAACCAATGCCATCATACCATACCAAGGAGATTTAATCTTCTTGAGATCTCATCCACCTGATCAAATCATTGGCAACATAAATGAAGGGGTGCTCACAAGAAGCCAAACCCAAAACATTTGTCTTTTTGCTGGTTTTCTATCACTCCATCAGCCAGTCAAGTACCAAGAGGCACTGAAAGACAACAGCTGGGTAGAAGCTATGCAAGAGGAGCTCCAACAGTTTAAAAGACAACAAGTATGGGAGCTTGTACCACTGCCAGAAGAGGTTAGTCCCATTGGCACAAAGTGGGTCTTCAAGAACAAAACTGATGAAAGGGGTATTGTTGTCAAGAATAAAGCCAGGCTTGTGGTTCAAGGTTACAGACAGGAAGAGGGGATTGATTATGATGAAACATTTGCCCCTGTTGCAAGATTAGAAGCAATCAGACTGTTCCTGGCCTTTGCTGTCAACCACAATATGAAGGTGTTTCAAATGGATATCAAAAGTGCTTTCCTCTATGGTACACTTCAAGAAGAGGTGTATGTTTGTCAACCTCCAGGTTTTGAGGATCCATTTTATCCAGATCATGTCTACAGGTTAAACAAAGCCTTGTATGGCTTGAAACAAGCACCAAGGGCCTGGTATGAAACTCTTTCCAACTTCCTACTCTCAAATGGTTTCAAAAGAGGTACCATTGATAAAACACTGTTTTTAAAATGGAGAGGGAAGGATTTAATGATTGTCCAGATTTATGTGGATGACATTATTTTTGGAAGCACATGTAACTCAATGTGTGAAGAGTTTAGAGAACTCATGACAGCTGAGTTTGAAATGAGTGCAATGGGTGAGCTGCAATGCTTTCTTGGTCTCCAAGTACAGCAATTGCAAAATGGGACTTTCATTCATCAAAGCAAATATGCCAAAGAACTTTTAACCAAATTTGATATGAATGATTGTAAACCATGCAGCACACCCATGGCAACAAATAAGCTGGTCATGTCTGATGAAAAAGATGAGCTGATTGATCAAACACTTTATAGAAGCATGATTGGGTCTTTATTGTACCTAACTGCATCTAGACCAGACATCATGTTTGCAACATGTGTCTGTGCAAGAAGTCAATCAGCTCCCAGAAAATCAAAACTCATTGCTGTAAAAAGGATCTTCAGATACATAAAAGGTGCTCCCACACTTGGTATCTGGTATCCAGCTAATGGGAACATCAAGATTTCAGGTTTCTCAGACAGTGACTTTGCTGGATGTCACACCACAAGGAAGTCCACATCAGGAGGGTGCCAGTTTCTAGGTGACTGCTTAGTTTCTTGGCAAAGCAAAAAGCAAGCAGCTGTTTCGACATCCACTGCTGAAGCTGAATACATCGCTGCTGCAAGCTGTACAGCCCAACTCCTGTGGCTTCAAAATCAGTTGCTGGATTTTGGTATCACTGCCTTAAAGACACCACTCATGTTGGACAGTCAGGCAGCAGAAAATATCATCAAAAATCCAGTTTCCCACTCAACCACCAAACATATCGACATCAGACATCACTTTGTGAGGGACTGCTATGAAAAAGGTTTGATTTCTCTGCATCATGTCCCAACTAAAGACCAGCTGGCTGATGTGCTCACAAAAGCACTTGATACAGCCACTTTTGAAAGTTTGGTCTCTAGGATTGGGATGCTGAACATGGAATAACAAGCAACATCTTGTTTTTCTATGAATAAAAGCAACAAAATGTTTTCAGAAAATCAAAACTCCATCCTTAAAAATAGTTAAAAATGAAATTTTTCATTAAGTCCTTAAAAGTCTGCCATTAACCACTGTTTGTTCAAAAGTCTGCTATACTTCAAACGTCTGTCCACTGCTGAAAGTCAACCCCTGCTCTCTCATTATTTTGATAAACTCTGTTGTTCAAAAGCAGTGTCTTATCCACTGATATGCTATCCACTGATGGTAAAAATCATCCACTGCTTTCATACCACTGCCTTCATCAGTCACTTTCAACAAAAGTACTGTCCTTCACTTTCAACAGGGGTTGTCACGTGGGCAGTACATATTGGTCAGACTTTTTGTAACGGCTGCCACCTCAGCATTCACTTTCTTCCCCTATAAAATCCCCCACTCACCATCAAAACAGGGTTTTACTGTCGAATTGAATTCTTAAAAATTCTCTTCTCAAAGCAGTTTTCTATCTCATTTCTTCACAATTTCTTCGATCAATCATCATCAAAATGACAAAATCAAAGAAATCTTCAAAACCCTCATCCAAATCATCATCGAAAACAGCCTCCCAAAAGGCAATCTCCACTGAAATTCCACACAAACCATCTCACAATCTCCTGGGTCTTCTTACAAAACCAGGAACCACCAACGTTTTCGATTCCATCATTGATCTCATGGCAAAATCAAAGTACAAAACTTTGATCACTGCCGATGCACCAATCTATTTGGCAACCCAAAGGGAGTTCTGGAAAAATGCAACCCTTGACAAACAAGGCGACACTGTAACCACCATAAACTCTTCTCTAAAGGGTAAAGCTGTCCAAATCACGCCACAATCCATTTCAGAGGTCTTTCAACTCGGTGATCAGGAAGGTAAAATTTCTTTCACTAAAAACGAGTTAAAAATTGACTTCATTGAGAGAGGGTATGAAGCCACATTGATGAAGAAAATTACCTTAGAAAAAGGGTATTTTCCTTCTGCAACCAGATTTCTATTTCATACCCTCCTACTATGTGTTTCAAACAAAACCACTTCTTTCAATGAAATCCCTTTAAAGATTCAAAATCTGGGATATGCAATTCTTCAAGGAGAAAATTTTAATTATTCTCGAGAAATTTTTAAAGATTTGGTTAACATGGTTGAAACAAAATCATTCTTACTGTTTCCAAGGTTTTTAAGTTATTATTTTTCAAAGAAATTCAGTAAGGATGATTTAGCTGTAATAAACCAGGGTGATCCTATTCAAATAAACAGTTTAACTACTGAAACTTTTTCAAGGATGTTAGCACCTTGCAAAACACAAGCAGAGGTGCCTGAGCAGATTTTAGCAGTTACAACTGCTCCTCAGGTATCTGCTGCTGAGCCCACTGCTCAAGGTGATCAGAGCAGCAGCACAACTGCTTTGAAACCCACACCTACAATCACCAAAAAGCCAACAAAAAGAAAAACACAAAAAACCCCCAAAACCCTCAAAACGGCATCTCTGGAGGATGAGATACCAGAACTTCTGCCAGTGACAACACAAAAGTCACATGAAACCACTGCTGCTACTTCCTCACAGCAGATGGTACAAATATCTCAAACCATAACCAAAACTCCTCCTGTTTCTTCACAAAAAGAACAGGTTGTACAAATAGGGTCTCCACATCATGATGCTCTGGAAACACTCGTTTCTATCATCCACAGTCCAATGCCCGGGACACATCCTATTTCTACACCAACCATCACATCCTCAATTCCTTCACCAATAAAACCACTGTTGGATGCAATTGATTTGAACCAGGCATTATCCAGTCCTTCTCAATCACCTATTAATGAGAATATCCCTCAACAACTGACTGGGTCTGATGTATCAATCTTTGCTAACCCACCAACACAACCTGAGGAGGTTACACCCCTTGAGTTACAAGTAACTCTTGGTGGTAATCCAAGTGAAGCAGCCACTACAAGTGTTACACCCACTGGGTTATACTTGGACAGTGGTTACATTAATAAGACTTCCTTGGAGGCAATTCCTTTGATAGCACCTCTGACAACCACCAGTGGATTTATTTATCCTACTGGCAACATCAAAAGGTTGTCAAGTGTTGAAGGAAGAAGACCCCAGTACCAAGAAAAAGGGGCATCAGTGGTTAATGTTTGGAGTATATTCCCTACATCTACCACTGATAAAACCACTGCTAGTGGGAAATCAGATGATCCCATTTACTTGGGTGATGGTTTAAAGTACCAGAAATTGACGGATCGTATTGCAAAACTTGATAACTCTGTTGCTGAACTCAAAGATATGTTACAACAGGTGTTACAAGTTCAGAAGGTACAATCAACTGCTGTTCCACCTCAAGCACCTGCTCCACAAAGGACACCTGCTACAAATGAGCTCTGGAATAAATTTCAATCTTTTCTCCAACAACAAGCACAATTAGCAGATCAGCAACATGAAAAACATGTCCAACAGCTGAGAAATGCAATGGAGTCAAGGTTCAACAATACTCAGGCTGATTTAAAGGCTCTCAAAACTCAGATCTTGCACACCACTAGCACTGCTCCTCCACCTGTACGTTTCATGTATGATCTCCCAGAAGATAATGCCAAAAAGGGGGAGAAAATTAAGGAGTGGAAAAGGAAGGGTATAGAAGATGGTCTTTATCTTGAACCAGAAAATTCAAACATGACCAAAAAGATCCCTTTGCCAGATGGCAGCAAGAAGATTGATGTGACAACAAATGCACTAGCAGAAGCAGTTGCAAGTGTGAAAAGAGATAGAGAGGCCAAAAGGAAAGCCAGGGTGGACAGGATGGATCATCCAGAACAGGGTACTTCTGGGTCAAGGGATCATGAAAATCCTGTTGAGGAAAAGAAGAAGCCTACTAGAAAAGTAAGGCAACCCAAATCCATTCCTATCAGACGTTCAAAGTCTGCTCAAAAACCATCATACAAAACAGCTGATGCAACAGGAGTTACAAAAACTAATGCTTGCCAAACAGCTGTTCCATCAACACACACCACTTCAACACACACAACATCCACTGCTTTACCATCATCACCACCAAAAACAACACCTGCTGACACACAGCAGAAGACAGCAGATGTTATAACATCTGTTGTAAAGACAACAGTGGTTGAAGCACCAGTTGTTTCAACAGCTGTTAGTCAATCACAATCCACTACCACTTCATCTACAACCACTATTCCATTCAAAACATCATCAGTCTCTCCTAAACCAAAAAGGAGAAGGCTAATTTTAAAAGATGATGACACACCTCCATCACCAACATCTTCAAAATCCCTATCACTTGTCACTATTCCTAAACCCATTCCTCTTTCTTCAGCTCAAAGTATACAATCACTACCTCCTGCTGGTGTCTCATTTCCTCTGGAACTCATTGCAGTAAGAGAGGAAATCAAATCATTTTATTATGAAGATGACCCAGCCAAAAGGAGTTTGCCATCAATTGCAAATTATCCCAGGCCTAACAACATTGAAGAATATTTGAAGCTGAAAGCCAAACAAGCAGAGGATATTGCAATCAAAAACAGAAAAGGGAAATCTGATAGAGAATTTCAACAAAACTATCAGTTTTTACTCTCACAGGTCAATGCTATGGAGCGTTTTGCTAAACATGTATGTCAGAAAATTTCAGAAAGGGCAGATGAGTCCTTAAGAAAAGACTACATTGAAAACATCATGACCTACAAGAAATACAAGGGGGAGAAACACATGTACAAGAACTGGACCATCCCTGAGCTTGAAAAAGAAGCAGCCAGGATTCAAGACATGATCAAAAATAAGGTCAAGCAGACTCCTCCTGAAAAATTCAAACAATTTGAAGCTGAAAAGATGGTAGAGCTGAGGAGAATGAAAGAGGAGCTGATTATGGGTCAAAGAACTCTGTGACAAAGTGGGGAGAAGATAGAGTCAGGGCAACCTATAAAAGATTAGAGGAACTTAGAAAGAAAGATCCAAGAGTTCCACAAAAGCCTGACTATTCCAAAGCAGCGGTTTCAAAAAGACCACCAAAGCTGCAAGTCAAAAGAACCACTGCTCCAGCTGGTGCTGCCATCTACAAAAGAAGGAGCAAAAACCAGTTTAGCATGGAAACAATTCAAGATCTTTTAGCTGGAGATGCCATTGTAAAAGCTGGCACAGAAGTAATGATAAAGGAAGATCTTGAATTGGAACAATCTGCAACCGCTGCTCAGCCAGCTATGAACAGGCCAGCCTCACCAAATACTTCTGCAAATAAACATCTCCCAAGAAACCCACCAGGCTCAAAAATACAAAAGTGGGAAACTGACAAACAGACCTGCGTATTGACTTTGCTCAGGTCTGGTGGAGGAGTGGAGAAAATATCAAGGGAACAAGCTCTTGGCCTGAGTCTTGAAGATTTGCAGGATCTCCTTGATCTTCCACTCAGCAGGGATGATGAAGATACAGATGCCCTAGACTTTGAATTACAATTCAAAGGTCAGATAAGGGAGCTGTTGTTGAGGCAATAAAGTTTTCCACAAATAATGAAGAGTTTTGGCATTATCTGTTCCAGGGGGAGATTGTTGGGATTGAACCCTATCAGAGGAACAGATAATGTAAAGCCAAAACTGGATCAAAACAGTGGATTCAGAATAAGCAGACGTTTACAGTTGGTTCATGCAAATCTCTCCCCTTGAAAGTGATTTCATATCTACTGACCTCCTATCTACTGATCATACTAAGTGCTGACCTACAACTGCTGCTTTATATCAACTGGCCAAAGTCAAAGACTGATGGAAGACCAAAGCTCTGTTGACTCTATCTACTGCCTTGGGTCAAGTACTGCTGATCCGGACAAGCACTGCTGGGTTCACAGCAGTGGAAGGATGCAGCAGCAGTTTAAGTGTCTTTTATGTAATGTAATGTAATAGCAGTAGTTTAGTACATCAGTGTTTATAGATCAGTAGTTAGAGTTTGTTAGGAGGTTAGATGTCACTTTCATGGTGACGTCAGCTAAGATGCTCAGTGGTTTGCAAGTGCCTATAAATAGCTCAGTACTTTGTACTGTTCTATTAGCTCTTTCACCACATCGTCTTCTTTGCACGAACAAACTATTGAGCTCTGGCTGAGGGGGAGTTTGCATTCTTACATCAATCATTGTAATCGTTATTGAAACAAATTCAATCTTTCGATTCTATGTGTAAAGATGTTTGATTAAAGTATTACTCTCATTTGATTGTATACAAAGTTTGTTTCCATCTTAATTCCGCTGCACAACTCTTTCATTCTCATCTTAATTACGAACGAAAATACAATCAAAAAGAAACTCAGATCCAACACAATTGATGTAATTTATATGTTGCATTTTGTGCACATCAGTAACATATGAATGATGCTTACAAGAACTTGGTTATTCACGGTAACAGTGAATAGGGGAAGGTTAACTTGCATCGCTATTAAGTAGCGATTATTAAAGTAAGGTATCAAAACGGGTCAATATATTGATCCGAGCCAGGTATGTATAATAGGTTAACTAATCAATTGGAACTAGAGGTTCATTGAGATCGAGTTAAATGAAGCTAAATAAACATTCGGTTACTTTAAATAAGTAAACCGAATGATTAATGGTGGTCATGGTGTTTTGAAACCTAATGACCTTTAATACAAGATCATAGTTTTAAAAGTGGGATGTTGGTCAAATATGGCTTTAAAAGTCCTTCGTCGTAAAAGAAGGGTTAAAAGTGACCAAAATGCCCTTGTAAGCTAAATCGAGCGAACGACCCTTAAAGGTTGTTTGGAAACGAGTAGTATGCTTAAATAAATACTTAAAATAAGTATAAAAAGCAAAAGATGTAAATCTTTGGTCAATTGACTCTACAGGAGTCTTTGCCGTAAAATAATGATCCGAGGGGTAAAACTCGGAATTTATAAATTACCACATTAAATCCGACACAAATATAGTTTTGGAGGAAGGTTAGTTGATAAGAAATGTGGTAATATAATGCTAGAAACAAACGAAAGCGATTCTTATTGAAAATATGCTTAAAATCCTCTTAACGGTTAAAATAAGCATATGAGCGAAAACGGGTTTAAAATACTTATGAAAGCCGTGATTTGAACCTATTATGATAGACTATATCGAACATATAAGGTTCGTGAGAAATTGGGAATCAAACAAACATGTTTCTTTGATTAATACATGAACGGGTCAAAAGTTCATAATTTCATTTATAAGCCAAAGGCTTAAAAGTCTAAAATTTTGTTAATCCGGATGTCAGATTTTAACTCCAGGTGATGGAGAATTAAATTACGATCACGTAGGAAGAAACGGATCGTAAAACGAATCAATAATGAATGAGTTATGATCATTTTTGTAAAATCAAGTTTGGCTGGAAAATGCAGGTTTCTAACCTGAATCCGCTGGAAAAACACCACTGTTACGCCACACGACAGCGACAAGGAATTCCGTCGCGACACGCGACGGGTTGTCGCGGCCCGCGTAAGCCGGGCAGGAGTTTGTCGCGCCCCGCGTGGGCCACCAGAGCTTGCAAAATTTTTTCTGTTGACTGTTTTGACCTGCACTTTCGTTTAAACTCCTTTTAAACGTCATATGACTAAAACGTTTCATGTTTTTATGAAATGTAGGTATGTGAGAGGTACCGGAGGACGATCAAGCTCGATAAAGAACCGAACACGATCAAGAATCAAGCTTCCGCGAATAGTTTCGTCGTCACGTTTAAAATGACGAAGTTACATACATGAAGTTAAGACGTTTTATTTCATTATGTTTAACAAATTCATATTATCAAGGGTATGTGTAATCATAAATACACGATATAGATCAAAATCTATATAAAAAGCGTATACAAGGACTAAGGGTCTTACATCTCCATTAAGCCCAAAAGTAAGGATTTATACGAGGTCATTTTGGATGGAGGTAAGGATCTCCCATTAGAGATAGTCTTATGAGAATGGTGGTGCATGTTGGAAAAATAGGTGAAAATAGCATTTTTCACAAATATAGAAAAATGTTTTTTTTTCCTATTTTGGACTAAAAATAAATATAATAAAATGAGTGGGTTTTTTATATTTATTTATGGGTTTGTGTTCTATGTTGGGAGAGCTTCGCAACGAACTAAACCACGTCCAAAACGGAGCTAAGATGAATGAGATATCGATGCTCAAAGTTGGGTGATTGGAACATTCAATGCGGAAACAAAAGGGAAAGTAGCACCTTGTTTCATGGGAGCACTCACTAGTGTACTCGCGAAGGGTGCGGAGCACCCTAACTGGCACTCGCACACGCTCACGCGCGCGCGCGCGTGGCGTGGGCGATGAGGCGCAATGTGGCGCTTTGATGGCGCACTTTGCACTTCGCACCGCCTTTGTATTTTTGACCACGTGCGCGTGGTGGATCTCATGGGCTGCAGGAACCAGGTGGAGTGCAGTTTCGAAGCGCATGACGTGGCAGTCCGCGCGCGGGTATACGTGGCACGAAGGCGCGCGGTAGCGCGCATGGTGCATGGGTCCTGAGGTGTCGTACGCGGCGCACCAAAGTCAGCCAAAACGGCGCGACTGTGTGGCGTGCTCGTAGAGGCTCATAGGTGACGTGGCACACGCGCGCATGGACCTGAGTCAGTGAGGCGCACGCGCGCATGGCTGTGAGCCAAGAGGACGCACCGCGCCTGGGCGCGCGCGCACCAGTGTAACTTGCGCACGCGCACGCGTAGAAGCTTCCAGCATTGAATGACAGTGCAGTTTCAGTCCAGCTTCGTAACTGACGAGTTAACAGGCTTTGACTGAGAATTAAATGACGTATTAAATTGCATTGAAGACGTTTAATGCAATTTAAACCTCTCATTTAATTTGTTTTTTGCTGTTTCAAACCAGGAGCTGTATAAATACAACTTCATACCCAGCTGGAGAGGATACCAGCGACACAACAGCAACTAGTACTTTCTCTCTATAGTTCTGATCTTCTTCCAGCATGCTTTCAAGGTAACGTTCGGGTTGTAGGCGAATTCCGGCAGTACTACTGCTCCGGCTGTTGTACCCTGTGAAACAAAACGAGTACTCCTGGGAGACTTGGAATTTGTTTTAAGGGAAGCGTGTTGAACACGTGCCTCAGTCTTCGTTTTTCATCTTCTTCTACACCAATTCTTGTATTTGATTTATTTCAGTTGTAATAGTACTTTAGTTTTTCCAGCTTTCTTTATTTCGATATTGTAATCAGTTAATAAAATTTGTTTATTTTATTTATTTACGCGAACGGTCCTTCAGTGCATGAGTGTAATTTTTAATAACTTACGATCTATCATCTATGTGGCATTATCAAATGAACAATATTAAAAGGGCAAGGGTCATAACATTTTCACCCTAACTTTTATCAAGTGCATCATCTTGACATGACTATTTAGATTTTGGACTAAACATATTTTGAACGATTCAGTTTTTTATATTTATATTAAATATAGATAGAAATAATGGGGTTGCAAACGAACCAAATGTTTGGCAAACCGTTCGTGAATCGTTTGGCGGGAAGTTCGTTTGTTTTCGTTCGTTTATTAAACAAATGAACATGAACACGAAATTTCGTTCGTTTAGTTAAATGAAGGAACATGAGCAGAGTCCGCGTTCGTTCTATTATGTTCGGTAACAAGTTCGTTTGTGTTCGATAGTTTATTAGTGTTTTTTGTTTATAAATATTATTTAAATACTTCAAAATTCCGACAAATAAAATATTTAATAAGTGTAGGTGTATTATATATTATGTTCATGAACGCTTGTTTGTGTTCATTAACATTAGTTTGTGCTCATTTGTGTTCATCAACGTTTGTTTTCGTTCGTTGCCTAAAATTAACAAACAAGGACAAACGAACACGGACATAAAATCTCATTCGGTAAGTGTTCATGAACAGTTTGTGAACACATATATTTCTGAACAAACGAACGCGAACAAGGTCTTGTTCGTGTTCGTACGGTTCGTTTGCGGCCCTACCCTTGGAAACAACCTATAACATCATATTTGAATTTAAATACTATAAATTAGTAATTTATTTGTGTAGAGTAAATTGCTAAAATAGTCCCTAACGTTTGTTCACATTTGCTAGATCCATCCAAAAAAAGATTTTTTCTCATATGAACCACTAAGGTTTCAAAAAAGTTGCTAAATCCATCCAAACTTCAGGGACGATTTTAGCAATTTAATAAAACAAACTTTTTTTGGATGGATTTAGCAAATGTGAACAAACGTCAGGGACGATTTTAGCAATTTACTCTATTTTTTTTATTTTCATCTTTTTATTATATCTCTTAATTAACATAAAATCTATTTATTTTTTTATTTTCATCTTTTTATTAAATTTCTTATTTAACATAAAATCTACTAGTTTTTTTTTTGAACGGCAAATTTCTACAACAGGCGATAGATTCGCACCTGCTTTTGCAGGCCCTCCACCCCACTCTGGCCAAGACTATGTTGTCTTAACCGGGCTCACGCTTGGCATCAGAGTTTGGTTTGGCGCTCCCCAACAAAATTTCCAGCCTACTGCCATATGCAAGTAGTTGCACCCTCTACAAGAGCCGAAAACTCTCTGGAGTAAATGCACTGTAATAGAAAACTCGGGTGTACTCCGCGGGTTTCGAACCTGTGACCAGGCCTTCACCCAGTATTTTTTTGTTCATTTATAAAATAAAATACACGTTCTTGCTAAACAGGTAACAAATTAAACCGTTGAAAAGATTTTGTCGTATAATTAACTTTATTAAAGGATTAGTAATGAGTAAAATGGTTACATTTTAAAAGACTTGGTTAGATGGTTAGATGATTATAAATATAAAACCGTATTCATAATTGTAAAATATAAATGATTAATCTTTATTATGAAGTGGGTGAAGGCCTGGTCACAGGTTCGAAACCCGCAGAGCACACCCGAGTTTTCTATTACAGTGCATTTACTCCAGAGAGTTTTCGCCTGTTGTAGAAATTCGCCGTTCAAAAAAAAAAAACTAGTAGATTTTATGTTAAATAAGAAATTTAATAAAAAGATGAAAATAAAAAAATAAATAGATTTTATGTTAATTAAGAGATATAATAAAAAGATGAAAATAAAAAAATAGAGTAAATTGCTAAAATCGTCCCTGACGTTTGTTCACATTTGCTAAATCCGTCCAAAAAAGTTTGTTTTATTAAATTGCTAAAATCGTCCCTGAAGTTTGGATGGATTTAGCAACTTTTTTGAAACCTCAGTGGTTCATATGAGAAAAAATCTTTTTTTGGATGGATCTAACAAATGTGAACAAACGTTAGGGACTATTTTAGCAATTTACTCATTTGTGTATATAAATGTTATACTTAATGCTTGGGGAGTTTTTTTAAAAAGATTTTTTTTTTAATTTTAGTATAAAAGTATTTGATGAATTAACTTTAACCCAAAACTATTTGAATTTTTACGTTTAACCCGAAACCTTTTATCTTTTACAATTTAACCTAACAACTTTTTTACTTTCAACTTTGGTCCCCTATACTTTTTATCTTTTGCAATTTTTTTTGTTTTATGTTTCGTTCCAAATTTTGCAAGTTCACCATGCGACATTCATGTGTGGTTCAATGTTTTTACGTTTAGTTTTATGCTTCGTTCTAAGTTTTGCGAGTTAACACGACGCAACGTGCATGTGCGGTTCAATGTTTTTTACGTCGTCTATTTTTTTTTTCCGTTTGATAGGTTCATCATAACGTGTGGGTCCTAAATCGACTTAGTTATTATATTTTATGTTTTACCTTTCGATCTAATTTCTTCACATTAACACACCGCTAATTCAGTGTTGGTGTCGCTCGCGATGTTGTGACATTGATACTATTTGGCACAGTTTTACGCCCCCGCAACAACACAGGGGTGCTTAATACGAGTTTATATAAAACTTGTATTTTAAAAGTTTTTTTCTTCAAAAAACAAACTGTAAATAAAAAAAATAATAAAAAAGATTATTCAACATAATAAAAGTTAGGTTTTGGAAACATAAAAATAAATTAATTTCTTTCGATTAAACATGTATTTAAACTCAAATCTTTCACACATACAAACCAATTAGTTTTTTTTTTCTCTCTAGTCTTTTTATTCATAACGTTCAATCTTTTTTTCATTATGGAATTTTCATCTTAGTCGTTGGATGTTGAAGAAGATGTGGTTATCATGGAGTTGTTCAAGTTAACGTTAGAGCTTGTGAATGAAGTAATCCAAGGTTTAACTCGGCATCCCTTAACAAGACGACATCATCTTGATCGGGATCGTGAGGCGTAGGGCTGTAAACGAATCGAATGAACACGTCATGTTCGTTCGTTAAGAATATTATGTGTTCACGAACGGTTCATGAACACTTACCGAACGAGATTCTTTGTTCGTGTTCGTTCGTTAAGGAAATGAATGTGTTCATGAACGGTTCACGAACACCAACGAACACAAATAAAATTGACGAAGTTCAATTGTAGTTTTCGATGTGAATAATATGAAAGAAAAGTGGAGGTAGGGTTTCCTATTTTATTTGTTTGGGTAATGAGATAAATAAGAATTAAGGAATATAAAAGGTTTAGATAAAATAAATAAATGCTAAAAAAATACTTAATGAACAACATAAACAAACGAACATGAACGAATGTTCACGAACACGTTACCGAACGTTCATGAACGCAAGTGAACGAACGAGACCGTTGTTCGTGTTCGTTCATTTAACTAATCGAACTGAATTTCTTGTTCATGTTCGTTCATTAAATAAACGAACGGATGTAAACGAACTTTCCGCCGAACGGTTCACGAACTGTTCGCTGAACGTTTGGTTCATTTACAGCCCTAGTGAGGCGGATTATGAACTATTGTTACGTGTCTCCTTTTCTATCGGGATCGTGAGGCGGCTTATGAACCATTGTTATGTGTCTACTTTTCTAAAAACCTGGTTTACCAATAAAATCTTGTTAGGCGGCGTTTTCGTATGAGTCGATGACTTTCTCTACGGGTAGTTGAAGATTTACAAACTCGTTTGATTTTTTCCAACAAAGACGTGACGTGACGGCAGAGGGGTACTCGGTTTTTCGGGCATACAAAAATGTACGTTGACTATCCGTTGCGTACAGGACCTTACCCGACTCGTGGGATGAATACTTGAAGATGTCCGAAAAAATATCGCGCGACAGTCCTGTATAATTTTGCCAAGATAATATTTTAAATGTTGTTGTTGCTGCTACTGCTACTATCACCACCACTACTATTGCTATTTATCCAGAGTGGGACACTATTGTTGAAGCTTTTTCCTACCTACACGCAACAAAAGAAACCGTTTTTTAAAGCAAGAGTCCGTAAGAAAAGATATCGAACATACATTTGGGGTTCTGAAGAAGCGTTGGGCGATCATTTTCAATCCAACACGTATGTAGGCAAAAGAAAAAAAATAACGGATGCCATTTACGCGTGTTAGATTCTACATAATAAGTTTTTGAAGGATGAAGATAAGACGGTATGCCAAATCCATGTATAGATGTTCCACGACCTCCATGCGTGATAAGCAACAAGCAAAGAAATTGAAATTGCACCGAAATACGTTCTAGGGACCTTCATAACGCCCTTGGTGCGAATTTAGTGGAGCATGTTTGGCATTATCATTCTCATGAGTTGGGCTTGGACTCGAAGGGGGAGACGGCTTAGTTTTTTTTTTTTTGAATGGCTAAACTTGCAAACCATGGGGATTGAACCCATGGCTAAACTCACCAACACTATTGGGCTATTCCCAATTAGAGGTGCACAAAATAACCGATTAATTAACCGTAACCGGTTATTAACCGAAACCGGTTAATAACCGACTTAGGAATAACCGGTTCAATAGGTTATTTAACCGTAGGTTAGTAACCGGTTATAAGTGTTTAGTATAATAACCGGTTTTTTTAAACCGGTTTTTTAACCGATAGACTGGTTAACCGAAAAAATAACCGAAAAATTCAAAAAAGAGGCAAAAAAAACCGGTTAATAACCGAAAATAACCGGTTAATTAACCGAACCGGTTAAAGTAATTAACCGGACCAGTTAAAAAAATAACCGGTTAAAGTAATAACCGGTTAAAGCATTAACCGGTTAAAGTCAAAAAGTCAAATTAACCGGTATAACTGGTTAACCGATCCGGTTATTAAAATTAACCGGTTTGTGCACCTCTATTCCCAATAGCTTTGTTATGTTTATATATTTGTATATGTGATGTTCTTTTCTTTAGATTATGGATTTTTCCTTTTTTATTTTAGTTGTAATTGTAATTTCTGAACTGAAAATTTAATGCAACTTTATTTTTTTTAAATCTAAGTTTATTTAATAATATTTAATTGCATGTATTAATATCTAAATTCAGATAACTAAAAATAATAATTAAATAATGACCATCTAATCACCAACCAAGTCTCTCTCCCGTTACATCTCTTCTAGGCATTTTTGAGTGAGAAAAAAATACGTTTATATTTCAGATTTGATAACACTTTTTTCTCAATCAGGTCTGTAACAAATATGTGTGAAATTATATATATATATATATATATATATATATATATAGGTAAAGGGTAGGATACAAATCTCCTTATCGTACATTATGTACGCGCTACCCACACCACAGCCATACACGTGTACTGATTCAATTTAATTAAATAAGGGTATATCAGACATTCTATTCAAACATCTTAGGGCTAATCAGGGAATTCCGTCAACTAGGAAGCAGATTTCGAGTTCGTTTCATAACCGTCCATTTAATTATTGTTCGTATCAATTCGATTTGTAGGTTTTTTGATTGATTCCTGACCGCGATTTCCGAAAATGCTGGATTCGTCATTTAGGATGTATGTTTTTGGTTTTTCATCATAGGGTTACGATTGAGTTTTGGGTTTTATTTGATTTGAAGTTTTTTTTCATTTTATTAGATTGTAATGAGGTTGAAGATAAGTTGTTTCTGATTTTATTTGTTGAGTTTATCATATCGCATGTGTTGTTTGATATATCGCATGTGGTGTTTTTAACATAGCCCATGTATTTAAGGTTGGATCATTTGTATAATTTCGCATGTTTAAGTTGGACATTTCGCACACAATGGAGTTTAAAATTTAATTTTGCATGTTTAAGTTTGAGATTTCGCAAACTAGAAAGTATTTAACATATATAGCTCGTTATTTCGCACGCTATAAAAGTAATTATATTTATTTTCGCACAGTGTGTTTCATAATTCAGTCCAATAATTGAAATCAAATAATTCAGTTCAATAATTGATTTCAATAATTCATATCAATAATTTTTCTTTTATTATATAGTTTATCTTTTTATTACTATTTCAAACATCCTTTTAAAGATGGCAGATATACCAACATCTTCTTCTTCTGAATCAAGTGTCAAGCAGGCTTTGAGGAAAAGGATTCAGGAACAAATTCAAGAGGATCGATCATGCAGGAGATGTTGGAGACCAACATTTCTCGTGTAACAGAAAACATGAAGAGAAGACAAGAAATTATGAACTTGCTATCTCAGATGCAAGTGAGTAGTCTTCAAGAAAGTGCTTTTATGTTCATGGTGGATCTGGGTGAGAGGGATGAGAAGCAGTTGAAAGAGTTGGCGAGTGCAATAACTATCTTAAGATGCTCGATGAAGACGAAAATGGAGTTTCTTTCATCTTTTGAATGAACTTTGTGTATTTTAGTGCTTTGTTTTAATAAAATATCCAAGTTTTGCATGTGTATATTCCCCTATTTTGCAAATTTTAAGCAATTCAATGTCAAATTTGCGATTTTAAACATAATATATGCGAAATTAAAAACACTAATGTTATATAACAAGTCTAAATATTCAACATAAATCCAACATCAAACAAGTTTACTTTCCCTTTCCAAAATATGCTTTCATCCTATCTGGGATTATCTTCTCCAAATCCCTCATATACCTTTCTTTGTCTGGCCTTTTATCGAAAACATTTGCCTTTTTAATTATTAGTTCACGATTCATATTGTGTTCGGATAGAATGATTTTACTGAGACATCTGTGCCTTAGGAGATGAAGTTGTGAATTCTGTCTGTTGTTTACTTCATCTTCTTTCACAAATCCAGTCACCCATGGTGTTTTCTCTCCTTTGTATGTTTCCATGTGACGCATCGTAAACACTCCACAGTCTACGCCGTTATTCTTCCTCCTCCAGTTCATCTGTTTTCTTTCTATAACTGAGGTTGCAAGTTCTTCTATAGCCGGTGTTGGTTTTAAAGACTTTCGTAGGTATAAAACCAATACCCTTCTCTGTAACATAGCAACATTGTGTTAGTAGCTTTTACATAATATATAACATGTATATGTATAAGTTTTTGTATTACCAGTGTGTCTGGAAGCCCCTTGTATCTTTCCTAAAACTTTTGTTCAGCTGCTGAATTGTCAATCAGCTCAATTTTGCCGGTTTTCAAATGGAAGCACAAGACATAGAAGTGGTCAACTTAAAGTACTGGAATAAACACCAGGTCAACCGAATCAAGTTTTTTTACCTCATATTTTAGTATGATGTCTTCAAAATTTGAGGCAAATATATTTAGACGTTGGTTGTCTGTGTATTTCTTCTCGTCATAATAGATATCCGGCTGTATATTATTTAATTATAACCAAAGTTAAGTAATGTATTAAAAGGTATATAAACAATGGAATTTTTTCACATGCGAATAGTATGTATACCATATGCGAAATTACAACATATGCGATTTAGCTATAATTAGTATGCGAAATCATTGAAATCATTGAATATGCATTTACTGTTTTAGTATGTATACCATATGCGATTTAGCTATAGTTAGTATGCGAAATCATTGAATATGCATATACTGTTTTAATTTCAAATGCCAAAATGTTTATGAAAACATACCATCATTGTGCTAAACAAGAAGAGTCTGTATGGTGATGATTTTCTATCCCTCTTTTTCTCTTCAAGGTTTAGAACATCCATAAATGCATCTATTCCGTTTGATGCTATGTACTGACCCCTGTAGAAGCTTTCAAATATAGCTTTGAATGTGTAAACACCAGTTTTTGATCGGTAAAATTCATCTCTTCCAGGAAAAAAATGAATAATTAATATTGTTGTGTGTATATATAGATGTTTTTTAGTTGATATAACCATTTTACTTACTCTATGCCTGCAAATGTAGCAAATGTATATCGGATCACAATCAATTCTTGCTTCAAGAGTGCTTCGTGCATGTTTACCACTCTGTTGCAGTAAGGGGAACAAAATTTGTCTCCAAGCTCTGCACATCTTTTCTCAGCTCGTATTTTGGCTGCTTCTATTGTCTTATAAAGGAGTTCATTTAACCCCTTTGGAAGAACTTGTTTTGGATCTTGCTTTGGCTTTGAGTTTTTTCTCCCCCTAGTTTGTTTTTTTCCTTTTTTTTTCTTCCAGGCTGGGTCCCAGGCTCAAAAGTAACTCAACTGACTACAATTCCTCAGCCGTCACCTGAGGGCATTCAACTTCCGGTTCCTTCTCAACTTCGATACCCGAATCGGGTTGTTGAGGGTCTTTTTGTGTAGTTTCTCCTAAAGAAACTGGTTCTACTTCTGGCTCTTTTTCTTGAACTTTTTGTTGAATGTTTTGTGTAGATTCTGCCAAGTTCACAATTTCCTTGATAACAGTTTCGTTTTCACCGCTTTCTGCAGGCCAAAGTAAGTTAAGAAATATAATATTTTGTGCTTTTTATTTTTTTCTAATATAAAGTGTTTTTTTACCTTTGGCAGGTAGTTTGTAAGCGTATACCCCCGTTTCGACAGTTTGAATGTTTGCAATAAGGGTGTCTGTCACTCCTCCATCATCTTTACTTATCAATCCTTCCTCATTTGGCTGCAGTACCCCTATAGATACAAATTATTGAATTTTAATACATCAGAATCAAAATCGCACGGTATACATGACATTGCATGCGAAATCAATTTGAATTCTTTTGGCAGAAATCGCATGTGTTTTTTTTAGGTTTCGCATGTGTATAAGAAATAGTCATTTTTTACATAATTTCGCATGTGTTAATTTTGAAATCGCATGTTTTACCTTCTGATGCCATTTGTACCAAAACATTGGATATTACTTTTTGAGCTTTTTCATCCTGTCTACCTTCTTCATTTGTAGTAACTTCATGATGAACTTCAGAAGCTGGATTTTCAGGCTCTTGATGAATATGAGAGGGTGAAGTTTCATGCTCTTGAACCGAATCAGGCGGCACACAAATGGGATTATTCTGAAGCGTCTCATCCCACTGCTTACAGGCCCCCATAATCTCCGGATCCCAAAAACACTTAGTTTTTGCTTCTGAAACTAAGTTGTTCTTCCCTTGAACATCTTGAACCATTTTAATGTATTTTTTGACATTGGCTTTCATTTTTTTCAAAAGGTTCTGTAATATTTTTCGAGTTAAGATACTATCAATTCAAAAGTTAAATATAAATTGATTAAGTGAAATTAATATTTTTTTGCGCTTACCTTTTTGTTGATTTTCGAAGCCTCTCGTTCTCGTTCATGTGCTGTGTCGTAGATTACCGATGGTGAAAGTTGAACAAGAGTGTTGCAATAATCCATCATTTTCTGTGTTTGTGTTCCAACTCCCATCTCAAGGTTCAACTGAGAGATTTCATGGATCTCAAAACTGAAATCCATGAAATCATCAATGTTCTCGTTATCGTTTGGCTCTTCCCCGGTTTCTACGTTTTGTACTGCACGTGCAGTCCTTCTTTTGTAGCTTATTGTAGTGTCAACCGGTGGTCGTAGTGTATACTCCTCCGTTGAACGACCCTGTTCTTCTTCATTTTCTTCTTCTTCTTCTTCACTCTCACTTGATGTCCACACATGTCCGTTATCGGAAATATTCTCTTCGACTTTATCAATCTCCGAAGATGTGATATAACGAATAATTGGTATCCCCACGACTTTCTCAAACAGTTTAATCCTCTTGTTGTACTCATGCGTGTATAGAAGCTGTATAAATCGCAAGATCATTTAATTATATGATAAAACAAACTAGTTTTTTTAAATATGTTATGAAATGTACTAATGCATACCGTAAGAAAGGCAACAGGTCTCACAAACTGTATTTTATAGTTCTTCCAGCCCGCTCGTGTACGACGCAAAGTGTCAAGGTGATATGAGCACCAATCTAGATTCTGTATTTCCTCAACAGCCTCTACACCAAGCAAACATCTATCATTTGCAGTTGTTGCCTTTGTAATCTCCGCAAAGAACGTCATCCAGTACACCAGGAAATTTAATCTAAACAGGCTTCCCCCATCTCTTTGATTTTCCATTGTATCTGCAATTAAGCCATGGGTTTTTCTCCTGTTCCCCCCCCCCCACTGTCTGATGAATGTTTCCCTGACAGCATTTCCTGGTTCTTTACTCTTTTCAGTTTTCTCCTGCTTTTTAACTTTTCTCTTATCGACTATTATTTCAACCTGCTTTGGCCCCTTTGGTATTCTAAATACCTCATAAACTGTGTTCGATGTTATTTTTATTTGGTGTTTTCCTACGTTTAGCGTATCGAACTTCTCGTCAAAGTTTTTGGCTAGCCAATATGCCTATCGTGTCGAAATATGGTTGATATTCATATCTAGAATAGCTCTAAATCCCATATTCTTCACCTCATCAACCTGTTTTTTTGAAAATTTTCTCACACTATCCATATATGAGTTAGGTTGGCATCTCAGCAGTATTGCTTCGTTGCTGTATTTGAAGAATTCCCTATGTTCTGTTTTAGGTGGTTCCACCTTTTTTGAATGTTTTTTTGTCTGTAACTTAGATTTCCTGTCATATTTTTTCTTTTTTGGTATTGGCTTAACAAAGTCATCCTCTTCAGAACTTTCTTCAACTATCCTTCTTTTCCTATTTTTGTTAACTTTTATCAGTGCTGATATTGGGCCTTCAAAGTCATCATCAGACTTTATTTCTACAAAATTGCATGCTATCAGTCAAAAACCTTTATAAAATTGCATTTATCAGTTAATCATGTACACTAAGTCATTAAGTGATAAAATCGCATGAATGATTTATCAATTTGCATGTATTAGTTAAGCATTAACAAAATTAGCCAATCTATATAAATCGCATGCTTTAGGCATCTAAAAAAAATACAAAATCGCATGTATAATTTAATCATAATTCCCTAAAAATAAGTAATCATATGAAATCGCAGGAGGTTTTTATCAATTCGCATGCTCAACCTAACCTAAGACCAAAACCTTCTTCAAACAAAACTTTACATATGAAATCGCATTTGTAATACAAAACCCCCCACAAAACCCTATATAATATCACACATTTATCAGCTTATCATTAAGAAAACTGCATAATCATGCAAAACCTAATAAATAACCATACCAGTCTTAAACCCTAACAAAAAACGTAGTTATGAACAATACCTAATCTTATAAAACTATATGTTTCAGTCTAAAACCTTAATAAACAAAAAAAATCGCATTTGACATTAAAGTCCCTGTATATTCCATTATAAAATCGCAAATGTCAATCGATACCTGGATTCATCTTCTTCGCTTGTGGTCTGTCGTTGTTTGCTTTGCTTCGTTTCTCAAAACTCATGAATCGCAATGGAGAGTAGTAGGGAACTTGGGAGAAGGAGAATGCAATGTTGATTTTGGGTTTTACGGTATGATTGTGAGTTATTGTGTGCTGATTATCTGGGGTTTTGATCTCGCATTGGACGATTTTAACCTTGGCGGTTTCTTTTTATTAATTTTAATTTGATTAATTTAATAGTTAAACACGCGGTTTAAATGAGATGATCTGACGGTTGTCGTTGTAGCGTACATTATGTACGATTAGTGTATTTGTATGATAACCGACCTATCTCTCTCTCTCTCTCTATATATATATATATATATATATATATTAAGTCCATTAAGTCTAACCGTCTTTAAAATCAATATCCGCCGTTTGATCTTGCTGAGATTAAATCTCAGCCGTCTAAACTCACAAAAGTAACCGCTGTGATGGCGGTTCAAGGCGGTTATTTATGGTTTTCTCAGCTGGTGGTTTGTTCCACCTTTTTCTGCCCATCATCTCCACATCTCTAGAGGTTATTTCCTAATGATCCTAGCAAGTGTAACTTTCTTTCAAATCGATGTCATCCATCAGATCATAGTGAGATTAAATCTTGGCCGATTAAACGCACCATTTTAACTGCTATTGTTTCAGTTATCTCCAGTTAATAAGTTCGCGTAATTTGCTAACCAACCACCCTCACTCCCCTGAAACTGATGTTTCTGTATCATATTTAAGCTACGACTCAGAGCAATATTTAGGGTTTCTGTAGTTCGTTCAAAGCAGAGCCAAGACATGAGGTTGAGGTCGTTTGAACTACAAACGATACAGCTTGATCTCTGTAATCCAAGGTTCTGAAGACGGGGAGACTAAGTAAATTATACATACCTGATCTCTTTTACTTATCTCAATCGAATCAATTTCATTCCATAATCTTTAATCACTTTGTAGTTCTTTCTTGCAGTTCTGTCCTCTACTTTTTTGTTGAAATTTCTATTTTTCAACTTAAAAGTGCTCAACAGATTGAAGCTTTTCAGGTAATGCTTATCAACTCTTATCACAAGCCTTTTTCATCTTCATCTTTAATATCACATTTTTTCATTGGATGAATGATTTGGGGATGAATGATTGCAAATTCTTATTACTAAATCAAATTTTATATGTGCATACCTCATGCTCGATGAAATGCATGTGAGAGAATTTGAGGTGCTTTTGGTACTTGGTTCAGTTCTTGTATGTTTGTTTATATCATTTGTGATTTAAGCATAATATATTTAATAAATGACCTGACGTGTGCGCGACTACACATATTTTTATTACACACGATTTAGTTTTAAATTTATAAAAGTGATTATTACTTTTACATCAAAACACACACGAAAGAGGCAAGTGTACCCCGTCATATATGCAGTAAAGTATCGGTAAGAACCAAGTATCGATCCAAGGAAATGGGAGGAGAATTAATACTAGACCTTTGTCACTAAACTACCGGTAGAAACATAAGTTTTGTGATTTTAATTAAACTAAAGTAAGCGTAAACAAATACATAATAAAAACATAATAGATAATAGATAAAAAGCCTTGCTTAATACACAACCAAAGCATGTCAACTAAGTCGGTTTTGGCACTAGAAGCATTCGGTCAATTTTCCATTTTAAGATAATTAGTATCCCTTTCGGGAATCCTAACATGACAATCATTCGGAAAGTTAAAACGATAAACACACTTTAACCACCTAAAATTGTTCTTTAACGTGCAATTGATAAATGTCTATGAAAATCTCTTAAAAATAAGTTAGTCAGCCGTTAGGATTTTTCTAACCTCACTTAAACAAGGAAAGCGACACCGATAACCACAATGCAACCACCGAGAAAAGCATAAACTAGATTAAATCACAACCGAGTTCATTTTACAAATCTTGCACAATAATTCACCAAGATAGCAATTTTGGCCTAAACTACTAACTAAGATAACAAATCATGGCAAGAATTTATAACGACACCATCTAACCCGTTAAGGTCCTTACGTGATGGCAAGCTCTCTTGATTAACAATAATTACATTTTATTAAATCACTAACCATTTCTAGTATCATGATGCACACATTTAAACCAAGCTAAACTAGTTAACCAAGTTCAAAGTTTACTAATACAAGATTAATTAAGCTTCATTTTTCAACTATCTTAACTAACCAAGCACCAATCATCCAACACAATTACTTATAATCAAGAAATCAATATCAATAACAAGGTTGCAAACTAATCATCAAAGATTAACATAGAAAATACTTCAAAATGTCATTACAAACAAAGATTAACACACTAATGGTTATAATCAAGCAAGGGATTGTTGTGTTTTTGCCCAAGGGCTACAATAATACATAAACATTAATCTAAATGCTTGAAAGATTAACAAAATCATGGAAAGATTAGAAAACCAAACCATAAACAAGCATAAGATTAAGAATCCGGATAGTAATGGAGCTAAACGGCACAATGTGGCTTGAGTCCGGGTCAAAAGCAAAGCCTCCGGAGCCTGTAAAATCGCCTGTGAAGCTCCCAAAATTCCAGAATATCGAACATAATGTTTCTGTTCTGTTTTTATATTTTTTCGATGTCGCACGGTCGTTCTTCCTGTGGCACGACCGTGAACTTTAAGCAATTATTGGGTATGGTGCACCATACTGCATGACGTCATCAGATCGTTGACCAGATTCGATATCGCACGACCGTTCTTCATACGGCACGGTCGTTCAATGCCGGGTTCTTGTTGCACGCTTGGTCGCACTGGTCGTTCAGTTCAGAGGTTTGGCTGGATCATCGGATCCGCACGGGGTGCAAAATCTGGAACGACCGTGCATTCCCGGGTTGGCCTTCAATGCCTTGCACGCTGAGTTGCACCCTCGTTCATTGCCGGACTTATCATGATCTGTCGGAGATGCACGGTCGTGCAATAGGTCGCACGACCGTTCCACATGCCCAGGTCAGTATTCTAACAGAAGGTTCGCAGCTTCGTCGTTTTGTCCGGAAAGTCCTTGTTTTCGCTATCATCTTGTCTGGTATGCTGTTTTAGGCCTGTAAACAAAAGTGTAGATAATTAAGCATCCGAATGACGGTTTTACGGCCGAAAACGCATAAAATAGGGGTAAAACGGGGGACTAAAATATGTGTAAATTAGCGAATATCAAATCTCCCCACACTTGAACCTTGCTTGTCCTCAAGCAAGCTAAACTAAAAAGCAATAAAAGATAGAAACAAACAAGAACGATAATTTACACACTATTTTATTCAAAACTACTATAAACGGTTAGCCGGTTTTTCGAAAGACAACATCAAAAGACTCAAACCCAACAAGCATATGCAAATATATAGCGACAACCAAAAAGCCAGGACTTCACATTTAATTGACTCAACATGTTAATCTTCACACAACTCACAATGTTCACACACACTCGGTTTTATTTGTGAAACATACATAAAATGTGTACGTGCAAACACTCAATGCCTCATCAATGAAATGTGTAATATCATAAGCTTGTCATAAGATCTCGTCTCCACCAACTAACATGCGAAAAAGTGTAAATCAAGAGGTCTTTACGGGTTATAACGTTAGGCTTGGGCGAAGGGTATGGAAATGGATATTTAAAGTGGCGAAAATGGTTAAAACTCGGTAGTAGCGTTTAACTAGCAACAAACAATACAACTATACATACAAATGCCTTAAAAAGGCGACTATTTCGCAATCGAGCTAATCAACGATATTTTAACGTTTAAGCATTCAAAATTGCTTGATTTTCGTCGACTTCACCCTATTTTAGGGTGTTTTATTTTCTTTCTTTTTTTTTACAAACAAACTAGATATATACTAAACCATAAACTACAACAAATGCTAGTTAAACGATTATTTTGACCGAGTTTCAACACTAGAAAGGGTTAAAACATAAAAAGGCTAAGTGGGCGATAATGTGGGTAAACAAAGGTAAACGGGAAGGCTCGACAAGGTTAATCCTAAAGGGTAATGTAAGGTGGGAAGCACAACACAAAGAACAAGGTTTACAACAAAGGGTAATCTAAGTGCCTCTATCACTTTTACACAAATCCGCACGTTCATGGTCTTAACAAGCATACTAGTGACAAGTTCTAAATTACCCTTGACATCCGGCTCACTCCTATATCCGAAATGAACAAATATATAACAATATCAAGGCTCAAATATGCTCACGTAACGGAAGGAATGGGTAAAAGTGTGAAAATTATCATGTAAGTCTTTCTTTGTTTGTCACGCTTTTCGGTTTCCTTTTTCAAAAATATTTTGCTTGTCGAGTTTTTATCAAGTCTGAAGCTTTCTAAAACACAACCAACCGGTTTATTTACTAAAATATATACATGATACAGGTATTTTTGAATGATTTTTCTGATTTTCTGATTTTTTTTAGAGGACAAACAAAGTTAACAAAGTTAACCTCCTCCCCACACTTGAACTTCGCATTGTCCCCAATGCGAGACCCGAAATATAGAGAAAAGGATAAAAGTACTCCCCTCAACATGATGTTGATGCAACGAGACTTCCGAAGCTGTATCTGTCACGTGCTCCGGTCCAAGATATGTCGGCCAAAAATCTGCAAGTACATCACATGTGCACCAAAACAAAACAGAAACAGAAAAAAATCATAAATAAACCATAATTTACATAAATAGAAATACTAGCAATCCCAACAAAAACATAACATAAAAACTAAAGTAAAGAGTCTGAAAAATAAAGCATACATAACCGGGGTGTTCGAAATAACAGTCAAAATAAACACCCAAAACAAAGTACTGAAATACTAAAAGCAACCACCAACTATCACTCCACCGCTCCTAAGCGTCATCACCATCATCGTCTCTAGTAAAGGACGGACCCGCATCTCCGTAACCAGGTGGGTTCCACGGTGGGAACTGTGGAGGATGCTGAAAATAGTCAGGGTATGCATGATGCATCTCCCAAAACAGATATGAAAACTCAGCACTTACTCCCTGATATAAACTATCCTGGTTTGCCCGAAGCTGATGTTGGTCTGCCCGAAGCTGATCCTGAGCGGTCCTAATCTCGTCCTGTCTAGACCGGATCTGGTCAATATAAACTCCATGCTGTTCCTGGTTAACCCTGATCTGATCCTGGTTAACTTGCATCTGCTGGAACTGCTGATAGAACTCGGGCCAGTCCTGATGCTGATGGAATGCATGGTGCTGCGGTGAATGTGGTGGTGTCGGTGGATGTGGTACATGCTGCTCATCATGCTGCTCCCCCATTTCTTCATCCTCATCTTCCCCCACAGCTGGAGGCAACGGGTCCCAGACCTCGTTGTTCAACCCTTTCAACCTATCCCCCCTATCTAGCTCAACAATCAACCCCATGGCCTTCAGTGACCGGATATCAACAAAAAACCCCTCGGTTATCAGAGTGAGACTCTGAAGCACCTCCTCAGTCATATAGCGTTCGTTGTAAGCTATTTCGGTCACATACTGACCGCCATGTATCTCACTGTTGGGAGTCCGTCCCGAGCACTTCACGAAGTATTCCGCCATTCTTGCGGCTAGGTTGATATTTGCTCCATCAACCAGCGCATAGAGAAAAATCAAATCTGGTGTTGGACAGACTGTCCATGCGACCGCATATCGTATGGCTAAATACATGGTGCATCACTCGCACCAAAGGGTCTCTCAATCTAGAAGCCTTCGACATCCTCGGGTTGTAGGGGTCCCCAATAGCGTTTTCAGCCCAAAATGCATCCCGTGTTGCATCAGAAGGGAAGGTGAACTGATCTATGAAGACATCGGTATCATCCATGATGTCCCTAGTATAAATCCCGAGTCTTCTACCCAACCGACCAACTGACCACGAATGCCATCGTCCACATAACCTGAAAGCTACCCGCTCCTTGTGGCGGAATTTGGCTTTTCTATGTGCAACCGGCTTTTCATAGGCATAAGATGCGAAGAACTCTATTGTCAGCTCATGGTATACGGGTCGGTTGATACCGACCAGATTTGCAAGCGGGCGACTCATCATGTCGTCTAGTCTGTCATACTGATTTAGTTCCCGCATGACTTCCCAATCCAGCCATCGGGGGACTCCGATTTGCCCCCGCCTTGCCCATAAGGCGTCGCGTTTCGGAATGCAAAGTGCTTCTCGCTCATCATTAGGGTCGAATTGAGGGAAAAGGGTGATCCATCTGTATGAGATAAATCGTTAGAAAGATGGAAACAGGAGAAATTTGAATCAGAAACAGCCGAGCAGCCAATTATGAAGAAGCTGTGAATTCTGATCTGGGCATATGGCACGGGCGTGCGACGAGACGCACGGTCGTGCGTTACCGACGACGAGTACTAAATGCCCAAATATGCCAGAACTGCACGGCGTGCGACCAACCGCACCACCGTGCCACACCGAACAAACAGCAGACTATCGAAAACATCCGGCATGGCACGACCGTTCTATTCAAGGAACGTCCGTGCGACACCTTTTTTCTGCAGATTCTGACCCAGGCTCTAAGTTAGCCCGATTTTTCACAAATCAACAAGTTATTACACAAACAGGGGTCAGAAAATTCACCGGATGTTCACGATACAACGATTCAACAAGGGTTAGGGTTTCGATTTGTTTATGAAGAGAACCCTAAAAATGCCTTGAAGAATCGGAAGAAATCTAACCTAGAAAGTAAAGAAACAAGAAATCTACAACTAGGAACGTACCGTGCGAAGAAGGGTATGAGATCGTGCGAAAAACCGTGCGATTTGAAGAATTATCGCTCTGGAACGGCCAGGTTCGACTAGGGTTTCGCGAATTGTGAATGGGGGCTGCAGCTGAGGGTATTTATAGTACCAAATGACAAAAATGTCCTCAGCCAGACGCACGGTCGTTCGACCTGTCGCACGGTCGTGCGTCACCGATATCGCTCAAACCCAGACAACTGTTCTCGGAGATGCACCGGGGGTGCGATCCACCGTGCCGGCCCTCGGAAACGCACGGTTGTGCGACCCGAGGAACAACCATGTAACAGCTGCAGATCAGAATTTTCCGCAGAAGCTATTTCCAGCAACTGTTTCGGCCGTTTTTCGCCATTTTTTCGACACACAAACTGTTTAAACAATATTTCAACACAAAAACTTCGCCCGGCACGTAAGAAACTTAAACAAACTAACGGAAACTACCTAACTAACCTAATTTACGCTAAAACTACAAAAACATAAAAGTAGACTATTTTACCCTTATAGCGCCAAAGACGCTCCTGCTACATTTTTGTCGGCGAGTCAGTAGCGTAGACTCATGCTAAATTTTTGTCGGCGAGTCGATAGCAAGACTCCATGCTAAATTTTTGTCGGTGAGTCGATAGCAAGACTCCATGCTAAATTTTTGTTGGCGAGTCGATAGCAAGACTCATGTCCCCACACTTGTTACAAGTGCGGGCCATTACCACGCTCCTTCGGATTCTGCTCGGTATTGCCCGGAAGACCACCTGGGGGTCTCTCCGACATCATTTTTGCCAACTGGCCCACTTGATTCTCGATGGTCTGAATGGAAGCCTTTTGACTCCGCATTTCTCCTTCGTTGACCAAGAACCGCTCCTCATGCTGCTGATATCGTTTCTCAGCCATTTGATTAGCACTGTTGGAGTTGTTCAGCAGTTGTGCCATCATTTCCTCTAGCTTTGCGTTGCTTTGAGAGGCGTGTGGCTGAGAATTGCTTCCTGAGCCTTGATTCTGATACTGTGGCTGGAAGGACCGACCTTGAGATTGTTGTGGCGCGGGGGTATGTTGAGCATATCCGTGTGCATTCTGGTTACCAGAACCAGATTTCCACCCAAAGTTTGGGTGATTTCTCCACCCTGGATTGTACGTGTTGCTATAGGGGTTATTTTGGGGCCTGATTTGATTGCCCATGTAGTTCACCTCCTCGTGACCTGTAAACATAACACCCTGCTCACACGTACCTGGCACGTGTGCAACTCCGCACTGATCACAAGATGGCGATTGAATCCGCGAGACATTCTGAGACTGATCAATTCTTGTTGCCAAGGCTCCAATTTGTGCAGTAAGAGCCGTATATGTATCCACAGCATGAACTCCAGAAGTGGATGATGTCTTATTTCGCGCTCCACCGTGGCGAGAACTTGACTTCAACGCAGCTTTCTCTATGATCGCGTAAGCTTCAGTTGGTGTCTTTGTTCCAAGATCGCCTCCTGCATACACGTCTAAACGCTCCTGCGAGTCATAATTAAGTCCCTGATAAAAGGTCAGAACTAGTTGCCTTTTGGACAACCCGTGATGTGGGACATCAATTAAGAGATCTTTAAACCTCTCCCAAGCTGCGTGTAGAGATTCCCCGTCGTCTTGCTTGAACGTCATGATACGGTTCCTCAATTTAGTCATCTTTTCCGGAGGAAAATATTTTTGCACAAAGAGTTCTGCCATCTCGGCCCAAGTGGTGATAGATCCGGCCGGAAGTGAAAAAAGCCAAGCACTGGCTTTGTCTCGCAATGAAAACGGAAAGAGCCGCAAACGAATCGCGTCCTCAGAAACATCTCTTATCTTGAAAGTCGAGCACACCTCAAGAAACTTTGCGATGTGCCGACCCGGATCATCGTGATCCTTCCCATCAAACTGCACTGAGTTTTGTATCATATTGATGATGCTGGATTTTATCTCGAAACTTGGTGCTGCTACCGTCGGTCGAGTGATGCTCGGTAGCAAGCCGTCTCCTCCAGGCTGGTTTGTTTCATTCAAAGGTCTGTCGTCGTCTGCCATGGTTGCGTTTCCTGCTGCCCCTGAGCCCTCGGCTTCAGCGGGTACTACCTGCACCTGCTCACCGGCTGCGAGTATCAGCCCAACTGCACGAGATCTTGCATGAAGATGTCTCCTTAGATCACGCTCGGGTTCGTCTGACGGCTCAATAGGATTGGGAGCGGGGGTATAGGACATTAACCTGTAAACGAAAATTTGACACAATGAATATTTTATTAATATAATAAATCTGTTTTGTTTTTTTTTTCAGCTGAATAAAACAGAATATTATTAAAAATGGGCTGAAAATTTTATAAAAATTCGAAAATGGGCCCGAAATTTTAAAAAAATTACAACACTAAAAATAAATGAATCGGCTAATACAAAAATGGTTTTAGGGTGCCGAAAACCCAAAGAATAAGTGAATAAATAAATCCGGATCAAATAAATAAATGGAACAAAAATATACACGAAAACGAATAAATCGAATTAAAACAAGAAATATTCACAAATAAATAATCAAGAAAGTATTCACAAATATTAACAAGTATATACGCCGATAACACAATGACTCGGGTCGTTCCTAAAACTCGCCATTTCCCCGGCAACGGCGCCAAAAACTAGACGTGTGCGCGACTACACATATTTTTACAATGAAATTACACACGATTTGGTTTTAAATTTATAAAAGTGATTATTACTTTTACATCAAAACACACACGAAAGAGGCAAGTGTACCCCGTCATATATGTAGTAAAGTATCGGTAAGAACCAAGTATCGATCCAAGGAAATGGGCGGAGAATTAATACTAGACCTTTGTCACTAAACTACCGGTAGAAACATAAGTTTTGTGATTTTAATTAAACTAAAGTAAGCGTAAACAAATACATAATAAAAACATAATAGATAATAGATAAAAATCCTTGCTTAATACACAACCAAAGCATGTCAACTAAGTCGGTTTTGGCACTAGAAGCATTCGGTCAATTTTCCATTTTAAGACAATTAGTATCCCTTTCGGGAATCCTAACATGACAATCATTCGGAAAGTTAAAACGATATGTTGGGATTGAACCCTACCAGAGGAACAAATAATGTAAAGCCAAAACCTGGTCACAACAGTGGATTCACAATAAGCAGACGTTTACTCTAAGCTCTTCCCTTGACAGTGGTTATCTATTTGCTGATACACTCTAAGTACTGCTCTGAAGAACAACTGATGAACCAAACACTGATGAAACAGTTAAAGACTTCTAAAAGGAAAACACTGAGCTCTATCTACTGTTGTCTCTTAAGTACTACTGAAGACCCAAGCACTGCTCATTCAAAGACTGATCACCTTTTGAAGAAAGCACTGATGTTTCAAACAGTCAGTGCCTAGGCTACAACAGCGGAACGTGAACAGTGTTTAACTTGTTTTGTATTTTATTATCAATCAGTTGTTAGACATCAGTAGTTTGTATAAGATCAGTGTTTATAGGTTGTTAGGCTGTTAGATGTCACTATCATGGTGACGTCAGCTGAGTACATCAGTAGTTTGGTTTGCCTATAAATATGACAGTACTCTGTACTGTTATACTTGATTTGTTTTGAGAGAGTTCTTCTCCTCAATTCAATCCTTTCATCTTGTGCAACCAATTCTGAAGTATCAGGCTGAGGGGGAGTTTAGTCTGTAAGCTTGCATTGTAACCTTTTGCTTTTGATGTAATCTTTCAACTCTATGAAAAGCAATTGTTTATCAAACTATATTCTCCTTTGATTGTGTTTACAAAGTTTGTTATTCATTTCCGCTGTACTTAAAACTGTTCATATATATTTGATTTGTTCAAATCTCACAAACAAACACAATCAGTAGAGCCTCAGATCCTAACAATTGGTATCAGAGCTTGGACAGTCAAATTCGATCTAACAATCAATTTGACATAACAGTTCAGCTCAAAATTCATTGATGCTAAAGTTGGTTGTATTCAGTTGAAAAACAGAGTAACGGGTAAATCATGATCAAAATGGTTATTCAAAAACTCTGTACATCAACCAAGATGTCATATGACACACAAATCTCACACAACAAGTGATGTCATGCATAAGTCACTCATAGTTTTCAGATCTGAAAACATATCTGTTAAAATTGTGGGATCATTTCATATTTTCAAAATTGATTTCAATTGCTGTTACGAAAATTGTGTTGTCAACCTGTTGAATGCTAGAGTATGAACCTCAGATTTACAAAAACCTATGTTCACTAAACATTAGTGTTTTTGGTAATTTAAAAAGAGGGAAATTAAAACTTTAGTCATTCAGATCTTATGTGTTGAAAACAGGTTGAGTTCCTCTAAAGGACAAAATCAACTATGTTAAAATACATTAAGAAAATTCACAAAAACTCAGAAGTGTGTTTGTCTCAAAACTTGTGAAGTCAAAAGAAAAGAGTATAAACATAAAACACTTATGAGTTAAATTTTAGGGTAATAATGGTAAATTAAGCAACTATGTGCACTCAGCTGTTCAGGAAAAGGTTTTGTTTCCCATGAATGAATTCCAAAGAGGATGAGACAAATGTTCAAAAATTTATCCATGAATCCTCATGATTGCAATCAACTGACAAAGAAAATGGTACCAAACAGTGGTCAAAATGTATTCAGAATGTTCTACCAACTGCTGTCAAACCACTGACCATTTTCAATAACTTGAGAATGATATGATTATGTTTTCTTTTGAAAATACATCAGATCCTTTTTGATACTGTTCTCAGAAAATCCTTAACCATTTTTTTTCAAAAGGATTTTCTCGAATAATCAGGATATATTGTTCATTTTTTTGGAATAATATATTTGGAACTTTTGCTTGTTTTTGTTGGCAATAGTTTCAGTTCCTGTCAGGATGTAATACCTTATTTTTGCTGCTATTATTCTCCTCATAAGTGGGTCAAAAGGAAATGATACATATGTCAAAATCATGTCATACTCAGGTTTGCTCCTAAATTGTTATCAAAGGTTGATTGCTAACTATGCTTGAATTACTAGGGTACTCATGTTTTAATTGAATATTAAACGAAAATGAGTTGCCTTAGCAATAAAGTTTTCATCATCTGGGGTACTAAACCACTGTCCTTCAAAATTGACTTGTGGCAAAACCTTGAATGAAAATTCTCAAAACTGTTGCTGGAATACTTGTCCTTAAATTCTGTACCATTTACCCTAACCACTGTCTTGTTCCAACGTCTGATCTCTAAACACTGTCCACTGCTGAAAGTTAACCACTGATCCCTCACTTTCTTGACAAGCACTGATGTTCAAAATCAGTGTCCTATCCACTGATATGCTATCCAATGATAGTAAAAATCATCCACTGCCCACAATTTTTACCGTTGTAACCACTAATGCTTGATACGTCAGTGGCCCTTAAAACAACTGTTCTCCATCCTTCATCCATTTCATCAGTGTTTGACACGTGGTCAGTTTTTAGCCTTCAGATCATAATAACCGCTGCCACATCAGCGATCATTTTTTTCCCTTAATAAAACCCTGCCCTAAACCCCAAACACCAAACAGGGTTTTACACTGTCGAATTGAATTCCAAAATTCTCTTCTCATAACAGTTTCCAACCCTTCTTCCCAAAATCTTCAAAATCATTCTTCGTTCTTCTCTGCAAAGATGACAAAATCAAAGTCAAAATCAAAATCTAAACCAAAATCACCACCACCTTCAAAAGAGGTCACTCAAACGGCCGAAGAACCCATCGAAATACCATACAAACAATCTCACAACTATTTGGGTTTACTCACAAAACTCAAATACAACCACACTTTCGACTCCATCATTGATACAATATCTGCATCAAAGTACAAAACTTTGTTGACAGTAAATGGTCCCATCTATCTGCAAACCTAGAGAGAGTTTTGGAAAAAGGCGACGCTTGAAAAACAAGACGATAAAGTCATAGCCATTAACTCCTCGATACAGGGTAAAGTGATTCAAATCACACCACAATCAATCTCCGAAGTCTTTAAACTCGACGATCAAGAAGGTAAAATCTCTTTTGATAAAGCCGAGATGAAAACTGATTTCGTAAAAAAGGGATATGCAGAACAATCAAAGGTAGATACCTTACAAAAAGGTTATTTCCCTTCTGCACCTAGGTTTTTATTTCACACACTTCTGATGTGTGTTTCGAATAAAACAACATCGTTCAACGAAATACCATTAAAGATTCAATGCTTGGGATATGCTATTCTAAACAACAAAAACTACAACTACTCCCAGGAGATCTTTAATGACTTGATAAAAATTGTTGATAGCAAAGCATTTTTACTTTTTCCAAGATTTTTGAGTTATTATTTTGAACAAAAATTTGAAAAGGAAAATAAAAATTTGCTCAAACAAGGTGTTTATTATCAAATAAAAAGCTTAACAAATGAAACATTTTCAAGAATGATGGCACCTATAAAAACAAAAGCAGAGGTGTCTGAGCAGAATTTAGCAGTTACAACTGCTCCTCAGACATCTGCTGCTGAGCCCACTGCTCCAGGTGATCAGAGCAGCACAACCACTGCTTTGAAACCCACACATGACATCACCAAAAAGACCAAAAGAAAAACATCCAGAAAATCCACCAAACCCAAAACAAAGGCAACTCTGGAAGATGAGATCCCAGAGCAATTGCCTGTGACAACACAAATGTCACCACAAACCACTGCTGCTACTTCCTCACAGCAGTTGGAAGAAAGATCTCAACCCATGCCTGAAACTCCTCCTGCATCCTCACAAAATGATCAGGTTGTAATCACAGGGACACCAAATTATGAAGCTCTAGATCCACTTGGCTCTATCTTCCACAGTCCTGATCCCAAGGACATGTCTCTTTCAACACCTATACCCTCACCAATCATAATGCCACAATCCATGCTACCCTTGTTGCATGCAGCTGCTATAGCTCAGACACAAACCAGTTCATCTCTATCACCTATCACTGAGAGTATGCCCCTATAAGTGACTGGGTCTGATGCTACTACTCCTGCTATCCCAGCAACAATTGAGGAGGTTACACCCCCTGAGTTACAAGTAACTCTCGGTGGTAGTTCAAGTGGAGCAGCAACTACAACTGATGGATCAACAGATCTTCAGTTGGACAGTTGTTTCATAAGTAAGACTCCCTTGAAGGCAATTTCTTCTATAGCACCATCGATAACCACTAGTGAGCCTATTTTGACCACTAGTAACATCAAAGGATTATCAAGTGCTGAAGAAAGAAGTCCCCAGTACCAAGAACAAGGGGCATCAATGGGTGATTTTTGGGACTCTGTTCCTAAGTCACACATTGATATAACCACTGCTGGTGGGGATTCAAATGATCCTACTAAAGTAGGTGATGATTCAAAATATCAGGAATTGACGGACAGAGTTGAAAAACTTGAAGATTCAGTTGCTGAAATTAAAGATATGGTGCAAGAGATTTTAAAAGCTCAAAAAGCACAAGCCACTGCTGTTCCTGCTCAAGCACCTGCACAACATGCATTTGCTGCAAATGAGCTTTGGAATATTCTTCAACCCATGCTTGAAAAACAGCAACATATGGCTGATAAAAAGCATGCTATTCATGTACAAATGCTGACCAACATGGTGGAATCAAGGTTTAAAGACACTCAAGCAGATATCAAGGCTATAAAGGCTAGCATTCAAAGCGCCTCTGGCAAAGTTCCTTCTTCCATATCATTTCTTGTTAACCCCCCTTCAGATAATGCCAAAAAGGGGGAGAATATCAAGCTGTTGGGAAAAATGAATAAAATGGGAATAGAACATGGCCTTTGTATTGAGCCTGAAAAGGAAAAAGAAAAGGAAAAACAGGTCTCAAAACCTGTTAGTCAAACAGCTGATACACCAGTAGTTACAAAAACTGCTGACAGTAGCCAAACAACTGCCATGTCATCAACACACACACCTTCAACACACACCACTCTACCACACACCACCACAACTACTGCTCTACCACCATCATCTACAATCACACCATCACCACTGCCTGCTGTCATAAAACAGAAGACAACAGATGTTACAACATCTGTTGTAATGACAGTAGCGGTTGAAGCACCAGTTGTTTCAACAGTTGTTTGTCAGACACTCTCCATCATTCAAACCACTGATCCACCCAAAACATCATCTGCCCCTTCTTCATTAAAAAGGAGAAGGAATCTCATATCAAATGATGATTCACCACCACCATCACCATCATCAAAAACTACCTCACCACCATCATCCCCTGCTCAAAAGCAGAAGACATCTACTGACATATCAGCAGGTGTAATGACAACAGCAGTTGAAACACCAGTTGTTTCAACAGTTGTTAGTCAATCATCCACCACTGCTCTCACCTTCCCTACATCACAACCAAAGCTCTTCAACAGAAAAAGAAAGCCAATCTCTGCCGATGAGGGTATACATGATCCTAATGCTGCACAACATCCACTGGAACTTGAAGCTATCAAAAATGAGATGAGGCAATTCTATACAGAAGAAGATCCTTCAAAAAGAAGATTCTCCTCACTCATAGGCTACATGCCACCAGATGATATGGATGATTACCTCAAAATCAAAGCAAGGCAAGCTAGACTAAGAGCTAAAGTTGAAAGTGAACGTGAACGTTTAAGCGAAGACGGCATTGCTAAAAGACTGGAGTTCTACTTCACAAAAGTAAAGAAGATAGAAGAGTTTGCACAAGACCTAAACAAAGAAAAGGCTGATCAAAAGAAAAAGTTAAGAAAACAATATCTAGCCTACATCAAGAAAGAGAAATTCTATCCTGCTGAAGAACAACAGTTCGAAGAATGGCCAATAGTCGCTCTAAAGCATGAGGCAGAAAGGATTGAGAAAATCAAGAATGATCCTACAAAGAAGAAGAATGCTCCAAACTAGAGCAAATACCAAAAGCTCATTGCTGACCTAACTGATGAGTATAAGAGAAAGAAAAAGGAGCTGGTGGATGCAAAAATGGACACTGCTGAAGCCATATCAAAATGGTCAAAACAGCAGACTGATGAAGCCTATGAAAGGCTAAAGAAAAGAAAGATAACTATTTCAAGCACCTCAAAGAAGCATGAACAAAGAATGAAGCTTGAACAGCAGATAGAAAACCTCAAAACACTGTTCCGGTCTACTTTTGTGACAAACCAAGAAGAAAAAGAACAGTTGACCAGTGAAGAGGTTAAGGAAAAGGAAGCTGAGTACTTCACAGAAGCCATCAAGAAAATGGGTCTAAAAGAAGAGAGCTCAGAAAAGCTTCAAGACCTTTTTAAGAAGGTGTTAACCAAGCCTGCATCACCACATAGTTCAGCAGATATCCCAGACAGTGAGCTTGATCAACAACAAAGACAAGAGCTGATTGACAAAGAGGTTGCAGAAGATATAGCTGCAGCAAATGAAGTCATAGAAGAAGCTTTCAAAGGAATGTCTGAAGTTCAGGATACTGCTTTACAATTTTTCTCAAGGCCAATATCCCAAAGCTCATCACTAAATAAATCTCTCCCGAGAAATCCATTGGGTTCAAAAGTACTAAAGTGGATGTCTGACCAAAAGACCCACGTATTGACTATAGTCAGATCCAATGGAGATGTGAAGTATATATCAAGGAAAGAAGCACTAGGCCTTAGTGTTCAAGATTTGCAGGATCTCCTTGAACTTACACTGTGCCGGGATGAAGATGATACAAGTTCCAAAGCATTTGAAGAAGAATTTAAAAGAAAAGCAAGGGAACTACTGATGAGTAATAAAGATCCAGAATAATGACAGGTTTTGGCATTATCTGTTCCAGGGGGAGATTGTTGGGATTGAACCCTACCAGAGGAGCAGATAATGTAAAGCCAAAACCTGGTCACAACAGTGGATTCACAATAAGCAGACGTTTACTCTAAGCTCTTCCCTTGACAGTGGTTATCTATCTGCTGATACACTCTAAGTACTGCTCTGAAGAACAACTGATGAACCAAACACTGATGAAACAATTAAAGACTGCTAAAAGGCAAACACTGAGCTCTATCTACTGCTGTCTCTTAAGTACTACTGAAGAGCCAAGCACTGCTCATTCAAAGACTGATCACCTTTTGAAGAAAGCACTGATGTTTCAAACAGTCAGTGCCTAGGCTACAACAGTGGAACGTGAACAGTGTTTAACTTGTTTTGTATTTTATTATCAATCAGTTGTTAGACATCAGTAGTTTGTATAAGATCAGTGTTTATAGGTTGTTAGGCTGTTAGATGTCACTATCATGGTGACGTCAGCTGAGGTACATCAGTAGTTTGGTTTGCCTATAAATATGACAGTACTCTGTACTGTTATACTTGATTTGTTTTGAGAGAGTTCTTCTCCTCAATTCAATCCTTTCATCTTGTGCAACCAATTCTGAAGTATCAGGCTGAGGGGGAGTTTAGTCTGTAAGCTTGCATTGTAACCTTTTGCTTTTGATGTAATCTTTCGACTCTATGAAAAGCAATTGTTTATCAAACTATATTCTCCTTTGATTGTGTTTACAAAGTTTGTTATTCATTTCCGCTGCACTTAAAACTGTTCATATCTATTTGATTTGTTCAAATCTCACAAACAAACACAATCAGTAGAGCCTCAGATCCTAACACGATAAGCACACTTTAACCACCTAAAATTGTTCTTTAACGTGCAATTGATAAATGTCTATGAAAATCTCTTAAAAATAAGTTAGTCAGCCGTTAGGATTTTTCTAACCTCACTTAAACAAGGAAAGCGACACCGATAACCACAACGCAACCACCGAGAAAAGCATAAACTAGATTAAATCACAACCGAGTTCATTTTACAAATCTTGCACAATAATTCACCAAGATAGCAATTTTGGCCTAAACTACTAACTAAGATAACAAATCATGGCAAGAATTTATAACGACACCATCTAACCCGTTAAGGTCCTTACGTGACAACAAGCTCTCTTGATTAACAATAATTACATTTTATTAAATCACTAACCATTTCTAGTATCATGATGCACACATTTAAACCAAGCTAAACTAGTTAACCAAGTTCAAAGTTTACTAATACAAGATTAATTAAGCTTCATTTTTCAACTATCTTAACTAACCAAGCACCAATCATCCAACACAATTACTTATAATCAAGAAATCAATATCAATAACAAGGTTGCAAACTAATCATCAAAGATTAACATAGAAAATACTTCAAAATGTCATTACAAACAAATATTAACACACTAATGGTTATAATCAAGCAAGGGATTGTTGTGTTTTTACCCAAGGGCTACAATAATACATAAACATTAATCTAAATGCTTGAAAGATTAACAAAATCATGGAAAGATTAGAAAACCAAACCATAAACAAGCATAAGATTAAGAATCCGGATAGTAATGGAGCTAAACGGCACAATGTGGCTTGAGTCCGGGTCAAAAGCAAAGCCTCCGGAGCCTGTAAAATCGCCTGTGAAGCTCCCAAAATTCCAGAATATCGAACAGAATGTTTCTGTTCTGTTTTTATATTTTTTCGATGTCGCACGGTCGTTCTTCCTGTGGCACGACCGTGCACTTTAAGCAATTATTGGGTATGGTGCACCATACTGCATGACGTCATCAGATCGTTGACCAGATTCGATATCGCACGACCGTTCTTCATATGGCACGGTCGTTCAATGCCGGGTTCTTGTTGCACGCTTGGTCGCACCGGTCGTTCAGTTCCGAGGTTTGGCTGGATCATCGGATCCGCACGGGGTGCAAGATCTGGAACGACCGTGCATTCCCGGGTTGGCCTTCAATGCCTTGCACGCTGAGTTACACCCTCGTTCATTGTCGGGCTTATCATGATCTGTCGGAGATGCACGGTCGTGCAATAGGTCGCACGACCGTTCTACATGCCCATGTCAGTTTTCTAACAGAAGGTTCGCAGCTTCGTCGTTTTGTCCGGAAAGTCCTCGTTTTTGCTATCATCTTGTCTGGTATGCTGTTTTAGGCCTGTAACAAAAGTGTAGATAATTAAGCATCCGAATGACGGTTTTACGGCCGAAAACGCATAAAATAGGGGTAAAACGGGGGACTAAAATATGTGTAAATTAGCGAATATCATGATCCCTTTAAGTATTAAATATTTTGCTATTGTTCACCAGGTTGGTCTTAGTGGTAGTGGGAAAGGCACAATTATGAATTTTCTACTTCGTCTATATGAACCAACAAGTGGTTGGGTAAAACCCTTTGACATTCAGAGCTATGTAGCTATTTTTTTTGGCTTCTAATAACAAAGCAAAATCCCATAATTCTATTGCTCTTTTTCTTTCTCCATGTCACAATTTTAGATCATGTTGTTCTAATTCTACTTATGTGACCACACAAATTTCATTGTCAATTCTAGGAAGGTCTCAATTCCTTTGTTGTCTAACAAATTGCATCATTTCCCAGTTCAGCCTCTCAAGCTATTAAGTAAGATTATATGTTCTAAATTTTTATTATCTTTATATATGAAATAAAGTAAAATTTGCATGAATATTTGGTTATTAACTAATCATTTCCAAGATGAAAGTTAGAAAACTCGAGTTTTTATACTGTTACATTTGATGCAGGGGTGTATTTGTTAACGTTGGTTTAATTATGGCTAGCTTCCAGATTCTATGAAGCATAGTCATTAGTCAAGCTGATTTGTATTTAGGAACTTATCAAGTGCTGGACTTGGAAAGAGTCAACTTCATGAGATACAAAAATGGCAAGTATCAGATACAAAGATGTCAAGTATCAACTACATCTACAATATGCCCCATACTTTAATTTGTTCATAACATAGTATTATAGTTTTCTTACAATTTGACATCTAACCATCTTTTCTTTTATTATGAAGTTAGCAGCAGATATTAAACGATTTTCAAGTCCCTAGAGACACATCAATGGTCCCACTGTAACTCATATTTGGTCCATGTTGAAATTACGTGATGTTTTGGCTCAGCTTGATCACCCGAAGATGCGAAAGCATGTATACCAAATGATTTCTCTCGGTAAAAAAGGTAAAATTTAAATACGTCGATTTACTAACTTTACATCAATATTCCCCTGTATTACAATTACAATACTATACTGTGCTAAAAAATCTCAATATATACACATGAAATGACTATTATGTAAAGGTTTTGGAAACACGTAAACTGAACTGCTTCATTCTTTTCACGAAATTTACTCAAGTCAGTATTCAGTGGCAAGACACGGATCCAATGAGAGAGGAGTTAAATGATCTACAAGTGTTCATGATTACACAAAAGTCTATATAACACATATGAAGTTTGATAAACTTATTAATATGTTATTCGTGTTATATTTCTTGCAGAGGGCATTTTGTTGATATGACATATCTAAATGTTTCGTGTAAGCAAATATCCTACAAAGCTAAATTATTATTATAGCTTATAGTGCCTTATTATTATGACGACTATGCATCACCAATTAGTTTAGGTTTAGCGATACAATTTATACTTTAGGTAAGTGACATATTAAATTTTGTTTTATAAAGTCAATGTACAGATATATTTTAAATCCCCATGATAACATCGATGTAGTTGTAAAAATATATAAATTTTAATTGTTCTTTATTTTTAAATCCTCAATGATACCATCAATGTAGTTGTAAAAATATATAAATTTAATTGTTCTTTATTATTACAGGGTGGATTTTTGTCTAGCGGATTCAGTTTTGATGCCAGATTGCGAGTTCCATGGTAATAAAGTAAATGACACTTAGAGCGAAAGTTATCAAAGCCATCCATGGTTTAGATAATGTTGGTCCAGAAGTGGTGCGCAAAAAAGGGCAGGTAGGGTGTTGGAGGGACGTTACAACAATTGACAGGGAGCTGGAGAAAATCTCGTTAATGGGGCAGATAAAATGGGTTTGGTGGGGGTAGAGTCGGAGAATCAGGACTATTCAGTGGCTCAGTTCAGGTCTGTAATGGCAGAAAAAATGGAGCAGAAGGTTGAAGAGGGGGCTTATTAGGCGGAATGGATGGGTCCCTAATAAGGTTCTTTATATTTTCTAGAAATTAAGGCTGGGGTCTATTCCTTCGAGCATGGAGTTGGCTCGGAGTGTGGTAAATGTTGGTGACACGTCTTGCAAATTGTGTGGATACGGGTCAGAGACCATTGATCACTTGGCTACGAATTGTGTCACGGTGAAGGCGGTGTGGTGTCATATTTGTGTGTGGGCCAAAATCCCCATCTTCCCGCGGGAGGTTTCAACCAAAGAGGTTATGGACACGGTGCACAAGTGGAAATGATCGCCTAACTGGAAGAAGACTTTGAATTTGGTTTTTCATGCCACCTTTTGGAATGTTCGGAAGGCGAGAAACAAGGTTGTGTTTGAAGGGATCCCTTTCTTAGTTTCTAAAGTGGTTGAAGATATTAAGGAGGAAAGTTTTGCTTGGCTTAAGAAAAGAACGTTGTTTGAAAACTTATGTTGGGAGAGGTGGAGAGATTTTAGTATCGTGACGTTATTGTGTAAGTTTGTTTTGTGTTTTGAGACTCCCAGTAGGAAGCTAACCTCTTGTACTATTTTATGGTTTAAATATAATCGTTGATGTTTGAAAAGAAAAAAAATCTGGCTCATTTAATTCTTATTATCATTCAGTTAACAAAACCAAATAAATTGACAAGTGTAAATGGAATCATATAAAATTACTATGAATGTTGGATATGACCGACTTTTCATGTATGTGACAATGTTTTTATGCCTCATTAGATTGTACTACTTCCTGTTGTAAGACCGTTTTAAAATAGGAAGATAGCATAAAAATATAAGCAAATTGTTGTCTTGCGTTTAATAATTCTCACTGTATTTAGGTTGGGTGGTATGGAACATCATTGCCATCTACCTCAGCCAATTTCTTATCAATAGCACCCTCCAACCATACCATAGACGCTATTCATGGGGCGCTATTGAATGCTCGTAGTTGTCTACCTTTTACTTTTGCATTAAACTGACACCATTTCATGTTTTACTACTTTATCAGTTTTATGTTTTTTCGTTTTGTGGTTGTATATTGTTGATGTTCGTTTTCCTTTTATAAATTAAAGAATGGTGCCTTTGTTTGTAATGTGTTTAAAATTTTGTACACTTTATATAGATTAGCTTTGTCTGTGCGTTGTTCAACGTAACCCGTTTACCGGAAGGATATTAAACTAGTTAACAAATGATGGTCAAAAGTCAAGACAGAATTTATAAAGTTGGCTGATGTATGGATGAGTGATTGAGTGTTGATTTGGTTGATTCTTTACAAATTTTTTAATTAAAATATCGGCCGCCCATATTATGATGCCTTTCAACTTTCGAACAATCAAGATATTTGTTCAATTAAAGGGTGGTTGATGATAGACACAAGATTAGAATTTTAAAATGATAATTATCTATATATTAATAAACCATTATCTATACATTAATAAACCAAGCTAATGAATAGTACTTGACAATTTATTATTGGATCAAACACTATTTATTGGCTGACAAGTGACAACTTCTTTCTTTTATTGTTTTTTTTTTTTACGGTCATGTTTGGCATCGGTACATGAAAGTAAAAACCGACATCAGACTTGTATAGAAAACGGCAAAAGTCAGCAACAAATTGATATTGAAATTCTTTTAGTTTGGGAAAATTCGGTACTGCTACCCGATACCATTTACTCATCCATGATCACGGGTACCGTACGAACAACAACGATATCGTACAACTTTTGTTTTGTTGATTTTCTTCAACTTTTAATAATATATTTTTTTTTAGTTTTAAGGGTAGGGATAAGGTCGGTGCCAACCGATACCGAATCGATACTGGCACCTAAAATACCGGTTACGGTACCGGTATATACCCGGAACATCAAAAGTCGGTACCGAATTGGTACTTAAGATCTTTTGGTTCGGGAAAATCGGTACCAGTACCCAGTACCATTTGCTCATCTCTAACCACGGGTTTGATCGTACGAACAACATCATTACCATACAACTTTTTTGGTTGATTTTCTTTCGGTTATCTTTTAGTGTTTTTTTTCTAAATTTTCTTTTTATTCTTGTCAGCGGTTCCGTGCGGAACGCGCTCGTAGTGATTTCAAAACACATGTAAACACAGACTAAATAACAAAAGAAGTTCGACGCAACGCGACGGCAGTAATAAACCTAGTTTAAATAAATCAAAAATTCATTCTATTAAAATATAATTTTAATATCCGATTTGTTTGAGTAACAAAAACATGTGTCTTTTAGTTCATTTATGTTTGTGAACGTTGGTTTATATCCATTTGTTAAATTTCTTTTATGTTTGTTCATATATATATATATATATATAGTGAAAGTGTATTGGACAATTTGCATTTACGTACAAGCGTACGCAATGTCAAGTTCGCACGTTATAACCCCATAAAAGAAATCTCGCATGTTGTAAAAACCAAAGGTCGCATGTTCAAAACAAAAAAAGTCGCATGTTATAAAGGAAAATAAATACATGTTATATAAAAAAAACGCGTGTTGTTCAAGAAAACCAACAATACCTAAAAAAATCTAATATATATATATATAAGAAGGATCATTTAGGAACCACCCTTTATTGCGAGAACCGCTAGAACCAATGTGAACACAACAAAAAATACCTAAAAAAAATCTTAAAAAACACACAATTTTTTTTTTTAATATTTTTTAGGGAAAAATCACAACTTTTCGTTATTAAAAAAAATTTTGGCTACTAAAAGTAACGATTTAAATAAAAAAATATTATTTTTTTTTTGTGTTTTTTTTTTTAATTTTTAAGAATTTTTGGGGGTTTAGTTTTTAGCATTTAGCCTGAGTTTAGGGGGGGTTAGGTTTTTTTTTTTTTTTTGGGGGGGGGGGGGGTTGGGGGGGTGGTTAGGTTTTTTTAGGTTTTTGGTGGTGTAGTGAGTTTATTTTGTTGTGTTCACATTGGTTCTCGTAATAAAGGTGGTTCTCGCATGAACCCTATTATATATATATATATATATATAGGGGAGGGTTTATTGGGGAACACTAAAAAAGTAGGGAACCGGATAACACACTTAAATATTCAACTTATAACATGTTAAAAATCAACTTTTTCTAATTTTTTTTTGACGCTTTTCCTTATAAATACATATAGAAACATTTTTAATAAAAAAATTTAAAAAACTAAAAAATATAAAAACAATGTTTAAAAAGCAGTAAAAAAATATATCTTATAAAAATAACTTAACATGTTGAAAATCAAAATTTTTATTTTTTTTTCTGCGCTTTTGCTTATAATAATGGATAGAAACTATTCCAATAAAAAATCGCTTTTGTAAAAAAAAAAAATTAAGCCTTTTTTTAACTGTTTTTTTTATATTTTTAGTTGTTGATTTTTTTTTATTAAAATTGCTTCTACAAGTATTTATAAGGAAAAGCGCCGAAAAAAATTAAAAAAAAATGATTTTTAACATGTTAAGTTAAATCTTTAAGAGTGTTCCCCGGTTCCCCACTTTTTTAGTGTTCTCCAATGAACCTTACACAATATATATATATATATATATATATATATATATATATATATATATATATATATATATATATATAGGGAGCCGCTAGAATAAGAACCACCACGAGTTATGAGAACCACGAGAACCGCGCCCCGCGGGTGGCCGTCGTCGACGAATTTTTTTTTACACCTAGATCCGTATATTTTAGTGGGGGGTTTAAATTTTCGGTTCAAACGGCGCGCCCGAGGGGGTAGTTTTTTACGCCCAAAGTTTGGTAAAAAAAAAAAGAAAAATTAAAAAAATTAAAAAAACCCAAACTTTGGGCGTAAAAAACTACCCCCTCGGGCTCGCCGTTTGAACCGAAAATTTAAACCCCCCACTAAAATATACGGATCTAGGTGTAAAAAAAATTTCGTCGCCGACGGCCACCCGCGGGACGCGGTTCTCGTGGTTCTCATAACTCGTGGTGGTTCTCATTCTAGCGATATATATATATATATATATATAGGGTGAGAGTTGGCTACAAAGTCTACTTTTCCTACAAAGTGTAGGAAGTGTTCTAAGAGTGACATTTGGCATCTAGGGTTGTTGTATTAAAGGACATAAATGTAATTCAATAATTAATTATATTTTTGGAAGATATACCTTTTAAACAATAAAATGTTATTTTTTTGGAAACTATATATCTATATTCAAAATCGGCAGTTACATCCTTCATAACCACGATTGATTCATCCGAAGTTCGAAACGTAAAACACATTAATTATTTCTTGACGTTGTGTTTTATCAGTTGATGGTTTTCTTCACACTGTGTTATATCAATTTTCACAATTAAACACACCTCTCACACATTTCGAAACATAAAACACATTCATTATTTCTTGACGTTGCGTCTTATTAGTTTTTTGGCTTCTTTACATTGTGTTATATCATTTACCACAATTAAACACGACCGTCACACATAAAACACACCAGTATCTAAAATAAACAACATAAAACACACTTGTGTCTGATTCGATGTAGACACAATATAAAACACACCCGTGTCTGATCCCACGATGAACAACTTGAACGAAGAATCATTAATCTTGTTTTTTTAAGTATAGAAGATGATAAGTGTGTGTGTGTGAGAGAGAGAAAGAGAGAGAAGTTTCCAAAATTTAAGGAGTGCTTTTATTGAATGATGGTTACTTGTTATTTTTAAATCCCGTCAAATGACTTTTTTTGTCCTATATCAATTAAACCAATCCTTATTTAAAACTTAAATATTACTAAAATGCCATCAAGATGATCTCTACCATTAAAAACACTCATCCAATGGTCCAAAACACTTCCTACACTTTGTAGGAAAAACACACTTTGTAGAGGAACCTCACCCTATATATATATATAGGGGATGGTTCAAATGAAAACCACTTTTAACGCGAAAACTCGAAAACTAACTAAAAAAAACCTAAAAAACACACAATTTTTTTTTTCAATTTTTTTAATAAAAATCGCTGGTTTTTATATATAAAAAAAAATTTTCAAAAAATTTTTTTTTTTTTTTTTTGTGTAGTGCACATGTGTAATAATACACATGTGTAGTACATATACACATGTGCACTACACAAAATTTTTTTTTGTAGTGCACATGTGTAATATTACACATCCCCTATATATATATATATACACATGTGTGTGTGCGTCTTAATTTGTACAATAAACTCAATGTGTATTTGTTAATTTGTATACATTTTTGTTTTAACGTAATATCTAACAGACATAAACAGACACAAATACTTCATTTTCTTAATCACATGCACAAGAGATCGAATGTGCCTAAGTTACTAGGTCGTGCTTGTTTATTTATCATCTAAAGGAAAATGAATAAACACGAACAAAACCTCACATGTATCCGTTCGCTTGCATCCCTATCGTTGGTCCATGATGCCGTATGAATAATACAAGACAATTAATGGTTGTGAGCAAAGTGGTTTGAGACCTCAGCTATAATAGAATTCGAATTTCACCTAGTTTTAAACCATATGCATCGCAAAGGTTAACAAATCATGCCTGTGTAACCACATCTTATGCCCCTCTATCCATAACTACAATTAGCGTGGGTCCGAGTACTTCAAGGTCTTCATCATAAAGGACGAACTTATATTGAGCCACCCATTGAAATTAAAATAATAGTAAAAAAAAATCAACCGGTTCCATTTAGTTTGTCGGAAATAAAGATTCAAAAGTCTACTAATTTGAACTAAAGTGGTTGGCATTGTCACTAAATAATTAAGAAAAGAATGACTAGAAATAAAACTACTTTAAAACCATTTGTTTTAAAGGGTATCCCTGTTGAACATGAATTTTAATTTAGTCAAAATAACTTTATAGTTCTTCATCTCTATTCTTGCATTTTCGTTTATTCAAACACTTATTCTGGCTCAGGTAAATACATGAATTTTTTGGCAACACACAATAGAGTGAATGATAAAGGATCAAAATCAACCATTTATTGAAAATAAATATGAATTTTACTAACACACAATAGAGTGAACAACAAATTATCAAAAACAACCATTTATTGAAAAAATAAATATAACAAAAAACTACGTATCAAGAAAACACCATAGGGCGAATATCAAATCCAATGACAGCTTATCTGCATTCTGGACTCAAAATTTCATTCCCGAAAACATGAAACTTGAAGATGAGGCAATATTCATGCATCTGTCATCTCACCCACCTACTTTGTGATTCAAATTCCTTGGATTGTAATGTTCAAACATTTTTATTGACTAATAAATAGTGTTTTTTGACCGTCAAACTAACCTAAAATACTCATATATACATATATCGCATGATTTGAACGCTACATTTATTTGATAGAAAGAAGACACTTTACCATTACATCATGTCTCTTAAGGATATACTAATAAAAAAATAGTAATTGGGTATGTATATTGTAAAAGAAATGTTATTTATCATCTTACATTAATATTAATATTAATAATAATAATAATAATAATTAAAAATAATATTTGTTACTATAATATATTTTTAGATTGTAAACAAAAAACCTAAACATTCTGCTACTTTTTGAGTTTGCTCAAAAAGTAAGACCATGTTAACTAAACAACACCAATATATCTCGACCATCACCATTGGGCAATTTCACAATGGACGGATGGTAATATCTGATACATCAACCGATATATCAGTGATATATCGGATATCGGTATCCTGCCGAGATAGCGGTACAAAATATTGATCACCTATAATATCAGCGATATTGTCCTATATTTGATCGTTAAATACCCGATTTTCCCGATATTATTACCATTCTTCTTATTTCTACGGTTCATTTTTCTTCTTATTACTGCTATTAGTGTTTTAAGTCTTAATTGTTAGTTGTTACTTTTAAATGTTAGTGTTTTAAGTCTTAGTCAGTTTTTACTTGTTACAATTGTTAGTGTTAAATTGCTATATATATAAATTTAGCATGATATTAAAATTACCGATATCCCACCGCGATTACCGATATCCCAAATATCGGTATTTGACCGATATCAGATATTTTACCGCATTAACTACTTAGGTGGTAACGAAAAATCATCCCCATTTTAGAGAATGAGATGCAGTGAATATAAAAACGCTAAAATTTTCAAATTATAATTATCTATTCTTATGTTTCCGTTAAAAGAAACTGAAATTTGTTTGAATTCTGACCATTTGATCAAGCTGAAAGGAGATCTCAGCCGTTTAAAATACACTAAAGCTTCTAGAAGTAGCAGTTGGGAGCAGTTTTAGCTCCTGATTTGGCTCCGGCGGTTTTCCTAAATCTTCTCTTCAAAAAAACAACCCACTATTCCCAAATTCATGCATTTGGATCTCATGTAACCTCCTTCCGTATACAACTTACGATCCTCCATCTCATTTATATTTCTTGCATTTAGTTTCGGCAAACCCCTAACAGTTGTTCTTTTTCTCTTGAATTCACAACTTAATTGGTCAAATCTTCTGAAGGTTTGTTTGTGTGATTTTGAAATTAGGTTTAACTTTGGATGTTAGTTCATGGAGTGGAATATGCATTCGGATCTCATGAACCGGTATTTAATTTCCGCCAATCCATGTCTTCCTTTCATGTGTAAGTTGTTGAATCGGGTTATAGAAATTCGAACCGATATCACCTCTGGTCAATACAATCGCTAACACCCGCTGATTCTTGATGTGGACCAAAATTGTAAGTGCACTGCCACTTTAAACAATTAGTGTTTATACTGTCTATTTGAAGTTTAGTTTAATGTGGATGTGATTATAATTTGGTTCCATTGTTTGTGATCTAACAATTCAGTTTCTTGAATTAGGATATTTAGTCTTGCAACAGTACCGACTATTCAAATGCTCTAATTCAATCCAATTTATTGGTGTTATAAACTAAATATAGGTATAGGGGTCGTTCTGTAATTAGTAGATAGTTAGTTTGTGTTATAATTAGATTAGTTACTAAGTGCGAGGACCGGAAGCGACAAGTTGAAAGTTTGTAACCTACAAACTTGTAACGCCCTAACACGTGAAAATCGAAAGTCGCAGCGGAAATACAAACTTTAAAAATTTTCTTTCATTATATACATTCTTTCACTTAAATACATTAACCCCTTTTTATAAATTAATTAAAAGCTAACATACTTATATAAAAATTAAGTGACCACAATCACACCCACGTACAATCCATGCGTTGACTCGATCTTCAACCGCGTGCACTTCTTTATGAAACATCATAAACCTGTACAACCTGCAGTCACCACATTCAATCACATCATTAGTAACCGGTGACATAATACAAAATCTTAACACATGTATAATAAGGCGTTAACATATCATGCTTTCTCTTGTACTAGCCCTTTCGTCCATCCATTTGATCACTTGCATCGGATAGCGGAGTCAACCATCACTTTTATTGTTAAGATGCCTATACTACACGTTAGTTCTCAATAGAAACACGGTTAGTATCATTAGCTTCCCTTTCTTACCCAAACTTAATCAAATTTCTCTCTTAACCAATTCCGACTCATTCCACTAAAACATACCTTAGTAACAACATCGATACATATCTTCTTACATTACATTAAATAAATTACCGTTAAATACATTACCAAACAAAAGGGTAAGTCCGGAGTTCACTTACCTTATGTGTCCTTAATTGCATTTGCTTACTTGAGACTTCTTGGCCCGTTAGCCTTCCACGCTCCCATCCATCTTGACATGATTCCTTCACTTTCATGTCATCACATTTACATCCTTATTAGCATACATGTTTATTTATATAAACGATCATATCAAGTTCATATCTCACATATGCATTTCATTAGTCGATTCAAACTAGCATATAGCATACTCAACATCATCATAACATAACCTTCACATATTTTTGTCATTTAGACATTTTATCAAACACGTGGTGTGCGTACTACTCCCTAGGCACCATGTACAACTAGTTTATGCATAATCTTCCAAGTTCATTCATATTTCATCAAATCTTCTTACTAAATAACAAGTATCATTAACACATAAACATCAAACATATCAATCACTACAATTCTTTCAATTCATCTAGTAAGAATCCATCCTATCGATCATAATATATCAACAATCATGATTAATTAAACATGGATGATCATTCAAGTCATCATTCTTACCAACACAAATGGGTTTCACCTCTAATCATCAAATTAGCCCAAACCATGTATAATCTTGGTTCTATATCATGACATTAACACCTACTCATACTCAATTTCATACCAATTCACGATTTACAACATAACCCATCACATTCAAAGTCATCAAACACCAAAATTCTACTTACCTTGTGTTCAAGAATGCATAGATGATCCAGAATCGAGACATGCATGGACTCAAGATCACATCTAGGGCTTGAATTTGCTAAATCTATGATAATTAGGGGTTTTCCCCTTTTCTCCTTCCTGCTCCACACGACACACACACCTGAATGTGTGTGTGTTTGTGTTTTAACCCTAATTAACCATTCAAGTTCCAATTTTAACATGTTTACCCCCTAAGGATTCATTCCTTTATTATTTCTAGCTACTCCTTTTAACTAGGTTAAATATAACATGACTAGACTTTTTAGGTAACATAAATAATTTGCATATTTTGGGGTGTTACAAAACTTAATCAAGGGACGCCTCTCCTGGAGACGCACCTCTTCAGAAACGGCGCCAACATCTCAAAACAAGGAAGACGCGACTTTTCGCAAGGAGACACATCGATTCAAGAGGAGACGCAACTGTTCAATCGCACCTATTCGTATAGTATATATAGGGTTCAAGTATGTCAATTGTAATCATCACTTTTTTTCATTCAATATATAAGCAAGTTTATTGTTCTTCGATTCTCAATTCTTTTATATTCATACCTGTGATTCGCATGTTCGATTACCAACAGTGGTATCAGAGCACCACGTTAATCGATCCAGGAAGCAAGAAAGGAAAATCTCAGTGCAAGATTACGAGCAAGAAACGATATCGGGGTTTGCCGTTTGAATCAGAGAACCGGACGACGTATTTTTCAATTTCGTAAGTGCGTTTTTTTTTTCTTTTTTTTTCGATTTAGTCAATCCACAAGAAAAGGAATCTGTTTTATTTTTGCCTTGGGAAGAGTAAAGAACATGGATAATTAATACAATACTGCATGTTTGAAGTCAATTAAAAAAGGGCATGCACATGTTTTCTAAAAGGAAATTAATAAGGCAAAATAATTGTGGGTGGAACTAGTGTTCAAAAAAAGGATATCAAGTTTTTTGTATGTTGAAAAGGGGATCATTAGCATGTTTTTTTTTAAAATAAAGCAAGTCAATTTTTGAATCATAAACGATACGTATAGCAAGAAATCGAACCCGTATCGGTTCTAGGAAGTCAAACCGATTCTTGGTTCAAATAGCAAGTTCCGGATCGTTTAGTTCAAAATAGCAAGTAGCACGTCGAATCATCACGATTCAGTCTAGCAAGAAACGACCATTCTTGGTCAAAGCAAGAAAAAGCAAGTACAGCGGGTCGATCAAATTAAGTCCAATTAGCAAGTTGGTTGGATATTTTTTTTTCACTCGCAATAGCAAGTTAGCAAGAATCTGATCAGCAAGTCGGTCAGAACCTGATTAGCAAGTGGGTCAGGGTACATAAAATCTGATTAGCAAGTCGGTCAGAAACGCAAGAACCTGATTAGCAAGTGGGTCAGGGTACATAAAAAAAATCTGATTAGCAAGTCGGTCAGAAACGCAAGAACCTGGTTAGCAAGTTGGCCAGACGCAAGTACTAAGTAAGAAATTTGATCTACACGGTCCAGAAAAGGATCATCCGATCACAAGCAAGATAGGCAAGAAAAGCAAGGCGAAAAAGAAAGGAGGCATGACAGAAAAAGAAGGAAGTGCATCAACGTCACTCCACGAGCAAGGGAATGTATCTCTTCAATGCCCAAAATTGAAAGAGACGAATTACACCCAATGGGCAGTTATGATGGAAACAATCTTGAAGGCATATAGTCTTTGGGAAGCAGTTGTTTCAACGGAAGGGATAAATGAAAAGAAGGCGCACACAACGAAAGCACTTATCTTCCAAACGTTACCGGAAGATGTTTTAATGCAAGTTGCTCAGTACGAAAAAGCAAAGGAAGTATGGGATGCAATCAAAGTTCGTTATCTCGGAGCAGATATGGTTCAGAAAGCACGTCTACAAACTTTGAGGAGCGAATTAGAAGTTTTAAAGATGGATGAGAACGAAACAGTAAGTAGTTTCGCAAGCAAGTTGAGTGGTATAAAAGCCAAATTTAAAACTCTCGGTACCACTATCAAAGACAAGAAACTCGTAAGAAAATTACTCATCTCCATTCCGAAGAAGTTCCTACCCATCGTGGCAAATATCGAACAATATTCGGAAATAGACAAAATGCCATTTGAAGAAGCAGTGGGAAGAATAATAGCTTTTGAAGAACGTCTCAAAAGTCAAGACAAGCAAGAAGATAATAATCAAGGAGGACTCATGATGGCAAGTACAAATAATCAGTTTGAAAGTTTGCATCATGGAAAGGGCCGTGGTGTTCAAAACTATGGCAGAAGTCAAGGACAGGGATCTTTAAAAGGAGGAAGAGGACGTGGAAAAGATATGGGTCCAAGAAACCAAGACAAGAGCAAGTTCAGATGTTATGATTGTGGAGAACTTGGTCATTTTGCAAGAGATTGCACCAAGTGGAAGGAAAAGGAGAAAGACACGCAACAAGAAGCCAATCTCGTATTGGAAGAAGAACCAATGCTACTGCAAGTCAAGCAAGTTGAAGACCTTTGTTAAACTATATTTAGTTTACGGGGGAGTATTGGTGTTATAAACTAAATATAGGTATAGGGGTCGTTCTGTAATTAGTAGATAGTTAGTTTGTGTTATAATTAGATTAGTTACTAAGTGCGAGGACCGGAAGCGACAAGTTGAAAGTTTGTAACCTACAAACTTAATCAAGGGACGCCTCTCCTGGAGACGCACCTCTTCAGAAACGGCGCCAACATCTCAAAACAAGGAAGACGCGACTTTTCGCAAGGAGACACATCGATTCAAGAGGAGACGCAACTGTTCAATCGCACCTATTCGTATAGTATATATAGGGTTCAAGTATGTCAATTGTAATCATCACTTTTTTTCATTCAATATATAAGCAAGTTTATTGTTCTTCGATTCTCAATTCTTTTATATTCATACCTGTGATTCGCATGTTCGATTACCAACACAATTTTATTTATTTTTTTATATTTAGGGAAGTTTGAGCCGCATTGAGCAAAGTGGAGAATTTTAGCATTCATAAAATTACTAGTGATGGACTCTGTATGTTTTGTGCCTTGGTATGACTTCTATGGCCTAGTGATTCTTTGATTTTAATATGTTCAGAAAATGAGCAAGAAAGTAACAGCATGAAATAATGTAAAATCAAGAAAAAATGTTCTATTAAAATACAAGTTTCCATGGTAGGCATTCTAAGATTATATTCTATAAAATAAGAATAGAAAACTGAATTTTGTGGTTACTTAAAGGAATGTCTATGAACATGAGCTTTACCATTTATCACACCCGACAAAGCTGACCAGCACGCATGAGTTTGGGTTCTTATGGGTAATTCATTATAAAGGCCATCCGGGTAGTTCTAGACACAGTTATAACTAGGAATGGGTTACTCTGGGTGGATAAAAAAACATATTAAAGACCTTCTGGGTCATTCTGGACACGGGTCAGATGGATCATTATAACTGAGATGGATAATTACTCAAAACTGAGAATGGGTCTGATGGTCATTATAAAGACCCCCGGGTCATTCTGGACACGGGTACCTGCAACCTAAAGTACGGAAGAGAAATGAGAGGAATACACACATGAAAATCGAAGGAGAGAGACAAGAGGGAGGTGAATGACGGTGGATGGCAGGTGGCGGGCAGTTGGCGAAGATGCTGAAGCAGATGGTTGTATTTGTTTATACCGTTATAGTTTGTTGCTCCTTTACCTTATCACACTTTATTTTTTATGTTAAGTTATTAAAATATTAATCAATCTTCGTTTTGCAATTTCTATTACAAGCATTTTCCCAATATTTTACTATGACTATCGACAAAGTACTAAATTTATTTTTATACTTTTATTTTTCAAAGGCTGGAGATATTTGGACACCCATCGCGCCTATTTTCACACCTTTTGTGCCCTAGACGTCTCGTATAGGTCTATACGAGGCGTCTAAACACTGAATTCAATGGGGTCTGCGAGAGTGTCAGGCACAAAGTTTAAGGATTCTAGACGCCTCGTACAGAGCTATACGAGGTGTCTAGACTTGGGAATTTTTTTTGGCTGAAATGAGGGGTGTTTTGGAGGGTTTTGGTATGGTTTTTTGGATAGTTTTTGAAGATGTGTTTTTTGGTTGAAAATTTTTTTGTTTTTAAAAAATGTTATGTTTTTTTTTACACTATAAAAAAGTTTTTGATTTTTAAAAATGAACTATTTTAAAAATCGGCTCTTTAAATATATTATATCGATTAAATATTATAATGTTTTTTACATTTTACTTTTTTAAATATTATTCTTCCGATTAAAATTTTATCTCGTTCAAATATTGTTTCCGTATTATATTCAGGGGATATATTGTTTCCGTATTATATTCAAAACATATTTTGTTTCCGTATTATCTCAATTTAAGACAACAATCATTAAGTAACCGAATAATTGAAAACAAACATAAATATGACATAGATAAGATAACTTTGTACATCCATAACAAAAATATATAAGATAAGTTTGTACATCCATAATAAAAATAAAAACAACAACAGGTCTATGCATCCGAATCCGAATCTGGCTGCTGCGGCTGCTGCTGCTGATGTGGTGCTCGAGGTGGTGGGAGCGGTATCGCGGGTAACCCCTCTCTCTCGCGTCTATCCTGCAGCTCCCGAACCACCCAACCTATCAAATCACTGAGCCTGTCAAGCTCTGCTCGTACCTCCGGATGTAGCGGCGCAGGTCCTGGGGCATGATCTGGAATAGCGTGACGTGGAAACTGAGGCGCCCCGGCAGGTGGCGGTGGCTGTGGCATCGCTGCACCGTCTACATCCTGCGGAGGCTCCTCCACGGGCACTACATCAGCAGGAGGATGAACGGGCTCGAAATGCTCTGGTAGGGCCTCCTCTGTCCATATGCCCCCGTTGCGGTTTTTAAACCGCGGGCCAACTGGGAACCTCCTGATTACCCTCATCCCCCACAGCGACTGCATGCCCATCCGCGTCGGCATGACTGGCGGCGTCCGTAGATGTGGGTCCTCGTGCAGTACGAGGCCAAATGAACGGGCAATGACGGTCACGTACGCCCCGCCATACAAAAATCCGCGCTCCTGTCGGTGATGGGCGGAGGCGTAGTACTGGGCTAGACCGTGTGCTAGCGCGCACGGCCTCCTATACAACAAACAATAAAGGAAAAAAAGATCTGTGGTCGTACACCACTCACGGCTGTAGCCGCGCGCTGAAATCGAAGTAGCGAGCAAATGGTGCAGATACCTGCAGATAGTGTTAGCGAAATACAGAAACAGAGATTAATAAACAATGCACATAATCACAATAATTGCCGTAATAAACGTACGTACCTGTACAGTGGGTCCCTAACAAACGACACCCTCCCCTTCGACTTGTCGTGCTCCCAAGTATTTGGCCCTGCAATCACCTGCCAAAACCCTAGAAGAATGGGTTTGTCAACCACCACTTGCCCCGCTGTGTAAATCTCAGTCTCGATCTCCCCCTGCATGTATAAACCAGAACGCACCGCAAAGTCTGCTAGCGTCATCGTACGCAAAACGCCAGCGAGCCTGAAAGAAATCTCAGGCGGAGGGGGAGCATCTGGGTACGGAAGCGCCACTGGGACCCCAGGAGGGTGAAATGTGAATGACGAAAGGAACTCAACCAGCAGCTCCCTGTAGGTCGGCGTGTGCGCCAAATCAAAAAGACGATGCCACGGCGAATCGAGAGGTATAAACCGACGCACTCTATCCGTCTCAGCAAGCTCCCCCATCGCATCCCAGTCGATCGATGCATGCGATCCAATGTACATCCTCCTGAGCTTCTGGCAATGGCGGGCGGCATCGGTGCCGTCGGGAAACTCTAGGTACGGACAACCCTGAAGCGTATCCAGAGCCGGCCGCCGCCTCCGTCGTGGACCCTCCTGAACCGGCTGAATCGGCAGTGGCTCACCAAGATCTATCTGAATGTCGTCGCCCTCCATAATCAATCTGCAGGTAAATAACGTATACGTATAAAAACAATAATAAATAAATCAGAATAATAATAATAATTAACAATAATAATTAATAAATATTATTAATTAAAAAAAATAATATTTAATAAAAAATAATAATTAATAAATAATAATAATTAATAAATAATAATAATTAATAAATAATAATAATAACTAATAATAATAATAATAATAATAAATAATAATAATAATAATAATAGACAATAATAATAATAATAATAATAAATAATAGTAATAATAAATAATAAAAATAATAATAATACTAATAATAAACAATAATAATAATAATAATAATAAATAAAAAAACTAATAGTAATAATAAATAATAATAATAATAATAACATTAACAATAATAATAACAACATTAATATTAATAATAACAATAATAATAAAACTAATAATAATAATTAATTAAAAAAAAAAAAACACAGAGCCTCGTATAGCCCTCGTATAGGGCTATACTCGGCGTCCTGTTCTTCCACATTCATCTTCAACCTCAAAACTTAAACCCCCAAACCCCACAAAAATCAAATTTCAGGGCAAACCTACGGTCTAAAGGCAAAAACGTGGCAAAAATACTAAACTACGGGGCGAAATACGTACCGGTGATGCTTCAAATCTTTGAAAATCCGGTCGAGATCCGTATCCGAGGCGTATAGAGGTGTATTCTCCGTATGTGTGTTTGTTTGGGGGTATAAGCAGCCTCGTCTAGTTCCCCCCTGTGATATACGAGGCCTAGACGCCTCGTATAGCTCAATACGAGGCGTCTTGGTTTTTTATTAAATGACCATTTAGCCCCTGGTATGCCCCCAGTATAGGCATTATTCAGGGGCAAAATGGTAATTAACCATTCCAAAAAGATATTTCTGGAATGGTTAATTACCATTTTGCCCCTGAATAAAGCCTATACTGAGGGCTTTACAGGGGCAAAATGGTAATTTAATAAACTTTTTTTAATAATTTAAAAACAAAAAATCTCAAAAAGTTGCCGCCTCAAAAGACGACACGTATAGCTCTATACGCGGCGTCTGGGCTTTCAAAATTACCTTTAAGCCCCTGTTAATGGTCTAGATTGGGGGCTTTACAGGGGCAAAATGGTAATTAACATAAAATATTTTCAAAATTCAAAATTTAAAAAAAGAATTGTTGCAGACACTGTAGACGTCTCGTATAGATCTATACGAGGCGTCCTAATTCAAAAAATTCAAATTTTGATTTTCAAATTTTCAAAATTCAAAATTTCAAAAACCCGCTCAAATAGACGTCTCGTATAGATCTATACAAGGCGTCTGTGGTTTAGAAAATGACCTTTTAGCCCCTGAAATAAGCCTAGATTGGGGGCATAACAGGGGCTAAATGGTCTTTTGGGCATACCTATACGACGCGTATAGCTCTATACGCGTCGTATTTTTTAATTTTTTTAAAAAATGATATTAAACTGTTTTAATTATTGAAAAATGATACAAATTATAAAAAAAATTATAGAAATTGTAGAAAATTATAGGAATTAATAAAAAAAATACATTCAAATTACAAAAATGATTCTTCCGTATCACTATCGATGTAATTAAGACTGGGGTTTGATCTTGGCGGAGGATTCATTATCGATGTATACCATTCTAGACGTGGCAAGTACATATCTTCCCATTGTTTCGTATGGGGTGTTCGGTTGGTCAACCATAGCCCGTGTGCTGGTGGCATTGGATAATCCCCTTCCAGCTTAACATGTATGAAGTGGTTCTCGTTTACATGTGTAAGCGTTATGAACAATGGTTGTTGATTAGCCGGAGGACTTAGTATCGGGAAGAAAGTGGAACTCGCACCCATGGTTGTCGTTAACAGGTGCACCCCGATACCGTACGTTTGTGCAATAAGAAGTCCTGCATAGGGGAAGTCCATCCAGTGATCCCCCCCACAACCGGACACTGAATCCCAAATTAGGCCCTGACGATGCGTGTAAAAATAACCTTTACCCCATGCTTCAAATATTGGGAACCAGATCGATTTGTTCTTATCCATTTCTTGAACAAGGTGCCTTCGAATGAGCCCCCATGAACTCTGTTCCATACCTAAGCCCACAGCCACAGACCGAAACCCACAATGACCGTCCGGCATCACATCTCGTATGCACGAGACGTACGGATGGAACACTAGCGGAATGTCATCCTGAAACTGTTCGATGATTCCCACGTACTCGTCCCCAATGATTAACGGAAAACCGTGAGCATCTCGTGTCTCTTTCTTCTTAGAACTCTTTGAACGGCTTAGGCTCGCTTTGGGTTTTTGGGACCTTATAACCGACTGTTGAGAGGCCTGTGACGGAACGTACGAGCTGTGACGAGGTTTGTCGTACTTACTTTGTCGGGAACCTTCAAAGCACGTGTTTGCATCACCGAATGAGCTTCTCCTCAATTCTTCATCTATACGAGAGGCCTCCTCCAACCTTTGTTGTACCTGCTTTGTTGTTGATCGGCCACGAGTATTTTGTTGGACAACCGGTTGTTTCTTGGTAGATTTCTTTGGAGTCAACACCGCTTTAATCTTTGAAATCAGGCTTTTTTGCTGAGCTGGGGGGTGCGACTCTAATTGTTGTCTAACAATATTTAGCTCTTCGACCACGTCCACGTCATCGTCTATCAATTTACAACTTTGGAAGTTAAGTCTCCGCCAGAAGACGTCCACGTCTTCGAGTTGAATCGGACGCTCTGCACGGTTAAAAACAACATTGTTTAAGTCACATGATTAACGGAAATATATCACACAAGTGTTGTACGTTTAACAATTATTACCTTCAAGCATGTACTTTTGTATCCTGCAAGCACAGGGCAACCCACAGCTGTGCCACATTTGGCAACCACATGATGAATGAAAGCGCTCCAAGACATCTAGCTTCCTAATTGCCTCTCCCCTCAACAAATCAAGGGCTGTATGAGATACTTTACCAAGTAGGTGTTGAAACAACGGGTGTTTGTGGTGGGTCATTGTTTTTTCGATGCTTTCTCGAAAAGTCTTCCTTATTTCACCGAACTGTGTCTCAACTATATCATGGACACAACCAACTATACGGTCGAGCGAGCTCCTATCTTCAACGTATCTCTTTAAGTTGGCGTGTTGGCTCTCAACTCTGTTTGTGGTACGATTACCAAAGTTGCGCCTCTTATCAGTCCACGCAAAGACGAACATCTCCTTATAGTCTTTTAGCCAGTTATCGTACACGTATTTGAAGACTCCTAAAACGTAAAAATAATTTAATAAAATTTGCATATGTGAGTCGTATGTTATTATAAAAACTTACTAGAACGTTTGCACTCCACAAGTCGTTTTCGCATGTTGCGCAAGTGGTACTCGTAGATGAGTATGGATGGAGACTCAATCAATGTCCCCCAGAATGACAAAAATTTCTTCCAGTCTTCGTCTGTGAAGGCACCCTTGCAGTTCTTCATAACATTCTGTTGTATGTGCCACCTGCAAAGAAGCCTGGAGGCGTTTGGAAATACTTTAGCACACGCGCCCATAAGGGCTAGGTCTCTATCGGTTAAAATCACACGTGGCTCCATGCATTCATCCAACATTGACTTGACCCTCTGAAGCACCCACACAAAGTTATCACCCCGTTCTTTACTAACAACGGCATGCGCGATAATAAACGATTTGTTGGTAGGCGTCATACCAACAATCTGGATAAAGGGCATATTGTATATGTTTGTCTTGTACGTCGCATCGATCAGCATGACGTGGGGGAATGCACGCCACATGTCTCTCGAGTACCGATGAAGAAAGAAGATATCTGTTACGATCTCTGTTCCGGGTTCCTCCCGTGTCTCGTAAATAAAGTCGTGGTTTATCAGCTTGTTTTCTAGTGACTGCATGGGAGTCAATCCTTGTCTTTGTTCGGCTCTAATCTTCGCCACAATGTTTTGAACGTCTTTCAGAACATGAAACCTGTCGGGGTCCTGCTTCCTTATCGTTTGAAATATTTTGCGCGACTCCATGTTTTGAGCTGTCAGCTGCTCGATCAGTTTCATTTCGCTTGGAGTAAACCTTCGCACAAACGCGTGGGCCGACAGGTCCTCACAAAGTTCGTGGTTATGTTCAATTTTTCCGTCTTTAATCTCCCAGGTTTCATACGGGTGGTTTCGCACAGCCAGCAGGTAAAACGGGCAACCAATTATTTTGCTTCCGGCTTTTCTAAGTGTTGCTGTAGTCTGGTGCTCACCAGCACGATCACATTCAAGCCATACCCTCCGGATTATTCCACCGGTTTTCTTTGATCGACGGGTGACAATAACGAAACCATCCGCGTTTGCTATTTCTTGAATCCGATTCTTTAGTTCATCTAAAGAGTTGAAAACCTGTAATATCGACAATAATAATAAATAATTTTAATAAATAAATAATAATAATAATAATATTAATAATAATATTAATAATAATACTAATAATAATACTAATAATAATAATTAAATAATTAAATAATACAAAAATAGTAATTAATACCTGCTTTTTTAAGTACGGACTGTCCTGGATGGGAGGTGTCTCACCACCATATCTACCATATCCACCATAACCACCGTCTCCTCCGTATCCACTGTATCCACCATCTCCTCTGTAACCACCGTCTCCTCCGTATCCACCGTCTCCTCCGTATCCACCGTCTCCTCCGTATCCACCGTCTCCTCCGTATCCACCGTCTCCTCCGTATTCACACCCGTATCTATAATCCGGATACCCTTGTTGCGTCAGATAACTTGGTTCACAAGCATGGTATGAGTCATCTACAGGGGGTGTTTCATCAACAGGGGGATGATTGTTCAAATCTAGAAACGGTTTGTTTTGTTCTCCTTGTATACTAGACACAACCTCCTCTTGCTCATTAGAATCGGGAACGCAAGACTCCTCCAAAATAAAGAACCGTATCATCATTAGAAAATAATAAACTAAAACAAAAACTAATTAAAACATTTAAGTACCTGTACTGTTACCGGATCGCTTTCGGGCACCCAGTTCTCGCTATAATACTGCCCGAAGACATAGTTACCGTCCCAGTATGATGACATTTAAGTAACTGTAATGAAAGAAGAAGAAGAAGCAGAACGATGAATAAGAAGCAGAAAGATGAAGCACATTTATGTTGAGGATGCTCGGGTGTGGACAAAGCATAACTGTATGTTGCACTTTTTCATAAGTCTTAGACGCCTCGTATAGTTCTATACCCCTCGTATACCTTTTAGTCACTTGTCAAATGTACAGTAAAGCAGCCATTCAAGACGCCTCGTATAGCTCTATACGAGGCGTCTGAGTACCTCGTATCCATCCCTCGTACAGACCTATACTCCCCGTCTGATGTGACTGATTTGACATTGTGCTTTGGTGCAGAGATGGTCGGAAAAGTAACCCTATACGCCTCGTATAGGTCTATACGAGGCGTCCTGAAGGGTGTCAAAATAGGCATAAAGGTGTGTAAATATGTAGACCCTTTTCAAATCAAACAATTATAAATAAGCGGTCTCAAACAATAGTCTAATCGTGATTTTTTAAAGCGACCCATTTTGACCCAAACCTGACCCGCACCCATCCTGACCCGAATCTGTTCTGACCTAGACCAAAATGACCCTTTTTAAAACGACATGTTCTGACCCGGACCCGTATTGAACCCCAACCTGACCCGCCCTTTTTGCCATGTATACTATATATTCATATGTTTTTCCATTTAGCACTGATAAACCGCAAGTTCTTCTCACATCCTTGTATACTTAAAAATATCATATTAGTTGATACAACTGATTTTTAAATATCACTTTAAGGTTTTCTTATAATTTTGTTTTCTGTTGTTAAATCTTACAAAATTCCCTATTACAAATTTCCCTAAAATGTTTTGTGTGAACTTATGCTGCAGATGAACAACGGGTGGCAATAAAAGAGGTCTTGTGTGACATTGACAAAGAAAGCATCAATATGAAGCATTAATTGCAATTACAATTGAACAATCTTTACAAAGGTAAAAATTGTGACATACTATACAAGAAACTCATGATTTGTAATCGGTTGATGAGTCAGTTCTGGTTTCGCGGAAACAGTTTGTCTAAAAGTTTTGTTTTTTTAATAAATAACCAGTGTTAATAGAAATGAAAAACCCTTTTTTTAACATCAAATCTATCCAATTCTATAACTGATACATGCAGAAGAAGGATATCAATTGAAAAGATCAGGTGAGGTGATGAGGATGGAGAAAAAAAAAGCATATTGGTAGAGGTTTCACAAGATTGTGGTTCACGAGCGATTATGCTCTAGGATTTGTTTGTTATTGGGTTTATTTCAAGATGAAATTTACATGTGATGTATGATGTGACTAGTGTAAGATTGCAAGCTGGGCACAAAGCGGTTGATCTCTCCTACTTCAAGACTTTGTGCTAGATACGTCTACTCTTGAAACTCAAGTAGGCAGGTCTCTCTCTCTAAGTCGCTCCATGTATAGTATTTGTGTACCTATATGCATATAAACGCCAAATAATAGTATTTTGAAATGAATCAATTGTGTATTTTATTGTATAAAATTCTTAAACATTTTGGATGTTAAATAAAGGCTGAAGCAAATTGACGGGGTTCTCTATGCTTTTTAGTATGCATATATAATACCCGAGACTTTGGTTTGGGAAATATGGGTTGCTGATATGAGAAAGCTTGAAGTTAAAATGGCTTTGTTGGTCAATTTTACTGTCTTTGCCTGAACCCATCCATCTTTAGATGTATAATTTAGTAATTTAGAAGCTTTCCCGTTGTTATCAAATCCTTGGTCATGGGGTGGAAATTCCCAACACTTTAGAATACACATAATAAAATACTTGTATCAGTATATCATTGACACGCCTGTCGACCAGACGGGTATAGAACTAGTTTTATAGGGATTAGACTAATATGGAAAATCCAATAGCATGCTTTAAAGTGGTTACGTAACCGTATAATAATCCAAAATCCTCTCTCATTTTATGGAATCAATGCTACATAAAAGTGATTAATTACCATTCTCACATTTATTTATTTTATTTAATATTGTTTCAATATTATATTGAACACACCTTGTTAGGTATAAGGGTGCCTGAGGCGTAACCCATAAGAACCTTATTATTTGTCGATAACTCACTAACCCTATCGTCGAAACCCGCATTCACAGGCGCTGGTGTTCTCTTGAACCCGCCCCCCTACGCCATCTTCCAACCTCAACACGCAGCTCTCTTTCTCATCATCCTTCAATGAGTACTCATCACCGATTCTCTTACTAAGTAACCGAAGGGCCAATATTGGTGTAGCCGCAATGCCCGAATGGGGTACACGTGGGTCCCATCCACCCTAATATTAAAAAAACAATCTTGTTAATTTGTGGACGGCACGAATAACGAGTCACCTAACTACTCATTTCTTTAATACATATAATAATCAACAATTTGCAAGAATATCGCATGAAGCATCCTAGATTTTCGAGTTTGGTAACAAACGCACCTTTTGCCGTTCACATTTCTGTACAAATCCCTACCAACCATTGTCAAACAAACACCTTTTCCCTCATAGTCAAACAAACATCTTCCAATCACCCTTTGTCCTTTATTCTTCTAAAAAGTCAATCAATCATCTCAAAAGTTTCAATCCAATACAATTGTTCTGCAATCTTTCAACAACAGGAACTTAAATTCTTACATCAAATCTGGATATAAAGAGGTTAGATATTCAAACTTGTTTGAATTTGATCATGTTTGTTATGTTGTATCTCTTCTGTTTTATTCAAATATAAATTTGTTTGCAGAAGTATCATAACTTTTTGATCAAAGAGCTTGTTTTGATTTCTTTGTTATTGGTCATTAACTTATTATGATCATTATGTAATGTAATGATGAATTTGAAGAATATAATGAAGGACATACATTTTTTTTTCAATATTTATTAGGCATTTGTCTCTTGCACATGTCAAAAACTGGGATCCAATAGGACCCAAAGGACTTGTTTCAGTCTGGCAGCTACAACAAATATAAACTGTGCTCGCGCTGCGAAACCGGTTGTGGGTGATAACAATGAAGGAGTGAGTGTACTTTGTGTGTTGAGGGGATCAAGATCATCACATGTTTGGAGATTACGTCGTGTTTTGGTTGGCTTGTCGCTTGACTACGGCTAACACAACTACAAGTCAACACGGCCCGCTTGACCAATATGTTTAGGTTCTCCTGCTTCCATTCTCCCGCTCATTCACTGAAACCGAAGGTTAGCAACATAATTTGGTTTAGTGGTTCTATGGTTTGGGCTAGAGGTGGCAAATGGGCTAAGTTGGGCTGGTTGGGTTACTGTCAAAACGGGTTGGGGTGGAACCGGATAATATTCTGTTATGCACTTCGCGATGAAGCATAGTGCCTTGGGTTGGGTTGATCCGGAACATTCTACATCCTAAATCTTTTTATAAATAGCTGGTGCGTTAAATATGCTTGTATATAGTTTTTCAATAATAATCTGTTTACAACGATTTAGGAAACTGTAGTTTTTCTATGAACTTTTTACTGTTAGACTTTTAGAGAAAAACCTGACCCGGATCGACCCATGCAATAATGGGTTCAAATTGTCACCTATAGTTTGGACTAACACCCCTTGACATTAATGTGCTGGAATGTTGGATATGCAGAAAACTGTCAAATTGTCCACTGAAGCTATGCAGAAAACATTGGAAGATCACAACACAAATAAACCTTACAAAGATCCTGTCTTTTCCAAAGAAGTTCATGAAGGCGATAATGCGAATTCATTTCCATCGTCAGCGGGTCAAGACGGCAAATCTGAAGGGCTTAAAAGCCGGAATGACACCGATAGTGAACACAACCAAGAAAGCAGGGGAATGAGAAAGTGCGTGTCGCTAGGAGCTGGCCTCGCAGCCTACCAGGACATGACATCTGGCGATTATTCGTCTTCTTCTTATGGTAATCGTAGTGGACACGAATATCTGAACACCCGGGCTTCTGTTTCTCCTCAAATAAGCTCAAATATGGTTAATCATGCATCAGATTTGTCACTTGATCGCCTACCACGATCTGATGATGAAGTTGGTGATAATTCTGAGACGCGCCTTTCTGGTTCTAGCAGCCGTACACCATGCGCCCCACACGCGTTTGTGAAGTCAAACTCATTGCCGTATATGCATTTGGCTCACACCAATGTGGTTGATAAATTTATTGATAATAATGCTAACGAAACTTTGTTGGAACATGAAGTTGAAAGTGATAATGTAGATCATGCTGACAAAAGTGATGGTGATGAAGAATATGACTATGCGGGTTCTGCAAAAGACTGGATTGTCCCTCCTGTGGATGAAACAGGCAAGGGCAAAAGTGTCCAAGAAGATTATTCGGGGTGTCAATGGGAGGGATTGCCAAATGAGGATTTCAAGATAAGACGGATCGAGAAATGGATTATGGATCTCCAGCATTCTTCTTCATTGGAAGAAACTGACACGCTTACGGACCTTGATCACCATGGGCAAAATGATAATAACACTACCTTGGATCCCATACCAGCTTCTAAAAATGACGCTAAGTCTGTTCTGGGCATGGATGCTGCTAAAAGATACATTTCTTCTTTGAATGCTGCAGCCACATCGGCTCAGCTTGCAAACCATGGGTTAGTCGTGATCCCGTTTCTGAGTGCTTTCTCGAGCCTCAGGGCTCTTAATCTTTCAGGAAATTCAATAGGTTTGAACTCTATCCTTCTCCTAGCTACCGTTTATGTTATCTAGATTTCTTAACTGCACAAAAAAATGGAGTCGAGGGGTCTCGGAGGGAGCAGCTTAGTAAGATGTGGTCAAATCTATCATATCGTTAAATAAATAAGTATGAACAGCTTAGAAATCGTTTAAAAAGTAAATATGAATCGTTTATACCTGAATCCTTTAACCGAACCTATTTTGACCCGGCCAATTTGAACCCGACTTATTTTGACCCAACTCATTTTGCCAGACCAGTCTGTCAAAAACTTCTGAATCCGCTACTGGTTTGTTTGCTTGAATATTATCTTCTCATTTTGATTCTTTGTCATTCGATTGTATGAATATCAATAATTTAATGTGTCCACAGTGAGAATTACAGTGGGTGCACTTCCTCGTGGTCTGCATATTTTGAATCTGTCAAAGAACAGTATCTCCACCATTGAAGGGCTTCGAGAACTCACGAAACTACGTGTACTTGATCTTAGCTACAACCGGATCCTCAGAATTGGGCATGGTATGTAATTCAGCATTCGGTCTATATATATGTTTGTTGCAAGTTTATTAGATTTAACTGTGAAAATCTTTGCACTTGAAGGTCTTGCAGCATGTTCTTCATTGAAAGAACTATACTTGGCAGGAAACAAAATAAGTGAAGTGGAGGGTCTGCATCGTCTCCTGAAACTAAGCGTGTTGGATCTGCGTTTCAACAAGCTGTCCACCACAAAAAGCCTGGGGCAGCTAGCAGCAAATTACAACTCTTTACAAGCCATCAGTCTGGAGGGCAACCCTGCACAGAAAAACATAGGAGATGAACAACTGAGGAAGTTTGTTATTGGTCTTCTGCCTAATATTGCTTACTTCAACAGGCAATCAATCAAATCTGGTGCTTTGAAAGACTCGGCTGACCGAGCTGCCCGACATGGGATTTCTGCACATCAAGTTGACCGTGGCCTAAGGTCAGAATCGAAAAAGTCAACACATGGGCGGAGAGGGCGTAATGTGAGGCTGCCGCCAAGTGGAGTTAAGGCGATAGGGGATCGGCATCAGTTTCCTGATGTGAGTAGCCAACTTGTGAGCTTCAGGCCGGATCTTGCTATGCGAAGAGCTCATAGTGAAGGGTTGCTGAGAGCGGTTTGAGATGGAAGAACGAAAAAACTTTGATCCGGGTCACTTTTTCAAGAGTTTGTACCTTGCTTGTTTGATATGACATGATCATTTAAAATTTTCATTGGTGTTAGTTTGGGAACACATTTTTTTTGTTGGAATTTTTAGTTTTTGCTTAATTATTTGATGCAACCAAGCATTGAAAACATACAATAGGGCTGTAAACGAACCGAACGGACATGAACAAGGTCATGTTCGTGTTCGTTCGTTAAGGAAATTAACATGTTCGCGAACTGTTCACGAACGCATACCGAACATAAGTTTATGTTCGTGTTCGTTCGTTAAGGAAATTCAGTTGTTCACGAACAGTTCGTGAACACTGATCTCGAACACAAACGAATGCAAGGAAATAAAAACGAACGAAAACGAACATTTAACTTGAAAATAAAAAATAAAACATTGTTATCCTTAAACATTATATAAGTAGTTAAACACAACCATCAAATGATAAATAAAAACACAAGAAGTCTACTAAATCACCAAATAACGAATCGAGTTTAACTTAGACATAATTTTCCCCAAAATGGCTTAAAATGTCCAAATTTTAGCTAACTTAGAAAAAATAGGGTTTCACGTTTTTTCAATATGCTTAGATAAAAGGTTTATTATTAATTATTTTTTAATACAATCAAACGAACATGAACGAACGTAACCGAACATATTACCGAACGTTCACGAACGCAGTCGAACGAACGAGACCTGTGTTCGTGTTCGTTCGCTAAGCTAGCCGAACGAAATTTTTTGTTCATGTTCGTTCGTTAAGCTAGTCAAACGAACATAAACGAACTTCCCGCCGAACGGTTCACGAACTGTTCGCTGAACGTTCGGTTCGTTTACAGCCCTACATACAATGAAATGGTGCACAACAATTTATTACAGATACATATGAAGCCGTTTTAGTATAAACATGTGTGCACTTTGAGTTTCGCCTCTCGTCTTGGAGCAGCTTGTGCTTTTCAAAACACAGTTTGTGATAGTGGTTTGACATGAGTACCGCCACGGCCTCAAGCGTACTTTTTGTTTCTGAAATCTCGTGGTTGATACGCTAAAGCAATTGTTTTTTAATTCTCATGCTTGGAGCAGTCATTAAGACATTAATTGTTGCCTGGTAGCTGTTAAAAATACTCATGTTAAAATTGAATAGCAACATATAATATATTGTTCATGTTTTTATGCAGGTTTAATTATATGATGGTAGATGAAGTTGAGGGGCTGCATCTGTTAAAGTCTAAAGCTGTAGGGCTAGAGTTTTTGGGTTTCTATACAGTGGGCACACATTTTAATATATTTTTTTTTTCATTTTTTATTAGGCTTAAATACCAATATCAGTTTAATAGAAATTTAGGAATACGTAAACTTTATATATATATATATATATATATATATTTAGAATATAATATTAATTTTTACCTATGCGTTTAATTAAACGTAAATAATTGATTGTATTTATTTGTTAATACTAACTAATAAATAAATTGGCAAATCTCCCATTTGATTTGACTTGAGTTTAGATTATTGCTTCTGGTAGCTCTATACAGTTCGTTAACATATGTTATATGGTCCGTTGAACATAACTTAGCCAAATGACAATTTTGGCTTATGAAACTTCAATTTGACAATTTTAAACCCTCAACTATTAATGATCATTTGACCAGTTTAATGTCTGATTATTTACTTTGGGAAACACCCATATACTAATCCTATTTATATATTAATATTAAGAAACGAGATGTTACACCTTCACTGCACCTTGGTGCCTCCACATACTAATCCTAATGCTCTTTTAAATTCAATCAATGGATCTATGCTTGGATAAACAAAGGATATCTTGGTTAAACTGGTTTGGATCAAAGTGGTTTTTTTTTTTTTTTGAGAAAAATGATTTCAAGTTAAAACGGCCCCATCTAGAGAAATATCAACTACTGCCATAACTGTCAACTACCGGAGGTTACATCAGTTTTCTCTACTGTTGTTTCATTTGGTACCGACGAACAGTTTTGGTATCAAAGAACAAATATGCTACCGATGAACAAATATGCTAACAATATCAATTTGGTTTAGACTAGCACAACTTTTAAACAAAATGGACTATGGTTGAAATGAGTTGTTTTACAAAGAAAAAATATAATTATTATTTGCCTTTATGTAGGTGTCATCATTTAAAGTAGTTTTTTTTATGGTTTAATAAATAAATTCAAGGAAAATATGTGTGTATGCCAAAAGAAGTGTGATGTAGAATTGCTAAAGAGGTTTGGGATGAGTACATGTAATGCTGTATTTTTTGGTTCGAAGTTTGTCTGGATAACTTTTGAATCACAGGATCACTTTCAGAATAAAGTAATTTATATGGTAGTATTCCAAAGTGCTATAATAAGATAAGACAAAGGTTTCAAGTGTGAGTATGAAAATTTAAGTGAAAATTATTCTAGAATTAGTATGAATTTGAGATATCAAATCAGACCAAAATGACTTCTTTATACATGATTAAATCGGAGCAATGAACCAAACCCTTCGGTAAATACCGGTACCGAAAACGGTAAATGTCGGTACCGAATCCGTACCGAAAATCAACTCGGTTCGGGAAATTCGGTACTGGTACCGGTTTCGAACCAGTACCCGGTACCATTTGCTCATCCCTACCAACAAATGTTATTCTGTCAGTTTGGGCTTAATTGATGTTAAAAATTGAAGACAGTTAAAGATAGTCAATTTCTAAACATGTTCATGGTATTAAATATTTATAGATTGTTACCAATATATTGATGTTAAAAATTGAATATACTTTATGCTAAAGACATTCAACTTCTAAACATGTTCATGGTATTTTGAGTTGATGCATTAGTGTGTGGTGGCTTTGTGTTCCAGACCTATCGGCACATAACATAATGTAATGAGCGTGTTGTAAACTTGTAATATTTTTAATTTTCATTGAATGATTAGAATTAGACGTTTTAAGCAACATGGCACCCATGATAGAGAAGCTCGTAGAGAAAAGGTGTGAGAGGGGCAGAAGAGAGGGAGACGTGGGGTTGTGAAGATGGAAGAGAAAACCCGCTATAAGCTTATATGCATGTTAGAGAGGCGTGTGGTTTACATCAACATTAGAGCTTAGAAGCACCATATTATAGGTTGATATAGTTATTATTGTTTTTTTACAACTACCATATATGTTGGTTTACATTAACATTAAGCACCCATATTTTTTTATAACTTACCATCATAAATTGATGTAGTTATTACTTTTTTTATAACTACCATAAATGCGTTTGTACAAGATTTTCTTTTTCATATATAAAAGCACTATACAATATATATGGAGATAATTGATAAAGTAACCGAAAATGGGCATCGCGTTGTAAATTGTCGTCGTCGCCGCTGCATCACGCGGGTCTCCTACTAGTGTATATATATGTAACATATAACCTCTTTGTAGCAAGTACTAGCATAAGAGCTTGTTCTCTCTCTTGGTTTGTGTATCTCTATTTCTCGCAGCATTGGATCTATCACATATCGACGGCCAGATTTAATCAAGATTATGCGAACAGATCCGGGTTGCAAGTCGCCGTTAAAGGTAAACGTTGCCTCTAATGCGCGAGTTTCTTGTACTGACAGTACGTAATAAGATTATCTTATTTTTTGTTATATTTTATAAACATTGCTAGCAAATGTTTACACTGTATTGAATTTCGTACGTTTTTACCAGCTTGGTGAAAATTGCACTTTTCGTGCGTTGACATTAATGGTAAGAGCATTCTCATCAGCTTCTCTGTACATGTAATTTCTCAAAATTTTAGATAAAAATTGTAAAAACTCATCATTTTTCCTTCTCCATTGAAGATCTAATCCCTTCACATCCTCAAGTTCCAGGATTATTCTATAATTAGTTTAAAGATAGTTTATTTTGTAAATAGATTAGTTATACAAGTGCAAGGACCAGAAGTGACAAAGTGAAAGTTTATAACCTACAACTAAAGGAAGCGACGCCTCCTGGTGACGCGGCCTCACATGTATGGCTGCAAACATCACAGGATCCAAGAGACGCAATGATTCGCGAAGAGACATGTCTATTCGATCGCATCTGTTGGATATAGTATAAATAGGCTTAAAGTTTCATTTGTATTTTAATTCATATGTACATCACAATCATTCTATTATATTGAAGTTCTGTAAGTTTCCTTGTTCTTTCTTTTTTCAAGTTTCAATATCAAGTTGTAAAGATTAATTGGGGCAACAATTGGTATCAGAGCATCAGGCTTTAGTCATCGCAATCAAACGCAAGGAATCTTTGGAAGTCATTTGTGATCAGGTTTCATCAATTTTATTTTTCATTCGCAAATTAGTTTTGGTTCAGGACTCGAATACGGGTTCTGTTCGAAATCTAGGGTTTTGATTTCTGGGTTTAGTGCGGATTAGATAGGCATAATTTTTGGTATTACGCAATCTGTTTATTAGCGGATTAAAGATTTGAAGGTTTATTGAATTCAAGGGAATTGACTTTTACCGGTACAGTTAGTTCGTATTGGTGGTCAGGAAATTTTAAGAATCAAGGAAGTATGGTTGTTTGATTGCAAGTTTTGTTAAAGTGAAAATCGTTCGATCAGAAATCATGTCAGGAACAACCAGACCAAATCAACAAATTGTAATTCAAAATGAAGGAAGTTCTCTTTCCCAATTTCAATTCCTAATTTTGAAATCTACAAATTACACAGTTTGGGCAATTTATATCAAAACAATTTTAGAAGTGAATGGTCTTTGGGAAATCATCGAACCGTCGGAAAATACACAACCGGATGTTAAAAAGGATAAATCGGCGATTGCATAATTGTTCTAAGCAATATCGGAAGATGTTGTATTGCAAGTTGCAAGTTGTAAGACTGCAAAGGAAATTTGGAACACGTTGAAAACAAGACAAGTTGGCGTTGATCGGGTACAAAAGGCTTGTTTGCATAGACTCATGTCAGAGTTCGAGTTATTACAAATGAAGGAAGATGACTCTTTCTCCGCAAAGATAAACAATGTTGTTACATGGGCAAGTGAATTAGGGACAACACCGAGTCAACCGAAATTGGTACGCAAACTCCTAAACGTCGTGCCAAATAGATTTATTCAAATAGTTGCTTCGATCGAGCAATACTCCGATCTAGACACGATGACTTTAGACGAGGTTATTGGTAGATTAAAAATTTATAAAGAAAGGACACTGTTAAAGAGAAAGGCCCTCTAAACAATCTTGAAGAACTCTTGTATGCAGGTCATGGACAACATGTTGAAAATCTTGGACAATGGAGATTCCATCTGTCACGAGTGTAACAACTCTCATTAAAAATTATTATTTCTTATTTTATTACGTCCAATAGGAAACCCTAATTGAGAACCCCAAGTAATATTGCATGACCCCTAAAATTTTCAGAACAGTTGGAACTAGGATCAGGGCCCCTAAAACTCAGGGGGGGGGGGTATTCCCTAATTGATATTATTTACGCAGTTTGTTGTAGAACGCATATTTTATCGAACTGTCGACTCACCTAGGCTATAAATACACGAAGCTACCCTACCCTAAAAGTTACCCATCGCGCCACGCGACAGCCTGTCGCGCTACGCGACAGGGACTGTTTTTCAGTATAAATAGCAGGGGTTTGGCACTTGCATGGCTGCGTTGGTTCGACGTTCAAATTCGTTTCGTACACTGAGTTATTCACTTTTTCGTTCAAAACACACACTAGCACGAAGCTCTGCTGTGATAACAGGGTAATAACTCGATCACTGCTACGATACAATGTCCGATTGATTGAAACCAATCCGATGGATGTTTAAGTGCTGCCCGAATACAGGCTATACTTTGTCATTCGTCGTGAGGGTTTTGATTTCGTGAGCTTGTCGTAAATGTTGTATTAAGTTACTGACCTAGTTTCGTGTGCATTGTTGTTTAAATTAGGTTATCAGGCTTATCAGTAGGCTAAACTCTGCCCGTCTAAACTTGCAATGTGAGTCATTTTGTTTTTATCAAAGTGCTTTGCAAAACCCTAAAGGTTTTCCAGTTATATTTTGTAGTGATCAAGTCTTTGCTAATCTTTAATTACTGGCAGTATGTGGGGGGTTTTGTGCACATTACTACTAACGATTTATCACTTTAGGTGGGCGAGCCTAATTAGTGATATGTCCACAGTCATAGATTTGGTCGAGTGACAGCTGAACCAGATAATTATATGATAGGGGCAAATATAAAAACCCTTAATGCTGTAAATTTATAACAATGTGTCTTTTATGCAATTTGAATGACTCGCCAGTATTTCCCCGCTGATAAAAATCTTTTTAAACATGTTTCAGGTTATCTGCTGTGAACCAGGGAAAAAAATTGCCATTTAGCACTGCAAGCTTGAAAAGTGGCTCAATAAAATAAATAAATAGGTTTTGTAAAACAGGGATTTCCCAGTGAAATCACCTTTATTGTAAATTACGGGGATGATTCCCAAATTGTATAATAAAATAATTGGGCATTTTCAAGTTTAAGCGATCCTGTTAATTCTTCCGCTGCCAAACTAAAATACAATTACCACGGGTTTTCTGTCCCGTGGCCTCTGGACCGAGTCATACCGGGCCGGGGGCCGTGACAGAAAAAGATGGTATCAAAGCCATTGATTTAAGTCAATTAAGTATTTAAAAATACTTAATTTTCCTGGTTACCATTTTGTGAATTTGTGAAAATTTGATTTGCAATAAATGAAATTTTAACTTAAAATTTGTGTATTTCTTTATGTGTGCTAACAACATGAATGAACTATCGGAGGCACTCTGAAACTTTACTATCCATAGCACAGATATGGATATCACAGGAAATCCATCTGGCTATCAGGCTGATACTGAAGAGCCAATAGTATTCCAGGCCCAGCCGCAAGAGAAACCAAAGCTGAAAAAGAGAAGAAGACTCGTAGGTTGGAGACGTGTACGGAGGAAGAAGCCAACGGCGCAGAAGGTTAAAAAGACTGAGGATCCGAAGGATAAAGGCAAAGGAAAGGAGATCGGAGAGAGTTCAGGGCAATCCCAGGAGATGCCATCGCGGGAAGAGCTGGACTAGAAATTGGCACTTAGTGACCTCATCGGACCTGCTGATGAAAACCTCTTCAATTACCCAGCTGAAGTACAACTTCCAGTTAATTTGGAACCTGCTATCCCAGATCCTATTATCCACCCCCGACCTCTACCAGGAGAGCTGGAAGAATGGTGGACAACGGATTGGCAATTTCAGAATCTTTTAAATAACCCTAACACCTTCTTTCCCCAGTTTGACCCTGAGCCTGCACCAAACCCACTTATGAGCACTGAGAACTTGGCTGAACTTCGTTACTACGGCAAGGAACTGGTGGATGCAGGGAATCGAATCCGAGAAGTAGGAGAACAGATCTCCTGGAAATACGACGAGAGGGAGCGTCGTTTCTGAGACACCAGTTGGTTTTTGTTGCATGGTGGTGTGGTTAGGTGTTTAATAATAATAAAATAATAATAAAAAATATAATCATGTAAAATAACTTAAAATAAAACTTTTGTAAGATAACCAGTGTGTACGGATGCCTATTAACATATAAAAATATCGACGTCGCAAAATCGACAATTTTGGTTGTACATGTTGACGTGATTATGTGTGATTACTTTATTGAGTTTGGTTGATACTTATTTGTGCCAATAACTTATATATATTGTTAATTATCAGATGGAACCCGCTGTTAATGAACCAGTTAATGAAGTTAACCAATCTGAGCAAAATAATGAGGATCACTTTCTTAATAGGCAAGATATAGAAAACATCGTTGCTCAGGGAATAGCCAATGCTATCCCGGCAATCGTCGCTGCTGTTAAAAATCCTTTTGAGCCTTTGCAAGCTAATCCCAGTAAACGCACATTCGACGATAGTTTCAGTAACAGTGTTAACGGAGGCGGCAATAACGACAACTTGATTTAGGCCCCGATACTTAAGAAAATGAAAGTTGCAACACCTGGTTGCACTTATAAAGAATTTCTTGCCTGTAAACCTGTCGAATTTGCAGGCAATGAAGGGGCAACTGCCGCGCTACGTTGGTTGGAGAAAACTGAGGCAGTAATTAAAATAAGTAAATGTGCCGAGGAGGATAAGGTTATGTATGCTTCTCACCTTTTCAAGGAAGAAGCATTAGAATGGTGGAATACGGTGTTACAAGCCAAGGGTAGTGACATGGCCTATGCCATGAATTGGGAATAGTTTAAGTATTTGGTGGAAAGGAAATTCTGCCCTGAATATGAAAAAGAGCAAATGGCGAATAAGTTCCTGAGCCACCGAATGGTGGATGTTGACTGTCGGGGGTATACTTCGAAATTTTTCGAATATGCCAGAATTGTGCCCACTCTGGCCTCACCAGAACCGGTACTTATTTCTCGCTACAGTTGGGGTTTAATTAGCGAGATTCGTGATATCGTCAAAGCTGCGAGACCTCGCACAATTGATGATGCGGTGGAACTAGCCAATACTTTGACCGACGGACTGGTACGTATGCGGGAAGAAAATAGGAAAAAGGAGTTAGCCCAAAAGATTACCCAAGGATTTCGTGTGGGTAATAATAGCAATTTCAAGAAAAAGGGAACTGGGTCCTCCTTCACCCCGCCATTTTACGGGAATTGCAAAAAGAAGCATTTTGGAAAATGTAGAGAAAATTGTAATTTCTGCAAAATTCTGGGCCATTAGGAAGAGGAATGTAAAAAGAAAGCAAAGATCTGCTAAAACTGTGGAGAAGCTGGGCATTTCAGACCAGAATGCCCTAAATTGGTCAAACCAGCGGATAACAAGGCCAAACCTGCTGAAGGAACTAACAAGAAGAACGCAAGAGCCTTCCAATTGACCACGCAGGAAGCCGAACTGATTCCCGACGTAATAGCTGGTACGTTTCTGGTACACAACGTTTATGCGAAAGTATTATTCGACTCTGGTGCAAACCAAAGTTTTATAAATACTTCTTTCTGCCAAGCTCTTAAGCTACCCTTAACCAAACTTAGGCAGATTTTTACAGTAGAAACAGCAGACGGGAACTCTATTAACATAGATACGGATTTGCAAAAAGAAAGTATAGAACTTTCAGGTCATAAATTTTCTGCAAACCTATTACCCATGAATTTAGCTGGATTCGATGTTGTATTAGGAATGGATTGGTTAGTAGCCAACCATGCTCGAATCCTCTGTGATAAGAATTCCATAGAAATCCGTGCACCCACAGGAGAAGTAATTATGATTACAGGGGATAAGCCGCATAAACCAATGAAGTTCATTTCTGTAATGAAAGTTACTAGTTATTCGAGAAAACAAGGAATAGTGTATATGATTTCGGTAATCATTAACACTAAGGGTATGGAACTTAAGGAAATTCCTGTAGTATCAGAATATGTGGATGTATTCCCAGAAGAACTACCAGGATTACCACCAGATAGGGAGGTAGAATTTAGAATTCATCTGATTCCTGGAAAAACACCCATAGCTAAAGCACCCTATCGGTTAGCACCCACCGAAATGTTAGAATTGAAAAAGCAATTAGATGAATTGCTCAGTAAAGGATTCATCCAACCTAGTTCATCCCCTTGGGGAGCACCAGTGTTGTTTGTAAAGAAGAAAGATGATTCGATACGAATGTGTATCGATTATAGGGAATTGAATAAGGTTACAATTAAGAATCGATATCCATTACCTAGGATTGATGATCTTTTTGATCAACTTCAGGGGGCTAGATATTTTTTAAGATAGATTTACGCTCTGGATATCATCAGTTGAAGGTACAAGAAGAAGACATACCTAAAACCGCTTTCAGAACTAGGTATGGTCACTACGAGTTTACAGTTATGCCTTTTGGACTAACAAATGCTCCGGCGGCATTTATGGATATGATGAATAGGATCTGTAAACCGTATTTGGATAAATTCGTAATTTTCTTCATCGACGATATACTTATTTATTCCAAAAGTCAGGACGAGCATTATAAGCATCTACACGCACTCTTAACTTTGTTAAGAAAAGAGAAGCTTTATGCCAAATTCTCGAAGTGTGAATTTTGGCTACAGGAGGTGCAATTTTTAGGACACATGGTGAATCACGAAGGTATTCACGTAGATCCCTCCAAAATAGAAGCGATCACCAAATGGAAGGTCCCGCAATCAGCTATGTAAATTAGAAGTTTTCTAGGGTTAGCTGGATACTATAGATGATTTACTAAAGATTTTTCCAAAATAGCTGTACCATTAACTAAGCTAACCTGTAAATCAGTTAAGTTTGAATGGGGACCCAGGCAGGAAGAGGCTTTTAAGATTTTAAAGCAAAGATTAACAAACGCCCCAATTCTTGCTTTACCAGAAGGGACAGGAGATTTTGAAGTTTATTGTGATGCTTCTAAGCTAGGATTAGGATGTGTGCTAATGCAACGCAAAAAGGTAATTGCGTATCCCTCAAGGCAATTGAAAAAGCACGAGGAAAATTATACGACACATGACTTAGAATTAGGAGCCATAATTTTTGCCCTTAAGATTTGGAGACATTATCTGTACGAGAGTAAGTTTACAGTCTATACAGATCATAAGAGTTTAAGGTACATATTTGGGCAAAAGGAATTAAATATGAGGCAAAGAAGATGGATGGAAATTCTAAGTTATTACGACTGTGATATTCAATATCACGAAGGAAAAGAAAATGTAGTCGCAGATGCCTTAAGTCTTAAGTATCATGAAAAGCAAAAGCGAATTCGTGCTCTTAGATTAAATCTACAGTTAGATTTAGTGGAACAACTGAAAAACGTCCAAGAAACATCACTCAAGGATGATGCTGAAGGAATGAAGGGAAGAATAAAGGAATTAGAGCAAGGGGCTGATGGAATTTGGAGATTCCACAAGAAAAGGATTTGGGTACCTAAGCAGGGAGAGTTAAGAAATAAGATTTTAGAGGAAGCCCATAAGTCTAGGTATACCATGCATCCTGGTAATAATAAAATGGACCAAGATTTAAGAAATAATTTCTGGTGGATAGGAATGAAAAAGGACATAGCTAGATATGTATCTAAGTGTCTAACTTGTTCACAAGTTAAGGCAGAACACCAGAAATCGTCAGGGTTACTCCAACAATTAGAAATACCTGTTTGGAAATGGGAACTAATAACCATGGATTTTGTTACTAAGTTGCCCAAAACCAGAAAAGGTAACGACACAATTTGGGTAATTGTGGATCGATTAACCAAATTAGCTCATTTTCTACCCATGAAGGAAACCTTTAGCGGGAAATATTAGCAAAGTTGTACGTAGACGAGGTTATATCCTTACATGGAGTCCCACTCTCCATTGTATCGGATAGGGATAGTCGTTTCACTACACATTTCTGTCCAAGTTTCCAAGAAGCAATGGGGACCCGATTAAATTTAAGTACAATCTATCATCCCCAAACATACAGACAAAGTGAAAGGACGATCCAAACCTTGGAAGACATGCTCAGGGCATGTGTGATAGATTTTGGAGGAAACTGGGACAACCATTTACCTTTAATTGAATTCTCCTATAACAATAGTTATCATTCAAGCATCGAAGTTGCCCCGTTCGAAGCATTGTATGGGCGAAAATGCAGAACTCCAGTTTGTTGGGCAGAAATAGGAGAAAGTCAATTATCAGGTCCCGAAATCGTACAAGAAACCACCGACAAGATAACTCAAATCAAGGAAAGACTAAAGACAGCTCGAGATCGGTAGAAGAGTTATGCCGACAATAGACGCAAACCGCTAGAATTTCAAGTCGGAGACAAGGTACTCTTGAAAGTTTCTCCCTGGAAAGGAGTGGTTCGGTTCGGTAAGAAGGGAAAGCTAAGTCCATGGTACATAGGACCATTCCCAGTAATCCAACGAATAGGACCAGTTGCCTATCGTTTACAACTACCAGAGGAGCTAGCCGGGGTACATGACGTATTTCATGTATCCAACCTCAAGAAATGTCTATCTGACGAATCCCTGATAGTACCTCTTCAAGATATAGAGGTAAATGAGAAGTTAAAATTTGTAGAAAAAACACTTCAGATAGAAGATAAAAAGGTCAAGTTTCTCAAGCACAAACGACTGGTGCTGGTCAAAGTCAAGTGGGATTCAAGGAGAGGACCGGAGTACACTTGGGAGCTGGAATCAGAAATGAAACGGAAATATCCTTACTTATTCCAGTCGAGTACGAGATTTTAATGAGGTGGGGAGGATGTAACAACTCTCATTAAAAATTATTATTTCTTATTTTATTATGTCCATTAGGAAACCCTAATTGAGACCCCCAAGTAATATTGCATGACCCCTAAAATTTTCAGAACAGTTGGAACTAGGATCAGCGCCCCTAAAACTCAGGGGGGGTATTCCCTAATTAATATTATCTACGCAGTTTGTTGTAGAACACATATTTTATCGAACTGTCGACTCACCTAGGCTATAAATACACGAATCTACCTTACCCTAAAAGTTACCCGTCGCGCCACGTGACAGCCTGTCGCGCCACGCGGCAGAGACTGTTTTTCAGTATAAATAGCAGGGGTTTGGCACTTGCATGGCTGCGTTGGTTCGACGTTCAAATTCATTTCGTACACTGAGTTATTCACTTTTTCGTTCAAAACACACACTAGCACGAAGCTCTGCTGCGATAACAGGGTAATAACTCGATCACTGCTACGATACAATGTCCGATTGATTGAAACCAATCCGATGGATGTTTAAGTGCTGCCCGAATACGGGCTATACTTTGTCATTCGTCGTGAGGGTTTTGATTTCGTGAGCTTGTCGTAAATGTTGTATTAAGTTACTGACCTAGTTTCGTGTGCATTGTTGTTTAAATTAGGTTACCAGGCTTATCAGTTGGCTAAACTCTGCTCGTCTAAACTTGCAATGTGAGTCATTCTCTTTTTATCAAAGTGCTTTGCAAAACCCTAAAGGTTTTCCAGTTATATTTTGCAGTGATTAAGTCTTTGCTAATCTTTAATTACTGGTAGTATGTGGGGGTTTTGTGCACATTACTACTAACGATTTATCACTTTAGGTGGGCGAGCCTAATTAGTGATATGTCCACAGTCATAGATTTGGTCGAGTGACAGCTGTACCAGATAATTATATGATAGGGGCAAATATAAAAACCCTTAATGCTGTAAATTTATAACAATGTGTCTTTTATGCAATTTGAATGACTCGCCAGTATTTCCCCGCTGATAAAAATCTTTTTAAACATGTTTCAGGTGATCTGCTGTGAACTAGGGAAAAAAAATGCAATGTAGCACTGCAAGCTTGAAAAGTGGCTCAATAAAATAAATAAATAGGTTTTGTAAAACAGGGATTTCCCAGTGAAATCACCTTTATTGTAAATTATGGGGATGATTCCCAAATTGTATAATAAAATAATTGGGCATTTTCAAGTTTAAGCGAGCCTGTTAATTCTTCCGCTGCCAAACTAAAATACAATTACCACGGGTTTTCTGTCCCGCGGCCTCTAGACTGGGTCACACCGGGTCGGGGGCCGTGACAACGAGACCTAAGGAAAAACAATTATCTACATAGGGGTATAGGACACACCTCTTATGAGTCAGAAGGAACCGGCAAACCACAAAGGGATTATTGCAAGCGAGAGACACTGAATATGAGAGATAAGTTAAAAATCACTTGTTACAGATGTGAGAAACTTGGGAACTTTCCGTACAAATGCCCAACCAAAAAAACCAAGAAAAATGAGACTCTCTTGGTCAAACTAAAAAAGATGATGAACCAACACTTCTGACGTGCCTAGACGCTGAAGAGAAGTTGAAACATGAAAGGTCATGTGATACGATCAAAGGGAAGAACCGTGTGATGCGGAGATAACCTGTGAAAGGTACAATAAATAATCCAATGAGTGGATCAGATCAGGTAAAAAAATGAAGAATCTGTGAGGGAAGCAACCAGTATGAAGAACCCGTTATGAGAGACAACTGTGAAGAAGATAAATCAGGGAGAAGACACGCATATCCTATGACAGGGTCAGGAAAAATTGTTCTGTGATACAACCGCAAGAGAGATCTGAGTGAGTCAGTTTATCTAAAAAATCTTTGCGAGATGGATTCAATTCATGTGATAAGATAGTAGGAAAGTGATTCAAGACCAGGTGGAATTTGTGTTGAGAAAACTACACAAGAAGAGATTCGTGTTATACAAATCAAGTGCAATCAACACTAGTGTGAAGGTTCATGTGAAGCAAAGTTCGTGAGAGCAAGGTTCGTGAATAAGAAGATCCATGTGAAGTGTTGGTTACCGATGAGATTCGAGAAGATAAATCTGCTTGGAGTTCAAGATCTACAACAACTCAAGGATGTTCGTGATTAGGGGGTGAATGAAGATCTAATCCCTTCACATCCTTAAGTTCGAGGGTTGTTCTGTACTTAGTTTATAGATTAGTTTATATTGTAAATAGATTAGTTATACAAGTGCGAGGACCGCTTCCTTTACCATTGGGCATCTAAGAAGGTAAAGTATCTTGTATGGAGAGCGGATATGGGAAAGGTGGCTTCAAAATTGGTTTTGGTATATCGAGGGTTATTGATACCGAACATGCTATGCAACAGATGCGGGCTGCAAACGGAATCAACTGACTGTATTTTTGTTTATTCAATTGTATATGGGCTAGAAGTGTGGTGGAATGCTTTTAGGTGGCTAAAGATTCCTATATGGTGCGAAGGTACGTCGATCAATCCACCCACATTCTGGAGTACGCCGAATCTAAAGTGGGATCCAACATTGGCGAAGCATAGTGGGGGCGGGAGGGGGCTGCCGACCCCCAAACTTTTCGCTCAGTTTGATACTATTTCTACGAGTTTTTTGCGACCACTTTGATACTATTTAGCCACCGATATTGCCACCATTTTTGCCACCTATGTTGTGACGAGTTTTTTTTTGCCACCGCTTTAATACCATTTAGCCACCGATATTCCTACCATTTTGCCACCGTTTTTTATACCAGATACCATTTAGCTACCATTTAGCCACCGATATTCCCACCATTTTGCCACCGATTAATACCATTTAGCCACCATTTTAATACCATTTAACCACCATTTAATACCATTTAGCCACCATTTTTGACACCAGGCACCATTTAGCGACACAATTTAGCTACCATTTAATACCATTTAGCCACCATTTTTTGACACCACCATTGCTACGGAGTTGTTTGGTATTTAGCCACCATTTTTTGACACCACCATTGCTACGGAGTTGTTTGGTGGGTTTTGATTCAGATTTCTCCCTGCTATTTCATCAAAATTACATATCAATAAAACTCCAAAATATATATAAAAAGTCTAATAAAATAACGAAATCCCAAAGTTATATAAAACATCTCTGTTTCAAAAGCATATAAAACATTCTAATAAAAATACCAACTAAAACATAAAACAATCAAAAGTATGATAATATGATAAACATCGAAACATTCGAAACCAAGTGTTTATAGCCTATTTTCGAACTGTAGCCGTTAACATAGCTTCAATTTGTGACATCCTCTCGAGCAGAGCATCTTTATCCGCTTTATCTTTTTCTTTTTCAGCCAACAACATTGCAATAATTCCATCTAACCTTTCTTTTTCTTCATCATTATCCTTAAGGAGCTCCTTGATAACTAAGTTCAACTTTTCAATCTACAAAAACCAACGAATAGAATCAAGAAGTCAGAACTAACAAAAGTAATAACGGGTCAAGTTGGTTGCAAAGAAAACATAATTCAATTGTGAGCTACATTTTAAATTTTTACATATTTAGAAGGAAATTATACCTAATTTCAAAAGCAAATTTTTGTATGAAACAACCCGTAGAGAAAGTGTAATCAAATCAATATGAAATTCCTCAATATGAATGTCAACCCCAACGATAAAAAAACAAACATCGCAAACCAAACAAACAGAAATGCACAAAAAATACTAATGTATGTGATTCCACTTATGCCAAAGAGCAAACAATTTTATTTATATTTCTAAAAACTATTAGTCTAAAAGGATTAAACATACCTCAAGGTCTTCTCTGTTATGTACACAAGGGTCACTAACATTGCCTAACCCGTACACTTTTCCTTTATTCTTGCCCTCAGCTCGTGACCATAAGTCTTCGTCAAATTTTGGATGTTTAATGCGTTCTTTCCCGTACTTTTCCACAAGCAAACCATCATATTTAACCTAACGGGATAAACACATAATTATATTATTCAAATCTCATTTTAAAATTCAAAGTCATCATAAACATGTATATACACATAAATCATTCATTATTAACTTTAACTATAACAAATATAAATAGATACATCTAAGGACCAAGCTCAGGGATAGATACAAAAACTTACATGGGTAAATTACATCGTCATTTATGTTTGTATTGAATTGCAATGGATGCCCTTTAACTTCAATAATTACAGTAACAATCTTTTATTTGGAAAACTCATTACATTGTACATCCTTTAACACTAACCATGTTAGAAATTTCAGTTAGGTATTGCATGTGTTTTACATATGAGGGTATGTTAGTAATTTTACAAGTATCTTTAAAACATAATTTCTTATTCCTCTCATTTTTACAGCCACACAATCCTAAACCTTATCCCCTTCCTCTCTTTTCTCTCTCATGTCTCTCTCTCCCTAGAAAACAGCAGGTCACCACATATGGTGGCAGAGCCACGGCGACAGCATGCCATGGCGGTGGACCGATGGTGTTACGCATGCCCTTGAAAGAACCCCAACATTGCCGCCCATTAAATCCTCGAAAGATCCTCGAAAACGCTCGACAACCTGGCATGGCTGTGATTTCCTCTCACTAGAAAACGGCTGCCCTTCAGATCCCTGAAAGAACCCACCACTGTCGCACCCACAACAGGTCGTCTCCAACCTCCTGCGACCCTCAAAGCCCATTAGATTTTCGAAAACATTACCGCCGTCATATTTAGGTCAGATTTGGTGGTGGTGGCCGGATTTGGGGGATTTAGTGGTGGCTTTAAGTTCTGAAGCAGTTCGTTTTAAAAGCAGCAGCCTCCTGTATGGTGCCAATGTCAGCACCACATGTGATTTGGTAAGAGTGGTCTTTGATGGATTCTTTTTGGACCTTTAAAGTTCAGAAGATGCAAAATAAATTTTATTTATGTTCATAAAAAAATTCATCAATATATAGATAATGAATGACTCATTGGTGATCGTGATTTAGGTTAAAACTGATTCTTGGAATAAAGTTGGATTATGAAATGAAGCACCATGAGAAGAGAGCAGTAGCATTGCTTGATGTTAACTAAGGGAATTTGATGGTAAATGTTTAACAAAAAAGTTTTTACCTATGGAGGGGATTTGATTGTAAAATTACTAACCTACCCTCATGTGTAAAACACATGCCATACTTGACTGTAATTTTAAAAAATGGTTAATGCTAAAGGACGTACACTGTAATGAGTTTTCTAAATAAAGGATTATTACTGTAATTATTGAAGTTAAAGGTCATTCGTTGCAATCCAATACAAACATAAAGGATGAAAAGTGTAATTTACCCAACTTACATTCTTCAATTACAAGTCCCAAACAAACCAAAAAATGTATAATTCTTTATATTTTGTTATTTATAGTTTGGCAAGTGGGTCGGCTTTGGTTGGTTTTCGATTTCTACTTTGTAATGCTGGTTCTTTGTAGGAATTTGTTTTTTTCCCCTCTTGCAACGTACTCTTAGGTGCCTGTTTCTTGAAGAATTTGTGTAAATAGTTTTCTTTTAAAGTTGCTAATTATCAACTGTGAACACTATATTTAAATACTCTAGGGTGGAGATATAATAGGAAGTTTATTTGGCTAGGAAGGCTAGGAAGTGATCTTGACCATCCATTTACTTAATCAAGGGCTAAGATTAAATCAGGGAAATTGAAAGTAAAAAGAGAGGCGCGTGACTTTTTTCAGGGGCAATCTAGTCAATCCAAACCAATAGTTTCTCTCTCCTCCAATTCCCCCCCATTTTTTAAACGTTAATAACTCTTTCATACGACGTTATTTTTTTATAAAAATTGCACCAAAAAAACGAGCGTTTTTTTATCTTTAAAACGAGTATACTATTACTATATTTTGAAAAAAAAAAATTAAAACCCAGTTGCGTAAAACGCAATAGAAAAAACCCCAGTATCGTAAAACGCAATGAAAAAAAACCCTAAAAAATGACATTTTTCTAAAACGCAATGCACCAAAAACACAAAGAAATGACTTTTTTGTAAAACGCAATGGCCAGAAAACACATAAAAATGTGTTTTACCTAAAACGCAATGCACCAAAAACACAAAAAAATGACTTATTTGTAAAACGCAATGGCCAGAATACACTTAAAATGTCTGTTTTCTAAAACGCAATGGACTGAAAACACATAAAAAAGTGTTTTACCTAAAACGCAATGCACCAAAAACACAAAGAAATGTCTTATATGTAAAACGCAATGGCCAGAAAACACTTAAAAATGACTCATTCTAAAACGCAATGGACTGAAAACACCTAAAAAATGTGTTTTACCTAAAACACAATGACTAAAAACACTTAAAAATGTGTTTTTTTTTCTAAAACGCAATAGCCAGAAACCACATAAAACTCTCTTATTTCTAAAACGCAATGGACACATAAAACTGTCTGTCACTATGAACTGTCTGAATTGTCTACGAATTACTGTTTTCGAAATGAGCCAATTTATGGAAATTTAATTTTTCTGATGCGTTTTTAGTACAGCAATTTAATCGAAAACGCAGCTCAACCCCAGCCAGGGGCTCTGCCCCTTGGACCCCGCCAGGGGCTGCCGCCCCTGGGACCCCGCTACCGGGGGCTGCCGCCCCCGGACCCCCGCAAAGATCGTAAAACGCAATGACTAAATCAAAAACCCAGATCATGAAAATGAAATTAAAGAATTTCTTACATGGATCGAAGCCGATTTCTTCATCAATTGACGGAATCTGAATGATAGAAACACTTATCAAACGCTCGAATCGAACGAATCGAGTGATTATCTCCAAAATCACCGGAAAAAACGAGATTTTTTTATGAAATTAAACTGGGTTTTCTTCAAAAAAAGTTGAAGAACACGTTGATCGGGTTCTGAATCATTGATTTGTGATGAAAATCGCACTATAGTGTAGTGATTATTGATATAGAAAGTGAAGAAATAGTTGAAGATGGTGGATTTTGAAAATGATGGGTTTTTGAATTTACTGGGTTTTGAAAAAGGAAGAAGAAGGAGTTGGATTGACTAAAATACCCTTTCTCTTTATTTTAAAATTTGCCACATGTCATAATCCTATGGCTTCCTATCCTTCCTAGAGAAAATTAACTTCCTATTTGATCTTTACCCAAATACTCTATACACTTATTAGACTTTTTTTAGTTTTGGGTTTGTCTCTATTGACTTTGTAAAAATTTAATTTGACGTTTTAATTTGGACCCAACATGTGCAAATTGTTTACTAAATTGTTTCTTAGTGATTTGTAATTTCTAGTGAATTAATAAACAGATCTTTGAGTAAGTGTATATTATTATTATTATTTATTTATTTATTATTATTATTATTATTATTATTATTATTATACAGTGGTATAATGTCATCATACTTCATCTACACCTAAGACTACGGGGTATGGGGCGGGGGTTGGGTACAAATGCCCACGTCACCACCCTGGGTGGGTTTGGGTTTCGGCGTGGCCCCTTGGGCGTGGGTTTCAGCCCGGGCGTTGGGCGGGGCTAACGATCTTCCGTGGCCGGCTCTCATTGGCTGGATTGACTAGGCTATAGGTGGCTAGGCTTTTTTTATTTTTATTTTGTGTGTATTTTTATTATAATTGAAAAAAAAGTAAAAAAAAACTTGTGGGAATCTTTATGCAAAATATGGTTTCATTTGTGGATATAATCGGTGTTGCTGGCTGACGTATATTAATGGATAATTCTTGTTTTTGAAAGGCAGATAAATTAATATTAATAAAAAGACAAAAGAATATGAAGCACCTCTCATTGTCTCATTTATCTTTAGGTTAATAAACACACAGTAGCCTTTCCTGGTTACACTCCGCTACCCATTGTTTTTAGAGAAAATTACCAATCTAGCAAAGAAAAAAGTCAAATTACCAATCTAGCATGCTCATGCGTCTTTGGAAGGCCACTCATGTGTGGGATGAGTCTTTCAAGCATGGGATGAGTCCTTGGGGAGAAACCCAATAAAAAAAAGACAAGTGGCGGGGATGAGTCTGCAGACGCATGGGATGAGTCTGCGGGACGCATGGCTTGTGGGTCCGCGGACGCATGGGATGAGTCCGCGGACGCATGGGATGAGTCTTTCATGTGTGTGATGTGATTTGTGGGTCCGCGGACGCATGAGATGAGTCCGCGGACGCATGGGATGAGTCTTTAATGTGTTTGATCTGATGAGTCTTTCCACGTGTCAATTGGGGATTGGCGGACGCAATACTTGGCCTGGCAGACGCATTAGAAGACTTGGGATCTGTGAGTGGCCTTCCAAAGACGCATGAGCATGCTAGATTGGTAATTTGACTTTTTTCTTTGCTAGATTGGTAATTTTCTCTTGTTTTTATTACCTAAAAAAAGCAAAAGAAACCACAACCCCCCGCCCCCCCTCCTTTCAAATCCACACTTTATTTTCTGTTTTGTTCAACAACAATCAAGAAAGAGATAAAACAAATCTCAAACCACTAAAACACTCTTTTCATCTCTCTTTTTCTTCTTCCTCTTTTGCTCACAATTTTTCATTTTTATGGAGTAAATTTTGGGCCTTTTCTCATTTCTCTTGTTCAAGATTCATCTTTTTCACCAATCATGAAATACCCATTTGGATTCAAGCATTCTTATAGAAACCCATGAAGCCTCTGCCCTAATTAAGGTAAATTTTCTTGAAAATTTATTATTATTCAAAGTGTTGTATGTGTCACAATTGTCTATTCTTTTAGTTTCCGATTGGTGTGTTCTTTAGATTTGAGGTTGCTTTTCTTGATGTTTGATTGATAGCTCTATCTGCTCTTAGTACTTTACCTAACTTTTATTATTATTTTTTTTAAAGTTGGTGTGGATTATGTTTATCTGGGTAAAAATCTTGTAAAAATTAATTTATATAATAAATTTTGATGTGGGTATCTTTTCTTGTTCATCTTTCTTGATTTATTCACAGCAAGAAAACAGATTTAAGTGTCTAAAAAATTATATTTTTCTGATAATGGTGGATTCTTGTGTATTGACAGTGACTCTGCCTTGCAGTTTCTTTCTTCATCATTGTCAAGAATATGCCTTAAATGTCTTTGTGTGCTATATGGATTTTGACACATGCAAATCATTCATTTTCAAGATCTCACCTTTGATAAATATCCTTATCTGGGTCTATATTTTTAGATTGTTTATATTAATTTAAATTTAAATAGATGTGATCTTGGTTTTTTAACACTCAAATTTGTTGATTTTATTGGGAATTTTGCTAACATTTGTTTCTATTTGATTTTAGGATATTAGCTGGTTTTGATCTTCATTTGGTTTCAGGTGAGTTGTTTTCTGTTTTATCTGTTAATTTAATTTAAAAATAAAAAAAATAAAAAATAATAAAAACAAAAGAAAATGAAGCTATTTTGAGTTTATTTGACCTTTTGACCTGCGCTGATTCTGTTTGTTTATCAGGTTTGTTAGATTGTTGTTGATCATGAAGGGGGAAACATCATGGGTTAGTCATTTTCTTGATGAAGTTCCTAAAGACAACAGGTTCAATTCGTTTTCCGACATTGATGATGAGGGTAACAAGGACAAACACACACCTCACACCTACATCGAAGAATTTCCCAGACATCAGTCGCTTTAAACTAATCATCTCGACGCTTAAACAGCCCGACCACACGACTCTTCAACCATTTTATCACGTGTATGGTGCCACTGTGGAATCATGCAAGTCGAATGAGGTTTCAGAGTCAATTATTAGTGTGACCCGCGCGTTAACGGTTGGGATATTGAGGGGGTATAGAGTTGGGGCTAGGAAAGGTGATCCGGGGGGTAATGCGATTGCGGATAGGGTGTTGGATAAGCTGTTTTCGCCGGATGGGTCTGGTTTTGTTTCGGTTGTTATTTGGAGTTTTGCGAAGAATGTGGTTATGGCAATTGGGTATGCATGATGACAGACCTAGAGACTGTGGTTATGAAATATAATAATAGTATATTACATAGATATGTGTTTGAAGCTTGTATTGATCATGTTTCTGACCTACATGTGTAATAATAGTATATTACATAGATATGTGTTTGAAGCTTGTATTGATCATGTTTCTGACCTACATGTGTGTTTCCTGTAGACCTGGGAAACAGGTTTTCTAATATTGGAATAATAACTTTATTATTTTCTTCAAGCCTCCCATATCATTGATAACAACAATCGAAAACATAAGAACAAATTGAAGTGATGAAATTGCTAAAGAAGGAAATTAAGTCAAGATTCAAACGTACCCTAAATGATTAATCGAAACTTCAGTTGAGAGAGAGATGATTCGTAATGGTGGATTGGAGGAATTCTACAATTGTGGAGGAATATCACAAACGGCAATTGCTAACTATTAGTCCAAAAATTATGGAAATATTAAACCCTAAATGATCCTCCTATTTTTTTTACTTGTAGCCCGCCTATTTTTTTCCTTTTAGCCCGCTAATTTTTTTATCAATATTGTGACTACAAAAGACGGTGGCAAAGTAGCGGTCCCAAATCAATCACAAACCCACCAAGGTTTTTATTTTTTTATTTATTTGCCACCATTTTGTGACCTTACCATATCATTAGACATTTTTTTTTTATTTCAAATGGGGATTTCCCACTGAATTGTGACCGTAATTATAGTCAATAGCAGATTTTGCTACTAATAAGAGATCGGTCAAAAAATGGTCACAAATTTTGAAACCAATTTTTTTGGTCACAAATTCTGGTGGCAATTGCTCAATTTTCTAGTAGTGGGAGAGTATATAGTTTTCGTATGGAAATTTTTGTGTATATACGTTTTCGACCCCGCAGTCGGAAAACTCAAACTTCGCCACTGGGATCCAAGAAATGGAAAAAAGATCACCCATATGGTGACTCTAGGATGCTTATGGAGGCTTTGGTTGGCACGTAATGAGAAAGAGTTCAACGGAAATATGATGTCAGTGAAGAAAATCGTAGAGATTATCAAGGAGAAGTTTTTTTTGGGTCAACAGCAGGGCTAAGGATGTCGCTTTGGAATGGACGAATTTGTTAGATTTTAATATTTTTGTATGATCATCGTTTGTTTTCTTTCTTGGGATTATTGTTTTCTTGGCCGCTATATTTATATAGTCATTATTGTTAAGAAATGTAAATTAATTTTTAATCCGTTAAAAGTTCATAAATTACAATTTTTTTTTCTATAAATTACTATTTAACTTTTTTCTCTTTATCATCAAATATCTTGGCATATTCAACACATTAGAATTTCGCACAACTGCCACTTCGAATTCCATTAGGATGAAGGGTGTGGGGGCGTGAGTTGATTCATCAATTGCCATCTAGGACCTTCGATCACATGCTACACTGCCCCCTTGGAGCATGGATCGTGGTTCGCGTGGATTAAACAACGGCAACCATGTCCCACCTTTTCCTTTAGACAAAAATATACTAAAATTAAATAAGGGGATAGTGGTTTGGGTCATGACCACGCCCTTAGAGTAGTGGTTTTGAATGGTGGATTAGAGATGAGTGATATGGCATTGATGTGATGGATCATGTGGTCATGAAAGTCATTGACTCTCATGTCAAACTGTGTTTGAAATTTCTTCATTCGTATTAGGAGCTTCCAGCACCACCGTATACGTTGAGCCATTGACTCTCATGTCAAACTGTGTTTTTCTCTTCAAAAAATTTGAAAGTTTAATAATGACAATTTTCATAGAAAAATGTCATGTTTCGGTTCTTTAAAACCGATCAACGTTTCTTCGTTTCTTCATTGGCACCATCTCTCTTTCTCTCATTAGCTTCTTCACAAAATTGTATTTCAGCTATGTGCTTCACAAATAAACTGCCAGTTTTAATGGAGTCTATGCTCGTACTTCTATTTCTCACCATTTCTTTCTCATCTGCAGCTGACACCATATCCACAAATAACTCTCTCTCTGGAGATGAAACAATCATATCCAAAGGTGAAATCTTTGAGTTTGGCTTCTTTAAAGCAGGTAACTCTTCCAACTATTTCATAGGAATCTGGTATAAAAAGTACTCTTCCAATCCCCCTACTGTAGTTTGGATAGCCAATAGAGAAACACCCGTGTCTGACAGATTCAGTTCCGAATTAAAATTCATAGACGGTAACTTGGTGCTGTTAAATGAGTCCAAGTTACCTATTTGGTCCACAAATGTCACCTCCACCACCAGTTTGAATTCTGCAGTTGCGGTTATTCTTGATAATGGTAACTTAGTTGTAAGAGATGGCTTGAATTCAGTTGAGCACATTTGGCAAAGTTTTGATCACCCGGCTCATACTTGGTTGCCTGGTGCTAAATTTGCATATAATAAGAGAACAAATAAAAGCCAGCTTCTTACTTCATGGAAAAGTAGAGATGACCCTGGTGTAGGACTCTTTTCTTCGGAGGTTCATCCTTCTCGAATAATGGTTGTAAGTAAGTGGAATAGATCCCAACAGTATTGGGATCCTGGGTCTTGGGATCCATTGATGGATAATGGTTTTTATAAATACAATTACCAAACCAGCGAGAATGAAAGTTACTTCACTTATTATGCGTATAATCCTTCCACTATATGTAGATTTATAATGGATGTTGCTGGTCAGTTTCAGCTACTAACATGGTCTGAATCTACCAAACAGTGGAATATCATCTGGGCTCAACCTGAAACACAATGTAAGGTGTATGCTTTATGTGGGGCGTTCAGTACTTGCAGCGAGACTGGATTGTCATTGTGTAATTGCTTGACTGGTTTCCAGCCTAGATCGGAGAGTAATTGGAATCATAGTGATTTCTCTGGTGGGTGTGTAAGAAAAACCAATTTGATTTGTGGTAGAAACAAGGAAAAGCTAGATTTTTTCATGGTTCAGGTCATTAGCCTGCCCCCAAGTAGTTCTGTCTCAATTGGAAGTGCTGGAGAATGTCGTACCGCCTGTTTAAACGATTGCTCTTGTAATGCATACTCTTTTGTGGGTAAGAATTGTTCAGTTTGGAATGGAGAGCTCTTGAATCTTTCAGAAGATAAAACCAATGGGAAAACAATGTATGTCAAGGTTTCTTCAGAAGATCTTCCAAGTCATAAGAAGAATAACAGGGTGGCCACCATGGTTATTGTAGTTGCGTCCGTTGGAGGCCTAGCTCTTGTCTTAGGCCTTGTCGTGCTTACAATTTATATGAAAAAGAGGAGATTGGCTGGTAAAATGACAATGGAGGGATCGTTAGTGGCGTTTGTCTACAAAGATTTGCAAACAGCCACCAAAAATTTCTCAGATAAGTTGGGTGGAGGTGGTTTTGGTTCAGTTTTCAAGGGGGTACTTCGCGATTTGTCCATTGTGGCCGTGAAAAAACTTGAAAGTGTCAGCCAAGGAGATAAACAATTCAGGAGTGAAGTTGGCACACTTGGGAACATTCAACATGTACACCTTGTACGTCTTCGTGGGTTCTGTGTTCAAGGTAACAATAAGTTGTTAGTGTATGATTACATGCCAAATGGTTCTCTACATTCCCATCTTTTCCATGAAAAACAAGATGATGTTCTAAATTGGGAAACTAGGTATCAGATTGCTCTAGGAACTGCAAGAGGGTTGGTTTATCTTCATGAAAAGTGCAGAGACTGTATAATTCACTGTGACATAAAGCCAGAAAATATTCTTTTAGATGCTGATTTCTGCCCAAAAGTAGCAGATTTTGGCCTGGCAAAGGTTGTGGGTAGAGAATTTAGTCGTGTTTTGACAACTATGAGAGGGACAAGAGGCTATCTAGCTCCAGAATGGTTATCAGGGGTGGCTATCACAGCCAAAGCTGATGTTTTCAGCTATGGAATGATGCTTTTTGAACTAGTAACCGGTAAGAGAAATGTAGAACAACATGAAGATTTGAGCTTTACATTCTTCCCTAATTTGGCTGCAAATGTTGTTATGGAAGGAGGCGATATCCTTAGCCTACTTGACAGTAGATTAAAGAGGGAAGCTAGTGTCGAACAAGTCACAAGAATTTGTAAAGTTGCATATTGGTGTATCCAAGATGAAGTGGATAGTAGGCCTTCAATGAATGAGGTGGAACAAATTCTTGAAGGGAGTTTAGATGTGAAGATGCCCCCAATCCCACAATCTGTCCAATTTTTTGTTGATAACACTGAGCATCTTGTTTTCTTCGAGTCGTCTTCAACTGGGAGATAACTAGTACAAAGAAATTCCTCAAATAGCGATTACCAACTAAAGAATGCATCTTCTTGAAAGTATGGTTTTCTATATGCATCAGATCCTTTGGTGCTAAAAGTTATGTTGAAATGTAATTGTGAGTTCCTTTTGATGTCTCTAGATAATAGCCCTATTAATTTGTTTTGGTAGTTTTAACAATATCATTTGGTGAGTGATCTGTATGACGCGTCGATAAAATGTGTACTCTGTCCCATTTGCCATAGAGGTGAATGTAAAATAAGAACTTTTTAGTAGTGCTAAACTGAGATATGATGCTACAATGCTAGTGTCCCAGTTATGGGTGAGTTGAGCATGCACTACAAGAAATTCCAGCAATAACTAAGGGATTTGATGTTACTACAAATGTCTTCAATCTTTATCACTTTATCGGCAAACTTTTTTTCGTTCCTAGCGATCCAGATACACGAGCACACTACCATAAAAATGCCATGAATAACCTCCTTAACCTTTTCACTCCCTTGATAAAGATCTGCCCAGCTTAACAAATCTTTGACAGAGAACGCAAACACCGTCCCTAAATTGCCCCACTCTCCGATGAATTACCACACAACAGCAGCCACATAACACCCAACTAATAGATGCTCCACTGTTTCCTCTTCCCCCTCACACATAACACAGCCTTGCTCTTTCGCTATAATATTCCGCTTAGCCAACTGATCCACTGTCTCTATCCTATTCATTTCGGCTCTCCACATAAAAATATTACATTTTCTAGGGAACCATTTACTCCATCTCACAATAAACAACCCACTACAATCTCTACTTGTATTGAGCATATCGATAACCGATCTAACCAAAAATGAATCATCCTTGCCATACATCCACTTCCATCTATCATTCCTTTCCGACAACTGGACCTAAAGGCCCTATCCATGTCCACTTTTTTAAATCAATTCCTGGCCATTCGATCAAAAGACAATCTGACGGTTGATGTTTCAAAGGTTATTAAAAGCTTGGGCGGGCTATAGACTCACTCCTTCCCTCCCAAATCACACCAGTGCTGCCTCCTCCAAACCCTCAATTGATGTCGCACCACTTCGTCCGACCACCTCCTCAGCGCCGCCGCACCACCAGGTAATCTTGTTGCCTTTGATTGTCTCTAATTAGTATTATATATTTACAAATTTCTTGTGTCAGAATGTCAAATTTCTTGAGTTAAGAGTAGTATAGTAGGTTATTGTGTTGTTATTGTGTGAATGTCAAGTAAGAAAGAGTTGAGTTAGAGGTTAATTGCTGCATTTTTTTGATAACTAGGTTTAGAGAGTAGTTGAAGTGTGTTGGTGTTTGGGTTTAAAGAGTAGTTGTAAGGATGGATACTTCAAAATTGCATAAGAATTAAGAAAGGAGGAGATATATGAATGTGTAAAGCATGCCTTTGAATGATTTAGATGTCTGTATATAACTTATTGAATACGTTTCTTATAATGGGTTTGAAGTGGTTCATGTCAAAACTTACTACACTATCAAGTTTGTTTTTTTTTTTTTGTTTTTACTTAGAAATGGCACACTAGTACATCTAGGGGTTCTAAAGGGTTGTGTTAACGGGTTGGCGAGCCCAATCTGACACCCGAAGCAACACAACCACTACAAGAACATGAGCATTAGTGACGACGTTTTTAGCAGCGTCACCAAATTAGTGGCCGTCAATGCTCACAATCCGGATGGCTCAAAGTTTTTACGAACCGAGCTCGAGCTTGACTAAGCTCAAAAAAAAAAAAAAAAAAAATCAAGCCAAGCTGGCTCATTTAAGTTTGTGCTCGAGCTCAAGCCTAGGCTCGTCTCGATTACAACCCTAAGCTAGTTTGTATTTTTCAAAGTTGTCGATGTAGATCAGAATGTGCTGATGTGGCATAATATTTATATTTTAACAAAATATCCACTTGGCGCTTACATGTTTACTTCTATGTGGTATGTGTTTTACAGTGACGTTTTCCCGATTCCATCAGAAGCAAAACTCGCAATGGAAATTGCACATGCCCAAACGACCGCACAGTATCCAGGTCTATTAGCATCGAAAGCATCAAATGGTAACTTAAGGGAGATGTATCTGAACAAGACAACATTGGTGCAGAACAGAAGATTGCTTTCTAGAATGGAAGCCCTTTCCCGGATAGGTATATCTTCAAATTCTTACTACTTATTTCGAGGTGGCAAAACGGGCCGGTCAGGGTTAAAATAGGTAATCTTTTATATTTTTAACTTACTTTTTATTTTTTTGTAAAAAGATAGCGTCATTTGTGATTAGTTGTAAAAATGTCCTTAGGTTGACTTGTGACCCATTGGACATATTTTTTTTTTCAAGAGTCGCATGTCATTTTAGTCCCTGTGTTTAGGTCATTTTGCCAGGTTAGTCCAAAGGTTTCATTTTTCACCTATGGGTGCTGTTTTGGTAAAAAATTACACAAGGATAATGCAACCAAATCTGATTTTGTGAGGTTGGATGCTTGATTATATGAACAATTGTATGAATAATGATTGTAAGAAAATGACAATGAACACAAGGATTTATACGAGGAAAAAACCCTTGATCAACGAATGATCTCCGGCATAAAAAAAAACCTCGGATAGTGAAAATTATCACTATCAACTATATTGAACAAAAAAGGTTACAACTTCAGAAGTATTGAGCTCGTTACAATGAATGCTAATGTGAGTGTGCGAGAAAAAGAGTTGCAGAAGTGTTGTTCGACAATCAGAGTGCAAGTGCTTTCTAAATTAGCTAAACACCCCTAATAATCTTAGCCAAAAATATCCTTAACTAACTATCCAAATTTTCAGCCATCTTCCCACGTTCACCACCAACGGTCTTCAACTCATGCACGTGCCAAAAGAGAGAGCCTATTCCCCTTGAATTCGGTCGGAACAAGTCTTCTACGAAATGCACCTACAAAACAAAGCCAAAGGGTAATGGAAACAATTGTTAGTTTAAGAATACCAGTGAGGATCCGTGATCCTTAGTCTTCCTGCACCATTTCCTGAGGATCCTTGATCCAGGCAAAACTGAGGATACGTGATCCATAAGCAGTAAAATTCTATCCCTAACAATTGCCCCCAAACATGACTGGTTGGATTCTAATCAGATAAGTCATGTTTCAGTTAATTCGGACTAGCCGTTAGATGCAGATATAGCCGTTACAGGGCCGACGTCAGCACAGATCATCCCTGCAACAAATCATGATTATAAATAGGTTAGAGTTAGGGATGAAATTCTGCATTTAAATCCAAGATTTCTCCCTTTAAATCCTCATTCGAAGACTCATCCGGACATCTCTTCCATTCTCTTTCAAATTCTCAGTCCTGATCCTCTGTTTCTCCCCACGAATCCATGGCAAAGATGGTAACCCGGTCCTCACCAGCCAAGAATCCTGAGAATAACAGCCCTCCGAGAAGTCAGGGCCTCACCAAAATTCCTTCCTTGGAGCTCTGCCATTTCACTGATCCAGAAATCGATCAGTTGCGTCATTGCTTTCCTGATGGAATGATCTTCAGGCCCTTCGACTCTTCGATGAATAGTGATTGTAAGTCTGATACTTGGGCACCTTTCCTTCTTTTCCATTCCAGATTGGCTTTAGCTATCCCTTCACGGAGTTCACATAGAGCTTCTTTACCTTGACTGGCTTGTGCTACATACAAGCCATGCCGATGTTGTGGAGAGCCCTCTTCACACTCGAGAAGATCATAGAGCACGAGGGCATAGACATAGGGCTCTCTGAAGTTAGCCATATGTACAATCTGGTTAGCCATGGGTCTCATCGTTTCCTTTTCAAATATAAGCCACAACAGCCCCATCTACTCCTGAAAGTCACCAAGAATGACACCAATTGGAGGAATCAGTTCTTCTTTCTAAGAAGAGATTCCATTTCCAGTGGAAACTATCTTCCCAAAAAATGGAACACCCAGGGTAGGATATAGGATCCTTAGGTTAGGACCACAGAAAGATCTCTTCTTTTTTGTAGAGGATAACAAATGCTTATTTTTCTTGTCTATGCAGCTATCACCTTATCAAGCATACATGATACACCTGCCACTCCTAAAAGACTCAGTGCCTTCTAGAATCCAGCTGTTAGAACATACCAACCAAGGATAAAGGATTCACAAGAAGCTTCTTCCACTTTCTACACCATGTCAAGTAAGTATCCACGTATGTAAATATTTAGTTAAAAAAGAATTAATGAATACTTATCTGTTTTATGTGTATGTAGGTGCTGTAAAATCATCCAAGTCTTCCTCCAAGTTCGGTGTAAGTGATATCCGGGACATTGTTTCCCACAGGTCCATCAAGAAGGAGTTGGCTGCCAGCCAAAGCATCCCTGAAACCAAGGGCACCACCACCCGGGCCAGAGCAGGAATCAAGAGAAAGAAGACCAGTGAGCCCACCGGTGATCTCCCTCTAATCGAACAGCAGCTCCATGAAGCCGTCTCTGAGGTAAGGATCACATATCCTAAGACTTGTATCTTATCCAAGGATAAATGATCCTGAATGACGTTTCCTTTGTTTGCAGAAATTTGCTGAGATATAGATCCTTCAGGGCCAACACTTGGCTGATGCTGAAGAGCGTATCCTTGATCTCCAGACCATTGCAGTTGCCAAGGATAAGAGGATTGCCCACTTAGAGAATGAGAACAAGGCGTTGTAGAAGCAGATCCTTGTTGCTGAGATAACGACTAACCAAGAGCGGTTGGAAATTATCGATGAAGCCAAGAATTCCGCTGCTATTGTGACGCTGAAGATCAGGCTCCAAATGACCAAGGAAGCTGCTGATCCTTCCTTTGACATGGCTGAATGGGATGTTGCTGCTTGGAAGCAGAGGCTGCACGAGCTTGGGGACGGTGTGGATGCCGAGGAGGTGCTGACCATTGAGGCTGGTGGAAGCAGTGGCAAGGATCCTGTGGATGCGGCAAAGGTTGGTGGTAGTGGTGAGGGTGGTGAAGCGAAGGTGGATGATGCGGCCAAGGCATAGACTGCGACAAATGGGCGATGATGGATATTATAGACGAGGTCGGAGCCTATTTTTTTAGGATTTATGGTTTTTTGTTGATGATGTTTTGATTCTAAACAATTATGGTCTGTATTTTGAACAATAGCTTTTAGGGTTAAGGATCATTGATCCTTTGGACAATAGGGGGTGGCAAAGGTGGATGGATCCTTCTGTTTTTGGAGGATGAAGCCTTTGGTGCCCCTCGCCTTTATTTCTTGCACTTGATGAACTATTAGTATGGACACCCTTTGCCAACCCAAGTGGACGGGCTACATTTTGCTGGTAGAAAGTTTGGTAGGCAATTTTGATAGCCTTTGAAAAGGGTTTTTAAATAAATAAAACTTAACCTTTTGACTATCTTTGGTGTTATGTTATTATGTTTACATCTATTTACCAATTTTATAGCATTTAATCTTTAGAACTTACAAGTTGTTAGAAAAGAATAGCAAACGTATGTCAAAATAGGTTCTTCAAAAGACTGAAAACTATATGATCCAGGATCACATATCTTGTTGTCAAAGGATAAGGGTAATATTATTAAACCAGAAATAAAATAAAGGCAAATGAGGGATCATACCAGTGAATCCAAGTTAGGATTCTATATTCTTAACACTTACAACTGTGCTAATAAGACATAAGAACCAGTAAAATATTAGGATCCTGGATCCTTAACTGTTTGGCTTTGTGAAGCTGTAACAATACGTAACTTAGGGCTAAGCCATACATCATACATTACGCCAAAATAGGAATACAACCGCACCAAAAAAAGTGTGACAATATGTCTTTTGCCACACATATTTTTTTCATATCAAGTGTGACCAAAGCTCGAGTTATCGTAGATATCATACAGCCACATACATTTTTTAGTGGCCTTAGAACTTAAAAGTGTGGCTAAAGAGTAACAACATTTTTTATTAAAATCTAGTATTTCCTCAATTAAGTGTGGCTAAAGGGTTGCAATACCTAGATAAATTTAATTAAAGTGTGTCTCTTTGTATTATATAGTCACATATATGTAACGCCCCAAAATTCGAACGCATATATTCGCCCTATGTTTCCACATATGATATGACACGAAATAAAATAAAATAGGTTATTTAACCTAGTTAAAATACTTAGTCAAAACAAGTAAAGAATGAATTTGGTGACAATTGTGATGGTGTGACAAACTAGAGGGACAAAACTTGGAAAAATTGAGTCAAGTTTAGTTAAATTAGAAGATTCAGCATTATGTGGGGGTGTTGGTGGTGTGTGTCGACACCCACAGGAGAGAAGGAAGGAAGAATGCTCATGTTGATGCAATTTGACCAAATCAAAAGGGAGATTCAACTCAAATCTTATGCATGAACTCAAATCCATGTTCATCTAGACTTGTTATACATGAGGTAAGTTGTAGAATCCGATTTGGTGAAGTTGTATGAAATGGGTTGTGTTCAATCCGTGAATTTATGTGAAATTAGAATGATAATGAAGTAGAATCATCTCATGAAACATGAATCATGCTCGAAATTCTGATTATTTTGATGTTGTAATAAAAACCCACTTATGGAAGTAATGTCATGAAGATGATGATGTTGCTTATGCTAGATAGAGTGTAGTTTCGATATGTATGAAGTCTGATGTTGTAGATTATTGCTAAATGAATCTGAGTTAGAAGGAAAGTTATGAGAAATTAGTTGAAAAGAAAACAAGAAATGGGTAACAAAGCATGAATGGGTTGTACATGAGGCTTAGAACGTTGTATGCACACCAAGTGTTTGATGAAATGCTTAAGTGACACTTAAATGTGGAATTATATGCAAGTTGTGAGTAAATAAGTTTAGAAAGTGATGATGAAGTAGTTGTTAGCTAACTAATATGTGAAGTGTGTTTTAGATAGAGTTCATGTGGAAAATTGAATGGTTATTATGATATGGTAGAAGCATGCATTAGGAGTTTGTACTCTATGCTTGAAGATACGGTACACCCTATGCGTTTAGTTGATTTGGTGGTAGGGGTCAAGGGGTGAAAGTGGTGTCTTTGTACGGTATGTGGATTTCTAGTAAGGTTAATGTCGGGTTCAAGGATAGTGTAAGTTAGTTGATCTTGAATGATGTTTTTAGTCATGAAATTATGAGATGATTAGTATGGAAGGAATTGTGTATGTGGTGTGCATATATGATCTTGTGGTCGCATGGTGTTTTACTATGTGAGTAGGGAATGTATTTGATGTCCGTAGTATAATCGACTATAATGATGCGAATATATGGATTAGATTGATAATTCATAAGATAGACAGTTGACTTTCTGAAAGTCAACTGTGTATGAATAGCATAACAAAGCTTTGTCACAAGTGTCATGTTAGAGAAATCATTAAGTACATGCTATGTCCATATGTAAGTTTATACTAACGAAGTGGCAACCATGATGACATGAAAGTATAGGATCATGTCAAGATGGGAAGGCATGGAAGGCTAACGGAAAGAATAGGAGGAAGCACGTACGAAACGGGCACTCGAGGTAAGTGACTTTCGAATCACTTCTTAGTATACATATAGAGTTTTCTTGTTTATGGATGAATGGAGATGATTGATGTATATAAAATGGCTCTAGGAATTATGTAAAAACCCCACCTCTAGTGCCATTCCCGGTTGTAAGGCAAAAAGGAAGCAAAATGTAATCATTTCCTCCACTTAAAAACCAACTGGTCCGCAGCTGCTCTGCACTGCCCGTCGCCGACGGGTATATGCCCTTCGCCGACGGGTTTGTATGGTGATGATTTCTTCCGACACCTTAGATTCCTGTCTACGGGCTTGTGTGCTTACGGGTATTTAAACCCGTCGCCGACGGCTTGTCTAACTTGGTTTCTCCATTTTTCGCATCATGCATTCCCGGTTGACCCGTAACGCATCCTGGTGCTCCGGTTTTTCAACCATGTATCAGTAAGTGGTATGTGCGAGTTAGTAAGTATGTATAAATGTATTTAGGAAATTACATAAGTATATGCACGTGTGAGCGAAGGTATGCACGTGTGTAGTTATGATTCATTTTATAAATGCATGTAAGTATGTAGTTATGTATGCATGTAGTAGGTATCAGTGTATCTATGTACGCAAGTAGTTATGTATGAGCATGAGCATTATGTATTTAATATGAAGGTACATACGTGTGTAGGTATGAATGTATATATATGTGGATGCAAGTATTTATGTATGTGAATCGGTAGGTATGTATGTACTTATGTATGTATGCATGTATGTATGTACGTATGCATGTATGTATGTATGTATGTATGTATGTGAATCGGTAGGTATGTATGTACTTATGTATGTATGCATGTATGTATGTACGTATGCATGTACGTATGTATGTATGTATGTATGTATGTAAGTATGTATGTATGTATGTATGTATGTATGTGAGTAGGTATGTGTGTATGTAGTTATTTATGTATGTATGGAAGTACGTGTGATCGTATGCAGGTATGTAAAGATGTAGGAACGTATGCAGATGTGTATTTATGTATGTATGAAGATACGTAGGAGTGTAGGCATGTATGTAGAGACGTATGAATGTAGGTACGTATGTAAAATTGTATTAATGAATATAAGAAGATACGTATGAGTGTATGCATGTATGTAGAGAGGTATGGATGTATGCACGTATATATGTAAGTATGATTTTTGATACGTTGAGTGTTAATGATATTAATCGTGTGCCTGGGAAACGAAGATTTATGCAGGTACATTATTGAAAGCTCACCAGGAAATGGATATGCGAATGATATGCTTAAAATTAGAGAGAGAGAGAGAGCTGAATGGAAAGTGTACATGTATGAATCTTGTTTATATGTATAACGTATGCTAATGTTATAAATGTATGTGGTGAGTGCAGGTTGTACGAGAGTACGGGCGATTATCACAAGAAATTGAGATCGAAGGCCGAGTCACAAGGTAGATTGTACGGGAATGATCGATTGTGTACCCTAGCAAACAGGAAGTTTGCTTTTGTTTAGTAAAAGAATTATTTTCAAAACGGACTTTCAAGTAAGTCAAGACGTTTGTAATGAAAGAAATTTTATGGTACGAATTTCCGCTGCGATTTTTGTTAAATATTAGTTAGGGTCTTACAAGTTGGTATCAGAGCCCTGGTTTGAGAGAAATCAAGTATGAGGAGGTAAATAATTGAACTCAAACTCGTGTGCTCTCGTGACCAGGAACCCGTACAATCCAAGACTCGATCAAGATCTAAGGGTAAAAGCCAAGGTAAGTATGTGCTTAAGTATGTATTGGAAGATAACTAACAATATGTTATGTGTAAGGTAAGCATGCTTGCTTGGAAAGAATGAATTGTGGATGAGGTCTAGCACCGGCACCAAGGTATGTAATATGACATATTGACCCAAGTACATATATTTAATACATGTAAGTACATGTGATGGTAAAACCTATCAATGAAAGGAAAATTTTAAATGAAAAATAGTGATAAGAATGGTAATGAAGTTTTGAAAATGTTACACGTGCCGAAACTTAATTCTTCGGACATAAGGTGACAATTACACGAAGACACGAAACTAGTATGTGGATTGTGAACCTGGCCAGTACACAAGAAACATATGACGTTCGTGAGCCCGTGATAATTGTTACAGGTGTGTTCATTAGAATTGGGTAGCAGGTGGGCGTATGGGTGAAATGGGTAGTAAGACTATCAGGAGATTGAGAGTACTACGTAAGAGTGAAAAGTGCGAATGATAAGAATGAAGAAGGTTGAATCCGTAAGAAAGTACGGATCAACAATGTATGAATGCAATGCTTGAATCCGCGAGACGGATTCAAAGGATGAAAAGCGTAAATGCAATGTTTGAATCCGCGAGACGGATTCAAAGAATGAAAAATATGAATGCAATGCTTGAATCCGCGAGACGGATTCAAGGAATGAAAGGCGTAAATGCAATGTTTGAATCCGAGAGACGGATTCATAGAATGAAAGATGTCAATGCAATGTTTGAATCAGCGAGACGGATTCAAAACATAGAAGGTACGAAAGGTATGAATAATGTGTTCGAATCCGCGAAACAGATTTAAGATATAAAAAACGGAACTAGTCTACATAAGAAGAAGTCAATAGCTTGACCATGTATGCGTCAAACAAGTCATATAAGTAAATGTAAAGCAAATGAACAAAAGAATGATAGGAATGAAAATATTCGAATGTGTAAGTAATTACGGACCAGACAAGTAAATATTTCTTAAGTGATATGATTCAAAATATGCTTAAACTTTCATGTATATATATATATATATGAATATATTTATGCAAATGCGTTGCATGCAAGAATGGTCGAAAGGATAAATGGGTCATACGGGTCAGATGGCGATTTCCATTTGAACTCGTTAGTTAATGTTTTGATATGTTAAGTTTTGTACTCATAGGTGAGCTTGATGAATGGACACGCAATGTCACCAATCGGAAAGGAATGATCACCGTAAGATAAGGATGACGAATCAATGGAATCTACTTCCGTCAGATATCATAATGTGATAAACCTATCAAGATCAGTGAAAGAATTCTCATGAGCGGAAGCTCATTACACGGATGAATGAGATCAATCCTGGGATGGTTTGGATTTGTAATGAAGTGGTCGGTTTGCTTTCGCGGGTCGTGGCATTATGCCAAAATAGTAAGGTTAGTGAATTGTTTAATATGTGAATTTAAGTATAAAGTTATGAATTGAAAAAGTACTTCTGCACGAACCAGTGGTAACGCAAGATGTGATATGATAAGGAAGGGTTGACTTTTTGCATGTATGAGTAAGAAGGTAGAAGTAAAACTCCAAGTATATGCGAAATTATTAGAACTAATACTAACGATGAATGTGGTAGCAAGTTCATATGAACTTCACTTTGCTTTTATGTAAATCATGGTAGTAAACCCTTGGGTTGCTTCTAGTTTGCACACTTTAGTTCTAGTACGATAATGTGATGGTACGATTATATTTATTCATGAATAAGACTTTTGCAAGGATCCTGAATGTATTCATGTGGTATTGAGCATCGTGAATGGATAGATGAAAAAGTATGAGTAGTATTGGTCTACTAAGAATGAGAAAGGTTTCGGGGACGAATCCTTCTTTAAGGGAGGTAGACTTGTAACGCCCCAAAATTCGAACGCATATATTCGCCCTATGTTTCCACATATGATATGACACGAAATAAAATAAAATAGGTTATTTAACCTAGTTCAAATACTTAGTCAAAACAAGTAAAGAATGAATTTGGTGACAATTGTGATGGTGTGAGAAACTAGAGGGACTAAACTTGGAAAAAATGAGTCAAGTTTAGTTAAATTAGAAGATTCAGCATTATGTGGGGGTGTTGGTGGTGTGTGTCGACACCCACATGAGAGAAGGAAGGAAGAATGCTCATGTTGATGCAATTTGACCAAATCAAAAGGGAGATTCAACTCAAATCTTATGCATGAACTCAAATCCATGTTCATCTAGACTTGTTATACATGAGGTAAGTTGTAGAATCCGATTTGGTGAAGTTGTATGAAATGGGTTGTGTTCAATCCGTGAATTTATGTGAAATTAGAATGATAATGAAGTAGAATCATCTCATGAAACATGAATCATGCTCGAAATTCTGATTATTTTGATGTTGTAATAAAAACCCACTTATGGAAGTAATGTCATGAAGATGATGATGTTGCTTATGCTAGATAGAGTGTAGTTTCGATATGTATGAAGTCTGATGTTGTAGATTATTGCTAAATGAATCTGAGTTAGAAGGAAAGTTATGAGAAATTAGTTGAAAAGAAAACAAGAAATGGGTAACAAAGCATGAATGGGTTGTACATGAGGCTTAGAACGTTGTATGCACACCAAGTGTTTGATGAAATGCTTAAGTGACACTTAAATGTGGAATTATATGCAAGTTGTGAGTAAATAAGTTTAGAAAGTGATGATGAAGTAGTTGTTAGCTAACTAATATGTGAAGTGTGTTTTAGATAGAGTTCATGTGGAAAATTGAATGGTTATTATGATATGGTAGAAGCATGCATTAGGAGTTTGTACTCTATGCTTGAAGATACGGTACACCCTATGCGTTTAGTTGATTTGGTGGTAGGGGTCAAGGGGTGAAAGTGGTGTCTTTGTACGGTATGTGGATTTCTAGTAAGGTTAATGTCGGGTTCAAGGATAGTGTAAGTTAGTTGATCTTGAATGATGTTTTTAGTCATGAAATTATGAGATGATTAGTATGGAAGGAATTGTGTATGTGGTGTGCATATATGATCTTGTGGTCGCATGGTGTTTTACTATGTGAGTAGGGAATGTATTTGATGTCCGTAGTATAATCGACTATAATGATGCGAATATATGGATTAGATTGATAATTCATAAGATAGACAGTTGACTTTCTGAAAGTCAACTGTGTATGAATAGCATAACAAAGCTTTGTCATAAGTGTCATGTTAGAGAAATCATTAAGTACATGCTATGTCCACATGTAAGTTTATACTAACGAAGTGGCAACCATGATGACATGAAAGTATAGGATCATGTCAAGGTGGGAAGGCATGGAAGGCTAACGGAAAGAATAGGAGGAAGCACGTACGAAATGGGCACTCGAGGTAAGTGACTTTCGAATCACTTCTTAGTATACATATAGAGTTTTCTTGTTTATGGATGAATGGAGATGATTGATGTATATAAAATGGCTCTAGGAATTATGTAAAAACCCCACCTCTAGTGCCATTCCCGGTTGTAAGGCAAAAAGGAAGCAAGATGTAATCATTTCCTCCACTTAAAAACCAACTGGTCCGCAGCTGTTCTGCACTGCCCGTCGCCGACGGGTTTGTATGGTGATGATTTCTTCCGACGCCTTAGATTCCTGTCTACGGGCTTGTGTGCTTACGGGTATTTCCCGAACCCATCGCCGACGGCTTGTCTAACTTGGTTTCTCCATTTTTCGCGTCATGCATTCCCGGTTGACCCGTAACGCATCCTGGTGCTCCGGTTTTTCAACCACGTATCAGTAAGTGGTATGTACGAGTTAGTAAGTATGTATGAATGTATTTAGGAAATTACATAAGTATATGCGCGTGTGAGCGAAGGTATGCACGTGTGTAGTTATGATTCATTTTATGAATGCATGTAAGTATGTAGTTATGTATGCATGTATGTATATATGTAGGTATCAGTGTATGTATGTACGCAAGTAGTTATGTATGAGCATGTAATATGAAGGTACATACGTGTGTAGGTATGAACGTATATATATGTGATGCAAGTATGTATGTATGTATGTGAATCGGTAGGTATGTATGTACTTATGTATGCATGTATGTATGTACGTATGCATGTATGTATGTACGTATGTATGTATGTATGTATGTATGTATGTATGTATGTATGTATGTATGTATGTGAATCGGTAGGTATGTATGTACTTATGTACTTATGTATGTATGTACGTATGCATGTATGTATGTACGTATGTATGTATGTATGTGAGTAGGTATGTGTGTATGTAGTTATTTATGTATGTATGGAAGTACGTGTGATCGTATGCAGGTATGTAAAGACGTAGGAACGTATGCAGATGTGTATTTACGTGTGTATGAAGATACGTAGGAGTGTAGGCATGTATGTAGAGACGTATGAATGTAGGTACGTATGTAAAATTGTATTAATGAATATAAGAAGATACGTATGAGTGTATGCATGTATGTTGAGAGGTATGGATGTATGCACGTATATATGTAAGTATGATTTTTGATACATTGAGTGTTAATGATATTAATCGTGTGCCTGGGAAACGAAGATTTATGCAGGTACATTATTGAACGCTCACCAGGAAATGGATATGCGAATGATATGCTTAAAATTAGAGAGAGAGCTGAATGGAAAGTGTACATGTATGAATCTTGTTTATATGTATAACGTATGCTAATGTTATAAATGTATGTGGTGAGTGCAGGTTGTACGAGAGTACGGGCGATTATCACAAGAAATTGAGATCGAAGGCCGAGTCACAAGGTAGATTGTACGGGAATGATCGATTGTGTACCCTAGCAAACAGGAAGTTTGCTTTTGTTTAGTAAAAAAGTTATTTTCAAAACGGACTTTCAAGTAAGTCAAGACGTTTGTAATGAAAGAAATTTTATGTTACAAATTTCCGCTGCGATTTCTGTTAAATATTAGTTAGGGTCTTACAATATATTAACTAAAAATTTTGTTTTAGCCACATCAATCAAATAAAAGTGTGACAAAAGAGTTGTAATTAAACATTTTATCTATTAAGTATGGCTAAAAGGTAGCAACGGCCACATCAATTTACTGTAAGTGTGGCCGGTTCTATTACATTGTCACATGAATTTATTGTAAGTGTGGCTATTGTTTAACTTTTGTTCACATATATATATTTTTCCTATGACATTTGTTACTAGTTCGTCACACAATAAAAACAAAGTAATGTTGGTGTTGCTATTGTGTAACATTTTGTCACACATATTTGTTTTTCCCATGACATTTAATATTATTCCGTCACACAAACAAAAAACAAAGTGATGAAAGTGTGGCTAATGGTTATGTATAGCCACATTAAATTTTATAATTATAAGTATGGCTATTGTCTAACATTTGGTCACAGATAACTTTCTTTCCCATGACGTTTGGTATCAATCTGTCACACAACAAAAAACAAAGTAACTATGGTGTAACTAGTGGTTATTTATAGTGATACCAAATATTGTAATTTTAAGTGTGGTTATTGTCTAACATTTGGTCACACACAATCTTCTTTTCCCATGACGTTTGGTATCATTCCGTCACACAAACAAGAAACAAGGTGACTATGGTGTGGCTAGTGGCTATTTATAGCCATGAAATTTTGTAATTTTAAGTGTGGTTATTGTCTAACCTTTGGTCACACATAATTTTCTTTTCCCATGACGTTTGGTATCATTCCATCACACAATAAAAAGCAAAGTAATTATGGTGTGGGTAATAGTTATTTATAGTCACACAAAATTTTATAATTTTAAGTGTGACTATTTCCTAACCTTTGATCATACGTAACTTTTTTTCCATGACGTTTGGGATCATTCCGCCACACAAATAAGAAACAAAGTGACTATGGCATGGCTAATGTTTATTTATAGTCACATGAAATTTTGTAATTCTATGTGTGATTGTTATCTAAACTTTGGTCACACTTTTTTATGTGGTTTTATGTGACCATTTTCGTGTAATTACCCATTTTATTTTCCATTTTTTGTCAAATAAAAAATAAAGTAAAATGAGAAAACTAAAAATCAAATGCTATTAACAATAATAACCCAAAATCCATACATAAGTTTTTAATTTAAATAGTAATACTAATTATAAACATTAACTTCTAATCAAAACCTATCTACAAAAGTTACAAAGGATCTTTCCTTGGTAAGCGTTGTTTCGGAACATCTGAATTTTGGGAAGATGCAACCTTTAAGGAATCAATACGAGCCTGCAAAATAAAAATATCCAAGGATATCAACATGGTTTCATTATTTAGCTATCTTTTATACTGTTCAAAAATTTAGTTTAACGAAATGGTATTGTTTTTGTAATCATAATCTACAAATAAGCTATTCAAAGAAAAAATTAAAATGGGTAAAAAGTGTTTATGGGTCACTTTGACCTGTCACCCGACCCACCCATCCTACCACCTCTAATAGATTAACACAATTCAAAAGAGTGTTGTTTAGACATAGCGATGATAAATACCTGCATTCCGTTGATAACACTAGGACTAATTGATCCAAACTGAAGAGGAAATGCCCTAAAAGCATCAGCCGAACCTAAGCATCAAAAGATGACTTGTAAGTACTCTCTTAAAAAAAATACTTGGTTCAATTGAATAATAAATTTTAACTCCAAAAATAATAAACTTCGTACCCTTAACAAGTGTAGAAGAGCCAGAACCAAAGGTGCCAGAACTGAGCGGAACTGCATTACTCGGTTGAGCCTTTGGCAGGCCCGGTGTTGTTTTCTGAACTGATGCATCAGTCGGCTTCACAACACCACCAGTAGATGAAGCATCAGGTGTCCCTACAATATATAAATCAATAACATAAACTCCACAAAAACTTCATAACTCTATAATCACCAAAACACAAACCGCTAGCATACCTCTTAATGGCGGTTGAACATGTGCCCCATTCAGTGGAGCTCTACGACCACTAGAAGAAGAACTTGAACGTCCCAAATTCGCATTTGAATATTCTCCTTGTGCATTACTAACCACTTTGTTAAAGCTATTAAAACAAAATACAAATGTATATTAGAAAACAGTAAAGTAAATAAAAAACGCCCTGATTTAGATACAAACAAGCCCCAACTTGATTTCACATTTTGCTGGAATAATGCGTAGAGGATGAAGGACAAGTGGTACCACCGCCATGACCACCACCACCACCGCCACCTGAAAATTTAGTGGATCGGCCAGATCTTCTGTAGTGTGGTGGCTCGTTTTTATCGCCTCTTGATTGATTAACGAAAATGTATCCAACTCAAATTCTCAAGAGAAACACAATCCTTTTTTCTTCGTAATGGATAACTAACAAATTTAGGTATTGTTTGGTGGGCGATTGACGGGTTTACCCAAACCTCTAACGGGGGACGGTCGAAATTTTTGTTTACAAAATACACTGACCCCCCTCCACCCTTACCACCGGGTCATCCCCAAAAACTCTCAAAAATTTAAGGGCTTGATGCTAGTATGAAAAAATTGGTCCCTAAAATATGTGTTTTTAATAAAAAATATGTATAAAAAATTTAATAAATATATATACACAGTTTTTTTTAAATCGTTCTCACATCGAGAGTGAGCACTATGTAGTCGCTCAACCCGACCTTCCTCCAAGGCCACCCATACGGTTGGTGTTATACGCTAATATTTAATATTGTGACTTACCAATTTCATGGAAATGAAAAGGAAATACAGTGATCCCATGCTTTTCTAATGCAAAGACGAGCTCCACCATCATACTATACTCCTGGATAAATAACAAGCTCACAATTAGAAGTGGCGATTTTAACCCGTTTAATTATGAGCATATCGATTTGAGTTATTTATTTGTCAAACAGGAAGAAACTTAACCCAAATCGACACAAAAAATTAAAAATAGATATGCTAGATTCATGGAGTCGTACAGTTCTTGCATCGCTAGGGTCCTTATTCGCAAAGAACTTTTGTGTTTGCTGTATCAAGCTGCCAAAACAAAATACAACATCATCTATAAGTCATCTATAATTACATAGGTCGAAATTGCCACCTCTACTAGATATCAATCAGTAATCAACAACCCATTCATGTTTTTCGTAAGATTAAACAGAAAAGATAAAAAAATCCAAGATTAATCATTATTACCTTGATAAGCAGTATGCAAATGCCAATACTGTAGATAATGAACGGACAAAATTCAAAGGTCGTTGCTTGACAGCTTGGCTTGATGCAGAAGGTAGGATAACCGGTTCCAGTACTCTGCAAAGATCAGTTATTGTCAATATAAGGGAAAATTGGCAATACTATAAACTTATAGGCATTAACAGCTTCTATAATGATGTTACATTCACCTGCATATAAGTACAACACCGCCCCATAGCAATAAAGGTTGAATATAAGATGTCATTACCAGGTGTTCTTTACTCTTGTCCCAATTATTATCATTTTTCTGTATCATGTAATTATGAATTTAGGCTATTAGCAATTCAAGTTCATATAACCAATTTGATGAATATACACACACACACACACACACACTCCTGCAAAAAGTGGACCCTGCATAAAAAAAAACCAATAAATCACATAGGCATTAACACGAATAGTAAAACAGATGAGAGAAAAAACATAATTACTCACTTGAGATATATATTCAGCTGCAGCAACTTTTGGCTTCACTACACCACAATTTGCTGTAACTCGTGTGTTTGGAACACTTTCATCAATCTGAAGAAGAAGCACAAGGAATCAGCACATCATATCAGAATAAACTTTCAATACACATTGCTGAATACAAAAGTCTTAACCATAATTTAACCTAATAAGAGAGGATTTCTTCAGTTTTACTTTTACTGAACATCATTTTTTCTCCAATAATGTTTCTTTTATCAAATGATCATTAAAGCTTCACTAAACCTATCGACTCCTTAAAGAACTTGTAAAACACTAAGACATCGTATTATTAAAGCTTCAAACTGAAAACACCTCCAAAAACAAAGTTATTACTTGCAAGCACGTGATTATCACTAAGATATCTTATTATTACCAGCTAATCCGCTTTCTCTATTCCACTACCTTTTGTCAGAGTAGGTGATTCCTTGACGGGACCGTTTAAAAAACAATGATTAGTTATGCTTTCTTTAAAAAATTATTGAACCCACACTTATAGATCGACGGAGTAGTCGATTTATTTAACACCCTTAACACCAAATACTAAATGACTAACGCAGGAGTTAATAGAATAATAAGGGTCGGAGTATACCTGAAATCATGTATACCAAACTTGATGGATTTCACGATGAAGATGTGCGGTGATTATTACGGGGTCGATCTAATAGATCCAAAATATAAGGGTTTATCTGAGGCGAATATGACAAGTCCATGAAGATGGATTTGAGACGAATTTGATCACATCGTTAAGTTCCTGCATATGGAAATCATGAGATGATAGATTGATGGATTTATTAGGGTTTATTTGGGAGGGGAATCATCAATCGTGAAGGTGTAAAGTATCAGATGAGACAGGGTTTAATAGTGTAGATGTGAAGTATCATTTGGATTTTGGGAGGGGAATAAAACAAATTAGGGAAAATTTAGGAGGAAGGTATAAAAATATGAGCGGGAAACTAAAATTTTCGTGTGAGAAGCAAGATGTTCTTCGTGTTTCTCTTTGAAATTTCGGGTTATTTCGGGTCAGAGTGTTCAGGTTTTTTATTGTGAAAAATGAACCAACAACCGACCCATTTAGATTTCGAGTTAGTCGGGTTCTGGTTAGGGGTGTAAATGAGCCGGCCGAACCTACACCCGACTAGGCTCGAGCTTGGCTCGTGATGCTTTTATGAAGCTCAGCTCAGTTCGAGTCTACTTATTTATTCTTGAGCTCAACTCACAAGTAAAACCCAAAGCTCGAGCTCAACTCGGCTCGAGCTTGCTCCAATATCGCTTAAACAAGCCAAAGCTCGGGCTCGAGCTCGTTTTATGGGGCTAAGGTGAAACCCGCTTTGACTTTTTAGAATTGGGTTTAAATGGATTATAAATAATCATAATTATCATTATGTTATATATAAAAACTAAAATTTTGTTTGGGCTTGTATAGGCTCGCGAGCCTAAATGCGTTTTTTTATTCCAAGCTCGATAACTAAACAAGCTGTATATTTGGCTCGGGCTCGTTAAGGCTCAGCTCGTTAGAGCTTTTAACGGACCAAATCTAATATTGTCCATTATGATCCATTCTGGACTGTTTTTTAAAAAGTGTGGCTAAAGACCAGTTTTGACGTAGTGATATGAGAGAATTATTAGTAACTGGGGACAAGCCCAACAAGCTAGGGACAAGCCCAAAAACTAGGGACAAGCCAAATAAACTGGGGACAAGCCCAAAAACTGGGGACAAGCCCAAAAAAATTGGGGACAAGCCCTAATATAATTGTGTAAACTGGAGTATAGCCCAAACTGGCAACTATCCCAACGTGAGTGACTTGAAAATGCCAAAACCTTAGCTAACGTGAAAACGTTAGAAACCTTAGGAACGAATGTATGGTACGTCTACCCCTATACTTAGGATCCTGCATATAGCCAACAATAATGAAATTGTCAGCCCCTAAAGCGGGTACTGGTCCCATTGCCTCGAACTATACTTGGATAATCGTGATCAACTAGCGAGGGTGTCAAAACCCAATTCGTGTGAAAGGTGAAGACCTTTAAACCGTAGAAGGTAATGGATACCTTAGACTAGGGACAAGCCTAAAAACTTTGGAGAGGTGGCCAACCCCTTGATCCTTTGCCAAAAATGCATATAACTCTGCAAACCATAAAACTTGATGAAAATGGATGTTAAAAATCTAACATCCTTTCTTCACAATAAATGAAATAAAGAACTTGTGAAATAATAAGTAAATCATTACCAAAAGGAGGATCATATAACCTCTCAGGATCCTCAACATGAACTATGTACCAGGACATCTAAGGATCCTCGATCCTTCTTACATGAAATACTTCTTTAGATGAACAGCATTCCAAGCTCTTGGTAAGATATCACCATCCATTGTTAACAAACGATATGCCCTCTTTCCTGCCTCAGCTTCAATTACATAGGGGCCTTCCCATTTTGGTTCTAGCTTACCATCAGTAGGATTTGTGGTATTTTGGAATGCCTTCCTCAATACCATGTCACCAACTTGAAACTTCCTGATCCTGACATTCTTGTTGTAAGCTCCAGCCATTCTTTGTTGATAGCTAGCCAACCTTATCCTTGCCAAATCCCTGAGTTCTTCTATAGTATCCAGGTCTTGAGTCAAGTTTTCAGCATTTCCTTCAGGATCACGGATGCTTGTTCTTGCAGTATGGACTACCATTTCCGTAGGGATCACATATTCAGCTCCAAAGACTAAAGAGAATGGAGTTTGACTAGTAGCATTCTTAGGAGTCGTTCTATTAGCCCATAACACGTATGGTAACTCTTCTGCCCACTTCCCTTTTCTTGGATCCAAGATTTTTCTTCAAGTTGTTGATGATGATCTTGTTGGATGATTCTGCCTGACATGCTTGAAGAAAAATCTTGGATCCAAGAAAGGGAAGTGGGCAGAATCATCCAACAAGATCATCACTGGGACATGCTTTGTTTATGATGATCTTGTTGGACGATTCTGCCTGACTATTCAATTTGTTGTACCCAGTGATGATCTTGTTGGCAGATTCAAGGATCCTTGAATGTGCACCAAGGATGTCCCAAGGATCCTTGAATGTGCACCATCAACATGATCTTCTTGGCAGATTCAAGTTGTTGATGATGATCTTGTTGGATGATTCTGCCTGACCATTATGCCTGAACTTGAATGTTCACCATCACTGGGTACAATTGCAGAATCTTCCACTATCTCCATGGCTACGTTATCCTCAATTGCAGGGGTTAAAACGTGGATGATGGGTATGTTCATATCCTCTGGAATCTTCAATGAGGATCCAAGATTAGCTAGGGCATCAACTTCTGCATTCTCTTCTCTGGGTACCTGTGTTAAACTAAAAGAAGCAAAAGAATCTGCCAATTTCTTGAATATTTCTAAATACTTGATTAGCCTTTCACCTTTGACAGCATAAGGACCATTATAGTGGTGTTAGGGGAGGATTTTCTAACAATTAGTGATCCTTATTCGTTATCCTAATTAATGATCCTTACTTCTGTGACAGGTGGTGATCCTCAGAAGAGCTTCAGGATCAGGATCATGGATCACTTTAAGGATCCTCGTACTGACGGTTGTTTATTTGATTTTTGTATTACTTCGCAGGAGTAATAAACGTGACTTGGTCTTGGCAACGGTAACAAGGAATATTCCACAAGTATTTCGCACACGATTGACCAGAAATGGACGTTGTGGAGAACGTGGGAGCTTGGCACGAAAGTCGGATAGTTAGTTAGTGTTGTTAACTTCTATTTTAAAAGGAGTAACGAGCTAGAATTAGAACACTTAGTCATTTTTCAGCTACACACACTCTCATACTCGCACATTTGAAGCTCTCGACGAACATTCATTCATTTTCACTCACTTTTTACACATTACACGATAGTGACCCTTGTACCTAGCTCGTTACTATCCGAAGTTGTAAATATTTATTCATTTATTTGAGCTTGGTGATCGGTAGTTTCCATCACCCGGGGTTTTTTTGTGCCGGAGATCAACTCTTGATCAAGGGCTTTTTCCCCGTATAAATCCTTGTGTCAATTGTGCAATTTACATTGAAGTGATCCTTGTCATTGTTTTACATTTCAAGCATCATACCCCGTAACAGAGAGTTTGGTTGCAATATCCTCAACAGATTTTTTGACCAAAACAGTTTGGCGCCCACCGTGGGGTAATTGGTGCTTCATCCTTAGAAAAATTCGCATTTCTATGCTCATTTCGGTTCAATACAACCGAGCAAATGGCTTCCGCAGCGAAGAATGCTTCAAATTTGATGCCCTCATTCACTTCTTCACAAGGCGTTCCTGTTTTGGTCAAAAATCATACGAGGATAATGCAACCAAACTCTTTGTTACGGGGAATGATGCTTAAAATGTGTAACAGCGATGAGGATCACTTCAATGTAAATTGCACAAACAACACAAGGATTTATACGGGGAAAAAGCCCTTGATCAAGAGTTGATCTCCGGCACAAAAAACCCCGGGTGATGGAAACTACCGATCACCAAGCTCAAATAAATGAATAAATGTTTACAACTTCGGATAGTAACGAGCTAGGTACAAGGATCACTATCGTGAAATGTGTAAATGTGAGTGAAAGTGAATGTATGTTCGTCGAGAGCTTCAAGTGTGCGAGTATATGAGTGTGTGTAGCTCAGAAATGACTAAGTGTTTTCTACTAGCTCGTTACTCCCTTTTTAAAATAGAAATAACTACCTAAACTAACTATCCGACTTTCGTGCCCAGCTCCCACGTTCTCCACAACGTTCATATTTTGCCAAGCACGTGCGGGATAGTTTAGGAATATTCTCCAGGAATGTCGCCAAGACTTGGTCCGACTTGTTACTTCTGCAAAACAATACGAAACACAAGTGAACAATTGTTAGTATGAGGATCCTTAAGATGATCCATAATCCTGATCCTGAAACTCTTCTGAGGATCACTATCTGTCACAGAAGTAAGGATCACTAAAGAGGATAATAATTAAGGATCACGGGTCATTTAGAAATCCACCCCTAACAATTGCCCCCAAAATATAAGGAGTTAAATTGTAAATATGTGAGTTATATTTTCTTGATCTCATCCGTAACTAACTAACGGATATATAGCCGTTAATATAGAACTAGCCGTTGCGATCATGACGTCACAGAAGTGACAATCCTGCAGAATCATAATTATAAATAGAGATATAGATAGGATCATTATGCATTCAAATTCGAAAGAAACTCCCTTTAAATTCTCAGTCGACGTTCAACCAGGTATCTCTTTCTTCTCTTTCTACCTTTCTAACTCTGTTTTTCTTTCTTTAACACCATCGCTTTGAGAATGATGCTCCGAAGCTCACCGGGCAAGGATCACAAGAAGGATAGCCCTTTGAAGAGTCAAAAAATCATCAAGGACTCAGCGAATGAAAGGTGTTGTTTTAACGATGCACAAGTAGATAAAATCCGTCACTGTTTTCCGGCAAGTGCCTTCTTCAAACCCTTTGATCCCACTGTTCTTAGCGACTATGTTTCAGAAACATGGGTTGCCTTTCCAGCTACACCATTTACTATAGGGTACACCTATCCTTTCCCTGAATTCACACAATCCTTCTTTTCCCTGACCGGCATATCTTACATTCAAGCCATGCCGATGATTTGGAGGGTTTTATATACCCTGGAGAGGATCACTGAGCAGGAAGGCGTTGATTTAGGAATGTCAGAATTGGCGGAACTGTATGATCTTACTACCTTCGGTTCCCACCGTTATTTGTTCAAGCGAAAACCCGGTGCAGATCATCCTCTTCTCAAAGTTACCAAGAACGACAAAGATTGGAAACGTCGCTTTTTCTTTGTCAGAAGGAATTCCATTCTAAACGGGGAGCATTTACCAAAAACATGGTCCACCCATGGTAGGCCGGAGGATCCTGAGAAGGATCACCAGGTAGTCTGGTTTTTATAAGGATTACTGACCCCTTTTGTCTTGTGTCATGCAGCTATCTCTGTTTCGCATCTCATCACAACATCCGCAACCAGGGAAAGGCTTGCTGCTTTCTGGAACCTTGACCCTGAAACTAGAACTTTTAAGACAATAACCCAAGACTCTCAGGAGGTATCCTCAGGCTCTGTCACCATGTCAAGTAAGTATCCTTGTTTAAAATTTAAATAAATAGTGAAATATGAATTAAGAAAAGATACTTATCTTGTTTTGGTTGTGTAGGTGCTGGAAAATCTGCCAAAGCTGCTTCAAGGTTCAGTGTCACCGATCTCACCACTGTCAAATCCTCCAAAAGAAAAGTTCCTGCCAGCCCGACGGCCTCAATCCCCAAGGCACCCCTTAAAAGGAAGGGAATCAAGAGGAGAAAGGCCTCCGATGCCGAGGATTTGCAGGGTCTGCCTCTAATCCGTCATCAATTCCTTGAGTACTTTAATGAGGTGAGGATCACTGTCTTTGCTCATATATTCTGTTGACATATCCTTCTAATATATCCTGCTGATCTGAGGATCACTTAATTCTGACCTTATCCTTTATCCTCTTTACAGAAATTCGCTGAGATCGAGGATTACGTCGGCCATGTTGAGGATCAGGATAAGAAGATTGCCGACCTCCAGCAAGTTGCCGAGCTCAAGGATCTTGCACTTGCTGATCTTCGGAAGGAACTCCAGGATACCAAACAGGAGATGGCCAAGGTGCTGGTTAATTTTGACTATGAAAGGCAGGAGATCACAGATGATGCTAAAGTTTCTGCCGCCATAGCAATGTACAAAACCAAGCTGCAAATGGCCTTGGAAGCTCAGGATCCTGCCTTCGACAAAAGCGGCTGGGAAATTGAAGAATGGAAAGCGAGGCTGGCTGAATTGGGTGATGAAGAGGAGGCTGAAGAGATCCTGACAATTGAGGCTGGAAGCAAGGATGAAGCTGGTGAAGCAAGTGGAGCCGGAGGTGGTGATGCAGCAAAGGTTTAGGCTGCTTGATTGGGCAATGATGGACATTTCTAGACGTAGCCTGTTAGGGGTCATTTTCTTAACATATGTATCCTGACCAATATCCTGCCTTTGTTTGGTTATTTATAATCAGGATGCTGGAAGAGGATATTGCTGACATCTTGGGCGATATCCTGAAGCTTATTGAATTAATCACGTGCAGATTAAGGGCAGAAGCTTGCTAACGGTCACAAGGACTTCTTCTCCTCAAGACTCGGACGAATTTGTTGAGAAAGAGACGTTGAGCCCGAAAGACCAGGTCTGCAACGTTCCAAGAAGGAATATTCGGTGAATCCCACGAGTTTAGGGTAGTTAGTTATTTTATCTTTACTATAAATAGATGAGGTCGGATCAACTTAGAACACACATCATTTCACACTTACACTCTCGAACACAATCACTCTCTAGCTGATAGCAAACATCACACTTGTATTTCATTTTCGTTGTAACACTTAGTCGATCCGTACCACATCCTGCACTGTATCCTGACTTTTGAAGCAATTGAAGAACAAGGCAGCTGCGATTGTCAGCTCCCGAGGTTTTATGCCGGCGATCTAGATTGATCAAGGGCTTTCCTCGTACATCTCGTGTCATTTACTTTACCTTTGCTCATTGTTTGATCATAGATACAGCTCTATATCCTGAGCCGTATCCTGAAACTGTTTTCATATCTAATTTTGTTAACACATTTTTCATACATATTTCTAGCACACTACCTCACTTTACTAATTTGATCACTTAATTGCTTCGGTAATTTTTGACCAAAACAATTTGGCGCCCACCGTGGGGCAAGTGGTGCTCTCTTTACTAAAATTTTTTGTTAAATCGCTAATCGGTTTTTTATTTTCAAAACTTTTTGCTACATTGTCCACAATGGCCTCACGATCAAACATGAGTTCCTCTACTATGTCTGCTATGACTTCTGCTACTACCGGTTCGGTGCTTCCACCACCTCCTCCAAGGATGCCAGCCTCTACACAATCTCAAGATGTTATCCCTACTCGGAGTGTCCAGGGATCTGCTCCCGTTTTAGCTTCTAATGATGAAATTTTAACTTTATTTGGAAGTGTGCAGGAACAAATGAGGCAGCAACAGGAAACAAACCAAATGCTTTTAAGGGAAATACAACTCCTGAAGTCTGGCTCGAGCAGATCTGCTGAGGACAATGTCACTCCATTACACCCCAGAGCGTTGAACTTTAGTTCAGCTGTGTATACCGAGGATAACAGGGGGAATATCGTGCCCAGTCTTCCTCAGAATCATACTCCTGAAATACCCTCCTCGATCAGGATGTCAACCATGAGGAGCTCAGGATATGCTTCAGGATATGGGCAAAACCCTCCAACGGGTAACGTGTCAAATAATAATAATACTCATGCTACTAACAATAATGGATCTTTGCAGGATACAGGTGTGACATCAGCACTTACTAGGGAACTTCAAAAGTTGAAGGACATGATATCTAGTGTACCTGGGGTGGTCCAGCCGATCCCAGAAGTGTCCCAGGATAGCCACAAGATATCTCGTTTTGCATATCCTATCTGTGATGCTGAAATTCCAAAAAGGTTCCAAACCCCCAACATGAAGCTTTACGACGGAACGACGGATCCTGAGGAGCAAATTGCTCAGTATAGGGAAAGAATGGAGATCAACCCTATCCCTCCGGATCTCAAAGAAGCATGCTTGTGCAAGGGTTTTGGTTCAACCTTGACAGGATCAGCTTTGAAGTGGCTCTTGAATGTTCCTCCACATTCAATTACATCTTTTGCTCATTTAGTAAATTTATTTAATAGTCAGTTTTCTTGCAGTCGGAGTTTTGAGAAACTAACCAGTGATCTTTACAGGATAACTCAAGGGCCTCAAGAATCTTTGAGGGATTATGTGAACAAATTTAGTCGAGAATCCTTGGATATCCCACATCTTGATGTTGCAACAGCTGTGCAAGCTTTTAAGATGGGATTACAAAAGGATTCTCAGTTTTATCAGGATCTTGTGATGAATCCTTGCAGGAACTTAGACGAAGCTCGAAATAGGGCCTTGAGATATATCAGGCTGGAAGATGATATGAAAATGCAAGAAAGGATGAACTCATCCAACACTTATGAATCGACTAACAGGAAGTCAAAATCCTCATTTAAGTCATATCGGCCTAAGCCATATGGTAGAAATGAAAACAAGAGAGTGAACGCTGTCGAAAATGAGGATCCTGAAGAGTATCCTGAGTTGTCTGAATATTGCTTTTCTGTTAATATTCCTGAATTAATGTATGCTATGCAGGGTCTAGGAGACAAGGCTAGGTGGCCTCGAAAGAATCAACGAAAGGCTGACTGGAAAGATAAGTCGAAATGGTGCGCTTTCCACGAAGATTTCGGACATATGACTGAGGATTGCATTGCTTTAAGGAAAGAAATAAGCTATCTTCTAAGCAAGGGTTATCTGAAAGATCTCTTAGGAAAAAAGAAGAATAAGGGTCAAGATACGGAGAAGGATCCTGAGCGAGCTGCATCACCTCCCGCGGATGCCAAGATAATCAACTTCATTTCGGGGGGATCCGACATTTGTGGAACTTCGTATTCGGCAGCAAAAAGACATGCAAAGGAAGCCAAGGCCGAAAGGGGAGACAAACCTGTCAGGATGACGACCCTCACAACTGACAAAGTGATCACTTTTGATGCTGATGACAGGGATACTGTCCAGGATCCTCACCATGATGCTCTGGTAATAACGTTATATGTGGCTAACCATTTTGTACGCAGGATATTGGTTGATAATGGCAGCTCCGTCAATATAATCCAACTAGAGACACTTAAAAGGATGAATGTATCTCCAATGGATATCACTTCGAAGTCCACCGTGCTTGTTGGGTTCAGTGGAGAGGCCAGAAACACAGTGGGAGAGATAAAGTTGCCGGTATACGTTGAAGGAGTCAACTCGATACAACGTTTCTGTGTGATGGACTCTCTATCCTGCTATAACATCATACTAGGAAGACCATGGATTCACGATATGAAGGCCGTGCCATCAACATATCACCAATGCATCAAGATACCTACCCCTTGGGGAGTTGTTAAAGTTGATAGCGATCAGCAGGAGGCGAAAGAATGCTACTCCTCCTCGATGAAATCCTCAGCCAGAACTAGTGCAGCATAGCAATTAAAGACGCGGGCCCAGGATATCGTGGAGAATCCGGAGCAGGATGTGAAGAAAGTTATCCTGGACCAGGATAACCCCGATATATCGGTGCTCGTAGGGACCAATATCCCTCAGGATATTGAGGAACAATTAATTAACTTTTTGAAATGCAGGATGTCTATGTTTGCATGGAAACATGAGGATATGACTGGCATATCCAAAGATGTCATCACTCACAAGCTTGGAATTGATAAGTCGTTCAAGCCTGTGCAACAAAAAAGAAGGAAGTTTGCTCCTGAGCGGAACACGATTATCCAAGAGGAAGTTGAGAGATTATTAAAGTCAAGAATGATCAGAGAGGTTAAGTTCCCAAGGTGGCTTGCAAACGTGGTCGTAGTACAGAAGAAGAATGGGAAATGGAGAGTTTGTGTAGACTACACAGACTTGAACAAAGCTTGTCCTAAAGACCCATTTCCTCTCCCCCATATTGATGCAATGGTAGATGCTACTGCTGGGCATGAAATGCTGACTTTCATGGACGCATCCTCAGGATTTCAACAGATCCAAATGGAGCCTTCTGACCAGGAGGATACCGCCTTCATGACGCCAACAGGTATTTATTGTTATACAGCTATGCCTTTTGGTTTGAAAAATGCAGGTGCAACATACCAAAGATTGGTAAACATGATGTTCAAAGACAAACTGGGGGACACCATGGAAGTATACATTGACGATATGGTAGTAAAGTCAAAGAAAGCTCAGGATCACCTCCAGGATATTAAAGGAGCATTCGATATCCTGGATCAGTATAATATGAAGCTGAATCCTGCTAAGTGCCATTTCGGAGTGGGGGCAGGAAAGTTTCTTGGGTATATGGTGACGAAAAGGGGGATAGAGGCAAGCCCGGAGCAGATTAAAGCTATCCTGGATATAAAATCACCCTCGAATATGAAGGATGTACAAAGATTAACAGGCCGGGTAGCAGCTCTAAACAGATTTATCTCAAGATCCTCGGAGAAATGCAAAGACTTCTATGATATCCTAAAGAAGAACAAAAGATTCGAATGGGGGGAAAAGCATGAAGCAGCCCTACAAGATTTGAAACGGTATCTCTCAACCGCACCTCTGTTGATGAAGCCGGAAAATGGTAAACCACTATCCCTATACCTTGCTGTATCAGGGAATGCTGTAAGTGCCGTTCTTATAAAAGACCATGAAGGTCAGCAGTATCCTGTTTATTATGTTAGTAAAAGTTTGTTAGATGCTGAAACTAGGTATTCTCATTTAGAAAAATTGATACTAGCATTAATTATGGCATCAACGAAACTTAGGCATTATTTCGAGACACATAGGATTCATGTTAAAACAAACTATCCTATTAAAAATGTGCTTAGGAAACCAGAGATGTCAGGCAGGATGGCCAAGTGGTCAGTAAAGTTGAGTGCTTATGATTTAGTATATGAACCTAGGAATGCCATAAAGTCTCAGGCTTTAGCTGACTTTGTGGCTGACTTTAGTAGTGACATTCAGGATGAGGTAGACCTAGAAGTTCAACAACTAGGAGAATCCTCAGGATCCTGGACATTATATACTGATGGTGCATCTAATGTAAGAGGAGTAGGATTAGGAATACTACTAAAATCGCCACAGGGGGACATATTACCCCAGGCTATTAGGTGTGAATTTCCCGCTACCAATAATGAGGCAGAATATGAAGCTTTAATTGCAGGATTAGAATTGGCTAAGAGCATGAGTATCAAAAATTTGCAAGTATATGTTGACTCTCTGTTAATTACTAACCATTTTAATGGATCATATGCAGTTAAGGGAGAAAAATTAATCGAATATCTCGATATTCTCAAAAAATTAGCAGGATATTTCGATGTTTTTATACTTAAACAGGTACCAAGGGAAGATAATGCTGAAGCAGACGCCTTAGCAAATCTGGGATCGTCGGTCAGGATACCTGAAGGGACACAAATACCAATAGTACATGTCTTATATCCTGCAACGAATCCTCGGGATAAAGAAGTAGCTGGTATTCAGGATCCTGGGGCGGAATATCCTGAAGAGGATCCTAGAACCTGGACGGCTCCAATCATGAAATATCTCAAAGAAGGACACATTCCTGGAAATGAAAATCCTAAGGCATTTAGGATGAAGGTATCACGGTTCACTATTATAGATAATATTTTATACAAGAAATCTCTTGCAGGACCATATTTAAGGTGCTTGGAGGATCATGAAGCTAAAGAAGTACTTCAAGATATACATGAAGGGGACTGTGGTAATCATACTGGGGGCAGATCATTATTCTCGAAAATATTAAGAACAGGATATTATTGGCCAACAATGAGAAAAGATGCCGCAGAATATGCTCGAAGATGTGACTCATGTCAAAGACATAGTAACATACTGCATCAACCGGCTGAACCATTATATCCTATTGTTTCCCCTTGGCCATTTATGAAGTGGGGTATGGATATAGTGGGAAAGTTACCGAAAGCTCCGGGAGGAAAAGTCTTTATGCTAGCAATGACGGATTACTTCTCTAAGTGGGTTGAAGCTGAAGCATTTGTTCAAGTAAGAGACCAAGAAGTAGTATCCTTCATCAAAAGAAATATCCTGACCAGATTTGGAGTACCAGCTGAGATAATCTGTGACAATGGCTCTCAGTTCATAAGTAAGAGGACTACTGACTTTTGCAAGAGTTGGGGAATCAAAATGATTACATCAACTCCGGTACATCCTCAAGCAAATGGACAAGCAGAATCCTCTAACAAGATAATTGTCAACAACTTAAAGAAAAGGCTTGGAGCCAAAAAAGGAAGATGGGCAGAAGAATTACCCTTTGTTTTATGGGCTGATAGGACAACGGTAAAGAATGCAACAGGTCAAACCCCATTTTCGTTGGTATTTGGAGCAGAAGCAGTGATTCCAACGGAGATGACAATACCTACTGCAAGATCTACTTTAAGTAATCCTGAGAAGAATCCTGAAGCCTTGAGTCAGGATTTAGACACTATAGATGAAAAGAGAGATGCGGCAAGGCTAAGGATGGCAGCATATCAACAGAGAATATCCAGGGCATACAATAAGAATATTAGAACCAGAAGATTTAAGGTTGGAGATTGGGTATTAAGAAAGGCTTTCCAAAATACAACTAATCCTGCCGATGGCAAGTTAGCTCCAAAATGGGAAGGGCCATATGAAGTTGAATCAGAAGCAGGGAAAGGAGCATATAGACTCAAGAATATGGAGGGAGATATGCTACCGAGATCTTGGAATGCTATACACCTTAAGCTCTATTTCAAGTGAGTCTAGAATTTAATTTCTAACTCAAGATGGTATGAATTCTTACTTCTTTTTAATATATTTTTATATATTATTAATTCTTTTGAACCCAGTACTGACTTAAGCATCGGAGGGGTGTTAGCCAAGCTAACACCCACCTTAGTTTACATTTGTTTTGCAAGATATGTTCCAGGATATAGCTCCAGAATATGCACTCGGAATAATTCAGAAGATTAGAGGATTGGCCCCCTCTCTCACGTTTAAGGGATACTGATCCCTTCACAGGTTTAAAGGTATTCACCTTTCTTCCGAATTGGGTTTAAACACCCCGCCTGGAGCGCAAGTTATTCAGGGATAGTTCAAGGTGGCGGGACCAGTCCATGTAAAAGTGGCTGACAATTTCGTTACCATTGGCTATATCCTGAATCCTAACGGTATATGAGGATTGATCACCCTCTCTCACGAAAGGGTATTTTCATACTCTCTAAGGTTTAAAGGTTTTCACCTTTCTAAGTCTTGGAGTTTATACACTCCCGCCTGTAGCGCATGAAAAATTGGGATTTTCCCCAGGTTACAAAGGATTTATCTCCAGTACATCCTTGGGTTCTACCCTTGAGACGTAAAATATTGCTTATGCAATGCAAACTGACATTAAATAGATTTCTAAGATACTTGAAGACATTGTACACAGGGGACATCCTTGACAAGATGATGCTATAAAACTAATGAAGTTTGTGACTAATGCATTAAGTACCCTGCACTGGGGACATCTTTGTTGGAAGAGTTGCAAAGGGATTGGAGTTCGGTAATAGGTTTATATCCTATGTCTGGTATGATTTTTCCTTTGTGAGCCTCATTTAAATTTTTAGTAACATCATGTTAAATATCTTGACACATATCCTCAAAGTCCTTTTAAGGATATTTGGCTGGAATGTTTGAAACTAGTATTGGTTTGGAATTTTGATCATCATCAAAACTTGGTTTTGAAGAGATAAGCTATTTTTTACTTTCTAGGAAAACTTTTTATAAAGATGAAGGAATATCTGGAAGATTTATTTAACAAAAGGCTTTTGCAGTATGTTTCTGAGCATACTAATCAGGATATCTTATAAGATACCAATACAAAATCTTTACAAAAATAAGACTCATACTAAACAATGCAAGGTAACAAAAAATAAGTCAAAAGATAGTTATATTATTAACAAGTCAAAAGTTGTGCTTTTGGTTTCACCTTAAACTAAGGCCCATCCGCCAAAAGCACAATTAGTTTTTACCATGTTTGTGTAACGGTTGCAGGATCTGTCTCAAAACAGGACCCGTTCACCTACAACCGTTACTATGTTCTAAACAAGTTATACTAATTGATGACCAAGGGCTTCATCCTAAAACCTAGGACCCATCCACCTTTGGTCATCGCATTGTTCTAGTGCAGGAAAAGTAAATTGTTCAAGGACAGGAAAAGTAAATTGTTTATGCAACCACAACCATGAAATTAAAAAGTGGGCTCCGGCCTTGGCACGTATATCCATCATCGCCCACTCTGCTGCCTAAGGGGCAGCACCTGCTTGAACAGCAACCTCCTTGCCAGCATTCGCCCCAGCATCACCCTCAGGATTCTTCTCAGCACCATCATCAGCATTGGCCACCTCCTCTGCCGTCTTAGAAGGCTCTTCACCATTATGTTTTGCAGGATGAGCAACGGGATGACCTCCAAGGCCCTGTAGTTTCTCCTCCCAAGCCTTTACATTCCAGGAAGGGCATTCAAAACCCAGATCCATGGCTTCATAAGCCATCTTTATCCTGGCTTGGAGAAGAGAGACGACCACCGAAGTTTTTAGGCTATCCCGGTATGAGCTCATGTTCTGCTGATATTGGAGAAGAGCGGCGTCCAGCTTGGCTTGAGCATCTTCATTAGCTTTGTGAAGGGCGGCTTGATGTTCCTGAGTCATTGCCTTGTATTTGTCCTCATAGTGCTGGGATTTGGCAGCTGCGATGGTCCCTTGATCAGCTATGGTGGCTTGAGCTTTCTCCAACTGAATCTGCAACATCTTGTTAAGACCGGTAGCATCTTCGTGTAAATGCATGAGGCGATCCAGACCCTATAGATAAAGACACAGGTATTAATATAGGCAGGATAAAGACTAACATACTTGTACAGGATATCGGGAAGAAAAATCTACCTGTTTGAGAAACGAGATGGCATCATTGAACCCATGATTCTCAAGAGAGAATGTTTCAGAAACAGCTGGGGAGTCAGTCTCCTTTCTCTTCCGAGAACTGGATGCCCTGGTCCTGGATGCCGGAGGGCCTTTGGGAGCAGAAACAGCTTTCGAGGAGGTAGGCTTTGGTGTAGCAGACGACTTTGGCTTGGATTCTTGTTTGGCGGGTTCAAGGCTGGAATAGCAATCCAGTTCATCGAGTTCGAAAGCATCAAGGTTGACAACTGGTGCTACATAAGGGGAGATACTCTCAAAACTCATCATATTTTTGAAAATAATTAACATATGAAAATGTGCTTACCAGACATTTCTGAATTTGATTTTTGATGAGGATCTGTGAGAGACAGGGAAAAACTTCTTTCGCTGGCAGGAAGACGGTAGATTTCCTTGATCTTGGATTCGGATTCCGCGCTAGGAGGCACTAAATCTCTGAAATTCGCTTCATAAAAACATCAGAATATAAGTCCGGGATACAGTTTGAGAATATAATTGGGGATATTCCTAAAACCCTAAATCCTACCCTTGGTTAACCATTTAACCGGTAGATCAAAACCCTTATCAATGGAGTCTCTTTTGACGAAAAAGAATTTTCGTCGCCATCGATCCTCGTTCTTGGTGGCTTTAAGGACCAAAGGACTCTTGATGGAGAATAGAAGGTAACGGTGGTTGCCGTGGGATCTTAATCGGTATGCTACGGGAAGGTCCTCAACAAGAAGGTTAGGGTAATGACAAGATTTGATTTGATCCAACACTATCAAGATTCGCCAGACCATTGGCATAACTTGGGCATAACTAAGGCCGGTGAGTTCGAAAAAACTGGAGATAAAGGGTGAAAATGGATACCGGAGTCCAAGGGAGAAAGGATAAGCGAAAAAACAAACCCACTCGTCGGATGTTGCATCCGATCGGGCTTCCTTGTCAAACGGGCGAAAGACCGTTCCGGCGGGAAAGGCACCGGAGTTTTGGAGAGCAGCAATGTCAGCATTATTGAAACAGCAAATCTCCTTCGCTGGATCAGTGATAAGGTTTTGACTTATCAGGGTTGAGGCAGACCGGACTGAGCGGGATTTCGTTCGTGGTGCCATTGAGCAAATCATGAAAAATTAAAGAGAGAAAATGAGAAGAGAAGTTACCTGATGCTTGCTTGAAGATAAGGATGACCGAGACAAGGAGTCCCTTGGTTAATATAGGATGAGTATAAGGGGGTAAAAAGTAAATAATGTCTTGGAAATAGCACTGCTGTCATTTCAAGAGTCTACTCATATTAATTGCCTTAAATTATGAAGTAAAGTTTTGAAATATATCCGTTGGATTGGTATCCCAACTGATATATTTGGGGACAATTGTTAAGGGTCATTTTCTTAACATATGTATCCTGACCAATATCCTGCCTTTGTTTGGTTATTTATAATCAGGATGCTGGAAGAGGATATTGCTGACATCTTGGGCGATATCCTGAAGCTTATTGAATTAATCACGTGCAGATTAAGGGCAGAAGCTTGCTAACGGTCACAAGGACTTCTTCTCCTCAAGACTCGGACGAATTTGCTGAGAAAGAGACGTTGAGCCCGAAAGACCAGGTCTGCAACGTTCCAAGAAGGAATATTCGGTGAATCCCACGAGTTTAGGGTAGTTAGTTATTTTATCTTTACTATAAATAGATGAGGTCGGATCAACTTAGAACACACATCATTTCACACTTACACTCTCGAACACAATCACTCTCTAGCTGATAGCAAACATCACACTTGTATTTCATTTTCGTTGTAACACTTAGTCGATCCGTACCACATCCTGCACTGTATCCTGACTTTTGAAGCAATTGAAGAACAAGGCAGCTGCGATTGTCAGCTCCCGAGGTTTTATGCCGGCGATCTAGATTGATCAAGGGCTTTCCTCGTACATCTCGTGTCATTTACTTTACCTTTGCTCATTGTTTGATCATAGATACAGCTCTATATCCTGAGCCGTATCCTGAAACTGTTTTCATATCAAATTTTGTTAACACATTTTTCATACATATTTCTAGCACACTACCTCACTTTACTAATTTGATCACTTAATTGCTTCGGTAATTTTTGACCAAAACATAGCCGGAGCCCAATTTTTTAAATTTGGTATTAGCTTTTTGTGGTTGTGGTGTTGAACAATTTAATGGTTTGTACTTTGAACAATAGGTTTTAGGATTAAGGATCTTGTTTGACCCTTAGGACAATAGGCAGGATTGCATATGGTGGAGGGATCCTCTGTTTGTGGGATGAAGCCATTGTGATCCTGCCGCCTTTATATTCCTGCACTACTCTTGAACTTATTATTATGGACACCCTTTACCTACCCCAGCGGACGGGCCACGTTTTGCTGGTAGAAGCTCGGGTAGGTAATTTTGACAACCTTTTAAGGGTTAGTCTTTTGTTTATAAATAAAAACTTAACCTTTTGTCGCTTATCTTGTGTTGTTATATTTTTTTAATATCTTACTTTCCAATTGTTGTAATGTTCATTTTGTTTATACTTATCAAGCCTTAAAAAATTAGAAAAGATATCTAGAAAGTTTAGGATATAATCAAGGATCACATATCCCATAATCGATAAGTTCTAAAAAGTGACATGGTCTAAGATTCATAAGTTCAGTTGTCAAGTATAAGGGTTATTCAAATAAATAATGAATAGAATTAAAAATAGTTAAGGATCATACCTGAGGATCCAAGTTAGGATCCTAACCTTAATAAGGATAACTATAAGATAAACCTTAGAATAAAGTAAGGATCAAGGATCCCTAGTTGCCTATCTTCAAGAACCTGAAATAGAGCATCACTTGGGACTAAGCCAATATAATATAAGAATTAGCAACTGGGGACAAGCCCAAGGATAACTGAGGACAAGCCCAAGGATAACTGGGGACAAGCCCAAGGATAACTAGGGACAAGCCCAAGGATCGTATGTAAACTGGAGTATGGCCCTAACTTGCGACTATCCAAACTTAGTGGCATGAAAATGCCAAAACCTTAGCTAACGTGAAAACGTTAGAAACCTTAGCTAACGTGAAAACATTAGAAACCTTAGGAACGGATGTATGGTACGTCTACCATTATACGTAGGATCCTAAGCATAGCCAGTACAGTGGAATTATCAGCCCCTAAAACGGGTACTGGTCCCAATGCCTTGAACTATACCAGGATCATCGTGCGCTACAGGCGGAACTGGGGACAAGCCCGAATAACTGGGGTTAAACCCAAAGGACGGATTGCTTCTGCGGATAACCAACGTTATGCTAAGGTTACCTGAACTTTCAAAACTTGAACTCACGTGAGAGATGGATAAAGGATACATGATCCTTATCCTTATATGAGAAAATAATGAAATGAAATAGTTCAAGTTTAGGATATTACCTAAGTAAGGATCACCGATACTTTGAGGATCCCTTAAGGATATCCCTATCATGAAGATCATTTACGCCAAGAGGATCCTGCTCACATGAAATATTTCTTTAAGTGGACAGCATTCCAAGCTCTTGGTAGCAAATCACCTTCCATGGTTAGCAATCTATATGCCCCCTTTCCTGCTTCAGCTTTAATCAAATAAGGACCTTCCCATTTTGGAGCCAATTTTCCATCAGCAGGGTTGGTGGTATTCTGAAATGCTTTCCTTTATACCATATCTCCCACTTGAAACCTCCTGATCCTGACATTTTTGTTGTAAGCACCAGCCATTCTTTGTTGATAACTGGCCATCCTTATCCTAGCCATATCCCTGATTTCTTCAATAGTGTCCAGGTCTTGAGCCAAGTTCTCATCATTCTCCTCAGGATCACGGGTACTTGTTCTTGCGGTTGGAACCACCATTTCTGTTGGGATCACTGATTCTGCCCCAAACACCAAAGAGAATGGTGTTTGACCAGTAGCATTCTTGGGGGTTGTCCTATCAGCCCAGAGCACATAGGGTAGTTCTTCTGCCCATTTCCCTTTCTTGGATCCAAGCTTCTTCTTCAAATTATTGATGATGACCTTGTTGGATGATTCTGCCTGACCATTAGCTTGTGGGTGGACTGGTGTTGATGTTATCATCTTAATCCCCCAGCTGTCACAAAAGTTAGTGGTTCTGCCCCCAATAAATTGGGAACCATTATCACATATAATCTCAGAAGGAATTCCAAATCTAGTGATAATATTTTCTTTTAATGAAGGATATAACTTCCTTTTCTCTGACTTGGGCAAAAGCTTCAGCTTCTATCCACTTGGAGAAGTAATCAGTCATAGCTAGCATGAATACTTTTCCACCAGGTGCCTTAGGGAGCTTTCCAACTATATCCATACCCCATCTCATAAATGGCCAAGAGGAGGATATAGGATGCAATAATTCAGCTGGTTGATGAAGGATATTGCTGTGTCTCTGACAAGGATCACATCTCTTAGCATACTCCACAGCATCTCTCTTCATGGTTGGCCAGTAGTATCCTGTCCTCAGGATCCTTGAGAATAATGCCCTGCCCCCAGTGTGGTTTCCACAATCTCCTTCATGGAAGTCTTTTAAAACTTCTTGGATTTCAGGATCCTCAATGCATCTCAAGTATGGTCCTGCAAGAAATCGTCTATACAACATATTATTTAAAATTGTGAATTGAGATACCTTAATTTTGAAAGCCCTAGGGTTTTCTCCTGTAGGAATCTCTCCATGTTGTAAGTATCTCATGATTGGTGAGATCCATGATCCTGATCCTGAATGGGATTGAGTATCCTCACTAGGGATAATTGCAGAATCCTTCCCTATCTCCATAGCCACATGATCCTCGATAGCCGGGGTCAGGATATGGATAATAGGAATCTTGATATCCTTCGGGATCTTCAAGGATGATCCTAAATTGGCCAATGCATCAGCTTCTGTATTTTCTTCCCTTGGTACCTGTGATAAACTAAAGGAAACAAAAGAGAGTGCCAAATTTTTGACTATCTCCAAATATTTGGTTAGCTTTTCACCTTTAACAGCATAAGATCCATTAAAGTGGTTTGTAATTAACAAAGAATCTACGTGTACCTCAAGATACCTGATCCCCATATGCTTAGCAATTTGCAAACCAGCAATTAAGGCTTCATATTCAGCCTCATTGTTAGTGGTTTGGAACTCACAAGCTATAGAGTGGGGTATTATGTCCCCCTGTGGCGATTTTAGTAGTATTCCAAGCCCTGTGCCTTTGACATTTGAGGATCCATCATTATAGAGTATCCAAGGATCCTTGGTATCTTCTAGCTGCTGGACTTCTAGCTCAGCCTCTTCTTGTAAATCACTACTGAAATCAGCCACAAAGTCAGCTAATGCTTGGGATTTGATGGCTGTCCTAGGCTCATATCTTATATCATATGCACTCAGCTTCACTGCCCACTTAGCCATCCTTCCTGACATCTCTGGTTTCCTGAGGACATTCTTGATTGGAAAATTAGTTTTAACAATGATAACATGAGTTTCAAAATATTGTCTTAACTTAGTGGATGCCATAATTAATGCAAGAATAAGCTTTTCAAGGTGTGAATACCTGGATTCGGCATCAAGTAAACTTTTACTTACATAATAGACAGGATGTTGTGTACCTTGATGGTCCTTAACAAGGACCGCACTTACTGCTTTTGAGGATACTGCAAGATACAAGGATAGCACATCGCCTTTTTCTGGTTTCATCAAAGCTGGGGCTGAGGATAGGTAATCTTTGAGGGCTCTTAAAGCATTTTCATGCTTCTCAGTCCACTCAAATTTCTTGTTCTTCCTTAGGATATCATAGAATTCTTTGCACTTCTCTGAGGATTTGGATATGAATCTGTTCAAAGCTGCTATCCTGCCTGTTAGCCTTTGAACATCCTTAGCATTGGCCGGAGATTTGATGTTCACTATAGCTTTGATTTGTTCCGGGCTAGCTTCAATGCCTCTCTTTGTCACCATATATCCTAAGAATTTACCTGCTTTAACACCAAAGTGACATTTTGAAGGATTAAGCTTCATATTATATTTATCAAGGATATTGAATGCTTCCTCCAAGTCTCTTAGGTGATCCTCAGCTTTTAAGGATTTTACCACCATATCATCTATATAAACCTCCATAGTTTGTCCAATCTGATCCTTGAACATCATATTCACCAGCCTTTGGTATGTTGCACCTGCATTTCTTAATCCGAACGGCATAGCAATATAGCAATATATACCAGTTGGAGTCATGAAGGCTGTATCTTCTTGGTCAGATGGTTCCATTTGGATTTGTTGAAATCCAGATGAAGCATCCATAAAAATTAACAGTTCATGACCCGCGGTTGCATCCACCATGGAATCAATGTGGGGTAAAGGGAAAGGATCCTTGGGACATGCCTTATTTAAATCTGTAAAATCGACACATACCCTCCACTTTCCTTTTTTCTTTTGAACAACAACCACATTGGCCAACCATCTTGGATACTTGACCTCTCTGATCATACCTGCCCGGAGCAATTTTTCTACCTCTTCCTGGATAATGGCATTCCTTTCCGGTGCAAATTTCCTTCTCCTTTGATGGATTGGTCTGAAGGATCTGTCGATGCCGAGTTTGTGAGTGATAACATCTTTGGATATACCAGTCATATCTTCGTGTTTCCATGCAAAGGTAGTCTTTCTCCTTTTGAGGAAGGATACGAGGTCTTCTTTCATTTCGCCAAGGATCCCTGATCCGATATAGATTTTGGATTCAGGATCATCAGGATCCATGAGGATTTCTACCACATCCTGTTCACTCGCCTCCAAGAGATCCCTTGGAGGATACTTTGATTGCTATTGCTCCCTGGATTTCGAAGCTGGTTTCATCGATGAAGTATAGCAATTTTTAGCCTCCTGCTGATCACTATCAATCTTCACTATTCCCCAAGGACTAGGGAGTTTCACACATTGATGGTAAGTGGATGGGACTGCCTTCATATCGTGTATCCAGGGCCTGCCAAGGATAACATTACAACAAGATAAATAGTCAATAACACAAAATTTTTGATAAGAGTGTAGGCCTTCAATGTATATTGGGAGTTTAATGTCCCCCAGGGTATTCTTAGTTTCACCACTAAATCCCACGAGTACAGAGGATCTTGGTATGATCTCTGATTCAGGAATACCCATCTTCTTTAGGACATCAAGCTGGATAATGTTCACTGAACTTCCTCTGTCTATAAGGATCCTGCGGACAAAATGGTTAGATATGAAAAGAGTAATAACTAAACCATCGTGATGAGGATCCTGGATATCAACACGATCCTCTTCATCAAAGGTTATGACTTTCCCCTCCGAGACACTTGATGTTCGAACAGGTCTTTCTCCGTTATCCATTTTAGTTTCCTTTGCATGCCTTTTAGCTGCTGAGAAGGATGTGCCGCAAATGTCTGATCCTCCAGAAATGAAGTTTATCACTTGTGCATCCGCTGGAGGGGCTGGAGCCTTCTCAGGGATCCTTTCAGGATACTGAGTCTTTGACTTCTTTCTTCCCAACAATTCTTTTAGATGCCCCTTGCTCAACAAGTATCCAATTTCCTTTCTTAGTGCAATGCATTCTTCTGTGAGGTGCCCAAAATCTTCATGGTATGCACACCACTTTGATTTATCCTTAGTTGCAGCTGGCCTATCATTCTTTCTGGGCCATCTAGCTTTATCACCTAAACTCTGCATCGCAAGGATTAGTTCATTGTTATCAACACTAAAACAATATTCAGAAATTGGAGGATAATCTTCATCATCCTCTTCTTGATCAATAGAGTGCACGTTCTGGTTATCAGATCTGTTGTAGGATCTGAATTTGTTGTTCCTGAATGAGGATCCTTGCTTATCCGGCTTTTAGGATCCTGCTAACCTCTCCTGGATCCTCTTGTCATCTTCTAGTCGAATGAACCTAAGTGCTCGGGTTCTTACCTCATCTAAGTTCCTGCACGGTGTCATAACAAGATCATCATAGAAAGACGAATCCCTAAGCAATCCCATTTTAAAGGCCTCAACAGCCGTGGCTATATCTAAGTTGGGAATGTCTAAGGATTCTTTACTGAATTTGGTAATGTAATCCCTTAATGATTCATTATGACCCTGGGTTATCCTATATAAATCACTAGTTAATCGTTCAAATTTCCTACTACAAGAAAACTGATTATTAAACAAGTTAACTAGGTTAGCAAATGAGGTAATAGAATAGGGAGGAAGACTTAGCAGCCATTTGAGAGCTGATCCAGTAAGTGTGGATCCGAATCCTTTGCACAGGCATGCTTCCTTTAACCTTTCTGGGATTGGATTGATCTCCATCCTCTCCCGGTATTGTGCTATGTGTTCTTCAGGATCCGTTGAGCCATCATACAGTTTCATTGTAGGCACATGGAACCGCTTGGGTATCTCAGCATCACAGATTGGTGGTGCAAAGCGAGATATCTTATGGCTCCCATCTGCAATCTCTGGGATAGGTTTGACTACTCCCGGGACACTTGATATCATATCCTTTAGCTTTTGCAATTCTCTGGCCATGGCATGATTGATACCTGGATCCTGCATAAGACCTTGGTTAGTAGTATAAGAATTGTTAAAAGTATTACCTCCCATTGGATTCAAGTTAGGAAGAATGGATGTTAATCCATATTGTTGGGGCTCTGGAATGATCGAGGGACCAGTAGAAGCGTTGGTCTGCATTGGAATAAAATCTCCCTGATGGACATCTGAACTTCCTGTTTGCAAACTCCTCAAGGATCCTGGCATCTGGAAGGATCCCTGGAACTGGGACGATCCTGGAATGAAGGAGGATCCTTGAACCTGGGATGATCCTGGAATGAAGGAAGGTCCTTGAACCTGGGATGATCCTGGAACGAAGGAGGATCCTTGAACCTGGGATGATCCTGGAACGTAGGAGGATCCTTGAACCTGGGATGATCCTGGAACGTAGGAGGATCCTTGAACCTGGGATGATCCTGGAACGAAGGAGGATCCTTGAACCTGGGATGATCCTGGAATGAAGGAGGGTCCTTGAACCTGGGATGATCCTGGAACGAAGGAGGATCCTTGAACCTGGGATGATCCTGGAACGAAGGAGGATCCTTGAAACTGCTGCAATCCTGAATATCCTCCTGAACTTGTGAGGGATCCCATATGCTGAGGATAGGATCCCGCTGGCTGGAAATGTGAACCTGATGCCTAGGTCATTGTTGTTGTTCCGTAGTGCACTCCTTTTGGTCCACCCACATATTGAATGTCTGGAACCACTGATGGCTGAGAAGTAATCACCGGAGTATCAAAATTCAAAGATCTGGGCATCAGTGGGGAGCGATCCTCTGCCGTTTTCTTCTGTTTCTTAATTTCGTCAATCTCCCGGAGGATCTTTTCGTTGGTCTTATCCTGCTCTTGTGCATGATTCCTCATCTGCAAAATCAAGACATAGAGATCATTAGTAGTAGGATTAATTGAAACAGAAGGAGTAGGTGGTTTTGAGAAAATGGGAGTTGGTTTCTTCGCGGCATTCTCAGTATTCTTCTGGGATCCAGAAGGTGGCGGAGGTAAGGGAGGAACGCCTTGTGAAGAAGTGAATGAGGGCATCAAGTTTGAAGCATTCTTCGCTGAGGAAGCCATCTGCTTGGTTGTAGTGAACCGAAATAAGCACAGAAATGCGTATTTTTCTAAGGACGAAGCACCAATTGCCCCACGGTGGGCGCCAAACTGTTTTGGTCAAAAATCAGACGAGGATAATGCAACCAAACTCTTTGTTACGGGGAATGATGCTTAAAATGTGTAACAGCGATGAGGATCACTTCAATGTAAATTGCACAAACAACACAAGGATTTATACGGGGAAAAAGCCCTTGATCAAGAGTTGATCTCCGACACAAAAAACCCCGGGTGATGGAAACTACCGATCACCAAGCTCAAATAAATGAATAAATGTTTACAACTTCGGATAGTAACGAGCTAGGTACAAGGATCACTATCGTGAAATGTGTAAATGTGAGTGAAAGTGAATGTATGTTCGTCGAGAGCTTCAAGTGTGCGAGTATATGAGTGTGTGTAGCTCAGAAATGACTAAGTGTTTTCTACTAGCTCGTTACTCCCTTTTTAAAATAGAAATAACTACCTAAACTAACTATCCGACTTTCGTGCCAAGCTCCCACGTTCTCCACAACGTTCATATTTTGCCAAGCACGTGCGGGATAGTTTAGGAATATTCTCCAGGAATGTCGCCAAGACTTGGTCCGACTTGTTACTTCTGCAAAACAATACGAAACACAAGTGAACAATTGTTAGTATGAGGATCCTTAAGATGATCCATAATCCTGATCCTGAAACTCTTCTGAGGATCACTATCTGTCACAGAAGTAAGGATCACTAAAGAGGATAATAATTAAGGATCACGGGTCATTTAGAAATCCACCCCTAACAGTTCCCCCTTTGCCTCCACCACCTTCTGGATCCCAGAAGAATGCTGAGAATGCTGCGAAGAAACCAACTCCCATTTTCTCAAAACCTCCAACTTCTTCTGCTTCTTACACTCCCACTACTAGTGACATGTTTAATTTGATTTTGCAGATGAAGGATCATATACAGCAACATGATAAGACCAATGAAAGGATTCTCGAAGAAATCGGAGACCTCAAGAAACAAAAGAAAACGGCAGAGGATCATTCCCCACTGGTGCCAAAATCTTTGAATTTTGATACTCCGGTGATTACTTCTCAGCCATCAGTGGTTCTAGATGTTCAATATGTGGGTGGACCAAAAGGAGTGCACTACGGAACAACAACAGTGACTCAGGCATCGGGTTCCTATTTCCAGCCAGCAGGATCCTATCCTTAGTATATAGGATCCTTCATGAATGCAGGAGGTTATTCAGGAGCGCAGCAGATTCAAGGATCCTCCTTTGTTCCAGGATCATCCCAGGTTCAAGGATCCTCCTTTGTTCCAGGATCATCCCAGATTCAAGGATCCTCCTTTGTTCCAGGATCATCCCAGGTTCAGGGATCCTCCTTTGTTCCAGGATCATCCCAGGTTCAAGGATCCTCCTTGGTTCCAGGATCATCCCAGGTTCAAGGATCCTCCTTTGTTCCAGGATCATCCCTGTTTCAAGGATCCTTCCAGATGCCAGGATCCTTGAGGAGTTTGCAAACAGGAAGTTCAGATGTCCATCAGGGAGATTTTATTCCAATGCAGACCAATGCTTCTACTGGTCCCTCGATCATTCCAGAGCCTCAACAATATGGATTAACATCCAACCTTCCTAATCTGAATCCAATGGGAGGTAACACTTTTAACAATTCTTATACTACTAACCATGGTCTTATGTAGGATCCAGGTATCAATCATGCCATGGCCAGAGAACTGCAAAAGCTAAAGGATATGATATCAAGTGTTCCCGGAGTGGTCAAGCCTATCCCAGAGATTGCAGATGGGAGCCACAAGATATCTCGTTTTGCACCACCAATCTGTGATGCTGAGATACCCAAGAGGTTCCATGTGCCAACAATGAAGCTGTATGATGGTTCGACGGATCCTGAAGAACACATAGCACAATACAGGGAGAGGATGGAGATCAATCCAATCCCAGAAAGGTTAAAGGAAGCATGCCTGTGCAAGGGATTCGGATCCACCCTTACTGGATCAGCTCTCAAATGGCTGCTAAGTCTTCCCCCTACTCTATTACCTCATTTGCTAATCTAGTTAACTTGTTTAATAACCAGTTTTCTTGTAGTAGAAAATTTGAACGATTAACTAGTTTTCTATATAGGATAACCCAGGGTCATAATGAATCATTAAGGGATTACATTACCAAATTTAGTAAAGAATCCTTAGACATTCCCAACTTAGATATAGCCACGGCTGTTGAGGCCTTTAAAATGGGATTGCTTAGGGATTCGTCGTTCTATGATGATCTTGTTATGACACCATGCAGGAACTTAGATGAGGTAAGAACCCGAGCACTTAGGTTCATTCGGCTAGAGGATGACAAGAGGATCCAGGAGAGGTTAGCAGGATCCTCAAAGCAGGATAAGCAAGGATCCTCATTCGGGAACAACAAGTTCAGATCCTATAACAGATCTGATAACCAGAACGTGCATTCTATTGATCAAGAAGAGGATGATGAGGATTATCCTCCAATTTTTTAATATTGTTTTTCTGTTGATAACAATGAATTAATCCTTGCGATGCAGAACCTAGGTGATAAAGCTAGATGGCCGAGAAAAAATGATAGGCCAGCTGCAACTAAGGATAAATCAAAGTGGTGTGCATACCATGAAGATTTTGGGCATCTCACAGAAGAATGCATTGCACTAAGAAAGGAAATTGGGTACCTGTTGAGCAAGGGGCATCTAAAAGAGTTGTTGGGAAGAAAAAAGTCAAGGACTCAGGATCCTGAAAGGATCCCTGAGAAGGCTCCAGCCCCTCCAGCAGATGCACAAGTGATAAACTTTATTTCTGGAGGATCAGACATTTGCGGCACATCCTTCTCAGCGGCTAAAAGGCATGCAAAGGAAACTAAAATGGATAACGGAGAAAGACCAGTTCGAACATCAAGTGTCTCCGAAGGAAAAGTCATAACCTTTGATGAGGATGATCGTGTCGATATCCAGGATCCTCATCACGATGGTTTAGTTATTACTCTTTTCATTTCTAACCATTTTGTCCGCAGGATCCTTATAGACGGAGGAAGCTCAGTGAACATTATCCAGCTTGATGTTCTAAAGAAGATGGGAATTCCTGAATCAGATATCATACCAAGATCCTCCGTGCTTGTAGGATTTAGTGGCGAAACTAAGAACACCTTGGGGGACATTAAACTCCCAATATACATTGAAGGCCTACACTCTTATCAAAAATTCTGTGTTATTGACTGTTTATCTTGTTGTAATGTTATCCTTGGTAGGCCCTGGATACACGATATGAAAGCAGTCCCATCTACCTACCATCAATGTGTGAAGCTCCCTAGTCCTTGGGGAATAGTGAAGATTGATAGTGATCAGCAGGAGGCTAAGAATTGCTACACTTCATCGATGAAACCAGCCTCGAAGTCAAGGGAGCAATAGCAATCAAGGTATCCTCCAAGGGACGTCTTGGAGGCAAGAGAGCAGGATGTGGTAGAAATCCTCATGGATCCCGATGATCCTGAATCCAAAATCTATATTGGATCAGGGATCCTTGGTAAAGTGAAAGAAGACCTCGTATCCTTCCTTAAAAGGAGAAAGACTACCTTTGCATGGAAACACGAAGACATGACTGGTATATCCAAAGATGTAATCACTCACAAACTCGGCATCGACATGTCCTTCAAACCAATCCACCAAAGGAGAAGAAAGTTTGCACCGGAAAGGAATGCCATTATCCAGGAAGAGGTAGAGAAATTGCTCCGGGCAGGTATGATTAGAGAGGTCAAGTATCCAAGATGGTTGGCCAATGTGGTTGTTGTTCAAAAGAAAAACAGAAAGTGGAGGGTATGTGTCGATTTTACCGATTTAAATAAGGCATGTCCCAAGGATCCTTTCCCATTACCCCACATTGACTCCATGGTGGATGCAACTGCGGGTCATGAACTGTTAACTTTTATGGATGCCTCATCTGGATTTCAACAAATCCAAATGTAACCATCCGACCAAGAGGATACAACCTTCATGACTCCAACTGGTATATACTGCTATATTGCTATGCCATTCGGATTAAGAAATGCAAGTGCAACATATCAAAGGCTGGTGAATATGATGTTCAAGGATCAGATTGGACAAACTATGGAGGTTTACATAGATGATATGGTGGTAAAATCCTTAAAAGCTGAGGATCACCTAAGAGACTTGGAGGAAGCATTCAATATCCTTGATAAATATAATATGAAGCTTAATCCTTCAAAATGTCACTTTGGTGTTAAAGCAGGTAAATTCTTAGGATATATGGTGACAAAGAGAGGCATTGAAGCTAGTCCGGAACAGATCAAAGCAATAGTGAACATCAAATCTCCGGCCAATGCTAAGGATGTTCAAAGGCTAACAGGCAGGATAGCAGCTTTGAACAGATTCATATCCAAATCCTCAGAGAAGTGCAAAGAATTCTATGATATCCTAATGAAGAACAAGAAATTTGAGTGGACTGAGAAGCATGAAAATGCTTTAAGAGCCCTCAAAGATTACCTATCCTCAGCCCCGGCTTTGATGAAACCAGAAAAAGGAGATGTGCTATCCTTGTATCTTGCAGTATCCTCAAAAGCAGTAAGTACGGTCCTTGTGAAGGATCATGAAGGTACACAACATCCTGTCTATTATGTAAGTAAAAGTTTACTTGATGCCGAATCTAGGTATTCACACCTTGAAAAACTTATCCTTGCATTAATTATGGCATCTACTAAGTTGAGACATTATTTTGAAACTCATGTTATTGTTGTTAAAACTAACTTTCCAATTAAGAATGTCCTCAGGAAACCATAGATGTCAGGAAGGATGGCTAAGTGGGCAGTGAAGCTTAGTGCCTATGATATAAGATATGAGCCTAGAACAGCCATCAAATCCCAAGCATTAGCCGACTTTGTGGCTGATTTCAGTAGTGATTTACAAGAAGAAGCTGAGTTAGAAGTCCAGCAACTAGAGGAGACCAAGGATCCTTGGATACTCTATACTGATGGATCCTCAAATGTCAAAGGCACAGGGCTTGGAATACTACTAAAATCGCCACAGGGGGACATAATACCCCACTCTATAGCCTGTGAGTTCCAAACCACCAACAATGATGCTGAATATGAAGCCTTAATTGATGGTTTGCAAATTGCAAAGCATATGGGGATCAGGTATCTTGAGGTACATGTAGATTCATTGTTAATCACAAATCACTTTAATGGATCCTACGCTGTTAAAGGTGAAAAGCTAACCAAATATTTAGAGATAGTCAAAAGTTTGGCACTCTCTTTTGTTTCCTTTAGTTTGACACAGGTACCAAGGGAAGAAAATACAGAAGCTGATGCATTGGCTAACTTAGGATCATCCTTGAAGATCTCGGAGGATATCAAGATCCCTATTATCCATATCCTGACCCCGGCTATCGAGGATCACGAGGCTATGGAGATAGGAAATGATTCTGCAATTATCCCTAGTGAGGATACTCAATCCCATTCAGGATCAGGGTCATGGATCTCACCAATTATGAGATACTTACAACATGGAGAGATTCCTACAGGAGAAAACCCTAGGGCTTTCAAATCTAAGGTATCTCAATTCACAATTTTAAATAATATGTTGTATAGACGATCTCTTGCAGGACCATACTTGAGATGCATTGAGGATCCTGAAATCCAAGAAGTTTTAAAAGACTTCCATGAAGGAGATTGTGGAAACCACACTGGGGGCAGGGCATTATTCTCAAGGATCCTGAGGACAGGATACTACTGGCCAACCATGAAGAGAGATGCTGTGGAGTATGCTAAAAGATGTGATCCTTGTCAGAGGCACATCAATATCCTTCATCAACCAGCTGAATTATTGCATCCTATATCCTCCTCTTGGCCATTTATGAGATGGGGTATGGATATAGTTGGTAAGCTCCCTAAGGCACCTGGTGGAAAAGTATTCATGCTGGCTATGACTGATTACTTCTCCAAGTGGATAGAGGCTGAAGCTTTTGCCCAAGTCAGAGAAAAGGAAGTTATATCCTTCATTAAAAGAAATATTATAACTAGATTTGGAATTCCTTCTGAGATTATATGTGATAATGGTTCCCAATTTATTGGGGGCAGAACCACTAACTTTTGTGACAGCTGGGGGATTAAGATGATAACATCAACACCAGTCCACCCACAAGCTAACGGTCAGGCATAATCATCCAACAAGATCATCATCAACAATTTGAAGAAGAAGCTTGGATCCAAGAAAGGGAAATGGGCAGAAGAACTACCCTATGTGCTTTGGGCTGATAGGACAACCCCTAAGAATGCTACTGGTCAAACACCATTCTCCTTGGTATTTGGGGCAGAATCAGTGATCCCAACAGAAATGGTGGTTCCAACTGCTAGAACAAGTACCCGTGATCCTGAGGAAAATGATGAAACCTTGGCTCAAGACCTGGATACTATTGAAGAAATCAGGGATATGGCTAGGATAAGGATGGCCAGTTATCAACAAAGAATGGCTGGTGCTTACAACAAAAATGTCAGGATCAGGAAGTTTCAAGTTGGAGATATGGTATTAAGGAAAGCATTTCAGAATACCACCAATCCTGCTGATGGAAAATTAGCTCCAAAATGGGAAGGTCCTTATTTGATTGAAGCTGAAGCAGGAAAGAGGGCATATAGATTGTTAACCATGGAAGGTGATTTGCTACCAAGAGCTTGGAATGCTGTCCACTTGAAGAAATATTTCATGTGAGCATGATCCTCATGGCGCAGATGATCCTCACGATAGGGATATCCTTAAAGGATCCTTAAAGTATCAGTGATCCTTACTTAGATAATATCCTAAACTTTAACTATTTTATTTCTTTATTTCCTCATATAAGGATAAGGATCATGTATCCTTTATCCATCTCTCACGTGAATTTGAGTTTTGAAAGTTCAGGTATCCTTAGCATAACATTGGTTATCCGCAGAAGCAATCCGTTCCTTGGGTTTAACCCCAGTTATTTGGGCTTGACCCCAGTTCCGCCTGTAGCGCATGATGATCCTGGTATAGTTCAAGGCAGTGGGACCAGTACTCGTTTTAGGGGCTGATAATTCCATTGTACTGGCTATGCTTAGGATCCTACGTATAATGGTAGACGTACCATACATCCGTTCCTAAGGTTTCTAACGTTTTCACGTTAGCTAAGGTTTCTAACGTTTTCACGTTAGCTAAGGTTTTGACATTTTCATGTCCCTAAGTTTGGATAGTCGCCAGTTAGGGCCATACTCCAGTTTACATACGATTCTTGGGCTTGTCCCCAGTTATCCTTGGGCTTGTCCCCAGTTATCCTTGGGCTTGTCCCCAGTTATCCTTGGGCTTATCCCCAGTTGCTAACTCTTTTCTTATACTGGCTTAGTCCCAAGTTACGCTCTATTTCAGGTTCCTGAAGATAGGCAACTAGGGATCCTTGATCCTTACTTCACTCTAAGGTTTATCTTATAGTTATCCTTATTATGGTTAGGATCTTAACTTGGATCCTCAGGTATGATCCTTAACTATTTTTAATTTCATTCATTATTTATTTGAATAACCCTAGAAATTTGACAACTAACACTACTAGAAAATTAGGCAATTGTCACCAAAATTTTGCTACAGAAAAAAAAGAAGGTAGCAATCTAGCAAATTAAGCGTGCTTATAGGATATGGTAGCTAAGTGGTTGCAAATTTTGCCACCATTTATTTCACATCACAAATTCGTGGGAAACTTATTTATATTTGGCCTTAAAATCGTGCCTAACGAAATTGGTGGGCCAGATTTTCGTAATTGTGACCGGGAGAGTGGTAGCAACATTAAAATTTAATTTGAGGGTTGAATTGCCACCGTATTAGTGACCGTAAAATTTGAGTGGGATTCTTTTTATTTTTAGGGCGCGATATATTATCCATAATTAACTCACAAAACCGGCCTCTCCACTAATTAGGGTTTTGCATAATACTACGTACGTACCCTTATACTTCATTCCATCAAACTCTGAATCGAAGAACTGGAACTTCTGTAGCAGGTATGATTCTTGTTCCTATGACTTATTTATATATCATATGCATTATCTAACAATTGATTATAATCTTGATCCACTCCAACAAGCAAATTTCCAATTGAGACCCTAGAACCCTAATTGAATGCAATTTCCTTTTCTCCTTGATGGAATTCTTTTCTTCAACATATCAATTGATGTGGAATTAATCATCTACATAGTATTGGAATATCAATTATTTTAGAGTTCTGGTTTCTACGACCTTCTGCATGTGTAATTGAGTTTTTTTTTCTTTTCTATAGATGGTTAACAATCGTTTTTTTTTTTTTTTTTTGCAGTTGCTGCTGCAGGATTGAGGTTCTGTTTGTGCTTCTGTTTCACAGGTAACTTTTTTTCATGATTTTGAGTGTTTGTTTTATGGATTATTGAATGTTCAGATGATGATAGGGTTTGTGATTGATCAGATAGGGGTTTTGATATTGTTAAGTTGATGTGTATTCATGTGTCATAGGTGTTTAGTTTTGAAAACTGTATGCATGAAACTCAGAATTTTGAGCCAAATCTGTTTGATTTTTATCGAATTGAGCTCGTAGAACTTTACATGAAGAGAATGTTTGTTTGAGATTGTTTGGATGTAGTGGAAATGATTTTCGTTATGTGATTATTATAGAGGTGAAATAATAGGTTTAAGGGAATCAGTTTGGTAGTAGCTTCAACTGATTATGATTTACGGCTGTAAACAAGTCGAGCTGAGCCAGGTGGGGCTCGGGATCCTGTTTGTTTATGAATTGAGCCAAGTCGTTAGGCTTGTTTATCTTAATGAGCTGAAATGTTGAACTTGAGCTCAACTTGTAGAAAGCTCGAGCCAACTTGTTTATTTCTAAAATTCTTTAAGTTTTTTTACCCGTATTGATGTATATAAAAACAAAACGTAATTTTTTTCTAACATACACATAATGCAGAATTTAAAATAAGTATTTTTTATTACCAAAACGCAGTGCGCTGCTGCAGATACGCAGCAGCAGCGGCTGCAGAAGTGTGTTGAACCTTATTATGAATATGTGTAGCATTTTTTGGCTTATCCTTTGTAGTCATTCTAGTACTGTAGTACACAGTTAATTAACTGTTGATTTATACAGTTGAGAATTCTAGTTTGTGCATTATAAGGATTAACTATCTTGTTAGAACCAATGCGACACGGTAAGCTCAAAAGAAAGAGAATTGGGTGGATTGTGAGGTTTAATCCAAGAAAGAGAATTCTAGTTTGTGCATTATAAGGATTAACTATCTTGTGAGGTTTTGGTTTGGGTCGAAATGGGTTCGGGTCAAAGCAGGTTCGGGTTGTAATTGGTTCGGGTCAGAACGGGTTTCGGCTCGGGTCGGGTTGGTTAAAAAAAGTTTTTTTTTTTTTAAACGTTGAACTGAAATTTTTGTTTTTATTTTTGTATGTGATAGTCTTGTTTTGACTGTTTGGACTTCACAAACTGCAGATGCTTTTTTTGCCTATCTGGTCTTATCTCATGAAAATTCTTTCATCTTATATGGACTAAAGTGGCCAGTTTAGAAAGAAAATAAGCTGCTCGACGATATGGTCATGGATGGGCTCGTTAATGTTGGCTTAATATTATGTCGGAACTTACTGTAATTATTGACAGAAAGTATTGCTGATGCTTCACAAGAAGTCATGAGATACGGGTCAAAACGGTTCGATTCGAAACGGTACTAGTCGAAACGGTACGGGTCGAAACGGTTCGATTATTGTTCGAGTCAATAATTACAGATTAATGACATTAACGAGTCAATAATGAAAGACCAAGGTACGGGTCGAAACGGTTCGATTCGAAACTATACTGGTTTATCTTATCTTTCTGAGAACCTAGTGATAAAAAATTGTTGTTAGTAAATATGAATGAGCTAGAAAGATTCAGCAAAGTCGATAAAAAATTGTCAAACGCCATCTTTATCTTTCTGAGAACCTAGTGAATGTTTGATAAATGTGGCCAAGTTGGCCTATGTATACCTGGTGGTAGTGTAATAGGCAAGTAACTTTGATGGCTATTAAAGTTGAATCTTGTTTGTATGTGTAGCGAAAATAATTGTTGGTCAACTTATTCAAAGTTTGACCAATTCTGTATTGTGAAATGGTACATGAAATTGTATTGCATAACCTAGTTTCTCATTCAAAAGAAGATAACTAACATGATTCATAAATAGGAGTAACTGTTCAAATCTTCTCCCCTAAAAATTATACTTCTTGCCATCTTTACCCAGATTTATTAATTGTAATTTGTATTAAGTTGATGCTACAAAAATAGAGAAAAAATATTTACTCAATCATCTAATATTATCTTTTCATATGCATGATTAATAGTTTCTGAGTTTGATTGCTCTATGATGAATTCATATTATCTTTTCATACCCACTTAGAAGGCTTTGGGTCAAGATTGCCCCCTCTAGCTTACTGCACCTGAGTACTAGACCAGGAAAGGGCTTTCATAAGATACCCTTTAACAGTATAACACCAAATATAGCAGGTATGGGGATATGATGCGGCCAGTTCTTAGCGGCTGGTTGGGCAGGTTTGGGTAATGTGTTATTAAGAAATGGGTTAGGATGGGTTTATTAAGAAATGGGTTAGGATGGGTTTAAGTCAAGATGGGTTTTTGTCAAGATGGATTTGGGCATGATAGGCTAAAAATATAAATAAATAAAAAAAATTTAAAAAATCAAAAAAATTAAAAAAATTAAAATAAAAATATTTATAGTTGATTTTTCAATTCGTTGATTTTGCTAACTGAATCTAGTGTCATAATGCAGGTGTTGAAGCAAGAGGGTTCATATTTGGTCCTTCTATTGCATTGGCTCTTGGCGAGAAATTTGTTCCGATCAGAAAACCCAACAAGTTAAAACCCTACAAGTTACCTGGTACATGATTTTACCATCTGTGACTTTTTTAGTTCTATCAGTTGAATGTACAGAATATATGTCTACATAATATTTGATATTTACGGTTTGAGATTTTTTAAACAATCACAAAGATTACTCCCTTGTAACCAGAAGGTAAGAAGTGTAGTAACAAAGGCTCCTATGACACATTCTAATTAGCGAGTCGAACTCAAGGGTTAGGTTATTCTACAAAGGCCCCACCCACCCCACCATCACCCAAAAACCTAACCCTCCCCCCCCCCCCCCGAACTTTTTATTCTTCCTCGGGATATCGTAGAACTCTTTACATTTTTCTGAGGACTTTGAGATGAATTTGTTCAAGGCTGCGATTCTTCCTGTCAACCTTTGCACATCCCTAGCATTGGCAGGAGACTCTATGTTCACGATAGCCTTGATTTGTTCCGGACTTGCCTCTATTCCTCTCTTTATCACCATGTATCCTTACAATTTACCAGCTTTAACTACAAAATGGCATTTGGAAGGATTCAGCTTCATGTTGTATCTGTCAAGGATATCGGATGCTTCTTCTAAATCCTTTAGGTGATCCTCAGCTCTCTTGGACTTGACCACCATATCATCTATGTAGACTTCCACCGTGTGTCCAATTTGTTCTTTGAACATCATATTCACTAGCCTTTGGTATGTGGCACCTGCATTTCTTAATCCAAAAGGCATAGCAATATAGCAATATATACTAGTGGGAGTCATGAAGGCTGTATCCTCTTAGTAAAATGGTTCCATCTGAATTTGTTGGAATCCAGATGAAGCATCCATAAAAGTTAACAACTCATAACCCGCCATAGCATTCACCATGGAGTCTGTGTGGGGTAAAGGGAAAGGATCCTTGGGACATGCTTTGTTTAAGTCAGTAAAATCAACGCATACCCTCCACTTTCCATTCTTTTTCTGAACAACTACCACATTGGCTAGCCCTCTTGGATACTTTACCTCTCTGATCATACCTGCCTTGAGCAATTTTCTACCTCTTCTTGGATAATGGCTTTTTTTCGAGTGCAAATTTCCTCCTTTTCTAGTGTATTAGCGTGAAAGACCTGTCAATACTAAGTTTGTGAGTAATAACATCCTTAGATATACCTGTCAATTCGTCATGTTTCCAATCAAAGGTAGTCTTTCTTCTTTTCAAGAAGGATATTAAATCCTGCTCAATACTGTCAAGGATCCCGGATCCTATAAAGATTTTGGATTCAGGATCCTCAGGGTTCAACAGAATATCCTTGACGTCTTGCTCTCTTGCCTCCATGACGTCCCTTAGAGGACACTTTAATTGCTACGCTTTCCTAGGCTTTGAGGCTGGTTTCATTGAAGAAGTGTAGCAGTTCTTAGCTTCTTGCTGATCACTTTCGATCTTCACCACCCCCCATGGAGTAGGGAGCTTCACACATTGATGATATGTTGAGGGGACTGCCTTCATATCGTGTATCCATGGCCTGCCAAGGATAACATTACAGCATGATAAGCAATCAATAACACATAATTTTTGAACAAATATCACTCCCTCTATATAAATAGGAAGTTTGATGTTCCCCAATGTATTCTTTGTCTCTCCACTGAATCCCATAAGGAGAGATGATCTTGGGACAATATCAGATTCAGGGATGTTCATTCTTTTGAGGACATACAACTTGATTATGTTCACCGAGCTTCCCCCATCAATGAGAATCCTGCGAACAAAATGGTTAGAGATAAATAATGTAATAATTAGACCGTCGTGATGAGGATCCTGTATGTCCACACGGATATCCTCATCAAAGGATATGACTTTTTCCTGGGTAAGAATGGAAGTTCGAACGGGTCTGTCTCCATTCTCCATCTTTGTCTCCTTTGCATGTCTCTTAGCTGCTGAAAATGAAGACCCACAGATATCAGACCCCCTGGAGATGAAGTAGATGATTTGAGCCAGTTGGTGGAGGAGGAGCCTTTTCAGGAACTTTCTGAGAATCCTGGATCCTTGACTTTTTCCTTCCAAGCAACTCGTTCAAGTATCCTTTGCTCAAAAGATAGCCAATCTCCTTCCTTAATGCTCAGCATTCATCTATGAGATGACTGATCGGACTGTCGCGCTCCGGTCAAAGATAATATTTATATTCCCTAATTACCCTTAACGATAGCTAGTGGTAGCAATGGGTCGAACCACGAAGAGTATGTGGTTTGCGAATGGACTTTGAATGAATTGTAGTAGTTGTCACTTTTATGAAGCTTGCTAACTTGTTTTTATGATTTTTGTTTATTAAAGAGATGTTGAATAATATAACAACCCTCCAAAATATTTCCGACACCCTAATATATTTAAAGTGCCCCAATATGTCCTAAAATACACTCCGTATACGATATTGGCCCTAAATACGTTTGTATAATTAAAAATAAAATAAAAATCAATTTTATAAGTCTCTCGCGGGCCGCGAAGACTTGTTCTTCATCCTACGCAGGCCGCGAGCGAGAGGACAAGAGGTAAGCCCCGGAAGCCGCCACGTGTCACCACTTGGCGAAGCTAGAACAGTGATCGGGCCAAGTTAGGCCCTACTACCCCTACTACGCGGGCCGCGTAGCCTTTTGCTACGTCTTACGAGGGCTGCGAGGGGAGGCGAAGGGTCACTATAAATGGAGCCCTCCAGCCTCAGTTTCAAATCGCTCAAATCTCGATCTCTCTCTCTATTTTCTACATAGAAAATATAATTCTCGGGTATAATATCCCCCTAATAAACGAAGTTCTGCTCCGTTGTAAGTATCATAACCCCCGGTTACGTATTAGATACGCTGTCCGATTGATCCAGGGTTACGTAACGGCTGTCGTGGTTCTGCCCGACGTAGTCGTTGGAATGCCGTCTCGGGGAGGGTATTGCTAATGTAAATATTGGGTTATTATACTAACATGTGTGCATTTGTGTAATTTATAGATAATCACCAGGAAACCCTTAAAGAAAACATAAGACAGCAATGTGATTAATCTCCTTTTTGCAAATTGTTTTTACAACACCTCACACAATTAATATTATATTAAACAGTGATTAAGTAGTTGTATTCTACAATTATCCTCGGTATGTTGGAGTTTTATATACAAAATTTGTTACTACCTTGCGAGGAGTAACATGACCACAAGTCAGGTTGACAGTACCGTGGGTGGTAATTGAATAGATGGAAACAAATGTAATTGCGTGACCGCCCTCAATACTGTACAATGGTCTTTATTAAACTTGATTAAACTGGGATTCACTCACCAGTATTTCCCACTAACAAAATGTTTTTAAAACACGTTTCAGGTAACAAAATGTGAAAGCCAAATAGAAGCCAGCTGGACAGCACTGAAGGTTTAGAAAAGTGGCAATAAAGTTACCTAAAATATAGAGTTGTTTTTATTAAATAAAATAGGGTTTATCCCTAAGAAAATGTGTGTACTTGAAACTTGGGTTTTTCCCTTGTATTTGATATTTTAAAAGCGTGGTATTTTACTCTGATAAAATATTTCCTAACTACGGTCCTGATTTAATTCCGCTGCCAAAATGACAAACCCAGATACCACCAAAACTGGCCGTGGCTGCCCGTTCCCTGGTTATTAGGGGACGAGGGTTGCGACAGAAGGTGGTATCAGAGCTAAGCCACTGATTCAGCCACAGAAGTGTTCTGCTGACACCCAGATATTATTCAATATGTTAGGAAATTAATTACAGAAATACGTGCATATTTGTATTTTATTGTTGTGTGTCATTTGTGTCACACCCCCAAAATCCACCATGCGGAGCATCACCGCTTGGAGGCGTGACATGACCAGGATCGAGCCACCAATCATATTGAACAACATCATTAAGTAAGTAAAACTAACCACAATACAATTGGTGACCATAAGACAGTAACCAACTTTCAATTTTTACACAACGGAAGCATAAGACGTTACACCAAAACATAAGTTCGTAGTTCATAAGTTTACAGACCCAAAACATAAGTTTCATAAGTTCATAAAGTTTATTTATTGAGCACGGGACATAACAGTTCGCATCCCACAACGACCACCTCCATGTGCAAGCTCCTTAAGCATCTAGCGACATGCAAAGCATGTAACAACGAGTCAACAACAAAGTTGAGTGAGTTCACGGTTGGTTGTCCATTTTAGAGTTGTTTCCAAAAACGTAGTTTAATCTCATTCAGCTATCCAGCCGTGGGGGTTACCCCATAGTTCGAAAACGTTTATTAGTTAACCATCCCATGTCCACCTTCCCTGGCTATCCAGCCCGGCACTCCGGCCGTGGGGGCTACCCCATTATTTAAACTACCAGACTCATTTATCATATCGACTACTAACAAAAATCAATTGCGCCCTAGCGTCGGTGTCTATCATCACCGACGTGCCATAGTCCATTATTACACGCCCGTCCAACTGGCACGGCGTGAGGTTTGTTAAACCTAATAGCGCTATTAACTAATGACCCGCTCGCCATAGCCTCGACGATTAAGTCGATACAAAAAGGGAGGGACTTCGCTGATAGAGTTCTAATCTAGAAAGTCTAATCCGTCCAAACAGGACGAGGAATTCACATTCCTGAATGCGTCCCAAAGGACGAGGAATCCCTATTCCTGAACCCATTCCCATTCCTACCGGGAATTTACCATGCTTTGTAGAAAAGTGTGAACTCACCTCGGTTTGCTCGGTTAGGCTCTTATAAATAGCTAACAGTCAAGGTCGGTCAATCACGTTCTAATATGATTACCAGTTAGTCATTTAGTGGTTTCAAATAGAGCACAAAGTTCCTACACGTATCTACTGCATAACATGCATTCACTTTAATAGTTTACGCTCATATAAACATTCCACCTATAGCTACTCAAGAACAAGCATACGATATTGAACATATTACTTTCATTGACTTATAACATGTTAGATTATTCTCGGGTAACCTACCCGACATTTAAACACGCAAATTACTACTTATGTCGTTTCAGCTTTTATATTCAAAACTGGGCTGATTTTGGGGATTTTAATAAAATAGTTAACTTGTTCTAAAAATTCCTAACTTTTTACAGAAAGTCTTAAAAGATCCATATATTATTGTGTAAAAATATCGGGGTCCAGTTCATTACCAATATTTTATAAAAAATCATTTTCCAGACTGCAATCAGATTCATCTTTTTCTGACTGCAGCCCACGGAATAATTTATTAAAAATTCATCGTAAGTCCGATTGATGAAATTCCAGTGGAAGAATTACTACGACATCAGTGTCCACCTACAGTACAAATTTCGCGACCTGATTCTACACAGATTTCATGTTATGATGAAGAACATAACACATATTTTCAGTAGTAAAAATGCAGCTTTAGCTGCTGTTACAAAACGACACTTTAAAAATAGTAAACGAAGTCCAAAAATTATGATTCTAGTGCCATTAGAACCGTATTTCATAATAACACGTTATAGACACAAGAAAATCAAGTTTTTGTTAAGTTATGACCTGTTTACAGCCAACTGAAGTTGGCTGTAAAAGCTTGGACAGAAGCTGTTTTTCAGCTTTTAGCTTTCTAACTCGTGTTCGATTGATTTCGTTAACATGTTTAGTGATCACAACGACATCAAACATCAATATTAACAAGCAAATCATCAGGTAATCCACAAGAATCAAAACAACTTCATATTAACATCACTTCATCACATTTCAACAACATTTCATCATTAGGTTAGCTCTATGTTCAAAACTTTGCATATGATCTTTTAGTGTTCATGGATTCTCATCATAAAATAGCTATTAACCACTCTAAATAACATGAAAATGAACGGATCTAAGTTCTTACCACTAGTTCAAGACTAGGGAAGTTCAAGTGAAGAAATGTGGTGGATAAAAGAAGATGAGAGTGGTCCTTCAACTTCCGAACACACCGAGTCTCGTTATACACCTTGTAGCACCTTAGGATGGTCTTGGATGGATGAAATAAAAATCAAAAATGTTGGTAGTGGGGAGGGGTTTCACTGCCGAGCTTGTTGTGGGAGGAGGAAATTTATTGTGGTGGTGAGTTGATGGGTGCTTATGTTATTATTATTCCACCAAGTTCTCTTATCCAATAGATAATATGTTTCATGAAGTACAAGCACATGATCAATTCATATCTAAATAATATTGCATGGGGATTTGGTGGAATCTTGTAATATCTTTGAAGGTGAGGCCATGAACATGACCGTAAATCAGCCAAGGGGGTAAGTTGTAATTATTATTATTTTTTTGGTAAAAGGTAATTAGTGGAGGGTTGTTAAGTGTAAGTGTTGTGTCTAGTGTGTTACTTGAATTATGTAATGTGTCCTAGTGCTCGGGAACCATGACTAGCTCAGAAAAAGTGAAACAATATTTTTAACAATATTTTGGTGTCCCGGGTAATGTCCGGTTGTTCGGTTTGATACTGTTCCGTTAAAGTGCTTAATTAATCCGTAATGTGTCCTATATATATATATATTTTTGTAACACTTTTAATTTTCAACACTCAGGAAAGCATACCAGACTATTTAGTAACCTTTATGTACACTACTAGTATGTTAACAAGCACATGTAAGTATAACACAGAAATCAGAAAGCAGTTAAGTGATTCAGCACAATCATCAAGCACTTTAATTATCATTAATAAATTGTACGGATACATGGAATTATGAGGGTTGTCACATTCTCCCCCTGTTAAGAAAATTTCATCCCGAAATTTAGCTCGTGGTTACTGAGGAAGCTAGTTATGTTGCGTTGGTTTCCTTGTTTTCCTGGGGTGTCACATCACCCCCCCCTGTTGATTTGGAATTTCGTCCCGAAATTCTGCAGTAGTTTCAGCCTCAGTAGTGGTTGCACTTTTCTTAAACAGCTGGGGTTACTTGAGTTTCATTTGGTCTTCTCATTCCCAGGTATACTCTGGGCCACGCCGGGAATCCCAACGAACTCGAATGAGAGGTATTCTGGTACGCTTGAGAATCTTAACATCTCGATCAGTAATCTCTACTGGTTCCTCGATGAATCGCAGCTGGTCGTCGATAGTGAGCTCCTTTAAGGGAACTATGAGGGTCTCATCTGACAGACACTTCTTCAAATTCGACACATGGAAAACATTGTGAACTCCGCTGAGTTCTTCAGGTAGATTCAACCTGTAGGCGACCTTGCCAATTTTCTCAATGATTTCGAATGGTCCGACATAACGCGGATTGAGTTTGCCTCGTTTGCCAAAACAAACTACACCTTTCCATGGTGAGACTTTTAGTAGCACTCGATCCCAAACCTGGAACTCGAGTGGTTTCCTTCGCTTATCCGCATAGCTTTTCAGACGGTCACGGGCTGCTGCCATTCGTTTTCGTACTTGTGCAATATTCTCGGTTGTATCCACTGCAAGTTCTGGGCCAGTGATTTGACTGTCACCAACTTCTGCCCAACAGAGAGGTGATCGGCACTTCCGTCCGTAAAATGCCTCGAATGGAGCGGCCTGGATGCTGGTGTGGTAGCTGTTGTTATACGAAAACTCCACTAGCGGGAGGTGCTTTTCCCAGCCATTACTAAATTAGATTACACACGCCCTAAGCATGTCTTCAAGGGTCTGGATGGTGCGTTCAGATTGCCCATCCGTCTGTGGGTGATAAGCGGTGCTCATATCTAAACGTGAGCCAAAAGACCTGTGCATAGCTTGCCACAGTTCTGAAGTAAAACGCGCGTCACGATCAGAAATGATGGTGGTTGGCACTCCGTGCCTTGATACTACTCCCTTTAGGTAAATGTCTGCTAGAGTAGAAAACTTATCCGTTTCCTTGATAGCCAGAAAATGTGCAGAATTGGTCAGTCGATCCACGATCACCCAAATGGTATCGTTTCCGCGTTGAGATCTGGGCAGGCCAGTAACGAAATCCATGGAAATTTGCTCCCATTTCCATTTAGGTATCTCTGGTTGTTGAAGTGGGCCTGATGGTTTCTGGTATTCGACCTTGACCCTAGCACAAGTCAAACATTTACTAACGTAGGTTGCTATGCTGGCTTTCATACCGGGCCGCCAGTATGTAGTCTTTAGGTCGTGGTACATCTTATCCGAACCAGGATGTACTGAATAACGAGACTTATGTGCTTCATCCATCACAAGCTCGCGTAGGTTTCCATAAAGTGGAACCCAGATGCACCCGTTAACGTAGTAGGCGTCGTTTTCCTTTTGTTCTAGCATTTGCCTTGATCCTCGTAGGGACTCAGCCCTGATGTTTTCTGCTTTCAGTGCTTCAACCTGAACATCTCGAATCTGAGCGGGAAGGTTTGATTGGATGGTAAGCTGTAACGCACGTACACGCTTAGGTATAATATCCTTTCTACTGAGGGCGTCAGCCACAACATTGGCTTTGCCCGGATGATAGTTGATAGCGCATTCATAATCGTTCAAGAGTTCGACCCATCGGCGTTGTCGCATGTTTAATTCCTTTTGCTTGAAGATATGCTCGAGACTCCTGTGATTGGTGTAAATGGTGCACTTGGTACCGTACAGGTAATGTCTCCATATCTTAAGTGCGAAAACAACTGCTCCCAATTCCAGGTCGTGAGTAGTGTAGTTCCTTTCGTGAACCTTAAGTTGGTGTGATGCGTAAGCAATGACCTTGTCACGTTGCATCAACACACAACCAAGTCCTTGGATGGAAGCGTCGCAATAAACCACAAAATCATCTGTGCCTTCAGGCAATGAGAGGATAGGCGTGCTACAAAGTCTGTCCTTTAAGTGCTGAAATGCGGACTCCTGTGCATCACCCCAACGATAGGTGACACCCTTCTGAGTCAGTGAAGTGAGAGGTTGCGCAATCTTGGAGAAATCTTTTATAAACCTTCTGTAATATCCTGCCAATCCCAAGAATTGGCGGATTTCTGTTGGTGTACGGGGTGCAGGCCAGTTCTTGATCGAGTCAACCTTGGATGGATCAACATGAATCCTATCCTTGTTTATCACATGGCCTAGAAAGTGGACTTCGCGAATCCAGAAGTCACATTTTGAAAACTTGGCATATAACTGCTCTTTTCGAAGAAGTTCCAGAATAAGACTCAGATGTTGCTCGTGTTCCTCCTGACTCTTAGAATAGATCAGGATGTCGTCGATGAACACTATGACAAACTTATCCAGGTAAGGCTTGCACACTCACTTCATGAGGTCCATGAAGACTGCAGGTGCATTCGTTAATCCGAAAGGCATAACCAGAAACTCGTAATGGCGGTAACGAGTTCTGAATGCTGTTTTGGAGACGTCCTCCTCTCAGACTCTCAGCTGATGGTATCCCGATCTCAAATCAATCTTAGAGTAATAACTCGACCCTTGCAACTGGTCGAACAAGTCATCAATGCATGGAAGAGGATAACGGTTCTTCACGGTCACCTTGTTAAGTTTGCGATAGTCAATACACATTCTGAAAGTACCGTCTTTCTTCTTCACAAACAAGACTGGAGCTCCCCATGGCGAAGAGCTAGGATGTACGAAACCCTTTTCCAAGAGTTCTTGTAGTTGCGTAGACAGTTCTTCAAGTTCTGGTGGAGCTAGACGATATGGTACTCGAGCTACTGGTGCTGCTCCAGGAGCTAGCTCGATTTGAAACTCAACTTGGCAATGAGGCGGAAGACCAGGTAATTCCTCAGGAAATACCTCAGGAAAATCGTGCACAATAGGAATGTCTTCAATTCTCTTCTCTTCCGTTGATGTGTCAGTAACGAGTGCAAGAATGGCAGTGTGGCCCTTTCGCAAACACTTCTGGGCTTTAAGGAAAAAGATAATGCCTACGACAGCACCACTCTTGTCGCCATGAATCGCGAGGGGTTCTTCACCAGAACGAGGAATGCGAACGATTTTCTCCTTGCAAACAATCTCCGCTTGATGATGAGATAGCCAATCCATCCCAATAACGACGTCGAAACTACCAAGTGTGATAGGAATAAGATCGATAGAGAAAGTCTGACCAGCTAGGACGAGGTTACAACCTTTAACTACGTGTGTGGCTTCAAGACTTTTACCGTTTGCTAGTTCTACCGTGTGTTTGGTGTTCAAAAGTGTTGGAGTGCGCTTAAGCATTTGGCTAGCTTTTAAGGACACATAACTAGTATCGGCACCCGAATCAAATAAAACAGTAACAAAGAAATCATCCAGAAGAAACTTACCCATCACAACGTTGGGATCGTTCCTTGCATCACCCTGACCAATCACGAACACACGACCCCTTGCCCCATTACCATTGTTGTTTCCCCCTTTGTCGTTTCCATTCCCCTGATTGTTGTTGTTCTGGTTCTGATTTAGCTGGGGGCAATCTTTCTTGAAATGGCCCTCAGCACCATATTGAAAGCACCCTTTGTTGTTACCTTGTTGTTGCTGCTGCTGGCGTTGATTTGGTGGGGCTTTTTGGTGCTGCCGGTTCTGATTCGTTGGACGCTGACTCCTGCAATCCCTGGAAATGTGACCAGGCTTGTTGCATCGATGAAAGTTGCCTTTATTACATGGCCCGCTGTGGTGCAAGTTACAACGATTACATTTGGGGTGATTTCCCTTGTATCCACCCTGACCTTGATTCCCAGAAGACTGCTGACCGGGGCTCCTATATTCATCTGTCTTTCGCTGCTGGGACTGAGCTGAAGTAGAACCTTTGCCCAAATTTCCATCCCACTTGTGCTTATTGTCATTGGGAGCGTCAGTAGTAGTAGCACAAATACGCTTGGGCAGTCTATTTTGTTCAACTGCTTGATCGGTGAGACGATGGGCTAAGTTAATGATCTGCTGAATGGTACCCTGGTTAGCTGAAGTCACGTGACTCTGAATCTCTGGTACAAGACCTTTGAGGTACAGCTCAATACGTTTGATGGGAGGGTCCACCATAGTAGGACACAGGATGGCCAGCTCGTTTGACCTCTTCGTATACGCCTCAATCTCAGACCCCGTCATCTTCAAATTGAAAAATTCTACTTCCAGCTTGTGGATGTCGTCATGACTGCAGTACTCTTCCTTGATCAGTTCCTTGAAGTCATTCCATGGGGTGGCATTAGCAACCGCCAACCCAAGTAGTTGGACCTGTGCTTTCCACCAAGTTAACGCAGCACCTTCAAGGGTTCCAGTAGCATATTTCACCCTACGATCTACAGGGCATTCACACATTTCGAAGACAGATTCGAGCTTCTCGAACCAGTGAAGAAGGCCTACAGCTCCTTCAGTGCCACTGAAAGTAGTAGGTCGGCAGTCCATGAACGTTTTGAACGTACATACGGGAGGCTGAGCATGTTGACCTCCTGCAGGGATAGCTGCGAGTGCCTCAGCAACTCGTTCATTGATCAAAGCCGTCAACTGGGCTTGAGTTAGGTTGATACGCCCTCCGCGTCCGCACATGATCTTCACAACGAAGCAACGTAAGTGAGGAAAGTGTCGCGAAAGTGCGTAAGTGTGGGACGATAGTAGAGAGTAAGCACACAAGGTTCAAATTGCAATTATTACGTTAATTAATGCACAATGTGAACTATCTAACCGACAGTATAACATAAATCATACCACATATTGTGTCGATTCTTGCACGTGGAGTGAAGCGTCGTTGTGGATCGTTGAGCACTGTACAGGTTATAGTCTGGTTTAGTCAAAAAGCTTTTCCCTTTTTAAAACCAAGTTCACTATAACCAATGGCTCTGATACCAATCTGTCACACCCCCAAAATCCACCATGGGGAGCATCACCGCTTGGAGGCGTGACATGACCAGGATCGAGCCACCAATCATATTGAACAATATCATTAGGTAAGTAAAACCAACCTCAATACAATTGGTGACCATAAGACGGTAACCAACTTTCAGTTTTTACACAGCGGAAGCATAAGACATTACACCAAAACATAAGTTCGTAGTTCATAAGTTTAAAGACCTAAAACATAAGTTTCATAAGTTCATAAAGTTTATTTATTGAGCACGGGACATAACAGTTCGCATCCCACAACGACCACCTCCATGTGCAAGCTCCTTAAGCATCTAGCGACCTGCAAAGCATGTAACAACGAGTCAACAACAAAGTTGAGTGAGTTCACGGTTGGTTGTCCATTTTGGAGTTGTTTCCAAAAACGTAGTTTAATCTCATTCAGCTATCCAGCCGTGGGGGTTACCCCATAGTTCGAAAACGTTTATTAGTTAACCATCCCATGTCCACCTTCCCTGGCAATCCAGCCCGGCACTCCGGCCGTGGGGGTTACCCCATTATTTAAACTACCCGACTCGTTTATCATATCGACTACTAACGAAAATCAATTGCGCCCTAGCGTAGGTGTCTATCATCACCGACGTGCCATAGTCCATTAGTACACGCACGTCCAACTGGCACGGCGTGAGGTTTGTTAAACCTAATAGCGCTATTAACTAATGACCCGCTCGCCATAGCCTCGGCGATTAAGTCGATACAAAAAGGGAGGGACTTCGCTGATAGAGTTCTAGTCTAGTAAGTCTAATCCGTCCCAACAGGACGAGGAATTCACATTCCTGAACGCGTCCTAAAGGACGAGGAATTCCTATTCCCGAACCCATTCCCATTCCCACCGGGAATTTACGATGCTTTGTAGAAAAGTGTGAACTCACCTCGGTTTGCTTGGTTAGGCTCTTATAAATAGCTAACAGTAAATGTCGGTCAATCAAGTCCTAATATGATTACCAGTTAGTCATTTAGTGGTTTCAAATAGAGCACAAAGTTCCTACACGTATCTACTGCATAACATGCATTCACTTTAATAGTTTACGCTCATATAAACATTCCACCTATAGCTACTCAAGAACAAGCATACGATATTGCACATATTACTTTCATTGACTTATAACATGTTAGATTATTCTCGGGTAACCTACCAGATATTTAAACACGCAAATTACTACTTATGTCATTTCAGCTTTTATATTCAAAACTGGGCTGATTTCGGGGATTTTAATAAAATAGTTAACTTGTTCCAAAAATTCCCCAATTTTTACAGAAAGTCTTAAACGATCCAAATATTATTGTGTAAAAATATCAGGGTCCAGTTCATTACAAATATTTTATAAAAAATCATTTTCCAGACTGCAATCAGATTCATCTTTTTCTGACTGCAGCCCACGGAATAATTTATTCAAAATTCATCGTAAGTCCGATTGATGAAATTCCAGTGGGAGAATTAGTATGACATCAGTGTCCACCTACAGTACAAATTTCGCGACCTGATTCTACACAGATTTCAAGTTATGATGAAGAACATAACACATATTTTCAGCAGTAAAAATGCAGCTTTAGCTGCTGTTACAAAATGACACTTTAAAAATAGTAAACGAAGTCCAAAAATTATGATTCCAGTGCCATTAGAACCGTATTTCATAATAACACGTTATAGACTCAAGAAAATCAAGTTTTTGTTAAGTTATGACCTGTTTACAGCCAACTGAAGTTGGCTGTAAAAGCTTGGACAGAAGCTGTTTTTCAGCTTTTAGCTTTCTAACTCGTGTTCGATTGATTCCGTTAACATGTTTAGTGATCACAACGACATCAAACATCAAAATATTAACAAGAAAATCATCAGGTAATCAACAAAAATCAAAACAACTTCATATTAACATCACTTCATCACATTTCAACAACATTTCATCATTAGGTTAGCTCTATGTTCAAAACTTTGCATATGATCTTTTAGTGTTCATAGATTCTCATCATAAAATAGCTATTAACCACTCTAAATAACATGAAAATGAACGGATCTAAGTTCTTACCACTAGTTCAAGACTAGGGAAGTTCAAGTGAAGAAATGTGGTGGATAAAAGAAGATGAGAGTGGTCCTTCAATTTCCGAACACACCGAGTCTCGTTATACACCTTGTAGCACCTTAGGATGGTCTTGGATGGATGAAATAAAAATCGAAAATGTTGGTAGTGGGGAGGGGTTTCACAGCCGAGCTTGTTGTGGGAGGAGGAAGTTTATTGTGGTGGTGAGTTGGTGGGTGCTTATGTTATTATAATTCCACCAAGTTCTCTTATCCGATAGATAATATGTTTCCTGAAGTACAAGCACAAGATCAATTCATATATAAATAATATTGCATGGGGATTTGGTGGAATCTTGTAATATCTTTGAAGGTGAGGCCATGCACATGACCGTAAATCAGCCAAGGGGGTAAGTTGTAATTATTATTATTTTTTTGGTAAAAGGTAATTAGTGGAGGGTTGTTAAGTGTAAGTGTTGTGTCTAGTGTGTTACTTGAATTATGTAATGTGTCATAGTGCTCGGGAACCATGACTAGCTCAGAAAAAGTGAAACAATATTTTTAACAATATTTTGGTGTCCCGGGTAATGTCCGGTTGTTCGGTTTGATACTGTTTCGATAAAGTGCTTAATTAATCCGTAATGTGTCCTATATATATATTTTTGTAACACTTTTAATTTTCAACACTCAGGAAAGCATACCGGACTATTTAGTAACCTTTCTGTACACTACTAGTATGTTAACAAGCACATGTAAGTATAACACAGAAATCAGAAAGCAGTTAAGTGATTCAGCACAGTCATCAAGCACTTTAATTATCATTAATAAATTGTACGGATACATGGAATTATGAGGGTTGTCACAATTTGACTATTTGTTAGTTTACAGTATGAGCGAGCAAGGACCTTCCGACGCGTATCGTCAGTTGTCCAGCTCACCTAGACGCGAAGGCACCTCTTCACACCCTGCCCTCTCAGGGTATTCAGCTGATAATGAAGATGAGATATTCGTGTTTAAGGCTCAGTCTGAAGAGCCATTCCCTCAGAAAAAGAGAGGATGGTTCAGTAGGGGAGCAAATGAGCGTAGGAAAAGAATGAAAAAGTTACAACAGCAACGCGTTCTAGCAGCCGCTAAAAGAGAAACCGATGCCCACACCCAAGACATGCTTAATAGGAGTTTAGCAAACTTCCATATCCTAGCAACCACAGCTGCCGACCCTAACCTGGAACAACTGATAGCACCCTAACCATTACCATTATTCCCCGCTCAACCAATGGAAATAGAAAACAACCCAAAAATCAAGTCGAAATGCATGATTTTAACCTAGAAGAAATACCTACGGTACCAGCACCCAATCCCTTAGACCCAGACTACTACCCGTTATTAGACGACCATAGGGATTATGTGCAACGCTATCCAACACCAGAAGACACACCCATGCCAAACCTAGCAGCTTACCCAGGTCTGGACCCTCTAGATCCCTACTATGATAAAGATGAACACATTAGGGAAATTTTAGAGAATCCTTACCCATACCAGGAACTCGCACCCTAGTTTCCAAACCCAACCCCAGCACCTGCACCCCCAATGAGTGCAGAAAATGTGCAAGAGCTCTGAACTTTCGGAGAAGAGATTTTAGAGAGTAGTGAGAGAATGAGGCAGGTCGGAGAGCGACTCGTCTGGAAGTACGACGAGCGCAATATGGAGTTCTGGATGAACCCATATCAGTGAAGGTGATGGTGGAGGTAGTAATAATAATAATATAATATAATAATATATAATATGTGTGTATGTTTGAAAAAAAAAACCTAAATCATAACTATGGATGCCTACTAGTAGTGTAATTTTAATTTCAGCTGTATTGTAATTTTAAATTCCAGTATCGGTTTGTATTAGATGCATATTATAAAAAGAATAAGTCGCAATGATCGACGTTTTTTATCAACATGCGTATTATGTGATTGATTGTATTAAATATTATTTTGTGATATTAATAATTTATAAATGTTTAAAATTCAGATGGACAACGAAGTGAACCAGGAAAACCAGAATAACGATAACAACCAGAATGACAATAACCCGAATAATGATAACCCGAATAACAATGGGAATCAAGTGGATAACAGTGCCATCCAGCACATAGTGGCACAAGGGATAATTGACGCAATGCCATTTATTATCCAAACAGTTAGGGAAGCGGATAATAAAAGTAATCATAGCAGTAAACGACCCACTGAACCTGAACACAGAGTAAACAATGGACCCATACTTCAAGCGCCCATTCCCAAAAGAAGAAGAACCATGCCTTATGGTTGTTCTTATAAAGAATTCTGGTCTTCTAAACCAATTGAATTCTCGGGCAATGAAGGGGCCGTTGCGGTTTTACGCTGGATAGAAAAGACTGAGGCAGTTTTAAAAATAAGCAAGTGCACAGAAGAAGATAAGATAATGTTTGCTTCCAATCTGTTTAAGAACTCAGCCTTAGAATGGTGGAACACTATCCTCCAGTCTAGGGGAAGTGATAGGGTTTATAATATGGAATGGGAGGAATTCAAAAGCATGGTGGAAAGGAAATTATGCCCTCCTAATGAAATGGAACAGATAGCAAATAAATTCCTAAACCTTAGGATGACTGGAGTGGATAGTAAGGGATACACTACATTATTCTTTGAATATGCTATAATAGTGCCAACCCTTGCATCACCTGAACCAGTATTAATCTCCCGTTACATCTGGGGATTAATCAATGAAATTAGACATGTAGTCAATGCAGCTAGACCTGAAACCATAGAAGAAGCAGTAGAACTAGCAAATACCTTGACAAATGAGTTAGTGTGTACTCGAGAAGAAGACCAGAGGAGAAACATAGCTCAGAAACTTACCCAGGAATTCCATTACGGTAATTCCAACCGTGGGAGAAATATAGGTTCTACCTCAGCAACCTATTGCAAGGCTTGCAAGAAAAAGCATTTGGGAAAATGCTCCACTTACTGCAATTTCTGCAAGACACCAGGGCACAAGGAAGAAGATTGCAGGAGGAAACTTAATAATAGAATGTGTTTCAACTGTGGAGCAAAAGGTCACATCAAGCCAAACTATCCAAAATTAGTTCCAGCCATGGGCAACAAGAACACTAAAAATGCTAGAGCATTTGTTCTGACGGCAGATGAAGCCAAGATGATTCCGGATGTGATAGCCGGTACGTTTTTAGTTAATGATGTTTTTGCTAAAGTATTATTTGACTCTGGTGCGAACCAAAGTTTTATTAATACTTCATTTTGCAAAATTCTTAATCAACCATTAACTAAACTCCCACAAGAATGTCCAGTAGAGACAGCAAATGGAGAAAACATTAAGATTTCTGATTTCTTCCAGGGAGCAAGAATAGAATTTTTAAATCAAGAGTTTGTTGCAAACCTTTATCCAATGAATCTGGCACACTACAACAAAAATGGCTTTTTAGGACCTTTTATGTGGGACGCTTGTTAAAGAGGGTCCTAAAAAACTATTTAATAGGACTAATGAACTTTTGGGGTCCTTTTATAATATACACTACTAAACCGGTGTCCTAAAAAAACTATTTAATAGGATGGATGATTTTTTGGGGTCCTATTATCATATAATTTAATAGGACACTTAAAATGTAGATCCTAATAAAGTACTTTATAAGACATTTAATTGTTATTGTCTCATTATGTGGTACTGTATTAGGCCACTTGATCATCTGGGGTCCTATTATAACATAACTTAATAGGACACATTGTAGTTAAGTCACAAATGTTCAGTGTTATAGGACCTTTTCTAGTCGAAGTCATATTAGAACTTAACTTAATAGGACACTTGACACTTGGGTCTTATAACTTTAAACTTTATAGGACGCTTAATCATTGTGGTGTTATTATAATACACCGTAATAGGACACTTGATATTTGAGTCATAAAACATTAGTTTTATAGGACTCTTATTCGCTAGAGTTTTATTATAATATAACTTAAAAAGACACTTGACACTTGGTTCTTATAAATTTAACCTTTATAGGACGTTTAATCATTGTGGTGTTATTATAATACACTGTAATAGGACACCTATTATTTGAGTCATAAAACATCGGTTTTATAGGACGCTTATTCGCTAGAGTTCTATTATAACATAACTTAATAGGACACCTCACACTAGGGTCTTATAACTTTATCCTTTATAGGACGCTTAATCATTATGGTATTATTATAATACACCGTAATAGAACACTTGATATTTGAGTCGTAAAACATAAGTTTTATAGGACGTTTATTCGCTAGATTTTTATACACAACAGGTTAAGCGACATAGTTTTCTGTTTTTATGTGTAAATACTTTTAAAAATTTAACGAAAGTAATACAGTGATGGATCAAGCTTAAATGCTAAGTTGAGCCCAAGTGAATCTAGTTAATTAATTTTATTTGAGTAAAGTTTCATGGTAGCTTGGAAGTCTAAAAGACAACTATGGATGGAATTTTGGAGGAATTAAACTTATTTTATTACTAAAGATTGCTTTTGCAAAAATATGTAGCTGAGAGGGAATTTTTGGGAAGGAGGGAGAGTCCAAATATTGATAAAATGTTGGGAGGGAAATCCATATTAACTTAAAAGAGGAAATTTTGCAATTTTAGTTTAGGATATTAATTAAAGGAGGGAAATTTTCAATTTTAGTTTAGGATATTAACTGATAGAGACTAATAAAAAATGATTTATAAGTAGGGTGGATATATATTAGGAATTATTTGCACTATATAATATATATAAAATTATAGACTATAAACTCTAAACTTACATAGATAAAATTTCTACTTTTAATAAATTATATATAGAGAGGGTTCATTCGGAAACATAAAAAAATTGGACATCAAGGAACAATAGATTAAAATGTTAAAAATTCAACTTAACATATTAGAGTTTCGTCATATCATACAACCCTGCTATTAGCCTATCACTTGGATACATGTGATTATAGCTCATGTTGTTAAGTGTATATAACTTGATTGCTGCAGTTTAAAGTCTTTGACCCCTATTTTTCATGCTCATTTTGATGAACTATTTTGATTTTTTTATTCATTTATAATTTACATCACACGTTTTATTACCAATAGCCTTGATATTGTGTGTTGATATGTTCTAATTTTATAACAATTTAATGTAATCCTTTTATCATTCTGTTTACTTTATATAATTGTTCATATTACCAATTTATTTGTATAGTCATACCTGATGATACTATGTATTTGCACAACTTGTGAGGTTGAATATATAAACATCCCTTTTTGGTAGGTGTGTAAGCGAGCTGAGCCTGAGACCGACTAGGCTTGAGCCGGTTTGGTTCTATTGACAACTATGCGTACCGCAATCTCAATAGCCTATTCACACTGTTTTTGAACGAAATGAATGTCTTGGTATCTCAACAGTCGTTTTCCCGCTTTTTTTGAACGGTGCCTTTTGCACACTTACACTATATACATGCTTACACAACCTTCTAAGTTCTAGCATACACAATTTATTTTAAATTGAAATCTTGTGAAAAAAAAATCTATTTTAAACTCTTTTGTATGTGGTACACCATACCACATACCGAACTCGCGTTCAAAATGAACCTACCCTCCCTCGTACCGAATTTTAGGAATGCACCAACCGCGTACGGCGTACCTGTTTTCGTTATTTTGGTTTCTCTCTAAATATGATTTAACCTTTAAATTTTTATGCAATACTCTAGATAAATAACACAATAATTTATATATTTAAAATTTGAAATTAATACAATAAAGAATGTCACTAGTACACAAGCCTTTTGTTGGTGGGATGCAATATATTTAGGCCGGAGGGTGTGGTTGGAGCCCTCTGGGGGCTTTATCACGCCACGTAAACGACACGTAGGATCCACCTCAGCCATGGGGCTTTATCACGCCCCCTTTAAATTGAATGGTGTGAGATGGAGCCCCCTTTACACTATAGTGCCCCCTTAACCTATCCCAACTGCCTTTTCTTCCCTTTATAGCGCCCCTCTCTCTTGTTAACATGTTGGCGTCACCACTATAGCGCCCCCCCCCCTTAATTCGGACGGTGTGGTCGTATAGCGCCCCGGGGCACTATAGTTGCTTAGTTGGCGGGGGTGACGCCCCCACACCCTCCAGCCTTAGATGTTGCGATTGACAAAAACACCGCACCTTTATATCTTTTGTTCATAAATTCCCCCAACTTTATGGTAGTGTTTGGTATGCATGAATGTGAGGTGAAATGGAATAAACTATTGTGAGGGAATGAAAAAAATGTGTTTGATTGATCAACGTAATGGAATCACCCATTACACAAGTCATTCCATTCCATCAAATTCATTCCATCCACTCCCCTGTTTTTTTTCCCATTCCATTCCCTCTCTCAGCCTACGTCACAAACACCGCCCATCACCTCCACCATCTACCACCACCACCTGCCCTCGTCACCACCTGCCACCAACCTCCGACGATGACCACCACCGCTATCCGCCGCCACCGCCATCGACTACTATCGCTCCCACCCGCCATCGCAAACCATCGCCACCCCGACCACTACCGCCACCCTCCGCCGACCACCACCACCATCCTCCGCTGCCACCACCTGCTACCGTCGACCACCACCACCCATCATCGTCGCCGCCACCACCACCCGTCCTCACCACCATCGACCACCATCGCCGCCACCCGCCACCACCGACCACCGTCACCCGACCACTATTGCCACCCTCCGCCGGCCACCACCACCATCCTCCGTGGCCACCTCCCACTACTGTCGACCACCACCACCCACCGTCGTCGTCACCACCACCATTGCCGCCACCCACAACCACCGACAACCGTCACCCGACCACTACCGCCACCCTCTGCCGACCACCACCACCATCCTCCACGGCCACCACCCGCTACCGTCAACCAACACCACCCACCGTCGTCGCCACCACCATCGCCGCCACTTGCTACGGCAGACCATCGCCAACCCCGACCATCGTAGCCGCCACTGCTAACAACCGTCACCCACCGACCCCACCACTGGTACCACCGACCATCGCAACCCATCGCTGCCACCGCTACCGATCACCGCGACTACCCATCATCGATTTAATTCATTCCTCTTTTCTTACCTACCAAACAACACAATGTAATGATTTATTCCTTTCGTGCATGGTAACCAAACAAGACTATGGAATGTAATGATCCATTTCATTCCCTTGTCTATTCCATTACCTCGTCTATTTTATTCCCTTATCTATTCCATTACACCATACCAAACACCTATATTTCATTTACATTTTCCCTCCCATTTGTTTCCAATTCCCCTCAAAATTTTATTTTCCTTATATTCCCGCTTGTTTCCATTCACATTTTCCCCATCTCACGAATTTCTCACCCTCACAAACCCTAATTGAACCCCAAGTCTCTCTGTCAGATCCATCTCGTTCCCTAACTGATACCTTCCGGTGCACCATCGCTGCCCTATTGAACCGTCGTTGCCCTCTAGTGCACCGCGTCTCTCTTGTTCGCTACAGCCCCTGTGTGCAATTGTCCACTAAATTCATATGAATATGTTGTGGCTAAATCTCTGTTTTTATCTGCTCATTATGATGTTCAGAATATGTGCATACCAAGGGTTTGATGAAATGTTTGTGTTAGTTTTCCCCTCTAATTTTATTCACAATTGTCTAAGTACCTTTGTTGCAATTGTTGTTGATTGTGCGTAGGTTGAGTTTGACATGGTGAAGGTTCATGTACTTACAAGGGATAAAAGTTGGAACTGTTGAACGCGCTTCAGGTTATAGACAAAACACTTTTATTTTTTTACATATACTGTCTTTTTTGCTTCTGTTTTGGTATATTTTTTTCCCACAATTTAGTTGGTTAGGTAAAAAATATATGCAGGTAGATCGTAATTTGTATATGCTGAAAATTTTGGAATTATTAAATGGCCATCTGTTTAAAAAGTATTTACACTTATAAAAGATTGTGAAATGTATTCTTTTTTATTGATTCACAAATGCACTCCAACTAGTTTGATAAAATGCCTCAGTAAACTGTGTGTTGTAGCATCATTAACAAAAGTGTTTGATGAGCTATAGTAGGCAAATTAAGGGTCTACACAAAGATGTTGCCATTCAGTTATGAGCTCTTTGATGTTTTTATAATGTAAATAATTTTGATCCTTCCATATGACAATTACCAAGAATGCACCAATTAGAGACCTTGTTTCAATTTGTATTGGCAGGTACAAAGTTTTGAGTGGGTAAATGTTAACATAAGCAAAACCAAATCCATTAGTTAATGATTTGATTAGAGAATTCTGCCCTTCAAATCTGAGGTATTAATTGGTTGAACAATCGAGTCGGGTATTCTTAAATCGGGGTTTCTTTGTCTACCAGAGACCGAGACCGGGATTATATGAAACATGGGACCAAAGAATCGAAGATCACCAAATGTAATCTCATTCGGTTTGCGAGTCAAGTAAGGCCTAGCAGGTATATGGATTGAATCCGGGTCATCAGGTTACCGAGTCATTCATGCACAAGGTGGATCTGACCTACCTCCTTGCTTCCTTTTTCCTTTTTCCCTAATCCACCGCCTTTCACTTAGGGTTTACCTTTGCTTCAGCCAACCACTCAATCAGACGTGCACAACCGATCGAGTACTAGCAGCTGCGCAAACCAGTGATCGGAACAGCAGCAACAACGAAGACAAGAAAAAACCTTTGACGCTGCGTTTTTTAAGTTTCGGTGCGCAAACCAGTTCAGAACAGCAGCATGGTGGTGATTTGTGGCTGAAATTCAGATCTACCTTTCTGTTTTATTAAATACTATCGATTAAGATTAATACAGTAATGGTGTTGGTTGTAGAACTTTCGTGAGGAGGAACAAAAAAAGTACTTCTATGACAGATTTGTTCACAAGAAAAATGCCTAACGATTCAGAGGTTTGTCTTCTTTGGCCTTCTTTTGTATATCACCTTCTCGTAGCATAGTTGTTAACAGCGAATAGCGGTAAATAGCGACAGGCTATTTGATGTTTAGCGATAACGTATTTGAAAAAAAATCTCAAAAAAATAGGATTTTATTCATGAATATAAGGTTTTTAATGCAATTAGTAAAGACTGCAGCTATATGGTTGTTTAAAATGCCTAAAAATACAGTTTTTAATATTTAAAAAGGAAAAAAAAACTCCCTAATTGTCGCTATTTCACGCCATTGAGCGCTAAACATCAGATAGCGATGATCCAGCGCCACGCTATTCGTTATAGCGCTCGCTATCATTGCTATTAACAACTATGCCCCATATCTGTTACCACATTCCCAACTAATTATTTCAATAACAAATGTATTGTGTTTTTAATAAAAAATATAATTGTTTGGATAATGCAAAGCTCGCCCAAGGGACTGCAACTGTTGTACTCTTTGATTCCATAGTGGTATCCTTTGTGTAACCTGTTGGTTTGTTGTTTCCCTTACACACTTTTTATTCCAATTCCAGTTGTCTTCGTCATAGTTATCAAATGCGCTAGGCGCACTCAAGGCGCATAGGCATCGCCTAGGGCCTAGGCGCAAAGCGCAAAAAAAGCGAGGGCCTGAGAAAAAAAAAGCGAACTTAAAAGAAAAATAATTACAATATATTATGTATCGAAAAAATAATAAATATATCTTGTAGGTATATAAAATTAACATTACTCTATAAATATATTATAGAACTAATATAATAAGATTTTAAAATCATCTAATTAGTTAAAAAACGATTTAAGATTATCTGTGTCTATGTACTTGCTATGGTAATTTAAAATATGTTAAAAGAAAAATGAATTTTGTTTTACTATTGAAATAGTCTTTTCTGCAAAAGTGACTGCAAAGGTAAGGTCAAACAGTGCCAAAATTTTCTGCAAAACAGCTTTAAAAGGAAGCTTTTTAGGTGTGTTCTTTTTCACTCTTCATCTTCTTCTTTCTCCCCTCCGATGATGCACCCACAACCGGAGATCTGTTCCAGACGAAATTTAGCATCATTTTGCAAAAAGTTCGCCGGAAACTGACAAGAATCTGGCCGGAAAAGTCACCGGAAAGTTGTTTTCGGCCGGAAACTTACCAGAAGTGCGCCTTTGACGGCGCAAAGCGGCATGGTTGCGCCTCGCCTGAAAATTGCGCCTAGGCGCAACAGGCGAGCGCTTTTGATAACTATGTTCTTCGTATACAGTCCTACTTGTCAAGATTGTTATTCGCTTTGCTCTCCAGGTTTGTTTTACCATCTCGCTTTGCTTTCCAGTGGTATTGTTTATCTTTACTTTTCCATTTAGTTGTATTTTTTTAGTTTAGCGTTATCGTAACCTGATCTGGTGATCTTTTATTGTTTTAGGATAAGCCAATCCCTTAAAAAGGTCCTTGCATGTGAAGTCGATGATATAGAGTCATTTATGAAAGTTATAAACATATGAAGCCAACAAATACTCTGATTTGAAAACACATTCAATCTAACTTAAAATAAATAGTGAGTTGAGTTGAAGTATTATATTTAAATATATATTTAATTTAATAATTGTCTATTCAGCTACAAAAGTCTATGTGTCTTTTAGATGTAAAGGAAGCAACGTATAAACTATGGACAGGACACGGTGCCAGGTTCCTTGGTGTGTTTTTATCTATCATTAAGGTGAAGACTTTGTCAGAATTCAGAACCATCCAATATATACTATAGTTTCACAACCGCACAGGGAAGCCAACATGAACCGCTTAAGGGTAAATAAGTTATATGCATATAATTTACAGGCTGTTAAAGGCCAGTTTACGGCTGCAAACGGTTGCAATTTCGTAGCCGTTTGCAGCTGCGTTTGACGGCTGCAAATGCGTCGTTAAACGGCTGCGATTTCGCTAAAGGTGCCCGTTTCTTGTAGTGTAAGTTTTTTTCTTTGTATTATGTTTTATTTACGGTTTTCTACTGCTTATATTACTATTTAAATCATTATTTTGACGTAATCAGATGTATTAATGTTAACGGTGCATAGAGTTTTCAGAAGACTAAAAAGAATATTAGCTTAACATCCATTGGTCTGCTTTGGATTTCGACTGACTTTATCACCAAGGGTCCGTTGGAGGGTCCTATAGAGGATAATGGAAAAGGTAAGGAATTCAGCTTTGCGGACACTTTTTCAACTCTAGCAAGCCATGGCCAAAAGCTTTCAAAGAGCATGTAGGTGGATTGTCTCTGGAATTGTGTTTTCACAACTTTAGATCGTGCTTCTCACATGGTAAGGTAGAGTATATATATAAAATTCTTAGAAATGGGTTTATTCCGGGTCATACTTTGCCTTTTGGGACGGGTCAAATGGGTTGAAAGTGACCAAAGTTCATTAAATTCTTACTTTATAAATTGCTCTGTTTAAAAGCTTAGATTAGTTTCAGATAGTATCGTTTTCGTAATCATACTGTGTACATTTTCTTTGTAATCTTTATTAGAAAAAGGGACACAATATATACTAGCTTTTGTTTTAACAAATCAGAAGCTCTTAATTTTCAGGATGGGAATCTTTGCTTCGGTTTGTGCAGAACAACATTGCAAATGGTAGTAAAGAAGTTGCTCTTGCTACACTAGGTTGTTTGCAGTTAACAGTCCTCTCTTATTCACCCAAGGTAAGTCTACTTTTCTTGGGTCATATTTGTAGATATTTGTTTTGTTAAATTTTGCAAAGGGGTGTATTATGATTGTTAGAACACAATTAAATGGTTTTCTTTTATTTAATCATTTTGTTTGTGTGCAGGCTAGTACATGCCATCTCGACCACCAGCAAATGATCTCACAAACCGAGTCTACATCCATTTACATATCGAATGCCCTAGGTTCCTCATCCATCCTTATCATGGAGGTCCTCAGCCTTACCTTATACCAACCATGGAGTACATGGACCTGTTGGTGGCGTTTCTTAGCGTGGTAGTAATGGTTTCACTGCTGGTCAGGGGAATGCAATTGACAACAACAATCATTTAACTAGCATGAAGATTGTGAAAGAGGTTCATAAGCGCAATGAAGTTTTGAGTTTTTATTCAAACGTTTATTAGTTATTTGTTTTAAATATTTGATATTTAGACTTAGGTCGACACTTATTTGACATTTGTTTGAAACATTTGCATTGTGTGGAAGATGATCAAACTTTTAACTGAAGTGATTATATTATGATTCCCTACATGTTAAAGTTTTATTCTTATTTTTATGTAAATAAATAATAATTATTATTAAATAAAACTAATGTAAGAAACGTCAATTTTTGTGGCAAAAATTATGTGCCACTAAAGGCCTAAGAGTTTGTAGTGGCAAACAAAAAAGTGCCACTAAAGGCTTTAGTGGCATTGCTTCTAGTGGCACTTTTTTGTGTGCCACTCATTCCTAAAAGGGTCTTTAGTGGCACGTTTTGGGTTTTTAGTGGCACATTTTGCATGCCACTAAATGGCATTTTTTTTGTAGTAGTAGGTAATCACATATTAGAACATTGTAAAAGTGTCCTAATATGTTATTTTTTGGGACGCTATTTAAGTTGTATATAGACATATTATGCGACCATAAAATTGGTTTCATAATCTTATTTGGTATATTAGGACCCTTTTCTTGGTACTAAAATAGCTATAATGTTACATACTAAGGGTCCTATCAACTAATTTTTAAGGACGCTTGTAAGTGTATCAAAAGATTAAAAGTATGTAAGCACATGTTAGAACATCGTAAAAGTGTTCTAATATGTTTTTATTAGGTCACTATTTTGGTTGTTCAAATACATATTACGCGACCATAAAATTGGTTTCATAATCTTATTTGAGATGTTAGGACGCTTTTTTAGTTCCGGGACTTATTACGACCCCTTTGCATGAAACACTTTTACCGTTGGTCCTATTAAATGAAAGGTCCTATAAAATAGCATTTTAGGACGCTTTTGCGCGTACTAAAAACCCATTTTTCTTGTAGTGGCAGGATTTGACGTTGTATTAGGAATGGATTGGTTAATAGCCAATAAAGCCAGTATTTTATGTGATCAAAAGTCAATCCAAGTAAATTCACCAAAAGTGAAAAGATCACAATTAAAGGAGATAAGCCGTCTAGATCCACAAAATTCACCTCTGTGATGAAAACAACAAGTTATATAAGAAAATGATCATTAGTGTATTTGATTTATATAATCACTAACACTAAAGGAAAAGAACTAAAAGATATACCAGTAGTATCTCAATTTTCAGACGTGTTTCCAGAAGAATTACCAGGACTACCGCCAGACAGAGAAGTGGAATTCAGAATCCATCTGCTACCAGGGACAGCACCGATTGCCAAAACACCTTACCGTTTGGCACTAGCAGAAATGCAGGAACTGATGAAACAGTTAGATGAATTGTTGGAGAAAGGATTCATACAGCCAAGCTCATCACCATGGGGAGCGCCGATTTTATTCGTCAAAAAGAAAGACGGATCAATGCGTATGTGCATTGACTACCGTGAATTGAACAAAGTCAAGATTAAGAATCGGTATCCATTACCGAGAATCGATGATCTGTTCGATCAATTGCAAGGAGCTCGATTTTTCTCTAAAATCGATTTACGATCAGAATATCATCAATTAAAGGTACAGGAAGAAGACATTCCTGAGACCGGGTTTAGAACAAGGTACGGCCATTATGAATTTAGTGTCATGCCATTTGGTTTAACCAATGCCCCAACTGCATTTATGGACATGATGAACCGAATATGTAAGCCGTATTTGGATAAATTCATAATTGTCTTTATAGATGATATTCTCATTTACTCTAAGAGTAAAGAGGAACATGCAAAGCATTTGCACGCACTTTTGAGTTTATTAAGGAAATAAAAGCTTTATGCTAAATTTTCGAAGTGCGAGTTTTGGTTAGAACAGGTACAGTTTCTTGGACATTTAGTTAATCATGAAGGAATTCATGTAGATCCTACCAAGATCGAGGCAATTACCAAATGGAAAACCCCCGGGTCACCAACTGAGGTTAGAAGTTTCTTAGGATTGGCCGGTTACTATAGAAGGTTTATTCGAGATTTTTCTAGAATAGCAATTCCCTTCACTAAGTTAACTTGTAAACCTGTTAAGTTTGAATGTGGACCAAAACAGGAAGAAGCCTTTAGAATTATTAAGCAAAGGTTAACCAATGCACCCATACTAGCGTTACCAGAAGGAACTGAAGACTTTGTAGTCTATTGTGACTCTTCTAAGTTAGGTTATGGATGTGTGTTGATGCAACGTCAAAAGGTTATAGCCTATGCATCTAGACAACTTAAGAATCATGAAGAGAACCCATGATCTAGAATTAGGAGCAATAATCTTTGCCCTGAAAATTTGGAGACATTACCTTTACGGTAGTAAGTTTACCATTTTCGCCTATCATAAGAGTTTAAGGTATGTTTTCGGACAAAAGGAATTGAATATGAGGCAAAGACGTTGGATGAAAATACTTAGTGATTATGATTGCAACATTCAATATCATGCAGGAAAAGCAAATGTGGTAGCTGATGCTTTAAGTCGAAAGTATCATGAAAAGCCAAAAATAGTGCGTTCTCTTAAGTTAAACCTATAGGTAGATTTAAATGAGCAGATTAGAAAAGCACAAGAATCAGTAGTCAAGGATGATACTGAAAAGTTAAAAGGAATGACTAAGGAATTAGAACAAGGAACACATGGAATTTGGAGATTCCATAAGAAAAAGATGTGGATACCTAAATTAGGAAACCTATGTCACCGTATATTACAAGAAGCCCATAAATCTAAGTATACGATGCATCCCAGAAGTGATATGTTGTATCAGGACTTAGGAAAGAACTTCTGGTGGATAGGGATGAAAAAAGATATAGCAGCTTATGTTTCTAAGTGTTTAACCTGTTCACAAGTTAAAGCTGAACATCAGAAACCTTCAGGTTTATTGCAACAGTTAGAAATGCTAGTTTGGAAATGGGAATTGATAACAATGGATTTTGTTACTAAATTACCCAAAACAAGGAAAGGTAATGATACAATTTGGGTGATTGTAGACAGGCTAACTAAGTCAGCTCATTTCCTACCAATGAAGTAAACTTTCAGTATGGAACAATTAGCTAAATTGTATGTAAATGAAATAGTTTCATTACATGGAATACCTTTATCAATTGTTTCTGACAGAGATAGCCGTTTTACCTCTCATTTTTGAATAAGTTTCCAAAAAGCCATGGGAACCAAGTTAAATCTAAGCACCGCTTATCATCCTCAAACGGACGGACAAAGTGAAAGAACGATCCAGACGATGGAGGACATGCTTAGAGCTTGTGTAATTGATTTCGGAGGTAACTGGGACGATCACTTGCCATTAATTGAATTTTCTTATAATAATAGTTATCATACAAGTATCAATGATGCACCATTCGAAGCACTTTATGGACGAAAGTGCCAAACTCCAGTCTGTTGGGCAGAAATTGGAGAAAAACAACTATCTGGACCTGAGATAGTACAAGAAACAACCGACAAGATCATTCAAGTTATGGAACGACTAAAAGCAGCACATGATCGACAAAAGAGTTATGCTGATAACAGACGCAAGCCATTGGAATTTCAAGTAGGACATAAAGTATTATTGAAAGTCTCTCCTTGGAAAGGAGTAGTAAGATTCATCAAAAGGGGGAAGCTAAGTCCCAGGTATGTTGGACCTTTTGAGATTATTAGAAAAATAGGACTTGTAGCCTATTAGCTACAACTGCCAGAGGAAATGGCAGGAATACATGATGTATTTCATGTATCTAATCTCAAGAAGTGCTTAGCTGATGAATCACTTGTAGTACCTCTAAAGGATATAGAGGTAAATGAACAGTTAAAGTTTGTAGAGAGGCCTCTATAGATTGAAGACAGGAAAGTCAAGAACCTTAAACACAAGAGATTAGTTCTAGTCAAAGTGAAATGGGACTCCAAAAGAGGACCAGAGTACACATGGGAGCTTGAATCAGAAATGCAAAGGAAATATCCACACTTATTCCAGTACACCTCGAGGACAAGTTCTAAAACAAGGTGGGGAGGATATAACAACCCACCAAAATATTTCCGACATCCTAATACTTTTAAAGTGCCCCAATATGTCCTAAAATACACTCCGTATACGATAATTAGCCCTAAATACCTTTGTGTAATTAAAAATAAAATAAAAATCAATTTTATAAGTCTCTCGCGGGCCGCGAAGACTTGTTCTTCATCCTACGCGGGCTGCGAGCGAGAGGACAAGAGGTAAGCCTCAGAAGCCGCCACGTGTCACCACGTGGCGAAGCTAGAAAGGTGATCGGGCCAAGCTAGGCCCTACTACTGTAAGTCCAGAATCACTACAATCGGATATCAAACACTAATCAAAGCGCGGAATACTGAGAAAAGTGTAGAAGAACAAGAACAATCAATCGATTAAAACCAAAGTGCACACGGTTTCTAGAGAACCGTCTGGTACACAAGAACTCGAAAAAAATGAAGAACCTCTCTAAAATTTCTAACCTGATAATGAACTAGGTTCACCCTATTTATAGTTACATAGGGTGACCTAGTTACAGACTGGGCCATGCCCACATACACAAATAATAACCAAACAGGCCCAAATCACTAATTAGCCCATATGGCTTATTCCATTACTATCTCACCCACTACAAGGCTAAGCCCAATAGCCTATATTTGTGTTTGATAAAGATAGGCGTAAACCTACACCATTATAGGGCCTTACAAAATCCCCCTAGGTTTATGCTGTCTTTATCAAACTGCGGTCTTCATTATGTTTCTGTGGGAAGATACTTCATGTCTTCATTCTGAAACTTGGGCTCTTTGTTCTTCTTATCATGATCAGCTTTGCTTGAAAATCTTGTTGAAAAGAATGCAAGCGGAGGATTCTCAGCAACTCTTTTCTTTGTCATTGTCTTCTCTTTCAAGCAGGTTCACAGGTACTTCTTTACATGTACTATCACTGTCAGATGATGACTTGTATCTGGTTCTTCTAACTCAGGTACATCTTGCTATTCTGATGCTTCAAGCTTTGTCAGCAACCAACAACATCTCAATCTTCAATAACCCCTGTTTCTTGATTTAACATTAAATTCTGCACATACTCATAAATTCATAAGCAAACAATTTTGTGCAACAGAGGAAAGTACCACATGAACACTCGGTACATCCAAGTATTTGTACTTGGATTTCACAATTCAAATTTCATTCAATTTATGATAATCAGCCAAATCTTCAAGAACGGTTAAAATTTTTAATAAAAACAAATAAACACTGTATTTTTGGATTTTTGATTTTATTTCTAAATCTAATGATATAAACTGAAAGACAAAAAAAACAAAGAAACTAATATACAATTACAGTTACAATGGGATCAAATCACAGTGTTTCAGGCTAGACTACACTTATCAACACTAATTTACTTTGGGTGATCTGAGCGATTGCCAGTATGTTTGTCCCCTTAAACTTATCTCCCTAGGCCTTTTTCAAGTGATGGTCTGCAACTGATTTATCATGTTTTCCAATTTAAATTGATATGAACACTCAATTCAATCACGATTAAATCCCGGAATTTTTAATCAGAACACGTTATCATACATGCAGTTTCCCTACCACATATTTCACAAGCCCGTTCTAGGATTCTGAAATCTTGACTGGGACTGGTTTGAGAAGAGAAAAGAATAGATCATTTGCAGAGATGGATATAATATACAGATCAAATGAGTTTTCTCAGTTTGATAAAGGGTTTTTTTTTTCGGGTTTCTTTTTGGCACTAGAGGGCCTCTTTCGGGTGTATTTGATCTATAGCGCGACAACGTACAGCTAGGTCAGCATGTATCTGGATGCAGCAGAAGCTGACGTTGCCTAGCACCTCCAGGTCTTTGCTCACGCAAAACAGAGGAGATACACGAGTTGGACATAAAAGATTTCAGAACTAGAACGAAATTATGTGTATCGGGACGTCACACACGCATTCAAATAGACATGTCCTAATTCCAAGTGACGTTCTTTCCTAAGGTCATAGATTAATATTAGTGTTCTACGCTGTACCAGTCAAAGAATCTAGCCATCAAGATAAAGCCTACCAACATATCGCTCTAGAGTCAGACCATTTCAATATTGGTCTTACATGAGTGAGCCTTAATCCACATACTGAAATTATTTCATTTCCCATATATGCAACAAAATATTTTTGATTTTTCTTGTTTTTCGAATATTTTTGTATTTTTTTTTCATTTTCTCTATTTACAGATGGATATGTTTAGATATCCCCCTAAATTTGTGCGTAAATCTTACGCGCAAATTTACCTAAACAACGAAAACGTATGTACAAAGAGAAACACAAAAGAAAATGAAAATATTTTTGTTGTTTTGTGTAACCGTTCCATCATCAGATTTAAGACTAATCAATATCAAAATTAGAATGCGAAATTTAAATTTGTACCTTTTCGCTAATTTTGTCTTACCTCTTTTAGCTCCTTCAAACGAAACATATCAACTATAAAGAAATGTACATTTTGAAACAGTGAAATGTTACCCGTTATGTCTCTGGAACAGCCGCTATCAACATCCAAGGATTGTCAACAGCTCCTCCTTGGTCGTCCCTGAAAAGTAAGGAGATTAGCAAGACATTGGTACCCAGGCCATCATGGTCCTAGGTATTCCTGAAGCATCAACGTAAGACACTTCTCTAAAGCACATGCCCCCTTTTGATTCAAGGACTGGTGATGTTGCTGCTTTATGTTTTGCCTTCCAAACTTGTTTAGGCTTTTCTAATTTCTTAGGTGCCTTGGGAAAAACATTATGCTTTTCAACCTTTTTGTTTTTCAAAACTTGTTTAGGTTTCAAATCTTGTTTTCGTTTAGTTTTGGCAGCATTCCAGTCCCCATCAGATGGTTTAACCTGGGGATGCTTATTCATCATTGCCTTTGGTTTTTCAACCTTCATTGGCTTAGAATAAAATCTATCCCTAGATGTAACCTTCTGATGTTGTGTATAGTATGGCACATAGGGACGATATGTGCAATTCCTTGCAATATGACCGGGAATGCCGCAGTTGTAGCAGGTCTGCTTCTTTACGTAAGGAGCATATCCCGATCCATTCCATCCAACCGATGTTGAGTATGAGTTATACGATTTGTTGGATGATTTGTTTGCAAACTTTTCAGACTTTCTCCCCTGCTTCTTATGTCCCTGTTTACAACAGTTAGCACATTCACTTTTAGTGTTAGCATTTTCATTTCTAACTGTTTACTTTGGAGGCACATATTTGTTTGAAGGGCCTCTCAAAGCTGGCTCAGAAACAACCTTTCTCACATATGGAGGGGCATCAGCAGACAAATTTGATGTTTTTGAACAAACATCGTTACCCTTTTGGCAAACAACATCATCATCCTCAACCCAATCCTCTACTATTACCTCATCTGCACATGAAGTAGAGGCATCAGTAACACTCACACATTTAAAATCAGGGACTGGCCTTGTTATTTCAACTTCAGATGTTTTGGGCTCAGTCACTGTTTCACTGGTTGATTCAGCTGAACCACCTGAGTTACATTCCTTTTGTAGTGGCTCTGCTGAATCCTCTGCTGCTGAGTCAGCTGCTTCAGAAGACTCACGGCTGGATTCACTAGATTCAACTGATTCCAATTTTTTCAGAATCAGTTGCTTCAGGTGATTCACATTTGGAGTCAGATGGAGCAGGTGGTTCAGATGCTACTATTGTTTGTTCTGATTCAACTATTTCAGGTGATTCGTTAATAGACTCGGCTGAATCAGCTAACTTTGACTTTTCGCAGTTAGCTGTCTCCGAGGAGTCACATGACGAATCAGATGAAGCAGTTGACTTAGTTTGTTTGCGAGAGCATTCAACAAACTCACTCAACATAGCAAACTCAAAATTGAAAAATTTTGTTTTAGACTCTTTCTCTTGTTGTTGTACTTCAGATGAATTTTGAGAAAAACTTGACACAGTATTATCTAATACTTGAAAATGTTTGTCAATGTTCGCATTATTCTCAAAATTTAGAGTCTCGGTTTGCTTTAAAACATCAGCAGGTTTCACGAAAGTTTTATCAAATGCCTGTTTTTCTAGAACAATTTCAGTTTTATTAGGCCTTGTGATTTTAACTTTCTTTGGATTAACAGGCTCAGCCTTCCTATCCCCGGGCTTCCCATATTCCATTTCAGGCAAATCGGCTATCTCCTCCTCAGTCATAGGAATAAAGGTGTAATTGTGATTGTATGGTGGAGGTATGCATACAAATCCCAATCCCTTATTCCTCACTTCCTTTTTGCTATACTTTAACTGTTGATTTATCATCTTTTCGACCTTTTCACTTGAAACATCAAATTTTTTAAAATTAAATTCAGTATTTTCGAAAGTCGATTTTAAGTTGTTTAATTCAACAGTTAATTTTTCAGATAGCTCCTTGAAGTGGAGATATCGACATTTTGCCTCGCTTAGATCACTATGCAACTGTCGAATGTCACGTTTTTGAGCCTCTACCATTTCTTTATACCCATCCAGTTTCTTTTTAACTTCGTAGCTACTGGATTTGGTACATTGAAGTTGCATAGAAATCGATTGAGCCTGTTCTTTAAAACCTTTTACTTTCTTTCTACATTTTTCAGTACAACAAACATCATCTACACATACCTCAGTGGGAATGGGAGTGAAGTCGTGAATTTGAGTACCTTGAGTGGACTGCTTGTCAGCATTGTCATATGACTTGATGAGTGAGATCAGCTCATCCGACTTCATTTTGTAACAGTAGCAGTCGGTTGTCACAATGATCTGATTAACATTTCTAAACCAACTACAGTTTGCCTGATCTGGAATCATTTTTATGGCATCCAGAAGCTTTGTGTTGCTCATGTAAGTAGACACCACCATCTCTGCCTTCTCCATCTCAGAGAGCAGTTCAGTAAACCGGCCTGTAAGTGCTTCTATAGTTTCACCATATGAGTATCTGAATCCTTGAAGTTCCTGCTCAAGCACCTCTCTCTTAGAAGACATTTTTAGATTTTGAACTGTGATCCCCCAGAAGTATGATCCCCCGAATATGTGATCCCCCGAATATGTGATCCTGTACCGTGCCTTCAAACCTGTCAAAACATATCGACAAAACAATAACAAAAACCTTTTTTTTAATTAATAAACCCTTTTTTTTATTTTTAATAAACTATTTTTTTTTAATATTATATATATAGTAAACAAAACCTAATTAATATAATAATTATTATTATTAATAAATCAATGATTACCTAATGATTAAAACTATTATTATTATTATAATAACAAAAGAAACCTTAAATAAAAAAACAGAATTCGAGGTTTCCTCTTCGTTTAACCGATCGACCAAGAACCCTAATTCACAAACTCAGCCGCCAACCTGATGATCGGTAACAGAATAAACGCTCTTAACAGACGGTGAAGATGGTGATAACGGATATGATGTCGGAGAAGATGTATTATCCTGATGGTTACCGGAGATGATGAGCGGAGTATGTTCGATGATGATGATGGCAATGTGTGGTTGTCGTGGTGCGATGATGATTATGATTGATGAACAAAGGTTGATGGAGATGGAAGGTTGAACGGTGTCGTGATGTTGTACGGTGGTTGTGCTGAATGATATAGACGGAGAAAGTGGTCGGAGGTGGTGGTTGTCGTCGGAGTTCACAGGTGAATAATGGTAACGATGATGATGACAGTTCGCCGGAGATGATGATCAGTAATGATGACCGGAGAACGGAGAGGATGATGTTGGTACTGTTGTGAAGTCGTGGAACAATGTGTCGAAACCGAACCCGAAACAGAAAACTCGATATCTTCACTCGGAATCTGAATGTTGATGTACTGGTAGTCGGAGTTCACAGTTGCACGGTGATCGTCGGAAGGTGATGATGAGTTGCATAATCACACAATATCCTGAATTGAAAGTGATAATGATGGCTGCTGTTTGTTGTTGTAGTCGCACAAGAACCCAAAAAATTCCACCCACTTGAATTTTCAATCGCACAAGATGAAGTTGATCGCACAAGAGACGAAATTTGCACAAAATCCCGTAGTCGCACAAGGAGCCCACGTGAAGATGAAATTTGATGATGTCACTTTCTGCCCCCTTTAAAATAATTCCCACGGTCGCACAATTTGAACTTTGAAAAAAATATAGTCAAATCCCGAAAACAAAGGAGAAAGATTAAAATTCAAAATTTATGAAAACTTTCCACCAATAATCTCCGAAATAATTGCAAACACTTTCACTGTTTCCGCAAAACAGATCAAATATAATAATTTTGAGTGTTCTTCGTATCTTCAAGTGTGTTCTTTGAATCTGCAAACGGTTTCTTCGTTCTTCGATCTTCAAATAATATCCGATTAAAACCGAGCCTTCGCAAGACTACTTAGGCTCTGATACCAATTGTAAGTCCAGAATCACTACAATCGGATATCAAACACTAATCAAAGCGCGGAATACTGAGAAAAGTGTAGAAGAACAAGAACAATCAATCGATTAAAACCAAAGTGCACACGGTTTCTAGAGAACCGTCTGGTACACAAGAACTCGAAAAAATGAAGAACCTCTCTAAAATGTCTAACCTGATAATGAACTAGGTTCACCCTATTTATAGTTACATAGGGTGACCTAGTTACAGACTGGGCCAGGCCCACATACACAAATAATAACCAAACAGGCCCAAATCACTAATTAGCCCACATGGCTTATTCCATTACTATCTCACCCACTACAAGGCTAAGCCCAATAGCCTATATTTGTGTTTGATAAAGATAGGCGTAAACCTACACCATTATAGGGCCTTACAACTACCCCTACTACGCGGGCCGCGTAGCCTTTGGCTACGTCTTACGCGGGCCGCGGGGGGAGGCGAAGGGTCACTATAAATGGAGCCCTCCAGCCTTAGTTTCAAATCGCTCAAATCACAATCTCTCTCTCTATTTTCTGCGTAGCAAATATAATTCTCGGGTATAATATCCCCCTAATAAACGAAGTTCTGCTCCATTGTAAGTATCATAACCCCCGGTTACGTATTAGATACGCTGCCCGATTGATCCAGGGTTCCATAACGGCTGTCGTGGTTCTGCCCGACGTAGTCGTTGGAATGCCGTCTCGGGGAGGGTATTGCTAATGTAAATATTGGGTTATTATAACAACACGTGTGCATTTGTGTAATTTATAGATAATCACCAGGAAACCCTTAAAGAAAACCTACGACAGCAATGTGAGTAATCTCCTTTTTGCAAATTGTTTTTACAAAACCTCACACAATTAATATTATATTAAACAGTGATTGAGTACTTGTATTCTACAATTATCGTCGGTATGTTGGGGTTTTGTATACTAAATTTGTTACTACCTTTCGAGGAGTAACATGACCACAAGTCAGGTTGACAGTACCGTGGGTGGTAATTGAATAGATGGAAACAAATGTAATTGCGCGACCGCCCTCAATACTGTACAATGGTCTTTATTAAACTTGATTAAACTAGGATTCACTCACCAGTATTTCCCACAGACAAAATGTTTTTAAAACACGTTTCGGGTAACAAAATGTGAAAGCCAAATACAAGCCAGCTGCACAGCACTGAAGGCTTGGAAAAGTGGCAATAAAGTTACCTAAAATATAGAGTTGTTTTTATTAAATAAAATAGGGTTTATCCTTATGAAAATGTGTGTACTTGAAACTTGGGTTTTCCCATGTATTTGATATATTAAAAGTGTGGTATTTTACTCTGATAAAATATTTCCTAACTACGGTCCTGATGTAAATTCCGCTTCCAAAATGACAAACCCAGATACCACCAAAACTGGCCGCGGCTGCCCGTTCCCGGGTTATTAGGGGACGAGGGTTGCGACAAATAAAAATACTAAGGTGATTGGATTGATTACTAACTAAATATTAACAATTGTAAGAATGTAATTAAAGGTTTAAACAAGACAAAGAAAACAATAATGAGAGAAAGGGTTCACACCCAGTTTCGGTAATTGCAAACCTAGGTTCCTACAAGTTTTAGAATTGACCTAATTGGATAAATGATTAACAGATTTAGTGTACCGTGCCTTAGGTGCCAATAACTATCATCATTCCTAAGAACGGACAAGAATGCACTTTGTAATCAACACAAGTAAATCCTAACCAAGATAACGCATAAGTGCACAAATTCATTTCACAAAGTCATAACTTTATCATCGTTCGACAATTTGCAAATCTAATTCAAATACATGACAATTATCAAAGGTGATCAAAATCAAAACACAATTTGTCACACAAGTCAAAACTAAACACAAATCGAAACGCTAGATAATACAACTACCTACACCGGGGTGAAACCAAGGTGATTAGCCACTCATGGTTGAAGGAACTTGATCACCGGATGACGAAAGCTTGAATCCCGAAATCTTGAAGCTTGATGATGGAAGTAAATGGTGATTAGTGTTTGTGGTGAGTGATGGTGATGAGAATGAATGGATGGGTTGAATGGTTAGGGTTTTGAATGGAGATGATGGTGAATTTGGCGATAATGATTCTTGATTCGGATGATGGTTGGCGATAATCAATGATTGGGAATGAAGTGGTTGGTGAAATATGGCTCCAAGATGATGATTCAAACTCCAATTCGTGTGTAACTCCTGACTTGAATGGCCTTTTAGCCAATAGAATTCGTTTTTAACACCAAATAGCCCAAAATTCGCGTTTGAAGAAACTACTCCCCTGATCCAGCTTTCGTCCGACGGCCTAAATGGCTGGTTACGAGCTTTCTGGCTGACGGGGTAAACAAGCACCTGTCGCCGACGGCCCTAGGGGCATCGCCGACAACCTCTCCAACTCCGATTCTCCATTTTTTCCATTTTGCACTCCCGGTTGACCCGTTTGATGTCCCGGTGGTCTGTTTTTTGCTCCGGTGACCCGTAAAGCTCCCGAAAAGCTCCTTAAACTTCATTAAACCTGCAAAACACAAACCTAATTAAAAGTAGGCTATTCAAGATTAAAAGTTAAGTAAAAATCTAAACTTAAACATATACAAGCACCGTTATTCGACCACTTATCACATCCCCACACTTGTCTTTTGCTTGCCCTCAAGCAACTCTGTTTTTCACTTTCATGTGGGTCGAACAAAGAATACACTCCCCATTCCCGAGACGAAGGTTAAGGTCAATTGTCATACAACAGTTCAAACTCTTTACACTTTTCAACATATTTAACGGTAAAGTGAATAATCACATATAAAATGATTATCCAAGATTAACCCGCCCGTGAAATCGACAAATCATGCATATCCCTCACAATGTTCTCTCTACTCGGTTTAAAATTGGCTAATAGTTGATGCATTAGCACTTTTGAAATAATCACTCAAACCGATTAGAACATGCACCCGCATAAGCTTGCAACTCAATCATTCTCCACCACCGAACACGAATACTAAGCACAAGTCATAAGGTCTTTGTAAGGGTTGTAACGGGGCTAGGCTAAGGGTAGGAAATAGGATATTTTAAGGTGGCTAAGGTGATGAAAATTCGATTTTTATTACAAAACAACTATTCTAAGCACGACTAACTACCAATATCAAACTAGAAGGCAACCATTTTTCGCCTTTTATTTCTCAAGCTAAAAACACATATTTTTGTTCTTTTCTCAACAATTTTCTATTCTTTTTCGTAACATTTTCTGATTTTTCTCTTTTTTTATATACAAACAAATAATTCACAACTATACAAACTTGACTCCTATAATCGAATTCCCATCACACGGGTTTAAAAGAAAAAAAGGTTTAAGGTTATAGGCTATAGGGTTGTTAAACGAAAGGATTCGGCTCAAATTTGCTACTAAGGGATAAATTTTTGGGTAAGGATATATAAATGGTGTAAAACGGAAAAGGTTTACCTAATGCCTTAATCATTCTTGTGCTTGTATTCGGTCTATGGTCTCAAACGTATCAAAAGTTGCAAGTTCTACAATACATGACTAATGGTCCACTCAAACAAAGAAACATACATATGTAATTCTATGATGTAAAAGTGGCTCAAAACCTCACATATATAAAGGGTATGGAATGTGACATGCATAATATGCTAGTTTTTTAGGCGGATTATTCCCAAATAACCACCCGCTAAATACCCGTCATGCTATTAATTTGAACTTGACCATGACAAAAGACTAAATGAGTTGTGTCATCCATTGTTGACTTAGTTACTTGTGCTTTAAGATTGCTTTCAAAACAAGACATTTTTGAAATTTTTTTGAAATTTTCCCCCATCCCCACACTTGAGGTCAACATTGTCCTCAATGTGTAGTGTTTAAATGAACGGGACAAAATCGAAAACTTTTACTACTCCCCCATCCCCACACTTGCGGTAAACATTGTCCTCAATGTGTAAGAACTATTATTTTAAAATGCACAAGGGATGTGACACGGCTAACTTCCCAAAAATTCCACCCCGGAAACTAAAATACAATTACAATCCACTTATTACTAACTAAGAATCAAGGTAAAAAGGAAACGCATGCACCTGATTTTTCTCGCTAGATGCTCATGTCTTCTTCTTCTCTTCACAAAAACGGTCGTCCCTTGAACACAATGTACCAAGTCATGCGTTAATTTACCTTGATTTATGTGGAAAATTAATTTACAACAACAATCCTAACTCACTTTCGTAGGAATCACGGTTGCATTTAGCTTATGCAACAAGCCCTTTTAAACCCCCCAATAGCTTGGGAGGACGAGTAGGTCTCGTGAGGGTTATATAGGGAACACACCCGCAACATTCATTTATCTAGGAAAAGAAATACTAACGAAATAAAAATAAAGAGAACCAAAATATACAACAACAACAACAACAAAATACATACCTTGCCATCACCGCTGATATCTCTCGTTCGGGTCGACTGGCAGGATCGGCTGGTATGTCGAGGGGACCCGGCTCTCCTTGTGCTGGCGGCTGGTATGGCAGCAGGATGAAACTGGACCCAACTGCCTCGGGCCAATGCGGTGATGGATCAGATGGGCCTCGTGGAACACGGAGGTTGGAGTAGTCGGTCCACCCCGCATGTTCTACATAGGGGAGGCTTGCTTCATAGTCTCTCTGGTGTGGCTCCTGATCATGGAGGACCTTGGCGTTGTTAATAGCCATTTCATTAGAGACGTATAAAGCACTCCATCGACGAGCTTCCAATGCATTTTGCTCGTTTTGTTGTTTCTCCTCATTCTCCTCCCACGCCCTTCTTCGGGCCGCCTCTTGCTCCTGCATTTGTACCATATGTTCCATCTGGGATCTTTGCAAAGCTTGGAACATTTGCTGCTCTTCCATATACTTCGCCATCCTTTCCCGATGGGCCGCTTCAAACTCCCACTGTGTCTGTGACTGGGCTTGGTATGTCTCCTCCCAGTTCTGCCTTCTCCTATCATACTCTCTACCCTCTCCTATACCCGCAGAAATGTTATCAAACATCGCCTGTTGGCCCCTGCTGAATTCCCGGTACGATGGTAAGCGTCTAAAGTTCACAAAACTCGCCACATCTGCATTCAATTCCCGGTGTGGCCCCATATACCTCTGCTTTGGTCCCCGTGGACCAGCAGGCTCAGTTTCATCTTCCTCATCACCCATCTCCACATCTTCTTCAGCTCCTTGTTGTGCATCTGTGTCAATGAATTCATACTTGTGACCCAATGCGTCGGTCACCAAATACTTGCTCCCCGAAAGTTTCACATGGATCTTCCAATTCTTCTTTATAGTTGCTAAGCTGAACTCTTCCAAAGGTTTAGACACCCAAAGCGATTCTGGGGGAAAACAGTTTTGCTGAAGGATCATGGCACTGATGAGATGCATGTATGGAATCATCCTCCTGTGAAATGACTCCCGAGTGAACCATGTGTTCATCATGATAATGTGCCTCCATGACAAAGTCGGTGTCCCATACAACAAGGCATGAAGAACTTTACAATCACTTGCTCTCATTCCCCCTCTATCACCAAACCGAACCATGACATTTTCTAGGGAAATTCCTTGAGGAATCTTCCCTTCAATCGTCAGATGGCCCCTTGCAGCCACTCCCCCGTCGTAGTATGGCAATATAGCCTCAGTCATACCATCCGGATCATGGCTGTTTGCATGGTTATCCAAGAAATGTTCGACGGTTGGATAATCATACGCTTGCACCCCCAGGGAATCGAATCATGCAATGCAATTGATTGTTTCAAATGACATTGTCATCTCCCCTCGGCTTGTAGTACCAACCAATATCCATTGGTCAGAGGGACCATCCTTGTTTCTAAACCTCAACGACGCCAACCACTAGCACACCTCCGACAAATAAACCCGGGAGGTGTTGTCTTCGCACCAATCCAGAACTCTTTCCCAGCCAAGACACTCAAACATTTGAACAATACCAATTTTCCTAAACTTCTCAACATTCACCGCCCTTTCACACATAACCCTATCCGGCACCGCAGTAGATACCTTATTAACCATTTTCCACTTCCACAATTTAACTTCCAACTTCTTATCTTGGAATGTCGAGAGAGCTTTATTTTTGTCTTCATCCCAAACCCTAGTGCTTCGACTATCTTTGAATTTCGCCCATGCCCAATCCTGCCTATATAACCTTGCATCACCCTCTTCTATCGAGCTTAATTGCTCCCACTTCTTCGGTATCAATCCGGAAGAAGATCCAACTCCGGTTGATGATCCTTGCCCCGTAGTTTTTGCCTTTTTCCTACCCCCGCCCATAACTACAATCACAAAACAAAATAACCATCAACATAAACCCAAACTTCATATACTCTCAAACTTTGAACATAATGTATGATGTTGAATTTTTTACTTAACAAATAGATGCAAAATTGCCTTTTTAAACTTCCAAAGTCGCCTATTTTGTCATCTACATATCACTTTTACTTGTTTATTCACAATTTCTTATGATTTCAACAAGGTTTCAACATCATATTTATGTTCAATCATGCAAATAACAAGTGTAATCACTTCACTATGGTTATCACATACTCAATCTAACCAAAACAACCAATCATTCTTAAACTTATGCTAGAACACATACATTGTTTAAACAACCTACTCTTAAACTAAAAAGTTTAAAATTTCGGAAGAAAACAACTAACCATATGATAATCATGCTTAAATTTAAGTGAAATCCATACCTTTGGTGTTGTAGACAAGAAGAACTAAGAAAAAGATGCAAAGCAAGTAACTTGACGAACACCCTCCAACTAACCCGAAATTTCACGCTCAGAAATCTTGCAAACTAGCAAGAATTGATGAAAACCGTGATAGGGGTTTTGTTCCTCTCGAAAAATTACACACAATAGGCTCAAGAATCAGATGATTTGGTGAAGAATTGATGAAGTTATGAAGGATTGAAGTTCTAGGGTTCTTGGAGTTTTGAAGAAGAAGATGATGGAAGATGAATGAGGAGAGAGAGAGAAACAGGGATTTTTTTTGTGGTTTTGGGATGAATGGAATCGAATGGGTAGTGATATGAGCCGATTAGGTGGTGAATATTGGTTTGGAATTAGGTTTAATTGAGTTAAATGGGTGTTTGGTTCGAGGTAAAACACAAAAAATAAACCTGCATCGGCGGGGTTTTTACACCCCGTCGCCGACGCCCCATGCCCCGTCGCCGATGGGCAACAGAAAATGGTCCTTTGTGGCGATGCGCTAATCTCCTGTATACGAGCAAAGTGCGCCGACGGGTCCTTTGAGAGCCCGTCCCTGACGCCACTACTCTCGTCGCCGACGAGCTTTACTTTTTCAAGCATTTTTATGAAAAAAAAAGGAGAATTTATGAACTTTTTGTAAAGGAACTATATACAAACAAAAATCCTAAAAATTATTAAAAATGTTTTTATAAATTTTTATAAGTTAAAATTTTAAAAACACAAAAATGTTTAACGGTCCTACCACCCCCCGAAAAGTCGTGTATTGTCCCTAATACACAAAAGTAAGTCTAAAAACACACCTTTTATCTTCAAGACGCGTTCGTAATGTTCGAACTTCACACAATCAATAGAGGTTAGTATGAAACGAAAACGATTATACCCAAAATACTCACACAATTAAATAAATTATACAAAACTCTACAAAACCCATTACCGGTCCTTTCAGTCGACCTCATAAACCGGGATGCTTACCACAAAGCTCACTGATTCCTTGTTTTCGTCCACTCTTTCGTTACCATCGAGAAACGGTTTTAGCCGATGGCCATTGACCGTTCGCCGTTACCCATCCTTCGGGTCCTCGATGGTAACATCCCCCAATTGTCTGACCCAGGTGATCACATAAGGTCCCATCCATTTGCTTTGGAGCTTTCTGGGAAAAAAACATGAGCTTCGAGTTATAGAGCCATACCTTTTGCCCAATCTCAAACTCTTTCTTCCTCAACTTGGCATCATGCGCCCTCTTCATCCTATCCTTGTACTTGGATGCACATTCATATGCCATTTCCCTTAGCTCCTCCAACTCGCATAGATTAAACTTCCATTCCTTACCTGCATCATCATATTTAACATTGACCTCTTTAATAGCCCATAATGATCGATGCACAAGTTCAACCGGTAAATGAAAATTTTTACCGTAAACCAACCGGTAAGGTGTAGTACCAATGGGTGTCTTATGTGTCGTACGGTAGGCCCATAAAGCATCATTCAACTTGATTGGCCAATCCTTTCGGTATGTCCGTACGGTCTTTTGCAAAATTTCTTTGATTTGCCGGTTTGACACCTCTACTTGCCCGCTTGTTTGCGGGTGATAGGGGGTAGCAATTCTATGGTCAACACCATACCGTTTTAAGCGTTTTCCAAACTGAAAATTTTTAAAATGAGATCCTCTGTCACTTATGATGACACGAGGAATTCCAAACCTTGAAAATATATGGGTTTGAACGAAATTACAAACTACGAAATGATCGTTTGTCTTGGTGGCTATTGCTTCGACCCACTTTGACACGTAATCAACGACCACCAAGATATACAAATTACCATAAGAATTGGGGAATAGGCCCATGAAATCAATACCCCACACATCGAAAATGTCAACGATGAGGATTGGTTGCATGGGCATCTCATCCCTTTTTGAAATACCCCCTAACTTCTGGCATTCTACACAATTCTTAGAAAACTCAAATGCGACTTTAAAAATAGTTGGGCAATAAAGACCACTGTTCAACACTTTGTGACCCGTTTTGTGACCACTAAAATTGCCACCACACGCAAACGAATGTAGGTGCTTCAGCATGCTTGGAATCTCCTCATCGTCAATGCATCTTCGAATCACTTGGTCCGCACACTCTTTCCACAAATGCGGTTCCTCCAACCGGTAATACTTAATCTGAGACAAAAAGTGTTGTCTCCTCCGTGAATCCCAATGTGGCGGTAAGACACCTGTAACAAGATAATTCACAATATTAGCATACCACGGTAACTTATCTAATTTCATAATGTGCTCATCGGGAAAAGACTCATTGATCTCTACAGATTTAGGATCTTCCTCAACTATCAACCGGGACAAATGGTCCGCTACCACATTCTTAGTACCCTTTTTGTCCTGGATCTCCAAATTAAACTCTGGGAGCAATAACACCCATCAGATCAATCTCGATTTGGCATCCTTTTTCTCCACGAGGTACCTAACAGCAGTGTGATCAGAATAAATAATCACTTTACTACCCCATATATATGGCCGAAATTATCCAATGCATATACCACCGCGAGTAGCTCTTTTTCGGTAGTGATATAATTCAATTGTGCATCAGAAAGAGTCTTATTCGGGTAGTATATACCAACAGGTTTCTTGTCAACCCGTTTTCCCAACACGGCCCCCACCGCATAATCACTTGCATCGCACATAATTTCAAATGGTAAAGACCAATTTGGCGATTGCAAGATTGGGGCCTCGACTAATTTTTCTTTTAAATTGTTAAACGCATTTTGACAATTTTCATTGAAATCAAACGGTTGATCTTTTAACAGCAAGTTACATAAAGGTTTGGTTATGTCACTAAAACCCTTAATAAACCGTCGATAGAAACCCACATGTCTTAAAAATGACCTAAGACCTTTAACGCTCGTGGGATACGGCAAAGTGGATATAACTTGTACCTTTGCACGATCGACCTCTATCCCACGACTCGACACCACGTGACCCAACACGATTCCCTCTTGAACCATAAAATGGCTCTTTTCCCAGCTTAAGACCAAACTAGTTTCTACGCATCTTTTTAGTACTTTTTCTAATTGTTCCAAACAAGTCTCGAACGACGACCCGAAAATTGAGAAATCATCCATGAAGATTTCCAAAGACTTCCCTACCATATCTGAGAGGATACTCATCATGCACCTTTGGAAGGTGGCGGGGGCGTTACATAGTCCAAACGGCATTCGCCTAAACGTGAATGTGCCGTAGGGACAAGTAAACGTTGTCTTTGCTTGATCTTCCGGATGGATGGCAATTTGATTATAACCCGAATAGCCATCTAAAAGACAATAGAATTGTTGCCCGGATAATTTCTCAATAATTTAATCGATAAACTGTAAAGGAAAATGATCTTTGGAAGTTTCGGTATTCAACTTCCTATAATCAATACAAATTCGCCACCTGGTTACCGGCCTAGTGGCTACCTCTTCACCTGCGTCATTTTTGATGACTTGTATACCCACTTTTTTCGGAACCATCTGCGGCGGGCTCACCCATTGGCTATCAGAGATCGGATAAATGATGCCCGCGTCAAGCCATTTCAATACTTCTTTCTTCACCACCTCCCCGCATATTCGGATTCAATCTCCGTTGTGCATCTCGAACGGGAGTCGCACCTTCTTCCGTGATGATTTTATGCATCACCACTGAGGGACTAATTCCCTTCAAATCAGCAATGGTCCATCCAATCGCCGCTTGATTGGTGACCGAAACACCCATCAACTTCTCCTTTTGCTCCTCGGTTAAGTTTGATGCAATGATAACCGGGAGTGTGTTGCCTTCACCAACGTAAGCATACTTAAGATGCTTAGGCAACACCTTCAATTCGACCTCCGGAGGCTCGACTAACGACGGTTTCAATTTGGTGTCAATGTTCTCCGGTAAACTCTCCACTTGGTGCGTCCATATCGGTTTTCCATCTTTAACCGCAAGCACCTCCAATCTCTTCACCTCCTCGTCTATGCTTTGATTCATCTCCACCTGTGACCTATCAAACATAGAGCAATCCTCCATTGTGTTTTCCTCATCCACGACTGTGTTGCAAAGAGGTGTACATGTGTCAAAAATGTCCGCCATATAGCATTCATCGTCGACTGAAGGAGTCGTCAATCCTGAAAAAACATGTAACCTCAACCTTTGGTTTCCAAATGTCATGTCTACCGTTCCCGTTTTGCAATCAATTTGAAAATTTGCAGTTGCTAGGAACGGTCGACACAAAATCACCGTACGTTGCTTGGTTGGGTCCTTTGCCACATAATCGAGTACTAAAAAGTCCACCGAATAGTAAAAATCCTTGATTTTTACTATCACGTCTGAGACCATTCCACGGGGTAGTTTAGGTGTCAAATTGGCTAACACCACAGTAGTGTTTGATGATCGAAGTGGACCAAACTCGTATTGGTCATATAAACTACCCGGTAGAATGCTCTCACTAGCACCAAGATCTAAAAGTGCCTGATTGATTTTAAAATCACCTACTTGAATTGAAATGATAGGCGCACCTGGATCTTGGAGCTTAGGTGGAAGTGCACCCGAAAGAATCGAACTCACATTTTCTGTTAAATCTAGTTTTTTAGGAAATTTGTGAGTTTGTTTTTGGGTACACAATTCTTTCAAGTACTTAGCATAAGACGATACTTGCTTGATTGCATCCAAAAGAGGTAAATTAATTTTTACTTGTTTGAAAACTTCCCACAACTCTTCTTGTTGTGGACCTCTTTTGTTTACAACCTTCTTCACGGGTCCCTTCAATGCTTCGGGATACGGAGCGGTATTAACCTCCACACCCGTTTCCTTAGCCTTAGGGACGGGGATGGTCACAACGGGGGTGTCATTTTTAATTTTTAAATTATTTTTTTTTGACCCGTTTGACCATCCTCACACTCTTCATCACTAGCATCCTCCACCACCCCTTCAACAAACTAGGGTAGTGGTGTTTTAACACCATTATCCACAACTCGACTACTATGTAAAGTTATTTTATTAATTGTAACCTCACGTGTGTTCTTCGAACTCGACCCTTGAGGCTTAGGGTTCACCGTGGTGTCACTTGGGAGCTTTCCCATGTTCCTCCTTATTTGTGCCATTTCCTCCGTAAGTTGGCCCACTTGCTTTGCCAATGCCTCATGCAATTTGTCCTGAATCTCATTTGTCTTCTTCATCTCCTTGATGTCACTGTTAGATTCCTTAACCACATTCAACAAGGCGTCCATTTTAGCACTCAAATCATCACCACCGGTTTGATTATTCGACCTGCTTCCAGTACCACCTTGGTTATTGTAATTCCTTTGGTACCCACCTTGGTAATTATTGTCCCGACCTTGATACCCTTGATTGTAATTACGTTGGTAACCCCCTTGATTACCACCTTGGCGATTTTGATATGATGACCCGTTTTGGTTACCCGGTTGAAAATTCAGGTTCATTTGATTTGCGGCATTCCCATATCAGAAGTTGGGATGATTTCTCAATCCGGGGTGATAAGTGTTCGAATTCATATCATTGTTCTTTCTATCACCGAACACTTGATTTACCTCTTCAGTGTAGTCACCCGGTCCCGTTTGACATTGATCGGTCCGATGACCAATCTCCCCACAATCTTCGCAAACTGCAAATTGTACCACATTCACCTCTTTCCTCTTCATACGAGCTAACTCCCGTTCTAGAGTAGAAATCCGATCCTTATAGTCAAGATCGGGAAGTGACCGGGAAACGGGATGTTTTTTTGCTCTATCAGCCGACTCCTTTGACTTTGACCGCTTGCTCATCCGCTCAAGAAAATCCCAATCGTCATCTTCATGGTTACTCAACAATGTTCCATTGCTCGTTGACTCGAGGTGGTTCCACGTCTCATCATCCAACCCTCTTACAAAACATTTAACCAATTCCCACTTTTCAATTTGATGATGTGGGCACTTCCGAATCAATTCCTTGTACCGAGTGAATGCTTCATGCGACGGTTCACTCGATAGTTGACGAAAAGACCTTATTTCATCTCGAGCGTCATCGGTCTTCGCCATCGAGTAGTACTCGTCAAGAAAGACTTGTTGCATCTCGCCCCATGTACGAATACTATTTTTCGAAAGTGTAAGGAACCATTGTTTCGCCTTATCTTTTAGCAAAAACTAAAACAACCGAAGCTTGACCTCTTCCAATGCAAAATCATGCCCCCCAATAATGCTATATATGGCCGAAAACTCCACCAAATGAGTGTATGGTTCATCATTAGACCTCCCAATGAAGTGGGTAAGTATGTTGATGTAGTGGGGCTTGCAATCGAACATCCTTCTTTCACAAACTATCGAAGAGTCATTGTCGGTGACCACCGGCCTAAAACGGTCATTTACTCCGTGTGGAGGTTGTTGACGACGATGTGGACCGTTAACTTCTTGATCAACCGGTCTTCGAATATCCCTTCGATCACCTCCTCTATTACCTCTTTGGTTACCTCCTCCCACGAAACGAGGAATCCGATTAGGGTTCCCATTATTGTTATTGTTGTTGTAGAACCCATCATTCCGGTTCCTTTGATTATTGTTTCGTGGTTAGCGGTTGTTCCCGTAACTGTCATTTCTCACATTCCCATACCCGTAGTTGTTATCTCCCATGAAATTGGCATTTTGATAGCCAATTTCATCGTCTTCAAACCCTCTCGGGTTGTAGACATTCCCCCGGTTCACATACCCCCAACCGTCATCATTGACCCGATCATCATAGTTACCCCCATCATCCGAGTATTTCGAGTGAATACTCACATGTTCCTGCGATTGGTAACCGGGAACACTAAACGGCATATCATCGGGGATAACGTTTCTCAAATCGTCAATGTTAAAGAATGGGTCTTCATTCACGGGATTGCCACGATCTCGGTTGCCTCTACGGTCGGAGTTAACATTCCGATCATCAAGGTTATTGGGTTAGGAGTTATGTCGGTGAAGGTTTTGTTGTTGGGTGTTCTTTGGGTGTTGTTGGGATTTTGGTTTCAGAAAGGTGGTGTGGGTGGTCTAGAGTTGTTATTACCACCTGGTTGCTCTTGAGGTATAGGTTGGATATTTTGGGCGGGGTTGAAGTTTCCTCGGGTTTGGAATTGGTTTTGATTGAGGTTTAGGTAATTGAGGTTTTGGTTGGAATTTTGGTTTGCCATTGAATCGGTTTCAATGGATGGTGTAAATTGTGGTGTTTGGGTGACTTGGTTAGAAACAAGGGTTGCTTCTAACCTGCTTGCTAGGTTTCTTCTTGCAACTCTTTCAATTTCCGGTTCGTAGACTAATGGTGAAGTCCTCCCGGAATTCCTTGCATGCATGCACTACCTGTAATCTACACAAGTAACACAACCCGCGTAACAAGGAAAAAGACAAAGTACAAAAAGAAACTAAACCAATTAAACAGTTAATCACGCAAATTCAAACAATAATCCAAACACAAAGCGCACGCACTCCCCGGTAACGGCACTAAAATTTGATCAGACTGTCGCGCTCCGGTCAAAGATAATATTTATAATCCCTAATTACCCTTAACGATAGCTAGTCGTAGCAAGGGGTCGAACCACGAAGAGTATATGGTTTGCGAATGGACTTTGAATGAATTGTAGTAGTTGTCACTTTTATGAAGCTTGCTAACTTGTTTTTATGATTTTTTGTTTATTAAAGAGATGTTGAATAAAAATACTAAGGTGATTGGATTGATTACTAACTAAAGATTAACAATTGCAAGAATGTAATTAAAGGTTTAAACAAGACAAAGAAAACAATAATGAGAGAAAGGGTTCACACCCGGTTTAGGTAATTGCAAACCTAGGTTCTTACAAGTTTTAGAGTTGACCTAATTGGATAAATGATTAACGGATTTAGTGTACCGTGACTTAGGTGCCAATAACTATCATCATTCCTAAGAACGGACAAGAATGCACTTTGTAATCAACACAAGTAAATCCTAACCAAGATAACGCATAAGTGCACAAATTCATTTCACAAAGTCATAACTTTATCATCGTTCGACAATTTGCAAATCCAATTCAAATACATGACAATTATCAAAGGTGTTCAAAATCAAAACACAATTTGTCACACAAGTCAAAACTAAACACAAATCGAAACGCTAGATAATACAACTACCTACACCGGGGTGAAACCAAGGTGATTAGCCGCTCATGGTTGAAGGAACTTGATCACCGGATGATGAAAGCTTGAATCCCGACATCTTGAAGCTTGATGATAGAAGTAAATCATGATTAGGGTTTGTGGTGAGTGATGGTGATGAGAATGAATGGATGGGTTGAATGGTTAGGGTTTTGAATGGAGATGATGGTGAATTTGGTGATAATGCTTCTTGATTCGGATGATGGTTGGCGATAATCGATGATTGGGAATGAAGTGGTTGGTGAACTATGGCTCCAAGATGATGATTCAAACTCCAATTCGTGTGTAACTCCCGACTTGAATGGCCTTTTAGCCAATAGAATTCATTTTTAACACCAAATAGCCAAAAATTTGCGTTTTAAGAAACTACTGCCCGTCGCCGACGCCTGGGGGCTTGTCGGCGACGGCCTCCCATGATCCACCTTTCGTCCGATGGCCTAAATGGCTGGTTACGAGCTTTTTGGCCGACGGGGTAAACAAGCACGCGTCTCCGACGTCTCTAGGGGCATCGCCGACGACCTCTCCAACTCCGATTCTCCATTTTTTCCATTTTGCACTCCCAGTTGACCTGTTTGATGTCCCGGTGGTCCGTTTTTCGCTCCGGTGACCAGTAAAGCTCCCGAAAAGCTCCTTAAACTTCATTAAACCTGCAAAACACAAATCTAATTAAAAGTAGGCTATTCAAGATTAAAAGTTAAGTAAAAACCTAAACTTAAACATATACAAGCACCGTTATTCGACCACTTATCACATCCCCACACTTGTCTTTTGCTTGCCCTCAAGCAACTCTGTTTTTCACTTTCATGTGGGTTGAACAAAGAATACACTCCCCATTCCCAAGACGAAGGTTAAGGTCAATTGTCATACAAAAGTTCAAACTCTTGACAATTTTCAACATATTTAACTATAAAGTGAATAATCACATATAAAATGGTTATCCAAGATTAACCCGCCCGTGAAACCGACAAATCATGCATATCCCTCACAATGTTCTCTCCACTCGGTTTAAAATTGGCTAATAGTTGATGCATTAGCACTTTTGAAATAATCACTCAAACCGATTAGAACATGCACCCGCATAAGTTTGCAGTTCAATCATTCTCCACCACCGAACACGAATACTAAGCACAAGTCATAAGGTCTTTGTAAGGGTTGTAACGGGGCTAGGCTAAGGGTAGGAAATAGGATATTTTAAGGTGACTAAGGTGATGAAAATTCGATTTTTATTACAAAACAACTATTTTAAGCACGACTAACTACCAAGATCAAACTAGAAGGCAACAATTTTTCGCCTTTTATTTCTCAAGCTAAAAACACATATTTTTGTTCTTTTCTCAACAATTTTCTATTCTTTTTCATAACATTTTCTAGTTTTTCTCTTTTTTTTATATACAAACAAACAATTCACAACTATACAAACTTGACTCCTATAATCGAATTCCCATCACACGGGTTTAAAAGAAAAAGGTTTAAGGTTATAGGCTATAGGGTGGTCAAACGAAAGGATTAGGCTCAAAATTTGCTACTAAGGGATAAATTTTTGGGTAAGGATATATAAATGGTGTAAAACGGAAAAGGTTTACCTAATGATAAGCACACCACTTTGATTTATCTTTAGTAGCACCCGGCTTATCATTCTTCCTCGCCCATCTAGCTTTGTCACCTAAATTCTGCATAGCAAGGTTTAGTTAACTATTATCAGCAGCAAAACAATATTCAGATATAGGAGGATAATCTTCATCATCTTCCTCTTGTTCCACATCATGCACATTCTGGTTGTCAGGTCTACTATATAACTTGGATCTATTATTCTTGAAATAGGATCCTTGTTTGTCTTGCTTTAAGAATCCTGACAACCTTTCCTGGATCCTTTTGTCATCCTCTAAAAGGATGAACCTAAGGGCCCTCTTCCTTACCTCGTCTAGATTCCTTCAAGGTTTCATAACAAGATCATCATAGAATTGAGAATCTTTTAGTAAACCCATTTTAAAAGCTTCAACAGCAGTAGCAATATCTAAGTTACGGATTTCTAAGGATTCTCTACTAAATTTAGTTATATAATCCCTTAATGATTCATTATGACCTTGGGTGACCCTATATAAGTCACTAGTTAACCTTTCAAATGTTCTACTACATGAAAACTGATTATTGAACAAGTTAACTAAATGAGAAAATGAAGTAATTGAATAAGGAGGAAGACTTAGCAGCCATTTCAAAGCTGATCCAGTCAATGTGGATCCGAAACCCTTGCAAAGGAAGGCTTCCTTTAACCTTTCTGGAATGGGGTTGATCTCCATTCTCTCCCTATATTGTGCCACATGTTCTTCTGGATCGGTAGTACCATCATACAGCTTCATATTAGGTGTTTAGAACCGTTTTGGTATCTCAGCATCACATATGGGTGGTGCAAAGCGAGACACCTAGTGACTTCCATCCAGGGTCTCAGGAATGGGTTTAACCACTCTCGGGACACTGGATATCATATCCTTAAGCTTTTGTAACTCCCTAGCCATGGCTTGATTGATTTCCTGATTCCTACATAAGACCATGGTTAGTGCCATAAGATGTATTAAAAGTGTTACCTCCTGACTGGTTTGAGATTGGAACCCCAGAACTGTATCCAAAATGAGGCAGCTCTGGTGCAAGAGTGGGACCAGATGAAGCAATAGTCTGCATGAGAATAAAGTCTCCCACATGGATCTCAGAACTTCTTGGTTGTTGACTCCCCGAGGATCATTGATCCTGAAAGATGTTGGATCCAGGATACATTGGAGCTGAAGGTCTTGAAGGATATTTCCATGGATCCTTAAACCTGTAACGAGGATCCTTGATGCTGAAAAGAGGATCCTTGAGGCTTAAAGTAGGATCCTTGAGCCTGCGTTATGGCTGATGAACCATATTGCACACTTGATGATACTTCTTGATACTGGACACCTGATGTCTTGGAATGCTGAATGGTTGTTGGAGGAGAAGTGAAATCCAATGACCTAGGCATCAATGGAGAGTGATCCTCCGCTGAGTTCTTCAATTTCTTGATTTCATTAATCTCACGAAGGATCCTGCCATTAGTTTTATCCTGTTGTTGCATGTATCCTCTCATCTACAAAATCAAAGAGTAAAGATCACTGTTAGTAGGTGTAGAGGAAGAAACAGTAGTGGTTGCTTTTGTGAAAACGGGGGTTGTCTTCTTTGCAGCATTCTCAACATTCTTTTGATATGCAGAGGGAAAATGAGGCAATGGTTGAATGCCCTGTGATGAGGTGATCGTCGGCGTGGAGCTTGAAGTGGTTTTTCCCTGAGAAGCCATGTGGTTGAAGGTAGTGCACAGGAATGAATGAAATGAACAAAATTTTCAAAGATGAAGCACCAATTGCCCCACGGTGAGTGCTAAACTGTTTTGGTCAAAAATCACACAAGGATAATGTAACCAAATCTGATTTTTGTGAGTTTGGATGCTTGATTATACGAACAATTGTATGAATAATGATTGTAAGAAAATGACAATGAACACAAGGATTTATACGAGGAAAAAACCCTTGATCAATGTATGATCTCTGGCATAAAAAACCTCGGATAGTGAAAACTATCACTATAAACTATATTGAACAAAAAAGGTTACAACTTCGGAAGTAATGAGCTTGTTACAATGAATGCTAATGTGAGTGTACGAGAAAAAGAGTAGCAGAAGTGTTGTTCGACAATCAGAGTGCAAGTGCTTTCTAAATTAGCTCAATACCCCTATTAATCTTAGCCAAAAATATCCTTAACTAACTATCTGAATTTTCAGCCATCTTCCCACGTTCACCACCAACGATCTTCAGCTCATGCACGTGCCAAAAGAGAGAGCATATTCCCCTTGAATTTCGGTCGGAACAAGTCTTCTACGAAATGCACCTGCAAAACAAATCCAAAGAGTAATGGAAACAATTGTTAGTTTAAGAATACTAGTGAGGATCCGTGATCCTTAGTCTTCCTGCACCATTTCTTGAGGATCCTTGATCCAGGCTAAACTGAGGATACGTGATCCATAAGCACTAAAAGTCTATCCCTAACAGGTCCAAAAAGGTTACATCATTGCCATTTTAGTCCACTGGGTTAACTTTATCCTTTTTTCTGTTAACGAGAAAGGCAATTCGGTCATTTTATATGGCCGAATTGCCCTTCTAGTTAACAGAATTAGGGCAATAAACAAGTCCTTCATTAAACTAATAATGATGTTCTTATACTCGTGTGGGGGTTTGATATGGGAGAACAAAGTTCATGTATGTGGATTTATTAGGTGTTCTTGCGGTGGGATACAATCTGATGGTAAGACTCATTGTTGTGGCTATAATCCAGATTACTCTAAACCACCCATTGATTATGAACTTTGGAGGGGGTTTAAGAACTTTCGATGAATGGATGGGATCACCAAGAATCAAGAAACAAGAATTACAAATTATGCACCATTTATGGAAGAAATCAAGAATTTGCATCACACGGGTTCATTTCAAGATTATTGCAATTATCAGATTTTAATCTTACAAAAGTACTTTTATATGAAGATTATGCTACAAGCCTATTCATAGGGGGGGGGGTCTCAAACATGAATTTAAGGGCGGGTTAAGTTCTTGAGCCCAAACACACTTAAGGAGCCTTGTGAAAAGGCAAAAAACCCAAGTTAATCTTCTTGCCATTTTAGATGGAAATAAAGAATCTAAGAAGGTAGGGGCAACCTTTTAGTGTGAATTATGATAAGGAATTCAGTGATCAGGGCCGGATTGGGCCAGGTGCAAGGTGGGCCACTGTACAGTGTCCAACCTCCCAAAGGACCCAAAATTTTATTTTTTATATATATGTTTAACGTACATATATTTTTTGAACCAGAGTTAAAACACAAAAATTATATTGTCCTGTGGCTTAGGCCCTGTACTTCCATAGAAGACATGGGAGTTCGAGACTTGTTCTCAACTAACTTCTTTGGTATTTTTTACTAACCCCATATCTACCTTTTTTGGGCTTTGACCAGCCCATTTTTATAGGTTTTAGTTCTCTTTTTCTATTTCCTTGAAGCTTTCTTTTCTATTTTTAGTTAATTATGTAAATGTTTTTTTAAATGTTTTATATGATTAAATCTATAATATACTTTAAGTTAATATAAATTCACTTAAAGTATAAATTAAGTTACCTTCTTATCTAAAAAAACATATTATAATGCGCTAAGATCCGAAATATTTTTAGTTTTGGCTCATTTAGGGAGCCATATAAATTGTTATATTATTGACTATTGGTTTTTTTTTATATTATAAGTTTATACTTAAGGGCCCATTTTTTCTACTCGCACCCTCGGATTTTTGGGGATGGCACTGTTAGTGATATTAAGATTCAAACTATTGTTGAATCTGAAAAATGGGGATGAGATTCAAGAAATTATTGATTAAGATTCATATAATAGTGAGTATGCCCTTAAGTTAGTTGATGAAATGCGTAGCATGTTTAGAAATGATATTCAAGAACCCATTAATGAATATGAAAATGGGATTAGTTCTTTAATTCAAGATTTGAGTATTCAAGGACTTTCTAATGAAAATGAAAAGGATAAAAAATGATCAGGTTCATATTGTTATTTGGGATGACTCATTTGAAAATGATCAACTTGAGGGTGGTACTTTAAATCAAAATAAAAGAGTGTCAAAACTAAATTGGGTAATCAGGAAATTAAGGGGTATCAATTTGGATTTAAATCAAAGAATGTTGTCAAAACTTAATGTTATGGGAGTGGTGATGGACACGAGAGAACAAATGTTGAGTCATGAACACTACTCGGAAGTTCTTAGTGGGTCAATTTTTGGAAATTAGCTGAGTCTCAGGTTATGGCCAGATACTAGTTGGATTAATGCTAAGTATCACCTGCAGATTCTAGCTGTTAAAATTGATGTTGATAAAAAGATTAAGCGTCAATATGGAAATGTGAGTTTCATGAACTGGATGCAACGGAATTTTATTTTTCAGTCAGTTGGTTATGCTATTGTTTTGGTCAAAAATCACATAAGGATAATGCAACCAAATCTGATTTTGTGAGGTGTGATGCTTAGTTAAATGATCAAATATATGAACAATGAATGAATGAAATGAGTGGTGAACACAAAGATTTATATGAGGAAAAAGCCCTTGATCAATGAATGATCCCCGGCATAAAAAACCTCGGGTGATGGAAACTACTGATCACCAACTATATTAAACAAACAAAGTTTACAAATCGGGATGATAACAAGCTTGGTACAAGGATCACTATAGTGCAAAAGTGTGAAATCGTAGTGTAATTGTGTTGGTAATTCTTATTTAATCAAGCTTGTATCCCCATTTAAAAATAGAAACTAACTAGCTTAACTAACTATCCGTAAAAGGTGCAAGTCCCCCACGATCACCATAACGGTCGAAGAGCTCCTGCACATGCAGAATCATGAAGCATATTCCCCTAGAATCTCGGTCAGACCAACTCCTATTCGAATACTCCTGTAAAACAAGTTGAAAAATGATGAAAAAAATTGTCACTGTTAGGATAATAATGAGGATCCTGGATCCTTATTGCTGCAACATCTTTTGAGGATCCTTAATTCAAACTGGACTGAGGATCCTTGATCCAAGCTGCATTTGAGGATCCGTGATCCATAAGCTGTGAAAATCCATCCCTAATAATTGCCCCCAAAATATGAGGAATTAAATTGCAACTGAATGAGTCATATTTTCTGCTTGATTCCAAACGAGTTGGTTAGCGAAAAACTAGCCGTTACAATAGAACTAGCCGTTGCGAGGGTGAAATCAGCGATAAGACTTCCTGCAACAATCATCATTATATATAGGGTTGGAGATTATGTTGAAAAATGCATTTAAATTCGAGACCCTTCCTCTTTAAATCATCATTCGAAGACTTCATCAGGTATCTCTTCTTTTTCCTTCTCTCTAAATCTTCTTCACTTCGGTGCTCTGTTCTTCGTTTAGCCATAGTTAAGATAAATCTCCGATCCTCCCCTGCTAAGGATACCAAGAAGGAGAGCCCTCCGAAGAGTCAGGGCATAACTAAAAACCCTTCATTGGAACTCTGTCGCTTCACCGATCCTGAGATTGATCGGTTACGTCACTGCTTCCCGGAAGGAACCATCTTTAGATCCTTCAACTCTTCGATGAAGAGTGACTGCGTCTCTGATGCCTGGATCACTTTCCCTGCAAGACCTTTTCAGATCGGCTTTACATATCCTTTCCCTTTCCTAACCCAAAGCTTCTTCACACTCATCGGTTTGTGCTACGTCCAAGCTATGCCGATGGTGTGGTGAGTTTTGTATCCTCTTGAAAACATAGTTGAACAGGAAGGGATTGATATAGGCTTGTCTGAATTGAGCCAGTTGTATAACCTTGTGAGCCATGGTTTTCATCGTTTTCTTTTCAAGTCCAAACCTTGTCAAGCACACCCAATTCTGAAAACCACCAAGAATGATTCCAACTGGAGAAACCAGTTTTTCTTCATAAGAAGGGACTCCATCCCAAATGGAAACCATCTACCCAAGAAATGGATCACCCAGGGTAGGATATGGCATCCTTGGACCAGGACCATACTAGGATTCTTTTTTTTATTAAGGATAACTGATCCCTAATTTATTTTTGTTGTGCAGCTGTCTCATTCTCTAACATCCAAGAATCTCCTGTTACAAAAGAAACGATTACTCCTTTCTGGAAACTTGACCCTGCCATAAGAACATTTCAAGCCAAAGCAAAGGATTATCAAGAGATCTCCTCCGGTTCCTACACAATGTCAAGTAAGTATCCATATTTTTATGTAAATAAATGTTTAAATGAGTATAAGGTATGAATACTTATCTGTGATTTATGTTTGTAGGTGCTGGAAAATCCTCAAAGTCTGCTTCCAGGTTCAGTGTGACTGATATCTAGGAATATGCCTCCCCTAGGTCTCTCAAAAAGGAGCTGGCTGCAAGCCAAAGCCTTCCTGAAAGCAAAGGAGTCAGTGCCAGGGGTAAAGGGACCAAAAGGAAGAAGACTGATGAGCCCCTTTAAGGCCTGTCCCTGATGCAACACCAGGTTCAAGAATACATCTCCGAGGTAAGGATTTCGTATCCTAAAATTTGCCTTTCTTTTGAGGATACAGGATCCTGAACATTCAAATCCTCTTTTGCAGAAATTCGCTGAAGTAAAGATCCTCATTGACCAACATGTTGCTGAAGCTGAACAAAAGTGGCTCGACCTCCAGGCCATCGCAGTTGCTAAGGATAAAAAGATCTCCCAACTTGAGAATGAACAGAAGGCACTGTGGAAGGAGCTTCTTGTTGCTGAAATGACAGCCCAAAGGGAGATGATTGAGGTCATGGAAGGGGCCAAACACTCTGCTACTGTCGTGATGCTGAAGGTCAAACTCCAGATGGTGAAGGAGGCTGCTGATCCAGCCTTTAACAGGTCTGAGTGGGATCTGGAAGGATGGACCAAGAGGCTGGCTGAACTCGAAGATGATGAAGAGCCTAAGGAGGTGTTGGCACTTGAAGTAGGCAGCAGTGGAGTTAAGGATCATGAGGCAGAGGCAGCTGGAGGTAGTGGTCAAGGTGGTGAGAAGAAGGTGGAGGATGAAGCGAAGGTTTTGGCTGCAAAAATGGGCGATGATGGACATTTCTAGACGCAGCCGGAGCCCTTTTTTTATGGTTTGGTAGTTTTATTTGGTGGTGTTTTGATTTTGAACAATTATGGTCTGTAATAACTAAACAATAACTGATGTGTGCAAAATGCAACATATAAATTACATCAATTTTGGCATAAAACTAACCTTTTTTTAGTACTAATGTTGGAAAAAGTGTGCTTTTGTCTTCCTTTTGTATTTTTAGGACTAAATGAGCTCAAATTAACAAAAGAAGCAAAAAGACATCAAAATCTAACATAAATACAAGAAAAGGAACAAGACGTGACATGCCCGACCCCATGACAGCATCTTCCCAAGCAAAACAAGAGGACAGAAGACTGAACACGCCCCGTGCTCAGCCAGCACGGGGGCGTGCCCAAGTGTCAGCAGAAAAGACAAAGTGGTAGAAGCTTCTATTGCCCACCACGGGGCCGTGCTCAGCGGACACGGGGCCGTGGTCAACTATAAGATTCGCAGAATCCAGGCAAATCTTCATTGTACAAAGATTCTTCTGCACACGGGGTCGTGCTCAGCGGACACGGAGGCGTGGTCAACTAATAAGACAAGCTGCATTAAATGAAGAAAGAGAAGGATGTGGACACGGGGCCGTGCCCGAGCTTCTGTTCAGCCTATAAATAGGAGTGCTTGGCTCAAGCTCAAACCATCCCTTGGCACACCACCTCTCTCACACTTCACCCACCACCCACCACCACCATAACACCATTATCCACCACCATCATCCGTTGTACATCATAGAGTGTGTGAGTCGTCTCGGGATCCAAGATTGATCGTAAGAGTTCTTGACAATCAAGGCCATGTTTGCCTAAGTCTCTTACATCACTTGGTGAAGACAAGTGTCTAGTGTAATACTTTTTATTTCTAATCTTTTCGCACTTTTTACTTGGTTTTGTATTAATGACTTTAATAACTAGTTTCTTATGTTGAAGGTGATTCTTCCTTATCGTTTGTCCGTGGTGTCTTGGCATTATTTTACTGTCTATATAAAATAAAAGATTTTCACCATTCATATCTCCACGGTCTATATGGAGGTATGTTGGCTACCTGGTCGGGGGTTAAGGGAACGGTTTGGTAAGAGTCTTGCCATTGTTCAGCGTTTAGAGGTCCTGCAATGGACCTGGGTCAAATTTAGTAGGACCTACTTCAATACTTAACGGTATTGGATGGCGGGGGTCCAAACTCTTTGATCCCCTCATAAGTTAACTACTAATAATACTATAACCCGGCTATTTAGGACTGTATCCCTGCTGACTCAGACTACTTAGTCGAGGGTAACGTCACCTCCAAAAGAGGGGCCTACCATAATTTGCATTAATAACTTAATTCATTATCTTTCAATAATCCGACCCTTTAGGATTGTATCCTTGCTGACTCAAACTACTGGGTTGAGGGTAACGTCACCTTCAAAAGAGGGGCCTACTACAATAACTAAGATACTCTCTTAAATAAGTGCCAAAGTGCGGAAATAATCAAAGGTTACACTATACACGAGTCGGAACCAAGTGATTCATCTTGTCTATCTGTTTTTCTTTTATTCTTATTTTCAGCATTTTTAATTAGTTTTTATTTTTCTTAGTTTAAAACATTTTTCTAAACCTTTTGATTTGATTAGACGTTGAGGATAAACCGGTACTAAAAGCTCTTGTGTCCTTGGACGACCTCGGTATCTTACCAACACTATACTACGCTCACGATGGGTGCACTTGCCCATATGTGTGTTTAGTGTTAGTAAATATCGTATTTTATAAATTTAAAACTTGGCTAAAAAGTGTTAAAGGGCTTAAAATATACACCTAAATATATATAACACTACACACGCATCAAGTTTTTGGCGCCGTCGCCGGGGACACAAGGATTTTAAGAAAGTTAGGAATCAACGGCCTAATCGTTTTTTCTTATTTTTCATTTTTTTTAGAATTTTTCTTGATTTTTCAGCTTCTGCAGAACTCAGCACGGGCCGTGCCCGCTGAACACGCCCCGTGCCCAATCATTGGAACTAGCAATCCGGTTTTAAGTCAGACAATAAGCTGAACACGGGGCCGTGCCCACTCAACACGCCCCCGTGCCCAAGTTTCAATTACTGAAAACAGAACCGTAAGATCCCGACGGTTGGTAATTTTTGACACAAACATGAGTGATACTGATACCTTTTACTTTCGGCACTGTTATGGTACTATGTGGTGTCAATTATGTGGTGGTAACCATAAGGAATTAGAATGTTATTTTCTAAATTATAAACCCCACTATATAGACCCATCGTTTCCTAGTATCCTTAAGTGGGGCGAAAGTAAAAATAATCCCTATCTGTCCCTCGAATGCTCCCAACCGGATTTTCTAGGAGAAATGCTTCTCGATGCATTATTTCAACTAGAAGATCTAATTATTGATTGGTTAAAAGAACTTAGGAAAGATTTCAATGATCTTTTCCAAGACAATAGCCAAGAAGAAGGGTTGGAACCGCATTCAAAAAACTTCATTGTTTCCGAAGATACTCCTAACTCTAGTGAGGACTTGAACGATAGTCGTCCCTGTGTCGATTGTGCCGTGAAGGACTCCCCATCAACTTCGTTTGATGCATACATAGACCTGAGCGATTCGACATACACCTTCTTTAACGAGAGCCCGGAAAAAGGTTGGACTTGTTCACCTACATATAGCATAGGAATCACCCTCACCGACAACCTCTTGCATTCTCGTCTTAATCTGGAGCAATTAAGGTATCTTAGGCACTTTGGGGTTGTTCCATCCAGTAAGGAGCCACCCGATCCGGAAAATTTCCTTGAAAATAGACGGATTCCCTAAGACAGCTTCTAGACACGGGGCCGTGTCCAGGTCAGCACGCCCCCGTGTCCACTCAAAGATTCCCTTCTGATTTTGTCAGAATACGGATAAAAATGTGTCAGGATTCCATCTGCACACGGGGCCGTGTCCAGCCGACACGGGGCCATGCGCAACGTACTGTCGTTTTCTATAAATGCAGCCAAGAATCCTGCACATTTGAACCATTCCAGGGACAGAGATTTGGGGAATATTCTCACATACCATCCTAGGTATTTTCTAAAAGAAGTTTCTCAACTATCTTCTTGTCCTTTCCTCTTTTATCCACTATCATCTTCTTCAATGTTTCTCATACTTCCATTAAAGCTTGAACCTTCCATAATTTCAAGCCTTATTGAGATGTTTGTTAGATTTTTGTTCATGGATTCTTGTTAAAAATAAGTTCTATAACAATGTTTTAAGTTGTTTATGTTCAAAAATGCTTCAAAAATCATGAAAACAATTTGAAACTCCAAGATTCCTTGTTCCTAAATCCTGCAGACATCTGAACACGGGGCCGTGTTCGCTGAACACGGGGCCGTGTCCGAAGTACTGTTCCCATAAAATTGAACTCTTTTCGGTATGTTTTCTCAGAATGGCAAGCAGAACTAGCGGAACCTCTTCATCGCATTCTAGGAACAACCGGCAGGGGAGAAGATCATCAACGGTTGAAGATTCTCTGGTAAACTATGTTTACGCCTTAAGAGAAGCCCTTGATGAAGTGACAAGTGTGGAAGAGGCATTGGTTGACCGTATTAATCATTTGACGGTGGGACTAGAAGGATGCCTCCGGGAAGTCAACCTTTTGCACCAAAGGTTGAACCTTCTCGCCTCTCCTCCTTTGGTGCCAATTATCACCCAAAGGGCATGGAATGTGGTACCGGAAGTCATCATTCCAGCTGAATGGTACGCCTTACATCTGGAGCCCCCTCGAGACATACTACAAGGGGTTCCGATTGGTGTCGCTCCTCCTCCACAAAATGTTGAGGAACATGAAGCCGCATCCCTTCTCCCGAGGGAGATAGAAGAATGGTTCTAGCAACATCTAGGGGACATCGTTCAGCTTGGAGTTCTACAAGGCTTTTAGACCGGAAATCTATTTCCGGAATTTTGGTTCTTATTGTAGAAGTAGAGCTCCTTAGGAAGATTTTACGGATCACTTGACCTATTTAATATTAGGACTTTTAACTTTTATTTTCTGCTTTATTTTTCATTTTTAGGACTAATATGTAATTCTCTCTATGACTTAATGAATGATGGTTTTAGTTAATTTGGTGTTTGGGTGGTGTTGAAATGCATAAAACACACTTGACATGGAAAAGGATACAAGGGAAACTTGAACCAGCACCCCATGCAGGAAAACAGAGCCGTCCGACGATTTTCTTCGTTTACAGTAAGTTCGGCACGGGCCGTGTCCGCCCAACACGGCCCCATGCTGCACAGTCTGCAGAAAAGACCCAGTTCAGGTAACTGGACACGGGCCGTGTTCACCCAACACGCCCCCGTGTCCAGGCTTCTGTTTCTCTTGATTTAATTTTGTTACTGGAACTTGAACATGGGGCCGTGCCCGGATAACACGGGGCCGTGCCCGGATAACACGGGGCCGTGTTCAGCGCCCAGTAACACAAAAATTTTGCTTTTTCACACCTTTTACACATTCAATCAACCTAAAAACTTATTTTTGGGACACATTGAGGACAATGTGTAATTTAAGTGTGGGAGGATGCTAAAACCTTGAATCTTGCAAGTCCTAAATACAAGCCTTACACAAAACTCTATTGGAACCACTAATCACCCCAAATTTTTTAAATTTTTTTCATTTTTTTTACTTGTCTAGGTTTAACTCGGGAATTTCAAGTTCTAAAAAGGTTATATTTTTACGAATTTGCAACCGATAGCGTCGTGATAAAAAGAACCAACATAAGAAAATTAAGAAAAGGCATGACAAGGTTAGTTAAAATTTGATTATATATACTTGACCACATAAAAAACCCATTCCCACAAAAGTGAGTTTTCAGCCTTTATTGAGCATACAATTACATATCATTAAACTAAATGCTCATTTTTCGTTTCTTGTGTGAATAGCCACTTGGTTCTTACGACTCTAGAACTTGCCACGACGATACATTCCTAGTCTTTACCAACTTAAACCCGAGTAAGTAAATGGCAGAGGCATTAGGACTAACCTTTTTTTTTCTACACCATTATTTTTCTTTTTTTTACCACCTACCCAAAATCCCCCTAGTTAGCCCCTTTGAGCCTAAACATTTTCATTTCATAACCCAAACCAAACACCCTTTTACCCACCAAAACCTTTTTCATTTTCAACCCTTTGTTTTTGTAACTAGCTCGGTTTTTCGTATGACTTTAAAAAAATAATAATTTATATGTGTCTTGATGATGAAGCAAAAGAAAATAAACAAACAAGTTCATCAAAAATAACTTTGTTTAAATAATAGCTTCATCAAAATAAAAGTTACAAAAATAAAAAGTCTTACGAAAACCGACGCTTGTTACGCTTTTCGCCTTTTTTCTACTAACCACTAACCCAACCACCTACCTTTAACCCAAGCCTAACCCTTCACCCACAAAGTCATCTTGATATTTACAAAGGTATATAAGTTAAAAAGGAGGAGGATTGATTGCTTGGCAAGCCTATGGTAGGAGTAAGTTCCATGCCGCTCTCGAGTGATCCACAAAAATACATTTTCGGCCGAGTGTTGAGTGATCCCCGTGAGGTATGTGAACTTGTATATAAATAGAATTTTAAAGAGGCATGTTATGCCCTAATAAGTAATTTATCTTATGAAAAGTTTTAAATAAATCATGACGAATATGATTGTAAATAAATAAAAATAAAACTTAATAACGAATCTTGGAAATCCTGACACTCTATGACAAGCCCAAAAACCTTCTTCTCTACCCATTCCATATGGGAGTGTAAAGCCACATTATAAAGAGTTTTGCTTGAGGACAAGCAAAGATTCAAGTGTGGGGGTATTTGATGTGTGCAAAATGCAACATATAAATTACATCAATTGTGGCATAAAACTAACCCTTTTTTAGTACTAATGTTGGAAAAAGTGTGCTTTTGTCTTCCTTTTGTATTTTCAGGATTAAATGAGCTCAAATTAACAAAAGAAGCAAAACGACATCAAAATCTAACATAAATACAAGAAAAGGAACAAGACATGACATGCCCGACCCCACGCCAACATCTTCCCAAGCAAAACAAGAGGACAGAAGACTGAGCACGCCCCGTGCTCAGCCAGCACGGGGGCGTGCCCAAGTGTCAGCAGAAAAGACAAAGTGGTAGAAGCTTCTATTGCTCACCACGGGGCCGTGCTCAGCGGACACGGGCCGTGGTCAACTATAAGATTCGCAGAATCCAGGAAAATCTTCATAGTACAAAGATTCTTCTGCACACGGGGTCGTGCTCAGCGGACACGGGGGCGTGGTCAACTAATAAGACAAGCTGCATTAAATGAAGAAAGAGATGGATGTGGACACGGGGCCGTGCCCACTAGACACGGGGCCGTGCCCGAGCTTCTGTTCAGCCTATAAATAGGAGTGCTTGGCTCAAGCTCAAACCATCCCTTGGCACACCACCTCTCTCACACTTCACCCACCACCCACCACCACCATAACACTATCATCCACCACCATCATCCATTGTCCATCATAGAGTGTGTGAGTCGTCTCGGGATCCAAGATTGATCGTAAGAGTTCTTGACAATCAAGGCCATGTTTGCCTAAGTCTCTTACATCACTTGGGGAAGACAAGTGTCTAGTGTAATACTTTTTATTTCTAATCTTTTCGCACTTTTTACTTGGTTTTGTATTAATGACTTTAATAACTAGTTTCTTATGTTGAAGGTGATTCTTCCTTATCGTTTGTCCGTGGTGTCTTGGCATTATTTTAATGTCTATATAAAATAAAAGATTTTCACCATTCATATCTCCACGGTCTATATGGAGGTATGTTGGCTACCTGGTCGGGGGTTAAGGGAACGGTTTGGTAAGAGTCTTGCCATTGTTCAGCGTTTAGAGGTCCTGCAATGGACCTGGGTCAAATTTAGTAGGACCTCCTTCAATACTTAACGGTATTGGATGGCGGGGGTCCAAACTCGTTGATCCCCTCATAAGTTAACTACTATTAATACTATAACCCGGCTATTTAGGACTGTATCCCTGCTGACTCAGACTACTTAGTCGAGGGTAACGTCACCTCCAAAAAAAGGGGCCTACCATAATTTGCATTAATAACTTAATTCATTATCTTTTAATAATTCGACCCTTTAGGATTGTATCCTTGCTAACTCAAACTACTGGGTTGGGGGTAACGTCACCATCAAAAGAGGGGCCTACTACAATAACTAAGATAATCTCTTAAATAAGTGCAAAAGTGCAGAAATAATCAAAGGTTACACTATACACGAGTCGGAACCAACTGATTCATCTTGTCTATCTGTTTTTCTTTTATTTTTATTTTCAGCATTTTTAATTAGTTTTTATTTTTCTTAGTTTAAAACATTTTTCTAAACTTTTTGATTTGATTAGACGTTGAGGATAAACCGGTACTAAAAGCTCTTATGTCCTTGGACGACCTCGGTATCTTACCAACACTATACTACGCTCACGATGGGTGCACTTGCCCATATGTGTGTTTAGTGTTAGTAAATATCGTGTTTTATAAATTTAAAACTTGGCTAAAAAGTGTTAAAGGGCTTAAAATATACACCTAAATATATATAACACTTCACACGCATCAATAACTATTAGGGTTAAGGATCACCGATCCTTGGACAATAGGTAGGATGATAGTTGGTGGAGGGATCCTCTGTTTGGGGGATGAAGCCACTGTTATCCTGCCATCTTTCTATTCCTGCACTACTTAGAACTTGTTAACATGGAAACCCTTTACCTACCCCAGCAGACGGGCCATGTATTGCTGGTAAATGCTCGGGGTAGGTAATTTTGACAACCTTTAAAAGGGTTAACTATGATAAATAATTAAAACTTTAACCTTTCGACTATCCTTGTGTTGTTTATTTTGCATATACTTTACTTTCAATTGTTATTGTACAATATATTGAACCTAGAAATTATTAGTGAAAGTAAAGAAATCAGTTTATGTCAAAAAGTTTAGGATATGATCAAGGATCAAATATCCTTTAATCGAAAGGTTTCATAAGTGGGACAATTTTAGGATCATCTATCCTGTTGTCAAAGAATGAGGGTATGATTGATAAACCAAGAATAAAATTAAAGTAAATAAGGATCATACCAGAGAATCCAAGTTAGGATCATATATCCTTAATGCATACAATTGTAACAAACATAAGACAAACCCTTATAGAAAGTTAGGATCCAGGATCCTTAACTGTTTAACTTTGGAATCCTGAAATGAGACATAACTTGGGACTAAGCCAATCTGTAAAAGAAAGAGTTAGTATCTGGGGATAAGCCCAAAAAAACTGGGGACAAGCCCAAAAAACTGGGGACAAGCCCAAAGGATCTTATGTAAACTGAAGTACGGCCCTTACTGGCGACTATCCAAACTTAGTGACATGAAAATGCCAAAACCTTAGCTAACGTGAAAACGTTAGAAACCTTAGGAACGGATGTATGGTACGTCTACCATTATACTTAGGATCCTAAATACAGCCAGTACAATGAAATTGTCAGCCCCTAAAGCGGGTACTGGTCCCATTGCCTTTAACTTCACCAGGATAATCGTGCGCAACTGGCGAAGGTGTAAGAACCTGATTCGTAGGAGGTAATAGATACCTTAAACTTGGGACAAGCCCAAAAACTCGGGACAATCCCAAAAAACTGGGGATAAACCCAAAGACTTAGGAAAATTCAATGGATAATTGATCCTTTGTCAAAGATGCATCAACTTCTGCAAAACTCAGAATTTAGTAAAGAAGGATAAAGGATCCTGAATCTTTCTCCTTGTAATCAAATAATTTAAAGGATTAGTTAAATTAAGATCAAATCATTACCAGAATGAGGATCATATATCCTCTAAGGATCCTTTACGTATACCAGATATGAGGATGACCAAGGATCCTGGATCCTTCTTACATGAAATATCTCTTTAAGTGGACAGCATTCCACGCTCTTGGTAATAAATCACCTTCCATTGTTAATAAACGATATGCCCTCTTTCCTGCCTCAGCTTCAATAAGATAGGGGCCTTCCCACTTTGGTGCTAACTTGCCATCAGCAGGATTTGTGGTATTTTGGAATGCTTTCCTCAACACCATGTCATTAACTTGAAACTTTCTGATGCTGACATTCTTGTTATAAGCTCCAGCCATCCTTTTTGATAACTAGCTAATCTTATCCTTGCTAGATCCCCGAGTTCTTCTATGGTATCCAAATCTTGAACCAAGTTTTCAGCATTTCCTTTAGGATCACGGATGCTTGTTCTTGCAGTAGGGACTACCATCTCTATAGGGATCATAGATTCAGCTCCAAACACTAAAGAAAATGGAGTTTGGCCAGTAGCATTCTTGGGAGTTGTTCTATCAGCCCATAACACATATGGTAGCTCTTCTGCCCACTTTCCTTTATTGGATCCAAGCTTTTTCTTCAAGTTGTTAATGATGATCTTGTTGGATGATTCTGCTTGACCATTAGCTTGTGGGTGGACTGGTGTTGATGTTATCATCTTAACCCCCCAGTTGTCACAAAAGTTAGTAGTTCTACTCCCAATAAATTGGGATCCATTATCACAAACAATTTCAAAAGGGATACCAAATCTGGTAATAATGTTTCTTTTAATAAAGGATATTACTTCCTTTTCTCTAGCTTGTGCGAAGGCTTCAACTTCTATCCATTTGGAAAAGTAATCAGCCATAGCAAGCATGAATACTTTCCCTCTTGGTGCTTTGGGAAGTTTGCCAACTATATCCATTCACCGTCTCATGAATGGCCAAGAGGAGGATATAGGATGCAGGAGCTCCGCTGGTTGATGAAGGATATTGCTATGTCTTTGACAAGCATTGCATTTTTTTGCATAATCCACAACATCCTTCTTCAAAGTAGGCCAATAGTATCATGTTCTAAGGATCCTTGAGAACAGTGCTCTGCCCCAGTGTGGTTTCCACAATCTCCTTCATGAAAATCCTTCAGGACTTCTTGGATTTCTGGATCCTTGATGCACCTTAGATATGGACCTGCAAGAGATCGGTTATATAACATGTTATTTAATATTGTAAATTGAGATACCTTGACTTTTTAAAAGCTCTGGGATTTTCTCCTGTAGGAATCTCACCATGTTGTATATATCTCATGATTGGAAGGATCCAGGATCCTGAATTTGACTGTGTATCATCACTAGGTATGATTGCAGAATCCTCTACTATCTCCATAGTTGTTGTTTTGGTCAAAAATCAAGCAAGGATAATGCAACCAAATCTTTCGTTGTGAGGTGTGATGCTTGAATCAATGAACAATGTTAAGGATAATTCAGAAATGTAATGAACAAGTGACATAAGGATTTATACGAGGAAAAAGCCCTTGATCAAGAGTTGATCTCCGGCATAAAAAACCTCGGGTGATGGAAACTACCGATCACCAACTAAGATTAATCAAAAGAAGTTTACAACTCGGGATGATAACAAGCTTGTAACAAGGATCACTAGAGTGCAATGTGCAAAAAAATGTATGAAATCGCCAAGTAGTATTTGAGAGCTGATTGAGAGCTGTTGCGAGAGTGTGTGAATGCCAAAATTAACTCAGTGTTCTACCCAAGCTTGTTATCCCCATTTTAAATTAGAAATAACTACATTAACTAACTATCCGCAATTTGTGCAAGCTCACCACGATCTCCATAACGTTCACAATGGTCAAGCACGTACGGAATATTGAGGGAATATGCTCCAGGAATTTCGGTGAGACTTGGTCCATGCCTTTGCTCCTGCAAACAACCTTACGCACAAGGTAAACAATTGTTAGTACAAGGATAACAATAAGGATCCTGAATCCTGATCCTGCAACACCTGCTGAGGATCCTTAATTCAAACAGAATTGAGGATCCATGATCCTGGCAGCACTTGAGGATCCGTGATCCTTAGGATTGGAAAATCCTCCCCTAAAAATTGCCCCCAAAATATAAGGAGTAAAGTGTAAAATAGCGTGTTATATTTTCTTGATCTTATCCGCAACAAACTAACGGATATATAGCCGTTAGGATCTAACTATCCGTTGCAGATCCCACGTCATTGAAGCAACATCCCTGCAAAATCATCATTATAAATTCAAGTTAGAGATAAGGGTCTAGAGGCATTTAAATTCGTGCGTTACACCCTTTAAATCCTCATTCGAAGATCAAGCAGGTACTCTTCTCTCCTTTCTCTCTTCACATTCTTGCTTTGTTCTTTCTTTCTTGAAATCTCTGAATCACAATGAAGTTACGGTCATCCCCTGCTAAGGATCATCAGAAAGACAGTCCTTTGAAGAGCCAAGGGATCATCAAAGATTCTCCGAAGGAACGTTGCTGCTTCACTGATCCTGATATCGACAGGATCCATTATTGTTTTCTGACGAACGCTGTCTTCAAGCCTTTTGATCCTACCGCCTTGAGCGATTTCGTTTCTGAAACCTGGGTTGCCTTTCCAGTCACCCCATTTCTGATAGGATACTCTTATCCTTTTCCTGCTTTTACCCAGTCTTTCTTCTCTCTTACTGGCATATCCTATATCCAGGCTATGCCAATGATGTGGAGGGTTTTATTTACCCTTGAGAGGATCATTGATGTTTTGGTCAAAAAATCTATTGAGGATATTGCAACCAAACTCTCTGTTACGGGGTATGATGCTTGAAATGTAAAACAATGACAAGGATCACTTCAATGTAAATTGCACAATTGACACAAGGATTTATACGGGGAAAAAGCCCTTGATCAAGAGTTGATCTCCGACACAAAAAACCCCGGGTGATGGAAACTACCGATCACCAAGCTCAAATAAATGAATAAATGTTTACAACTTCGGATAGTAACGAGCTAGGTACAAGGATCACTATCGTGTAATGTGTAAAAAGTGAGTGAAAATGAATGAATGTTCGTCGAGAGCTTCAAGTGTGCGAGTATGAGAGTGTGTGTAGCTGAAAAATGACTAAGTGTTCTAATTCTAGCTCGTTACTCCTTTTAAAATAGAAGTTAACAACACTAACTAACTATCCGACTTTCGTGCCAAGCTCCCACGTTCTCCACAACGTCCATTTCTGGTCAATCGTGTGCGAAATACTCGTGGAATATTCCTTGTTATCGTTGCCAAGACCAAGTCACATTTATTACTCCTGCGAAGTAATACAAAAATCAAATAAACAACCGTCAGTACGAGGATCCTTAAAGTGAGCCATGATCCTGATCCTGAAGCTCTTCTGAGGATCACCACATGTCACAGAAGTAAGGATCATTAATTAGGATAACGAATAAGGATCACTAATTGTTAGAAAATCCTCCCCTAACAATTGCCCCCAAAATATAAGGAGTAATTTGTGAAATAAGCGAGTTATATTTTCTTGATCTTATCTGCAACTAACTAACGGATAGATAGCCGTTAATATCGAACTAGCCGTTGCAACTATGACGTCACAGAAGTGACAACCCAGCATGATCATGATTATAAATAGGAGATAGAGATAGGATCAAATGCATTTAAATCCGAAAGAAACTCCCTTTATATTCTCAGTCGAAGATCAATCAGGTATCTCTTTCTTTCTTTCTCCCTCTCTTACTCTGTTTTTCTTTCTTTACCACCATCACTTTGAGAATGATGCTCCGAAGCTCACCGGGCAAGGATCACAAGAAGGATAGCCCTTTGAAGAGTCTAAAAATCATCAAAGACTCGGTAAATGAGAGATGTTGCTTTAACGACGCACAAATAGATAAAATCCGTCACTGTTTTCCGGCGAATGCCTTTTTCAAACCCTTCGATCCTACTATTCTGAGCGACTATGTTTCAGATACATGGATTGCCTTTCCAGTTACTCCATTTGCCATAGGATACACCTATCCTTTCCCAGAACTTACACAATCCTTATTTTCCCTTACCGGCATCTCTTACATCCAAGCCATGCCAATGATTTGGAGGGTTTTGTACACCCTGGAGAGGATCATCGAACATGAAGGCATTGATTTAGGCATGTCAGAGCTGACACAATTGTATGATCTTACTACCTTTGGTTCCCATCGTTATTTTTTCAAACGAAAACCCGGCGGAGAACACCCCCTTCTTAAAGTCACCAAGAATGACACAAATTGGAAACGTCGCTTCTTCTTTGTCAGGAGGGATACCCTTCCAAATGGAAAGGATCTACCAAAGACCTGGTCCACCCATGGTAGGCCAGAGGATCCTGAGAAGGATCACCAGGTAGTCTTGTTTTTGTATAAGGATTACTGACCCCTTTTGTCTTGTGTTATGCAGCTATTTCCGTCTTACACATCATCACGTCACCTGCAACCAAGGATAGGCTTGCTGCTTTTTGGAAGCTTGATCCTGAAACAAGGACATTTAAGATAGACACCCAAGACTCATAGGAAGTATCCCCAGGTTCCATTACCATGTCAAGTAAGTATCCTGCCTTTTACATAGTTTGAATATTAAAATAAATAAGTGAATTGAAATAGGATAAGGATACTTATCTTGCTATGAATGTGTAGGTGCTGGAAAAACTGCCAAGCCTGTATCCCAATTCAACACGGCTGACCTTGATCTTGTCCGATCCAGGAATAAGAGGTCCACTACCAGTCCCAGCATCTCCATTCCTAAGGCACCAACTAAAGGAAAGGGTGGCAAAAAGAGAAAGACCTCCGAGGGTGAGAATTTGCAGGGTCTGCCTCTGATCCGTCACCAATTCCTCGAGTACTTCAATGATGTAAGGATCACCATATCTGCCTGTATATCCTGCGGGCATATCCTGCTGATTTGAGGATCACTCGGTCCTGACCTTATCTTTCATCTCCTTTGCAGAAATTCGCTGAGATTGAGGATTATGTGGGGAATGTCGAGGAGCAGGACAAGAAGATTGCTGACCTCCAATAGGTTGCCGTGCTCAAGGACCTTGCACTTGCTGATCTTCGGAAGGAACTTCAAGATAAGAAGACTAAGACGGCTAAACTTCTGATCGACCTGGACTATGAAAAGCATGACCTCATAGAAGGTGCAAAGGTTTCTGCTGCCATCACAATGTATCAGACAAAACTGAAGATGGCCCAGGAAGCTCAAGATCCTAACTTTGACAAAGGCAGCTAGGATGTGGAAGGCTGGAAAGCAAGGTTGGCCGATCTTGAGGATGATGAGGAAGAGGCTACTGAGGTCTTGGCGATTGAGGCAAGTGGCAGTGGGAAGAATCTGATGAAGGATACCACAGCTGGAGGAGAAGAGGATGCAGCAAAGGTGTAGGCTGCACAATTGGGCGATGATGGACATTCCTAGACGCAGCCGGAGCCCAATTTTTTAGTTTGATGGTAGTTTTTTGTGGTTGTGATGTTGAACAACTTAATGGGTTGTATCTGAACAATAGTTTTTAGGATTAAGGATCATGTATGATCCTTTGGACAATAGGCAGGATTGCAATTGGTGGAGGGATCCTCTGTTTGGGGGATGAAGCCATTGTGATCCTGCCGCCTTTATATTCCTGCACTATCTTTGAACTTATTATCATGGACACCCTTTACCTACCCCAGCGGACGGGCCACGTTTTGCTGGTAGATGCTCGGGTAGGTAATTTTGACTACCTTTTAAGGGTTAGTCTTTTGTTAATAAATAAAAACTTAACCTTTTGTCGCTTATCTTGTGTTGTTATCCTTTTGTTTCTTTAATTTTTCTTTGTTTTGATACATATTTATTGAATAAACAATTTTGAACAAGTCAGATTAAAAATATTTAGGATATGATCTAAGATCAAGTATCCTATAGTTAAAGAATCCAAAAGGTTAAATATTTTAAGGATCACAAGTTTAGTTGTCAAATTTCTAGGGTTATTCAAATAAATAATGAATGAAATTAAAAATAGTTAAGGATCATACCTGAGGATCCAAGTTAGGATCCTAACCATAATAAGGATAACTATAAGATAAACCTTAGAGTGAAGTAAGGATCAAGGATCCCTAGTTGCCTATCTTCAGGAACCTGAAATAGAGCGTAACTTGGGACTAAGCCAGTATAAGAAAAGCGTTAGCAACTGGGGACAAGCCCAAGGATAACTGGGGACAAGCCCAAGGATAACTGGGGACAAGCCCAAGGATCGTATGTAAACTGGAGTATGGCCATAACTGGCGACTATCCAAACTTAGTGATATGAAAATGCCAAAACCTTAGCTAACGTGAAAACGTTAGAAACCTTAGCTAACGTGAAAACGTTAGAAACCTTAGGAACGGATGTATGGTACGTCTACCATTATACGTAGGATCCTAAGCATAGCCAGTACAATGGAATTATCAGCCCCTAAAACGAGTACTGGTCCTACTGCCTTGAAATATACCAGGATCACCATGCACTACAGGCGGAACTGGGGTCAAGCCCAAATAACTGGGGTTAAAACCAAGGAACGGATTGCTTCTGCGGATAACCAATGTTATGCTAAGGATACCTAAACTTTCAAAACTCAAATTCACGTGAGAGATGGATAAAGGATACATGATCGTTATCCTTATATGAGGAAATAAAGAAATAAAATAGTTAAAGTTTAGGATATTACCTAAGTAAGGATCACTGATACTTTAAGGATCCTTTAAGGATATCCCTATCGTGAGGATCATCTGCGCCATGAGGATCATGCTCACATGAAATATTTCTTCAAGTGGACAGCATTCTAAGCTCTTGGTAGCAAATCACCTTCCATGGTTAACAATCTATATGCCCCCTTTCCTGCTTCAGCTTCAATCAAATAAGGACCTTCCCATTTTGGAGCTAATTTTCCATCAGCAGGATTGGTGGTATTCTGAAATGCTTTCCTTAATACCATATCTCCAACTTGAAACTTCCTGATCCTGACATTTTTGTTGTAAGCACCAGCCATTCTTTGTTGATAACTGGCCATCCTTATCCTAGCCATATCCCTGATTTCTTCAATAGTATCCAGGTCTTGAGCCAAGTTTTCATCATTTTCCTCAGGATCACTGGTACTTGTTCTAGCAGTTGGAACCACCATTTCTGTTGGGATCACTGATTCTGCCCCAAATACCAAGGAGAATGGTCTTTGACCAGTAGCATTCTTAGGGGTTGTCCTATCAGCCCAAAGCACATAGGGTAGTTCTTCTGCCCATTTCCCTTTCTTGGATCCAAGCTTCTTCTTCAAATTGTTGATGATGATCTTGTTGGATGATTCTGCCTGACCATTAGCTTGTGGGTGGACTGGTGTTGATGTTATCATCTTAATCCCCCAGCTGTCACAAAAGTTAGTGGTTCTGCCCCCAATAAATTGGGAACCATTATCACATATAATCTCAGAAGGAATTCCAAATCTAGTTATAATATTTCTTTTAATGAAGGATATAACTTCCTTTTCTCTGACTTGAGCAAAAGCTTCAGCCTCTATCCACTTGGAGAAGTAATCAGTCATAGCTAGCATGAATACTTTTCCACCAGGTGCCTTAGGGAGCTTACCAACTAAATCCATACCCCATCTCATAAATGGCCAAGAGGAGGATATAGGATGCAATTATTCAGCTGGTTGATGAAGGATATTGCTGTGCCTCTGACAAGGATCACATCTTTTAGCATACTCCACAGCATCTCTCTTCATGGTTGGCCAGTAGTATCCTGTCCTCAGGATCCTTGAGAATAATACCCTGCCCCCAGTGTGGTTTCCACAATCTCCTTCATGGAAGTCTTTTAAAACTTCTTGGATTTCAGGATCCTCAATGCATATCAAGTATGGTCCTGCAAGAGATCGTCTATACAACATATTATTTAAAATTGTGAATTGAGATACCTTAGATTTGAAAGCCCTAGGGTTTTCTCCTGTAGGAATCTCTCCATGTTGTAAGTATCTCATAATTGGTGAGATCCATGACCCTGATCCTGAATGGGATTGAGTATCCTCACTAGGGGTAATTGCAGAATCATTTCCTATCTCCATAGCCTCGTGATCCTCGATAGCAGGATATGGATAATAGGGATCTTGATATCCTCCGGGATCTTCAAGGATGATCCTAAGTTAGCCAATGCATCAGCTTCTGTATTTTCTTCCCTTGGTACCTGTGTCAAACTAAAGGAAACAAAAGAGAGTGCCAAACTTTTGACTATCTCTAAATATTTAGTTAGCTTTTCACCTTTAACAGCGTAGGATCCATTAAAGTGATTTGTGATTAACAATGAATCTACATGTACCTCAAGATACCTGATCCCCATATGCTTTGCAATTTGCAAACCAGCAATTAAGGCTTCATATTCAGCCTCATTGTTGGTGGTTTGGAACTCACAGGCTATAGAGTGGGGTATTATGTCCCCCTGTGGCGATTTTAGTAGTATTCCAAGCCCTGTGCCTTTGACATTTGAGGATCCATCAGTATAGAGTATCCAAGGATCCTTGGTCTCCTCTAGTTGCTGGACTTCTAACTCAGCTTCTTCTTGTAAATCACTACTGAAATCAGCCACAAAGTTGGCTAATGCTTGGGATTTGATGGCTGTTCTAGGATCATATCTTATATCATAGGCACTAAGCTTCACTGCCCACTTAGCCATCCTTCCTGACATCTCTGGTTTCCTGAGGACATTCTTAATTGGAAAGTTAGTTTTAACAACAATAACATGAGTTTCAAAATAATGTCTCAACTTAGTAGATGCCATAATTAATGCAAGGATATGTTTTTCAAGGTGTGAATACCTGGATTCGGCATCAAGTAAACTTTTACTTACATAATAGACAGGATGTTGTGTACCTTCATGATCCTTCACAAGGACCGCACTTACTGCTTTTGAGGATACTGCAAGATACAAGGATAGCACATCGCCTTTTTCTGGTTTCATCAAAGCCGGGGCTGAGGATAGGTAATCTTTGAGGGCTCTTAAAGCATTTTCATGCTTCTCAGTCCACTCAAATTTCGTGTTCTTCCTTAGGATATCATAGAATTCTTTGCACTTCTCTGAGGATTTGGATATGAATCTGTTCAAAGCTGCTATCCTGCCTGTTAGCCTTTGAACATCCTTAGCATTGGCCGGAGATTTGATGTTCACTATTGCTTTGAACTGTTCCGGACTAGCTTCAATGCCTCTCTTTGTCACCTTATATCCTAAGAATTTACCTGCTTTAACACCAAAGTGACATTTTGAAGGATTAAGCTTCATATTATATTTATCAAGGATATTGAATGCTTCCTCCAAGTCTCTTAGGTGATCCTCAACTTTTAAGGATTTTACCACCATATCATCTATGTAAACCTCCATAGTATGTCCAATCTGATCCTTGAACATCATATTCACCAGCCTTTGATATGTTGCACCTGCATTTCTTAATCCGAATGGCATAGCAATATAGCAGTATATACCAGTTGGAGTCATGAAGGCTGTATCCTCTTGGTCGGATGGTTCCATTTGGATTTGTTGAAATCCAGATGAGGCATCCATAAAAGTTAACAGTTCATGACCCGCAGTTGCATCCACCATGGAGTCAATGTGGGGTAATGGGAAAGGATCCTTGGGACATGCCTTATTTAAATCGGTAAAATCGACACATACGCTCCACTTTCCGTTTTTCTTTTGAACAACAACCACATTGGCCAATCATCTTGGATACTTGACCTCTCTAATCATACCTGCCCGGAGCAATTTCTCTACCTCTTCCTGGATAATGGCATTCCTTTCCGGTGCAAACTTTCTTCTCCTTTGGTGGATTGGTTTGAAGGACCTGTCGATGCCGAGTTTGTGAGTGATTACATCTTTGGATATACCAGTCATGTCTTCGTGTTTCCATGCAAAGGTTGTCTTTCTCCTTTTAAGGAAGAATACGAGGTCTTCTTTCATTTTACCAAGGATCCCTGATCCAATATAGATTTTGGATTCAGGATCATCGGGATCCATGAGGATTTCTACCACATCCTGCTCTCTTGCCTCCAAGACGTCCCTTGGAGGATACCTTGATTGCTATTGCTCCCTTGACTTCGAGGCTGGTTTCATCGATGAAGTGTAGCAATTCTTAGCCTCCTGCTGATCACTATCAATCTTCACTATTCCCCAAGGACTAGGGAGCTTCACACATTGATGGTAGGTAGATGGGACTGCTTTCATATCGTGTATCCAGGGCCTGCCAAGGATAACATTACAACAAGATAAACAGTCAATAAGACAGAATTTTTGATAAGAGTGTAGGCCTTCAATGTATATGGGGAGTTTAATGTCCCCCAAGGTGTTCTTAGTTTCTGTTTTGGTCAAAAAAATCTGATGAGGATATTGCAACCAAACTCTTTGTTTAGGGGAATGATGCTTTAAATATGTAACAGCAATGAGGATCACTTCAATGTAGAATGCACAAACAACACAAGGATTTATACGGGGAAAAAGCCCTTGATCAAGAGTTGATCTCCGGCACAAAAAACCCCGGGTGATGGAAACTACCGATCACCAAGCTCTAATAAATGATTAAATGTTTACAACTTCGGATAGTAACGAGCTAGGTACAAGGATCACTACAGTGAAATGTGTAAAAAGTGTATGAAATTGCTAAGTGTTTGAACGAGAGCTTGTATGAGCGTTTGTACGAGTGTGTGTAACTGAGAAATGACCAAGTGTGTTCTACTAGCTCGTTACTCCCTTTTTAAAATAGAAATAACCACCTAAACTAACTATCCGACTTTCGTGCCAAGCCTCCACGTTCTCCATAACGTCTATTTTTGGTCAAGCACGTGCAGAATAGTTTAGGAATATTCTCCAGGAATGTCGCCTAGACTTGGTCAAGCTCAATATACCTGCGAGATGCTACAAAACATAAGTAAACAATCGTCAGTACGAGGATCCTTGAAGTGATCCATGATCCTGATCCTAAAGCCCTTCTGAGGATCACCACCTGTCACAGAAGTAAGGATCACTAATTAGGATAACGAATAAGGATCACTAATTGTTAGAAAATCCTCCCCTAACAATTGCCCCCAAAATATAAGGAGTGAAATTGTAAAATTTGCGAGTTATGTTTTCTTGATCTTATCCGTAACAAACTAACGGATATATAGCCGTTAAAATAGAACTAGTCGTTGCGATGATGATGTCACGGAAGTGACAATCCTGCAGAATCATAATTATAAATAGAGATATAGATAGGATCATTATGCATTCAAATTCGAAAGAAACTCCCTTTAAATTCTCAGTCGACGATCAATCAGGTATTTCTTTCTCCTCTTTCTTCCTCTCTTACTCTGTTTTTCTTCTTTATCTCCGTCACTTCGAGAATGTTGCTCCGAAGTTCCCCGGCCAAGGATCACAAAAAGGATAGCCCCTTGAAAAGTCAGAAGATCATCAAGGACTCAGTGAACGAGAGGTGTTGCTTTAACGATGCACAAATAGATAGCATCCGTCACCGTTTTCCGGCGAATGTCTTTTTCAAACCTTTCGATCCAACTGCCCTGAGCGACTATGTTTCAGAAACATGGGTTGCCTTTCCAGTTACTCCATTTGCTATAGGGTACACCTATCCTTTCCCGGAATTCACACAATCCTTCTTTTCCCTTACCGGCATATCTTACATTCAAGCCATGCCGATGATTTGGAGGGTTTTATACACCTTAGAGAGGATCATCGAGCAGGAAGGCGTTGATTTAGGAATGTCAGAACTGGCGGAACTGTATGATCTTACTACCTTTGGATCCCACCGTTATTTGCTCAAACGTAAACCCAGTGCAGATCATCCTCTTCTCAAAGTCACCAAAAACGACAAAGATTGGAAGCGTCGCTTCTTCTTTGTAAGAAGGGATACCATTTCAGATGGAGAACACTTACCAAGAACATGGTCCACCCATGGTAGGCGGGAGGATCCTGGGAAGGATCACCAGATGGTCATGTTTTTGTAATAGGATCACTAACCCCTTCTTTGTCTTGTGTCATGCAGCCATCTCTGTTTCACATCTCATCACAACACCCGCAACCAGGGAAAGACTTGCTGCTTTCTGGGGACTCGACCCCGAGACTAGAACTTTCAAGACAATAACCCAAGATTCACAGGAGGTATCCTCAGGCTCTGTCACAATGTCAAGTAAGTATCCTTGTTTAAGATTTAAATAAATAGTTAAATGTATATTAGAAAAGACACTTATCTTGTTTTGGTTGTGTAGGTGCTGGAAAATCTGCCAAAGCTGCTTCAAGGTTCAGTGTCACCGATCTCACCACTGTTAAATCCTCCAAAAGAAAGGTCCCTACTAGCCCGACAGCCTCAATCCCCAAGGCACCCCTCAAAGGTAAGGGAATCAAAAAGAGAAAGACTTCCGAGGCTGAGGATTTGCAGGGTCTGCCCTTAATTCGCCACCAGTTCCTCGAGTACTTCAATGATGTAAGGATCACTGTCTCTGCTTGTATATCCTGCTGATCTAAGGATCACTTCCTCTTGAACTGCTTTATCCTTTTCTCTTGCAGAAATTTGCGGAGATCGAGGATTACGTCGGCCATGTTGAGGATCAAGATAAGAAGATTGCCGACCTCCAGCAGACTGCTGTGCTCAAGGATCTTGCACTTGCTGATCTTCAGAAGGAACTCCAGGATACCAAGCAGAAGATGGCTAAGGTGTTGGTTAACTTTGACTATGAAAGGCAGGAGATCACAGATGATGCTAAAGTTTCTGCCGCCATAGCAATGTACAAAACCAAGCTTCAAATGGCCTTGGAAGCTCAGGATCCTGCCTTTGACAAAAGTAGCTGGGAAATTGAAGAATGGAAGGCAAGGCTGGCTGAATTGGGTGATAAAGAGGAGGCTGAGGAGATTCTGGCAATTGAGGCTAGTGGCAGCGGGTTGAAGGATAAAGCTGAGGATGCAGCGGCTGGTGGTGATGATGATGCAGCAAAGGTGTGAGCTGCAAAAATGGGCGATGATGGAAATTTCTAGACGTGGCCGGAGCCCATTTTTTACGGTTTGGTAGTTTTTTGATTGTTGATGTTTTTGAACAATGGTGGGTCTGTAATAACTCTAAACAATAGTACTTAGGTTTAAGGATCATGTATGATCCTTTGGACAATAGGCAGGATTGCAATTGGTGGAGGGATCCTCTGTTTGGGGGATGAAGCCATTGTGATCCTGCCGCCTTTATATTCCTGCACTACTTTTGAACTTATTATCATGGACACCCTTTACCTGCCCCAGCGGACGGGCCACGTTTTGCTGGTAGAAGCTCGAGTAGGTAATTTTGACAACCTTTAAAGGGTTAGCTTTATGTTAATAAATAAAAACTTAACCTTTTGTCGCTTATCTTGTGTTGTTATCCTTTTTAGTATGTTACTTTCCAACTGTTGTAATGTTCATTCTGTTTATACTTATCAAGCCTTGAAAAATTAGAAAAGATATCCAAAAAGTTTAGGATATGAACAAGGATCACATATCCCATAACCGATAAGTTTTAAAAAGTGACATGATTTAAAAAAATACAAGTTCAGTTGTCAAGTATAAGGGTTATTTAAAAGAATAATGAATAAAATCAAAAGAGTTAAGGATCATACCTGAGGATCCAAGTTAGAATCCTAACCTTAATAAGGATAACTATAAGATAAACCTTAGAGTGAAATAAGGATCAAGGATCCCTAGCTGCCTATCTTCAAGGACCTGAAATAGAGCATAACTTGGGACTAAGCCAATATAAGAAAAGAGTTAGCAACTGGGGACAAGCCCAAGGATAACTGGGGACAAGCCCAAGGATCGTGTGTAAACTGGAGTATGGCCCTAACTGGCGACTATCCAAACTTAGTGACATGAAGATGCCAAAACCTTAGCTAACGTGAAAACGTTAGAAACCTTAGCTAACGTGAAAACGTTAGAAACCTTATGAACGGATGTATGGTACGTCTACCATTATACGTAGGATCCTAAGCATAGCCAGAACAATGGAATTATCAGCCCCTAGAACGAGTACTGGTCCCAAAGCCTTGAACTACACCAGGATCATCGTGCGCTACAGGCGGAATCTGGGGACAAGCCCATATAACTGGGGTTTAACCCAAAAGACGGATTGCTTCTGTGGATAACCAACGTTGTGCTAAAGATACCTGAACTTTCAAAACTTGAATTCACGTGAGAGATGGATAAAGGATACATGATCCTTATCCTTATAAGAGAAAATAATGAAATGAAATAGCTTAAGTTTAGGATATTACCTAAGTAAGGATCACCGATACTTTGAGGATCCTTTAAGGATATATCTATCGTGAGGATCACTTATACCATAAGGATCCTGCTTACATGAAATATTTCTTCAAGTGGACAGCATTCCAAGCTCTTGGTAGCAAATCACCTTCCATTGTTAGCAATCTATATGCCCCCTTTCCTGCTTCAGCTTCAATCAAATAAGGGCCTTCCCATTTTGGAGCCAATTTTCCATCAGCAGGATTGGTGGTATTCTGAAATGCTTTCCTTAACACCATATCTCCAACTTGAAACCTCCTGATCCTGACATTTTTGTTGTAAGTACCAGCCATTCTTTGTTGATAACTAGCCATCCTTATCCTAGCCATATCCCTGATTTCTTCAATAGTATCCAGGTCTTGAGCCAAGTTTTCATCATTTTCCTCAGGATCACGGGTACTTGTTCTAGCAGTAGGAACCACCATTTCTGTTGGGATCACTGATTCTGCTCCAAACACCAAAGAGAATGGTGTTTGACCAGTAGCATTCTTGGGGGTTGTCCTATCAGCCCAGAGCACATAGGGTAGTTCTTCTGCCCATTTCCCTTTCTTGGATCCAAGCTTTTTCTTCAAATTGTTGATGATGATCTTGTTGGATGATTCTGCCTGGCCATTAGCTTGTGGGTGGACTGGTGTTGAAGTTATCATCTTAATCCCCCAGCTGTCACAAAAGTTAGTGGTTCTGCCCCCAATAAATTGGGAACCATTATCACATATAATCTCGGAAGGAATTCCAAATCTAGTTATAATATTTCTTTTAATGAAGGATATAACTTCCTTTTCTCTGACTTGGGCAAAAGCTTCAGCCTCTATCCACTTGGAGAAGTAATCAGTCATAGCTAACATGAATACTTTCCCACCAGGTGCCTTAGGGAGCTTTCCAACTATATCCATACCCCATCTCATAAATGGCCAAGAGGAGGATATAGGATGCAATAATTCAGCTGGTTGATGAAGGATATTGCTGTGTCTCTGGCAAGGATCACATCTTCTGGCAAACTCCATAGCATCTTTCTTCATGGTTGGCCAGTAGTATCCTGTCCTCAGGATCCTTGAAAATAAAGCCCTGCCCCCAGTGTAGTTTCCACAATCTCCTTCATGGAAGTCTTTTAAAACTTCTTGAACTTCAGGATCCTCAATGCATCTCAAGTATGGTCCTGCAAGAGATCGTTTATACAACATATTATTCATAATTGTGAATTGAGATACCTTAGATTTGAAAGCCCTAGGGTTTTCTCCTGTAGGAATCTCTCCATGTTGTAAGTATCTCATAATTGGTGAAATCCATGATCCTGATACTGAATAGGATTGAGTATCCTCACTAGGGATAACTTCAGAATCATTTCCTATCTCCATAGTCTGGTGATCCTCGATAGCCGGGGTCAGGATATGGATAATAGGAATCCTAATATCCTCTGGGGTCTTCAAAGATGATCCTAAGTTAGCCAATGCATCAGCTTCTGTATTTTCTTCCCTTGGTACCTGTGACAAACTAAAGGAAACAAAAGAGAGTGCCAAACTTTTGACTATCTCCAAATATTTGGTTAGCTTTTCACCTTTAACAGCATAGGATCCATTAAAGTGGTTTGTAATTAACAAAGAATCTACATGTACCTCAAGATACCTGATTCCCATATGCTTAGCGATTTGCAAACCAGCAATTAGGGCTTCATATTCAGCCTCATTGTTAGTGGTTTGGAACTCACAAGCTATAGAATGGGGTATTATGTCCCCCTGTGGCGATTTTAGTAGTATTCCAAGCCCTGTGCCTTTGACATTTGAGGATCCATCAGTATGAAGTATCCAAGGATCCTTGGTCTCTTCTAGCTGCTGGACTTCTAACTCAGCTTCTTCTTGTAAATCACTACTGAAATCAGCCACAAAGTCAGCTAATGCTTGGGATTTGATGGCTGTCCTAGGCTCATATCTTATATCATATGCACTTAGCTTCACTGCCCACTTAGCCATCCTTCCTGACATCTCTGGTTTCCTGAGGACATTCTTAATTGGGAAATTAGTTTTAACAATGATAACATGAGTTTCAAAATAATGTCTTAACTTTGTAGATGCCATAATTAATGCAAGAATAAGTTTTTCAAGGTGTGAATACCTGGATTCGGCATCAAGTAAACTTTTACTTACATAATAGACAGGATGTTGTGTACCTTCATGATCCTTAACAAGGACCGCACTTACTGCTTTTGAGGATACTGCAAGATACAAGGATAACACATCGCCTTTTTCTGGTTTCATCAAGGATGGGGCTGAGGATAAGTAATCTTTGAGGGCTCTCAAAGCATTTTCATGCTTCTCGGTCCACTCAAATTTCTTGTTCTTCCTTAGGATATCATAGAATTCTTTGCACTTCTCTGAGGATTTGGATATAAATCTGTTCAAAGCTGCTATCCTGCCTGTTAGCCTTTGGACATCCTTAGCATTGGCCGGAGATTTGATGTTCACTATTGCTTTGATTTGTTCCGGGCTAGCTTCTATGCCTCTCTTAGCCACCATGTATCCTAAGAATTAAGCTTCATGTTATATTTGTCAAGGATATCAAATGCTTCCTCCAAATCCTTTAGATGATCCTCAGCTCTTATGGATTTTACCACCATATCATCTATGTAGACCTCCATAGTTTGTCCGATCTGACCCTTGAACATCATATTCACCAGCCTTTGGTACGTTGCACCTGCATTTCTTAATCCAAACGGCATAGCAATATAGCAATATATACCAGTTGGAGTCATGAAGGCTGTATCCTCTTGGTCGGATGGTTCCATTTGGATTTGTTGAAATCCAGATGAAGCATCCATGAAAGTTAACAGTTCATGACCCGCGGTTGCATCCACCATGGAGTCAATGTGGGGTAAAGGGAAAGGATCCTTGGGACATGCCTTATTTAAATCGGTAAAATCGACACATACCCTCCACTTTCCGTTTTTCTTTTGAACAACAACCACATTGGCCAACCATCTGGGATACTTGACCTCTCTAATCATACCTGCCCGGAGCAATTTCTCTACCTCTTCCTGGATAATGGCATTCCTTTCTGGTGCAAATTTCCTTCTCCTTTGATGGATTGGTTTGAAGGATCTGTCGATGCCGAGCTTGTGAGTAATAACATCTTTGGATATACCAGTCATATCTTCGTGTTTCCATGCAAAGGTAGTCTTTCTCCTTTTGAGGAAGGATATGAGGTCTTCTTTCATTTCGCCAAGGATCCCTGATCCGATATAGATTTTGGATTCAGGATCATCAGGATCCATGAGGATTTCTACCACATCCTGCTCTGTAGCCTCCAAGACATTCCTTGGAGGATACCTTGATTGCTATTGCTCCCTTGACTTCGAGGCTGGTTTCATCGATGAAGTGTAGCAATTCTTAGCTTCCTTCGCGTTATCCATCTTAGCTTCCTTCGCGTGCCTTTTAGTTCGGAGATACTTGATGTTCGAACTGGTCTTTCTCCATTATCCATCTTAGCTTCCTTCGCGTGCCTTTTAGCTGCTGAGAAGGATGTGCCACAAATGTCGGATCCTCCAGAAATAAAGTTTATCACTTGTGCATCTACTGGAGGAGCTGGAGCCTTCTCAGGGATCCTTTCAGGATCCTGAGTCCTTGACTTTTTTCTTCCCAACAACTCTTTTAGATGTCCTTTGCTCAACAAGTATCCAATTTCCTTTCTTAATGCAATGCATTCTTCTGTAAGGTGCCCAAAATCTTCATGATATGCACACCACTTTGATTTATCCTTAGTTGCAGCCGGCCTATCATTCTTTCTCGGCCACCTAGCTTTATCACCTAGGTTCTGCATAGCAAGTATTAATTCATTGTTATCAACACTAAAGCAATATTCAGAGAGTGGAGGATAATCTTCGTCATCCTCTTCTTGATCAATAGAGTGCACGTTCTGGTTATCAGATCTGTTGTAGGATCTGAACTTGTTGTTCCTGAATGAGGATCCTTGCTTATCCTGCTTTGAGGATCCTGTTATCCTCTCCTGGATCCTCTTGTCATCCTCTAGCCGAATGTACCTAAGTGCTCGGGTTCTTACCTCATCTAAGTTCCTGCATGGTGTCATAACAAGATCATCATAAAATAACGAATCCCTAAGCAATCCCATTTTGAAGGCCTCAACAGCCGTGGCTATATCTAAGTTAGGAATGTCTAAGGATTCTTTACTGAATTTGGTAATATAATCTCTTAGTGATTCATTATGACCCTGGGTTATCCTATATAAATCACTAGTTAATCGTTCAAATTTTCTACTACAAGAAAACTGATTATTAAACAAGTTAACTAGGTTAGCAAATGAGGTAATAGAATAGGGAGGAAGACTTAGCAGCCACTTGAGAGCTGATCCAGTAAGAGTGGATCCGAATCCTTTGCACAGGCATGCTTCCTTTAACCTTTCTGGGATTGGATTGATCTCCATCCTCTCCCTGTATTGTGCTATGTGTTCTTCAGGATCTGTTGAGCCATCATACAGCTTCATTGTAGGCACATGGAACCTCTTGGGTATCTCAGCATCACAGATTGGTGGTGCAAAACGAGATATCTTATGGCTCCCATCTGCAATCTCGGGGATAGGTTTGACTACTCCCGGGACACTTGGTATCATATCCTTTAGCTTTTGCAATTCTCTGGCCATGGCATGATTGATACCTGGATCCTGCATAAGACCTTGGTTAGTAGTATAAGAATTGTTAAAAGTGTTACCTCCCATTGGATTCAAGTTAGGGAGAATGGATGTTAATCCATATCGTTGGGGCTCTGGAATGATCGAGGGACCAGTAGAGGCATTGGTCTGCATTGGAATAAAATCTCCTTGATGGACATCTGAACTTCCTGTTTGCAAACTCCTCAAGGATCCTGGCATCTGAAAGGATCCCTGAAACTGGGACGATCCTAGAATGAAGAAGGATCCTTGAACCTGGGATGATCCTGGAACAAAGGAGGATCCTTGAACCTGGGATGATCCTGGAACGAAGGAGGATCCTCGAACCTGGGATGATCCTGGAACGAAGGAGGATCCTTGAACCTGGGATGATCCTGGAACGAAGGAGGATCCTTGAACCTGGGATGATCCTGGAACGAAAGAGGATCCTTGAACCTGGGATGATCCTGGAACGAAAGAGGATCCTTGAAACTGCTGCACTCCTGAACTTGTGAGGGATCCCATATGCTGAGGATAGGATCCCGCTGGCTGGAAAAGTGAACCTGATGCCTGGGTCATGGTTGTTGTTCCGTAGTGCACTCCTTTTGGTCCTCCCACATATTGAATGTCTGGAACCACTGATGGCTGAGAAGTAATCACCGGAGTATCAAAATTCAAAGATCTGGGCCTCAGTGGGGAGTGATTCTCCGCCGTTTTCTTCTGTTTCTTAATTTCATCAATCTCCCGGAGGATCCTTTCGTTGGTTTTATCCTGCTCTTGTGCATGATTCCTCATCTGCAAAATCAAGGCATAGAGATCATTAGTAGTAGGATTAGTTGAAACAGAAGAAGTAGGTGGTTTCGAAAAAATGGGAGTCGGCTTCTTCGTAGCATTCTCAGTATTCTTCTGGGATCCAGAAGGTGGTGGAGGCAAAGGAGGAACGCCTTGTGAAGAAGTGAATGAGGGCATCAAGTTTGAAGCATTCTTCGATGAGGAAGCCATCTGTTGGTTGTAGTGAACCGAATTGAGCACAGAAATGCGTATTTTCTTAAGGACGAAGCACCAATTGCCCCACGGTGGGCGCCAAACAGTTTTGGTCAAAAAATCTGATGAGGATATTGCAACCAAACTCTTTGTTTAGGGGAATGATGCTTTAAATATGTAACAGCAATGAGGATCACTTCAATGTAGAATGCACAAACAACACAAGGATTTATACGGGGAAAAAGCCCTTGATCAAGAGTTGATCTCCGGCACAAAAAACCCCGGGTGATGGAAACTACCGATCACCAAGCTCTAATAAATGATTAAATGTTTACAACTTCGGATAGTAACGAGCTAGGTACAAGGATCACTACAGTGAAATGTGTAAAAAGTGTATGAAATTGCTAAGTGTTTGAACGAGAGCTTGTATGAGCGTTTGTACGAGTGTGTGTAACTGAGAAATGACCAAGTGTGTTCTACTAGCTCGTTACTCCCTTTTTAAAATAGAAATAACCACCTAAACTAACTATCCGACTTTCGTGCCAAGCCTCCACGTTCTCCATAACGTCTATTTTTGGTCAAGCACGTGCAGAATAGTTTAGGAATATTCTCCAGGAATGTCGCCTAGACTTGGTCAAGCTCAATATACCTGCGAGATGCTACAAAACATAAGTAAACAATCGTCAGTACGAGGATCCTTGAAGTGATCCATGATCCTGATCCTAAAGCCCTTCTGAGGATCACCACCTGTCACAGAAGTAAGGATCACTAATTAGGATAACGAATAAGGATCACTAATTGTTAGAAAATCCTCCCCTAACAGTTTCGCCACTAAATCCTACAAGCACGGAGGATCTTGGTATGATATATGATTCAGGTATTCCCATCTTCTTTAGAACATCAAGCTGGATAATGTTCACTGAGCTTCCTCCGTCTATAAGGATCCTACGGACAAAATGGTTAGAAATGAAAAGAGTAATAACTAAACCATCGTGATGAGGATCCTGGATATCGACGCGATCATCCTCATCAAAGGTTATGACTTTTCCTTCGGAGACACTTGATGTTCGAACTGGTCTTTCTCCGTTATCCATTTTAGTTTCCTTTGCATGCCTTTTAGCCGCTGAGAAGGATGTGCCACAAATGTCTGATCATCCAGAAATAAAGTTTATCACTTATGCATCTGCTGGAGGGGCTGGAGCCTTCTCAGGGATCCTTTCAGGATCCTGAGTCCTTGACTTTTTTCTTCCCAACAACTCTTTCAGATGCCCCTTGCTCAACAGGTACCCAATTTCCTTTCTTAGTGCAATGCATTCTTCTGTGAGATGCCCAAAATCTTCATGGTATGCACACCACTTTGATTTATCCTTAGTTGCAGCTGGCCTATCATTTTTTCTCGGCCATCTAGCTTTATCACCTAGGTTCTGCATCGAAAGTATTAGTTCATTGTTATCAACAGAAAAACAATATTCAGAAAATGGAGGATAATCCTCATCATCCTCTTCTTGATCAATAGAATGCACGTTCAGGTTATCAGGTCTGTTATAGGATCTAAACTTGTTGTTCCTGAATGAGGATCCTTGCTTATCCTGCTTTGAGGATCCTGCTAACCTCTCCTGGATCCTCTTGTCATCCTCTAGCCGTATGAACCTAAGTGCTCGGGTTCTTACCTCATCTAAGTTCCTGCATGGTGTCATAACAAGATCATCATATAACGACGAATCCCTAAGCAATCCCATTTTAAAGGCCTCAACGGCCGTGGCTATATCTAAGTTGGGAATGTCTAAGGATTCTTTACTAAATTTGGTAATGTAATCCCTTAATGATTCATTATGACCCTGGGTTATCCTATATAGATTACTAGTTATTCGTTCAAATTTTCTACTACAAGAAAACTGGTTATTAAACAAGTTAACTAGATTAGCAAATGAGGTAATAGAGTAGGGGGGAAGACTTAGCAGCCATTTGAGAGCTGATCCAGTAAGGGTGGATCCGAATCCCTTGCACAGGCATGCTTCCTTTAACCTTTCTGGGATTGGATTGATCTCCATCCTCTCCCTGTATTGTGCTATGTGTTCTTCAGGATCCGTCGAACCATCATACAGCTTCATTGTTGGCACATGGAACCTCTTGGGTATCTCAGCATCACAGATTGGTGGTGCAAAACGAGATATCTTGTGGCTCCCATCTGCAATCTCTGGGATAGGCTTGACCACTCCGGGAACACTTGATATCATATCCTTTAGCTTTTGCAGTTCTCTGGCCATGGCATGATTGATACCTGGATCCTGCATAAGACTATGGTTAGTAGTATAAGAATTGTTAAAAGTATTACCTCCCATTGGATTCAAATTAGGAAGGTTGGATGTTAATCCATATCGTTGAGGCTCTGGAATGATCGAGGGACCAGTAGAAGCATTGGTCTGCATTGGAATAAAATCTCCCTGATGGACATCTGAACTTCCTGTTTGCAAACTCCTCAAGGATCCTGGCATCTGGAAGGATCCTTGAAACTGGGATGATCCTGGAACAAAGGAGGATCCTTGAACCTGGGATGATCCTGGAACCAAGGAGGATCCTTGAACCTGGGATGATCCTGGAACAAAGGAGGATCCCTGAACCTGGGATGATCCTGGAACAAAGGAGGATCCTTGAACCTGGGATGATCCTGGAACAAAGGAGGATCCCTGAACCTGGGATGATCCTGGAACAAAGGAGGATCCCTGAACCTGGGATGATCCTGGAACAAAGGAGGATCCTTGAACCTAGGATGATCCTGGAACAAAGGAGGATCCTTGAATCTGCTGCGCTCCTGAATAACCTCCTGCATTCATGAAGGATCCTATATACTGAGGATAGGATCCTGCTGGCTGGAAATAGGAACCTGATGCCTGAGTCACTGTTGTTGTTCCGTAGTGCACTCCTTTTGGTCCACCCACATATTGAACATCTGGAACCACTGATGGCTGAGAAGTAATCACCGGAGTATCAAAATTCAAAGATTTTGGCACCAGTGGGGAATGATCCTCTGCCGTTTTCTTTTATTTCTTGAGGTCTCCGATTTCTTTGAGAATCCTTTCATTGGTCTTATCCTGTTGCTGTATATGATCCTTCATCTGCAAAATCAAAGTAAACATGTCACTAGTAGTGGGAGTGTAAGAAGCTGAAGAAGTTGGAGGTTTTGAGAAAATGGGAGTTGGTTTCTTCGCAGCATTCTCAGCATTCTTCTGGGATCCAGAAGGTGGTGGAGGAAAAGGGGGAACGCCTTGTGAAGAAGTGAATGAGGGCATCAAATTTGAAGCATTCTTCGCTGACGAAGCCATTTGCACGGTTGTATTGAACCGAAATGAGCACAGAAATGCGAATTTTTCTAAGGATGAAGCACCAATTGCCCCACGGTGGGCGCCAAACTGTTTTGGTCAAAAAACCTATTGAGGATATTGCAACCAAACTCTCTGTTACGGGGTATGATGCTTGAAATGTAAAACAATGACAAGGATCACTTCAATGTAAATTGCACAATTGACACAAGGATTTATACGGGGAAAAAGCCCTTGATCAAGAGTTGATCCCCGGCACAAAAAACCCCGGGTGATGGAAACTACCGATCACCAAGCTCAAATAAATGAATAAATGTTTACAACTTCGGATAGTAACGAGCTAGGTACAAGGATCACTATCGTGTAATGTATAAAAAGTGAGTGAAAATGAATGAATGTTCGTCGAGAGCTTCAAGTGTGCAAGTATGAGAGTGTGTGTAGCTGAAAAATGACTAAGTGTTCTAATTCTAGCTCGTTACTCCTTTTAAAATAGAAGTTAACAACACTAACTAACTATCCGACTTTCGTGCCAAGCTCCCACGTTCTCCACAACGTCCATTTCTGGTCAATCGTGTGCGAAATACTCGTGGAATATTCCTTGTTACCGTTGCCAAGACCAAGTCACGTTTATTACTCCTGCGAAGTAATACAAAAATCAAATAAACAACCGTCAATACGAGGATCCTTAAAGTGATCGATGATCCTGATCCTGAAGCTCTTCTGAGGATCACCACCTGTCACAGAAGTAAGGATCATTAATTAGTGTTGGTGCATTCATCTGTCGTCTTCGTCTTATATCGAGTCTCGGTTCGTTGCGAAGATGTTCAAGCATGATGACATCATCAAAGTAACATCATCATTAGCATCATGACTACATAAGACACAAGTGGACAAAAGCATTTATGAAGATAAGATGCTGATTTCGTGAATTATACATATAGAGAGTGTTTTCGTCCATTTATATGTGATTTTGGTCAAATGGTCAAAGTCTGATTTTGTCCGTAGTATCTTAGGGTGATTTCGCTCATTAGTCAATCATATGATTCCGCTTATGTGTCATAGTGTAATTCCCTTTTTGTGTCATGCATGTATGAGCGGAATCACGTTAACTATAAATAGGGTCATAAGAGCGAAATCAGTAAAGAGTTAGAGGTGTGTTCTTCCGGTAAGCCACGAAGTGCTGCCGAAGTGTTGTCTGTACGTGTACTCGTATTATTGATCAATACAACAACAATTTAAATTGAATTCTCGCTGAATCGTACTCGGTTTGTCTGTTTCCGCCGTTCAAACTGAGATAAACTCTTCTAAACGACTTATTTAGGTCCGAATCCGATCCTACAATTAGGATAACGAATGAGGATCACTAATTGTTAGAAAATCCTCCCCTAACAATTGAGAAGGAGGATATAGATTTAGGAATGTCTAAACTTGCTGAACTGTACAACCTTGTGAGCCATGGTTCACATCGCTTCTTATTCAAACACAAACCTGGTGAGGCACAACCGATCCTGAAGACCACCAAAAACGACACTAAGTGGAAGAGACGATTCTTCTTCGTTAGGAGGGATTCTATCCCGGATGGGAAGGATCTCCCCAGAAAATGGGCCACTCATGGTAGGATAGGGGATCCTTACAGAAGGATCATAGGATAACCATGTTTCTGTTGAGGATCACTAACATCTTCTTTGTTTCTATTTTGCAGCTATTTCTGTTTCACACATCATTCCATCACCTGCAACCAAAGAAAGGATCGACACTTTCCGGAATCTTGATCCTGCAGTAAGAACATTTCAAGCAAGTACCAAGGATTCTCAAGAAATATCCTCAGGCTCTGTCACAATGTCAAGTAAGTATCCGAGTTTGTATATAATTAAATGTTAAAACGTAAATAAAACAAGAATACTTATCTTTTGTTTTGAATTAATAGGCGCTGGAAAATCTTCAAGGTCAGCCACCCGCTTCAGTGTTACCGATCTTACTGTTGTTGCTCCCAGGTCTGGGAAGAAGAAGACTGCTGCTAGCCCGAGTGCCGTGGTTCCAAAGCCTGTCTCCTCCAAAGGGGGAAAGAAGAGGAAGGCCACTGAAGCCGACAATCTCGAAGGCCTGCTCCTCATTCGCCATCGGTTCCAAGAATACTTTGCTGAAGTAAGAATCACTGACTCTGCTTGATTATCCTGCCCACTTGAGGATCACGGATCCTGAATTTTACCTTGTCTTTTTTGTAGAAATTCGCTGAGGTCGAAATGTTGTTTGATGCATATGTTGAGGAGGCGGGGCAAAAGCATCTGGAGTATAAAAAATTCTTCCTGGCTAAGGATGAGACTATATCTCGCCTTGAAAAGGATCTTGCTCTGGCAAAGCAGCAGGTGGTCATGGCCCAGATAAATGTCGATCATGAGAAGCACGACCTGTTGCAGGATGCAAAAGTCTCTGCTTCCATCACCATGTATAAGATCAAGCTGCAAATGGCTCAGGAGGCTGAGGATCATGACTTCGACAGGACCACTTGGGACAAGGAGGGCTGGAAGGCGAAGCTGGCTTAGCTAGACGATGAGGAGGAGGCTACAGAAGTCTTGGCGATTGAGGCAAGTGGTTGCGGGAAGGATCAAGCTGGTGGTGATGATGCTGGTGGTGATGCAGCCAAGTTGTGAGCTGCAGAAATGGGCGATGATGGACATTTCTAGACGCGGCCGGAGCCCATTTTTTTAGGATTTGAAATTTTTTTGGTTGTGATGTTTTGAAACAATGTTGGGTTGTACTTTGAACAATAGTTTTTAGGATTGTGGATCAAGGATCCTTAGACAATAGGTAGGATAATAGGTGGTGGAGGGATCCTCTGTTTAGGGGGATGAAACCACTTGTTATCATGCCCTCTTTTGTTTCCTGCAATTTCAAGACCTGTTAACAACGGACACCCTTTGCCAACCCAAGTGGACGAGCCACGTATTGCTGGTTGAAGCTTGGGTTGGTAATTCTGACAACCTTAAAGGGTTTAACTTTTGTGAATAAATAAAACTTTAACTTTTTGGCTATTTCTCGTGTTGTTATCCTTGTGAATCCTTTATTTTTCTATTGTAGTTATTCACTTTCTCTGAATTTGTAAGTAAAGAATAAAGGTTTAGTAAATCATGTTTAAAAGTTTTAGGATATGATCAAGGATCAAATATCCTATAGTCGATAAATTCAGAAAAGTTATACAACTTAAGGATCATAAGTTCTGTTGTCAAAGGATAAGGGCCACTTATATAAATAATGAATAAAATCAAAGTGATCAAGGATATCATACCTGAGAATCCAAGTTAGGATCCTAACCCTTTAACATTTATAATCAGGATAACTAAAAGACAAACCTTAGTAGAAGGTAAGGATCAAGGATCCTTAGCTGTTTAACTTCAAAAACCTGAAACAGAGCATAACTTGGGATTAAGCCAATATAAGAGAAAAGTTAGTAACTAGGGACAAGCCCAACAATTCTGGGGACAAGCCCAATATACTGGGGACAAGCCCAAAGGATAACTGGGGACAAGCCCAAAGGATCTTGTGTAAACTGGAGTATGGCCCTCACTGGCGACTATCCAAACTTAGTGACATGAAAATGCCAAAACCTTAGCTAACGTGAAAACGTGAGAAACCTTAGGAATGGATGTATGGTACGTCTACCATTATACGTAGGATCCCAGATACAGCCAGTACAATGAAATTGCCAGCCCCTAAAGCGAGTACTGGTCCCATTTCCATGAACTGTACCAGTATCATCGTGAGTTGCTGGCGATACTGGGGACAGGCCCAAATAACTGGGGATAAGCCCAAACAACTGGGGTCAAGCCCAAATAACTGGGGGTCAAGCCCAAATAACTGGGGTCAAGCCCAAATAACTGGATACTTCTGTGGATACTCAATCCTTTGTCAGGGATACATCATCTTTCTGCAAAACTCAGAACTAGGTGAAAGAAGGAGAAAGGATCCAGGATCCTTATCCTTGTATATAAGATAATTAAAGTATGAAATAGTTTGAGATTAGATCATTACCAAAATGAGGATCATCCATCCTCTAAGGATCCTTCAAGGATGTGGATCATGAATATTGCTAAGGATCACAAATCCTTATCACATGAAGTATCTCTTCAGGTGGACAACATTCCAAGCTCTTGGTAGCAAATCACCTTCCATTGTTAGCAATCGATATGCCCCCTTTCCAGCCTCAGCTTCAATCAAATAGGGGCCTTCCCACTTTGGTGCTAACTTTCCATCAGCAGGATTGGTGGTATTTTGAAATGATTTCCTTAATACCATATCACTAACTTGGAACTTCCGGATCCTGACATTCTTGTTGTAGGCTCCAGCCATCCTTTGTTGATAACTAGCCATCCTTATCCTTGCCAAATCCCTGAGTTCTTCTATAGTATCCAAGTCTTGAACCAAGTTTTCAGCATTTTGTTCAGGATCACGTATGCTTGTTCTTGCAGTAGGAACCACCATCTCTGTAGGGATCACTTATTCTGCCCCAAATACCGAAGAAAATGGGGTTTGGCCAGTAGCATTCTTGGGAGTTGTCCTGTCAGCCCATAATACATAGGGTAGTTCTTCTGCCCATTTCCCTTTCTTGGATCCAAGCTTCTTCTTCAAATTGTTGATGATGATCTTGTTGGATGATTCAGCCTGACCATTAGCTTGTGGGTGGACTGGTTTTGACGTTATCATCTTTATCCCCCAGCTATCACAAAAGTTAGTAGTTCTACTCCCAATAAATTGGGATCCATTATCACAAACAATTTCAGAAGGAATACTAAATCTAGTAATAATGTTTCTCTTAATAAAGGATATCACTTCCTTTTCTCTGACTTGAGCAAAGGCTTCAGCCTCTATCCACTTGGAGAAGTAATCAGTCATAGCAAGCATGAATACTTTTCCACCAGGTGCTTTAGGAAGCTTACCAACTATATCCATTCCCCATCTCATAAATGGCCAAGAAGAGGATATAGGATGTAAGAGCTCTGCTGGTTGGTGAAGGATATTACTATGTCTCTGACAAGGATCACACTTTCTGGCATAATCCATAGCATCCTTCTTCATGGTAGGCCAATAGTATCCTGTCCTTAGGATCCTTGAAAACAATGCCCTGCCCCCTGTGTGGTTTCCACAATCTCCTTCATGAAAATCCTTTAGGACTTCTTGGATTTCAGGATTCTCAATGCATCTTAGATATGGTCTTGCAAGAGATCGTTTATATAACATGTTATTCAATATTGTAAATTGAGATACCTTAACTTTGAAAGCCCTGGGGTTTTCTCCTGTAGGAATCTCTCCATGTTGTATGTATCTCATGATTGGAAGGATCCATGATCCTGAATGAGATTGTGTATCATTACTAGGGATGATTGAAGAATCCTCTCCTATCTCCATGGCTACATGATCCTCAATAGCGGGGGTTAGGATGTGGATAATAGGGATCCTGATATCCTCTGGAATCTTCAAGGATGATCCCAGATTGGCCAATGCATCAGCCTCTGCATTATCTTCCATTGGTACTTGTGTTAAACTAAAGGAAACAAAAGAGATTGCCAATTCTTTGACTATCTCTAAATATTTGATTAGCTTTTCACCTTTAACAACATAGGATCCATTAAAGTGATTAGTAATTAACAATGAATCTACATGTACCTCAAGATACCTGATCCTCATATGCTTGGGAATTTGCAAACCAGCTATCAAGGCTTCATATTCAGCCTCATTATTAGTAGTTTGGAACTCGCAAGCTATGGAGTGGGGTATTATGTCCCCCTGTGGCGATTTTAGTAGTATTCCAAGTCCTGTTCCTTTGACATTAGAAGCTCCATCAGTGAAGAGCATCCAAGGATCCTTAGTTTCTTCTAGCTGTTGGACTTCTAATTCAGCTTCCTTTTGCAAGTCACTACTGAAATCTGCCACAAAGTCAGCTAAGGCTTGGGATTTAATGGCAGTCCTTGGTTCATATCTTATATCATAAGCACTAAGCTTCACTGCCCACTTAGCCATCCTTCCTGACATTTCAGGTTTCCTGAGAACATTCTTAATTGGAAAATTAGTGTTAACAATAATGGCATGAGTTTCGAAATAATGTCTTAATTTAGTAGATGCCATAATTAGTGCAAGGATAAGTTTTTCTAAATGTGAATACCTGGATTCAGCATCAAGCAAACTCTTACTTGCATAATAGACAGGATGTTGTGTACCTTCGTGATCCTTAACAAATACCGCACTTACTGCTTTAGAGGATACCGCCAAATACAAGGATAATATATCCCCTTTTTCTGGTTTCATCAAGGCAGGGGCTGAGGATAGGTAATCCTTGAGTGCTTTGAGAGCACTTTCATGTTTTTCAGTCCACTCAAATTTCTTGTTCTTCCTCAAAATGTCATAGAATTCCTTGCATTTTTCTGAGGATTTGGATATGAACCTGTTCAAGGCTGCGATCCTGCCTGTCAATCTTTGCACATCCTTGGCATTGGCAGGAGATTTGATATTCACAATAGCCTTAATTTGCTCTGGACTTGCTTCAATGCCTCTTTTTGTCACCATATAGCCTAGGAATTTACCTGCTTTAACACCAAAGTGACACTTGGAAGGATTTAGTTTCATATTAAATTTATCAAGGATATTGAATGCTTCCTCCAAGTCTCTAAGGTGATCCTCAGCTTTCTTGGACTTAACCACCATGTCATCTATATAGACTTCCATAGTGTGTCCAATTTGTTCCTTGAACATCATATTGACTAGCCTTTGATAAGTAGCACCTGCATTCCTTAGTCCAAATGGCATAGCAATATAACAATATATACCAGTTGGGGTCATAAAGGCTGTATCCTCTTGATCAGATGGTTCCATCTGAATTTGAGGAAATCCAGACGAAGCATCCATAAAAGTCAACAACTCATGACCCGCGGTAGCATCCACCATGGAGTCAATGTCGGGTAATGGGAAAGGATCCTTGGGACATGCCTTGTTTAAATCAGTAAAATCGACACATACCCTCCACTTTCCATTTTTCTTTTGAACAACAACCACATTGGCTAACCACCTTGGATACTTAACCTATCTTATCATACCTGCCCGAAGTAGTTTATCTACCTCTTCCTGGATAATGGCATTCCTTTCAGGTGCAAACTTCCTCCTCTTTTGATGAATTGGCTTGAATGACCTGTCAATGCCAAGCTTATGAGTAATTATATCTTTAGATATACCTATCATATCCCCATGCTTCCATGCAAAGGTAGTTTTCCTCCTCTTAAGGAAGGATACTAGTTCTTGTTCATTGTTGCTGAGGATCCCTGATCCTATGAAGACTATGGATTCAGGATCATGAGGATCCATAAGGATTTCTTTCACATCCTGTTCTCTTGCCTCCAAGACATCTCTTGGAGGATGCTTTAATTGCTATTGTTCCCTTGGTCTTGAGGCTGGCTTCATTGATGACGTGTAACAATTCTTAGCTTCTTGTTGATCACTCTCAATTCTCACCACTCCCCATGGACTAGGAAGCTTTACACATTGATGATAGGTAGATGGGACTGCCTTCATGTCATGTATCCATGGCCTGCCAAGGATAACATTACAACAGGATAAGCAATCTATAACACAAAATTTTTTATAAGAATGAAGTCCTTCAATATAGATGGGAAGTTTGATGTCCCCCAATGTATTCTTGGTCTCTCCACTGGATCCCACAAGAACTGAGGATCTTGGGACAATGTCTGATTCAGGGATGTTCATCTTCTTGAGGACATCAAGCTGAATGATGTTTACTGAGCTTCCTCCATCTATCAGAATCCTGCGGACAAAATGGTTAGAAATAAACAGAGTAATAATCTTATCCTTGGTAACAGTGGAGGTCCGGATGGGTCTATCTCCATTATCCATCTTGGTCTCCTTGGCATGTCTTTTGGCTGCTGAAAAGGAAGTACCACAAATGTCTGATCCACCGGATATGAAGTTTATAACTTGTGCATCTGCTGGAGGAGCAGGAGCCCTTTCTGGGATCCTTTCAGGATGCTGGATCCTTGACTTCTTTCTTCCCAAAAGCTCCTTAAAATGCCCATTGCTTAACAAGTAACCAATTTCTTTTCTTAGTGCAATACACTCTTCGGTGAGATGCCCAAAATCCTCATGATATGCACACCACTTGGATTTGTCCATTGTTGCGGCTGGTTTATCACCTTTCCTTGGCCATCTTGCTTTCTCACCTAGATTCTTCATTGCAAGAATTAGTTCATTGTTATCAACAGAAAAACAATATTCAGAAATTGGAGGATAATCCTCATCATCCTCTTTGTTAGGGGAGGATTTTCTAACAATTAGTGATCCTTATTCATTATCCTAATTAATGATCCTTACTTCCTTGACAGGTGGTGTTCCTCAGAAGAGCTTCAGGATCAAGATCATGGATCACTTTAAGAATCCTCATACTGACGATTGTTTATTTGATTTTTGTATTACTTCGCAGGAGTAATAAACGTGACTTGGTCTTGGCAACGGTAACAAGGAATATTCCACGGGTATTTCGCACATGATTGACCAGAAATGGACGTTGTGGAGAACGTAGGAGCTTGGCACGAAAGTCGGATAGTTAGTTAGTGTAGTTAACTTCTGTTTTAAAAGGAGTAACGAGCTAGAATTAGAACATTTAGTCATTTTCAGCTACACACACTCTCATATACTCGCACACTTGAAGCTCTCGACGAACATTCATTCATTTTCACACACTTTTACACATTTCACGATAGTGATCCTTGTACCTAGCTCGTTACTATCCGAAGTTGTAAACGTTTATTGATTTATTTGAGCTTGGTGATCGGTAGTTTCCATCAACCGGGGTTTTTTGTGCCGAAGATCAACTCTTGATCAAGGGCTTTTTCCCCGTATAAATCCTTGTGTCATTTGTGCAATTTACATTAAAGTTATCCTTGTCATTGTTATATATTTCAAGCATCATACCTCGTAACAGAGAGTTTGGTTGCAATATCCTCATCAGATTTTTTGACCAAAACAGTTTGGCGCCCACCGTGGGGCAATTGGTGCTTCATCCTTAGAAAAATTCGCATTTCTGTGCTCATTTCAGTTCACTACAACCAAGCAAATGGCTTCCTCAGCGAAGAATGCTTCAAATTTGATGCCATCATTCACTTCTTCACAAGGTGTTCCCCCTTTGCCTCCACCACCTTCTGGATCCCAAAAGAATGCTGAGAATGCTGCGAAGAAACCGACTCCCATTTTCCCAAAACCTCCAACTTCTTCTGCTTCTTACACTCCCACTACTAGTGATATGTTTACTTTGATTTTGCAGATGAAGGATCAGATACGGCAACAGGATAAGACCAATGAGAGGATTCTCAAGGAAATCGGAGATCTCAAGAAACAAAAGACAACGGCAGAGGATCATTCCCCACTGGTGCCAAAATTCTTGAATTTTGATACTCCGGTGATTACTTCTCAGCCATCAGTGGTTCCAGACGTTCAATATGTGGGTGGACCAAAAGGAGTGCACTATGGAACAACAACAGTGACCCAGGCATCAGGTCCATATTTCCAGCCAGCGGGATCCTATCCTCAGCATATGGGATCCCTCACGAATTCAGGAGGATATTTAGGAATGCAGCAGGTTCAAGGATCCTCCTTTGTTCCAGGATCATCCCAGGTTCAAGGATCCTCCTTTGTTCCAGGATCATCCCAGGTTCAAGGATCCTCCTTTGTTCCAGGATCATCCCAGGTTCAAGGATCCTCCTTTATTCCAGGATCATCCCAGGTTCAAGGATCCTCCTTTGTTCCAGGATCATCCCAGGTTCAAGGATGATCCTTTGTTCCAGGATCATCCCAGGTTCAAGGATCCTCCTTTGTTCCAGGACCATTCAGGGATCCTTCCAGATGCCAGGATCCTTGAGGAGTTTGCAAACAGGAAGTTCAGATGTCCATCAGGGAGATTTTATCCCAATGCAGACCAATGCTTCTACTGGTCCCTCGATCATTCCAGAGCCCCAACAATATGGATTGACATCCATTCTTCCTAACTCGAATACAATGGGAGGTAACACCTTTAATAATTCTTATACTACTAACCATGGTCTTATGCAGGATCCAGGGATCAATCATGCCATGGCCAGAGAATTGCAAAAGCTAAAGGATATGATATCAAGTGTTCCGGGAGTGGTCAAACCTATCCCAGAGATTGCAGATGGGAGCCACAAGATATCTCGCTTTGCACCACCAATCTGTGATCCTGAGATACCTAAGAGGTTCCATGTGCCAACGATGAAGCTGTATGATGGTTCGACGGATCCTGAAGAACACATAGTACAATACAGGGAGAGGATGGAGATCAATCCAATCCCAGAGAGGTTAAAGGAAGCATGCCTGTGCAAGGGATTCGGATCCACTCTTACTGGATCAGCTCTCAAATGGCTGCTAAGTCTTCCCCCCTACTCTATTACCTCATCTGCTAATCTAGTTAACTTGTTTAATAATCAGTTTTCTTGTAGTAGAAAATTTGAACGATTAACTAGCGATTTATATAGGATAACCCAGGGTCATAATGAATCATTAAGGGATTACATTACCAAATTCAGTAAAGAATCCTTAGACATTCCCAACTTAGATATAGCCACGGCTGTTGAGGCCTTTAAAATGGGATTGCTTAGGGATTCGTCGTTCTATGATGATCTTGTTATGACACCATGCAGGAACTTAGATGAGGTAAGAACCCGAGCACTTAGGTTCATTCGGCAAGAGGATGACAAGAGGATCCAGGAGAGGTTAGCAGGATCCTCAAAGCAGGAAAAGCAAGGATCCTCATTCAGGAACAACAAGTTCAGATCCTACAACAGATCTGATAACCAGAACGTGCATTCTATTGATCAAGAAGAGGATGATGAGGATTATCCTCCAATTTATGAATATTGTTTTTCTGTTGATAACAATGAACTAATCCTTGTGATGCAGAATCTAGGTGATAAAGCTAGATGGCCCAGAAAAAATGATAGGCCAGCTGCAACTAAGGATAAATCAAAGTGATGTGCATACCATGAAGATTTTGGGCATCTCACAGAAGAATGCATTGCACTAAGAAAGGAAATTGGGTACTTGTTGAGCAAGGGGCATCTGAAAGAGTTGTTGGGAAGAAAAAAGTCAAGGACTCAGGATCCTGAAATGATCCCTGAGAAGGCTCCAGCCCCTCCAGCAGATGCACAAGTGATAAACTTTATTTCTGGAGGATCAGACATTTGTGGCACATCCTTCTCAGTAGCTAAAAGGCATGCAAAGGAAACTAAAATGGATAATGGAGAAAGACCAGTTCGAACATCAAGTGTCTCCGAAGGAAAAGTCATAACCTTTGATGAGGATGATCGTGTTGATATCCAGGATCCTCATCACGATGGTTTAGTTATTACTCTTTTCATTTCTAACCATTTTGTCCGCAGGATCCTTATAGACGGAGGAAGCTCAGTGAACATTATCCAGCTTGATGTTCTGAAGAAGATGGGAATTGCTGAATCAGATGTCATACCAAGATCCTCCGTGCTTGTAGGATTTAGTGGCGAAACTAAGAACACCCTGGGGGACATTAAACTCCCCATATACATCGAAGGCCTACACTCTTATAAAAAATTATGTGTTATTGACTGTTTATCTTGTTGTAATGTTATCCTTGGCAGGCCCTGGATACACGATATGAAGGCAGTCCCATCTACTTACCATCAATGCGTGAAGCTCCCTAGTCCTTGGGGAATAGTCAAGATTGACAGCGATCAGCAGGAGGCTAAGAATTGCTACACTTCATCGATGAAACCAGCCTCGAAGTCAAGGGAGCAATAGCAATCAAGGTATCCTCCAAGGGATGTCTTGGAGGCAAGAGAGCAGGATGTGGTAGAAATCCTCATGGATCCTGATGATCCTGAATCCAAAATCTATATCGGATCAGAGATCCTTGGCGAAATGAAAGAAGACCTTGTATCCTTCCTCAAAAGGAGAAAGACTACCTTTGCATGGAAACACGAAGACATGACTGGTATATCCAAAGATGAAATCACTCACAAACTCGGCATTGACAGGTCCTTCAAACCAATCCATCAAAGGAGAAGAAAGTTTGCACCGGAAAGGAATGCCATTATCCAGGAAGAGGTAGAGAAATTGCTCCGGGCAGGTATGATTAGAAAGGTCAAGTATCCAAGATGGTTGGCCAATGTGGTTGTTGTTCAAAAGAAAAACGAAAAGTGGAGGGTATGTGTCGATTTTACCGATTTAAATAAGGCATGTCCCAAGGATCCTTTCCCATTAACCCACATTGACTCCATGGTGGATGCAACTGCGGGTCATGAACTGTTAACTTTTATGGATGCCTCATCTGGATTTCAACAAATCCAAATGGAACCATCCGACCAAGAGGATACAGCCTTCATGACTCCAACTGGTATATACTGCTATATTGCTATGCCATTCGGATTAAGAAATGCAGGTGCAACATATCAAAGGCTGGTGAATATGATGTTCAAGGATCAGATTGGACAAACTATGGAGGTTTACATAGATGATATGGTCGTAAAATCCTTAAAAGCTGAGGATCACCTAAGAGACTTGGAGGAAGCATTCAATATCCTTGATAAATATAATATGAAGCTTAATCCTTCAAAATGTCACTTTGGTGTTAAAGCAGGTAAATTCTTAGGATATATGGTGACAAAGAGAGGCATTGAAGCTAGTCCGGAACAGATCAAAGCTATAGTGAACATCAAATCTCCGGCCAATGCTAAGGATGTTCAAAGGCTAACAGGCAGGATTGCAGCTTTGAACAGATTCATATCCAAATCCTCAGAGAAGTGCAAAGAATTATATGATATCCTAAGGAAGAACAAGAAATTTGAGTGGACTGAGAAGCATGAGAATGCCTTAAGAGCTCAAAAAGATTATCTATCCTCAGCCCCAGCCTTGATGAAACCATAAAAAGGCGATGTGCTATCCTTATATCTTGCAGTATCCTCAAAAGCAGTAAGTGCGGTCCTTGTGAAGGATCATGAAGGTACACAACATCCTGTCTATTATGTAAGTAAAAGTTTACTTGATGCCGAATCCAGGTATTCACACCTTGAAAAACTTATTCTTGCATTAATTATGGCATCTACTAAGTTGAGACACTATTTTGAAACTCATGTTATTGTTGTTAAAACTAACTTTCCAATTAAGAATGTCCTCAGGAAACCAGAGATGTCAGGAAGGATGGCTAAGTGGGCAGTGAAGCTTAGTGCCTATGATATAAGATATGAGCCTAGGACAGCCATCAAATCCCAAGCATTAGCCGACTTTGTGGCTGATTTTAGTAGTGATTTACAAGAAGAAGCTGAGTTAGAAGTCCAGCAGCTAGAGGAGACCAAGGATCCTTGGATACTCTATACTGATGGATCCTCAAATGTCAAAGGCACAGGGCTTGGAATACTACTAAAATCGCCACAGGGGGACATAATACCCCACACTATAGCTTGTGAGTTCCAAACCACTAACAATGAGGCCGAATATGAAGCCTTAATTGCTGGTTTGCAAATTGCCAAGCATATGGGGATCAGGTATCTTGAGGTACACGTAGATTCATTACTAATTACAAACCACTTTAATGGATCCTATGATGTTAAAGGTGAAAAGCTAACCAAATATTTAGAGATAGTCAAAAGTTTGGCACTCTCTTTTGTTTCCTTTAGTTTGACACAGGTACCAAGGGAAGAGAATACAGAAGCTGATGCATTGGCTAACTTAGGATCATCCTTGAAGATCCCGGAGGATATCAAGATCCCTATTATCCATATCCTGACCCCGGCTATCGAGGATCATGTGGTTATGGAGATAGGAAATGATTCTGCAATTATCCCTAGTGAGGATACTCAATCCCATTCAGGATTAGGATCATGGATCTCACCAATTATGGGTAATTACAACATGGAGAGATTCCTACAGGAGAAAACCCTAGGGCTTTCAAAATTAAGGTATCTCAATTCACAATTTTAAATAATATGTTGTATAGACGATCTCTTGCAGGACCATACTTGAGATGCATTGAGGATCCTGAAATCCAAGAAGTTTTAAAAGACTTCCATGAAGGAGATTGTGGAAACCACACTGGGGGCAGGGCATTATTCTCAAGGACCCTGAGGATAGGATACTACTGGCCAACCATGAAGAGAGATGTTGTGGAGTATGCTAAGAGATGTGACCCTTGTCAGAGGCACAGCAATATCCTTCATCAACCGGCTGAATTATTGCATCCTATATCCTCCTCTTGGCCATTTATGAGATAGGGTATGGATATAGTTGGTAAGCTCCCTAAGGCACCTGGTGGAAAAGTATTCATGCTAGCTATGACTGATTACTTCTCCAAGTGGATAGAGGCTGAAGCTTTTGCCCAAGTCAGAGAAAAGGAAGTTATATCCTACATTAAAAGAAATATTATAACTAGATTTGGAATTCCTTCTGAGATTATATGTGATAATGGTTCCCAATTTATTGGGGGCAGAACCACTAACTTTTGTGACAGCTGGGGGATTAAGATGATAACATCAACACCAGTCCACCCACAAGCTAATGGTCAAGCAGAATCATTCAAAAAGATCATCATCAACAATTTGAAGAAGAAACTTGGATCCAAGAAAGGGAAATGGGCAGAAGAACTACCCTATGTGCTTTGGGCTGATAGGACAACCCCTAAGAATGCTACTGGTCAAACACCATTCTCCTTGGTATTTGGGGCAGAATCAGTGATCCCAACAGAAATGGTGGTTCCAACTGCTAGAACAAGTACCCGTGATCCTGAGGAAAATGATGAAAACTTGGCTCAAGACCTGGATACTATTGAAGAAATCAGGGATATGGCTAGGATAAGGATGGCCAGTTATCAACATAGAATGGCTGGTGCTTACAACAAAAATGTCAGGATCATGAAGTTTCAAGTTGGAGATATGGTATTAAGGAAAGCATTTCAGAATACCACCAATCCTGTTGATGGAAAATTGGCTCCAAAATGGGAAGGCCCTTATTTGATTGAAGCTGAAGCAGGAAAGGGGGCATATAGATTGCTAACCATGGAAGGTGATTTGCTACCAAGAGCTTGGAATGTTGTCCACTTGAAGAAATATTTCATGTGAGCATGATCCTCATGGCGCAGATGATCCTCACGATAGGGATATCCTTAAAGGATCCTTAAAGTATCAGTGATCCTTACTTAGGTAATATCCTAAACTTTAACTATTTTATTTCTTTATTTCCTCATATAAGGATAAGGATCATGTATCCTTTATCCATCTCTCACGTGAATTTGAGTTTTGAAAGTTCAGGTATCCTTAGCATAACATTGGTTATCCGCAGAAGCAATCCGTTCCTTGGGTTTAACCCCAGTTATTTGGGCTTGACCCCAGTTCCGCCTGTAGCGCATGATGATCCTGGGACCAGTACTCGTTTTAGGGGCTGATAATTCCATTGTACTGGCTATGCCTAGGATCCTACGTATAATGGTAGACGTACCATACATCCGTTCCTAAGGTTTCTAACGTTTTCAGGTTAGCTAAGGTTTCTAACGTTTTCACGTTAGCTAAGGGTTTGGCATTTTCATGTCACTAAGTTTGGATAGTCGCCAGTTAGGGCCATACTCCAGTTTACATACGATCCTTGGGCTTGTCCCCAGTTATCCTTGGGCTTGTCCCCAGTTATCCTTGGGCTTGTCCCCGGTTATCCTTGGGCTTGTCCCCAGTTGCTAACTCTTTTCTTATATTGGCTTAGTCCCAAGTTATGCTCTATTTCAGGTTCTTGAAGATAGGCAACTAGGGATCCTTGATCCTTACTTCACTCTAAGGTTTATCTTATAGTTATCCTTATTATGGTTAGGATCCTAACTTGGATCCTCAGGTATGATCCTTAACTCTTTTGATTTTATTCATTATTCATTTAAATAACCCTTATACTTGACAACTGAACTTGGAATTCTTAAACTATATCACTTTTTTGAACTTATCAGTTATGGGATATGTGGTCCGTGATCATATCTTAAACTTTTTGGATTGATAAGTATAAACGAAATGAACATTACAACAGTTGGAAAGTAAGATATTAAAAAGGATAACAACATAAGATAAGCGACAAAAGGTTAAGATTTTATTTATTAACAAAGGATTAACCCTTAAAAGGTTGTCAAAATTACCTACCCGAGCATCTACCAGCAAAACGTGGCCCGTCTGCTGGGGTAGGTAAAGGGTGTCCATGATAATAAGTTCAAAGATAGTGCAGGAATATAAAGGTGGCAGGATTACAATGGCTTCATCCCCCAAACAGAGGATCCCTCCACCAGTTGCAATCCTGCCTATTGTCCAAAGGATCATACATGATCCTTAATCCTAGAAACTATTGTTCAAATACAACCCATTAAATTGTTCAACATCACAACCACAAAAAACTACCATCAAACTAAAAAAATTGGGCTCCGGCTGCGTCTAGGAATGTCCATCATCGCCCAATTGTGCAGCCTACACCTTTGCTGCATCCTCTTCTCCTCCAGCTGTGGTATCCTTCATCAGATCCTTCCCACTGCCACTTGCCTCAATCGCCAAGACCTCAGTAGCCTTTTCCTCATCATCCTCAAGATCGGCCAACCTTGCTTTCCAGCCTTCAACATCCTAGCTGCCTTTGTCAAAGTTAGGATCTTGAGCTTCCTGGGCCATCTTCAGTTTTGTCTGATACATTGTGATGGCAGCAGAAACCTTTGCACCTTCTATGAGGTCATGCTTTTCATAGTCCAGGTCGATCAGAAGTTTAGTCGTCTTAGTCTTCTCATCTTGAAGTTCCTTCCGAAGATCAGCAAGTGCAAGGTCCTTGAGCACGGCAACCTGTTGGAGGTCAGCAATCTTCTTGTCCTGCTCCTCGACATTCCCCACATAATCCTCAATCTCAGCGAATTTCTGCAAAGGAGATGAAAGATAAGGTCAGGACCGAGTGATCCTCAAATCAGCAGGATATGCCAGCAGGATATACAAGCAGATACGGTGATCCTTACATCATTGAAGTACTCCAGGAATTGGTGACGGATCAGAGGCAGACCCTGCAAATTCTCACCCTCGGAGGTCTTTCTCTTTTTGCCACCCTTTCCTTTAGTGGGTGCCTTGGGAATGGAGATGCTGGGACTGGTAGTGGACCTCTTCTTCCTGGATCGAACAAGATCAAGGTCAGCCGTGTTGAATTGGGATACTGGCTTGGCAGATTTTCCAGCACCTACACATTCATAGGAAGATAAGTATCCTTATCCTATTTCAATTCACTTATTTGTTTTAATATTCAAACTATGCAAAAGGCAGGATACTTACTTGACATGGTAATGGAACCTGAGGATACTTCCTGTGAATCTTGGGTGTCTATCTTGAATGTCCTTGTTTCAGGATCAAGCTTCCAAAAAGCAGCAAGCCTATCCTTGGTTGCAGGTGATGTGATGATGTGTGAGACGGAAATAGTTGCATAACACAAGACAAAAGGGGTCAGTAATCCTTATACCAAAACAATACTACCTGGTGATCCTTCTCAGGATCCTCTGGCCTACCATGGGTGGACCAGGTCTTTGGTAGATCCTATCCGTTTGGAAGGGTATCCCTCCTGACAAAGAAGAATCGACGTTTCCAATTTGTGTCATTCTTGGTGACTTTAAGAAGAGGGTGTTCTCCGTCGGGTTTACGTTTAAACAAATAGCGATGGGAACCAAGGGTAGTAAGATCATACAATTGTGTCAGCTCAGACATGCCTAAATCAATGCCTTCCTGTTCGATGATCCTCTCCAGGGTGTACAAAACCCTCCAAATCATCGGCATGGCTTGGATGTAAGAGATGCCGGTAAGGGAAAAGAAGGATTGTGTAAGTTCTGGGAAAGGATAGGTGTATCCTATGGAGAATGGAGTAACTGGAAAGGCAACCCACGTTTCTGAAACATAGTCGCTCAGGATAGTGGGATCGAAGGGTTTGAAAAGGGCATTCGCCGGAAAACAGTGATGGATTTTATCTATTTGTGCGTCGTTAAAGCAACACCTCTCATTCGCCGAGTCTTTGATGATCTTTTGACTCTTCAAAGGGCTATCCTTCTTGTGATCCTTGCCCGGTGAACTTCGGAGCATCATTCTCAAAGTGATGGTGGTAAAGAAAGAAAAACAGAGTAAGAGAGGGAGAAAGAGGAGAAAAGAGATACCTGATTGATCTTCGACTGAGAATATAAAGGGAGTTTCTTTCGGATTTAAATGCATTTGATCCTATCTCTATCTCCTATTTATAATCATGATCGTGCAGGGTTGTCACTTCTGTGACGTCATGGTTGCTGTTTTGGTCAAAAATCAGACGAGGATAATGCAACCAAACTCTTTGTTACGGGGAATGATGCTTAAAATATGTAACAGCGATGAGGATCACTTCAATGTAAATTGCACAAACAACACAAGGATTTGTACGGGGAAAAAGCCCTTGATCAAGAGTTGATCTCCGGCACAAAAAACCCTGGGTGATGGAAACTACCGATCACCAAGCTCAAATAAATGAATAAATGTTTACAACTTCGGATAGTAACGAGCTAGGTACAAGGATCACTATCGTGAAATGTGTAAAAAGTGTATGAAATTGCTAAGTGTTTGAACGAGAGCTTGTATGAGCGTTTGTACGAGTGTGTGTAACTGAAAAAATGACTAAGTGTTTTCTACTAGCTCGTTACTCCCTTTTTAAAATAGAAATAACCACCTAAACTAACTATCCGACTTTCGTGCCAAGCCTCCACGTTCTCCACAACGTCTATTTTTGGTCAAGCACGTGCAGAATAGTTTGGGAATATTCTCCAGGAATGTCGCCAAGACTTGGTCAAGCTTGTTATACCTGCGAGATAGTACAAAACATAAACAAACAATCGTCAGTACGAGGATCCTTAAAGTGATCAATGATCCTGATCCTGGAGCTCTTCTGAGGATCACCACCGGTTACAGAAGTAAGGATCACTAATTAGGATAACGAATAAGGATCACTAATTGTTAGAAAATCCTCCCCTAACAGTTGCAACGGATAGTTCGATATCAACGTCTATATATCCGTTAGTTAGTTGCGGATAAGATCAAGAAAATATAACTCGCTTATTTTACAAATTACTCCTTATATTTTGGGGGCAATTGTTAGGGGAGGATTTTCTAACAATTAGGGATCCTTATTCGTTATCCTAATTAATGATCCTTACTTCTGTGACAGGTGGTGATCCTCAGAAGAGCTTCAGGATCAGGATCATGGATCACTTTAAGGATCCTCATACTGACGATTGTTTATTTGATTTTTGTATTACTTCGCAGGAGTAATAAACGTGACTTGGTCTTGGCAACGGTAACAAGGAATATTCCACGGGTATTTCGCACACGATTGACCAGAAATGGACGTAGTGGAGAACGTGGGAGCTTGGCACGAAAGTCGGATAGTTAGTTAGTGTAGTTAACTTCTGTTTTAAAAGGAGTAACGAGCTAGAATTAGAACATTTTGTCATTTTCAGCTACACACACTCTCATATACTCGCACACTTGAAGCTCTCGACGAACATTCATTCATTTTCACAAACTTTTACACATTTCACGATAGTGATCCTTGTACCTAGCTCGTTACTATCCGAAGTTGTAAACGTTTATTGATTTATTTGAGCTTGGTGATCGGTAGTTTCCATCACCCGGGGTTTTTTGTGCCGGAGATCAACTCTTGATCAAGGGCTTTTTCCCCGTATAAATCCTTGTGTCATTTGTGCAATTTACATTAAAGTGATCCTTGTCATTGTTATATATTTCAAGCATCATACCCCGTAACAGAGAGTTTGGTTGCAATATCCTCATCAGATTTTTTGACCAAAACACTCTTCTTGTTCTACTACATGCACATTCTGGTTATCAGACTTGTTGTAGGATTTAAACTTGTTATTCTTGAAGTCGGATCCTTGCTTCTCCTGTTTTGAGGATCCTGATAATCTCTCCTGGATCCTTTTATCATCCTCTAATCGGATGAATCTAAGGGCACTGGTTCTTACTTCATCAAGATTCCTGCATGGGGTCATAACAAGATCATCATAGAATAATGAATCCCTAAGCAATCCCATTTTAAAGGCTTCCACAGCCATAGTTATATCTAGATTAGGAATGTCTAAGGATTATTTACTAAACTTAGTGATATAATCTCTAAGTGATTCATTTTGACCTTGTGTCACCCTATATAGATCACTAGTTAAACGTTCAAATTTTCTACTACATGAGAACTGACTATTAAACAGGTTAACTAGATTAGCAAATGAAGTAATAGAGTAAGGGGGAAGACTTAGCAGCCATTTAAGAGCAGATCCTGTAAGTGTGGATCCGAAACCCTTGCATAGACATGCTTCTTTTAACCTCTCTGGGATGGGGTTGATCTCCATCCTTTCTCTATATTGAGCTACATGTTCTTCTGGATCCGTCGAACTATCATACAGCTTCATAGTTGGTATTTGAAACCTTTTGGGTATCTCAGCATCACAAATAGGTGGTGCAAAACGAGATATCCTATGGCTCCCATCTGCAATTTCAGGAATGGGCTTAACCACTCCTGGAACGCTGGATATCATATCCTTCAACTTCTGTAATTCCCTAGCCATAGCTTGATTGATACATGTATCCTGCATAGAGCCATGGTTAGTGTTATAAGAATTATTGAAAGTATTACCTCCCAAAGGATTCAAATTTGGAATCGCAGATGTGAATCCATATTGACGGGATTCTGGTATGATTGAAGGACCAGAAGAGGCAATGGTCTGCATTGGAATGAAATCTCCTTGATGAACATCTGAACTTGGTTGTACACTTCTCAAGAATCCTTGATCATGAAAGATGTTGGGTCCTTGATGTGCTGTGACCGGGGGTCTTGGAGGATAATCTATGGATCCATAAACTTGAAGTGAGGATCCTTGAAGCTGAGAGGATCCTTGATGCTGAAAGGAGGATCCTTGGACCGGGAAGGATCCTTGAACCTGGGAGGATCCTTGGACCTGGGAGGATCCTTGGACCTGGGAGGATCCTTGGACCTGGGAGGATCCTTGTACCTGGGAGGATCCTTGTACCTGGGAGGATCCTTGGACCTAGGAGGATCCTTGAACTGTGTGTGCCCCCATATATCCTCCTGAGCTGACGAAGGATCCCTGATGCTGGAAAGAGGATCCCGAAAGCTGAAAGTGAGATCCAAAAGCCTGACTCATAGTTGTTGTTCCATAACGCCTTTCCAATGGTCCACTTTGGTACTGGATGTCTAGAACTGCTGATTGTAGGGTAGTTACAATTGGAGTGTCAAAATTCAGTGACCTTGGTATCAGAGGGGAGTGATCCTATGCTGATTTATTTTGTTTCTTGATGTCACCGATTTCCCGGAGAATCCTTTCATTGGTCTTGTCCTGCTCTTGTATGTGATCTCTCATCTGCAAATTCAAATTAAAAAGATCACTAGTAGTAGGGTTAGAAGAAACAGAAGAAGTTGGTGGTTTTGGAAAAATAGGGCTTTGTCTCTTTGCAGCATTTTCAGCATTCTTCTGGGATCCAGAAGATGGTGGAGGCAAAGGTGGAATGCCCTGTGAAGAACTGATTGTCAGCATTGAACTTGAATTGCTCTTTGCTGAAGAAGCCATCTACTAGGTTGTAATGAACCGAAATGACCACAAAAACGAGAGTTTCTTAGGAATGAAGCACCAATTGCCCCATGGTGGGCGCCAAACTGTTTTGGTCAAAAATCAAGCAAGGATAATGCAACCAAATCTTTCGTTGTGAGGTGTGATGCTTGAATCAATGAACAATGTTAAGGATAATTCAGAAATGTAATTGTTAGGGGAGGATTTTCTAACAATTAGTGATCCTTATTCGTTATCCTAATTAGTGATCCTTACTTCTGTGACAGGTGGTGATCCTCAGAAGAGCTTCAGGATCAGGATCATGGATCACTTTAAGGATCCTCGTACTGACGATTGTTTACTTATGTTTTGTACTATCTCGTAGGTATAACAAGCTTGACCAAGTCTTGGCGACATTCCTGGAGAATATTCCCAAACTATTCTGCACGTGCTTGGCCAAAAATGGACGTTATGGAGAATGTGGGGGCTTGGCACAAAAGTCGGATAGTTAGTTTGGTAGTTAAATTTCTATTTTAAAAGGGGTAACGAGCTAGTAGAAAAACACTTAGTCATTTTGACAGCTACACACACTCATATACTCGCACACTTGAAGCTCTCGACGAACATACATTCGTTTTCACTCACATTTACACATTTCACGATAGTGATCCTTGTACCTAGCTCGTTACTATCCAAAGTTGTAAACATTTATTTGAGCTTGGTGATCGGTAGTTTCCATCACCCGGGGTTTTTTGTGCCGGAGATCAACTCTTGATCAAGGGCTTTTTCCCCGTATAAATCCTTGTGTCATTTCAGCAATTTACATTGAAGTGATCCTTGTTATTGTTCTACATTGTTAGCATCATACCCCGTAACATAGAGTTTGGTTGCAATATCCTCAACAGATTTTTTGACCAAAACAGTTTGGCGCCCACCGTGGGGCAATTGGTGCTTTGTCCTTTGGAAAATACGCATTTCTGCGCTCAATTCGGTTTTCTACAACCAAGCAAATGGCTTCCTCAGCGAAGAATGCTTCAAATTTGATGCCCTCTTTCACTTCTTCACAAGGCGTTCCCCCTTTGCCTCCACCACCTTCTGGATCCCAGAAGAATGCTGAGAATGCTGCGAAGAAACCAACTCCCATTTTCTCAAAACCTCCGACTTCTTCTGCTTCTTACACTCCCACTAGTAGTGACATGTTTTCTTTGATTTTGCAGATGAAGGATCAGATACGGCAACAGGATAAGACCAATGAGAGGATTCTCAAAGAAATCGGAGATCTCAAGAAACAAAAGACAACGGCAGAGGATCATTCCCCACTGGTGCCAAAATCCTTGAATTTTGATACTCCGGTGATTGCTTCTCAGCCATCAGTGGCTCCAGACGTTCAATATGTGGGTGGACCGAAAGGAGTGCACTACGGAACAACAACAGTGAGCCAGGCATCAGGTTCATATTTCCAGCCAGCGGGATCCTATCCTCAGCATATGGGATCCCTCACGAATTCAGGAGGGTATTCAGGAATGCACCAGGTTCAAGGATCCTCCTTTGTTCCAGGATCATCCCAGGTTCAAGGATCCTCCTTTGTTCCAGGATCATCCCAGGTTCAAGGATCCTCCTTTGTTCCAGGATCATCCCAGGTTCAAGGATCCTCCTTTGTTCCAGGATCATCCCAGGTTCAAGGATCCTCCTTTGTTCCAGGATCGTCCCAATTTCAGGGATCCTTCCAGATGCCAGGATCCTTGAGGAGTTTGCAAACAGGAAGTTCAGATGTCCATCAGGGAGATTTTATTCCAATGCAGACCAATGCTTCTACTGGTCCCTCGATCATTCCAGAGCCCCAACAATATGGATTAACATCCATTCTTCCTAACCTGAACCCAATGGGAGGTAACACTTTTAATAATTCTCATACTTCTAACGATGGTCTTATGCAGGGTCCAGGTATCAATCATGCCATGGCCAGAGAATTGCAAAAGCTAAAGGATATGATATCAAGTGTGCCGGGAGTGGTCAAACCTATCCCAGAGATTGCAGATGGGAGCCACAAGATATCTCGTTTTGCACCACCAATTTGTGATGCTGAGATACCCAAGAGGTTCCATGTGCCAACAATGAAGCTATATGATGGTTCGACGGATCCTGAAGAACACATAGCACAATACAGGGAGAGGATGGAGATCAATCCAATCCCAGAAAGGTTAAAGGAAGCATGCTTGTGCAAGGGATTCAGATCCACTCTTACTGGATCAGCTCTCAAATGGCTGCTAAGTCTTCCTCCCTATTCTATTACCTCATTTGCTAACCTAGTTAACTTGTTTAATAATCAGTTTTCTTGTAGTAGGAAATTTGAACGATTAACTAGCGATCTATATAGGATAACCCAGGGTCATAATGAATCATTAAGGGATTACATTACCAAATTCAGTAAAGAATCCTTAGACATTCCCAACTTAGATATAGCCACGGCTGTTGAGGCCTGTAAAATGGGATTGCTTAGGGATTCGTCTTTCTATGATGATCTTGTTATGACACCATGCAGGAACTTAGATGAGGTAAGAACCCGAGCACTTAGGTTCATTCGACTAGAAGATGACAAGAGGATCCAGGAGAGGTTAGCAGGATCCTCAAAGCAGGATAAGCAAGGATCCTCATTCAGGAACAACAAGTTCAGATCCTACAACAGATCTGATAACCAGAACGTGCATTCTATTGATCAAGAAGAGGATGATGAGGATTATCCTCCAATTTCTGAATATTGTTTTAGTGTTGATAACAATGAACTAATCCTTGCGATGCAGAGTCTAGGTGATAAAGCTAGATGGCCCAGAAAAAATGATAGGCCAGCTGCAACTAAGGATAAATCAAAGTGGTGTGCATACCATGAAGATTTTGGGCACCTCACAGAAGAATGCATCGCACTAAGAAAGGAAATTGGATACTTGTTGAGCAAAGGGCACCTAAAGGAATTGTTGGGAAGAAAAAAGTCAAGGACTCAGGATCCTGAAAGGATCCCTGAGAAGGCTCCAGCCCCTCCAGCAGATGCACAAGTGATAAACTTTATTTCTGGAGGATCAGACATTTGTGGCACATCTTTCTCAGCAGCTAAAAGGCATGCAAAGGTAACTAAAATGGATAATGGAGAAAGACCTATTCGAACATCAAGTGTCTCCGAAGGAAAAGTCATAACCTTCGATGAGGATGATCGAGTTGATATCCAGGATCCTCATCACGATGGTTTAGTTATTACTCTTTTCATTTCTAACCATTTTGTCCGCAGGATCCTTATAGACGGAGGAAGCTCAGTGAACATTATCCAGCTTGATGTTCTGAAGAAGATGGGAATTCCTGAATCGGATATCATACCAAGATCCTCCGTGCTCGTGGGATTTAGTGGCGAAACTAAGAATACCCTGGGGGACATTAAACTCCCAATATACATCGAAGGCCTACACTCTTATCAAAAATTTTGTGTTATTGACTGTTTATCTTGTTGTAATGTTATCCTTGGCAGGCCTTGGATACACGATATGAATGCAGCCCCATCTACCTACCATCAATGTGTGAAGCTCCCTAGTCCTTGGGGAATAGTGAAGATTGATAGTGATCAGCAGGAGGCTAAGAACTGCTACACTTCATCGATGAAACCAGCCTCGAAGTCAAGGGAGCAATAGCAATCAAAGTATCCTCCAAGGGATGTCTTGGAGGCAAGAGAGCAGGATGTGATAGAAATCCTCATGGATCCTGATGATCCTGAATCCAAAATCTATATCGGATCAGGGATCCTTGGCGAAATGAAAGAAGACCTCATATCCTTCCTCAAAAGGAGAAACACTACCTTTGCAAGGAAACATGAAGACATGACTGGTATATCCAAAGATGTAAACACTCACAAACTCGGGATAGACAGATCCTTCAAACCAATCCATCAAAGGAGAAGAAAGTTTGCACCGGAAAGGAATGCCATTATCCAGGAGGAGGTAGAGAAATTGCTCCGGGCAGGTATGATTAGAGAGGTCAAGTATCCAAGATGGTTGGCCAATGTGGTTGTTGTTCAAAAGAAAAACGGAAAGTGGAAGGTATGTGTCGATTTTACCGATTTAAATAAGGCATGTCCCAAGGATCCTTTCCCATTACCCCACATTGACTCCATGGTGGATGCAACTGCGGGTCATGAACTGTTAACTTTTATTGATGCTTCATCTGGATTCCAACAAATCCAAATGGAACCATCTGACCAAGAGGATACAGCCTTCATGACTCCAACTGGTATATACTGCTATATTGCTATGCCGTTCGGACTAAGAAATGCAGGTGCAACATATCAAAGGCTGGTGAATATGATGTTCAAGGATCAGATTGGACAAACTATGGAGGTTTACATAGATGACATGGTGGTAAAATCCTTGAAAGCTGAGGATGACTTAAGAGACTTGGAGGAAGCATTCGATATCCTTGACAAATATAACATGAAACTTAATCCTTCAAAATGTCACTTTGGTGTTAAAGCAGGTAAATTCTTAGGATACATGGTGACCAAGAGAGGCATTCAAGCTAGCCCGGAACAAATCAGAGCCTTAGTGAATATCAAATCCCCGGCCAATGCTAAGGATGTTCAAAGGCTAACAGGCAAGATAGCAGCTTTGAACAGATTTATATCCAAATCCTCAGAGAAATGCAAAGAATTCTATGATATCCTAAGGAAGAACAAGAAGTTTGAGTGGACTGGGAAGCATGAAAATGCTTTAAGAGCCCTCAAGGAATACCTATCCTCAGCCCCAGCCTTGATGAAGCCAGAAAAAGGCGATGTGCTATCCTTGTATCTTGCAGTATCCTCAAAAGCAGTAAGTGTGGTCCTTGTTAAGGATCATGAAGGTACAAAACATCCTGTCTATTATGTAAGTAAAAGTTTACTTGATGCCGAATCCAGGTATTCACACCTTGAAAAACTTATCCTTGCACTAATTATGGCATCTACTAAGTTAAGACATTATTTTGAAACTCATGTTATCATTGTTAAAACTAATTTTCCAATTAAGAGTGTCCTCAGGAAACCAGAGATGTCAGGAAGGATGGCTAAGTGGGCAGTGAAGCTAAGTGCATATGATATAAGATATGAGCCTAGGACAGCTATCAAATCCCAAGCATTAGCTGACTTTGTGGCTGATTTCAGTAGTGATTTACAAGAAGAAGCTGAGTTAGAAGTCCAGCAGCTAGAAGAGACCAAGGATCCTTGGATACTCTATATTGATGGATCCTCAAATGTCAAAGGCACAGGGCTTGGAATACTACTAAAATCGCCACAGGGGGACATAATACCCCACTCTATAGCTTGTGAGTTCCAAACCACTAACAATGACGCTGAATATGAAGCCTTAATTGCTGGTTTGCAAATTGCAAAGCATATGGGGATCAGGTATCTTGAGGTACATGTAGATTCTTTGTTAATTACAAACCACTTTAATGGATCCTACGCTGTTAAAGGTGAAAAGCTAACCAAATATTTAGAGATAGTCAAGAATTTGGCACTCTCTTTTGTTTCCTTTAGTTTGACACAGGTACCAAGGGAAGAAAATACAGAGGCTGATGCATTGGCTAACTTAGGATCATCCTTGAAGATCCCGGAGGATATCAAGATCCCTATAATCCATATCCTGACCCCGGCTATCGAGGATCACGAGGCTATGGAGATAGGAAATGATTCTGCAATTATCCCCTATGAGGATACTCAATCCCATTCAGGATCAGGATCATGGATTTCACCAATTATGAGATACTTACAACATGGAGAGATTCCTACAGGAGAAAACCCTAGGGCTTTCAAATCTAAGGTATCTCAATTCACAATTTTAAATAATATGTTGTATAGACAATCTCTTGCAGGACCATACTTGAGATGCATTGAGGATCCTGAAATCCAAGAAGTTTTGAAAGACTTCCACGAAGGGGATTGTGGAAACCACACTGGGGGCAGGGCATTATTCTCAAGGATCCTGAGGACAGGATACTACTGGCCAACCATGAAGAGAGATGCTGTGGAGTATGCTAAGAGATGTGATCCTTGTCAGAGACACAACAATATCCTTCATCAACCAGCTGAATTATTGCATCCTATATCCTCCTCTTGGCCATTTATGAGATGGGGGATGGATATAGTTGGTAAGCTCCCTAAGGCACCTGGTGGAAAAGTATTCATTCTAGCTATGACTGATTACTTCTCCAAGTGGATAGAGGCTGAAGCTTTTGCCCAAGTCAGAGAAAAGGAAGTTATATCCTTCATTAAAAGAAATATTATAACTAGATTTGGAATTCCTTCTGAGATTATATGTGATAATGGTTCCCAATTTATTGGGGGCAGAACCACTAACTTTTGTGACAGCTGGGGGATTAAGATGATAACATCAACACCAGTCCACCCACAAGCTAATGGTCAGGCGGAATCATCCAACAAGATCATCATCAACAATTTAAGAAAAAGCTTGGATCCAAGAAAGGGAAATGGGCAGAAGAACTACCCTATGTGCTTTGGGCTGATAGGACAACCCCCAAGAATGCTACTGGTCAAACGCCATTCTCTTTGGTATTTGGGGCAGAATCAGTGATCCCAACAGAAATGGTGGTTCCAACTGCAAGAACAAGTACCCGTGATCCTGAGGAGAATGATGAGAACTTGGCTCAAGACATGGATACTATTGAAGAAATCAGGGATATGGCTAGGATAAGGATGGCCAGTTATCAGAAAAGAATGGCTGGTGCTTACAACAAAAATGTCAGGATCAGGAGGTTTCAAGTCGGAGATATGGTATTAAGGAAAGCATTCCAAAATACCACCAATCCTGCTGATGGAAAATTGGCTCCAAAATGGGAAGGCCCTTATTTGATTGAAGCTGAAGCAGGAAAGGGGGCATATAGATTGCTAACCATGGAAGGTGATTTGCTACCAAGAGCTTGGAATGCTGTCCACTTGAAGAAATATTTCATGTGAGCAGGATCCTCATGGCATAGATGATCCTCACGATAGGGATATCCTTAAAGGATCCTCAAAGTATTAGTGATCCTTACTTAGGTAATATCGTAAACTTGAACTATTTCATTTCTTTATTTTCTCATATAAGGATAAGGATCATGTATCCTTTATCCATCTCTCACGTAAGTTTAAGTTTTGAAAGTTCAGGTATCCTTAGCATAACATTGGTTATCCGCTGAAGCAATCCGTTCCTTGGGTATAGCCCCAGTTATTTGGGCTTGACCCCAGTTCCGCCCGTAGCGCACGTTGATCCTGGTATAGTTCAAGGCATTGGGACCAGTACTCGTTTTAGGGGCTGATAATTCCATTGTACTGGCTATGCTTAGGATCCTACGTATAATGGTAGACGTACCATACATCCGTTCCTAAGGTTTCTAACGTTTTCACGTTAGCTAAGGTTTCTAACGTTTTCACGTTAGCTAAGGTTTTCGCATTTTCATGTCACTAAGTTTGGATAGTCGCCAGTTAGGGCCATACTCCAGTTTACATACGATCCTTGGGCTTGTCCCCAGTTATCCTTGGGCTTGTCCCCAGTTATCCTTGGGCTTGTCCCCAGTTATCCTTGGGCGTGTCCCCAGTTACTAACTCTTTTCTTATATTGGCTTAGTCCCAAGTTATGCTCTATTTCAGGTCCTTGAAGATAGGCAACTAGGGATCCTTGATCCTTACTTTATTCTAAGGTTTATTTTACAGTTATCCTTATTATGGTTAGGATCCTAACTTGGACCCTCAGGTATGATCCTTAACTATCTTTTATTCTATTCATTATTTATTTGTATAACCCTTAAAGTTTGACAACTAGACTTGTGATCCTTAAAACATATCGCTCTGTAAAAAAAATTTTTAACTAAAGGATATCTGATCATGGATCATGTTTTGGTCAAAAATCAGACGAGGATAATGCAACCAAACTCTTTGTTACGGGGAATGATGCTTAAAATGTGTAACAGCGATGAGGATCACTTCAATGTAAATTGCACAAACAACACAAGGATTTATACGGGGAAAAAGCCCTTGATCAAGAGTTGATCTCCGGCACAAAAAACCCCGGGTGATGGAAACTACCGATCACCAAGCTCAAATAAATGAATAAATGTTTACAACTTCGGATAGTAACGAGCTAGGTACAAGGATCACTATCGTGAAATGTGTAAATGTGAGTGAAAGTGAATGTATGTTCGTCAAGAGCTTCAAGTGTGCGAGTATATGAGTGTGTGTAGCTCAGAAATGACTAAGTGTTTTCTACTAGCTCGTTACTCCCTTTTTAAAATAGAAATAACTACCTAAACTAACTATCCGACTTTCGTGCCAAGCTCCCACGTTCTCCACAACGTTCATATTTTGCCAAGCACGTGCGGGATAGTTTGGGAATATTCTCCAGGAATGTCGCCAAGACTTGGTCTGACTTGTTACTTCTGCAAAACAATACGAAACACAAGTGAACAATTGTTAGTATGAGGATCCTTAAGATAATCCATAATCCTGATCCTGAAACTCTTCTGAGGATCAATATCTGTCACAGAAGTAAGGATCACTAAAGAGGATAATAATTAAGGATCACGGGTCATTTAGAAATCCACCCCTAACAATTGCCCCCAAAATATAAGGAGTTAAATTGTAAATATGTGAGTTATATTTTCTTGATCTCATCCGTAACTAACTAACGGATATATAGCCGTTAATATAGAACTAGCCGTTGCGATCATGACGTCACAAAAGTGACAATCGTGCAGAATCATAATTATAAATAGAGATATAGATAGGATCATTATGCATTCAAATTCGAAAGAAACTCCCTTTAAATTCTCAGTCGATGTTCAACCAGGTATCTCTTTCTTCTCTTTCTACCTTTCTTACTCTGTTTTTCTTTCTTTAACACCATCGCTTTGAGAATGATGCTCCGAAGCTCACCGGGCAAGGATCACAAGAAGGATAGCCCTTTGAAGAGTCAAAAAATCATCAAGGACTCAGCGAATGAAAGGTGTTGTTTTAACGATGCACAAGTAGATAAAATCCGTCACTGTTTTCCGGCAAGTGCCTTCTTCAAACCCTTTGATCCCACTGTTCTTAGCGACTATGTTTCAGAAACATGGGTTGCCTTTCCAGCTACACCATTTACTATAGGGTACACCTATCCTTTCCCTGAATTCACACAATCCTTCTTTTCCCTGACCGGCATATCTTACATTCAAGCCATGCCGATGATTTGGAGGGTTTTATATACCCTGGAGAGGATCATTGAGCAGGAAGGCGTTGATTTAGGAATGTCAGAATTGGCGGAACTGTATGATCTTACTACCTTCGGTTCCCACCGTTATTTGTTCAAGCGAAAACCCGGTGCAGATCATCCTCTTCTCAAAGTTACCAAGAACGACAAAGATTGGAAACATCGCTTTTTCTTTGTCAGAAGGAATTCCATTCTAAACGGAGAGCATTTACCAAAAACATGGTCCACCCATGGTAGGCCGGAGGATCCTGAGTAGGATCACCAGGTAGTCTGGTTTTTATAAGGATTACTGACCCCTTTTGTCTTGTGTCATGCAGCTATCTCTGTTTCGCATCTCATCACAACATCCGCAACCAGGGAAAGGCTTGCTGCTTTCTGGAACCTTGACCCTGAAACTAGAACTTTTAAGACAATAACCCACGACTCTCAGGAGGTATCCTCACGCTCTGTCACCATGTCAAGTAAGTATCCTTGTTTAAAATTTATATAAATAGTGAAATATGAATTAAGAAAAGATACTTATCTTGTTTTGGTTGTGTAGGTGCTGGAAAATCTGCCAAAGCTGCTTCAAGGTTCAGTGTCACCGATCTCACCAATGTCAAATCCTCCAAAAGAAAAGTTACTGCCAGCCCGACGGCCTCAATCCCCAAGGCACCCCTTAAAGGGAAGGGAATTAAGAGGAGAAAGGCCTCCGATTATGAGGATTTGCAGGGTCTGTCTCTAATCCGTCATCAATTCCTTGAGTACTTTAATGAGGTGAGGATCACTGTCTTTGCTCATATATTCTGTTGACATATCCTGCTAATATATCCTGCTGATCTGAGGATCACTTAATTCTGACCTTATCCTTTATCCTCTTTACAGAAATTCGCTGAGATCGAGGATTACGTCGGCCATGTTGAGGATCAGGATAAGAAGATTGCCGACCTCCAGCAGGTTGCCGAGGATCTTGCACTTGCTGATCTTCGGAAGGAACTCCAGGATACCAAACAGGAGATGGCCAAGGTGCTGGTTAATTTTGACTATGAAAGGCAGGAGATCACAGATGATGCTAAAGTTTCTGCCGCCATAGCAATGTACAAAACCAAGCTGCAAATGGCCTTGGAAGCTCAGGATCCTGCCTTCGACAATAGCGGCTGGGAAATTGAAGAATGGAAAGCGAGGCTGACTGAATTGGGTGATGAAGAGGAGGCTGAAGAGATCCTGACAATTGAGGCTGGAAGCAAGGATGAAGCTGGTGAAGCAAGTGGAGCCGGAGGTGGTGATGCAGCAAATGTTTAGGCTGCTTGATTGGGAAATGATGGACATTTCTAGACGTAGCCGGAGCCCAATTTTTTTAAATTTGGTATTAGCTTTTTGTGGTTGTGGTGTTGAACAATTTAATGGTTTGTACTTTGAACAATAGGTTTTAGGATTAAGGATCTTGTATGACCCTTAGGACAATAGGCAGGATTGCATATGGTGGAGGGATCCTCTGTTTGGGGGATGAAGCCATTGTGATCATGCCGCCTTTATATTCCTGCACTACTCTTGAACTTATTATTATGGACACCCTTTACCTACCCCAGCGGACGGGCCACGTTTTGCTGGTAGAAGCTCGGGTAGGTAATTTTGACAACCTTTTAAGGGTTAGTCTTTTGTTTATAAATAAAAACTTAACCTTTTGTCGCTTATCTTGTGTTGTTATATTTTTTTAATATCTTACTTTCCAACTGTTGTAATGTTCATTTTGTTTATACTTATCAAGCCTTAAAAAATTAGAAAAGATATCTAGAAAGTTTAGGATATAATCAAGGATCACATATCCCATAATCGATAAGTTCTAAAAAGTGACATGGTCTAAGATTCATAAGTTCAGTTGTCAAGTATAAGGGTTATTCAAATAAATAATGAATAGAATTAAAAATAGTTAAGGATCATACCTGAGGATCCAAGTTAGGATCCTAACCTTAATAAGGATAACTATAAGATAGACCTTAGAATAAAGTAAGGATCAAGGATCCCTAGTTGCCTATCTTCAAGAACCTGAAATAGAGCATCACTTGGGACTAAGCCAATATAATATAAGAATTAGCAACTGGGGACAAGCCCAAGGATAACTGGGGACAAGCCCAAGGATAACTGGGGACAAGCCCAAGGATCATATGTAAACTGGAGTATGGCCCTAACTGGCGACTATCCAAACTTAGTGGCATGAAAATGCCAAAACCTTAGCTAACGTGAAAACGTTAGAAACCTTAGCTAACGTGAAAACTTTTCCACCAGGTGCCTTAGGGAGCTTTCCAACTATATCCATACCCATCTCATATATGGCCAAGAGGAGGATATAGGATGCAATAATTCAGCTGGTTGATGAAGGATATTGCTGTGTCTCTGACAAGGATCACATCTCTTAGCATACTCCACAGCATCTCTCTTCATGGTTGGCCAGTAGTATCCTGTCCTCAGGATCCTTGAGAATAATGCCCTGCCCCCAGTGTGGTTTCCACAATCTCCTTCATGGAAGTCTTTTAAAACTTCTTGGATTTCAGGATCCTCAATGCATCTCAAGTATGGTCCTGCAAGAGATCGTCTATACAAAATATTATTTAAAATTGTGAATTGAGATACCTTAATTTTGAAAGCCCTGGGGTTTTCTCCTGTAGGAATCTCTCCATGTTGTAAGTATCTCATGATTGGTGAGATCCATGATCCTGATCCTGAATGGGATTGAGTATCCTCACTAGGGATAATTGCAGAATCCTTCCCTATCTCCATAGCCACATGATCCTCGATAGTCGGGGTCAGGATATGGATAATAGGAATCTTGATATCCTCCGGGATCTTCAAGGATGATCCTAAATTGGCCAATGCATCAGCTTCTGTATTTTCTTCCCTTGGTACCTGTGATAAACTAAAGGAAACAAAAGAGAGTGCCAAATTTTTGACTCAAGATACCTGATCCCCATATGCTTAGCAATTTGCAAACCAGCAATTAAGGCTTCATATTCAGCCTCATTGTTAGTGGTTTGGAACTCACAAGCTATAGAGTGGGGTATTATGTCCCCCTGTGGCGATTTTAGTAGTATTCCAAGCCCTGTGCCTTTGACATTTGAGGATCCATCAGTATAGAGTATCCAAGGATCCTTGGTATCTTCTAGCTGCTGGACTTCTAGCTCAGCCTCTTCTTGTAAATCACTACTGAAATCAGCCACAATGTCAGCTAATGCTTGGGATTTGATGGCTGTCCTAGGCTCATATCTTATATCATATGCACTCAGCTTCACTGCCCACTTAGCCATCCTTCCTGACATCTCTGGTTTCCTGAGGACATTCTTGATTGGAAAATTAGTTTTAACAATGATAACATGAGTTTCAAAATAATGTCTTAACTTAGTGGATGCCATAATTAATGCAAGAATAAGCTTTTCAAGGTGTGAATACCTGGATTCGGCATCAAGTAAACTTTTACTTACATAATAGACAGGATGTTGTGTACCTTGATGATCCTTAACAAGGACCGCACTTACTCCTTTTGAGGATACTGCAAGATACAAGGATAGCACATCGCCTTTTTCTGGTTTCATCAAAGCTGGGGCTGAGGATAGGTAATCTTTGAGGGCTCTTAAATCATTTTCATGCTTCTCAGTCCACTCAAATTTCTTGTTCTTCCTTAGGATATCATAGAATTCTTTGCACTTCTCTGAGGATTTGGATATGAATCTGTTCAAAGCTGTTATCCTGCCTGTTAGCCTTTGAACATCCTTAGCATTGGCTGGAGATTTGATGTTCACTATAGCTTTGATTTGTTCCGGGCTAGCTTCAATGCCTCTCTTTGTCACCATATATCCTAAGAATTTACCTGCTTTAACACCAAAGTGACATTTTGAAGGATTAAGCTTCATATTATATTTATCAAGGATATTGAATGCTTCCTCCAAGTCTCTTAGGTGATCCTCAGCTTTTAAGGATTTTACCACCATATCATCTATATAAACCTCCATAGTTTGTCCAATCTGATCCTTGAACATCATATTCACCAGCCTTTGGTATGTTGCACCTGCATTTCTTAATCCGAACGGCATAGCAATATAGCAATATATACCAGTTGGAGTCATGAAGGCTGTATCTTCTTGGTCGGATGGTTCCATTTGGATTTGTTGAAATCCAGATGAAGCATCAATAAAAGTTAACAGTTCATGACCCGCGGTTGCATCCACCATGGAATCAATGTGGGGTAAAGGGAAAGGATCCTTGGGACATGCCTTATTTAAATCTGTAAAATCGACACATACCCTCCACTTTCCGTTTTTCTTTTGAACAACAACCACATTGGCCAACCATCTTGGATACTTGACCTCTCTGATCATACCTGCCCGGAGCAATTTTTCTACCTCTTCCTGGATAATGGCATTCCTTTCCGGTGCAAATTTCCTTCTCCTTTGATGGATTGGTCTGAAGGATCTGTCGATGCCGAGTTTGTGAGTGATAACATCTTTGGATATACCAGTCATATCTTCGTGTTTCCATGCAAAGGTAGTCTTTCTCCTTTTGAGGAAGGATACGAGGTCTTCTTTCATTTCGCCAAGGATCCCTGATCCGATATAGATTTTGGATTCAGGATCATCAGGATCCATGAGGATTTCTACCACATCCTGTTCACTCGCCTCCAAGACATCCCTTGGAGGATACTTTGATTGCTATTGCTCCCTGGATTTCGAAGCTGGTTTCATCGATGAAGTATAGCAATTTTTAGCCTCCTGCTGATCACTATCAATCTTCACTATTCCCCAAGGACTAGGGAGTTTCACACATTGATGGTAAGTGGATGGGACTGCCTTCATATCGTGTATCCAGGGCCTGCCAAGGATAACATTACAACAAGATAAACAGTCAATAACACAAAATTTTTGATAAGAGTGTAGGCCTTCAATGTATATTGGGAGTTTAATGTCCCCCAGGGTATTCTTAGTTTCACCACTAAATCCCACGAGTACAGAGGATCTTGGTATGATCTCTGATTCAGGAATACCCATCTTCTTTAGGACATCAAGCTGGATAATGTTCACTGAACTTCCTCCGTCTATAAGGATCCTGCGGACAAAATGGTTAGATATGAAAAGAGTAATAACTAAACCATCGTGATGAGGATCCTGGATATCAACACGATCCTCTTCATCAAAGGTTATGACTTTCCCCTCCGAGACACTTGATGTTCGAACAGGTCTTTCTCCATTATCCATTTTAGTTTCCTTTGCATGCCTTTTAGCTGCTGAGAAGGATGTGCCGCAAATGTCTGATCCTCCATAAATGAAGTTTATCACTTGTGCATCCGCTGGAGGGGCTGGAGCCTTCTCAGGGATCCTTTCAGGATCCTGAGTCTTTGACTTCTTTCTTCCCAACAATTCTTTTAGATGCCCCTTGCTCAACAAGTATCCAATTTCCTTTCTTAGTGCAATGCATTCTTCTGTGAGGTGCCCAAAATCTTCATGGTATGCACACCACTTTGATTTATCCTTAGTTGCAGCTGGCCTATCATTCTTTCTGGGCCATCTAGCTTTATCACCTAAACTCTGCATCGCAAGGATTAGTTCATTGTTATCAACACTAAAACAATATTCAGAAATTGGAGGATAATCTTCATCATCCTCTTCTTGATCAATAGAGTGCACGTTCTGGTTATCAGATCTGTTGTAGGATCTGAACTTGTTGTTCCTGAATGAGGATCCTTGCTTATCCGGCTTTGAGGATCCTGCTAACCTCTCCTGGATCCTCTTGTCATCTTCTAGTCGAATGAACCTAAGTGCTCGGGTTCTTACCTCATCTAAGTTCCTGCACGGTGTCATAACAAGATCATCATAGAAAGACGAATCCCTAAGCAATCCCATTTTAAAGGCCTCAACAGCCATGGCTATATCTAAGTTGGGAATGTCTAAGGATTCTTTACTGAATTTGGTAATGTAATCCCTTAATGATTCATTATGACCCTGGGTTATCCTATATAAATCACTAGTTAATCGTTCAAATTTCCTACTACAAGAAAACTGATTATTAAACAAGTTAACTAGGTTAGCAAATGAGGTAATAGAATAGGGAGGAAGACTTAGCAGCCATTTGAGAGCTGATCCAGTAAGTGTGGATCCAAATCCTTTTCACAGGCATGCTTCCTTTAACCTTTCTGGGATTGGATTGATCTCCATCCTCTCCCGGTATTGTGCTATGTGTTCTTCAGGATCCGTTAAGCCATCATACAGTTTCATTGTAGGCACATGGAACCTCTTGGGTATCTCAGCATCACAGATTGGTGGTGCAAAGCGAGATATCTTATGGCTCCCATCTGCAATCTCTGGGATAGGTTTGACTACTCCCGGGACACTTGATATCATATCCTTTAGCTTTTGCAATTCTCTGGCCATGGCATGATTGATACCTGGATCCTGCATAAGACCTTGGTTAGTAGTATAAGAATTGTTAAAAGTATTACCTCCCATTGGATTCAAGTTAGGAAGAATGGATGTTAATCCATATTGTTGGGGCTCTGGAATGATCGAGGGACCAGTAGAAGCGTTGGTCTGCATTGGAATAAAATCTCCCTGATGGACATCTGAACTTCCTGTTTGCAAACTCCTCAAGGATCCTGGCATCTGGAAGGATCCCTGGAACTGGGACGATCCTGGAATGAAGGAGGATCCTTGAACCTGGGATGATCCTGGAATGAAGGAGGGTCCTTGAACCTGGGATGATCCAAGAACGAAGGAGGATCCTTGAACCTGGGATGATCCTGGAACGAAGGAGGATCCTTGAACCTGGGACGATCCTGGAACGAAGGAGGATCCTTGAACCTGGGATGATCCTGGAATGAAGGAGGGTCCTTGAACCTGGGATGATCCTGGAACGAAGGAGGATCCTTGAACCTGGGATGATCCTTGAACGAAGGAGGATCCTTGAACCTGGGATGATCCTGGAACAAAGGAGGATCCTTGAACCTGGGATGATCCTGGAACGAAGGAGGATCCTTGAAACTGCTGCACTCCTGAATATCCTCCTGAACTTGTGAGGGATCCCATATGCTGAGGATAGGATCCCGCTGGCTGGAAATGTGAACCTGATGCCTGGGTCATTGTTGTTGTTCCGTAGTGCACTCCTTTTGGTCCACCCACATATTGAATGTCTGGAACCACTGATGGCTGAGAAGTAATCACCGGAGTATCAAAATTCAAAGATCTGGGCATCAGTGGGGAGCGATCCTCTGCCGTTTTCTTCTGTTTCTTAATTTCGTCAATCTCCCGGAGGATCCTTTCGTTGGCATTATCCTGCTCTTGTGCATGATTCCTCATCTACAAAATCAAGGCTTAGAGATCATTAGTAGTAGGATTAGTTGAAACAGAAGAAGTAGGTGGTTTTGAGAAAATGGGAGTTGGTTTCTTCGCGGCATTCTCAGTATTCTTCTGGGATCCAGAAGGTGGCGGAGGTAAGGGAGGAACGCCTTGTGAAGAAGTGAATGAGGGCATCAATTTTGAAGCATTCTTCGCTGAGGAAGCCTTCTGCTTGGTTATAGTGAACCGAAATAAGCACAGAAATGCGTATTTTTCTAAGGACGAAGCACCAATTGCCCCACGGTGGGCGCCAAACTGTTTTGGTCAAAAATCAGACGAGGATAATGCAACCAAACTCTTTGTTACGGGGAATGATGCTTAAAATGTGTAACAGCGATGAGGATCACTTCAATGTAAATTGCACAAACAACACATGGATTTATACGGGGAAAAAGCCCTTGATCAAGAGTTGATCTCCGGCACAAAAAAGCCCGGGTGATGGAAACTACCGATCACCAAGCTCAAATAAATGAATAAATGTTTACAACTTCGGATAGTAACGAGCTAGGGACAAGGATCACTATCGTGAAATGTGTAAATGTGAGTGAAAGTGAATGTATGTTCTTCGAGAGCTTCAAGTGTGCGAGTATATGAGTGTGTGTAGCTCAGAAATGACTAAGTGTTTTCTACTAGCTCGTTACTCCCTTTTTAAAATAGAAATAACTACCTAAACTAACTATCCGACTTTCGTGCCAAGCTCCCACGTTCTCCACAACGTTCATATTTTGCCAAGCACGTGCGGGATAGTTTGGGAATATTCTCCAGGAACGTCGCCAAGACTTGGTCCGACTTGTTACTTCTGCAAAACAATACGAAACACAAGTGAACAATTGTTAGTATGAGGATCCTTAAGATGATCCATAATCCTGATCCTGAAACTCTTCTGAGGATCACTATCTGTCACAGAAGTAAGGATCACTAAAGAGGATAATAATTAAGGATCACGGGTCATTTAGAAATCCACCCCTAACAGATCATATCCTAAACATTTTCAGTCTGGCTTGTTCAAAATTGTTTATTCAATAAGTGTGTATCAAAACAAGGGAAAATCAAAGAAACATAAGGATAACAACACAAGATAAGCGACAAAAGGTTAAGATTTTATTTATTAACAAAAGACTAACCCTTAAAAGGTTGTCAAAATTACCTACCCGAGCATCTACCAGCAAAACGTGGCCCGTCCGCTGGGGTAGGCAAAGGGTGTCCATGATAATAAGTTCAAAAGTAGTGCAGGAATATAAAGGCGGCAGGATCACAATGGCTTCATCCCCCAAACAGAGGATCCCTCCACCAACTGCAATCCTGCCTATTGTCCAAAGGATCATACATGATCCTTAATCCTAAAACCTATTGTTCAGTACAGACCATCATTGTTTTAAACATCATAACCACAAAAAAAAACTACCACTAGATTTAAAAAATTGGGCTCCGGCTACGTCTAGAAATGTCCTTCATCGCCCAATCATGCAGCCTAAACCTTCGCTGCATTGTCACCTCCAGCTCCACTTGTTTCACCACCTTCACCTTTGCCTCCAGCTTCAATTGTCAGGATCTCTTCAACCTCCTCAGCCTCTTCATCGTCCAGTTCAGCCAGCCTTGCCTTCCAACCTTCAATATCCCAGGTGCTCTTGTCAAAAGCAGGATCCTGAGCTTCCAAGGCCATTTGAAGCTTGGTCTTGTACATTGTAATGGCGGCAGAGACTTTGGCATCTTCGGTGATCTCACTCTTCTCATAGTCAACATTAACCAGCACCTTGGCCATCTGCTGTTTGGTATCCCGGACTTCCTTCTGAAGATCAGCAATTGTGAGATCCTTTAACACCGCAACCTGCTGGAGATCGGCAATCTTCCTATCCTGATCCTCAACGTGGCCCACATAGTCCTCAATCTCAGCGAATTTCTGTAAAAAGGATAAGGTCAGGATCAAGTAATCAGCAGGATATACCAGCAGGATATGTCAACAGGATATACGAGCAAAGACAGTGATCCTCACATCATTAAAGTACTCAAGGAATTGATGACGGATCAGAGGCAGACCCTACAGATCCCCAGCTTCAGAGGCTTTTGTCTTCTTGATTGCCTTCCCTTTGAGGGGTGCCTTGGGGACCGAAGCTGTCGGACTGGTAGGAACTTTTCTCTTGGAGGATCTGACAGTGGTGAGATCAGCAACATTAAACTTGGAAGCGGACTTGGTTGATTTTCCAGCACCTACACATCCAAAACAAGATAAGTATATTTTCTTAATTCATATTTCACTATTTATTTAAATTTTAAACAAGGATACTTACTTGACATTGTGACAGAGCCTGAGGATACCTCCTGTGAATCTTGGGTTGTTGTCTTGAAAGTTCTTGTCTCAGGATCAAGTTTCTTGAAAGCAAGGAGCCTTTCCTTAGCAGCAGGGGACAGTTTGAGGTGTGAGACGGTGATAGCTGCATAAAAAGAAAGCAAAAATATAAGTTATCCTTACATCAAAAGAAAGTTCCTGGTGATCCTTCTCAGGATCCTCCATCCTACCATGGGTAGCCCATTTTTTAGGTAGATCCTTTCCATCCTCGATGGAATCTCTCTTGATAAAAAAGAAACGCCGTTTCCAATTAGCATCATTCTTGGTGGCTTTGAAGATCGGGTGTTCCTCACCGGGTTTACGTTTAAACAAATAACGATGAGAGCCAAAGGTGGTAAGATCATACAGCTCTCCCAGCTCTGTCATTTCTAGATCTATTCCCTCCTAATCGATGATCCTTTCAAGGGTGTACAAAACCCTCCAAATCATCGGCATGGCTTGGATATAAGAGATGTCGGTTAGGGAAAAGAAAGATTGGGTGAAGGCTGGAAAAGGATATGTATAGCCTATGGTGAAAGGAGTGACGGGGAAAGCAACCCACTTATCGGAGATATGATCGCTCAGGGCATTGGGGTCAAAAGGCCTAAATTCGGTGTTCGCCGGGAAGCAGTGGCGGATCCTATCTATCTGAGCATCATTGAAGCAGCAGCGTTCTTTAATGGAGTCTTCAATGATCCCCTGGCTTTTCGGAGGACTGTACTTTGGGTGATCCTTGGCTGGGGAATTTCGGAGCAACATCTTTGATGGAAAGAGACGAAAACAGAGCAAGAGAGGGAAGAAGATAGAGAGAGAGAATACCTGATCGTCTTCGGAATGCAGATTATAAAGGGTGTCTCTCTGAAAATTTAAATGCATTTGATCCTATCTATATCTCTATTTATAATTATGATTCTGCAGGATTGTCACTTCTGTGACGTCATGATCGCAACGGCTAGTTCGATATCAACGGCTATATATCCGCTAGTTAGTTGCGGATAAGATCAAGAAAACATAACTCGCTAATTTTACAAATTACTCCTTATATTTTGGGGGCAATTGTTAGGGGAGGATTTTCTAACAATTAGTGATCCTTATTCGTTATCCTAATTAGTGATCCTTACTTCTGTGACAGGTGGTGATCCTCAGAAGAGCTTCAGGATCAGGATCATGGATCACTTTAAGGATCCTCGTACTGACGATTGTTTACTTATGTTTTGTACTATCTCGCAGGTATAACAAGCTTGACCAAGTCTTGGCGACATTCCTGGAGAATATTCCCAAACTATTATGCACGTGCTTGGCCAAAAATGGACGTTATGGAGAACGTGGGGGCTTGGCACAAAAGTCGGATAGTTAGTTTGGTAGTTAAATTTCTATTTTAAAAGGGGTAACGAGCTAGTAGAAAAACACTTAGTCATTTTGACAGCTACACACACTCATATACTCGCACACTTGAAGCTCTCGACGAACATACATTCGTTTTCACTCACATTTACACATTTCACGATAGTGATCCTTGTACCTAGCTCGTTACTATCCAAAGTTGTAAACATTTATTCATTTATTTGAGCTTGCTGATCGGTAGTTTCCATCACCCGGGGTTTTTTGTGCCGGAGATCAACTCGTGATCAAGGGCTTTTTCCCCGTATAAATCCTTGTGTCATTTCAGCAATTTACATTGAAGTGATCCTTGTTATTGTTCTACATTGTTAGCATCAAACCCCGTAACATAGAGTTTGGTTGCAATATCCTCAACAGATTTTTTGACCAAAACAGTAATGAACAAGTGACACAAGGATTTATACGAGGAAAAAGCCCTTGATCAAGAGTTGATCTCCGGCATAAAAAACCTCGGGTGATGGAAACTACCGATCACCAACTAAGATTAATCAAAAGATGTTTACAACTCGGGATGATAACAAGCTTGTTACAAGGATCACTAGAGTGCAATGTGCAAAAAAATGTATGAAATCGCCAAGTAGTGTTTGAAAGCTGTTGCGAGAGTGTGTGAATGCCAAAATTAACTCAGTGTTCTACCCAAGCTTGTTATCCCCATTTTAAATTAGAAATAACTACATTAACTAACTATCCGCAATTTGTGCAAGCTCCCCACGATCTCCATAACGTTCACAATGGTCAAGCACGTGCGGAATATTGAGGGAATGTGCTCCAGGAATTTTGGTGAGACTTGGTCCATGCCTTTGCTCCTGCAAACAAGCTTACGCACAAGGTAAACAATTGTTAGTACAAGGATAACAATAAGGATCCTGAATCCTGATCCTGCAACACCTGCTGAGGATCCTTAATTCAAACAGAATTGAGGATCCATGATCCTGGCAGCACTTGAGGATCCGTGATCCTTAGGATTGGAAAATCCTCCCCTAACTGTTGTGTGATCCTCAATAGCAGGAGCCAAGATGAGGATGATAGGAATTTTAATATCTTCTGGAATCTTTAATGATAATCTAAGGTTGGCTAAAGCATCAGCTTCTGCATTTTCTTCCCTCGGTACCTGTGTCAAACTAAAAGAAGCGAAAGAATCTGCCAATTTCTTGACTATCTCAAGATATTTGATTAGTCTTTCCCCTTTAATAGCATAAGAACCATTAAAGTGGTTAGTAATTAACAATGAATCTACATGTACCTCAAGATACCTGATCCTCATGTGCTTGGCAATTTGCAAACCAGCTATTAAGGCTTCATACTCAGCCTCATTATTAGTAGTTTGAAACTCACAAGCAATTGTGTGGGGTATTATGTCCCCCTTGTGGTGATTTTAGTAGTATGCCTAGTCTAGTTCATTTGACATTTGAAGCCCCTTCTGTGAAGAGTATCCAAGGAAACTTAGTCTCTTCAAGTTGTTGAACTTCCAATTCAGCTTCCCTTTGTAGATCACTACTGAAATTAGACACAAAGTCAACCAAGGCTTGGGATTTGATGGCAATTCTTGGTTCATATCTGATATCATAAGCACTAAGTTTGATTGCCCATTTTGCCATCCTTCCTGACATTTCAGGTTTTCTGAGGACATTCTTAATAGGAAAGTTAGTCTTAACAATAATAGCATGAGTTTCAAAATAATAGCGTAATTTTGTAGATGCCATAATTAAAGCAAGGATAAGTTTTTCTAAATGTGAATACCTGGATTCAGCATCAGGTAAACTTTTACTTACATAATATACAGGATGTTGTGTACCTTCATGATCCTTTACAAGGATTGCACTTACTGCCTTAGAAGAAACTGCCAAGTATAAGGAAAGTATATCCCCTTTTCTGGTTTCATTAAGGCTGGATCTAAGGATAAGTAATCCTTAAGGGCCATGAGAGCATTCTCATGCTTTTCAGTCCATTCAAATTTCTTGTTCTTTCTCAGGATGTCATAGAATTCCGTGCATTTCTCTAATGACTTTGAGATGAACCTGTTCAAGGTTGCGATCCTTCCTGTCAATCTTTGCACATCCTTGGCATTGGCAGGAGACTTGATGTTCACAATCGCCTTGATTTGCTCTGGACTTGCCTCTATCCCTCTTTTTGTTACCATATAACCTAGGAACTTGCCAGCTTTTACACCAAAGTGGCACTTGGAAGGATTAAATTCATGTTGAATTTATCAAGGATATCAAATGCTTCTTCCAAAGCTCTCTTGGATTAACCACCATGTCATCTATATAGACTTCCATCGTGTGTCCAATTTGTTCTTTAAACATCATATTAACTAGCCTTTGGTAGGTAGCACCTGCATTTCTTAGTCCAAATGGCATAGCAATATAACAATAGATACCAGTAGGGGTCATAAAGGTTGTATCCTCTTGATCAGATGGTTCAATCTGAATTTGTTGAAATCCAGATGAAGCATCCTTGAAAGTCAACAACTCATGACCCGCGATACCACCCACCATGGAGTCAATGTGGGGTAATGGGAAAGGATCCTTGGGACATGCCTTATTTAAATCAGTGAAATCAACACATACCCTTCACTTTCCATTTTTCTTTTGAACAACAACCACATTGGCTAACCACCTTGGATACTTAACCTCTCTAATCATACCTGCTCTGAGCAGTTTATCTACCTCATCCTGGATGATGGCATTCCTTTCAAGTGCAAACTTTCTCCTCTTTTGATGTATGGGTTTGAATGACCTGTCAATGCCAAGTTTATGAGTAATAATATTTTTAGAAATACATGTCATGTCCTCGTGCTTCCAGGCAAAGGTAGCTTTTCTCCTCTTTAGGAAGGATACTAGATCCTGTTCAACATTGTCGAGGATCCCGGATCCTATGTAAACTATGGATTCAGGATCTTGAGGATCCATCAGGATATCTTTCACATCTTGTTCTCTTGCCACCAGGACATCTCTTGGAGGATACTTTAATTGCTATTGCTCCCTAGGTCTTGAGGCTGGGTTCATTAATGAATATAACAATTTTTAGATTCTTGTTGATCACTTTCTATCTTCACCATACCCCATGGAGTAGGGAGTTTCACACATTGATGATACGTAGATGGAACTGCTTTCATCTCATGTATCCATGGCCTACCAAGGATAACATTGCAACAGGATAAGGAATCTATAACACAATTTTTTTGAAAAGAATTAACTCCCTCTATGTAAATGGGAAGTTTAATGTCCCCCAATGTGTTCTTGGTTTCTCCACTGGATCCTACAAGAAATGATTGTTAGGGATAGATTTTCTAAACCTAAGGATCACGGATCCTCAAGTATTGCCAGGATCACGGATCTTCAATTATGTTTGAATTAAGGATCCTCAGAAGACATTGCAGGATCAGGATCCAGGATCCTTATTGTTATTCTTATACTAACTGTTGCCTTTACTATGTTTAAACTTGTTTTGCAGGAGTATACGCATTGGACTTGGTCTTGCCGATATTCTTGGGGAATATGCCCTCAATATTCCGCACGTGCATGGCTTGGTGACCGTTTTAGAAGTCGTGGGGAGCTTGCACATTTAGCGGATAGTTAGTTATTTAAGTTATTTCTATTTTTAAAGGGGATAACAAGCTTGAGTTTAGAACAATTGGCTATTTTCGCAAACACACACACACTCGTAATAGCTCTCAACAGTTCATTGGCGATTTCATACACATTGCACTCTAGTGATCCTTGTAACAAGCTTGTTATCATCCCGAGTTGTAAAGATCATTTGTTTAATTATTGTTGGTGATTGGTAGTTTCCATGACCCGAGGTTTTTTATGCCCGAGATCAACTCTTGATCAAGGGATTTTTCCTCGTACAAATCCTTGTGTCACTTGTTTATATCATTTTGCAAGTTATTCATACATTTATTCATTGATTCAAGCATCATACCTCACAAAAAAAGATTTGGTTGTATTATCCTAGCTTGATTTTTGACCAAAACAGTTTGGCGCCCACCGTGGGGCAATTGGTGCTTCATTTCTAAAAGATTTTGCTCATTGTGTTCATTTCGGTTCACTATCTTCAACCATATGGCTTCTTCAGCAAAGAACACTTCAAGTTCCATGCCGGCAGTCACTTCTTCACGGGGCATTCCACCTTTGCCTCCACCACCTTTTGGATCTCAGAAGAATGCTGAGAATCCTACGAAGAAACCGAGCCCCGTTTTCTCAAAACCACTAACTTCTGCTGTTTCTTGTAGCCCTACTAACAGTGATCTTTTTAATTTGATTTTGCAGATGAGGGATAACATACAAGAGCAGGATACAACCAATGAAAGGATCCTCCAGGAGATTGGTGACAACAAGAAACATAAGAAATCAGTGGAGGATCACTCTCCTCTGATGCCGAGGTCATTGAATTTCGACACTCCGGTCATAACTGCCCAGCAATCAGCAGCTCCAGATATCCAACACCGGGGTGGATTAACAGGAATGCACTCTGGATCATCAGCAATGACTCAAGCTTTAGGATCCTACTTTCAACCTTCAGGATCCTTCTTCCAGCATCAAGGATCATCCCAGGGTCAGGGATCCTTTCAGATTCAAGGATCCTCATCCCAGGGTCCGGGATCCTTCCAGGTTCAAGGATCCTCCACTCAGGTCCAAGGATCCTCTCAGGGTCAAGGATCCTCATTTCAGGATCAGGGATCCTTCCAGGTTCAAGGATCCTCTTCTCAGGTTCAGAGATCCTCGTCTCAGGTTTATGGATCCATGGAGTATCCTCCGAGACCCCCAGTCACAGCACATCAAGGATCCAACATCTTTCAGGATCAGGGATTCTTAAGAAGTGTGCAACCAGGAAGTTCAGATGTCCATCTAGGAGACTTCATCCCAATACAGACCATTGCTTCTTCTGGTCCTTCAGTCATCCCAGAATCCCATCAATATGGATCCACATCTGGAATTCCAAATTTGAATAATTCTTATACTACTAACCATGGCTTTATGCAGGATACAGGTATCAATCAAGCTATGGCTAAGGAATTACAGAAGCTCAAGGATATGATATCTAGCATTCCAGGAGTGGTTAAGCCCATTCCTGAAATTGCAGATGGGAGCCACAGGATATCTCATTTTGCAACACCTATTTGTGATGTTGAGATACCCAAAAGGTTCCAAATACCAACTATGAAGTTGTATGATGGTTCAACGGATCCAGAGGAGCATGTAGCTCAATACAGAGAAAGGATGGAGATCAATCCAATTCCTGAGAGGTTAAAAGAAGCATGTCTGTGCAAGGGTTTTGGATCCACACTCACAGGATCAGCTCTTAAATGGCTGCTAAGTCTTCCCCCTTACTCTATTACTTCATTTGCTAATCTAGTTAATCTGTTTAATAGCCAATTCTCAAGTAGTAGAAAATTTGAGCGTTTAACTAGTGATCTATATAGGGTAACACAAGGTCAAAATGAATCACTTAGAGATTATATCACTAAGTTTAGTAAAGAATCCTTAGATATTCCTAATCTAGATATAGCTACGGCTGTGGAAGCCTTTAAAATGGGTTTGCTTAGGGATTCATTATTCTATGATGATCTTGTCATGACCACATGCAGGAATCTTGATGAGGTAAGAACCAGGGCCCTTAGATTCATCTAACTAGAGGATGATAAAAGGATCCAGGAAAGACTGGCAGGATCCTCGAAGCAGGAAAAGCAAGGATCCTACTTCAGGAACAACAAGTCCAAGTCTTACAACAAGTCTGATAACCAGAACGTGCATGCAGTAGAGCAGGAAGAGGATGATGAGGATTATCCTCCCATTTTTGAATATTGTTTTTCTGTTGATAACAATGAACTAATTCTTGTAATGCAGAATTTAGGTGAGAAAGCTAGGTGGCCAAGGAAAAGTGATAAACCAGCTGCAACAAAAGACAAGTCCAAATGGTGTGCATATCATGAGGATTTCGGACATCTCACTGAAGAATGTATTGCACTTAGAAAAGAAATCGGTTACTTGTTAAGCAAGGGGCACTTGAAGGAGCTTTTGGGAAGAAAAAAGTCAAGGATCCAGGATCCTGAAAAGGTTCCAGAAAGAGCTCCTGCTCCTCCAGCAGATGCACAAGTTATAAACTTCATATCTGGTGGATTAGACATTTGTGGTACTTCCTTTTCAGTAGCCAAAAGACATGCCAAGGAGACCAAGATGGATAATGGGGACAGACCCATCCGGACCTCTACTGTTACACAGGAGAAAGTTATAACATTTGATGAGGATGATCGAGTTGATGTCCAGGATCCTCATCATGATGGTCTTGTTATTACCTTATTTATATCTAACCATTTTGTTCGCAGGATCTTAATAGATGGAGGAAGCTCAGTAAACATCATTCAGCTTGATGTCCTCAAGAAAATGAACATCCATAAATCAGACATTGTCCAAAGATCCTCAGTTCTTGTGGGTTTCAGCGGAGAAACCAAGAATACATTGGGGGACATTAAACTTCCCATCTACATTGAAGGACTTCATTCTTATCAAAAAATTTGTGTTATAGATTGCTTATCCTGTTGCAATATTATCCTTGGCAGGCCACGGATACATGACATGAAGGCAGTTGCATATACATATCATCAATGTGTGAAGCTTCCTAGTCCATGGGGGGTGATAAAGATTGAGAGTGACCAACAAGAAGCAAAGAATTGCTATACCTCATCAATGAAGCCAACCTCAAGACCAAGGGAGCAATAGCAACTAAAGTATCCTCCAAGAGACGTCTTGGAGGCAAGAGAACAGGATGTGAAAGATATCCTTATGGATCCTCATGATCCTGAATCCAAAGTCTTCATAGGATCAGGGATCCTCAACGATATTGAACAGGATCTAGTATCCTTCCTTAAGAGGAGAAAAACTACCTTTGCATGGAAGCATGAAGACATGACAGATATCTCTAAAGATATAATTACTCATAAACTTGGCATTCACAGGTCATTCAAACCCATACATCAAAAGAGGAGAAAGTTTGCACCCGAGAGGAATGCCATTATCTAGGAGGAGGTAGACAAATTACTCCGAGCAGTCAATATAATGTTCAAGGAACAAATAGGACACACTATGGAAGTCTACATAGGCGACATGGTGGTTAAGTCCAAAAGAGTTGAGGATCACCTTAAATACATGGAGGAAGCATTCAATATCCTTGAAAATTTCAATATGAAGTTGAATCCTTCAAAGTGTCACTTTGGTGTTAAAGCAGGCAAATTTCTAGGCTATATGGTAACAATAAGAGGCATAGAAGCAACTCCAGAAAAAATCAAGGCGATTGTGAATTTCAAATCTCCTGCCAATGCCAAGGATGTGCAAAGGTTAACAGGGAGGATCGCAGCCTTGAATAGGTTCATATCCAAGTCATCAGAAAAGTGCAAAGAATTCTATGACATTTTGAGAAAGAACAAGAAATTTGAGTGGACTGAAAAGCATGAAAATGCTCTCAAAGCCCATAAGGATTACCTATCCTCAGCTCCTGCCTTAATGAAACCAGAAAAAGGGGATATATTATCCTTATATCTAGCGGTATCCTCTAAAGCAGTAAGTGCAGTCCTTGTTAAGGATCACGAAGGTACACAACATCCTGTCTATTACGTAAGTACGAGTTTGCTTGATGCTGAATACAGGTATTCACATTTAGAAAAACTTATCCATGCTTTGATTATGGCATCTACTAAATTAAGACATTATTTTGAAACACATGCCATTATTGTTAAGACTAATTTTCCAATTAAGAATGTTCTCAGGAAACCTGAAATGTCAGGAAGGATGGCTAAATAGGCAGTGAAGTTTAGTGCTTATGATATAAGATATGAACCAAGGACTGCCATCAAATCCCAAGCCTTAGCTGACTTTGTGGCAGATTTTAGTAGTGACTTGCAAAGAGAAGCTGAGTTAGAAGTTCAGCAGTTGGAAGAGACTCGGGATCCTTGAATACTCTTCACTGATGGAGCATCTAACGTCAAAGGAACATGACTTGGAATACTACTAAAATCGCCACAGGGGACATAATACCCCACTCAATAGCTTGTGAGTTTCAAACTACTAACAATGAGGCTGAATATGAGGCCTTGATAGCTGGTTTGCAAATTGCCAAGCACATGAGGATCAGGTATCTTGAGGTACATGTAGATTCATTGTTAATTACTAATCACTTTAATGGATCCTATGCTGTTAAAGGTGAAAAGCTAATCAAATATTTAGAGATAGTCAAAGAATTGGCACTCTCTTTTGTTTCCTTTAGTTTGACACAGGTACCTAAGGAAGAGAATGCAGAAGCTGATACATTGGCCAACCTAGGATCATCCTTGAAAATTCCAGAGGATATCAAGATCCCTATCATCCATATTTTGGCTCCTGCTATTGAGGATCACATAACTATGGAGATAGAAGAGGATTCTGCAGTGGTTCCTAGTGATAGTGCACAGTCTCATTCAGGATCATGGATCCTTCCAATCATGAGATATATACAACATGGAGAGATTCCTACAGAAGAAAACCCCAGGGCTTTCAAAATCAAGGTATCTCAATTTACAATATTGAATAGAAAGTTATACAAACGATCCCTTGCAGGTCCATATCTAAGGTGCATTAAGGATCATGAAATCCATGAAGTCCTAAAGGATTTTCACGAAGGAGATTGTGGAAACCACACTGGGGGCAGGGCACTTTTCTCAAGGATCCTTAGGACATGATACTATTGGCCTACTATGAAGAAGGATGCTGTGGATTATGCCAAGAAGTGTGATCCTTGTCAGACACATAGTAATATCCTTCACCAACCAGCTAAGCTCCTGCATCCCATATCCTCTTCTTGGCCATTCATGAGATGGGGAATGGATATAGTTGGCAAACTTCCCAAGGCACCTGGTGCAAAAGTGTTCATGCTTGCTATGACTGATTACTTCTCCAAGTGGATAGAAGCTGAAGCCTTTGCTCAAGTCAGAGAAAAAGAAGTGATATCCTTTATTTAAAGAAACATTATTACTAGATTTAGTATCCCTTCTGAAATTGTTTGTGACAATGGATCCTAATTTATTGGGAGTAGAACTACTAACTTTTGTGACAGCTGGGGGATTAAGATGATAACATCAACACCAGTCCACCCACTAGCTAATGGTCAAGCAGAATCATCCAACAAGATCATCATCAACAACTTGAAAAAGAAGCTTGGATCCAAGAAAGGAAAGTGGGCAGAAGAACTACCTTATGTACTGTGGGCTGATAGGAAAACTCCCAAGAATGCTACTGGCCAAACTCCATTTCCTCTAGTATTTGGAGCAGAATCAGTAATCCCTACAGAGATGGTGGTTCCTACTGCAAGAACAAGCATCCGTGATCCTGAAGGAAATGCTGAAAACTTGGTTCAAGACTTGGATACCATAGAAGAACTCAGGGATTTGGCAAGGATAAGGATGGCTAGTTATCAACAAAGGATGGCTGGAGCCTTCAATAAGAATGTCAGGATTAGGAAGTTCCAAGTTGGTGATATGGTATTGAGGACAGCATTTCAGAATACCACAAATCTTGCTGATGGAAAACTGGCACCAAAGTGGGAAGGCCCCTACCTGATTGAAGCTGAGGCAGGAAAGGGGGCATATCGATTGCTAACAATGGAAGGTGATTTACTACCAAGAGCTTGGAATGCTGTCCACTTGAAGAAATACTTCATGTAGAACGGATTCAGGATCCTTAGCAACATTCATGGCCGATATCCTCGAAGGATCCTTAGAGGATAGATGATCCTCATTCTGGTAATGATCTAATTTTAATCTATTTAATTCTTTAATTATCTTATATACAAGGAGAAGGATCCTGGACCCTTCATCCTTCTTTCACTTAGTTCTGAGTTTTGCAAAAGGTTAATATATCCTTAACAAAGGATTGAGTATCCACAGAAGTTTCCAGTTATTTGGGCTTAACCCCAGTTATTTGGGCTTGAACCCAGTTATTTGGGCTAGTCCCCTATTTTTGGGCCTGTCCCCAGTTTCGCCAGTAGCGCACGATGATCCTGATGCAGTTCAAGGCAATGGGACCAGTACCCGCTTTAGGGGCTGACAATTTCATGGTACTGGCTGTATTCGGGATCCTACGTATAATGGTAGACGTACCATACATCCGTTCCTAAGGTTTCTAACGTTTTCACGTAAGCTAAGGTTTTGGCATTTTCGTGTCACTAAGTTTGGATAGTCGCCGGTGAGGGTCATACTCCAGTTTACACAAGATCCTTTGGGCTTGTCCCCAGTTTTTTGGGCTTGTCCTAAGTATATTGGGCTTGTCCCTAGAATTGTTGGGCTTGTCCCCAGTTGCTAACTCTTCTCTTATATTGGCTTAGTCCCAAGTTATGTTCCATTTCAGGATTTTGAAGCTAAACAACTAAGGATCCTCGATCCTTACCTTTTTATTAAGGTTTGTCTTTTGGTTATCCTGATTGTAAGAATTAAAGGTTTAGAATCCTAACTTGGATTCTCAGGTATGATCCTTGATCACTTTGATTTTATTCTTTACATATCTAAGTGACCCTTACTCTTTGACAACAGGACACATGATCCTTAAATTACACTACTTTTTTGAATTTCTCGATTATAGGATATTTGATGCTTGATCATATCCTAAACGTTTTTGACATAATCTATTAAACTTTTATTCTTAACTTATGAATTCAAAGAAAGCATATCATAACAATTGAAAAATAAAATATTCACAAATACAACAATACATGAGATAGCCAAAAGATTAAGATTTTATTTACCAAAAGTTAAACCCTTTAAAGGTTGTCAAAATTGCCAACCCAAGTTTCTACCAGCAAAAACGTGGCCCGTCCACTTGGGTTGGCAAAGGGTGTCCATGTTAACGAGGTCTAAGTGCAGGAATTAAAAGACGACATAATCACAATGGCTTCATCCCCTAAACAGAGGATCCCTCCACCATTTGTAATCCTACCTATTGTCTGAAGGATCAGTGATGCTTAAACCTAATTACTATTGTTTAAGTACAGACCAGCATTGTTTATCACCAAAACACCATCAAACAAAAAAACAACCACCAAACCATAAAAAATGGGCTCCGACCGCGTCAAGATAAATCCATCATCGCCCAGTTTTGCAGCTCACACCTTCACTGCATCACCATCACCTCCAGTTTCTGCACCACCAGCCTGATCCTTAGCCCCACTGCTGCCAGCCTCGATAGCCAGGACCTCTTCAGTCTCCTCTTCATCATCCAGCTCAGCTAGCTTGGCCTTCCAGCCTTCTTGGTCCCAGGAAGTCTTATCAAAGCTAGGATCCTCAGCTTCCCTGGCCATCTACAGTTTGATCTTGTACATAGCAATGGCGGCAGAGAGTTTGGCATCCTCCATCACCTCATTCTTCTCCTGGTCAGCAGTGATGTGGGCCATGACCAGCTGCTTTTTAGCCAAGTTAAGCTCCTTCTCGAGGCGAGAGATGGTCTCATCCTTTGCCAGGAAGATCTTCTGGAAGTCCAGCTCCTTCTGGTCAGCTTCCTCAGCATATGCATCCAAGAGCATCTGGATCTAAGAAAATTTCTGCAAAGAAAGTAAGAAACAATTCAGAATCCATTATCCTCAAATGGGCAGAATAGAATTAAGGATCAGGGATCCTTACCTCAGCGAAGTATTCTTCAAACTGATGTCGGATAAGGGGCAGGCCTTCAAGATCATCAGCGGTCTTCCTTTTCTTTCCTCCCTTGCCCTTGGTGCTGACAGGCTTGGGGATTATGACACTTGGGCTAGCAGCAGATTTCTTCTTTCCGGACCGGGCAGAGACAGCATCAAGATCAGTGACGCTGAAGCGAGTGGCTGACTTTGAAGACTTTCCAGCACCTACAAATGGCAAACAACAAATAAATATCCTTAATTTATTTAATCATACATAAATATAAACACTTACTTGACATTGTGTCTGAACCAGAGGATACTTCCTGTGAATCCTTTGTGTTTGCCTGGAATGTTCTAATTGCAGGATCAAGGTCCAGAAAGCAGCGATCCTTTCCTTCGTTGCAGGTGACTGAATAAGATGAGAGACTGAGATAGCTGCACAAAAAGACAGAAAAGGATCAGTTATCCTCAACAGAAAACAGGGTTATCCTATGATCCTTATATAAGGATCCTCTATCCTACCATGGGTGGTCCACTTTTTAGGGAGATCCTTCCCATCCGGGATAGAATCCCTCCTAACGAAGAAGAAACGCCTTTTCCAGTTGGTGTCATTTTTTGTGGTCTTAAGGATTGGTTGTGCATCACCGGGTTTGTGTTTGAATAGAAAACGGTGTGAACCATGGCTCACAAGGTTATACAGTTCAGCCAGTTCTGACATTCCCAACTCTATGCCTTCCTGCTCAATGATTTTCTCTAAAGTGTATAATACTTTCCATATCATCGGCATGGCCTGAATGTAGCACATGCCGGTGAGAGAAAGGAAGGATTCAGTGAAGGCAGGGAAAGGATAGGAGAATCCTATCAGGAATGGGGTGGCCGGAAAAGCAACCCAAGTGTCAGAGACGAAGTTGCTTTTGGCAGAAGGGTCAAAAGGCTTGAAGACGGTATCCACCGGAAAACAGTGGCGAATCTGGTTAATCTCCGGGTCGGTGAAACTGCAGAGTTCCTTCGAAAGATTTTTATAATCCCTTGGCTTTTCAAAGGACTATCTTTCTGGTGATCCTTAGCGGGGGATGATCGTAGCTTCATTGTGATCTAAAGAGTTTGATGAAGATCAGAATAAGAAGATAAAGAGAGAAAGAGAAGAGAAATACCTGATCGGTCTTGGGATGAGGATTTAAAGGGAGTAACGCACGAATTTAAATGCATATCGATCCTTATCTCTAATCTCAAATTTATAATGATGGTTCTGCAGGATGTCATGTCGCTGACGTATAATCAGCAACGGCTAGTTCGATCCTCATCTGTTAGTCAGTTGGAGATAAGATAAAAAATACGACTCGTTAATTTACATTTTACTCCTCATATTTTGGGGGCAATTGTTAGGGATAGCTTTTCTAAACCTAAGGATCACGGATCCTCAAGTACTGCCAAGATCACGGATCTTCAATTCTGTTTGAATTAAGGATCCTCAGAAGATATTGCAGGATCAGGATCCAGGATCCTTATTGTTATCCTTATACTAACGGTTACCTTTACTATGTTTAAATTTGTTTTGTAGGAGTATACGCATTGGACTTGGTCTTGCCGATATTCTTGGGGAATATGCCCTCAATATTCCTCACGTGCATGGCTTGGTAACCGTTTTAGAAGTCGTGGGGAGCTTGCACATTTAGCGGATAGTTAGTTATTTAAGTTATTTCTATTTTTAAAGGGGATAACAAGCTTGAGTTTAGAACAATTGGCTAATTTAGCAAACACACACACACACTTCGATAATTTTGCGTAAAGCTTCTCTTTTCTTAACAAAGTTAAGAGTGCATGCAAGTGCTGACAATGTTCTTCCTGACTTTTGGAAGACAATCCATTCCTAACACAACATCGAATTCAACTAATTTCATAGATAATAGGGTTGTAGAAAATTTATGACTTAAAAGTTCTATTTCTACGTTTTGCAGAACCTTATTTATTTTAACTGAATTCCCATCTGCCGTTTCTATTGTAGAAGTTTGCCTAATGCTGGTTAAAGGTATGTAAATATAAAATTTTGGCATTGGTTTTAGGCTAGTCACCAACACTTTTCAATAAGTCACTCATGCTGTTTAGCAAAATACACACAATTATTAAGTTAAAAATCATAACAAAATTTTATAGAAAAACTTTTAAATATTATTTCATACTGGGTAACTACCAAAACAACTGAAAATTAAAACACACTAAGTTTTATTTGTAAATTTATTTATTTATTTACTGAATCAGGTTTCTGGCTTACATTTAATAAGGGTGACAAAACTTGAATCAAAATATTTAAAGATTTGTATTTACTGCTACAGTGGCTAGCATATAAAGATCTGCCCATACTGTACAAAATTAGTCAGATAATAAAACATATAATCACAAAATAGCAATTAATAAAAATTAAGTATTTTCTAAATACTTAATTGGTTTAAATCAGTGGCTCTGATACCACCTTTTTCTGTCACGGCCCCCGACCCGGTTTGACCCATTTCAGGAGCCGCGGGACAGAAATCCCGTGGTATTTAATTAACGGCGGAAGTTTTCATCAGGATCTTTTAAAACTGAAATATTTCCCGATTATTTTTTTTCACAACTCGGGATAAAACCCCGGTAATTTACAATCATTTGATTTCACGAAGAAATCTTTTATTTTACAAAACATGTTTCTTTATTTTATCCTGAGCCACTTTCTTAAGCTTGTAGTGCTTCACGGCATTTTTCCAGGATCATAACAGATCACCTGAAACATGTTTGAAAAAGGTTTTGTCAGCGGGAAATACTGAGTGAATCATTCTATTTACATAAAATGATGCATAGTTATTAATTACAGCATAAGAGCGATTACAATGGCTTCTATCTTATTTTTATCTGGCGCCGTGTCACAATGGTGACATGTCACAATGGTGACGATGGTCATACCACTATTAGGTCAATGAACCTAAATAGTGATGATTATCCCTAGTAGGTCAATGAACCTAACTGGGAGAAAATTAGTAATGTGCACAATACCCCACTAGCCAGTGATTCAAGATATCCACGACTTAGTCCCTGTAATTATAACTTTTGAAAATAATTTGAGGTATTGTAAAATATTTGATAAAAAGAGAATGACTCACATTGCAGATTTAATTTGAGCAAGTCTAACCTACTGATTAGCCTTTTAACCTAAATTAATAACAGGCACACAATACTGGGTTAGTAATCAATACAGCATTTACATTAACTCACGAGATCAAACCCTCACAACGAATGACAAAGTGCGATACTTAAACATCCATCGAATTAACGACGAATGACAAAGCATAACCCTAATGTGGGCAGCACTTAAACATCCATTGGATATTTTGATCAATCGGACATTGAATCGTATCAGCGATCGAGTTATTACCCTGATTGCGGCGTCGATTAGTGATCCGTGTGTGTTAATTGTGGTAAATAGAACGTAACTCGGTGCCTAAAACGAATTTCTTCGTCGAACGTACACAGAATATCAAGTGCCAATGTCTGCTATTTATACACAAAAGTTGCCAAGCTTACGGACCGTAAGACTCAACCCTTACGGTCCATAAGGGACACGAATTTGTTATAGTGTAGCCACGTGTGGGACTAGGCCTGCTGAGTCGACAGTTTCTTAAAATTCGAATTGGACAGTTATTTATGTGGATAATCGTAACTAGGAAATACCCCCCTGAGTTTTAGGGGCCCTGATCCTGATTCTGATTGTTCTGAAAATTTTAGGGTTTGTGCAGAATCACTTGGGTATCTTAATTAGGATTTCCTATTGGATAATTAAAATAATAAATAGGACTTTTGATGAGAGTTGTTACAGATCATGTCATTAGTTCTGTCATGCTGCTGCATGTAATCCTTCATCTGCAAAATCAAAGAATAAAGATCATTGTTAGTATGACTAGAAGAAACAGTAGTAGTTGCTTTTGAGAAAACGGGGGTTGACTTCTTCGCAGCATTATCAGCATTCTTCTGGGTTCCAGCAGAAATAGAAGGCAAAGGTGGAATGCCCTGTGAATAGGTGATTGCCGACATGGGGAGTTCTTTGCCTGAGAAGCCATGTGGTTGAGGGTTATGAATAGAAATGGATGAAATAATGGAATTTTTCAAGAATGAAGCACCAATTGCCCCACGGTGGGCGCCAAACTATTTTGGTCAAAAATCACATAAGGATAATGCAACCAAATCTGATTTTGTGAGGTGTGATGCTTAGTTAAATGATCAAATATATGAACAATGAATGAATGAAATGAGTGGTGAACACAAGGATTTATACGAGGAAAAATCCCTTGATCAATGAATGATCTCCGGCACAAAAAACCTAGGGTAATGGAAACTACTGATCACCAACTATATTAAACAAACAAAGTTTACAAATCGGGATGGTAATAAGCTTGGTACAAGGATCATTATAGTGCAAAAGTGTGAAATCACAGAGAGTTCTTGAGAGCTCGAGTGTAGTGTAATTGTGTTGCTAATTCTTATTTAATCAAGCTTGTATCCCCATTTAAAATAGAAACTAACTAGCTTAACTAACTATCCGAAAAAGGTGCAAGTCCCCCACGATCACCATAACGGTCGAAGAGCTCATGCACGTGCAGAATCATGAAGCATATTCCCCTAGAATCTCGGTCAGACCAAGTCCTATTCGAATACTCCTGCAAAACAAGTTCAAAAATGATGGAAACAATTGTTACTGTTATGATAATAATGAGGCTCCTGAATCCTTATTGCTGCAACATGTTCTGAGGATCCTTAATTCAAACTGGACTGAGGATCCTTAATCCAAGCTGCATTTGAGGATCCGTAATCCATAAGCTGTGAAAATCCATCCCTAACAGCTATATGGATGGTGCCTTGGCTAAATGTTAGAATAGGTGGAATTCTTATATACGTTGAGTGGATTTGCAACATGGAATGTAATGGTGGTGAATTGTGTATAAGGATGAATTTGGTAATGAATTGATTGTCTCATTTATCTTGATAAGGTGATGACTGAATATAATTGTGAGAGATGGGTTTGTGAATATCATTGGAGGGCTAGGATGAGAATTATTCTCAATTGGACCAGTTGGGCTTACTCATATTTCAATTGACAACATGATGATTTCTTTATCATACATGGAACATTGGTCTAAATGTTTAAGGATATATAGTGGATATTACTCTTATAGTGCTGATCTCAACCAGTTAATTTTAAGTTGAACATGGCATGTTTAGTTATTTCAGTTTACCGGAAAACGACGTGCATTTTGTTGGTTGAATTAATTAAAAGTACAGTGAATCAAAATAAAATTGCTTGGATTGAATTGAGAGTCGTAGAAGAACTATCAGAACAAACTATTTGATCGGTATACTCAAATGTTCGAACGGATTAAACTCAATTCTTAACAAGAACAGGATTGTGATTTTTTTGAGAATTATCAAAATACCATACGATCAGATTGAATATGCATAACCGTTGTTTTTTTTCTTTTCGAAGTTGTTGTATAATCCCCAAAAAAGTAGGATCAGTTATCACTTTTCTTAACCGACATAACCATTTATTTGATTAAATTGATATAATATATGATATATCATCATAACATGATATATCATAAATAATCATAACATATTTGTTTTATAATTAGGCCCAATCATTGGTTAATTAAATCCACAAGATTACTAGCCCAATTAAAGTATGTATTATCCAAATCCAATTACACAACCCAACTCGTTATAACAACCAAGTCCGCCATTCTCGCATCACCTAACTCGATTAATATATAACGAGAATGCATATTCAACGAGTTAATCCAATACCACTACAAAGGTTGATAATCACTAAAATTTCCAACATTCCTCCCCCATTTTAGTGATATCTATGATTAACCCAACTCAATTTTCAAAATCTCAAACTCATGCATAAATGAAAATGTCCTGAGGATTGAATTTTCATCTTAGTAAATTACACGATCCATATATTCGAATATCGGAGTGTCTCTATGGATTGAACCATTGCTATTCATTTGAATACTTGAGGATTGAATTTTCATCTTAGTAAATTACACATAAGTTTACAACCCATATGTTCTTACATGCACTATATTTTACTAGCCTATGTCCAACCCTTCAAAGAGTATATCAAAGCCAAGTCTAACCTTCTTGAAGTGGCTAAACTTCGTACTCTTATAGGTATTTTCTTTATTCTTGCACCTGCAAATGCAATTTATCAAAAAACTATTAAGAAATTATACTTCAACCTACTTTATCTTGCAGTTTGAACACAAACCTTGGGATGATTCTAATATATGTTGTGTTCCAATATCTTTATGCCAAGCTATCCACCATCAATTCAACGTCTAACGTTGTATTAGATGGGAATTGGGTATCTTGGCATAGGATATTAAAGTATGGACTTTAAACTCATCCCTTTGGCTGATTTGTTCACGAGATCTCTTCCTAATCCTTTAGTAGATGATCAGCCATATTATACTCAGATCTTACAAAGTCAACATATATCACTCCATTCATGATTAATTCTCTAATCATGTTATGTCTAACACCTAGGTGTCTAGACTTTACATTATACACTTGGCTGTAAGCCTTAGCCAAAGTAGCTGCACTATCATATATGATAGATATAGGTGATATCGGTTTTGGCCACAAAGGAATCTCATAGATCAAATTTCTTAGCCATTCAGCTTCTTTACCAGCTGCTGCTAAAGCTACAAATTCAGATTCCATTGTTGAATTTGTGATGCAAGTTTTTTTCTTTGAGGCCCACGAGTTAGCACCTCCACCAAGTAAGAACACACATCCACTTGTGGAAGAATGATCTTCCTATTGTTTATCCAACTTGCATCAGTAAACCCTAAACCCTTCAAGTACTGATGGGAAACCTGAATAGCACAAGCTGTAATATATAGTTCCTTTCAGGTACTTAAACAATCTGTTATTTCCTGCCAATGATGTGTGCTCAGGTTACTTGTATATCTACTAAGTTTTTCCACCGCATAAGCCATATCAGGCCTTGTGCTGATCATAGCATACATCAAACATCCTATTACTTTGGAATATTCAAGTTGAGATATGGGGCTACCTTGATTAGGTATAAACCTAATGTTAGGATCAATAAGAGTTCCAATTGGAGAACAATTTAAATTGTTGAATTTTTTCAAGATCTTCTCAATATAATGTGATTGAGAGATTGATATACCATTGTTCCCTCGAGTGATCTTTATACCAAGAATCACCTCAGCCTCCCCCATATCTTTCATGGCAAACTTTTCTGACAAGAACTATTTGGTTTTAACAACTTGACCTAAGTCATTACCAAATATCAACATATCATCAACATATAGACAAATTATAACTCCTTTTCCTGAGGAGTCAAATTTGCTATATACACATCTTTCAGCATGATTAAGTATAAAACCATCTAACAACACCACATCATCAAAAATTTTTATGCCACTATTTAGGAGCTTGTTTCAAGCCATATAAAGACTTAACCAGCTTGCAAACCTTATGTTCATTTCTTGGCATAATGAAACCTTCTGGTTGTTTCATATATATTTCTTCATCCAATTCACCATTTAGGAATGCAGTCTTTACATCCATTTGTTGAATTACAAGATTGTGGATAGCTGCTAAAGCCAACAACAACCTAATTGTGGATATTCTTACTACTGGAATATGTATTAAAGAAGTCAATTCCTTCTTTTTGTCTAAAGCCTTGTATCACTAGCCTGGCTTTAAACTTATCAATGCTTCCATCCACTTTTATTTCCCTTTTGAAAATCCATTTACATCCTAATGGTTTACATCCAGGAGGTAAATCTGTCAACTTCTAGGTCTTATTTTGCATGATTGAATCAACTTCATCTTGAATAGCTTCCTTTCAAAAGGAAGCATCCTGTGAAGTCATTGCTTCACTGAAAGTTTTTGGATCTTCTTCAATATTGAAACAATATTGATATTTGTATTCAATTTTATCCCTTGATCCTTCAATCAAATAAAGTTGGAAATCATCACCAAAGTTCTTGACTTTCCTTACCCTAGTACTTTTCATGGGTTCTGTACTAGTAGATGGTACATCTTTCGTATTGACAAAGTTTCTTTCAAAATCTTTTAAACTCTGAGGCATATCTTTAAGTCTAGGTATTAAGGAGAACCTATCCTCATTCCCAAAATCTCCATCTCGTGACTCAATTAATGTGTGAACAAACACATAATCATTTGGTTCTGTCACATAAAACCTGTGAGCCGGAGAATGTTCAGCATATCCAATGAATATGCAATCTATGCCTCTCTCACCTAAGGTTCTCATCTTAGGTTCAGTGAGTCTTACTATAGCTCTACAACCCCAAACTTTAAGATGACTTAAGTTTGGTGCTTGTTTGTGCCAGAGCTCATATGCGGTTACCTTGGTCCTTTTATTTGGAACCATATTCAATAAGTAGCAGGCTGTCAGCATAGCCTCACCCCAAAATCCTTCACTCAAACCCGAATAAGACAACATGGAATTAACCATTTCTTTCAGTGTCCTATTCTTCCTCTCAGACGTACCATTTTGTTGAGGTGTATAAGGAGCAGTGGTTTGATGTAAGATTTTTCATTAATTCCTTTTGATGCAATTCTACTTCTTGTTTATATATTTTAAACTTATCAAAAGTTTCATCCTTTGTATGTAGCAAGTAAATATAACAAAACCTAGAAGCATCATCAATCAATGTCACAACATATTTCTTGTTTCCAAACGAGGGAGTATTATGAAAATCACATAAGTCGAAATGAATGAGTTCTAAAACCTTAGATTCCCTTTTGACATCTTTAAAAGCTTTTCTTGTTATCTTAGTTAACTTTCAAGTGTGACATTGATTATTATTCATATCAAAAGTGGGTATCAAGCTCATTTTTGACATGTCTTTCATTCTAAAATAATTAGCATGTCCTAATCTAGCATGCCATAATTTTGATTCATTATTTACTTTATCACTAGAAGAAGCAATAGACACAGATTCTTTAGTAAACGGAACATGAACATTTAACTTAAACATACCATTAGATAAATATCCAAATCCTACAAAGGTTCCATGCCTTGACAAGATAAACTTGTCGGACTCAATGACCTGTTTAAATCCATAACTATTTAATACAATACCCGACAACAAATTTTTCCGTATACCCGGAACAAACAACACATAATCTAATAATAAGTGTTTTCCTGAAGTAAATACAAGCTTGACTGTCCCGACACCTTTGATAGCCTCGGTTGCTACATTTTCCATTTGTAATTCAGATCCATCACCAATAGGTTTGCATTCTTCAAACCACCTTAGATCTTTAAACACATGTACCATAGCTCTCGAGTCTACCCACCATGCAAATTCATCATCCTGAACAAAAAATGATTCAGTGATAAAGGAAACATAATTAACAACTGGATTATTATTAAAATCTAAATACTTATTCGAATTAAAATTAAAGTTTGAATTATTATTCAACCTGCTTGATGAACCCACATCAATATCCATGTCCTTTAATGGACTTAACTCACTTCCCAAGGAATTAGATACAATTGAACCCTAATTACTTTCTTTATTTTGGGCCATTGACTTTGGGCTTAATCCAACGTGTGGTGTCAAATTTTCATTTTTCATTTTTTCCCATAAACATCTAAGCTATTATCAAATGAAAATTTTGGTTTAGAAAATGTATTATTTCCAAAAGTTTCGTAAGTAACACTTTTATGTAGTTCTAAACAATTTTGTTTTTATTTTGAGAGTAAATTACACTTTTCGTCCTTTATGTTTGTATCGGATTGCAATGGATAGCCTTTAACTTCAACAATTACAGTCACAGTCCTTTATTTTGAAAACTCAGTACATCTTTCGTCCTTTAGCACTAACCAGGTTAAAATTTTAAGTTAAGTTTGATCATGTGACTTGCACATGAGGGTAGATCGGTAATTTTACTTTTTTGATTAAAATATATTTTAAATACACCTAAACTGTCACACCCCGACCGCGTAAAACAACAAATCGCGGCGAAATCGTCAGGGAGTGTTGTAACAGAATCATTGTTTCAAAACACACGGAAATTGAAGTTTCGTTTTATTAAACATTGAATATTTACATCGTCTGGAAATCTAAATAAACAATTTAAACATAGTCTATCATTGTTATTAAGTCACTAAGGCCTCGTCCAGTCCTATGTGTGCATGCATCCTAGCAATCAACATCATTCAACAACACCTGAAACATATGTGAAAACAAAGTCAGCAAAGAAATGCTGGCGAGTACATAGGTTTTATAAGAGTATCGGATTCATGGCTAGTTTACATGTTGCAATACTTAATTAAAAATCTTGTTTTGAAAAGTGTAGTATTGCGACATAATTAACCAACTCAAATCAAGTTGGTTATAATTTGTAAAATCTCGTAGCCATGATTCTTAACTCGAAAACATTTTGTTTTAGAAAACCAATTTGTAAAAACATCTCGTATTAAATCGTTAATAAAACTCGTTAATAACTCTCGTTAATAAAACTCGTTAATAAATCTCGTTAATAAAACTCGTATGGTTTATATCATTTTGAAAACCTCGTTTGTGTGACATCGTTTCAAAATCGTTTACCCAAGTGAACTAAATAACGCCACGGTATGTAATACGATGAAAACACCTATATATAGGAAGTACCAGCGGCGTATCCAACATGCTTTCATCACATTACACCCGTCCCGTTATCTAAACACTTAACCAAAAACCAATCGTTTATCCAACTCGTTAAATCTTGTATGAATCGTTCCCAAATCGTTAATTCGTTTAAATCGTTTAAATCATCCTCATCTTAAATCATGAAAACTACTTTTGATTGTCTCGCTAATAACATCCAAACCTTCGTGACTCGCCTATCGCTTCTCGCATTAATAAACCACCAAAAGGTAAATTAACAATCACAGATTCGGTCGTTACCCAACTAACCCACACATAACCATGGGTGCAGTCTGATAACGGGATTTGTCAGAACCTATGGTACCATAACCTAATCCTGGTCGGCTTGATCAATGCTAATGAATGCCATTCGTTATGTGATTACAACCAACTAGTTTATTCACTTTATTGAAATCGTTATTAGTTTAATATAAACCATCTTAATCGTTTTGAAAACCATCGTTAAAACCTTGAAAACGTTTAGCACATATGAATCACCCCAAAACAATTGAAAACAGTAAAATAGGGGAACTATGTACTCACCTGAGAATGCTTAGAGGTCTTGAACAACAACCAAGCAAACCTAGAGGGAGCACGGAATCAATCGGCAACCTAATAACTATATAATTAAACCGGACCTAAGTCGGAAGATCGGATAGGATGAGGTTTTGTAAACCAAATGAGTATTGGGACTCATATGACATGGTTTAACAAAGTCAACATCCTAAATCGAAACCTAACCTAAGTGCTTTCGACCCATTGTGACCCATTAAGGTAGCTTAAGCTACTTTAACGTGTCGTTCGCGCAAAAGCGCATTCGAGACGTCTAACTAGTCCTATGACAGGTATTATATGCCGAAACATGATTAAATATGTTGCATAATCAATTAAGTGACAAAAGTTTGTGTTACATATGCTTAATTAAGTGAAAAGGGCATTTTGGTCATTTACCTAAGGCATTTAAACTACCTATCATACAACTAATTAAACCTAAGTGACCATAAGGTATAACCTCGGAAGGTTATTCCCTGTGCAACTATGGTCACTAAACATGTTTGGTCGGATCCTAATGATCTACCAAACGGGTCGTGTTCGAAAGTCTAAGCGGGTGTTTAGTCCACTTGACTTACGACTCTACACAAGCACTAAACTAAAAGTGACGAACTAAACATGCTAAAACATGTTTAGTTAAGTTAGAAAACAGGTTTGGTATCAAAACAAACGGTTTTGATACCCAAAAGTAGTTTGGTTACAAAATACGCAAGAATACACATTTTGGCTGAAACTACGACTCGTCACTACACCTAGATAACGTGGTAATCAGTAGGTATAGTCACTAGGGACTATAACCATCGTGATTACGCTCACGTTATGAAGTTCAAACGAACTTCGCATTGACCATAAACTAGTCAATGCAGAAAGTGAAACAAAGTTTGACTTTTAAGCTAGAAAGTGATAAAAGAACGAAAGAGGACTTACAAAGGGTCCAAATAGATTTGGTTCCAAGAATTCTCAGGTAGGTAGTGAATAATCACAACCACTTAGAGAAATCTCAGACCAAATGTGCAGAAAATGAATGAGGGACATGGCCTTATATAGTTTTTTGCAAACCGTTAGGGTCATTTTTTGGAGAAGAGGGAATGATATTGGCCTTACATTTGGGCACAAGGTTTTGAATACAATGGGGACATCAAATACCAGCCCATAGTGTGTAATTCAAGGGGTAAAAACCATTTGAGCAAGTGGAATAGGCCAGATTCATTGTTTCTGCAATTCTGTGGTTCTGGGGAAGGCTTACGGACCGTAAGCATATGTCCATACGGTCCGTATGGACCTTGCAGACCAGCAACTTTCAAAATTGGCAGTTTTTGCCCCTGAAGCCCCAAACTTGGTTTTCGATGCATTTTTGACACGTTTAAGCCCCGTTAACCCCATTTCAAAGCTCTAAAATGAAGTTAAAGTATAGGGAACTTAAAATGTGCTAAAAAATATCTTGGATGTCGGCTGGTTTGGTCGTACGGTTGCGTAGTTCGGTTAATTACGACGGGAGTCGTAACGAACGCAAAAACGATCCAAATTAAGCGACGAATGGATTTTTCTTATCCCAAACACTAAAATAAAATATTTTAATGCTTAAATAAATTTTTGGATGTCCGGATATATTCAGAACGTAAGATATGCGCGAAAATGCAAACTTATGCACTTTTTGACGCTTTTAGTCCCTATTGATCAATAAAGTTTATTTTAGCATACCGAACCCCTTAAAGCCTATTTATAAGCTATGTAAAGGATATTTAGGGTATGTTTAACTTATGATCAAATTCCGGAATGTTCGTTACAGTACGAATCGACATACTTTCACAGTTTGTCGAAACTAGTCCCTGTAAGCGGATAAACTTGATTTCGGCATACCAACCCATCCAAAACTTATTTCTAAGTTATGTAAAGGTTATTTAAGGTATGTTAAGCCTATTTCACTATTCTGGAGTGTTTGTCGCATTAAATTGATTACGTTTATGCACCAGTTCGCGTATAACTTTCCAGAAAGCGATTTAGAGCTCGAAATCGAACAAGAATTGATATGTGCAAATGATACACATATTTATACAAATCCCAAGTATGAAACACAACATTTCATTGATTTGGTATTTGTTCGATGGCCGTGGAGGCACAGATGTCACAGTCTCCCCTACTTTAGGAAATTTCGTCCCAAAATTTAATTAGAGGAAACTTGTGAGAGCTCGAAACATGGAGTCAAAAAGATAATACAACACTAGTTAGGGTTCTGAACTTCTAGTAACTTTAAATAACATTATGCTTGAAATGTAAGAGGGACACTTATATACAAGTATATGAACCGCCACTGGTGCTTCCACCGTACCCCCATTCCATTGTTCACGTTTCGTTATTGTTGTCACTATTAGTTCTTACACATGATAAATCTTACTGTAGTTTCCGTGCACTGAATTTTTATAATTATGTACGCGTCCATAATTACATAATTCCTTGCATAGTCTACACAGTGCATTTGATAATGTGTAGGGAAAAACCAAATGAATGAACCTGTGATGAGTGTGACTGAACCACCAATAGGGTCCTTTCAGCTGTATCATCACATGCCTTTCTTAACCAGATTCTGGGGTCCTTTAACTAGACCACTCAAGGGTCTCTTTTCGGATCATGGAATGGTACTATATAACCCAAGGATCTTAACTACCACGTAGAAGCCCATTAAGGATTTAAGGTAGTACCTTTTGAATATCCAACTATGAACCCCTCATATGAAGATATGGAAGATTCTATGAGGATTTGGATAACGAAAATTGGATCACCCAAAAACATAGAGGAGAACACATAATCACATAATCGCATAATTGTTTAATTTGACCTTTAATTTGTTATCTTTGGACACGGGTATTTAAAGCATACCAGGAATCCAATCCGTGGATTTCATTTGGCACTTTAAATATTTTCAAGAATCTAACTATGAAGATAGGAAGATCTTAATAGGAATTCGGTTTGTCCTTATTGAGTTGTAATGTACATATTAAGGTGTACAAGGAATCCAATCAGGGCTCCGATTTGGGCGATAATCATCCACAAGGATTCTTAAAATAGAGCAACCCATCTCCCCTTTCGTTTCGAGTTTAAGCTCGAGTTGAAGTGGTAGCTCATATTTCAATAAGCCTTCATTTACACAAGATCGTTGTGCTTGAAGGACAAAAGATTTGAATATCAGATAGAGTTTGAACATAATGAAGCTTGACTCATTACTTTCGACTAAACGCATCAGCTACGATATTCTCCTTACCTGGAAGGTAGCGAATCGCGCAATCGTAATCGCTCAAGAGTTCAACCCATTGTCGTTGCCTCATGTTCAGCTCCTTTTGATTAAGAATGAGCTGGAGACTTTTGTGGTCTTGCGAAAACCACACACTTCGTTCTGTAGTGTCTCTAGATTTTGAGAGCAAATACCACAGCACCTAACTCAAGATCATGAGTTGTGTAGTTCTTCTCGTGAACTTTCAACTGTCTTGACATATATGCTATGACTTTACCTCATTGCATAAGAACATAACCAAGACCTAGATTCGACGCGTCATAAAAGACAACGAAATCATCGTTTCCATTGGGCAAGGACAAAACAGGAGCATCACATAGCTTCCGTTTCAGCGTTTGGAACGCTTCTTCTTGCTTATATCCCTACTCCAAAGGCTTATTCTTCTGATTCAAAGCAGTGAGTGGCACTGCGATCTTCGAGAAGTTTGAAATAAAACGATGATAATAACCAGCGAGACCAAGAAAAGAACGAATTTATATAGGTGTCGTTGGTGTATTCCAATCCTTAATTGCAGCAATTTGGATGGATCCACATGAATACCCTGCTTGTTGACTACATGACCCAAAAACTGAACTTCTTTAAGCCAAAATTCAGACTTGGAGAATTTAGCGAAAAGTTTGTTCCTTCTTTAGGAGTTCCAATGTCAAACGAAGGTGTTGCTCGTGATCGGCTCGAGACTTTGAATAAATGAGAATATCGTCGATGAACAAAATAATGAACTTGTCTAAATAAGGTTTGCAGACCATATTCATTAAGTCCATAAAGATAGCTGGAGCATTTGTCAAACCAAAAGGCATGACTGTAAACTTGAAATGCTCATATCTCATGCGGAAAGCAGTTTTGGGAATATCTTCTTCGAGAACACGAAGTTGATGATACCCAGAAAGCAGATCGATCTTGGAAAAATAGGTAGCACCTTGCAGTTGATCAAAGAGATCATTGATTCGAGGTAGGGGATATCGATTCTTGATGGTAGGCTTATTAAGCTTACAATAATCGATGCACATTCGAAAAGATCCATCTTTCTTCTTCACAAGGAGGACAGGAGTTCCCCAAGGTGAAAAGCTCGGACGGATAAATCCTTTATCAGACAATTCTTGAAGCTGTTTCGATAAATCTTGCATCTCGGACGGTGCAAGACGATAAGGTGCTTTCGCAATTGGGTTGGCATTAGGTACAAGGTCAAAAATGAAACTCGACTTGACGAACTGGAGGCAAACCAGGCAGTTCATCAGGAAACACCTCTGGATAATCCCGAACAATCGGAATATACTAAATACTCTTACTCTTGCCTTTCTCCTCGGTGATATGTGCCAGAAAAGCAACATATCCTTTTCGTAGATAACTTTGGGCCTTCGTACACGACATGAGCTTCAATCCACCAGAAGGTTTCTCACCACGAACTTCCAGAACATCGCCAGATGAAAGAGGAATGCGAACAATCTTATCGAAACAAACCACCTCTGCATGATGTTTGGTCAACCAATCCATCCCTATGATAATGCCGAAGCTCTCAAGTTGCATCGGTGTGAGGTCAAAAGGAAAAGATGATTACTCAAATTGCCACTTCGTTTCTTAGAATGAAACGAGCACTTAGAATTTTCGAGGAAATCATGAGCGATCATATGAACGAGAGAACTACAAATACGGTTCTTTGGTGTAGGTATCGTAGGGGTATGCCATACACACATGCAACTATATTTGTACATTAGAATTGCAAATAAAGATTTATTTATAAACAAAATCGATTGTTTCCGAGTTCAAAGGAAAACACTAGGAACATAAACATAAAATTCGGATTATTCAAAGCAGCAGCTTCTTCTAATCGGCCAAATGCTCATCCGTGGGTCGGATTTGCATTGAAAATCTTTGGGTATCTGTCCCTGACATAACCCGTCTCGCCATAGGTGTAGCAAATACCAAGAGGAAAACGAGCCTGTGCTGGATCTGCTTGAAATTGAACGGGGTTCTGAAAAGCTTGGTTTAGCACAGTGACTGAATGACAGTCTCTTGCCAAATGACCAATGAATCCACAGTCTTCAGGATTACTTCGCCTATTCGCTGGGCAAATTTGGCAGTTTGCTCGGACATTTGAGTGTCGTTGCGATGAAGAGACATTCTAGAGGAAATGAAAGATATAGGAGAAAACAAGTGAAATGTTATCGGATAATTAAAACAAAACGACAACGCATAGAAATTGCGATCATTTGTTTGTTACCTAAGGCAAACAAATGAGACGGTGACTAATCAAAGTAAACGGGTCATATTAATGTATCACTGAAGACATGCTTGCCTATAAGTGAACACTCACCCCAAGAGTTCCCATGTAAGAATGACTGGTCCGATACTGCGGATTTGTACGAACACTCTATCCTTAGACAGAAAACTCAGAGTACAGGCATTCACCCTTCCAGTTTGCATGTGTTCACATTATAAGACCCAAACTTTGACGAGATTTTGAAAACTTAAAGGGTTCAAAACCTTAAAACAGAGGTTTCAAAACCTAGTAATCAATCATCATAGAACAAATGATTAGTTTTCAAGGAGGATTCGAAATTTGTGTTCTTGTTGTGGTTATCACCTAAGGATAGGTGACGGTATTGTTTTATGACTAAACGCAAGTAAACTCGCGTTAGGGTCCTAGGAAGGTTATAGACTAGGTCAAAGCATTACTAATAACCTAATTCCCTATAACCATGAGCTCTGATACCAACTTTTCTGTCACACCCTGACCGCGTAAAACAACAAATCGCGACGGAATCGTCGGGGAGTGTTGTAACAGAATCATTGTTTCAAAACACACGGAAATTGAAGTTTCGTTTTATTAAACATTGAATATTTACATCGTCTGGAAATCTAAATAAACAATTTAAACATAGTCTATCATTGTTATTAAGTCACTAAGGCCTCGTCCAGTCCTATGTGTGCATTCATCCTAGCAATCAACATCATTCAACAACACCTGAAACATATGTGAAAACAAAGTCAGCAAAGAAATGCTGGCGAGTACATAGGTTTTATGAGAGTATCGGATTCATGGCTAGTTTACATGTTGCAATACTTAATTAAATACCTTGTTTTGAAAAGTGTAGTATTGCGACATAATTAACCAACTCAAATCAAGTTGGTTATAATTTGTAAAATCTCGTAGCCATGATTCTTAACTCGAAAACATTTTGTTTTAGAAAACCGATTTGTAAAAACATCTCGTATTAAATCGTTAATAAAACTCGTTAATAATTCCCGTTAACAAAACTCGTTAATAAATCTCGTTAATAAAACTCGTATGGTTTATATCATTTCGAAAACCTCGTTTGTGTGACATCGTTTCAAAATCGTTTACCCAAGTGAACTAAATAACGCCACTGTATGTAATACGATGAAAACACTTATATATAGGAAGTACCAGCGGCGTATCCACCATGCTTTCATCACATTACACCCGTCTCGTTATCTAAACACTTAACCAAAAACCAATCGTTATCCAACTCATTAAATCTTGTATGAATCGTTCCCAAATCGTTAATTCGTTTAAATCATCCTCGTCTTAAATCATGAAAACTACTTTTGATTGTCTCGCTAATAACATCCAAACCTTCGTAACTTGCCTATCGCTTCTCGCATTAATAAACCACCAAAGGGTAAATTAACAATCACAGATTCGGTCGTTACCCACCTAACCCACACATAACCATGGGTGCAATCTGATAACGGGATTTGTCAGATCCTATGGTACCAAAACCTAATACTGGTCGGCTTGATCAATGCTAATGAATGCCATTCGTTATGTAATTACAACCAACTAGTTTATTCACTTTATTGAAATGGTTATTAGTTTAATATAAACCATCTTAATCGATTTTGAAATCATTGTTATAATATCGAAAATCGTTTTGAAAACCATCGTTAAAACCTTGAAAACATTTAGCACATATGAATCACCCCAAAACAATTGAAAACAGTAAAATAGGGGAACTATGTACTCACCTGAGAATGCTTAGAGGTCTTGAACAACAACCAAGCAAAGCTAGAGGGAGCACGGAATCAATCGGCAACCTAATAACTATATAATTAAACCGGACCTAAGTCGGAAGATCGGATAGGATGAGGTTTTGTAAACCAAATGAGTATTGGGACTCATATGACATGGTTTAACAAAGTCTACATCCTAAATCGAAACCTAACGTAAGTGCTTTCAACCCATTGTGACCCATTAAGGTAGCTTAAGCTACTTTAATGTGTCGTTCCCGCAAAAGCGCATTCGAGACGTCTAACTAGTCCTATGACAGGTATTATATGCCGAAACATGATTAAATATGTTTCATAATCAATTAAGTGACAAAAGTTTGTGTTACATATGCTTAATTACCAATTATGCTTGAAAAGGGCATTTTGGTCATTTACCTAAGGCATATAAACTACCTATCATACAACTAATTAAACCTAAGTGACCATAAAGTATAACCTCGGAAGGTTATTCCCTATGCAACTATGGTCACTAAACATGTTTGGTCGGATCCTAATGATCGACCAAACAGGTCGTGTTCGAAAGTCTAAGCGGGTGTTTAGTCCGCTTGACTTACGACTCTACACAAGCACTAAACTAAAAGTGACGAACAAAACATGCTAAAACATGTTTAGTTAAGTTAGAAAACAGGTTTGGTATCAAAACAAACGGTTTTGATACCCAAAAGTAGTTTGGTTACAAAATACGCAAGAATACGCATTTTGGCCGAAACTACGACTCGTCACTACACCTAGATAACGTGGTAATCAGTAGGTATAGTCACTAGGGACTATAACCATCGTGATTACGCTCACGTTATGAAGTTCAAACGAACTTCACATTGACCCTAAAATGGTCAATGCAGAAAGTCAAACAAAGTTTGACTTTTAAGCTAGAAAGTGATAAAAGAATGAAAGAGGACTTACAAAGGGTCCAAATAGATTTGGTTCCAAGTATTCTCAGGTAGGTAGTGAATAATCACAACCACTTAGAGAAATCTCAGACCAAATATGCAGAAAATGAATGAGGGACATGGCCTTATATAGTTTTTCGCAAACCGTTAGGATCATTTCTTGGAGAAGAGGGAATGATCTTGGCCTTACATTTGGGCACAAGGTTTTGAATACAATGGGGACACAAATACCAACCCATAGTGTGTAATTCAAGGGGTAACAACCATTTGAGCAAGTGGAATAGGCCAGATTTATTGTTTCTGCAATTCTATGGTTCTGGGGAAGGCTTACGGACCGTAAGCATATGTCCTTACGGTCCGTAAGGACCTTGCAGACCAGCAACTTTCAAAATTGGCAGTTTTAGCCCCTGAAGCCCCAAACTTGGTTTTCGATGCATTTTTGACACGTTTAAGCCCCGTTAACCCCATTTCAAAGCTCTAAAATGAAGTTAAAGTATAGGGAACTTAAAATGTGCTAAAAAAATCTCGGATGTCGGCTCGTTTGGTCGTACGGTTGAGTTGTTCGGTTAATTACGACGGGAGTCGTAACGAACGCAAAAACGATCCAAATTAAGCGACGAATGGATTTTTCTTATGCCAAACACTAAAATAAAATATTTTAATGCTTACATAAATTTTTGGATGTCCGGATATATTCAGAACGTAAGATATGCGCGAAAATGCAAACTTATGCACTTTTTGACGCTTTTAGTCCCTATTGATCAATAAAGTTTATTTTAGCATACCGAACCCCTTAAAGCCTATTTCTAAGATATGTAAAGGATATTTAGGGTATGTTTAACTTATGATCGAGTTTCGGAATGTTCGTTACAGTACGAATCGACATACTTTCACAGTTTGTCGAAACTAGTCCCTGTAAGCGAATAAACTTGATTTCGGCATACCAACCCATCCAAAACTTATTTCTAAGTTTTGTAAAGGTTATTTAAGGTATGTTAAGCCTATGTCACTATTCCGAAGTGTTCGTCGCATTAAATTGATTACGTTTACGCACCAGTTCGCGTATAACTTTCCAGAAAGCGATTTAGAGCTCGAAATCGAACAAGAATTGATATGTGCAAATGATACTCATATTTATACAAATCCCAAGTATGAAACACAACATTTCATTGATTTGGTATTTGTTCGATGGCCGTGGAGGCACAGATGTCACATAAACCTTATTTCTTTCTCTCACCTATCTCTCTCCCTCTTTCACTCAATCCAACCAGACCCTAAATCATCCTTCATCCTCTTCACCTTCAGTCTGCCTCTGCCGTCATGTACTCTCCACACCACCCGTCGTTCACCTTTAGTCAAATTTCATTAACTCACCTAAATAGTATATTCAATTTCACCTAAAGGAAGTGACGTCGGTGACAGATCTATTACGGCGTTCATGATGCCGAAGAAGAGCGGTTGTGGCGGTGGGGGTTGGTTGCATACGGCGGCCGGTGGTGGTGGGGGTTGGTTGCATACAACAACTCCTGTTTAGATTGCAGGACCTACAATCTCTTAGATCTTATTTGCAACAATTATTAAAAAAAGTTTTGATGTTTTAAAACTTATATAAAAAGTATTGATGTACTCATATACCATAATTCTACAATGTGTTTCTATCCTTCTTTGTCAAGGGCTGTGAAAACTAGGAAGAAAGCAGGGAAAAAAACCCTCTGTGAAGCCAAACGTGAGCTAGTTGAACTTGAAATTCACAAAATGTGCACCAAAATTAAATCTTGTTGTCATATATCAACATTTTCTTTGAAACAGATGCATTTGGGGAGAAAGGCAAGGAATGTAGCAGGTGGTGATGAATATGTGTAAAACATTTGAATTAATGGCTCACAAACTGTAAAACATTTGAATTAATGGCTCACAAACTGTGAGAAAAAAGAGAATGACTCACAAACGGTGAGAAAAGAGAATGGACTCACAAACTGTGAGAAAAAGAGAATGACTCACCTTATTAGCATATAGTCTTGATTAAACAAGCCTCCTGATTCTATGTCTTCTAATAACTAAGCATCTACTTTTATAATTCTGAATCTCCTGATGATTAAACATCTTGTTTGATAGTAAGTTTATGGATCAGAGTTTTCTGATAGTTAAACATTTAGTTTAACGGAGTGGAATACGTATTAGTGTAAAACCATATCAAACCTAACGATGGTCACGAGATCAGAACCTTAACGAAATTCAATAAAGTATAGTCTTATTTAGACAGCACTTTGGCATTCGTTAGTTGGTTCCCGAATCAATCAGACAGAATATCATATCGGTGATTATTGGTTAGAACACCAATGTATAGAGAGAAGAATAGAAGGAATGAGCAAAGAAAAATGAATCCTAAACTTCCTATTTATAGGTAAGGGATAAGTCTTACCCCATATAGAACTTCCCTATGTGTTATCTACCCATATACACCTTCCTCAGTTGAACATTCCCTAGATAAAACCTTCCTCAAATAATATCTTCCTTATATATTAATTTCCTTAGATAATGTTTTCCTTAGATTATATCTACCCCAAATATACCAATTTAGATATTATCTACCTCATGTATATTTTTTTGTTAAACTTTAGCTGTTTAACTTTACTTTAACTGGTTAGTTAAGTAACTCACTTAATTGTTTAACTGATTAACTTACTTAGCTGATTAATTAATCTTTACTTAATCTTACTTAGCTGATTAATTAATTTTACTTAGCTGTTAAGTTTACTTATCTATTAAGGTTTCTTGATTGCTAAGTTATCTTAACTACTAAGTTGTCTTAACTGCTAAGTTTTACTTAACCCTTAAGTTTTCTTAATCACTAAGTTTACTTAATTACTAAGTTTACTTAATCGCAAAGAATTCTAGTTTAGTAGCTCCCTGATTATGAGTTCTAATTTTAGATACAATGGAACTCGTATTAGCGTATTAACTCAATTCAACTTTAACGATAATCATGAGATCAAAACCACAACGAATGACAAAGTATAGCCTGTAACAACCCGACTCTTCGGGTCATTACTCAGATCTGTCATTTATTGCTTAATTGACTTGTACTTTCAAGATTTCGATTATCGCTAAGGGTTAAAACTATTTTAAATTATGATTTTAAACGCATTACTAAACGCATGATTACAAAACTTATTCAAAATGCAGTTATCGCATTAAACGCTATTATACGATTCATACTCTTTAAACGCACTTTATCGCATTGTTAATAACGCTATCGTAAACACTATCGCAAAATTAACGCAAACTCGACACGCAGATTGGTTATGTTAGGTTTATGACTGTTATTGTGTGATTACTTGTTTATTTGACTTCTTGTGTGTGCATGACATGTTTTGGGATGTTATTCGCAAACGCAATGGCAACTCTATCGCAACGAAAAACCCAACGCAGACTCAGAACGTGGATTCACTTTTATGCATTGTAGATTATATGCTAGATTGTGTGATTATTAGAATAAATGTGATGTGGTTATCAACGCAACACTTACTTGCAACTCGCTTAAACGCAACACAACGCTCAACGCACGAAATGAAAGTCGGAAACTAACTCGCACAACTCAGCCGATCGAATGACCATTCGATCGAATGGTATAACAACCCTCCAAAATTATTTCCGACACCCTTAATATATTTAAAATGTCCTTATATATCTTAAAAACATACCTCGTATGCGAAAACCAAGCCTACAATACCTTATATAATTAAAAATAAAATAAAAACAAGATTTTAACCTCGCTCACGGGCCGCGAACGTGTTGGAGGTGACCTACGCGGGCCGCGACAGCTCAAAGTCAGGGCGAGCCCCCAGGCCGCCACGTGGCAGCCTCGTGTCATGCCTAGCTAGCCTTACGGGGCGCGAAGACCCACTCCTTCTCTTACGCGGGGCGCGACGAAGACAAATATCAGCCCTATAAATGGAGGGCATCGGCTTCAGTCCCAAACCGCTCACAATCTCTTTTGCTCACTCGAATTTCTATATAGCTAAAGTGATTTTCGGGCATAATACCCCCTAAATAACGAAGTTCTGCCTCGTTGTAAGCATCATAACCCCCAGTTACGTATTAGATACGCTGCCCAATTGATTTAGGGTTCCGTAACGGCTATCGAGGTTCTGCCCGACGTAGTAGTTGGAATGCCATCTGGGGAGGGTATTACTAATGTAAATATTGGGTTATTATACTAACGCGTGTGCATTTGCGTAATTAATAGATAATCACCTGGAAATCCTTGAGGAAACCCTAAGACAGCAATGTGAGTAATCTCCTTTTTGCAAACTGTTTTTACAAAACCTTATATGATTAACATTATATTAAACAGTGATTGAGTATTTGTATTCTACAATTATCGTCGGTATGTTGGGGTTTTGTATACACAATTTGTTACTACATTGTGAGTAGTAACATGAGCACAAGTCGGGTTGACAGTACCGTGGGTGGTAATTAAAGTAGATGGAAACAAATGTAATTGCGTGACCGCCCTCAATACTGTACAATGGTTTTAATTAACTTGATTAAACTGGGATTCACTCACCAGTATTTCCCACTGACAAAATGTTTTTAAACGCGTTTCAGGTAACAAAATGTGAAAGCCAAATAGAAGCCAGCTGGACAGCACTGAAGGCTTGGAAAAGTGCTATAAAGCTACCTAAAATAAAGCGATGTTTTATTTAAATAAAATAGGATTTATCCCTATGAAAATGTGTGTATTTGAAACTTGGGATTTTCCCATGTGTTTAATACTATAAAAGCTTGGTATTTTACTCTGATAAAATATTTCCTAACTACGGTCCTGATGTAAATTCCGCTTCCAAAATGAGAAACACCGATACCACTGAAACTGGCTGCGGACGCCCGTTCCCAGGTAGTTAGGGGACGGGGGTTGCGACAGAAGGTGGTATCAGAGCTAAGCCACTGATTCAGTCACAGAAGTGTTCTGTTGACACCAAGATATTATTGAAAGTGTTAGGAAATAAATTACGAAAATACGTGCATATTTGTATATTATTGTTGTGTGTTATTTGACTATTTGTTATTTACACTATGAGCGACCAAGGACCTTCCAACACCTACCGTCAGTTGTCCAGCTCACCTAGGAGCGAAGGCACCTCTTAACAGCCTACCCTCTCAGGGTATTCTGCTGACAATGAAGATGGGATATTCGTGTTTAAGGCTCAGTCTGAAGAGCCATTCCCTCCTAAGAAGAGAGGATGGTTCAGTAGAGGAGCACATAAACGTAGGAAAAGAATGAAAAAGTTGCAACAACAGCGTGCTTTAGCAGCCGTTAAAAGAGAAACAGATGCCCACACTCAGGATATGCCCAATAGGAGTCTAGAAAATTTTCATATTCTAGCAACTACAGCTGCAGACCCTAATTTAGAGCAACTCATAGCACCCCAGCCCTTACCACTGCTTCCCATACAGCCCATGGAAATTGAAAACAACCCAGAAAACCAAATCCCAATGTCTGACATTGACCCAGCTGAGATACCTAGAATACCAGCACCCAATCCCTTAGACCCAGAATACGAACTTTGGCTTGATGACCATAGAGATTATCAGCAACGTTACCCAATACCAGATGACGAACCCATGCCAATCCCAGCAGCCTACCCAGACTTGGACCCTCTAGATCCCTACTATGATATTGACCAATACATCAGGGAAATCCTAGAAAATCCTTACCCTTACCAAGAACCCATGCCCTAGTTCCCAAAACCAGTACCAGCACCTGCACCCCCAATGAGTGTAGAGAATGTGCAAGAACTCCGAACCTTTGGTGAGGAGATTTTAGAAGGTAGCGAGAAAATGAGACAAATAGGAGAACGACTCGTCTGGAAGTATGACGAGCGTAATATGAAGTTCTGGATGAACCCATACCAGTAATAGTAATAATAATAATATAATAATAATAATATATAATATGTGTGTATGTTTGAAAAAAAAATCTAGACAATAGCTACGGATGCTTAATAGTAGTGTAATTTCAATTTCAGTTGTACTGTAAGATATATGGGTGTATAATATAAGAAAGAGTAAATCGCAATGTTCGACGATTTTGATCAATATGCGTGTTATGTGATCGTTTACATTAAATGTTATCTTATGATATTAATACGTGGTAAATGTTTAAAATTCAGATGGAAAACAAAGTGAACCAGGAAAACCAGAGTAACAATAACCCGAATAACGATAACCTGAATAACAATAACAATGGAAACCAAGTGGGTAACAGTGCCATCCAAAACATAGTGGCATAAGGAATTATAGACGCGATGTTATATATTATCCAAACGATTAGGGAAGCTGATAATAAAAGTAAGCATGGCAGTAAACGACCTACTGAACCCGAAAACAGCGTAAACAATGGACCCATACTTCAAGTGCCCTTTCCCAAAAAGAGAAGGACCATGTCTTATGGCTGTTCTTATAAAGAATTCTGGTCTTGTAAACCAATGGAATTCTTGGGCAATGAAGGGGCCGTTGCAGCTCTACGCTGGATAGAAAAGACTAATGCAGTCTTAAAATAAGCAAGTGTGCGGAAGAGGATAAGATAATGTTTGCCTCTAATCTGTTTAAGAACTCAGCTTTAGAATGGTGGAACACTATCCTCCAGTCTAGGGGAAGCGAGAGGGTTTACAATATGGAATGGGAGGAATTTAAGAACATGGTGGAAAGGAAATTCTGCCCTCCCAATGAAAAAGAACAGATAGAAAATAAGTTCCTAAATCTTAGAATGACTGGAGTGGATAGTAAAGGTTACACTACATTATTCTTTGAATATGCTAGAATAGTGCCAACCATTGCATCACCAGAACCAGTATTAATCTCCCGTTATATCTGGGGATTAATCAGTGAGATTAGGCATGTAGTCAAGACAACAAGACCCCAAACTATAGAAGAAGCTGTAGAACTAGCAAACACCCTGACTGATGAATTAGTACGTACCCGAGAAGAGGACCAGAGGAGGAACCTAGCTCAAAGGCTTACCCAAGAATTCCCTTATGGAAATTCCAACCGTGGGAAAAATGTAGGTTCCACCTCTGCACCTTATTGTAAGGCTTGCAAGAAGAAGCATTCAGGTAAATGCTCCACTTACTTCAATTTCTGCAAGATACCAGGACACAAGGAAGAAGATTGTAGGAAGAAACCTAATAATGGATTGTGCTTCAACTGTGGAGAAAAGGGTCACATCAAACCAAACTGTCCAAAACTAGCTCCAGCCATGAACAACAAGACTACCAAAAATGCTAGAGCATTTGTTCCGACTGTAGAAGAAGCCAAGATGATTCCGGACGCATTTTGACAATTTTCATTGAAATCAAACGGTTGATCTTTTAACAACAAGTTACATAAAGGCTTGGTTATGTCACTAAAACCCTTAATAAACCATCGATAGAAACCCGCATGACCTAAAAATGACCTAACACCTTTAACACTCGTGGGATACGGCAAAGTGGATATAACTTGTACCTTTGCACGATCGACCTCTATCCCGCCAAAATTTGATCAGAGTGTCGCGCTCCGGTCAAAGATAATATTTATAAACCCTAATTACCCTTAACAAATAGCTAGTGGTAGTAAGGGGTCGAACCACGAAGAGTATGTGGTTTGCGAATGGACTTGATTGAATTTAACGAGTGTCACGATTTATGAAGCTTGCTAAGTTGTTTTTATGGTTTTTGTTTAGTAAAGAGATGTTGAATAAAATTACTAAAGTGATTGGATTGATTAACTACTAAAGATTAACAAATGCAAGAATGTAATTGAGTATTTAAACAAGATAAAGAAAAAGGGTTCACACCCGGTCTCGGTAATTGCAAACCTAGGTTTCTACAAGTTTTAGAATTGACCTAATTGGATAAATGATTAACGGATTTAGTGTACCGTGACTTAGGTGCCAATAACTATCAACATTCCTAAGAATGGACAAGAATGCACTTTGTAATCAACACAGGTAAATCCTAACCAAGATAACGCATAAGTGCAAAAATTCATTTCACAAAGTCATAACTTTATCATCGTTCGACAATTTGCAAATCCAATTCAAATACACGACAATTATCAAAGGTGTTCAAAATCAAAACACAATTTGTCACACAAGTCAAACTAAACACAAATCGAAACGCTAGATAATACAACTACCTACACCGGGGTGAAACCAAGGTGATTAGCCGCTCATGGTTAAAAGAACTTGATCACTGGATGATTGGAACTCGATTTGGATCATCTTGTAGCTTGGAGAATGGAGGAATGGTTGATGGTTAGGGTTTCGGTAAGAGATGATGGTGGAAAGTATGATGATTAGGGTTTAATGTAATGATTGGTGAATGAATTGGATTTAGGATTCAGATGATTCCAGTGAAGCTTGGGGATTAGAGATGGATTAGATGGATTGGGAGTGATGAGCGTGATGAATTAGGTTCCAAAGATGAGATTCAAACTCTCAAAATTGTGTAACTCCCGACTTGAATGCCCCAAGAACCAATAGAATTCGTTTTTTAATCATCAAAACATCAAAATTCGCGTTTGAGGATTTTAATGCATGTCGCCGACTCCTGGGGGACCGTCGGCGACCGCCTCCCATTTGTTCTCTTCCGCCCGACGCCTAAATTAGCTGTTTACGCGAATGATAGCCGACGGGCTTTATTACAAGGTGTCGCCGACGGCATGGAGCCTGTCAACGACGACCTCTCCAGCTCCAATTTTCCATTTTTCCCTCTCGCACTCCCGTTTGATCCGTAACGCGTCCCGATTGTCCGTTTTTCATTCCGGTATCTCATAAAGCTCCCAAAAAAAGCACCTTAAACTTCATTAAACCTGCAAAACACAAATCTAATTAAAAGTAGGCTATTCGATATTAAAACTTATGTAAAAACATTAAGTTACACAATTACTAACACTGGTTTTCGACCACGTATCACATCCCTACACTTGTCTTTTGCTTGCCCTCAAGCAAATCTGTTTTTTCACTTTCACGTGGGTCGAACAAAGAATACACTCCCCATTCCCGAGACAAATATTAAGGTCTATTGTCATACAAAAGTTCAAACTCCTTACAATTTTCAACATATTTAACGGTCAAGTGAATAATCACATATAACAATGGTTATTCAAGACTAACCCACCTGTGAAACCAACAAATTATGCATATCCCTCAAAATATTCTCTCCACTCAGTTTAAAAATTGGCTAATAGTTGATGCATTAGCACTTTTTGAACTAATCACTCAAACCGATTAGAGCATGCACCCGCATAGGCTTGCAACTTAATCATTCTCCACCATCGATCACGAATACTAAGCACAAGTCATAAGGTCTTTGTAAGGGTTGTAACGGGGCTAGGCTAAGGGTAGGAAATATGATATTTTAAAGTGGCTAAGGTGATGAAAATTCGATTTTTATTACAAAACGACTATTCTAAACAAACAAAACTATACGTCAACTTCGAGGCAATGATGTTTGCCTTTTATTTCTCAAACTAAGAACATATATATATATATATATATATATATAGGACAAAGATCCGTTAGGAACCACCTCTTATTGCGAGAACCAATGTGAACGCAACAAAAAATGCCTAAAAATAGCTAAAAATCACACAAATTTTTTTTTTTTTTTAATATTTTTTATAACAAAATCTCTACTTTTCGTAGCAAAAAAAAAAAAAAAAAAATTTTAAATTTTTTTTTTTTTAAAAAAAATGTTTTTTTTTTTTTGGCTTCTAAAAGTAGCGATTTTAACATAAAAAATATTAAAAAAATCAAAAAAAAAATTTTAGATTTTTTTTTATTTTTTTAGATTTTTTTAGGTTTTTTGAGGGTTTAGTTTTTAGCCTTTTAGCTGGGAGGGGGGGGTTTAGGTTTTTGGGGGGTGGGGGGGGTTAGGTTTTTTGGGGGGTTTAGTTTTTAGCATTTAGCTTGGGGGGGGGGGGGGGGAGGGTTAGGTTTTTTTTTTGGGGGGGGGGGGTGGGGGGTTTAGGTTTTTTTGGGGGGGGGGGGTGGGGGTTAGGTTTTTTTTAGGTTTTTTTTAGCTATTTTAGGTTGTGTTCACATTGGTTCTCGCGGTTCTCGCAATAAAGGTGGTTCTCGCATGAACCTTACCCTATATATATATATATATAGGGCAAGGCTAGGTAGAAAACCCTATCTATATGAAAAACCTTAGAAAACCCAACCTCCCGACATTTTTTTTTTTTGAAAAAATTAACACATGTAATATACATGTTTTTAAGAGTTTTGGGCCAAAAAAATCAAAAAAGCGCCGGAGGGATCTTTTTTTTAAAAAAAAAATTCAGCAATTTCTGTCATTTTTGGCTAACACATGTTAGGCGACCGGACATGGCTGAAATTTGTTTATTTTTTTAAAAAAAATCCCTTCGGCGCTTTTTTGTTTTTTTTGGCCCAAGACACTCTAAAACATGTATATTACATGTGTTATTTTTTTCAAAAAAAAAAATGTCGGGAGGTGGGGTAAAAAGGCCGGGAGATTTGGGTTTCCAGAGTTTTCTACCTAAATGTGGGTTTTCTGTCTAGCATTGTCCTATATATATATATATATATATATATATATATATATATAGGGGATCGCTAGAATGAGAACCACCACGAGTTGTAAGAACCACGAGAACCGCGCCCCGCGGGTGGCCGTTGACCACGAAATTTTTTTTACACCTAGATCCGTATATTTTAACACCGGGGGTAAATTTTGGGTTCAAACGGCGCGCCCGAGGGGGTAGTTTTTTACGCCCAAAGTTTGGGTTTTTTTAATTTTTTTAATTTTTCTTTTTTTTTTTTACCAAACTTTGGGTGTAAAAAACTACCCCCTCGGGCGCGCCGTTTGAACCCAAAATTTACCCCTGGTGTTAAAATATACGGATCTAGGTGTAAAAAGAATTTCGTGGTCAACGGCCACCCGCGGGGCGCGGTTCTCGTGGTTCTTACAACTCGTGGTGGTTCTCATTCTAGCGGCCCCCTATATATATATATATATATTCAACAATTTTCTATTCTTTTTTGTAACATTTTCTGATTTTTCTCTCTCTCTTTTTTTATATAATATACAACCAAACACTTCACAACTATACAAATTTGACTCATATAATCGAATTTTCATCAAACCGGTTTAATAGAAAAAGGTTTAAGGTTATGGGTTATGTGGTGGTCAAACGAAAGGATTAGGCTCAAAATTGGCGACTAAGGGATAAATTTTTGGGTAAGGATATATAAATGGTGTAAAACGGAAAAGGTTTACCTAATGCCTTAATCCTTCTCGTGCTTGTGTTCGGTCTATGGTCTCAAACGTATCAAAAGTAGCAAGTTTTACAATACATGACTAATGGTCCACTCAAACAAAGAAACATAAGTATGTAATTCTATGATGTTAAAGTGGCTCAAAACCTCACATATCTAAAGGGTATGGTATGTGACATGCACAAAATGCTAGTTTCTTAGGCGGATTATTCCCAAATAACCACCCGCTAAATACCCGTCATGCTATTAATTTGAACTTGACCATGACAAAAGACCAAATGGGTTGTGTCATCCCTCGTTGACTTAGTTACTTGTGCTTTAAGGTCGCTTTTTAAACAAGACATTTTTTAAAAAATTTTGAAATTTTCCCCCATCCCCACACTTGAGGTAAACATTGTCCTCAATGTGTAGTGTTTAAATGAACGGGTCAAAATCGAAAAACTTTTACTACTCCCCCATCCCCACACTTGAGGTAAACATTGTCCTCAATGTGTAAGAACTAGAGTTTTAAAACGCCCAAGGGATGTGACACGGCTAACCTCCCCAAAATTTCACCCCGGAAAATAAAATATAATTACAATCCACTTATTACTAGATGCCCATATCTTCTTCTTTTCTAAGAATCAAGGTAAAAAGGAAACCCATGCACCTGATTTTTGTCGCTAGATGCCCATATCTTCTTCTTTTCTTCACAAAAACGGTCGTCCCGCAAACATGGTATACCTACAAATCTTAACCCTTGTGTAGAAGCATGCTTCTCACAACCATTGAAATTTCTTAGCCACTTAGTTCTACCATTTTTATGAAAGTGTTACCAAGTCATGCGTTAGTTTACTTTGATTTATGTGGAAAAATTAATTGACAACAATAACAGTCCTAACTCACTTTCGTAGGAATCACGGTTGCATTTAGCTTATGCAACAAGCTCTTTTAAACCCCCCAATAGCTTGGGAGGACGAGAGGTCTCGTGAGGGTTATATAGGGAACACATCCACAACGTTCATTTAACTAGGAAAAAATAAATACTAACAAAATAAATAAAGAAAACCAAAATATACAACAACAACAACAACAAAATACATACCTCGCCATCACCACTGATATCTCTCGTTCGGGTTGACTGGCGGGTTCGGCTGGTATGGGTAACCAGTGAGGGACTCGAATATTTCTCGGAAGTTGTCGAGGGGACCCGGCTCTCCTTGGGGTGGCGGCTGGTATGGTATCGGGATGAAACTGGACCCAACTGCCTCGGGCCAATGAGGGGATGGATCAGATGGGCCTCGTGGAACACGGATGTTGGAATAATCGGTCCACCCCGCGTGTTCTACATAGGGAAGACCTGCTTCATAGTCCCTCCGGTGTCGCTCCTGATCGTGGAGGACCTTGGCATTGTTAATAGCCGTTTCAGTGGAGACATATAAAGCACTCCATCGGCGTCGTTCCAATTCATTTTGCTCGTTTTGACGCCTCTCCTCATCTGCTTCCCATGCCCGTCTTCGGGCCGTCTCTTCCTCCTGCAATTGTATCAAACGCTCCATTTGAGATCTTTGGAGCGCTTGTTGCATCTGCTGCTCTTCCATGTGTTTTTCCATCCTCTCACGATAGGCCGCTTGGAGGGCCCACTGTTCTTGCATCTGGGACCCGTGTGTTTCCTCCCAGTTCTGCCTTCTCCTATCATACTCTCTGCCCTCTCCTATACCTGCAGAGACGTTGTCAAACACCTCTTGTTGACCCTGGTTGAAATCCTTGTACGAGGGCACCCGTCGAAAGTTCACAAAACTCGCCACCTCTGCATTCAATTCCCGGTGTGGCCTCATATACCTCTGCTTTGGTCCCCGTGGACCAGCAGGCTCAGTTTCGTCCTCCTCATCAACCATATCCACATCTTCCTCAGCTCCTTGTTGTGCATCTGGGTCGACGAACTCATACTTGTGACCTAATGCGTCGGTCACCACATACATGCTTCCCGAAAGCTTCACATGTATCTTCCAATAATTCTTTATCGTTGCTAAACTGAATTCTTCCAAAGGCTTAGATACCTAAAGCGATTCTGGGGGAAGACAGTTCTGCTGGAGGATCATTGCACTAATGAAGCGCACGTAGGGAATCATACGCCTGTGAAATGACTCCCGAGTGAACCATGTGTTCATCATGATAATATGCCTCCATGACAGCGTCGGTGTCCCGTACAGCAAGGAATGAACAACTCTACTATCACTTGCTCTCACTCCTCCCCTTTCACCAAATCTCACCAAAACATTTTCTAGGGAAATCCCTTGAAGAATCTTCCCTTCCACCGTCATGTGGCTCCTTGCGGCCGCTCCCCCATCGTTATATGGTAATATAGCCGCCGTCATACCCTCCGGATCATAACTGTTTGCATGGTTATCCAAGAAATGTTCAATGGCCACATAATCATACGCTTCTACCCCCAATGAATCAAATCGTGCAATGCAGTTGATGGTTTCAAAAGACATTGGCATCTCCCCTCGGCTCGTAGTACCAACCAATCTCCATTGATCCGTGGTATCATTCCTGTTCCTAAACCTCAACGACGCCAACCACTCGCACACCTCCGCTAAATAAACCCATGAAGTGTTGTCTTCACACCAATCAAGAACTCTCTCCCAGCCTTGACGCTAAAACATTTGAACAATCCCAATTTGTCTAAACTCCTCCACATTGACCACCCTTTCACACACTACCCTATCCGGCACCGCAGTGGTCACATTATTGACCATCTTCCACTTCCACAGTTTAGCTTCGAACTTCTTATCTTGAAATGCCGAAAGAGCTTTATTTTTGTCTTCATCCCAGACTCTAGCACTTCGACTATCTTTGTATTTTGTCCATGCCCAATCCTGCCTGTATAGCCTTGCATCACCCTCTTCTATTAAGCTTAATTGCTCCCACTTCATCCCATCTTTGTACTTGGATGCGCATTCGTATGCCATTTCCCTTAGCTCCTCCAACTCGCATAGATTGAGCTTCCATTCCTTACCTGCATCATCATATTTAACATTGACCTCTTTTATAGCCCATAATGATTTATGCACAAGTTCAATCGGTAAATGACAATTTTTACCATAAACCAACCGGTAAGGTGTAGTACCAATGGGTGTCTTATGTGTCGTACGATAGGCCCATAAAGCATCGTTCAACTTGATTGACCAATCCTTACGGTCCGCCCGTACGGTCTTTTGCAAAATCTCCTGGATTTGCCGGTTTGACACCTCTACTTGCCCGCTTGTTTGCGGGTGATAGGGGGTAGCAATTCTATGGTCAACACCATAATGTTTTAAGAGTTTCCCAAAGAAAAAAAATTTAAAATGAGATCCTCCATCACCTATGATAACACGAGGAATCCCAAACGTTGAAAAAATATGGGTTTGAACAAAATTACAAACTACAGAATGGTCGTTTGTCTTGGTGGCTATTGCTTCGACCCACTTTGATACGTAATCAACGGCCACCAAGATATACAAATTACCATAAGAATTGGGGAATGGACCCATGAAATCAATACCCCACACATCAAAAATGTCAACGAGGATTGGTTGCATGGGCATCTCATCCCTTTTTGAAATACCCCCTAACTTTTGGCATTCTACACAATTCTTAGAAAACTCAAATGCGTCTTTAAAAATAGTTGGCCAATAAAGACCACTGTTCAACACTTTGTGACCCATTTTGTGTCCACTAAAATGGCCACCACATGCAAACGAATGTAGGTGCTTCAACACGCTTGGAATATCCTCATCGTCAATGCATCTTCAAAGCACTTGGTCCTCACATTCTTTCCACAAATGCGCTTCCTCCAACCGGTAATACTTAATCTGAGACATAAAGTGTTGTCTCCTCCGTCTATACCAATGTGGCGGTAAGTCACCTGTAACAAGATAATTCACAATGTTAGCATACCATGGTAACATATCTAATTTCATAATGTGCTCATCGGGAAATGACTCATTGATCTCTAAAGATTTAGGATCTTCCTCAACTATCAACCGGGACAAATGGTCCGCTACCACATTCTCGGTACCCTTTTTCTCCCGGATCTCCAAATCAAACTCTTGGAGCAATAACACCCATCGGATCAATCTCAGTTTAGCATCCTTTTTCTCCATGAGGTACCTAACAGCAGTGTGATCAGAATAAATAATCACTTTACTACCCTATATATATGACCGAAATTTATCCAATGCATATACCACCGCGAGTAGCTCTTTTTCGGTGGTGGTGTAATTCAATTGTGCATCCGAAAGAGTCTTACTTGCGTAGTATTTGGCAACAGGTTTCTTGTCAACCCGTTGTCCCAACATGGCCCCCACCGCATAATCACTTGCATCACACATAATTTCAAATGGTAACGCCCAATTTGGCGATTTCAAGATTGGGGCCTCAACTAATTTTTCTTTTAATTTGTTAAACGCATTTTAACAATTTTCATTGAAATCAAACGGTTGATCTTTTAACAACAAGTTACATAAAGGTTTGGTTATGTCACTAAAACCATTAATAAACCATCGATAGAAACCCTCATGACCTAAAAATGACCTAACACGTTTAACACTCGTGGGATACGGCAAAGTGGATATAACTTGTACCTTTGCACGATCGACCTCTATCCCGCCAAAATTTGATCGGAGTGCCGCGCTCCGGTCAAAGATAATATTTATAAACCCTAATTACCCTTAACAAATAGCTAGTCGTAGTAAGGGGTCGAACCACGGAGAGTATGTGGTTTGCGAAATGGACTTGATTGAATTTAACAAGTGTCACGATTTATGAAGCTTGCTAAGTTGTTTTTATGGTTTTTGTTTAGTAAAGAGATGTTGAATAAAATTACTAAAGTGATTGGATTGATTAACTACTAAAGATTAACAAATGCAAGAATGTAATTGAGTATTTAAACAAATGCGTGATGAATTAGGCTCCAAAGATGAGATTCAAACTCTCAAAATTGTGTAACTCCCGACTTGAATGCCCAAAGGACCAATAGAATTCGTTTTTAATCATCAAAACATCAAAATTCGTGTTTGAGGATTTTAATGCCCGTCACCGATTCCTGGGGGTCCGTCAAGGACGGCCTCCCATTTGTTCTCTTCCGTCCGACGCCTAAATCAGTTGTTTACGCGAATGATAGCCGACGGGCTTTATTACAAGGCGTCGCCGACGGCATGGAGCCCGTCGGCGGCGGCCTCTCCAGCTCCAATTCTCCATTTTTCCCTCTCGCACTCCCGTTTGATCCGTAACGCGTCCCGATTGTCCGTTTTTCATTCCGGTAGCTCGTAAAGCTCCCAAAAAAGCACCTTAAACTTCATTAAACCTGTGAAACACAAATCTAATTAAAAGTTGGCTATTCGAGATTAAAACTTATGTAAAAACATTAAGTTCCACAATTACTAACACCGGTTTTCGACCACGTATCAATTATAATATCCAATATCATGCAGTAGCTGATGCTTTAAGTCGAAAGTGTCATGAAAAGTCAAAAAGAGTACGTTCTCTTAAATTAAATCTACCGGTAGATTTAAATGAACATATTTGAAAGGCACAAGAATCAGTAATCAAGGATGATACTGAGAATTTAAAGGGAATTATTAAGGAATTAGAACAAGGAGCAGATGGAATTTGGAGATTCCATAAGAAAAGAATGTGGATACCCAAATTTGGAAACCTACGCCACCATATATTAGAAGAAGCGCATAAGTCTAAGTATACGAGGCATCCTGGAAGTGATAAGATGTATCAGGATTTAAGGAAGAATTTTTGGTGGATAGGAATGAAGAAAGATATAGCAACTTATGTTTCTAAGTGTTTAACCTGTTTACAAGTTAAAGCTGAACATCAGAAACCTTCAGGTTTATTGCAGCAATAAGAAATGCCGGTGTTGAAGTGGGAATTGATAACAATGGATTTTGTTACTAAGTTACCAAAAACAAGGAAAGGTAATGATACAATTTGGGTGATTGTAGACAGGCTAACGAAGTCAGCTCATTTCCTACCAATGAAGGAAACTTTCAGTATGGAACAATTAGCTAAGTTATATGTAAATGAAATAGTTTCATTAAATGGAATTCCTTTATCAATTATTTCTGATAGAGATTGCCGTTTTACCTCTCATTTTTAGACAAGTTTCCAAAAAGCAATGGGAACCAAGCTAAATCTAAGCACAACTTATCATCCTCAAACGGACGGACAAAGCGAAAGAACAATTCAGACAATGGAGGATATGCTTAGAGCTTGTGTAATTGATTTCGGAGGTAATTGGGACGATCACTTACCATTAATAGAATTTTCTTATAATAACAGCTATCACACAAGTATCAATGCTGCACCATTCAAAGCACTTTATGGACGAAAATGTCGAACCCCAGTTTGTTGGGCAGAGATTGGGGAAAAACAATTATCTGGACCTGAAGTAGTGCAAGAAACAACCGACAAGATCATCCAAGTCAAGGAACGACTAAAAGCATCACGTGGCCGACAAAAGAGTTATGCTGATAACAGACGAAAACCATTGGAATTCCAGGTAGGAGACAAGGTATTATTGAAAATATCTCCTTGGAAAGGAGTGGTAAGATTCATCAAAAGGGGAAAGCTAAGCCCCAGGTATGTTGGAACTTTTGAGATTATTAAGAGAATATGACCTGTAGCCTATCAGCTACAACTGCCAGAGGAAATGGCAGGAATACATGATGTATTTCATGTATGCAATCTCAAAAAGTGCTTAGCTGATGAATCACTGATAGTGCCTCTTCAGGATATAGAGGTAAATGAGCAGTTAAAATTTGTAGAAAGACCACTACAAATTGAAGACCGAAAAGTCAAGAATCTCAAACACAAAAGATTGGTTCTAGTCAAAGTGAAATGGGACTCAAAGAGAGGACCAGAATATACATGGGAGCTTGAATCAGAAATGCAAAGGAAATATCTACACTTATTCCAGTAGACCTCGAGGACGAGTTCTAAAACAAGGTGGGGAGGATATAACAACCCTCCAAAATTATTTCCGACACCCTTAATATATTTAAAATGTCCTTATATATCTTAAAAACATACCCCGTATGCGAAAACCTAGCCCACAATACCTTATATAATTAAAAATAAAATAAAAACAAGATTTTAAACTCGATCGTGGGCCGCGAACGTGTTGGAGGTGGCCTACGCGGGCCACGACAGCTCAAAGTCAGGGCGAGCCCCCAGGCCACCACGTGGCAGCCTCGTGTCACGCCTAGTGGCCGAATCAGCCAAGCTAGGGCCTACCCTAGCTGGCCTCGCGGGGTGCGAATACCCCCTCCTTCTCTTATGCGGGGCGCGACGAAGACAAATATCAGCCCTATAAAAGGAGGACATCGGCTTCAGTCCCAAACCGCTCACAATCTTTTTCTCTCTCTCGAATTTCTATATAGCTAAAGTGATTTTCAGGCATAATACCCCCTAAATAACGAAGTTCTGCCTCGTTGTAAGTATCATAACCCCCGGTTACGTATTAGATACGCTGCCCGATTGATTTAGGGTTCTGTAACGGCTGTCGAGGTTCTGCCCGACGTAGTCGTTGGAATGCCGTCTCGGTGAGGGTATTACTAATGTAAATATTGGGTTATAATACTAACGCGTGTGCATTTGTGTAATTAATAGATAATCACCAGGAAATCCTTAAGGAAACCCTAAGACAGCAATGTGAGTAATCTCCTTTTTGAAAACTGTTTTTACAAAACCTCATATGATTAACATTATACTAAGCAGTGGTTGAGTATTTGTATTCTAAAATTATCGTCGGTATGTTGGGGTTTTGTATACAAAATTTGTTACTACATTGTGAGTAGTAACATGACCACAAGTTGGGTTGACAGTACCGTGGGTGGTAATTAAAGTAGATGGAAACAAATGTAATTGCGCGACCGCCCTCAATACTGTATAATGGTTTTACTTAACTTGATTAAACTGGGATTCACTCACACCAGTATTTCCCACTGACAAAATGTTTTTAAACGCGTTTCAGGTAACAAAATGTGAAAGCCAAATAGAAGCCAGCTGGACAGCACTGAAGGCTTGGAAATGTGGCTATAAAGTTACCTAAAATAACGAGATGTTTTATTTAAATAAAATAGGATTTATCCCTATGAAAATGTGTGTATTTGAAGCTTGGGATTTTCCCATGTGTTTAATACTATAAAAGCGTGGTATTTTACTCTGATAAAATATTTCCTAACTACGGTCCTGATGTAAATTCCGCTGCCAAAATGAGAAACACTGATACCACTGAAACTGGCCACGGCCGCCCGTTCCCGGGTAGTTAGGGGATGGGGGTTGCGATAAATGGACATCCGTCCGGATGACCATCCGTTCGGATGGCCATCCGACCGCACATCCATCCGACCCACTTCGTGCACCGCCTTAACTCACCTCTCACACTATAAATACTCCCACACATGTCACTATTCACTGATGTTGACATCTCCATTCGACCAACTCGCTCCCAAGCCATTCTCAGCACCATTTCTCGCGATTCAAGGCTTCTTGGTAAGCTTTTCCCCTCAAATATTGTACAACCATCATCACTACACACTTTCTCATCTTCTTCTCCATCACAAATCACTTGTTTTTTCACTGAAATCGCCTGATTTGGACTGCTTGAAGATGGTGTTCACTTGGTGACGTCATCCCATCAAGATTGGTTTAGATCCAAAGGATATCCACATGTTTTTAACACAGATCATTACAATATTTTAACACCTTTCAAACTGATTTCAAACTTTCTTTCAACTCTTCTACACTCCTACATAAAACCGATGGAATCCATACTCAATCAGACTCTCCACTTGTTGAGAGCCGGCTTGAAAACGGATTTCCACCGGAAAGATGACCGATTAACGGGGTGATTCCCATCCGATCAGATGGATCCTTAGCATGTTTCCGTTGTTTGACACGTCATCAAGCAGTCTCTGTTAAACTTCAAACTTTTACTTGGAAAATTTTACAAAAAACTACAAACTACCACTTTCTCACTCGAATGGCCATTCGTCCGGGTGACCATCCGACCGGATGACTTGGTGTCTATGTCTAACGTTGTGTAAACGCTACAACGAAAACTTGAAATTTCAAAAATCTTACAAACACTCACTCAACCACTCGAATGGCCAACCGTCCAAATGGCCAACCGATCGGATGACCATCCGTCCGGATGACCATCCGTCCGGATGGGTTATGCTCATTCGCCTGGGTTATTATCCGACACGCTGTTTTACGCATCGTTCAACGCTTACGCTAATATTCCATGCTCAGGCTAACTCCAAGCACTCCCTTCATTCCAAGGCAGTGTTTACTTGTTAAACACACACTGTGAGTATACTCGAACCCTTTTTCACTTAACACACTTTTGGGTGTTACATACGTTACTATATCAAATCACAACGTACATTATACTAAACGCTTTATAAACGCTAACCGCTCTCGCATGTTATACGTGACTCGATGAATGCTTGTATGGTATGTTTACGCACTGATTGTTTGCCTGACACCTAAGCAACGATAGTACTATAGTTTGGCCTCAGCACCTGTCGTGGACAAGGGTTGTTAAGGGCCTTTATTTCACATGGTCACAGTAGTGATAATGTGTTGCGCATTCTACAACTCGCAGTCATGTCGGTTGCATTACATCATTGTCGATAGCTTACTTGATTCACATTTCTACGTGTTACATGCTGGTTATGCGTAAACGTTTTTCACTATACTATATGCTATACAAACTTATGTACTTACCTTTACATTTTATGTATTGACTTTATTTTAACGTATGTTACATGTTAATAGGATGCTATGCTTGCTAAAACGAGTAGGATGTAACACCCCGTGTTTCGAAAGTCAAAGTCAAAGTCAAGATTGAAGTCAAAGGAAGAAAAGATTGCTAATTGCGATCTGTCTCTCCTTGCTCAATTCCTGTTTTGACTTCTTTGACTTGTAGATAGTCTATTTGATTATCTCTTTAGTTGTATTATGTGGAGTATCTATTAATAATCCCGTGGTAATCGCTATTTATCGCATGTTTAATCGCTTTATCGCTATCGCAATCGCACTCGCAATTCGAATTACGCACTTTGGTTATTGTTATACGTGTGTGTGTGCCTTATGTGTTACTTGTGCATGTTTATTTATGTTATGTGTGGTGATCAATCGAAACGCAATCGAACTCAATCGCAATCGAATCGCAAACGCTAAACGAACACGAAATAAGGATGCTTGTATGTAGATATAGTAGTTGGGATTAAAAGTAATTTGACTAGGAAATTCTATCGCAACGCTCGCAATCGCAATCGAACCGTCAACAAGAATCAGATGGCCGATCGAACTGCCGCTCGATCGATCGACCAGCTGTCCGATCGGACTGCCTAACCGATCGACAAGCTCCTTCCATTTTGGGTAACCCTATAAATACCCCATGTCACCATCATACTTTCTACTTTTGGCAATTCTCCTCAGACCAGCTCATCTTTTCCATTTTTCTTCAGATTTCTCGAGATTCCGGTAAGATCTCGTCCTAAATCTTGTACTTCCTTAATCTACACGCACTCCTACACCTTTCTATCTTTTAAATCTTAACTTTTAACCGTGAAATCATCAAGATTCAAGGTGTTCTAGGATGACGTCATCATGTGTTCTTTAGAACTTCATGTTTTGGCCTCAATCACCAAGAACAACTTAGATCTAACCGATTTCCACATAAACAAACAAAGATCTTTCATAGATCTAAACATATTCACAATGAAAAGGATTGAAAGATTGTTTTCCAACTTTCTTTCAACTCTTTTACACTCAATGCCTTCAAAACCGATAGAATCAGAGCTTGTGCCGACTTGCTACTCATTCTTGTAGTTGTGTTGGTTCAAGATTTGGATTCTATCCACGAGACTATCGATTTAGGGTTAAACATGGAACACTGTCTCGAACAGTTAACCGGCCGGATTTGGGTGATTCCTGTCCGATCAGGTTGCCAAGTCGTGACGAGGTTGCTGTTGTCTAATGCGTTATCAAAACATCTCGATAAAACGACAAACTATCAAAACAACCAAGTGTAAGAAGAACGGAACGACCAGGACGGAATGCTGTCCAATCGGACTACCGTCCGATCAGACTGTCATCCGAACGAGTTGTCACCCGTTCGATCTACACCTTGGTCCCACACATAACTTTTGTTTTCAAAACCTTGAAGGATGAACATTGAACGAAGGGCTGACCGATCGGGTTACCATTCGATCGGATTACCACTCGACCATGTAATGTTCTGACTTCAACACTTAAACAATTTTCAACCTGTTCAATGCACAAGGTTGCCCTCCGATCGGACCACCATCCGATCGAGTGTCAAACTGCTGCGAACATGGTTCTCACTGAGGTGTCCAACCGATCGGGTTGCTAACTGATCGAACGGTCGTTCGATCGATTGACCTGAAAGGGTAGAGAAACTTCAATGTTTTCAAAATGCTACAACGAGAACTTCAAAAGTCAAGCCATCATGCACAAACACATCCTTCTTAAATGAGGAAACAATCCACTCGAAAAGTCAACCGATCGGATGACCATCCGAGCAGACTGACACTCGAACGACCGGCCGTTCGATCGGACTACCATCCGATCGAACTGCTGAACTATCCACTTGCACTCTGTATCTTTTTACGTGTTGCTTATCGTTATACTATCAATCTGTTCAGGCTAACCCTACTCTCCAGCGCTCCCTTCAATCCACCAAACGCTGTGAGTATATTCGATCCCTTTTTGCTTTACGCACTTTTGGGTGTTACATACGTTACTTATACAAAATCACATCGAACACACTAAGCAATACTTTAAACGCTAACCGTTACTGCATGTATTACGTGACTAAATGAATGCTTGTTTGTTATGTTTACACATGGAATGATGTCTACCTGCCTTAGTGATGGTAGTACTATTAGTTTGGACTCAGCACCTGTTCACTCAGGGGTTGCTAAGGACAATTACGTACATGGCTCACAGTGGTGAGTGTGTATCACGAACTGCCTTGTGCAGTCAACCCGCTGTCATTGGTATCGATAGGTTCATGTCGATAACTAACATGCCTCATTTCACTCTGTGTACGTGATGGTTATGCGTAAACGATTCCGAACTCTATATGCTATTATCGAACTTGTATGCTCACCTTTACACTATGTGTATTGACTGTTACTTTAACGTATGTGACAGGTGCTTAAGTTGTTTATATGCTTAGCTTGCTGTGAAATTGAGGCAAGGAAAGGTCTAAGATGCACTTGTGCTGGTGATGAAATCGAAGCTAGGAAAAGGGGTCCTAGAAACCAATAAATAAACTATCTATGTGTAAATCTGAGTTGTCGGAACAGAACTACTTGACTAGAGTTTGTCTGTAATAATTATATTATCACTTATGACATGGTATGGGACGTGTTGCTTTAAATAATTGGTAAATATAGTTGTTATGGAAACTTCTGTACAATCTGTTTCGCTCAGTGCCATGCCCCGATGTTTCCGCCATCGGTTGGGGTGTGACAGATTGGTATCAGAGCCATAGCTATAGGGAATTAGGCAAGACTCGACCTAGTCCGGGTCGATGTTTAGAGACCTAGTCTATAGTTAGGAACCAACAGACCGACTCATGCATGCCCAGCAGGGATTATGTGTGAGCGTACTTGCTAAATTCTCGCTATTCTCGCCTACGCCACTCTACCACAGCACTCGAATTTTCTATTATGGATGAGCGATTAAGTCGAGATTAGGTGTGAAAACTGCAAACTCTCGACTAAATTGCTTGTTCAACCCACATTTTTATCTATAACCATGAGAAATTTGCGTTGAAATAGGAGTGAAATCCATACTTTGACGCATAATTCTCTTCTATTTTATCAAAACAGTAAAGGAGTTGTGAAGCCAGGGGTGAAACCCTAACCTTGACGACTTGTTCCGATCCTTACTTGGTTTTTACAAAACTCTCACCAAAGTCTCGACGGACTCCAACGACTTGACGACATACCGAAACTGAAAGGATACGTGTCATTCGCCCAAGAATCAAGGCAAAGGCACAGTCCCAAAGGTCAAAGTGTGCTCAGAAAGTCCTTGTGAATAGTCGAATCACTTTGGTTAGTCAATGTCTATCTAGCCGCAGACAGTCTATTTCTCGATTTTTATGTGTTTCGATTCCGAGCCCGCAACTGCTGACTCTGATAATTCGTCGATTTTATGCGTTTGTATGTGTATTTACCTGCTTATGTTCTTTTTTTTAATTTTTGGAAATTTATTCGATTTCAGCTAATGCTTGATCGACACACACGACTCGCACTACACTTTATCTCAAAACGTTAACAAATCGCTACTACCATGAGGAACCACCGTACGCTATGTTGCTCGCTATATTATTCGATTATACTATACTACTCGCTATGTTAATCGCGGACGCTATTCTCGAACGCTCGCGAGCTTTGAATGATAGGTTTCTGTATTCTGAGCGTCTTGGTGTGCATCTAGACAAGTTACGTGCTTATATGCTTCTATGCTTATGTGAATCTGTGATTATGTGCCTATGTGTTTACGTGATTGTACGTGTTCCTGAGCTTTAGTAGTATTAGACGTGTGAGGTGAGATTCGATTTTGACGTGTCTGAGACATATAACGATGTCTGTTGCAGACAATGTCAACTGGACCATCATCTAGACCCCGTCACGCACGAATTTCTCACCAGGAAAAGAGGGACAAACGCCTTGCTGCCATCCTCGCTAAACAAGTGGCAAAGGTTGTGCCCCAGATCGTGAGTGAGATTTACGAGAATGTTAGCAAATCATCTGAGGAATCCAGAACCGAGGCTCCTAAAGTTGCTACCAAGACTGCTTTCAGCTTCAAGCAGTTCAAGGCTTGCGGTCCAAAGGAATTCACTGGAGAAGATGGCCCAACGGCTATGTTTCAATGGTTTGATTCCGTCGAAGTCACTCTGCGCCAGAGTGGATGTCCGGAAAATCTCTGCACTCTGAACGCTACCGGCGTCTTCCAGTCTCGCGCATTAGACTGGTGGACGGCCGAGAGAAACAAACGTGGAAACGATGTAGCTTATGAGCTGACGTGGGAAGAATTGAAGGCCATCCTGATGGATGAATTATGCCCTCCCCATGAACGCCAAAAGCTGGAGGACGAATTCTGGAACATTAAGCAGAAGGAAGGTGACAACGCTGCCCTGACTGGTCGCTTTAAGCAGCTCAGCATCATCTGCCCCGATCAAGTGAAGACGTCCGACATGACGATCAAGAAGTACATTCGAGCGCTACCCGACTGTGTTGTAGATTTTGTGCATGCCGCAAAGCCAGCAACAATCGAAGAAACTTACTTGCTTGATGCAGAAATCAATGACAAGCGAGTAAAAGCTGGTTTTTGGGATAAAACTTCAAGGAACCTACATCAAGTCACCGCCGCACCAACTGCCGAAACCGCCGCCGCCCAATCGTCAAAGTCCTCACGCCGTAAGAAGAGGAAAAACAACAGCAGGTCCAACAACAAGAACTGTGCTGTCACCACCACTACTGCTCCACTTCACGCCGTACCGGCTCAGCAGCAGTCTCAGCACCGATCAGCTCCAGCAATCTATGCACCGCCTGCAAAGCGCGCATACACAGGCCCCCACCCTGCCTGCCCAACATGCACTTATCATCACCTGGTGGGTCTCGCCTGCCGTTTCTGTGCTCACTGCAATATGTACGGCCACTTCACTGCTAACTGCCGTACTGGCCCCCGTCAAGAACCCGCTCAAGCCACTGCTCATCAAGCTCTGCTCCCAGCCCCACAAGGCCAACAAGCGGCTCAGGCACCCGCGGTCAACGCCCAAGTCTGCTTCGCATGTGGTGATCCCAACCACTTTGCGAACATGTGCTCGAACAGTGTTGTGAAACAAGAGCCCCAGCAGCAGCAGCCTCACCAGCAGTAATAGCCTCAGCAAAAGCAACAAGCCGCACGCGCCAGAACTTTCAACATCAATGTGCGCCAAGCTCAGGCTGACAACAACGTGGTCAACGGTACGTTCCTTGTGAATGGTATTTATGCTTCTTGTTTGTTTGACACTGGAGCCGATAACTGCTTTGTGTCATTTGAATTCGAGAAGCTTCTTAGTCGTAAGCGATCCCATCTCCCATCGACATTCGATGTTGAAGTCGCCACCGGAAGAACTGTCGCCGTTAATTCTGTTCTTCGTGATTGTACTCTTGAGCTCAACAATCACATCTTCCCAATCGACCTTATTCCAATGCAACTCGGAAGTTTTGACGTCATAGTAGGCATGGACTTTCTTCGCGAAAACCATGCTGAAGTTGTGTACTACGATAAGATGATTCGATTCTCGCTCGCGAATGGTGATTTATTGTGTGTTTATGGCGAAACTACTTCGAAAGGCCTCAAGCTCATGTCGTGTGTCCAAGCTAGTAAGTATCTCCGTAAGGAGTACAGAGCTTTCTTGGCTAACATTGTAGTAGTGGAGAAGGAAAAGAAAGGAAGACCGTAAACGATGTGCCAGTCGTTCGAGAATTTCCTAACGTTTTTCCTGAGGATATTCCCGGACTTCCGCCAAGTCGTGATATCGACTTCCGTATCGACCTCATTCCTGGAGCCAACCCTGTTGCCAAAGCTCCTTACCGGCTCGCACCGTCTGAAATGCGTGAACTCTCGAGTCAGCTTCAGAAATTACTTGAGAAAGGCTTCATTCGCCCGAGCACCTCTCCTTGGGGCGCGCCAGTTCTATTCGTCAAGAAGAAGGATGGGTCGTTCCGGATGTGCATCGATTATCTGGAACTGAATAAGTTGACTATCAAGAACCGCTATCCCCTGCCTCGCATTGATGATTTGTTTGATCAGCTACAACGTGCTACGTGCTTCTCGAAGATCGATCTACGTTCAGGCTATCACCAGCTACGCATTTAGGAGGAAGACATACCCAAAACCGTTTTTCGCACTCGTTACGGCCATTATAAGTTCGTTGTTATGCCTTTTGGTTTAACCAACGCACACGCGGTTTTCATGGATCTGATTAATCGCGTATGTAAACCTTATCTCGACCGTTTCGTCATCGTGTTCATCGACGATGTCTTGATCTATTCTAAATTGAAAGCCGAACACGCGCAACATCTACGTTTGGTTCTCGAGCTACTCCAGGGAAATCGACTCTATGCCAAGTTCTCCAAGTGTGAATTCTGGCTGGAGGAGGTTCAATTTCTGGGTCACATTGTAAATTGTCAAGGTATTCACGTCGATCCCGCGAAGATTGAAGCCGTTAAGAGTTGGATTACACCTAAGAACCCGTCCGAAGTCCGTTCTTTTCTCGGACTATGTCACACCCCGAAATATCAGAGCATGGCTTGACTGGACTGGTATCTTCATTGCACAGCGGAAGCAAATAAGTTAAGACTTCTAGGAAATGAACGCCACTAAGTACTCGTATCTCCAATGGTTCTCCTATTCCAACCGTGCCATAACTTTGAAAAGTAACCTGAGAAAGAAACATGCGAAAAATCAACATAAAGTTGAGCGAGTTCATAGTTTTGTTTGCAAAATATTTGAAATAAATCTTTTTGAATAACCAGTTTTTGAAGTAATGTTAAGAAAACGAATTTAAAATCATTTTCTTGTCAAGTTATATGGAAACCTTGTATTTGTAATGCATTATGTTCATAAAAACCATGTATTTGTAAACTCTTGTATTTGTATAGTTTGTATAACCGTCAATGCCCACCCTGACTTTGACTTCATGCCCGCATAATCCTTTGCTTTGAATTTGTATAAAACATGGTATGTAATTTGTATAACTCAAGTATTTCTGTATGTATCAAGATTGTTAATGGGTTGCAAGGCCATTAACATGTGACACGACATAGGAAGCATCCAAACCATAGGCATTTTTCTAGTTGTCGATTCACGACGGAGACACAAAAGCACTACTCGGTACTAGTTTTCACCAAGAGTGTGGCTGCCCGAAAACCCATTAGATCTAACCTTTTGTTCTGCGGTCTTAGTATGTACACGATTAATGGTGCTTGTGTTACCCTATTCGTGACACGATTTCAAGTATCATTCCTTAGTTCTTGTATCCATCATACCATAACTCATGTATTTTCCCGTAGTTTAGAAAACTAGAATTCGTGTGTATGCACATTTCGAAAAATACTCTTGCTTGAAAAACCGGTATAAAACATAAGCTTTTCATAAACCATTTGTTTCAGTTAAAACTTGCTTGTAAAATGGTTTAGAAATATGTAATTCTTGTATGTTTTGCAAAAAGTGCATGTCTTTCCACCTCGAAAACATTTAGAAAAATGTAAAACCGTAAAAAGGTGGGGTTATGAACTCATCTGAATATTCCTGTGCAAAGCTAGCTAAATACGACTTCGTGATGTCGTTTCCAAGACGAGACTCGCTAGCGTGCATTCTATAATATTCCTAACACGGAATATCTTATAAGTTTCTAATTAAAAGCGGTTACTAATCTACGTGATACCGAGCTCTACCGAATCGTTAACTAAACGATTCGACGATAAGTTGTTAACTTAATAAAAATGATTAAGGTATACTTGTTAAGTTTTGTCTATTTTCGGTGATAACTAATAAGTCTTGAAAAGACTTAGTTCTCGAGAGATTTAGTATATATAAATATTTATGTAAAAATACATGTCGATAAGATCGCTTTGTCGTCCCGAGAAGTCGTAGGTGTACGTAAAGAATATTATATAACAACTTGTATTGCATATCGCGTCTTGTATGAAAATTATCAATATATGTGTATATGTCGTGTAGGCGTTTGAAATAAATATAAAAGTTATATTTATAAAAATTTCATCGAATCGTTGTATGATTAAAATAAATATATAACTATATTTATTTTTATAAAACGAGTTCATGTTGGATATTTGAAATAAATATATAAACTATATTTATTTTTTTATAAAACGAATGCGTGTTATCGGCTTTTGAAACAACATAAGTAATTATATTGATTTTGTAAAAAGAATTGTCGAGTTTTCGAAGTTTAAAATAACTAGATTATTGTTGTAAACGATTCCAAAATCGTCGTTTTCGTAAGTTGTAAAGTGCCGTTGTAAAACAAATATTCATTTGTATTTGTGTTTATTAAAGTTTCTCGGTTTCTATAGGTTTCGTCCTTTAATAAAGCGTTGTATATTACGGGTTTTCTCGAAAAACGGGCAGAGTTTCCTCTGTTTTTGGACGCCCCGGACAACCAAGTTGTCGTTATTTATCAAGATTCAACAATTTTCCAATTCACGACATATGTATAAATCAAGATAATATGTAAATCCAATTAATATCATATAAGAGTTTCGTTATTTGATACGGTTTTGAGAGCTCGATTTCGTGTATAATAATAACAAACGAACGTAAATAATTATCATCATAAATCTTTTACCGAGTCTTCGCGTGTCGAAACATCGAACCATTTGGCTGAATTGACCGGGTCAACTGAGTTGACTCGGGTTGACCGAGTTGACTCGGTTTGACCGAGTCAACCCGAACCGAAATCTGACCCGAACACCGAATCCTGCACCGAACCCGAACCACACTGTTGTTGACCGTCTTTAACCTTGTTTGACCGCGGCTGACCGTTGACCCGAACCGTTACTGGAACAAAATCTGGCCCATAACATGACTCGAACCTAACCGTTGATGTACCGAGCTCAAACTCTAACCTGACTAAGTCTGACCCGAGACCCGAGGCGATGAAATTAGAACCTATTGAACAAATCTGAACCGGAATTTGTCGGCAACAAACAATGTCATCTTCATCCTCAAACTTCAAAAAATAAAAGGAAATGATGTGGGTTATACCGGAAGCTTACCGAAGAAGAACCAGAACACCTCCGTCGCCGTCGGCGAATCGTTGCCGGGAAACTCAGTCGCCGGCTCCCCGCCTTGTTTCCCTGACTCTTACGCCGCTGCGCCGCCGCCACTTGCCACCACTTTCTCTGATCTCACTCTATCTCTCTCGGGTTTTTCTCTCATCACCGATCTCTCTCTCTCGTAGTACCAATGTCGCCGCCACCAGACGGTGGTGGTGGCCGTTCTTTTATTAACAGGGGGTGGGGGTGCGTCGTTCGTCGGAGAGAACCACCGGTCCGCCGGAGATGTAACCGAGAGGGGGGGCTGTGATGGGTGTGTGAGTCATCGAAGAACCGCCGCCACCGGCCGGAGTTTCTCAGATCGCCGGCAGTCAAGAACGAAGGGGGGGAGAACAGGAGGGGGTGTTTGGCTTGTGAGTTATGTGTGTGTGTTGTATATTTGAGTGTTTGTTTCCTGTGTATAATCAAGAGAGAGAGGAAGACCTTTATTCTTTGTGTGTGTGCTTAATTTTGGTTCCAGACAAGTGAGGCTGTGGACCCTTTTATAGAGTTTTTGTAGATTTTGTTAGGATTTGCAAATCTTGTGTAGATTTTGTAAAGATCTTATAGAGATTTTATAGGATATGTAGAGATTTGTAAAGATTTTATAAGATCTTGAAAAAATCTAATTATTATATGCAGGTTTAGGCTTGTGGGTTTTGGGCTTGGGCCGGGGGCCCACAAGCCCATCTCATGTGTAAGTGGCCCGTAATTCTTACGAGACCCGTTTTTAAACCGAAATCACCGAAGTCTAGTAAAATAATATTTCAGAGTTAAAAACGTGTAAAAATAATATCGGTATCTGTCGTAGTCACGTTCGTGCGTCGATAACGGTAATAATCGCAAAAAATTACGTTGTTGCCGTCTTTAATCCGTTTTTCCAGCCGGTTTCAACTACGATTGCTAAAATTCAATTATGAAGCTAGAATATATCGTAAAAATTTAATATTTGTCGGCGTTGTCGGTATTTCGTACGGTTCCGTTTCGTTATCGTGTAATATTCAGCAGATTTCCCGTAAATCACTATACGCGCAATGTATAGTCGAATAAACGTTCCTGGGCACTCCAAGGGCCTGATTAAGTTAATTTGCATTGTAAACACCTTTTATTTTTGCGTTAATCGTCTGTTAATCACGTAATTAAGGGCGTAAACTACCGGTTGTCACAGACTTGCCGGCTATTTTCGACGATTTATCGAAGAATTCTCAAAGATCGATGTGCCGCTTACCGCTCTCATGCATAAAGACAAACCTTTTGTTTGGGGAACAGAACAAGAGACTGCTTTCCAAACCCTCAAGCACATGCTTTGCAATGCTCCTGTCCTCACATTGCCCGACGGAAACGACAACTTCATTGTCTATTGTGATGCTTCCAACCTTGGTCTTGGTTGTGTCCTCATGCAACGGAACAAGGTTATAGCTTACGCATCTCGTCAACTCAAAATCCACGAAAAGAACTATACAACCCATGATCTTGAGCTAGGCGCAGTTGTTTTTGCGTTAAAGATTTGGCGACACTACCTGTATGGTACAAAGTGTACGATCTTCACCGATCATAGGAGCCTACAACATATCTTTGACCAGAAGGAACTTAATATGCGTCAACGCCGATGGGTAGAACTTCTCAACGATTATGACTGTGAGATTCGTTATAACCCTGGCAAAGCAAATGTCGTTGCCGACGCTCTCAGCAGACGGAGTTATTTGCTCAGCATCCGTAATGTCCAAGCCCAATACGATCTCGAAACCCTCATCCGCGAAGCCCGGAATGCTTGTTTTAACGGGCGCACTTTGAAGAAGGAAAGAATCTATCACGATGGAGCCCAGCTTGTGAATAAGTCGAATGGGATATTCCACTTTCTGGACCGAATTTGGATCCCCAAACGGACCAACTTGCGACAGATATTGATGGACGAAGCCCATAAATCCCGGTATTCTATTCATCCCGGTGTCGACAAAATGTACCAGGACCTTCGCTACAAGTATTGGTGGCCGGGAATGAAAAGAGATATCGCTCTCTACGTTGGAAAGTGCCTGACTTGCTCGAAGGTCAAGGCTGAACACCAAAGGCCCTCTGGTTTACTCGAACAACCCCCGATCCCTCTGTGGAAGTGGGAGAGTATAGCTATGGACTTCATAACAAAACTCCCACGCACACCATTAGGTCACGACAGCATCTGGGTTGTTGTTGACCGTTTGACCAAATCAGCTAACTTTTTGCCAATACGGGAATACTACAAGGTAGAACGATTAGCCCGAATCTACACCAATGAGATCATTTGTCGACATGGGACGCCTCGTGACATCATCTCTGACCGTAATGCTCGATTTACCCCGCGACTGTGGGAAACGTTTCAAGCGGCTCTCGGTACAACGCTTAATCTAAGTACCGCATTCCACCCTCAAACTGACGGTCAGACTGAAAGAACGATCCGTACTCTTGAAGACATGCTCCGTTCGTGTGTAATAGATTTCAGTGGTAATTGGGATGCATACCTGCCGTTAGTCGAATTCTCGTACAACAACAGCTATCATACCAGCATACAAATGGCACCATTCGAGGCTTTATACGGAAGAAAATGTCGATCGCCTATTGTGTGGCACGAGATCGGTCACTCGCAATTAACCGGTCCTGAGCTATTGCAAGAAACGACTGACAAAGTCCTCCAAATTCGAGACAACTTGTTGAAAGCTCGAAGTCGACAGAAAAGTTACGCTGATAGACGACGCAAGCCCCTTGAATTTGACGTTGGCGACTACGTACTCCTAAAGGTATCACCTTGGAAGGGTGTGGTCAGATTCGGCAAGAAAGGGAAACTAGCGCCTCGATATGTTGGACCTTTTAAGTTTCTGGAAAGGATCGGAAAAGTCGCCTACAGACTCGAACTACCGGAGGAACTTAGTAATGTCCACCTGACTTTCCATGTGTCAAACCTCCGAAAGTGCCTGGCTGAGCATGATTTAATTGTACCTCTCGATGACCTCCAAGTAAACGAAACACTACACTTCGTGGAGAAACCTGTCGAAATCATGGATCGCCAAACCAAGCAGCTCAGACGCTCGCGCATTCCTATCGTGAAAGTCCGATGGGAAGGCAAGCAAGGCGCGGAGTTCACTTGGGAACTCGAAAGCGACATGAAGGCGAAGTACCCGCAGTTGTTTGTTACGGCTTCGGCCTAATTTCGGGACGAAATTCCCTCAACTAGGGGAGGCTATAACACCCCGTGTTTCGAAAGTCAAAGTCAAAGTCAAGATTGAAGTCAAAGGAAGAAAAGATTGCTAATTGTGATCTGTCTCTCCTTACTCAATTCCTGTTTTGACTTCTTTGACTTGTAGATAGTCTATTTTATTATCGCTTTAGTTGTATTATGTGGAGTATCTATTAATAATCGCGTGGTAATCGCTATTTATCGCATGTTTAATCGCTTTATCGCTATCGCAATCGCACTCGCAATTCGAATTACGCACTTTGGTTATTGTTATACGTGTGTGTGTGCCTTATGTGTTACTTATGCATGTTTATTTATGTTATGTGTGGTGATCAATCGAAACGCAATCGAACTCAATCGCAATCGAATCGCAAACGCTAAATGAACACGAAATAAGGATGCTTGTATGTAGATATAGTAGTTGGGATTAAAAGTAATTTGACTAGGAAATTCTATCGCATCGCAACGCTCGCAATCGCAATCGAAACGACAACACGAATCAGATGGCCGATCGGACTGCCTAACCGATCGACCAGCTCCTTCCATTTTGGGTAACACTATAAATACCCTATGTCACCATCATACTTTCTACTTTTGGCAATTCTCCTCCGACCAGCTCATCTTTTCCACTTTTCTTCAGATTTCTCGCGATTCCGGTAAGATCTCATCCTAAATCTTGTACTTCCTTAATCTACACGCACTCCTACACCTTTCTATCTTTTAAATCTTAACTTTTAACCGTGAAATCATCAAGATTCAAGGTGTTCTAGGATGACATCATCATGTGTTCTTTAGAACTTCATGTTTTGGCCTCAATCCACCAAGAACAACTTAGATCTAACCGATTTCCACATAAACAAACAAAGATCTTTCATAGATCTAAACCATTCCTCCCTGTGCAAGCTCCATGAGTACCTAATGACCTGCAAGGCATGTAGCAACGAATCAACAACAAAGTTGAGCGAGTTCACAGTTGGTTGTTTGGTTAAAGTATTCATTTCGTAAATCGTATGTTTGTTTTGTAAACCATGCATCGTATTAATCCTTATCGCGGCCAGTCCAGGCATATGTGCGATGATTAGTGGGGGCTTCCCATGTGTTACAAGACCACGCGTATCGACTGCTACGAAAATGTAAGAGGTGCCCTAAGTCAATGTCTATCAGCATTGACCCTTTGCCCATAGTCCATTAGTACACGCCCGTCCGACTGGCACGGTGTGAGGTTTGTTAAACCTAATAGCGCTATTAACTAATGACCCGCTCGCCCTAGGCCTCGGCGATTAAGTCGATAATTGAGGGACTTCCTTTGATAGAGGTGATGGTCTTAAGATCGTGTACGTAGGCTTTACGTACGTGCCCTTCAATCTGAGGACAGTAGTGAGTATAACTGTACGTAGGTTTTACGTACGTGCCCTTCAACCGAGGATAGTAATAATTTGTTTATTAGTAATAGTTGTACGAGTAGTTATTCAATCCCATTCCGAACCCCTGGGAATCCCATGCCTTGGCTAGTGTGAACTCACCTTGGTTTGCTCGGCAGATACACAGAAAGGTCAAGTCTAGCAGCTAGTGGTCAACCACGTCCTAACATGGTTACCATACAAGTCAGGTTTTGGTTTCAAGTAGTGCACGTAAGTAACACATAAGCTAGCAGATAACGAACACACACGGATCATGGCAATCACACAATGCACGTTAACACATTAGCAGTCAATTACATAACATCTGATATTTGTACGATCCAAAGGTAAAGCCCAATAACAGGCGGCCCATCATGTTGTGCGGTCAGCACGGCCTTGTGCGACCCACATCATGTTGTGCGATTCAGATAAACACCCGGCCCAAATAGCTACACATCTAGATTACTATTCTGTCCAACCCGTTCCTTTAGCACCCAAACATGTCGCAGACCCAAGATTCCCCACCTACCAGTCCAAGTTATTATTTCAATATGGAACAACCATACTTGGTCAGTCCATTATTTGGTTTATTTATGAATGTGCATTTATCATTCAACCCACACTTGTTCCTTATGTCATTCACCTAACAATAACCATCATACAGTAACACAATTTGGTAATCCATTATGTGATAATCATGCTTAACAAATTATTATACCACAGACAAGTTCTTAGAATTTATTATATAATAACCATACCCTAACAAATCATTAAGAAATCATCAATATGTCCGAACATTACACATAAACAATCAATCTGTTTCGGTGATCAATTAGCATGTTATCAAATCATGACACACATAAATCCTATATCATACGAGGTCCTACCATCATGCACTGATATGTACTAATCAGAACGATCATACCATCACAACAATTCACCAATTATCATGCATTTTAACAATACTTTGAATATAAGCAAGGATAGCCAATCAAGATTAGATTCATTAAAATATAATTGAACTAACCCAACATCAAGTGCACATGGATGGCATCATGGCATCACGTGGAGCAGGGCTGACTTCCTTTGGGAATTCATGTGAGGACTAGAACCAAAAACATCATCATTGCTTTTTTTTTTTATTTCTTGGAAGTGATATGTTAATATATATTTATACTAACCGAACAAAGGATGTTGTTAAGCACTAGAGACTAGCTTCAAGGGGGTACAAACTTCAAAGAGTGTAGGCTACCGTCGAAGAGAAAGGTAGAGTGTATTAGGGTTTTTCTTTGTTAACTTATATACTTGAGAGAGATGCATGAGGGTCACACATAATTTACACGAGTGGGCCGATCCCATACCAAGTTTCGTTACAGTTTTTGGGCTCCAAAGAACTGGGCCGAGACCCACTTAACTACATGTGTGGTCCTTTAAGCGGTGTGCGACTCGGTAAGATGTGCGACAAGTTTTATGGGATCCTTAGTTAACATATGGTAACTTACATAGCATGAATAAATAACACCCAAAAAAAAGATCAGTCTACGATCAGCATCACAGACACTCGATTATAACGTGTGATGAGACATGAAGTGTAAATATGCGAGCTAGAGATCAAGGAAATCAAGTACCGTTAACCTTGAAGGTTCGGGTTGTCACATCATCCCCAACTTGAAAGAAATTTCGTCCCGAAATTTAGCACGTAGCTACTGAGGAAGCTAGTTAAGTTGTATGGTTTTCCTGTTTTTCCTGGGGTGTCACATCCTCCCCCCGTTGATCTGGAATTTCGTCCCGAAATTCCGTAGCTTCGTCCTCAGTAGTGGTTGTACTGTTTGCAAATAGTTGGGGATATTTTTGTTTCATTTGATCTTCATGTTCCCAGGTGAACTCTGGGCCGCGACGTGAGTTCCAACGAACTCGAACGAGAGGTATTCTAGTATGCTTGAGGACCTTAACATCCCGGTCCGTGATTTCAACTGGTTCCTCGACGAATCGTAACTGTTCGTCGATAGTGAGCTCCTTCAAAGGAACTATGTGGGTCTCATCTGACAGGCACTTCTTCAGATTTGACACATGGAAAACGTTGTGAACTGCACTGAGTTCTGCTGGTAAGTTTAGTTTGTAGGCCACTTTGCCTATTTTCTCGATGACTTCAAAAGGTCCAACGTGTCGTGGGTTAAGTTCGCTTCGTTTACCAAAACGAACCACACCCTTCCAGGGTGAAACTTTGAGTAGTACCCGCTCCCCAACCTGGAGCTCGAGGGGTTTCCTGCCCTGATCGGCGTAGATTTTCTGACGGTCATGAGCTGCCGCCGTTCGTTGTAGTATTTGAGCGATTCGCTCTTGTTGTGTCTACCACAAGTTCTGGGCCAGTGATCTGACTATCCCCCACCTCTGCCCAACAAGGAGGTGACCGGCATTTGCGCCCGTACAATGCTTCAAACGGAGCAACTTTAATGCTGGTGTGGTAGTTGTTATTGTATGAAAATTCCACAAGTGGCAGATGCTTTTCCCAGCCGTTGCCAAAGTCAATTACACATGCCCTAAGCATGTCTTCGAGGGTCTGGATGGTGCGTTCAGACTGCCCATCCGTTTGTGGGTGATAAGCTATGCTTATATCTAAACGTGAGCCAAAGGACTTGTGCATTGCTTGCCACAGTTCTGAAGTAAAGCGTGCATCTCGATCTGAGATAATAGAGGAGGGCACTCCGTGCCTCGAGACAACTTCCTTAAGATATACGTATGCTAGAGTGGAGAACTTATCCGTTTCCTTGATAGCCAAGAAGTGAGCAGACTTTGTGAGTCGATCCACGATCACCCAAATAGTATCGTTACCACGTTGAGATCTAGGCAGGCCAGTGACAAAATCCATGGAAATCTGCTCCCATTTCCATTGTGGTATCTCTGGTTGTTGGAGTAGGCCTGAAGGTTTCTGGTATTCCGTCTTGACTCTCGCACAAGTCAAGCACTTGCTAACGTAAGTTGTTATGTGGGCCTTCATGCTAGGCCACCAATACGTAGTTTTGATATCGTGGTACATTTTATCCGAACCAGGATGTATTGAGTAGCGAGACATGTGTGCCTCATCCATCACAAGCTCTCATAGGTTGCCATAAAGTGGGACCCAAATGCGTCCTGTTACGTAGTAAGCACCGTCTTCCTTCTGTTCTAATCGTTGCCTTGAGCCGCGCAGGGATTCAGCCCTGACGTTTTCTGGTTTCAATGCTTCTACCTGAGCATCTCGTATCTGAGAAGGAAGACTAGACTGTATAGTGAGTTGCAAAGCTCGTACGCGCTTGGGCGCAGTGTCCTTTCGACTGAGGGCGTCAGCCACAACATTGGTTTTGCCTGGGTGGTACCTGATCGAGCATTCGTAGTCATTCAGTAGTTCGACCCATCGTCGTTGTCGCATATTCAGTTCCTTCTGTTTGAAGATATGCTCGAGACTCCTGTGATCAGTGTAGATGGCGCACTTGGTACCGTACAGGTAATGTCGCCATATCTTAAGTGCAAAAACAACAGCTCCCATCTCTAAGTCGTGCGTAGTGTAGTTTCTTTCATGAACTTTGAGTTGGCGTGAGGCGTAGGCTATAACCTTGTCACGTTGCATCAGTACGCAACCAAGACCCTGAATTGATGCGTCGCGGTAAACCACAAAGTCGTCTGTGCCCTCTGGCAATGAAAGGATAGGTGCACTGCAAAGTCTATCCTTTAAATGCTGAAACGCTAACTCTTGTGCATTTCCCCATCGATAAACAACGCCTTTCTGCGTTAGTGAGGTGAGAGGCTGTGCAATCTTGGAGAAGTCCTTGATGAATCTCCTGTAGTAACCTGCCAAGCCTAAGAATTGGCGAATTTCCATTGGTGTACGAGGTGCAGGCCAGCTCTTGATCGAATCTACCTTGGATGGATCAACGTGAATCCCATCCTCGTTCACCAAATGGCCTAAGAAATGGACTTCACGAAGCCAAAAGTCGCATTTTGAAAACTTGGCATACAGCTGTTCTGTTCGAAGGAGTTCCAAAATGAGTCGTAGATGTTGCTCGTGTTCCTCCTGACTCTTCGAATAGATTAGAATGTCGTCGATGAAAACTATGACGAACTTGTCTAGGTAAGGCTTGCACACTCGATTCATCAAGTCCATGAAGACCGCAGGTGCGTTTGTCAGCCCAAAAGGCATGACTAAAAACTCATAGTGTCCATAACGAGTTCTAAAGGCTGTTTTGGAGACGTCCTCTTCTCGGACTCTCAGCTGGTGATATCCTGATCTCAAATCAATCTTCGAGTAAAAGCTCGACCCTTGCAACTGGTCGAATAGGTCGTCGATGCATGGAAGAGGATAACGATTCTTCACGGTCACCTTGTTAAGTTCACAGTAGTCGATGCACATTCTGAAGGTACCGTCTTTCTTCTTCACGAATAGCACTGGAGCTCCCCAGGGCGAAGAGCTAGGACGAATAAAACCCTTATTCAAGAGTTCTTGTAGTTGTGTAGAAAGTTCTTCCAACTCTGATGGAGCTAAGCGATAAGGTGCACGAGCTATAGGTGCTGCTCCAGGAGCTTGTCACCATGAATTACCAAAGGTTCTTTTCTTTGCAAAGAATCCCTGATCGATGTTGAGGTAGCCAATCCATACCAGTAACGATGTCGAAACCATTACAACGTTGGGGTCATTCCTAGCATCATTCTGACCAATCACGAACACTCGACCCCTGGCACCATTGCCGTCGTTATTACCCCCCTTTGTTGCCTCCATTGTTGTTCCCGTTTCCTTGGTTGTGGTTCTTATTCTGGTTTTGGTTCAACTGTGGGCAGTGTCTCATGAAGTGACCTTCAGCACCACATTGATAATATCCCTTGTTACCCTGTTGTGGCTGCTGATTCTGTGGAGCTTGTGGCTGTTGTTGTCAGTTCTGGTTTGCATGACGTGAGCTTCTACAATCTTTGGCTCCATGACCAAGCTTGTTGCATCTCAGACAATGATCTTTGTTGCACGATCCGCTGTGGTGCAATTTACATCGATTGCACTTAGGGTGGTTTCCCGTGTATCCACCCTGACTTCAATTACCAAAAGACTGATGCCTGGGGCTCCTGTACTCATCCGTTTTTCGCTGCTGCGACTGAGACTGAACCGAAGTGGAACCCTTGCTCTAATTTCCATCCCACTTGCGTTTGTTGTCACTGGAAGTAGCAGAAGTAGTACTAGTAGTAGTAGCACCAACATGCTTAGGTAGTTTGTTCTGTTCCACTGCCTGGTCTGTGAGACGATGAGCAAGACGGGTAACATCCTGGATGGTAGTAAAGTTTGCAGTAGTCACATGGCTTTGAGTTTCTGGTACTAGGCCCTTGAGGTACATCTCAATGCGCTTGATAGGAGGATCCACCATAGTTGAACATAACACAGCCATTTCGTTGGATCGTTTCGTGTACGCTTCCATCTCTGACCCCGTCATCTACAGGTTAAAGAACTCCACTTCCAGCTTACGGATGTCATCACGACTACAGCATTCACGTTTGATTAGTTCCTTAAAATCATTCCAAGGGGTGGCATTAGCAGCCGCCAGCCCCAGCATCTGAACTTGCGCGTTCCACCAAGTTAGCGCAGTGCCTTCGAGAGTACCAGTGGCATAATTCACCCTGCGAGCCTCAGGGCATTCACACATCTCTAAGACAGACTCGAGCTTTTCAAACCAATGGAGGAGTCCAACAGCTCCTTTAGTGCCACCGAAAGTACTAGGATGACAGTCCATGAGCGTCTTAAATGTGCATACAGGCGGCTAAGCATTCTGACCTTGTTGTGCGAGGAAGAAAAGACAGGGTTAAGCGCGAGAGTTGGGTCATGGGAGTAGGATCTATCATCATAGGGTAGGTTCGTAATAGCAGGTTATACTTCCTGCCTGAGCGGCTGTGAGTGCTGCCGTAACTTGTTCGTTGATAAGAATCGTTAGCCGGCATGAGTTAGGTTCTCACGTTCCCTCATGATCTTCACATCGAAAGAAACACAAGTAGGAAAGGTGTCGCGAACATGCGTAAGTGTGTAGTGACAGTAGGGAGCAAGCACAAATGTGTTTTCAAACTATAGTTGCTACGTTTATCTAAGCATACCATGAGCAAAGTTCTATGCAATCTAGCAAGTAGGCAATATAAACATAATTCATACCACCTAGAATGTCGAGCCTTGCACGTGGAGTGAAGCGTCGTTGTGGATCGTAGAGCACTGTACAGGTTATAGTCTGGTTTTAACAAAACATTTTCCCTTATTAAAACCAAGTTCTCTATAACCAATGGCTCTGATACCAATCTGTCACACCCCCAAAATCCACACACGGAGTATCACCGCTTGGAGGCGTGACTGACCAGGATCAAGCCACCAATCATATTGAACAAGCATGTAAGTAAACATAATTCAACCAACCAATATGAAAGGTGTTCAAAAAACTAAAGCATAGTTAAGTGTTTAGCGGAAGCATAATTTGTAAAACCCATAGCATGTATTAAGTATGAAATAAAGTAATGTTTAAAGCATGGCACACACTGCCATGTCCCACAACGACCGTTCCTCCCTGTGCAAGCTCCATGAGTACCTAATGACCTGCAAGGCATGTAGCAACGAATCAACAACAAAGTTGAGCGAGTTCACAGTTGGTTGTTTGGTTAAAGTATTCATTTCGTAAATCGTATGTTCGTTTTGTAAACCATGCATCGTATTAATCCTTATCGCGGCCAGTCCAGGCATATGTGCGATGATTAGTGGGGGCTTCCCATGTGTTACAAGACCACGCGTATCGACTGCTACGAAAATGTAAGAGGTGCCCTAAGTCAATGTCTATCAGCATTGACCCTTTGCCCATAGTCCATTAGTACACGCCCGTCCGACTGGCACGGTGTGAGGTTTGTTAAACCTAATAGCGCTATTAACTAATGACCCGCTCGCCCTAGGCCTCGGCGATTAAGTCGATAATTGAGGGACTTCCTTTGATAGAGGTGATGGTCTTAAGATCGTGTACGTAGGCTTTACGTACGTGCCCTTCAATCCGAGGACAGTAATGAGTATAACTGTACGTAGGTTTTACGTACGTGCCCTTCAACCGAGGATAGTAATAATTTGTTTATTAGTAATAGTTGTACGAGTAGTTATTCAATCCCATTCCGAACCCCTGGGAATCCCATGCCTTGGCTAGTGTGAACTCACCTTGGTTTGCTCGGCAGATACACAGAAAGGTCAAGTCTAGCAGCTAGTGGTCAACCACGTCCTAACATGGTTACCATACAAGTCAGGTTTTGGTTTCAAGTAGTGCACGTAAGTAACACATAAGCTAGCAGATAACAAACACACACGGATCATGGCAATCACACAATGCACGTTAACACATTAGCAGTCAATTACATAACATCTGATATTTGTACGATCCAAAGGTAAAGCCCAATAACAGGCGGCCCATCATGTTGTGCGGTCGGCACGGCCTTGTGCGACCCACATCATGTTGTGCGATTCAGATAAACACCCGGCCCAAATAGCTACACATCTAGATTACTATTATGTCCAACCCGTTCCTTTAGCTCCCAAACATGTCGCAGACCCAAGATTCCCCACCTACCAGTCCAAGTTATTATTTCAATATGGAACAACCATACTTGGTCAGTCCATTATTTGGTTTATTTATGAATGTGCATTTATCATTCAACCCACGCTTGTTCCTTATGTCATTCACCTAACAATAACCATCATACAGTAACACAATTTGGTAATCCATTATGTGATAATCATGCTTAACAAATTATTATACCACAGACAAGTTCTTAGAATTTATTATATAATAACCATACCCTAACAAATCATTAATAAATCATCAATATGTCCGAACATTACACATAAACAATCAATCTGTTTCGGTGATCAATTAGCATGTTATCAAATCATGACACACATAAATCCTATATCATACGAGGTCCTACCATCATGCACTGATATGTACTAATCAGAACGATCATACCATCACAACAATTCACCAATTATCATGCATTTTAACAATACTTTGAATATAAGCAAGGATAGCCAATCAAGATTAGATTCATTAAAATATAATTGAACTAACCCAACATCAAGTGCACATGGATGGCATCATGGCATCACGTGGAGCAGGGCTGACTTCCTTTGGGAATTCATGTGAGGACAAGAACCAAAAACATCATCATTGCTTTTTTTATTTCTTGGAAGTGATATGTTAATATATATTTATACTAACCGAACAAAGGATGTTGTTAAGCACTAGAGACTAGCTTCAAGGGGGTACAAACTTCAAAGAGTGTAGGCTGCCGTCGAAGAGAAAGGTAGAGTGTATTAGGGTTTTTCTTTGTTAACTTATATACTTGAGAGAGATGCATGAGGGTCACGCATAATTTACACGAGTGGGCCGATCCCATACCAAGTTTCGTTACAGTTTTTGGGCTCCAAAGAACTGGGTCGAGACCCACTTAACTACATGTGTGGTCCTTTAAGCGGTGTGCGACTCGGTAAGATGTGCGACAAGTTTTATGGGATCCTTAGTTAACATATGGTAACTTACATAGCATGAATAAATAACACCCAAAAAAAAAAGATCAGTCTACGATCAGCATCACAGACACTCGATTATAACGTGTGATGAGACATGAAGTGTAAATATGCGAGCTAGAGATCAAGGAAATCAAGTACCGTTAACCTTGAAGGTTCGGGTTGTCACATTTATACCGACGCCGCAAGGTGTCGTAATGATTGAAACAGTTCAATAATTGCAGTGACCGAGCAAATTCACCGTTTTCGTAATCAACTGAAAGTTTTAATGATGTAAATTTGGATATTCATTTCAAATAAATATTATAGGATTTTCAATTGATGAAAGATCAAATGATTATCATATCAAATAAATATTATAGGATTTTTAATTGATGAAAGATCAAATGATTATCATAGAATTTTCGATTAATGATGAAAGAATTTTAGAGGTACACCGGAATATAATACGAATTTGTGTGATCTTATCTTAACACATAATTGTATTAAGACTGTTTAAGATGATGAACCAACAGAAATTAAACAAATAAATCCGTACATCAGGTGTGAAAATGAGATTAGCTCAAGCTTCAAATTAAAGAAAACGCCACCAAAAGGTGTCGTAGCCAAATAAATGATTCAAGAAAAGTGAAGACCAAACAAGTCTATTATGGTTCTGAATAGATGAAGTACTCGACATGATGAATTTATTTAATAACTTTGATTTATACTAGATGTCACATATCAGCGATCGCATCCAGAATCATTGTTACTTCCTGTGTAGTAAGTACGAATGCTCGCCCGTTCTTCTTAGCTCCGTCTGTTGTTGTTGCCTTTTTGTCGGGTGCCTTCGTCAGTTTTGGGCAATAAGGACGAATACGGCCTGTTTCATCACAGTTAAAACGGACTGGGTTTTTTCCTCTTGCATTATTCCTCCTCGCGATCGGGTGATAGTCCAAGTAGATCCTCTGGGAAAACGTCGGAGTATTCCGATATTGCCGAAATTTCTTTCAGTTTCTTGCCTTTAGTGTTAATGATCACCGAGATCCTTAATACTATTCCTTACTTCCGGGCATAACTTGCAGCTTTTATCACAGAGATGAACTTTGTCGGCTTGTCTGTCTTGTCTCCTTGTGATCGCTTCTCCTATTGGATTGCAAATCTCAGCAATTACCTTAGGAATTATTGTTGCCTTTTGTTCCTTTTTATGAAGCAGGCAAAATTTCTTTTCTGTCAGTTCTTTTCATTCTTTTCATTTTATGGCATATATCTTGATCGTGTGTTTCGAAAATCAAGTCTCACTATCTTAATGCCTTATTTTTGAAACCTACATTTCTTCATTCTTATTGGCGTGATAGCGTATATACTACTGGTTAGGACAGTTTTAGTTCTTTGCAGCCCATGTATTGCTGCAACAACTCCTTTATTACTGAAAATCTTAGTAGGATCACAGGTGACGAAAGTCTTGATAGGTACATCTAGTCATAAGTTATTGTCATCTTATCAAGAATTCTTAATGAAAGTAGAATTACTCTCATTAGCACAGGTTTTTAGACGTTTTGTGACTAGCACAACTTTTAGTTACCTGTTTCCTACTTGCGTTAATAGTCTAAGGTAACGTATTGAAAATTCTTATACTTTTGATGGCGTCCCAACTTAATGGGTTCCCGTCGTTTATATTGTCGCACGAGTTATGAGACAGATGATCAAATGAAATAATGTTCGATATCGGAATTATAAATATATGCGAGAGATTCCTGATAAAGAAATCTAGATTTATCATTAATACACATGCTGTAAGGATCGGGTTCGCGACCTAAATGAGTCGGTTCAGAGGAATTCCATCAAATACAGGTGCGGAAAACAAGTATTTGATCTATAAACAGCTGAATCTTCACTTTAACACTGATTTGTATTGATATGAAAGCAATTACAATCAGTTCTCACACCGGCAGCACCTCGGTATGGAAATCACACAAAAACAACTTATGATTTCGCTTGACCTTTATCTCCTATATATAGAGATTGAGATTTCGCTTCAGCAAGACTCAAGCGAAATCTTAACATGTTGATTTCGCTTGAGCTGCTTCAAGCGAAATCCTTTACATACACATTCATTCAAGCGAAATCTTACTAACTCTCTCTCTCATTCTCTCGATTTACGTGCCCTGATCTATTCTAGCTAGTCTAAGACTCGATACAAGACGAAGTCGACAGATGTAGTGCACCAACAGACTCCCCCTCAGATGTTGACGAGTCGACTATCGAGTCACATCAATGCTATGTCTTCACATCTTCATTCTTGATCAGTCTCCGGGCTTTTCTCTCTCTATCTTCTTCTCTAGAATCACTTGGCTCTATCAGACTCCCCCTCACGATTTGCTGGTATTCATTTGTTCTTCAGCAACATCTGCTTTAGGATCAATGCCTGACTCAAATGTTGTTTACAAGATCATTGCCTAGATCTCATCTAATTCTCTTGATCAGATCTCTTGATTCCTTAAGTTCATCAGCATCAGCAGCTAGCAAACTTTTAGATTCATAATCAGATTCTGACTTTCATAAGCTTTGAATGAATTAATCTGGCTCACCTGTAACAATCTTAACCCAGAAATAAATTTTCTAAAATTAACAATTTAAATGCACCAACAATCTGATATAATCAGATAACTCTCTCTCATATCACAAATCAATGATGAACCAAATGTAGGTTTTAAAATACCAATTGTAGGATTTTAACAAACCTTTTGACATTTTAAGATTCACTCCCCCTCACAACCAAGTCATCATGTTTAGCACTTGAAACTTTGACAATCAGCTTTCCAATATCAGTTGTCGAAATTTTTTTTGTATTTTTCAAAATTTTATGCTAAAACACACTAAAATCTTTTTGTAATTTTTGATTGTAAAGGAAAGCAATACAGAAATATTTACAAACACTATTTTTGTGAGTTTGTGCAAGAGGATCATATCAGTTTCTGAAACAGATCACTAACACCATTAAGCTTCATTTCATATTAAGTTCTAAACAATTTACCTAGATTGTCAGTATGTTTGTCCACTTAAATTTTCACACAAAGTTCAACTGATCCGAGATACGTTGTTAATGTTTTAAGCAACTTAAACTTATCCGTGTGTCCCACTACTTGAATATACTCCCGTATCCAGATCCCAATATTCAGTCTTACAGGTGAGTATACCACAGATGATATCTGTCAGGGGAATAAATTATAGTACGAGGGCCGTGAGAGCTCAGGTCGATACTCCCGTATACGCAGAGAGATGACGGCTTCGACTTTTGGTGTGTCCCCTTTAGAGGATCTTTTGTTTCAACAGCCATGATTAGCATTTTTCAATGTTTCATCATTTTTTAGCTGAGGGTGAGCTATATTTCAAGCAAATGTAAAGTATTCTCCGGGGACTAGGCCATTGCTTCCGCAAAATCAGAAGTCCCGGGATAATACCCCAGATATCACTGAGCATAAAGACCTAGTATCTCAGAATAAGGGACCTTTCAAACAAGATTTCAGGGGTTACCTATATATCCAAGTAGTTTTGTTACCCACAGAATAATCAAGTTTGAATTTTAGGTTTATATCTCGTCACAATCTACTAAATGTGCAAAAACCTACTGACATATCCGCAGTAAGATTGTTTATCACATTTTTACTTTACATTTCTTTAGCATGTTGTGATAGTCCACTGATGTACTATCACTTCCTCTATATGCAACAAAAACTCATTTTTGAATTTTATCATGTTTTTGTCTTTTTCAAATTTTCAAATGTTTTTGGATTTTCTGAACATTTTTACTCCCCCTAAAATGCAAACACATTTTAGGAAATTTGAAAACTAAAACTCTTGACACAATTAAAACATACAAACTGTACAAAAACTTGACAACTGATATAGAATCGCATCAAATCGCCATTCACTCGACATAAACAATCAGAACTCCCCCTATCACAAACCATTTTCTCATTTAGATTTCAAAACACTTAAGTTTGTTTTAATCAAAATGATTTTTCCGGAAAATGAATTTGTGTTGATAAAAACCATTTGTAAGTCTTATCATTTTAAGAACGGGGATATGGTTCATCATCTTGTTCGTCTCTTGACATATATAGTAAATCAAGTACAAATTAATGTCCCTGATTTACTATTTGCATTCAAGCTACCTCTAAATCAATTGTAAAAATAACTACTTGTAAAAACACACAATACCACTTGTAGGAATATTACGTCTACATCACCATTTTACCAATCATGATGCCGATTCCTGCTTCGCACTTACCATCCTGGAAGCTCCGGCGTAGTCATACAACCTGTAATCATCCAAACACTATCAAAAACTTTCAACTAAAAAAACTTCAAATATAAGAAAGATGCCGATTCCTGATCCACAATATAAACTTGGGATCTCCGGCATAGTCCTTAGACTATCATGGAAAACAAACTTCCACCCAAGTCTTCTTAGACTTGGTGGCTTCCAATTCCTGAGCAGTAGGGTTGTAGGTTGCCTTTTTAGTTGCATAAAAATCTTTAACCCCTTTTACTTTCCCATCAAGCATTTTCTTGAAAATTTTCTTAACATTTTCATTAAATGTTTTTTCAATATCAAAATCTGAGATTTCTACTTTACCAACCATTTGTTTAATCTCTTCCACACTCAGTGGTTTAATGTCAACATCATTCATCAAATCTTTGATCTCATCTTGTGACTCCTCTGATTTTGTGGAATCAGATTCATCGTCAGATTTTTCATCTGATTTTTTAACAATCCATTTTTGGTTGTCTTTTGCCTTCTTTTTGTATAAATTTTTAGAATTTTCACCAACTTCATTCTTTGAATTTTCAAAATTTTTGAAGTTTGTAGTTGGTGAATCATTCTTTTCAACCACTTTTTCTTTAAATTTTTCAGATACTCCCTGTTTTCTATTGACTTTGTTTGGACAATTGTGAGCGATGTGTCCAACCACTTGACATTGAAAACAAGTTCTTGTGTCTTTTGATTGAAAAACTCCAATTGGATGAAAAACTCCAGTTCCTATTCTTTTTCTTTCAGCAAGGAACTCTTGATTTGATAAGCTATTTGACTCCTCTTCATAGCTTTTTCCTGCAACATATGTAATTTTTGATTTAAAATCTCTAACATATTTTTCATTTTTACAATTTTCAGGTGGAGTAAAACCAAGACCTTTCTTTTTGTAACTACAATTTTGATTTGTTTTCTTTTGAAAACTAGAATCAGAATTGTAATTCTTTTTACCTTTTTTCTTGTTTAACCTTTGTTGAACTCTAGAAGTGTATTTTTTAGGTTTTTCGTTAGATTTTAGATCTTTAATTCCAGAAAAATTAATTTCCGTCATTTTGAAAACCTTTGTGATCATGTCAAAACGAACACTTCTAATCGGAAACTCTTTGTCAGAGTATAATTTGTCCGAATCATTTAAAGTATATGCAACTTCAAATGTTTCATCATCCAAATTTGCCTTTGATAGCAAAAATTCTTTACTGTAAGACCGTTTTTCCGATGACTTTGAACTGTTGACTGACGAACTTGAACACCCAGACTCAAATTTTGATTCAGACACCTCCTCAGTATCCAACACCTGATCGACCACCTTTTTTATTAACTCAGACTCATGATCAGTATCAGACGAGGTAAACGTGATATCAATGTTATCTGGTAAAACGTCAGTTGTCTCGGATTTTAACTTTATATTGACTGCTTTTTCGACTTGCTCCTCATTTGGTTTTCTAGGAGAATACCCTTCCTAGATAGGAGGCGGACACTTGTTGTATTTAACAGTTGATTTCTTACCAGTCTCATTCTTTGTCTTTTCATCCTGGAATGCTTCAAAACCTGCAACAGTAGGATAAACTCGATCAATGACGTAATCAGAACAAGAATAACTCAGTAATAACCTTCTGATCCTTTCATTCTCAATCTTTTCTTTCTCCAACTCTTGCTTTAGATTAGCATTTTCTTCGATGTAATGATTAATTGCCTTTTGCTTTGCCATTAACGTAGAATTCGTCATCGTTAAAGCTTTTTCTCTTTCAGAATTCGTTGTTTGAAGACCTGTCACTGTTCTGTTTAACACGCTATAAGATTCTTTTACATAACTGATGTCAGATAGTAACTTTTCTATCAGTCTTTCTCGATCAAACAGTGTAACATCTTTTTCTTCACAACTCTTGCAAATTTCCAAACATTTCTTGCAAGGCTTTTCAACTTCAACAATCTTCTCAACCTCAATTGTTTTTACCACTTCAATTACTTTTTCTACTCCAGTTACTTTCTCAGTTTCAATCACCTTTTCTTCATTCACACTTTTAACTTCTTCAGTTTGAACAACATTTTCAACCTTCTCATCTTGTTGTTGTTCTTTTGCAGCTTGTTTCTCCTTCAGTTTCTCCATGCGATCTGCAAAATAAAAATGAAAACTTTCAGGAGAAAGATGTTTTTTAGCAATATTAATATGTTTCTCTTCCTCATCATCACTGCTACTCTCAATCGGTGTTTGATCAAACTCTACAGATTTTTCAGACTCAGCATCTGAAATACCAGAATCAGATGGTGTTTGATCAAAAACAACTTCTTTTTCTGAAGTATCCTCATTTTGCACACTCTCATCTGTACTTAATGATTCAGAATCAGCAATTTCTGAACTTTCTTCAGATGTAATCGATTGATCTTTCACTTTTTCACCAATTGATCCCATCCAAGTAGTAAATAAATCTGGTTCTCTAACAATCTTTGCAATGAAAGCTTTGAAATCCCCCTTTTCATCAACAAACATATCCCAGCTGAATCCTTCAGGTAGTTGTTCATCATTTTGGTCCACTATACATGTTGTGCTGTTAGAAGAAATGTAGTTGCTCCAGTTGAAATCTACCAAACATCCTTTCTTTGAATCTTCAATCTTTCTACCATGAGCCGTCTGTAATTCTTGTGTCTGACCAACTTGCTGATAAATGGCTTTCCGGTAGTAGTCATCTTTTCCAAATGGATTCTGAGCACCACTAACTTCTCTGTTCTTGCACTCCCGCTTAAAATGACCTTTTTCCCTGCACCTGAAACAAGTAACTTTAGATTTATCAAAACCTAAAGTAGAAACACAAGCATCAAGAAAATCATTTCTCCCAATAATTGTTTTGAACTTCTCAGCACGTCTAAGAACACTTGCAAGACACCATTTGATATCCATTAGTTCCATCTCTTCGGCATCTATTTGGTCGTAATCCTCTTTAGTAAGCATAGGATTTCCAATTCGACCAGCCACTAAACCTTCATATGAGATAAGCACGGAACCAAGTAATGCCATATGATCTTTCGCAATGTCTTCAGAAAAACTTTGACCTTCTGGAAGATTTAGAGCTATGTTGCATTGAATCACACAACCATTTCCCATCTTTGTGCTTTGAGACTGAAAACTTTCTGATGAAGTCTTTGGATTGACACTTTGATAAGATGAAAATCCACTGCTGTTTTTGTTTGAGTTTTGATCAATCTTTACTGTAGTATCCCCAACACTGTATGCAGTCTGAATTTTCGGACTTTTCTCAGCTTCTGAAATCGGAACACTACCCTTGTAATACATCTTTACATCTTGTTGACCACTTGGATTATTCATCCTTGCAATCTTTTGTTGTTCCAAATCCTGACTTTCAATCTTTTCAATGAACTGAGAGATTGACAACCTATCATAAACTCCAGTATTCTTCAGTATCATCAAATAAGTTCCCCACTCTTTTTGAGGTAATGCATCAGCAAGTTTATCCACCCATTCTTCATTTTCTTTTGTGATGTTCATCATCGACATTGTTCGTACTAAGTGACAGTATCGTTCAATAAGTTTCTTCGTATCTTCTCCGGGCAAACTTGTGAATAAATCAAACTCTTTTTTAATCAATGCCTTCTTGCTTTTAATCATACTTGTACTGCCTTCAACCTTGATTTTTAAAGCATCCCATATTGATTGTGATGTTTTGTCATGTTGAAGTAGTATGAAGATGTCTTCTTTGATGGCCTGTTGAAGCAAACTGATCATCATCTTTTCAGCTCGGTATATTTCCCGTTCTTCCTTACTAAGATCTGAAAGCTGTTTTTCAGTCTGCATTTCAGTTCGTGGTAGAGCATACTTTGTCAGAATACATTCCCATGATCTTAGATGATTTGCTTGCACCCAGTTTTCGAATCTATCTTTCCACCCATAGTATTCCTCAATTCCCATAAGCTTCGGGGGTTTCTGAGTCGTCCCCGTTTCGTTTTCTGAATTCATGTTCTGAGTAATGGAAGATGAACTAGACGATGTTGCAAACGCGTTGTGGAAATCGTTATCCATGTTTCAATAACAGATTCTTTCAAGCGAAATAGTCAATTTTTAGCTTTCAAGCGAACTAGTCAACTGAACTTTCTTCAAGCGAAATAATCTGTCAAACTGATTGAAGCAAGACTAATCAATTCTTTGAAGCGAAATCGTTCAAGCGAAACTTTCTGAAGCGAAAACCTTGAAGCGAAATCAGATAATCTCTAAAACGAAATACTTGAAGCGAAACTTTCTGAAGCGAAATGTTAAGTGTCGCTTGAAAATTCAAGCGAAATCGTCCAATGAAGCTTTGTTCTTCAAGCGAAATCCATTCGAAGGTCGATTTTGATCACTTTTAGTTCGAATTTTGCTATGAAACTTTCAAGGGTTTGTTATCTTGTACTTTTAAACAATCCGTGAGAAATTGAATCGATTTTGACCATGAAAAATTTCTGAACTGATAAAAGAAGGTGTAGAAGTAAGAGATTTTGAACTGTTTCAGCTAAATTTTGCAGAAATCCTCCTCCAGGCTCTGATACCAATTGTAAGGATCGGGTTCGGGACCTAAATGAGTCGGTTCAGAGGAATTCCATCAAATACAGGTGCGGAAAACAAGTATTTGATCTATAAACAGCTGAATCTTCACTTTAACACTGATTTGTATTGATATGAAAGCAATTACAATCAGTTCTCACACCGGCAACACCTCGGTATGGAAATCACACAAAAACAACTTATGATTTCGCTTGACCTTTATCTCCTATATATAGAGATTGAGATTTCGCTTCAGCAAGACTCAAGCGAAATCTTAACATGTTGATTTCGCTTGAGCTGCTTCAAGCGAAATCCTTTACATACACATTCATTCAAGCGAAATCTTACTAACTCTCTCTCATTCTCTCGATTTACGTGCCCTGATCTATTCTAGCTAGTCTAAGACTCGATACAAGACGAAGTCGACAGATGTAGTGCACCAACACATGCTCCTGATTTATTCTAAATTGTCAATCCTTATGGCTTTTGGATTTCCTTATAGATATACATATCTATATAATCATATATTTCACATACTGTAATATACATACCATTCATAAGGTCAATGTATTTAACAGATTCATATTTCCAAAAACAGGTCAGACATCAGGTCATGATACTATTTAGGGAATTTTGTCACTTGTTTGACATATCATATACCCCATCCTACTCGGTCTCGCCGGAGAGGTAACCCTATCTTACCTGGTCTCGCCGGAGAGGTAATTATCATTGTATTTCCCATAAATAGTATCTTCTCAAATCAAGATTTTAAAAGTGCCTCTTTTATTAAGGCTTTCATCAAGAATCAAGGAAATTTGTATTTACATGACGGATCATACTCCAGAACTGAGTAGTACTAATAAACAAGAAATAACAGCGATCAAGTGTTATTGCTTATTTATCATACTTGCAATGTTCTAGTCATCATTCTTATGGCATACCAATATCTATCACGTTATACTTATACAAGTAATTAGCTTATCTTGAAGCTTATATTAAGGCATCTTTCTTAAGTTCAAGTCTAAATACTATCCTGGGTGCTATCAGATAATATCAATTTCCTAACTCTTCGTTTAAACTTAGGTATTATTACAACACCTAATTGCTTAAACAAGTGGCTCTGATACCACCTTCTGTCACGACCCCCGACCCCACCTGGGAGCGGGAGCCGCGAGCAGTCAAGTGGTACTGGTGGTTATTTTGAAAAATATTGAAGCGGAAATTTCATCAGGACCGTGAGTTAGGAAAAATATCAAAGTTTTGAAACACCTGATTTTATTTATTAACCAGATGGGATAAACCCATGTTTTGCAAATGTAGCTTTAATATGGGGATAAACCCGAATACATAAAACAACTTTTCTTAATTTAATTTAATTGATAAAATAAGCCACTTCTGTAAGCCTTTTTGGTGCCGTATCACAACTCTTATTCCAATCTACTGTAATCACCTTAAACGTGTTTTAAAAAGGTTTTGTCAGCAGGAAATACTGGCGAGTACATTCAATTTGTACAAAATATACATTGTTATAAATCACAGTATTAAGAGATATTACAATGTTTATATCAACCAATCATCCCAAATCGGTATTTGTCACTCGATCGGATCTGTGACTATGGTCATATCACCCATTGGCTAACCCGTTGTCCAATGGTGAAGATTATCAAAGAGTGTATACAAAACCCCACATACCGGCAGTAATTGTAGATTATAAAGACTTAATCACTGGAAGTATAACTGATAAGGTTTTGTAAAACATTTGAACTAATGGCTCACAAACTGTGAGAAAAAGAGAATGACTCACAAACGGTGAGAAAAGAGAATGGACTCACAAACTGTGAGAAAAAGAGAATGACTCACCTTGTTAGCATATAGTCTTGATTAAACAAGCCTCCCGATTCTAAGTCTTCTGATAACTAAGCATCTACTTTTATAATTCTGAATCTCCTGATGATTAAACATCTTGTTTGATAGTAAGTTCATGGATCAGAGTTTTCTGATAGTTAAACATTTAGTTTAACAGAGTGGAATACGTATTGGTGTAAAACCATATCAAACCTAACGATGGTCACAAGATCAGAACCTTAACGAAATTCAACAAAGTATAGTCTTATTTAGACAGCACTTTGACATTCGTTAGTTGGTTCTCGAATCGATCGGACAGAATATCGTATCGGTGATTATTGGTTAGAACACCAACGTATAGAGAGAAGAATAGAAGGAATGCGTAAAGAAAAATAAATCATAAGCATCCTATTTATATGTAAGGGATAAGTCTTATCCCATATAGAACTTCCGTATGTGTTATCTATCCATATACACCTTCCTTAGTTGAACCTTCCCTAGATAAAACCTTCCTCAGATAATACCTTCCTTATATATTACTTTACTTAGATAATATTTTCCTTAGATAATATCTACCTCATATATACCTATTTAGATATTATCTACCTCATGTATATTTTTTTTGTTAAACTTTAAGTGTTTAACTTTACTTTAACTGGTTAATTAAGTAACTTACTTAACTGTTTAACTGATTAACTTACTTAGCTGATTAATTAATCTTTACTTAATCTTACTTAGTTGTTAAGTTTACTTATCTATTAAGGTTTCTTGATTGCTAAGTTATCTTAACTACTAAGTTGTCTTAACTGCTAAGTTTTACTTAACCATTAAGTTTTCTTAATCGCTAAGTTTACTTAATTACTAAGTTTACTTAATCGCAAAGTATAGCCGTATACAGGCAATACTTAAACATCCGTTGGATCGGTTTCAATCAATCGGTTATGGTACCATGTCCGTGATTAGAGTTATTACCCTGATAACGAGGCAGAGTTTTGGTACTTCGGGTATAATATTTGAGCAGAAATTTAGAGAACATAAGAGAATTTTGAGCTAATTAGACAAGTGACTGAATGGCTCCTTTTATAGCTTTTTTCGTGGCTTTCACGCGCCCCGCGACTCGCCCAGGACATTCCTTCGCGCCCCGCGAGGGACACCCTATCTAGGGCATAGCTGGTCCGAGTCAACTCGTAGCTTTGACATGTGTGTGACACGTGGCGTAACACGTGTTTGGATCGAAACGAGTCTCTCGCGCCCCGCAAGAGATCTCCCTTCGTTGGTCGCGGCCTGCGACGGAACAAAATTTTAGTTTTTATTTGTTTTTAATAAAAATAAGGGTATACGGTGATGGTTTTTCACTTACGGAGTGTTTTAGTGCATTTTTGAGGCTTGTTACAACTAGCCTAAAATCAACGCCAAAATTGACTAACATATTTGTTTTATAATTAGGCCCAATCATTGGTTAATTAAATCCACAAGATTACTAGCCCAATTAAAGTATGTATTAGCCCAATTGAATTATACAACCCAACTCGTTATAACAACCAAGTCCGTAATTCTTGCGTCACCTAACTCGATTACTAGCCCAATTAAAGTATGCATATTCAACGGGTTAATCCAGTACTACTACAAATGTTGATAATCACTAAAATTACCAACACATTTGACTTTGATGCTTAATTGAGGTTTAGTGATGACGATGACTGTGAAATACCTCGCATTTGTCGAATGGGACAAACAGTATATTATCTCAATTGTTTTTAGAATGGCGACTACAAGCGTAAACTGTGATTTGCACCGCCTGCAAATGTTTGGATTGTGTTGAATGTTTAACTCCTTTTTAATGATATAACTCCTGTATAGAATGTTGAATGTTAGCATAACACCTATTACCCGGCAACACAACACGCGTCTGGCATCAAATAACTAAAACACGCACACTATTGTGTAACTGACAACTAAAGTTAATCATTTTGCTATGTCATCCGAAGACACTAATACCTCTCGCGCAACTCGCGTCATCCAAACCTATACTAGTTAGATGAATAATTGAACACCTCGTCCGTTTGCATAAAATATTAAATTAACAGGTTTGGATGCCTTTATAAAGCGCATGTATAAAGCATCACTTTCACCTAACTCTTCCACAGAGTAATTATTCTACAAATAATCCTTATGATCTCAAAAAGAAAAGAAAAAACGCAAACAGTCAATGATCAAATATGTTTTTAGAAAAGAGTTAAAATAATACGGCTACCACAAAGATAATACAAATATCTCGTAAGTATATATTAATCATCAAATAAATATACTTTTTTTAAATACACTAGTTTTTTTTTTTTCAAAACAAAATGTGATGTTTGAGATTGAGATTGTGACACGCGTAACTTAGGCATGAAGTAAATACACTACTTTTTTTTAATTTTTAAAAATTAAAGTGGAAATGCTTTTACAAATAAATGGTAGTAGTTTTATATTTGAGGAGAAGGAAGTTTTTGGATCTTTAAGAAAAGTTTGGTCCACTATACCCAAATCATTTTCATGACCAGGTGCATATTATTGTAGATCCTCACAAGCTACAACTAATTAAAGTGTCTGATAGATCACATGTTATCCAAATTTAAGGCTATTTTTATTTAATTTATAACCAACTAAATTTACGGGATCTGAGTTTATCATCACATATGTATACAAAAAAGTTATGTAAAGCTTTTTTAATAAAAAAAACAAGGTTGGAAAATAGTGAAATTTGAGAAATCTAACTTTCAGATATAGTTTTTACTGACTCTGGACTTTAGGATTATAAGTTATTAGGTTTACGTTCTACTATATGAGAGGTTTGCAACAAATTGCATTATGTCTAACATGAAGCTAAGATTAATAAGATACATATGCTTGAAGTTTTGTGTTTAAGATGTTCAAACCTATGAAAATAGGAAGAAAAATGTAGGAATTTGTCTCATATAGGAGTGAAAGAAACCTTGGAGTTGTTTATCTATAAAAGTCTTCCTTTTCCTTAAATTAAGGAACAAGTGAGGACGAGGACCCAATGGTGTTCGCACTCACAAATGTTGAACTTTGATGGAGCACCTCGCGCACTCTCGTCATCGCAATCCGCTTAAGATTCGCCTTTATATTTATTTATAAGATGAATTCGGGGCTTAGAGATCTCTAAAGTAGATTTGGTTTGGAACTTCGGTCCATCTACGGTGTTCAGAAGCAGTCCATAGGCTTCGGGTCAAAAGTGACCAGAAATCTCTAAACTAGGTTCAATAATAGAAGGTGCTCGTTAATATACTTGTAAATTGCGGTTTAGAAGCTGGTACAGATGGATGAGAATCCACCTAGTTGTCTCTGAAGGGATGTTCATAAGCATGTGTTGTCTTCTGAAAAGTGTAACGTCAAGTCAATAAGGTTGTGTTCCCGAGTTTAGTAAACGAAAGAAAAGAAAAGAGAGATACATAGTTAAGGAGATAAAAGAAAGAGAGCGGAAAGGAAATATTTAATTAACTATCGTCTTCCCGATTTCGAAGGAAATAAAATAAAAAGTAAAGATTTTATGTATTAAAAGTTTTTTTTCTTTCAAACTCAAGTTGGAAGGATTTGGAATAAAAGAAATAAATATAAATTTTCCTTTCATTTCTCTCCCTTCTTACCATTTCTTTTCGTAAAAAAAAACTCGGTAACACGATTTTTCCTGCCATCCTTCCAAATCCCTTCTTTCCTTAATTAAATGAAACTACAGAACACAACATACACGGGGCTCTCCGATTTGGAAAGTATGGTAACCTTATACACGAAGTTCACCGTTCAAAAGAAATCTATTATATTAATTAATAATCTAGGGTAGTACTTTATTTAATAGATTCGGTGGTCTTAAAATATATATATAGATCGTTAATACTAGTTAAAGGTAAGTCTGCTTTACTTTTTGACTTAAGATATTTATGCCTCTAGAACATCAGCTATTTTCCACTTCCTTATTTTCTTATTTTGTGTTTATTTCTCTGATTAAGTCCATAATGTTTGGATTTCCTTTCCCTTTATATTTGACTTTTTATATTGGTGCAATTTATTTTGCCAAAAGTTTACTAGTCATATAACCAATCTATGTATAATTAGTTATTTAACCACTACTACAATATGAAGCATTAGACAGTGTTCAAAATCTTTTTTAGACGGTGTTATAATAATAACCCAATTAAAATATTCAACAAAATTTCATATAACCCCGTCTTATGCTTAAACCCCGTCTTAAAATCAATTCCTCACCCTTTAAACGGTGTTCCCTTTGAACACCGTCTTATGCTTATATATAAATAATAATTATGATTTTTGCTCAAACCAATTACAGTAGAGTAGATGTGTGCTCATGTTATATAGTAAAATATCGTAGTTTATAGACAGGGCCAGACAGGTCCTCCTTCCTCTGTTTTTTCACTTCGTAATGTAAATTTCACCGAAATTTTTCTGAATGTTCTATATATAGTGTAAAATATTGGATGTGGATATTTACCGGTAAAGACTTGCAAATACTAGCTAATCATCCTAGGATCTTGATATGCATCTTCACCTAAGATATACACCGTACACATATGGTAGAGAATTCCGTTATACTTATATTTGTACTCAGAAAACACACAAAGCTTTGTGTGCGCCTTTGCTCATTTTCACCATACAAGCATTGTAGGACAATGACACTCATCATAGGTCTATGGTGGAACCAACTACACAAGTCCATGATTAAACTTAAAATTCATCAATATACACTACATTCAACAAATTCCAAAAGTTGAACCAAACATATAGCTAATCTAAGCTAACACCTTAAATATGGGTACGTGGGGCTCTGGTGGTGATGGTTGAGATGCGGTGGTGGTGGTGTGGTAAGTAAGGGTGGAGGTTGAGGATGAAGGTGGGTGGTTGATGTATAGGGTTGCAGACGAAATGTCGTGTTTGTTTGTTAAGAAATATGTGTGTTAACGAACTGTTCATAAACACTTACCGAATGAGATTTTATGTTCGTGTTCGTTTGTTAAGGAAATGAACTTGTTCGTGTTCCTTTGTGTTTTTTGTTAATTTTAGGAACGAATGAAAACAAACACTGATAAACACAAATGAGCATATTTATCACGGTTTTAAATTTATAAAAGTGACTTTTATTTCAACTAAAATAAGAACCAAGTATCGTCCAATGATACAGCTTCTCCTACTTAACCTTCCACTATTATTTTAACCAGTATTGTTTTGTATATAAATTAGTACGTATATTATAATAAATGGACTCTCTTAGATAAGTTTTGCTTCTTTAATGTTAACTAGTGCTATTAAATCTGCGCGTTTCGCCGGAAATCCTCGCGTTGCGTCGTGGGTGGGTATTAGTTCGTTTAACTTCGGTACTAACACTTGTTACAGCAACCAATAGAGAAAAAACTAAAAAAAATCATGATATGACCAAAAATATACCAACACAGCAGGAATTTGATCGTTATTGGTTTGTTTTTTTACGCCACCTACACTCGTTATTACAACCCATAAAGAAAAAGTCTTGATATGACCAAAGAATACCGACACGTGATTTACATGGATAAAAAACAAACGCAAGTTATATAAGATATATAAAAAACCACTAAACAACACATATAAAAAAGCCTTTAAAACAAATAATTACTTTTCATTTAGTTTCTTTATTAATAGTATACAAGCTATTAAATTCGCACGTTGCGCCGGAAATCCTCTCGTTGCGCCGGAAATCCTCGTGTTGCGTCGTGTGTGGGTATTAGTTCGTTTAACTTCGGTACTGACACTTGTTATAGTAACCAATAGAGAAAAAATTTAAAAAAAATCATGATACGACCAAAAATATACCAACACAGCGGGAATTTGATCGGTATTGGTTTGTTTTTTTACGCCACCTACACTCATTACAACAACCCATAAAGAAAAAATCTTGATATGACCAAAGAATACCGACACGTGATTTACATGGATAAAAAACAAAGGCAAGTTATATAAGATATATAGAAAGGCCCATTCTATACGCACCCCCCTCCCTTCCTGATTACACCCCCCTTGTGAGAGGAAAATTGTCGGTCCCACGCAGGCCCCACCTGTAAGTATGTGAGAGGAGAGGGTGTAGAAAGTAATAGGGGGGTGTGTATAGTAGCACCCTATAGAAAACCAAATAATACATATAAAAAACCACTAAACAACACATATAAAAAAGCTTTTAAAATAAATAATTAGTAAGTACACAAACAATTACTGTTCATTTAGTTCAATTATTAATAGTATACAATACAATATACAATATCTTATAATCAATCTTTTAGTGTGGAAAAAATACACAGTTCTTTTTATTTATTGTTTTAGTAAAAATAGAAAGAGATTCCTATTAAGATTACTATGTTTCCCTCGACATGATAGATTGGTTTGAAGTTTTTGGCTCTATAGGCTCTTCATTCGACCATCCTTAGCCTTATATCTAGTAAACAATATGCCAGAAGAAAACTGATTTAAGGCCATTTTGAATTTATTAGCATTTTATAACTTATTAGTTGTGTTTTTCCGAGCTTAAACTCAGGATATCGGTTTGGATCTCATATTTATTGAGGTAAATAACTTCCAAACAAATAATGTTACCGAATAAACAAAATAGTTTATCCTTTGATTTTGTTACCTTGCACACCTGTATAGACATATAGTCGTGATCCTTTTTTCAGGTCCAACATAGACATAAGTTCTCGGTAACAATCTCGGCGTTTTCATTGTTTTGCCAGATTACCCAACCTCCGTTAATTAACCTTTCTTGACTTTAACCTCCCAAACGGATCTAGTGATTTACCATAAGCCTCCGTAAGTATCTTGATGTAATATCAGGAAGCCTTTTCTCACCCCTAGATATGGTTCAATACCAGAAGCCTGTCACTCGAATTTGATTCAATACTAGAAACCCCTAGTAGGATTTGGTTCAATATAAGAAGCCTAACTTCTAAAATCTGGTTCAATACAAGAAGTTCACTTGTAAGATCTAGTTAAATAGCAAAAGCTTACACCAGATCTGATTAAGAGTAGCAGAAGTTGTACGTACCCCTAGTTAATTAAGTTGAGCTAGATTAATTAATCAAATTAAGTTAGTTTGTTTGGAGCCAAATGAACATGTCACAAAAGTTAATAAATCAAGAATTTGTAAAAAGATTAATGTCACACCCCTTTCTAAGGCGGAAGCACGAGGTGTGATCATGAAAGGTTTTTATTGCGTACAATTGGTAAACATACTACATGCTCATAAAAATAACTTCAAACATCATTAACATTACATAACTGAAAACATAGTTTAAGTGTTTACATCACTTCACAAAACGTTGTCTGAAAAGTTTACAACATTATTCATAGATAACATAAACGACATCCAGGAGCATGAGTAAGACCGCGCGCACATCCACTTTAGTTACCTGAAATACATGTGAGTTTTTGGAAAAACGTCAACATAATGTTGGTGTGAATTCATGCAGTTCTCATATGGAACGTTTGTATACTTTGTATGAAAAACATGGTATGTATCTTGTATAAATCAAGTATTCTTGTATAAATCACGTATTCTCGTATAAATCAAGTATTCTTGTATAAATCAAGTATTCTGTATATATCAAGTTGTAAATGGGTTGCAAGGCCATTAACATATGACACGACATAGGAATCATCCAAACCATAGGCATTTTTCTAGTTGTCGATTCACGACGGAGACACAAAAGCGCTACTCGGTACTAGTTTTCACCAAGAGTGTGGCTGCCCGAAAACCCATTAGATCTAACCTTTTGTTCTGCGGTCTTAGTATGTACACGATTAATGGTGCTTATGGTACCCTATTCGTGACACGATTTCTCGTATCACTCCTTAAAACGCATCATACTTGGTACTAGTTATCACCAAGAGTGCTTCTTGTTTTTGTATCCATCATACCATTTGTAAACATTGTAACATTTGTAACATGTATTTCACTCCCGAAGTTATAAAACTGAAAACGGTTAAAAGAAAAGGGGGAGCATGAACTCACAACTTTGCGTTCCTTGCGCCGTAAACTTCATCGGTTTTTGCTTATCTAGCGTCGTGACCTAAACGTGTTTTATTAACGTTAGCCACTAGACTTGTAGCGCACAAGTACAAGTCACTATCTTTTATGTATTTGTTCTTGTGTTAAAAATAATTTATATTTTTTACTATGTGCCTTACTTATATTATTTTCTCAACAATAAATACAAGTATCTTGTATTTTTCACCCGAATTATATATTTTGTCCACAAACTTCATTTCATGTTCATAACTTGTCCAAGTTATTTATTCTATCAAGTAATATATTTTCGTAAATATATTTTCTTGTATTTGCCTAAGCATATTGTATGTGTATTTTTGTATTTTCTACTCCTTGGGAGCACTTAGTGTATTTTCAAATCCTAATACACTATCACGTATAATACATACTACATACACTTAGCACAACATTTAGTGATCAATAAATACATATATTTTCCTCAAAAATATACATACTTAATATCCATTTTTATCTCGAAGAAATCATCACTTCTTATCTTGAAGTTTTCATAAAAATTGGGAAACCTTGGTAAATATTTTTAGGTACATTTTTAAGGAATAAGTTTCACAAAAACTTATATTTTTCTAAGTGTCAAAATTTATAGAAATTTTGACAGAGATTCCCCTAAAAATGGTGGTTTCCCATGTTTTCAAAACATGTGTTTATTTTCTTTTAAATCATCATCAAACATCAACAACTTATTCTACACTTATCAAGTGCCAAAATCAAGTAAATCACACTACATTATGAACTTTAAGTTTTGTAAAAACTTGTAGTAACTTACCACGTGATTTAGTAGGTTTAGTTACCCTTAAAAACATGGTTGTTTGTTTGTAAATCACGTTATTAACAGATTTGGTCCTTTACAACTTGTAATCACATTTTACAAAAATGTTTATTTGTAACATCTTCTTGTTTCTCTAGTATCTTTACACTTACTTTATCATCAAAAATAGTGTAAGTTTAAGTAAAAACCAAGATCTCCTAAAAATCATATTTTAGACTTGGTTCTTTTGGAAAAATCATTCACAAGTCTTAAAGCTACAAGTTTACTAGCTCACTTTAATGATGATTTTTCAAGAAATCACTTTAAGTCTTCAAGTTCATGTTTAGTCATGAAGATGATCATCACATGAAAACACATGATCATCTCCTAACTTGTTAAATCATGTTTCTAATCATGGTCTAACAAGTTTAATATGGTGATTATCATCACATTACCAAGAATCACAAGTAATCATTCACACATTATAAAGACAACATTATTCTAACAAGATGTCATCATGTATCATCATAATTCATCTTATGATTCAAGATTTATGTTCAAGTCTTTTAGTGTTCTTATAATTTCATCATAACATATATTTTAACCACTAAAAATAGAAGTAAACAAGGGTGTTCAAGAATCTTACAACTAGCTTAAAGCTAGGGAAGAACTATGATGAAAATGTGGTGGATAAAAGCAAACAAAGAAGGTCCTTCAAGATCCGTAAACTCCAAGCTTCGTGAATCACCTTCTAGCACCTTGTAATGCACTTGGAATGCAAGAACTTGAAACGAAAATGGGGAGTGTGTGTGGGGGGTTTTCGGCCGAGAACAAGGGGCAAGGGGAGGAGTGTTTTGGTGTGGTGAAGGGAAAATGAGAATGGTTACTTATCACCAAGTTCATGGATTGTCCATCATGTAATGTGTCCCCTAAGTACACTTCATATCTTACACTAAATCTTCTAAGATATCAAGGTAATCCAATGAAGATTATGGAAGATCATGGAAAATATTTCGCAAGATTTGGGTGGTGGGGCCCCTCATAACCGTCCACATGAGTAGGGGGTAATGTGTAAATTCCAATTACTAATTACAAAATCAAGTTAAGTTTCAAGTATTTACTTTAAGGATTTAATGTGTTATTGTGTTATAAGGTGTGTTATGGTGTTCGGGGACCATAACTAGTCAAGAATTAAATAAACAATGCTTCTAGTAATATTTTTGTGTTCCGGGTAATGTCCGGTTGTTCGGTTAAATACCGGTTCGTTAAAGTGCTAAACTGCACCGTTTAGTGTCTTTTAAGTATCCTTTTGCAAACCTTTCAATTCCCGACACTTAGAAGGGTATTCTGGACCATTTAGTCATGTTTTTGCATGGTAATATCTTGCTATATTGCTGAATTTTGCTGAATTATATAAAATTCAGCTTTTAAAGTGTATTTCGGGTGTTTTTTAGTGCGTATTTTAGCTTCTGGAAAGTCTATATATAAACCATTGTATGTACTCTTGGGTTTTAATGTATTCTTGTCATTGGACCTACACCTAGGCTCCAATTCTATTGTCTAACTGCTTTCTGCAGAATTGTTGACACAATGTGTCTTACCGGTGAGTTTACTAGTATTTCTGACGCAACGCTTGTTCATTAATGCATAAAGTAATTCTTGTAGTATAAAATGTGCATGAATTCACTTGTATGGTATGTGATTAGACAATGCTGACATTTAAGCACATAATTACAGTCATTAAATAATAATTAAAATGTATGGAACTTAACGGTTTTGTGCCAGTTGTCACAGTCTCCCCCCCTTAAAAGAATTTCGTTCCGAAATTCTGGCTGAACTAACCCTCGCAGGAGTTTTCTTGAACAGGTAGGGATACTTTTCTTTAAACTGGTCTTCACGTTCCCACGTGTACTCGGGTCCGTGCTTAGAGTTCCAACGTACTTTGACGAGTTTGACACTACTCCTTCTGGTCTTGTTGACTTTCCAGTCGGTAACCTCAATGGGTTGTTTTGTAAATCGGAGGGTGTCGTCAATATGCACTTCATCCGCAGGGTTGATCACGTTTTCTTGGGTTGGACTCTTCTTGAGGTTGGATACATGAAACGTATCATGTACTCCGTTAAGTTCTTCCGGTAATTCCAACTTTTATGCCATGGTACCAATCATTTCCAAGATCTTGAATGGTCCGATGTATCGTGGGTTCAGCTTTCCAAGTTTTCCGAATCTTACTACGCCCTTCCAAGGTGAGACCTTCAACAAAACTTTGTCTCCCACCTCGAATTCTAATGGTTTCCGTCTTCTATCAGCGTAGCTCTTTTGTCGATCTCGAGTCGCCTTAATGCGCCCTCAGATCTGCATAATCTTGTCGGTTGCCTCTTGTACTAGTTCAGGACCAACCATACGTTTATCTCCAGCGTCTGCCCAACATAAGGGCGATCGGCACTTGCGGCCATACAGAGCTTCGAACGGTGCGGCTTTTATGCTTGTATGATAATTGTTATTGTAGGAAAACTCAACTAGAGGTAGATGAGTATCCCAGCTGCCGCCTAGGTCCATAACAGATGCGCGAAGCATATCTTCTAATGTTTGTATGGTCCGTTCACTCTGACCGTCTGTTTGTGGATGGAATGTCGTGCTTAGATCTAGCTGAGATCCGAAGGCTTCCTGAAAGGATTGCCAGATTCTTGAGATAAAGCGTTCATCTCTGTCTGAAATAATTGAGATCGGCACTCCATGACGTGCCACAATTTCTTTTGAGTATATCTCAGGAAGCTTTCCAGTGCTGTGTTTTTCTCGGATTGGTAGGAAATGTGCAGATTTCGTCAATCGGTCAACTATCACCCATATCATATCGTGCCCTCTAGGGGTCCTAGGTAATTTTGTTATGAAGTCCATCGAGATTTGCTCCCACTTCCACGTGGGTATCTCTGGTTGTTGTAGTAGGCTGGACGGTTTTTGATATTCGGCCTTAACCTTAGCACAGGTTAGGCACTTTCCAACGTAAACAGCAACATCGCTTTTGAGTCTCGGCCACCAATAATATTCTTTCAAGTCTTGATACATTTTGTCCGATCCTGGATGGATCGAATATCTCGATTTGTGTGCTTCATCAAGGATGACTTCTTGTATACCACCATAGAGCGGAACCCAAATACGCTTCTTAAAGTATACGGCTCCCTCTTCATTTTGAACCATATATTTCAACATACCCCGGAGGTATTCAGCTTTATGGTTTTCTCCCTTAAGGGCTTCTTGTTGAGCGTCACGAATGCGCGTAGTGAGGTTCGTTCGAACAGTCATTTCCAGAGCTCGAACCCTTAGGGTCTTAACCCTTTCTTTTCGGCTTAATGCATCTGCTACAACGTTTGCCTTTCCAGGATGGTACTTAATCTCGCAGTCATAATCGTTTAGCAGCTCGACCCATCATCGCTGTCGCATGTTTAATTCTTTCTGATCAAATATGTGTTGTTGGCTTTTGTGATCTGTGAAGATTGTACATCGAGTACCATATAAATAGTATCGCCAGATCTTCAAGGCGGATACCACTGCGCCTAGCATCAGGTCGTGAGAGTTTCTTCATTTGCCAACGGAATGCGAATGATTTTCTCGTGACAAATAACTTCAGCCTTGTTCTTGGACAACCAGTCCATTCCGACCACTACATCGAAGCTACCCAATTTAATAGGTAAGAGGTCGATGCTAAATCTTCGTTCACCAAGTTCTAATGTGCAACCTCTAATAATTTCGCCTGATTCAACGAGTTTACGATTGGCTAGTTCTATGGAATAAGGAATTTCTAATCTACTAGATTCTATTCCAAGCATACGTTTAAATTCTACAGACATGAAGCTATAGTCGGCACCAGTGTCAAATAATATGGATGCAAAGTGATTGTTTACAAGAAACGTACCGGTGACCACATTAGGGTCCTCGAGTGCGTTCCTTGCTCCAATAAAAAACGCTCGAGCTTGAGCATTGTTCCCCTTTAAGCAGTCTTTCATGAAATGATCCTTGCTTCCACAACTGAAGCATCCTTGGTTCTGCCCATTTCCGTTGCCATTCCTGTTACCAGCACCATTTCCATGCCCACCATTATTTCTATTACCAGCACCGTTGCGGTTTCCGTTCCCGTTCCTATTTCCTTTTCCCCAACAATCCTCAGTATGGTGACCCAACTTTCCACACTTGTCGCATCTTGGAATGTGACAAACTCCTTCGTGATGACACTTGCATTGATTGCATTTGGGCAGAGTGTCCATGTATCCCTTAGCTGGAGCGTCATTCATGGTTGCAATAGTTTTCGCCTCCTGAGGCGGGTAGGAGTCTCGTTTCTTGTTGTTGAAACCCTTGCTGTTGTTGCGGGTTGCTTGGTTCAGATTCGAATGCTTTCTCTTCTTGTCACTAGACGACTCAGCATGCGTCTCGGTCTTTTCGGTTGGGTTTAGTGATAATTTCTTCATACGAACACAATCTTCAGTAAGGCTGACAGCCAGAGTTACAGCCTCAGTGATTGTTTGAGGTTTGGCCGAAGTTACCATGCTGCGAAATTCTGAGGCCAATCCCCAAATGTAGCGTTCAACGCGCTTAAATTCGGGAGTCACCATGTAAGGGATCACCCTTGACAGATCGTGGAACCTTCGAGTGTAACCAGTGATATCAGCACCTTCCATGGTCAAATGCCAGAACTCAGTCTCTAACCTTTGGAGTTCAGCACATGAGCAATACTTTTCTCTCATACGTTCCTTTAGCTCATCCCAAGTTAGGCCATAAGCGGCATCATCACCCAGGGTTTGGACTTGCAAGTTCCACCAAGTCAAAGCTTCATCAACAAACAACCTAGTAGCAAAAGTGACTTGCTAATCCGCGGTACACTTGCTCATACGGATAGTGGCTTCAGTCTTTTTCGTCCAGCGTACAAACGCCACTGCACCTCCAGTGCCATCATAGTTCAGCGGTTTGCAGTCGAGGAACTGCTTGAAAGTGCAGTCTGTAATTGATCTAACCAACTCACACGTGAGCAATCGAAGAAATAATGTAACAAAGACCGGTCATAAATTTCTCCATGCTTAGCAAATCATCTTAAGGTTACCTTGAGCTGCGTTTCCTCCAGACTAATCTCCATTCCCATTACTCCTGGCATTGCTTGGTCCTTCACTGTCTTCAGTACGGTTCACCTCGTACTGGGCGATAGCTGCAGAGATTCTTTCTTCAAGTAGAGCATTCAGCTCTTCAGCAGTCCTTGGCAGCGGGGGAGGAGGAGGAGGTTGATCAGAATCTCGGTTGTTCACAATTCTTCTAGGTGCCATGTTCTGAAAGAACACCACACAATAGGGTTAGACATTCGTTTGATATCGTCATACGAGACAGTAGTATATATATACACAGGCATATACCACATAAGTGACATCAAACAATTATTACTCCAGCAGAGTGCTTAGTAGGCTGGGGGAAGGGTGTTCACGTTTGACCTCTTTTTTTTTGTACTGAGGGAATCTATACGAGACAAGACTTACTGTGGTTTCTGTGCACTGAATTCCATAATTATGTATGCATCCATAATTACGTAACTCCTTGCACAATCCGCACAGTTCGTTTCATCCTCGTATCACTTCCTTCAGATAGGCCATTGCTTTCAGGTAAAGTCACGTATACTTGTAACATTCTACTTCTAGTATACGTATATATCAAGTATCACACATAATTGCAAGTAATTCTTAATCACAGATAAGTGCTACTCCAGTGCACCATAAGTCTCGTAGTGTCTTTTCTTGACTCTTGTAAACAGTTTCAGGTAGTGGATGTCGTGGAAAGTTTTATGCAATGAAAACTTTTTGAAAAAATTGTTTTCGTGAAAGGATCCTAGAGATTGTAGACTAGACTCGAGAAGGAATCATGGTTCACTACAATCGCAACTCTGATAACAATCTGTCACACCCCTTTCTAAGGCGGAAGCACGATGTGTGATCATGAAAGGTTTTCATTGCATACGATTGGTAAACATACTACATGCTCATAAAAATAACTTCAAACATCAATAATATTACATAACTGAAAACATAGTTTAAGTGTTTACATCACTTCACAAAACGTTGTCTGAAAAGTTTACAACATTATTCATAGATAACATAAACGACATCCAGGAGCAAGAGTAAGACCGCGCGCACATCCACTTTAGTTACCTGAAATACATGTGAGTTTTTGGAAAAAAAACGTCAACATAATGTTGGTGTGAATTCATGCAGTTCTCGTATGGAACTTTTGTATACTTTGTATGAAAAACATGGTATGTATCTTGTATAAATCAAGTATTCTTGTATAAATCACGTATTCTCGTATAAATCAAGTATTCTTGTATAAATCAAGTATTCTGTATATATCAAGTTGTTAATGGGTTACAAGGCCATTAACATGTGATACGACATAGGAAGCATCCAAACCATAGGTATTTTTCTAGTTGTTGATTTACGACGGAGACACAAAAGCACTACTCGGTACTAGTTTTCACCAAGATTGTGGCTGCCCGAAAACCCATTAGATCTAACCATGTGTTCTGCGGTCTTAGTATGTACACGATTAATGGTGCTTATGGTACCCTATTCGTGACACGATTTCTCGTATCACTCCTTAAAACGCATCATACTTGGTACTAGTTATCACCAAGAGTGCTTCTTGTTTTTGCATCCATCATACCATTTGTAAACATTGTAACATTGGTAACATGTATTTCACCCCCGAAGTTATAAAACTGAAAACGGTTAAAAGAAAAGGGGGAGCATAAACTCACAACTTTGTGTTCCTTGCGCCGTAAACTTCACCGGTTTTTGCTTGTCTAGCGTCGTGACCTAAACGTGTTTTATTAACGTTAGTCACTAGACTTGTAGCGCACAAGTACAAGTCACTATCTTTTATGTATTTGTCCTTGTGTTAAAAATAATTTATATTTTTAACTATGTGCCTTACTTATATTATTTTCCCAACAATAAATATAAGTATCTTGTATTTTTCACCCGAATTATGTATTTTGTCCACAAACTTCATTTCATGTTCATAACTTGTCCAAGTTATTTATTCTATCAAGTAATATATTTTCATAAATATATTTTCTTGTATTTGCCTAAGCATATTGTATGTGTATTTTTGTATTTTCTATTCCTTCGGAGTACTTAGTGTATTTTTCAAATCCTAATACACTATCACGTATAATACATACTACATACACTTAGCACAAAATTTAGTGATCAATAAATACATATATTTTCCTCAAAAATATACATACTTAATATCCATTTTTATTTTGAAGAAATCATCACTTCTTATCTTGAAGTTTTCATAAAAATTGGGAAACCTTGGTAAATATTTTTAGGTAAATTTATAGGGAATAAGTTTCACAAAAACTTATATTTTTCTAAGTGTCAAAATTTATAGAAATTTTGACAGAGTTTCCCCTAAAAATGAAGGTTTCCCATGTTTTCAAAACATGTGTTTATTTTCTTTTAAATCATCATCAAACATCAACAACTTATTCTACACTTATCAAGTGCCAAAATCAAGTAAATCACACTACATTATGAACTTGAAGTTTTGTAAAAACTTGTAGTAACTTACCACGTGATTTAGTAGGTTTAGTTACCCTTAAACACATGGTTGTTTGTTTGTAAATCACGTTATTAACAAATTTGGTCCTTTACAACTTGTAATCACATTTTACAAAAATGTTTATTTGTAACATCTTCTTGTTTCTCTAGTATCTTTACACTTATTTTATCATCAAAAATAGTGTAAGTTTAAGTAAAAACCAAGATCTTCTAAAAATCATATTTTAGACTTGGTTCTTTTTGAAAAATCATTCACAACTCTTGAAGCTACAAGTTTACTAGCTCACTTTAATGATTATTTTTCAAGAAATCATTTTAAGTCTTCAAGTTCATGTTTAGTCATGAAGATGATCATCACATGAAAACACATGATCATCTCCTAACTTGTTAAATCATGTTTCTAATCATGGTCTAACAAGTTTAATATGGTGATTATCATCACATTACCAAGAATCACAAGTAATCATTCACACATTATCAAGACAACATTATTCTAACAAGATGTCATCATGTATCATCATAATTCATCTTATGATTCAAGATTTATGTTCAAGTCTTTTAGTGTTCTTATAATTTCATCATAACATATATTTTAACCACTAAAAATAGAAGTAAACAAGGGTGTTCAAGAATCTTACAACTAGCTTAAAGCTAGGGAAGAACTATGATGAAAATGTGGTGGATAAAAGCAAACAAAGAAGGTCCTTCAAGATCCGTAAACTCCAAGCTTCGTGAATCACCTTCTAGCACCTTGTAATGCACTTGGAATGCAAGAACTTGAAACGAAAATGGGGAGTGTGTGTGGGGGGGTTTCGGCCGAGAACAAGGGGGCAAGGGGAGGAGTGTTGTGGTGTGGTGAAGGGGAAATGAGGTTGGTTACTTATCACCAAGTTCATGGATTGTCTATCATGTAATGTGTCCCCTAAGTACACTTCATATCTTACACTAAATCTTCTAAGATATCAAGGTAATCCAATGAAGATTATGGAAGATCATGGATAATATTTTGCAAGATTTGGGTGGTGGGGCCCCTCATAACCGTCCACATGAGTAGGGGTAATGTGTAAATTCCAATTACTAATTACAAAATCAAGTTAAGTTTCAAGTATTTAGTTTAAGGATTTAATGTGTTATTATGTTATAAGGGGTGTTATGGTGTTCGGCGACCATAACTAGTCAAGAATTAAATAAACAATGCTTCTAGTAATATTTTTGTGTTCCGGGTAATGTCCGGTTGTTCGGTTAAATACCGGTTCGTTAAAGTGCTAAACTGCACCGTTTAGTGTCTTTTAAGTATCCTTTTGTAACCCTTTCAATTCCCGACACTTAGAAGGGTATTCTGGACCATTTAGTCATGTTTTTGCATGGTAATATCTTGCTATATTGCTGAATTTTGCTGAATTATATAAAATCCAGCTTTTAAAGTGTATTTCGGGTGCTTTGTAGTGCGTATTTTAGCTTCTGGAAAGTCTATATATAAACCCTTGTATGTACTCTTGGGTTTTAATGTATTCTTGTCGTTGGCCCAACACCTAGGCTCCAATTCTATTGTCTAACTGTTTTCTGCAGAATTGTTGACACAATGTGTCTTACCGGTGAGTTTACTAGTATTTCTGACGCAACGCTTGTTCATTAATGCATAAAGTAATTCGTGTAGTATAAAACGTGCATGAATTCACGTGTATGGTATGTGATTAGACAATGCTGACATTTAAGCACATAATGGCAGTCATTAAATAATAATTAAAGTGTACAGAACTTACCGGTTTTGTGCCAGTTGTCACAATTAACGCACTAATAACTTGCAAAATAAAATACTTGATTAAATAAGTTCAACAATTTCAAGAGAGTGAAGAAGCTAAAAGGTTACAACCATTTGAAGAAGCTAGAAGGTTAACTATTTGAAGAAACTAGATTATTAGACCCGTATACTACAACAACGAACAGTAGCAAGTTCTTTTGTGTGTGTGTGAAGTCAAACAAAAAAGGGGCGCTATTGTGTGTGTATGGGAAAGGGCTCTATCTCACACCAAGGTAGCTATTGAGAATAGGCATTAGAGCCCCCTAGTTGACGTGGCGTATACGTGGAGTGACGCTATGGAGCCCCTACCACCTTCAAACCATACCCTTCAGCCTAACTCTTATTATAGAAACCCCAAATACAAAAATTACGTCCTTAAAATTCATGTTACATCCAAATTATAAAAAGGGAAAAATTATGTCCTTAAAATTCATGTTACATCAAGTCCTTCATTGTATTATCATCTCCTTTGGCAATCATTGAATTATTCTTTATTTTTTCTTCAAACACATCTACAACACTTAACAGTCAACACCATCACAATCTTGCTCTTTTCTTCACATTTTCTTGGATTGAACCTATTGTGCAATACTATTCCCAATATCTTATTCAGAACCCAACTCTTCAACCACATCCTTCTTTATATCTTCCCCAAAGGTCACATCGTCTATATAACCTTTATAATTAACCATCTTTTTATTACCTTTTATTAAACCTTTTAATTTTGCCACATTAAAATATTTATCTCTAGTCTTCGTTGCAAAAGCTAACACGTTACCATGATGACAAAGACTTCCATCTAATTGTAGATCTGTGATTAATCATATCTTCGTATATGATCGCTGGTGGCATTGAATATCGTTGGTGGGGTATTCTACTTTTAAAAGCGAAAAACATCCATTTGGAGTTGTATTTTGGTTGCCTCACACTATAGTTAAACCATACGGTGTGGGGCAACCAGGGCCGGCTCTAAGGGTGGGCGGGCCACACCCCCGGCCCAAGGCCCGTTTTCTCAAAGAGCCTAAATTTTAATTTTTCCTTTTGTACATTTTATATATAATAAATATAGATTACAAACTGTAAAAAATACTTGATTTGATATAGTGGGAAAGGGGCTTGAATTCTTTCTAGAATGATTATGCGGGTTCTATCCTTCTTTACTCCACTTTTACCGTTTCATTTATTTTACACTCCAGCCTTACTTTTCATTCTTATTATTTTCTTGTTCGAGCTTTTAGTTTTCATTCTTTTTTTTTATTTGTTTCTTTTAACGATCATGGCCTTAAAACTAACACCATAAACCTACTTTACATTAACCCACTTAACAATCCAGATGGCAAGTCTAAAGCTCACATATGAATATCTTTCAACTTTGAAAATTATTTTTTTCCTACTTTTTGTATTTAGTAATTGAATAATACACAACTCGTATTTGGTTGAATCTTTCAACTTTGGAGATTATTCCTATTTTTTATATTTAGTAATTGAATAATACACAACTGGTATTTGATTGGGATTTTATTTAGTAATTTAGTTGTGGTGAAGAAACGCTATTAATGTTTTGTTTTTGTTTGCATGTGAAACAGACGACCTTTTTTGAATAAGATTTTATTCATCATTGTTAAGGCTGCAAACGAACCGAACGAAATTGTTCGTGTTCGTTTGTTAAGAAAATACATGTGTTCATGAACAACTAATAAACACTTTTCAAACGAGATTTTATATATTTCGTTAGGGCCTAAGGGTGTTTTTTTCGACTCATACAAAGCACTTAAATCCTTAGGGTCAGCTCTGCCACCATCGTCCGCTAAGGGGGCACGTTTTTCCAAGCACGAACATGGCACCCGAATTCTCAGGTTCGGCCCTGGGGCCAACGTCCCAGCCACATCAGTTGAGTGGCGCTCCCAACACCACCCTCCTCCGCAAAAGATGGGGACATGCAATCCATCGCTAGCCTCCTAGGGAGCGTGAAGGGCTTCATCTAGTGGGACCTCTCTTGACCGATAAGATTTTGTTTACTTTTTTATTTATATTTAATTAGTTGTGCTATGAACTAGGTGGGGCTTTAAATTATCTCACACCATAATTGTTAAAGGGGCATCGTTTTTACACTAAAATCTATATGATGCTTACGTGGCATGATAAAGTCTTTAAAGAATTTCTTTCACATCATACAACCTTATTGACTCCATTAGAGTTAAATCATAATTTGTATTTAATGAATTTCCTATGATGCTTTTATATACAATAAAAAAGAAGATTTATCTGCGGTGTTAGTTGTCATTCAAAAAAAAAAAACTACGTTGTTAGTTTCGGGACTCGAATGCAATCACTTCTATAAAACATAAAACAAGATTACTTCGTGGTCTTGTTTTAACCCTAATTAGCAAGTAGCATAGAATCTTTTGTTTTAAATGTTAATTGAAGTTGTAACATTTGGCAATTGTTAGGTAATTTTTATGTACGGATAAAAATGGGTGATTATGCATAGCATAGGCTCATTCTATAACCCCCCCCCCCCCCCCCCCCCCCCCCGATTACACCCCCTCTTGTGAGAGGAAAACTGTCGGTTCCACGCATGCCCCACCTGTAAGTATGTGAGAGGAGGAGAGGAGTGAAAAAAGTAAATAGAGGTGTAGAAAGTAGCACTCGCATAGGCTCTCTATAAATAATTTAGAAATGAGTGCTAAAATGAGGAATCTCTTTGATACTTTCCACCTTCGCATATCATATTGATAAAATAAAAAGAGAAACAAAAAAGCCCAAGTCTTTTCCATACGTCTAAATCAAAAAACCATAATGGTGAACATTTTTTATTACATTTCCATACGTCTAATTCAAAAAACCATAACAGTGAACATTTTTTATTACATGTATATTTAGATTAAAACTAAAATGCTTTATTAACCACGTATCAAGATTCAAGACGGATTTCACTACAATTTTACACTATCAAAGATGGTATTATTTAAATTCTTAACTACGAAATACGACCGGTTTAATTCAATTGGAATTCTTTTGTGATGTAAAAAGTAAAAAAAAAAAAACAGAATAAGAATGTATTTCGATGGAACTGTCTTTTAAAGAAAAGTAAAATTAAAAAAGTGTTTTAATTAAGGGAAATTGGCCTGTAATAATGTCACCTAGATCTTATCGGCCATTAATAATCTCACCGAGTTAATAGCCAAAATGGTCTTTGAGGTTTGCTCAGTTTTGCCACTTTAGTCCAAAATCCAAAATTTTTAAATCTTGATCCCTAAGGTTTGCATTTTGTTGTCATTTTATTCTAAAAGGAAATTTGACCAGAATTCACAAATTAAAACCCCATGTTTTGTCCTTACCCTCAAGGCTACTTTGGTCATTTTAGAATTATTAGCCAAAATGTCATTTGTCTCTCTCATCTCTCTCTCTCTTTTAAAACCCTAAAAACCCTAACAAAACTCACAGCCGCACACTCTCCCTCATTCACTTTTTTCTCTGCTCAACCCTATCTCCGATCACCGGAGATCATAACTCCGGCGCCTTGTCTACCAGCGACGAGCACAGCCCCCATCACCCCTCCCCCTCGGTTTTCTCCTCCGACGACAATCAACCACCTTACCAACATTCCCCTTTCATTATAACACCCAACCCCTACCCCCATGATACCCTGCGGCGGCGGCAGACGGCAGCGCCGTCGTCTGTAGCGGCTGGTGATAATTGTTTTTTGTCCGACCGGGTTTCACTTGGTATAAGAAACCCCTCCCATTTCTTCCTTTTTGTTCTGTTTTCTATTTTGTGACGATAACGCTGATGATTTCTGATGATGGCTTGATGATGCCTTGGTTGAGTAATTTCTTCAGGATGGATCGTATCTAGAGAAGAATTAGGGTCTAGTCTTGATTTCTGATGATTGCTTGATGATGCCGTGGTTGAGTATGCATTGGTAGAGTAATTTCTCCACCACCGTACACCCACACCACCTCCTTTCCACCTCTACCTACCTCCTCCACCGTCAAACTACCTGCAAACACCTCAAAACCCCCAATCTAGAGAGAGAAACCTCTCCAAAATGTCAAAACCTAGAGAGAGAAACACCGCGTTCTTCGTCGATGTTTTGTTGTTGTTGTTGTTCATCGAATGAATAAAGATCTGAATCAAAACCAAAAGTTGTGGTGGTGGAGTTCCTGGATCTGAATCATCGCCGGCGTGTCGACCTCCAGATACCGGGCTTCGTACATCCGTCAGTCGGAGTTTGCGAGTGATGACGTTGTTGACATCGGTGAATGTGGTGGTGGAGTTTCAGGGTTTTAGGTTTTGGGGGTTTCGATTTGAGAGTGAAGGTGGATGAACAGGTCGAGAGAGAGACTGCAGAGTCTTTATAGAGAGAGATGTGTTTTTTAGGTTTTTTTATTTGTTATAATAACTTATAAAATGACTAAAATGCCCCTGCATAAAAGGACAAAACAATCAGCATTTAACACTCAAAATAGATGGTTTTTGGATTTTGGACTAAAATGACAACAAAATGCAAACCTCAGGGACCCAGATTTAAAATTTTGGATTTTGGACTAAAGTGGCAAAACTGTGCAAACCTCAGGGACCATTTTGGCTAAAAACTTAACCCCGTTAAAAAATTACAAACAGATTTTTTAGGAATTTTGATTAGAACGACGATACGAGTCCATTGATGTAAAACTTGCCTCGAAACGGTGCTCCAAACGATAAAAACGGTGCTTCAATTCGAGTGTTTAAATTTCCAATTAACCAAAATCAAGTCACTTGGAGCACCATTTCGAAGTAAGTGTTACATCAATGGACTCGAATCATCGTTCTGATCAAAAGCCCTAAAAATCTGTTTGTAATTTGGAAAAAAAGCTTAACTCTGTTAAGGCTTTTTAACGTGGGACCATTGTAGGAAAAATATGTGAAAGGCGAGACTAGTGGAGGGAATATTCTAAGTTGGGATTATTAATGGCCAATAAGGTCTAGGTGGGATTATTACAGGCCAATTCCCCCCGTTTTTTTTAACGGCCAACTAAAATTTTTATTGAAATTCATAGATAACCATTGTTATCTATATCATAGTCCATACACCAAAACAGCAAACATCAAGAAAAAAAATTACACACCAAGGCAAAAAAAGCATTAAAATCATTCCAGCAGACCCAAGATAACTCCGATGCTTTAGCCTGATGTTTTACCCACAAAAACCTCAAAACTTTTGCTTCTTCAATAACTCTTTCCGGTGAGCACTTCCTTCGTTCGAAAACCGAGTTGTTTCTAGGTGCCCATATGCACCACACTGTTGTTTGAAAAATCACGTATATCAACTGTTTCCATGTTTTCGACCCCCTCAAATTCACATGGTAGTTAGCCAGATCATCCAGGCCAAAAAAATAAATGGTTGGTAGTTTACACCACCTGGAAATACCCTCCCAGACCTTTTGTGCTAACCGACACGAGCAGAAAATATGCTCAGTTGTCTCCTCCTCCTGTCGGCAAAATTCACATAGTGTTGTTTCCACATTTACCCCTCTTCTAACCAAAGACACCCTAGTTGGTAATTTTTCCTGGTTCAGTCTCCACATAAGAAAGTTTACCTTTAACGGAGTCCAACGGTTCCATGAAAATGAAGAGACCGAACTAGACTCTTGATTGAGCACTATTTGTCTCCTCAACCCACTGACTGAGAACATCCCGTCACCAGCCAGTGACCATTCCCACTTGTCTGCAGCATCGGTGGTGAATACCGAAAGTATCAGCCCCATCATATGATTGAATTCAGCATGTTCCAGATCTGAATGGAGCTGTCGAACCCACTGAAACGAGAAACCAGATGCCCCATTCACCCGATCCGAAACCACCGCTCTTTTATTCGCTTCGATTGCAAAGAGCCCAGGAAACTTTGACGCTAATGGTTCATCCGAAACCCAACAATCCTGCCAGAACGAGATCCCATGCCCACACCCCACTATCCCACGAAAGGACTTTTGAAAATCGATACCCAAATCCGCCAAATCCCTAGCCACTTTGAATATTTGTTTCCAAGGCCCAGCAACTGAAACTTTAGCCGGAATTGCGTTCCACGCCCTCGGGTTATTGTGAATGCTCCATATGACCCCTTTCCACAATGCATTTGACTCCGATTTAAACCGCCACCACCATTTAGCTAACATCGCAATATTCACATCTCTAAGCAAACCGAAACCTAACCCTCCCCCTTCCTTAAATGAAACTGTTTTCTACCACGCCACCCATGTCAACTTTTGATTGTCTTCATCACCACCCCAAAGAAAATCTCGACGCATCCTTTCCAAAGCTTTCAATACAAATATCGGGACCCTATATTGAGAAAAGAAATACCTAGGAAGTGAATTTAAAACCGATTTTATCAGTGTAATTCTGCCCCCATACGATAATGTTTGGGCTTTCCACATAGATAATCTCTTCTTAAACGTCTCCACCACCGGCTTCCAATGCTTACTCAAGTTCATGTTTGCCCCCACATAAAGCCCCAAATACTTAAAAGGAAAATCCCCACTTCTACAATGTAAAATATCCGCAACCGATTGAATATTTGTGTCATCCACCCCCACGCCATACACTCTACTTTTTGCTAAATTAACTTTTAACCCCGATGCAAGGTAGAAACACCGCATAATTCTCCCCACACTTCTCGCGTTTTCCTCAGACCACTCACCTAGGAAGACCACATCATCAGCGAAGAGAAAATGTGAAAGTAACGGCCCATTTCTCGGCAAGGAAATGCCCTTAAATAGACCCACCTCACATGCCTCTTTCATAACCCCTAATAGTGCCTCCATAGCGATAATAAACAAGAACAGAGATAATGGATCCCCTTGTCACAAACTGTCACACCCCGATTTCCACGTGTCACCGGTGGGCCCGATGGGGGAGTATCGTGACGTGGTTGGCAACGTAATAGTCAAACAACACAATATAATAATGCACAGCGGAAGCAATTTAAAATAATATACAACCGAATTTATTTATTGTAATCAAAGTCACAATATCCGGATGTTTATCCACAGTAGGATCGAAACAAAATAACATTTAATGGTTCAACAGACTTCAGGCATCTTAAGCATGCGAGACTTCTAATGATGCTTAGGAGAAATCCCAGCCAATTTCGCTTAGTACCTGCATTCAGTCTTTTTGGGAAAATACGTCAGTTTACACTGGTAAATACATTCAACTGACTCATTTTGTAAAATGATTAAAAATTGGTTTGGATGCACATGGCATAAACATTTTTATAACTTGGGAGAATTATTTAATATTATAATCTTGTGAACGAATTACATGTTACTTATGCGTTCAGTAGCCCGGATCTAGTCCAGGTTAAAGATCAATAGACACACCATATAATTGAGTTATACACGACAGGTGTACGCCTACACCCCGTGCTCAGGTCGTGGCCATCTCGTAAGATAATGCCAAGGATATCCGGGACATGGTCATTAACCCCCCAAAGGCTGTAAAGTAAACAAGACTGTTTAAACGAGCCGATCAAATTATTCAACTACCCACTAAGCATGGAGATTTGATGCTCGATCAAGCGGTACGCTATGTACCGTAACCCAAGCCCGTATAGGGAAAATAAGTTAAAAGTATTTACCTGATGCAAAGTATATTTCACAATAAGAAAATAGCACGTAGCTTTTACTGGTTCTCCTAATCTGGAACGAAGGTTTAATAATAACCTATTAGAATACTAACGGGTCTTTAATTAAGCTTAAGCTTAGACCGGCTAGTTTCAAAGATACGGTTTGTACGCACGATTAAGCGAAGACCGGATAGAATGTGATTCAGACCCGACAAGTTTGAAGACTTGTTTAATATGGGTTTATTATTCACATTCTGGATTTTGAGATAAAACCGTTAAGGTTTGACCCGTTTCGGCTAGTTTATGTAAACTTGTTACATAAACGGAACCGTACGCGTAATAAGCGTGACGGGTAGTCATGAGAGCTATATACACGTTTCCTAAGTTAATTATGTCTCAAATATGTTGTGACATCAGTAAGGTGTCTTTCGTTATGCCCGAAGCGTGTTTAAACACAAACTAGGCCCCGTAGGGGTAGTTTGGTCATTTAAAAGTTTATAAAAGAGTTTAAGTGACAATCTGAGTTACAGATCTGATGAAATCAGTAATTATACTCAATTTACTAAGTTACATCAGTAGGTTAAAACATGTATGTGAAACTTATCATTTTTAACCAAACTAGGCCCCGTAGGGGTATTTTGGTAATTTCACATAAGCCGAAAAGCTCAAAACTGAAGTCTGAGTTTATCAACCTTTGCTTACTGTTAAAATATTATAATTTGCCTCTTATATCAGTAGGTATCAACCCGGGTATGTCCAATATGATTTTAAAACATACTATGCGTTAAAAACGCTAATTAAGGCGATTAAAGGCCATTACCGGGTTTGATACTTAAATCTGATATTTTTATATTTCCAGAAGGATTAAAATAATTTATTTATCATAACTAATCAATGGCAAAAGGTTTGGAGTCGTTTAGATGTGTAAAACTCATTTTATGGCCCGTAAGGGCAAAACCGACAATTACCGAATTAAGCCTACGACTATGAGTTATGCTCTGCCTAAAATTAATTAAAAATCTTTAAAAATCCTAAAATAATATATTACATCAGTGGGTAAAATATTTGATACCAAAAAGTATGTTTAACTAGGCTATATGCTAATTACGCCATTTTATTAACATAAAGCATTAATTTAGCGATAATGAGCATAACTCTTAATCTACAAGTCAAACTGATGTCAAACTTTGCATACAAGTCTATATATCAGTAACTAAGGTTTCTACACTTTTACATTTTCATAAATCACGTTTTAAGGTAATAAGGGCATAACGGTCAACATATGAGCAATTAACGGAAACATGCATATTAATTGGATAACTAATGAACCGAGGTGTATAATCACAGAGGGTTGTTCTAACATGTAACCTAGTCCAATTAAAGCTCTGAGGCATTTCTAAAACATGCTTAAACGGGTCAGAACTGAAAGTCAAAGTGAAAGTCAAACTATGTGACTTTCGGTTCCGAACCGGGTCTAAACAGGAAATTGTCGGGTTGAACATGTTTAGACATGTTCTTACACTTATTACTAAGTTATAACAATGATCAAACAGGTTATATATTTTCTAGATAGTTAATTATGCATAAATGACATTTTAAGCATTATGTTGACTTTTTAATTAAAAGTTTGACCCGACATTAGACCTGGTTAGAGTGGTGATCAGGGGAAACCCTTTTGAGGTTTTATTACCCACATAAATACCAACTCATAACTACTTTTAATTCGAGATATGACTGAGCCATTATTGACTAATCTCGAAGTCAAACCGTAATTACGACGGTTTGACTTTTAGCTAATTAAACAAGCTAAACTCAACTAAACAAGAACTAGCAGACTTACAAGAGTCCTATGCACGAGATTGATCACTTGAGGCTGATTGATAGCTCCAGAAATGATCCAAAATGCAGGAGAAGATGTGAGAATGAATGTTGCACTTACATGGCCTTTTATAGTTGAATCACTCACCATAAGTGCTTGACAAATAAGTCTACAAGCTCCCACAATCGATCAACAGGTGTCCTAGGGGCTTAGGAGGTGTTTTAGGGGCCAGGAGAAGTGGAAAAACGGGTAAAGGTCGCGCATAATAGGCCATAGGAGACAGCAGCCTATTTTCATGGTTCTGGGCATCCCTCGCGTGGCGCGAGGGACCCCTCGCGTGGCGCGAGGACCTGCAGCATCAGCAACTTGATTTCATTTGCGATTCAGTCCTTGGCTCTTCAAAACTTGAATAGGCACTTGTTTTATGCATGGTAAATCCTTATAATTGATCTAGTAAGGCCTTAAAACATATACCCACTTTGCCAAGTCCCCGGGTAACTTTATTTTCACCCGAAAAGTCCTAACTTCCAACGTTTACGCTTTAACACTTCGCACACGAATTTGATCATAACTCTCTCATACGTTAACCAAACTTTATGAAATTTTTATGGTGCATTCTCATGAGCATAATTGATATTTACAAAGCTTCGGGTTTGTCAAAAGGTCACTCAGAGGTATAAATTAAACATGTTGACACATTTGGTCCCTGTAGTTTGAAATCACTCACTTTTAGCTTCGTATGATCCATGATTTATTCGTTTGAAGGTATGAGCATCGTGTAGGGTTAATATACATTATATTTATTCACAGTTGACACCTAGAATACGTATATTCACATACTTTCCATGTTTGTCAACTTTAGTCTTTCCATAATATTTCTTTCACACGTTTAAACTTCATGACACGTGTCAACATATTATAGGACGTGAATTTCCGAGATGTTACATCCTCACCCCCTTAAAATAAATCTCGACCCGAGATTTACTGAAATAAGTAAGGGTACTTTTCTTTCATCGTGGATTCAACCTCCCACGTGTATTCGGGACCTCTACGGGCATCCCATTTGACCTTTACAAAAGGTATATGCTTCCTTCGAAGCTTCCTTACCTGTCGATCTTCAATCGACTAAGGTTTTTCAACAAATTTTAAGCTCGCGTCTATATGCACATCTGTATGTGGTATAACCAGTGATTCGTCAGCGAAACACTTCTTCAGATTGCAGATGTGGAACACATTGTGAATTCCACTGAGCTCTTCCGGTAAGTTCAACTTATAGGCAACTGACCCGACACGTTCGATAACCTCGAAAGGTCCTATGTATCTCGGGCTTAGCTTGCCTTTCTTACCAAATCGCATTACTCCCTTCCAGGGAGAGACTTTAAGTAGGACTTTGTCACCTACTTCAAAGTGAAAATCCTTGCGATTTGGATCGGCGTAACTCTTCTGCCTATCTCGGGCAGCTTTGAGATTTTCACGAATCTGGACAATCTTGTCCGTCGTTTCGAACACGATTTCAGGTCCTGATAACTGGACTTCTCCAACTTCCGCCCAACAAACTGGCGATCTACACTTTCTACCGTATAATGCCTCAAAAGGCGCAGCTTTAATGCTGGTATGGTAGCTATTGTTGTAGGAGAATTCGATTAACGGTAGGTTCTTATCCCAACTACCTCCCAAATCGATCGCACATGCACGCAGCATGTCTTCCAACGTTTGAATAGTACGCTCACTCTGACCGTCTGTCTGAGGATGGTAAGCCGTACTAAAGTTCAAACGTGTGCCCAAAGATTGTTGGAAACTTTTCCAAAAATGTGACGTGTACCTAGTATCCCGGTCAGAGATAATAGCTACAGGTATGCCGTGTAGGGCTACAATCTTATCAACGTATAACTGGGCTAACATATCGGAGCTATAGGTCTCCTTGATGGGTAAGAAATGAGCTGACTTAGTCAGTCTGTCAACTATAACCCATATTGTATCATTGCCTTTCCTTGTCTTGGGTAACTTGGTGATAAAATCCATGGTTACCATTTCCCACTTCCACGTAGGAAGTTCAGGCTGTTGTAGCAAACCTGACGGTTTCTGATGCTCGGCTTTGACTTGCGCACATGTCAAGCATTTTGCTACATGGGCGGCTACAGACCTTTTCAAGCCTATCCACCAATAATTTGCCTTCAAATCCTGGTACATCTTATCAGCTCCAGGATGAATGGAGTATTTGGAACTATGGGCTTCCTGGAGGATGACATCTCGAAGTCCTCCATAAATTGGAACCCATATTCGTCCGTTTAACCGTAAAATTCCGTCCTTGCTAAGAGTTAACTGCTCCTCAGTTACTCCTAACTTTTCATTAGGATAGTTAGCTTCCAACACAGCTTCCTTCTGTGCAGCAAACAACCTTTCCATCAAATTATTCTTTATCTCCATACGCTTGGCGTTAATTCGGATGGGCTTAACCCTTTCCTTCCGACTCAAGGCATCGGCGACTACATTCGCCTTGCCGGGATGGTATTTGATTTCACAATCATAGTCATTCAAAGTTTCCATCCAACGGCGTTGCCTCATGTTTAATTCCTTCTGATTGAACAGATGTTGGAGGCTTTTGTGATCAGAATAGATCACACATTTGACACCATAAAGATAGTGCCTCCAAAGCTTCAGTGCAAATACAACGGCACCCAGCTCCAAGTCATGGGTGGTGTAATTCTTTTCATGCACTTTCAATTGTCGTGAAGCGTAGGCAATCACCTTGCCTTTTTGCATAAGCACACACCCCATGCCAGTGTGCGAAGCATCACAATAAACCACAAAGTCTTCAATTCCATCTGGCAGTGTCAGTACCGGGGCGTTGCTCAACTTTTGCTTCAAGATATCAAAGGATTCTTGCTGCTTAGGGCCCCAAACAAATTTAACCTTCTTCTTAGTTAGGGAGGTTAGGGGTGCAGCAATCCTCGAAAAAATTTCAATGAAACGCCTATAATATCCTGCCAACCCCAGGAAGCTACGAATCTCCGTAGGCGTCTTTGGCTCTTGCCAATTCATAACAGCTTCAACTTTAGCGGGATCCACTTGGATACCACGCTCACTGACCACATGTCCAAGAAATTGGACCTCTCGAAGCCAAAATTCACACTTGGAGAATTTGACATAGAGTTTCTCCTGATGCAGGAGCTTGAGAATACAACGAAGGTGTTTCTCATGGTCAGCTTGATTCTTCGAATAGATAAGAATGTCGTCAATGAAAACGATGACGAATTTATCTAAGTAAGGCTTGCCGACGCGATTCATGAGATCCATGAACGCGGCTGGTGCATTAGTGAGCCCAAAAGGCATCACTAGGAACTCGTAGTGACCGTAACGAGTCCTGAATGCAGTCTTGTGCACGTCTTCGTCTTTGACCCTCAATTGATGGTAGCCCGACCTCAAATCAATCTTCGAGAAGTAACTTGCCCCTTATAGCTGATCGAACAAATCGTCGATTCTGGGCAGAGGATACCTATTCTTGATCGTGACTTTATTAAGCTCGCGATAGTCGATGCACAGACGCATCGACCCATCCTTCTTCTTGACAAACAAGATTGGCGCTCCCCAAGGAGATGAACTAGGTCTAATGAAACCTTTAGCCAGCAGTTCATCTAGCTGCGTCCGTAACTCCTTCATTTCCGTGGGTGCCAATCTGTATGGTGCTCTAGCAACCGGTGCCGCTCCGGGGATGATATCTATCCTGAATTCGACTTGTCTATCTGGTGGTAAACCAGGTAGATCTTCAGGAAACACTTCTGGGAATTCAGAAATGACAGGGATGTCTTCTATCTTCGGTTTAGGCTCATCAATAATCACTTGCGCCATGTAAATGACACACCCCTTCTTCAAACACTTGGAAGCCTTGAGCATAGTCACCTGCTCAGGCAGCCCATACTGGGTATCTCCCCGAATGGTAAGTGATTCACCAGACGGAGTCTTTATTACCACCTGTTTCTGGTTACAGACAATTTGGGCCTGGTTATGAGATAACCAGTCCATACCCAGAACTATGTCAAAACCAGCCAACTTAAAGGGAAGTAGAGATAGAGGAAAAGAATGGTTCTTAATGGATATAACACATCCATCTAACACTGTAGAGACGGTTTCTATGGTACCATCTGCTAACTCTACCTCATAGTTTACGCTTAAGGTTTTGACAGGTAAATTCAACAATTTACAAAACTTATGATCTACGAAAGACTTATCTGCGCCTGAATCAAAAAGTACTCTTGCAAAGACATCATTTACAAGGAAAGTACCTGTTATGACATTATCGTCTTGTACAGCCTCTTTCGCGTCCATCCTGAAGACTCTTGCAAAGACATCATTTACAAGGAAAGTACCTGTTATGACATTACCTGATGCAAAGTATATTTCACAATAAGCAAATAGCACGTAGCTTTTACTGGTTCTCCTAATCTGGAACGAAGGTTTAATAATAACCTATTAGAATACTAACGGGTCTTTAATTAAGCTTAAGCTTAGACCGGCTAGTTTCAAAGATACGGTTTGTACGCACGATTAAGCGAAGACCGGATAGAATGTGATTCAGACCCGACAAGTTTGAAGACTTGTTTAATATGGGTTTATTATTCACATTCTGGATTTTGAGATAAAACCGTTAAGGTTTGACCCGTTTCGGCTAGTTTATGTAAACTTGTTACATAAACCGAACCGTACGCGTAATAAGCGTGACGGGTAGTCATGAGAGCTATATACAGGTTTCCTAAGTTAATTATGTCTCAAATATGTTGTGACATCAGTAAGGTGTCTTTCGTTATGCCCGAAACGTGTTTAAACACAAACTAGGCCCCGTAGGGGTAGTTTGGTCATTTAAAAGTTTATAAAAGAGTTTAAGTGACAATCTGAGTTACAGATCTGATGAAATCAGTAATTATACTCAATTTGCTAAGTTACATCAGTAGGTTAAAACATGTATGTGAAACTTATCATTTTTAACCAAACTAGGCCCCGTAGGGGTATTTTGGTAATTTCACATAAGCCGAAAAGCTCAAAACTGAAGTCTGAGTTTATCAACCTTTGCTTACTGTTAAAATATTATAATTTGCCTCTTATATCAGTAGGTATCAACCCGGGTATGTCCAATATGATTTTAAAACATACTATGCGTTAAAAACGCTAATTAAGGCGATTAAAGGCCATTACCAGGTTTGATACTTAAATCTGCTATTTTTATATTTCCAGAAGGCTTAAAATAATTTATTTATCATAACTAATCAGTGGCAAAAGGTTTGGAGTCGTTTAGATGTGTAAAACTCATTTTATGGCCCGTAAGGGCAAAACCGACAATTACCGAATTAAGCCTACGACTATGAGTTATGCTCTGCCTAAAATTAATTAAAAATCTTTAAAAATCCTAAAATAATATATTACAAATATGCTAATTACGCCATTTTATTAACATAAAGCATTAATTTAGCGATAATGAGCATAACTCTTAATCTACAAGTCAAACTGATGTCAAACTTTGCATACAAGTCTATATATCAGTAACTAAGGTTTCTACACTTTTACATTTTCATAAATCACGTTTTAAGGTAATAAGGGCATAACGGTCAACATATGAGCAATTAACGGAAACATGCATACTAATTGGATAACTAATGAACCGAGGTGTATAATCACAGAGGGTTGTTCTAACATGTAACCTAGTCCAATTAAAGCTCTGAGGCATTTCTAAAACATGCTTAAACGGGTCAGAACTGAAAGTCAAAGTGAAAGTCAAACTATGTGACTTTCGGTTCCGAACCGGGTCTAAACAGGAAATTGTCGGGTTGAACATGTTTAGACATGTTCTTACACTTATTACTAAGTTATAACAATGATCAAACAGGTTATATATGTTCTAGATAGTTAATTATGCATAAATGACATTTTAAGCATTATGTTGACTTTTTAATTAAAAGTTTGACCCGACATTAGACCTGGTTAGAGTGGTGATCAGGGGAAACCCTTTTGAGGTTTTATTACCCACATAAATACCAACTCATAACTACTTTTAATTCGAGATATGACTGAGCCATTATTGACTAATCTCGAAGTCAAACCGTAATTACGACGGTTTGACTTTTAGCTAATTAAACAAGCTAAACTCAACTAAACAAGAACTAGCAGACTTACAAGAGTCCTATGCACGAGATTGATCACTTGAGGCTGATTGATAGCTCCAGAAATGATCCAAAATGCAGGAGAAGATGTGAGAATGAATGTTGCACTTACATGGCCTTTTATAGTTGAATCACTCACCATAAGTGCTTGACAAATAAGTCTACAAGCTCCCACAATCGATCAACAGGTGTCCTAGGGGCTTAGGAGGTGTTTTAGGGGCCAGGAGAAGTGGAAAAACGGGTAAAGGTCGCGCATAATAGGCCATAGGAGACAGCAGCCTATTTTCATGGTTCTGGGCATCCCTCGCGTGGCGCGAGGGACCCCTCGCGTGGCGCGAGGACCTGCAGCATCAGCAACTTGATTTCATTTGCGATTCAGTCCTTGGCTCTTCAAAACTTGAATAGGCACTTGTTTTATGCATGGTAAATCCTTATAATTGATCTAGTAAGGCCTTAAAACATATACCCACTTTGCCAAGTCCCCGGGTAACTTTATTTTCACCCGAAAAGTCCTAACTTCCAACGTTTACGCTTTAACACTTCGCACACGAATTTGATCATAACTCTCTCATACGTTAACCAAACTTTATGAAATTTTTATGGTGCATTCTCATGAGCATAATTGATATTTACAAAGCTTCGGGTTTGTCAAAAGGTCACTTAGAGGTATAAATTAAACATGTTGACACATTTGGTCCCTGTAGTTTGAAATCACTCACTTTTAGCTTCGTATGATCCATGATTTATTCGTTTGAAGGTATGAGCATCGTGTAGGGTTAATATACATTATATTTATTCACAGTTGACACTTAGAATACGTATATTCACATACTTTCCATGTTTGTCAACTTTAGTCCTTCCATAATATTTCTTTCACACGTTTAAACTTTATGACACGTGTCAACATATTATAGGACGTGAATTTCCGAGGTGTTACACAAACCCCTAGAGCAAGCGAATTCAAGAGTTGGGGAGCCATTGACAAGAACTGACGCCCGAGCCTTTGATACAATAGGCATAACCCATCTCCTCCACAGGGCCGGGAAATTCATCTGGGCCATAATGGATTCTAGAAAACCCCAATTAAGTGTGTCATACGCTTTCTCTATGTCTATCTTGAAAATCATACCGTGCCTTTTAACTCTTTTCAGCCAAGCGATAACCTCATTTAACATGAGAGGCCCATCCAATATGCTTCTACCCGAAATAAACGTAGTTTGTTCCTCAGATATAAGCTTATGAATGACCGTTTTTAGCCTATTAACTAGTACCTTCGAGACCACCTTATTGATGCACCCAATTAGACTGATTGGTCTAAAGTCCTCCAAACCAAATGGATCATTCACCTTCGGAATAAGTGCCATAAACGATGATGAGCACCCATGATTTATAGCTCCCGTATGATAAAACTCCGTAAACAAGTTCACGAAGTCCGTTTGAAGCCCACTCCAACATCTTTTGAGGAACCGAAAATTAAACCCATCCGGTCCTGGCGCCTTGTCACCATCACAATCCCACACTGTATTTTTTATTTCCATGAGAGAAAACGGAGCAATCAACAATGCCGCCTCATGTTGAGTAAGACGCTATATGTTAAGACAAACCAACCACGGTCGGACCATATCCTTTTCCTTGAATCCATCACCAAAATAGGAAAACACATAGTCTTTTACAGTAGGTGGATTCGTCACCCACTCCCCATTTATTTGGATACCATTAATCCTGTTGTTAGAAATGTTTGCTTTAACAACACCATGGTAAAATTTGGAATTTTCGTATCCTTCAACTACCCACTTTACTCTAGCCTTTTGTTTGAGGTCCATAGTCTTCGCCAGATCTATCTCAGCAATGTAACTTCTACAAGCAGCCCTAGCCTCCAGTTCTTGGTCCGTTAGATCACTTTCCTCAGCTAGTGTTTCAAGCGAATTAAGTTGGTCCAGCCTTGCCTTATACTCCCCATCCCTAGTTGTCAGGAAACCCAATATCTAGTCTTTAATTCTATATTTTAGCCATTTCAGTTTAGTTGCCAAACACACATCCGTAGGGCCCACAAACCTAAATGAGCAACACAGATGATTTACATGTTCTAGAAAACCCGGAACTTCCAGCCATGAATTATACACCCGAAACGGAATGGGACCATAATTCGATGCTACCGTAGATAGTAGGTCAGGGCAGTGATCGGAGACAACATTATCGAGAGCAACTATCTAGCTTGCTAAACTTTGTGCCGTTATCCGAATGATAGGTGAATTGACGACCCCCATGTGGTATTCTTCCAAACCTGCTATATCAATAAAGCGATTAAAATAGTGGGCATTTAACGGAACAAACTCTGAATTTCTTCTTCTTGCCATCTGATTTCGGACTTCATTAAAATCACCCATGAAGATCCATAACCCCGGTAAGGACTGCTTTATTGCGTCTAGATCAACCCATAATTGCCTTCGTAATGACACGTCATTTGGTCCATAAACATTAACAACATTTATCACCTCCTCCACACCTTTAATTGACCCCGATACCACCAAACTCCGGTTTTTTGCTCAAAAAGTTTTGGGCAGAACTGTTTTTGATGTTGAATTGGTGGATGTGGTGGGGGCTTCGGGGGGGGGGGGGGGTTGGTATCGATGTGGGATCCGATGACTTTCACAAAGCTCGCGGTTCTAAAACAATAGTTTTGACATTTGTCTCACGAAATTAAATATATTTAGTTTCATAAACCTTATAGATATTATTTAAATCAAGTCTATAACTTATAATGATGAAACATAAACTTATAAGGTAAATCATGTTGATTTCATTAATACCGGCCGGCCACGCAAAGCACACGGCCCAAACCGAAACAATTACAACATATACATGAGGTGATTACACCTCTCTCTCCAAACAATATTCCTATGATTTGATATATAGTTTAATCAAAAGAAAACCAAGCGATTTAACCTCCCAAAAATCATGTTGTTTCCTAGACCTATTTTTATATTAAAATAGTTGCTGTGTGTTAAGATATCAAACAATGTGCTACTTTTATTTCTAAATATTAATATAGTGATTTTTTTATTGTAAAATAAAAAGGCAATCATTAATCAAGGGTGTTGTCAATGCAATAATACACCAATAAGTTTAACTATATGTCTATATGCAATGATTGTTTGTTTTCTATGTTTGTGCCCACTATGCTATTTGGATTATGCACGTTAAAAATAAGAAAAATCATTTATAGTATAATTTCCCCAAAACAAATTGTTTTAATTTGTCTTGTGATATTTATATACGATCTGTAACCAATTGTATCCCTTATATAATCCAACACAAAGGTATTCATTAACTCTCTCTACTAACATGAAATGTTTATAAAACCCACAATAACAATACAATGACTATGGTGATACAATTTTTCACTTAGAGCATCTAGCATCCGACTAAGACTAAGAGCATTTGCAATGCGCACCCTACAGACATATGAAGTGATAGGAGTGGTGTGGCAAAAATTTCATGCATTTTAGACTAATGGGTATGGGGGTCGGCTAGCCCCGGCTAGGTCCGGCGCCGAGCCCCCACACCGCCCCCCTTAGCCCCGGCCCGGCTCATTCGTCTCCCCCACGCCGATTCAGACGAGCCTCCTTTCTTCTCTCTCTATCTTTGTCTCTCCTCTCTCTCTATCTCTCTCTAAAATTTTATATTTTTTTATTGTTGTGGGGCCTCATCCTCCATCCCTCTCCACCCCTCTAGGTTCATCCCATCCAAGCCACTCCTACGTGGCGCCTACGTGGCGGCTCAACCCATCCGAGCCCATCCTCTCCATACCCTTTAGTCTTAGAGGTAAACGTTGTTGTGCAACGGACCAAATTTATAAGAGGGGAATCATAGACTACTCATAAATTCAAAGCATTTAAACACTTAGTGAGAGGGAGGTCTTAGGTTAAAGTCTTACAGACGACATAAATTTAAAAGAAATTAGCCGTTAAAAAAAGTTTGATGTATTACATTTCTTTTTACAAAAACTAAAAGCAAGAGTGTTACAATTTCAGTGAAAGTTGACATCCATCAAATAAAGATCATCCATCAAATTAAGATCTTATTGTATTCCTTATAATGGATCTTCCTTTCCAGCAACCCATCCATAATCACTCTCTTATTATACTCCTTCACCGAACCTTTCTCCGGGGACTTGACCGATCTCCGACCGTCGTGGCCACCATTCTTCCGGCGAGGATAAAACGAGGACACCAATAATATTAACATGCACATGATCCCAAAAAACTTCCCAAAAAATATTGTGAATAATAGACAACTAACCAATAAATACGCCCCCAAGTTTGACTCAGGACCACCGTTGACTTTATCCTTTGAGATAACATTAGTTGCTTTCTTCAAACAAACTTGTTCCTCATCGGAATAATTTGTATGAATACATGCTTCGGAAACTGATCTTGGGATTTCAGCAGCCTTTTCTGACTTACCTTCTGATGTGTAAGCGTTTGACTTGAGGGAGAGTTGACGGATGTATTTCTCAGGAGCAACTCTTTTACCTCGCTGACGAAAAATCCTGGATCCGCCACTCATAGCATAGGATGATGATGATGTGACTGGCTGTGATGGTTTTACGTCCTCGGTTTCGATGACGGAAGGTCGCATGCAGAGAAGGAACTTGGTTTTCATTTTTGTGGTTTGAGAATATTAAGAAACAAAGATTAGAAATATTGGTTGTTGAGATTTATATGAAACTGGGTTAGGCTGCTGCCGGAGATTTGTCACGTTGGAGTAGTGATCGAATGAAGAGGGGTGGTTGAAGAGAAGGCAGACAAGTGGAGTAATAAATGTTGTTAGTTTTTTGGACCCGTCTTCTTAAAGTTAGTCCACTCGTGTCCTTAATAACTACTTTATAATATAAATATATATCACTATAATGGGAGAGGATCAATAATAGGAGGTAATTTAAAGAGAAGGAAGCATAGGAATCAATAATAGAAGAATAAGGGTCTGTTTGGTATGAGTTAATGGAATGACCGAGTGAATGAAATGGACGAGTTAATGGAATGGATGAGGTAATGAAATTGATCATCACTATTCCATGTCTTGTTTGGTTACCTGGGGTGGACTTATGTGGGGATCAAGGGATGCACGGGATACCCCTCAACTTTCATGACGAAGTATAATTTTATAGTGTAATTTTATATTTAATCCCAGTTTTATGTATCCGGGATACCCATGAGAAGATATTAGGATACCCCTAAGTATAGTTAAAGATGAGATGAAACAAAAATTTCAAATCGATGGAAACGAAAATTTCCGGTGAACCGAACTTGCAGTGGTACATTATAGAATACGGAGAAGGTGAAGTGATAAATGAAGAAGATAAATTGAATATTATAATAGGGAGCAACTGAGCATTGAAAACATAAATATAAAAGTAAACAAAAGCTCAGTAAATAGTCAAACTTCCATAAATATTTAACTATTTATTTTATTTAATTTGTTTTGTTTTTATAAACATAGTCGTTTGTTTTAATTTTTTGTCACTTTATTTATTTATTTATTTTATTATATATTAGATCTACTTTACTTATTAATTTAATTTTGGTTTTTCTTTTTGGTTTTGGAATTTTTTTTATTACAACCTAAATATTATTTATAAAACTTCTAACATTTAAAGCTTTATAAAAAATTTGATAACCTTCTCGTGTGCATCTCGTACATCCATTAATAAAAAAATGATAATCAACGTATTCTTTCGATAAGTATGGAATATGAAGAGTTGATTAACAATTTTACTTTCAAAAATAGTTTCGAAACAAACGTATCTATACCTAATTAATATGTAATTTCAGTTTTATCTGGTCTTAAAATATCATATCATAACCTAGTTATATATATAAAGACCCATTTTTACTAGCTGCCTAGGTCCCTTAAGGACTCTCGAATTCTCAGGGATGACCCTATGGCCCATTTTTACAAGCCGCATCGGGCTTTTGAATTCTCGGGAATGCCCTAGATAAAAAATAGGGATACCCCTGAATTTTTCTTCTAGTTCCGCCACTGTTGGTTACCATGTGAGAATGGAATGAACCATTACTTTTTTATGTTTGGTACGAGAGAAGATGAAGGAATAAATTCAGATGGCAATGGTGAGTGATGGGCGATTATGGTGGGTGGTGATTGTCACACCCCGACCACGTAGAACATACAAAACGTGGCGGAAACATCGGGGAGTGTTGTAACAGAATCATTGTTTCATAACACATGGAAATTTAATTATTGTTTTATTGATTAAAGTAGTTACAATGTCTTGACAATCAAAGAAACATAACATAAATAACTAGTCTTGCATCTTTTATTGTCGCTAAGGCCCAAGTCCGCCTAAGTGTATCTTGATAAATCCTATGCATCATATCCTGAAACACATGTGAAAATAGGTACGTCAGCATAAAAATTCCTGTGAGATACACAGGTTTATGAAAATAGGATTCATGACTTATTGTTTAAGAAAATGTTTAGTCATGAACCCTGTAATTTGCTTTGTCTTGTAAATCATTTGAAAAATGATAAGATCAGATGATATGTATAAATAAATGTAAGGTTAAATGAATAACCATGTAAGATGAGTTTGTATAAGATAAGTTGTTTGTAAAACAATGTATTGTGAAAAGTATGTTATTTGTATAAAATGTTATATGTCAAAATTGAAATGATTCAAATAACGCTACGATATGTAATACCATACAAACACTTATATATAGGAAGTACCAGCGGCGTATCCACCATGCTTGTATCATATTACACACGCCTCGTTACTTAAATCACTTATTCAAACCAACCCAACAATGTAAGATGTCTATGTTTAAACCAATTGTCAAATGTATTGAATAATATGCCAAAATGTTTATGTCAAGATGTAAATCATGCAACGTATAATCAATGTTGAAAATGTTTATGTGTCAAATGTAAATCATGTAATGTGTAACCAAAATGATATGTATGGCTAGTGAAATGCATCAACTAAACCATAGGTGAAATGCACAAAACAAAGTATTGAAGTAAAACTTGGTTTAAATCAAAGTTATGTTTTGTGTAGTAAATGCATGCTATACTGATATAGACATTTATGCGGTATTGTAAAAATTCATACATCCAAGCCTTGCGACAGTCGGATAACTATGTAAAAATGAGTTATCAAAAGAATATGTATTCGGATTCGGTCATTCCTTACGTCCAAACAAACCCGAGATTTCAGGAATGTGATTTGTCAAGTCCTATGGTACCACTACTTACTACCGAGCGGCGTGATCGGTGTTAATGAATGTATAGTATAGTTTAAACAAACCAAATGTCATACCAAAATGTAAGCAGAAAAGTCATGTAAAATGATGTACTAAGTATGCTAAGTTAACATACAAAGCAGAAAAGTCATGTAAAAATCAATGTGCTAGGTATGCTATCAGTTAACATACATAGCAGAAATGTAATGTAGAACAATGTACTAAGTATGCACACAATGGACATACATAGCATAAAATGTAATGAAATCATGTACTATAATGTACTAACAAACATAGCAGGTATATGATGTGAAAACATGGAAAGCATGAAAGTAACAAGTAGGCACATGTGTTCCACCCCAAAACGTTTGGAAAACAGTAAAAGAGGGGTCTATGTACTCACTTGAGATTGCTCAGAAGTCCTAAGATAACCACCAAGCAATGCTAGAGATCACGGAATATCAAACGACACCTAATATAGGTAACTACATTAATAACCCGGACCTAAATCGAAAGACCGGATAGAATGAGGCTCGTAAACCAAATGAGTATGGGAACTCATGTAGTATGGTTTAACAAAGCCTACATACTAAATGAAACCTAACCTAAGTGCTTGTGACCCATTACGACCCGTTTAGGTAGCTTATGCTACTTTAACGCGTCGTTCGCGTGAAACGCGTTCGGACCGCCTAACTAGTCCTATGACAAGTAATATATACCTTAACATGTCTAATATGGTTGTCAAATCAGTTTAGATGTCGAAAGTTATGTTACATATGTTTAAAATGAATTTTGGCATCATAGGGGTATTTTGGTAATTTACCTAAGGCATATAAACTACCTATCATACAACTACTTAAACGAAGCGACCATAAGGTATAACCTCATAAGGTTATTCCCTATATACTATGGTCACCTAATGTGCTTGGTCGGATCCTAATGATCAACCAAACGGGTCGGGTACGAAAGTATAAGCGATTGTTTAGATCGCTCACCTTACGACCCTATATAAGCACTAAACTAAAAATGACGAGCTAAGCATGTTAAAACATGCTTAACTAAGTTTAGAAAACAGGTTTGGTATCAAAACAAACGGTTTTGATACCCATAAGTAGTTTGGTTACAAAATACGCAAGAATACGTATTCTGACCGAAACTACGGCTCGTCACTGAGCCTAGATAACGTGGTAATCAGTAGGTATAGTCACTAGGGACTATAACCATCGTGATCACGCTCACGTTATGAAGTTCAAACGAAATTCGCATCGACCATAAACTGGTCAATGCAGAAAGTCAAACAAAGTTTGACTTTCGGACTCGAAAAGCAATAAAAGAACGAAGGAACACTTACGAAGGGTCCCCGAATGCTAATCTTGATCAAAATAGCTCAGGTATGAAACAAAGGTTTCAACTTAGAGCACAAATGATCAGATTCTTGTGAGAAATGAAGTGAAATGTGATGGGTATTTATAGATTTCGGTCCACCGTTAGGATCGTTTCTTGGAGAAGAGGGAATGATCACATCCCTACACTTGTTGAAATGTTGTGGTTAGTGATTTTGGCCACCATAAGAGTTTAACATGTGGCACTTGACCTTTGGGGGATGCTAGGGGATGTTAACCTTGTGTTTAAATGACCTTTCCTGATCAGAAGGGGCCTAGCATGACGCTAGGGGGACTAGGCGTCGCGCTAGGGGTTCCCTGATCAGCAAACAATTTCAAATGTCCACCTTTCAGTCCCCATCGCGTATTAAGGCCATTTCCGACATGTTTAAGGCTCGTTAAATCATTTTCAAGGCTCCACAAGGATGCCTAAACGTTGTGGGCATGAAACATGCTCAAAAATATGCCGGATGTCAGTTCGTTTGGTCGTACCAACGCGATGTTCGGTTAATTACGACGGAATGCGCATAAGCGCGAAAAACGATCTAAATTGCGTGACGAATGGATTTTTCTTATGTCAAACACTAAAATAAAATATTTTAGAGCTTACATAAATTTTTGGATGTCCGAATGTATTCAGAACGTAAGATATGCGCGAAAATGCAAACTTGTGCACTTTTTGACACTTTTAGTCCCTGAATGACCCAAAAGTTTATTTTAGCACACCGAACCTCTCAAAGCCTATTTCTAAACTATATAAAGGATATTTAAGGTGTGTTTAACTTATGGTCATGTTCTGGAATGTTCGTTACAGTTCAAATTGGCATACTTTCGCAGTTTGTCAACTTTAGTCCCTGTAAGCTATTTAGCTTGCTTTTGCCATACCAAAGCCTTCAAAACTTATTTCTAAGTTATGTAAAGGTTATTTAAGGTATGTTAAGCCTATGTCACTATTTCGGATTGTTTGTTGCATTAAACTGGTTATATTTACGCATCGGTGCGCGTATAACCTTCAAGAAAGCGATTTAGAGTTTGGAATTGAACCAAAAATTGATATGTGTAAATGATACACATATTTTTAACAAATCCCAAGTATGAAATATAATATTCCATTGGTTCAGTATTTGTTTGATGTACGCAGTGACCCAGGTGTTACAGTCTCCCCTACTTTAGGAAATTTCGTCCCGAAATTTATTTAGAGGAAACTTGTGAGAGTTTAAAACATGAAGTTGAAAAGATCGAACAACATTGGTTAGGGTTCTGAACTTCTAGTAACTTTAATAACATCATGTTTGCAATGTAAGAGGGATACTTATATACAAGTATATGAAGCGTCATTGGTGCGTCCACCGTACCTCCATTACATCGTTCTCATTTTGTTATTGTTGTCACTATCGGTTCTTACACATAATAAATCTTACTGGGTTTCTGTGCACTAAATTTCATAATTATGTACGCGTCCATAATTAGACAATTCCTTGCACAGTTCACGCAGTCTATTTTATAATGTGTAGTGTAAAACCAAATGAACAAACCTGTGATGAGTGTGACTAGACCGCCATGGAGTCCTTTTAATTAAATCAATAAATGATCTAAATAGACTATCAAGGAGTCTGTTCAGCTATATCACTAGATGTCGTTCTTAAACCAAATTGTGAATCAATCTTTTTGACTAGACCACTAAAGGGTCTCTTATGAATCATGGAGTGGTACTATAAAATCCAAGGGTCTTAACTATTACATAGAAGCCCATTAAGGTTAAGGTAGTACCTTTTTTTGAATATCCTACTACGAACCCATCATATGAAGATATGAAAGATTCTATGAGGATTTGGATAACGAATAGCCAGAGTATACAAAAACACAAAATGCATAAAAGAAACATAAGATGAATAAACACATAGTCACACAACCACAAAATTGTTTAACCAGAAGTTTGTTCTGCTAACAGAGCACTTGTATTTAAAGTACAATAGAAATCCATCTCGTGGATTTCATTTGGCACTTTAAACATTTACAAGAATCTAACTATAAAGATAGAAAGATTTTGAAGAGAAAATTCGATTTCGATTATAAGGAACCGAAATGTTCGAATTCAGGTACATAAGGAATCCAATTAAGGACTCTGATTGAATGATAATCATCCACAAGGATCTAAATGTGAAGATAAAAAGATCCCATATGGATTTTTAGAAGTTGAAGATGTTTGAAATCTTGCACTGGATGTGCTTATGTCAAAACATGAAGTAAGAATGCTTATGAAGTTGAGATGCTTGATATGTCAAGGCGACATATGAAGCGAAATTTGAAAGTTAAGTCAAGGTATGAGGAAAAAAAATATTTTTGAAAACTATGCATGGGGTTCTTTTAAGAAAAATGTGTTTAACGTTTTTGAAACCTTATATATAATACTTTTGAAATCATAAAGTAGGTGTATTAGATAGATATATTTACAAAAATGTTTTAAAATCATGCGAGATGAATTTTGAAATTATGTATAAGGTTTTTGGAAGACATGAATGATGCTTTTCGAAATCATGCACTTGATAAGAAAGTGTACTGTGTTAATATTGCCTTCAGACTATATGAAATATTTTGAAATTAGGAAGGTTGGTTTTGATAACATGGCCAATGTTTTTGAAATAACATAGACAATGCATTTAGAAAAATTGTTCTCAAACTATATGAAATGTTTTGAGATCATGAAGATTGTTTTGAAATACTTGTACTGTGTATGTTGAAAAAAATCAGAACGTAATGGGTGTGAGATTTGGAAATACCCTTAGTTATTTAACCAAGGATTCAAAGGCACAGATGTGCAGAAGCATGATTACTCATAATGTCACTTTATTTTCTGTACTTTGTTTCCTAGAGTGAAACGAGTACTTAAAATTTTCGAGGGAATCATGAGCAATCATTTGAAAGAGAGAAATCACAAGAGTAGTTTGTAGGGTACATAGTTTCTTGATGTAGGTATCATAGGAAAAGTCATACACACATGTAACTACACTTGTATATCAGAATTGTGAACAAGAATTTATTTATAAACAAAACAGATTGTTTCACATTACAAGAAAATAGATAAACAAAAGCACAAGACAACAACATCTTCTAGTCAGCCAACTGCTCATCCGTGGGTTGGATTTGTATTAGCAAGCTTTGGGCAATCCCTTAGGAAATGGCACATCTCGCCACAGTTGTAGCAAGACCCTGGTGAGAAATGAACTTGAGCAGAGTCGGCTTGTGGTTGATCTGGACCACCTTGGTTCGGGTTACATCGACAAGCACTTACCAGGTGACCAACTCTCCCACATGATACACACAGACGACACGGTAAGTGAGCTTGGTGATGCCCATTACATTTGTCGCATATTGGTTCCGTCCCCTTGTATTGCTTCTTAGCAGGTGGTGTTGCCACCCGGATGGGTCTTGTTTGATTTGGTACTGCTGTAGTTGGGCAAACCCTTGCCGTATGACCTATAAGTCCACAAATTTGGCATTTGCGGCACTTCACACTAGTCTGATGATGAAGGCTACATTGGTTGCACAAAGGTGCAGTTCCGTTGTATTGCTTCCTAGCAGGGGGTTGAGCTGGTTGGTTGGGGATGGCTTGACCATTGTGAGCGACCATGGCGAAGTTCTGAGAAGCCTTTCGCTTCTTTGACTTCTTAGGGGATCATTCATCCATGGTCTTTGATCCCTTGATTGCTTTCTTGGCTGGTGGTACTGTCATTTGGCTAGGTCTTGCCTGTTTTGGTGCCACCGCTGCGGGTTTCCTTGAAGCCTTACGTTTCTTTGGTTTAGGTGAAGGCTTGGCTTCTGCTTCCTTTCGTGGCTTCATTGTTGAGACGAGACATAGCAATTCCCAATTCCACAGTCTTCAGAATCACTTCGCCTATTTGTTGGGCAAGTTTGGCTGTTTGCTCGGACATTTGGCCGTTGCTGAGAGGAAGAGACATTCTAGAAGAAAATGAAAGACATAGGAAGAAACAAGTGAAAGATTATTGGACAAATAAAACAAAATGACAACGCATAGAAATTGCGATCATTTGTTTGTTACCTAAGGCAAATAAATGAGACGATGACTAATCAAAGTAAACAAGTCTTATTAATGTATCACTGAAGACATGCTCGCCTATAAGTGAACACTCATCCCAAGAATTCCCAGGTAAGCACAACTGGTCTCGCGTCTGATGATATATATACGAAGTGCTTGCCTAGACAGAAAACCCAGAATACAGGCATTCACCCTTCCAGTTTGCACATGTTCACATTATAAGACCCAAACTTTGACGCGATTTTGAAAATTCAAAGGGGTTCAAAACCATATAACATAGAGTTCAAAACCTTACAATAGAGGGTTCAAAACCTAGTAATCAATCATCCTAGAACAGATGATTAGTTTTCAAAGCGGTTTTGAATTTTATGTTCTTGTTGTGGTTGTCGCCTAAGGATAGGTGACAGTATTGTTTTATGACTAAACGCAAGTAAACTCGCGTTAGGGTCCTAGAAAGGTTATAGACTAGGTCAAAGTATTACTAATAACCTAATTACCTATAACCATGGGCTCTGATACCAACTTTTCTGTCACACCCCGACCACGTAGAACATACAAAACGTGGCGGAAACATCGGGGAGTGTTGTAACAGAATCATTGTTTCATAACACATGGAAATTTAATTATTGTTTTATTGATTAAAGTAGTTACAATGTCTTGACAATCAAAGAAACATAACATAAATAACTAGTCTTGCATCTTTTATTGTCGCTAAGGCCCAAGTCCGCCTAAGTGTATCTTGATAAACCCTATGCATCATATCCTGAAACACATGTGAAAATAGGTACGTCATCATAAAAATGCCTGTGAGATACATAGGTTTATGAAAATAGGATTCATGACTTATTGTTTAAGAAAATATTTAGTCATGAACCCTGTAATTTGCTTTGTCTTGTAAATCATTTGAAAAATGATAAGATCAGATGATATGTATAAATAAATGTAAGGTTAAATGAATAACCATGTAAGATGAGTTTGTATAAGATAAGTTGTTTGTAAAACAATGTATTGTGAAAAGTATGTTATTTGTATAAAATGTTATATGTCAAAATTGAAATGATTCAGAAATTACCAACCGTCGGGATCTAACGGTTCTGTTTTCAGTAACTGAAACTTGGGCACGGGGGCGTGTTGAGTGGACACGGCCCCGTGTTCAGCTTACTGTCTGATGTAAAACAGGATTGCCAGTTCCAATGATTGAGCACGGGGGCGTGTTCAGCGGGCACGGCCCGTGCTGAGCTCTGCAGAAGCAGAAAAACTAAGAAAATCCTAAAAAAATAAAAAGAAAAATAAAAGATGATTAGGCCGTTGATTCCTAACTTTCTTAAAATCCTTGTGTCCCCGGCAACGGCGCCAAAAACTTGATGTGCGGTAAGTGTCGTATATATTAGGTGTATATTTTAAGCCCTTTTTAACACTTATTTTAGCCAAGTTTTAAATTTATAAAACACGATATTTCACTAACACTAAACACACATATGGGCAAGTGCACCCATCGTTGAGTGTAGTATAGCGTTGGTAAGATATCGAGGTCGTCCAAGGACACAAGAGCTTTTAGTACCGGTTTATCCTCAACGTCTAACCAAAATAAAAGTTTAGAAAAATGTTTTAAACTAAGAAAAATAAAACTAACTAAAATGCTGAAAATAAAAATAAAAATAAAAACAGATAGACAAGATGAATCACTTGGTTCCGACTCGTATCTAGTATAACCTTTGATTATTTCCGCACTTTTGCACATAATTAAGAGATTATCTTAGTTATTGTAGTAGGCCCCTCTTTTGAAGGTGACGTTACCCTCACCCCAGTAGTTTGAGTCAGCAGGGATACAATCCTAAAGGGGTGGATTATTGGAAGATAATGAATTAAGTTATTAATGCAGTATTGTGGTAGGCCCCGCTTTTGGCGGTGACGTTACCCTCGGCTAAGTAGTCTGAGTCAGCAGGGATACAGTCCTAAGTAGCCGGGTTATAGTATTAATAGTAGTTAACTTATGAGGGGATCAAAGAGTTTGGACCCCCGCCATCCAATACCGTGAAGTATTGAAGGAGGTCCTACTAAATTTGACCCAGGTCCATTGCAGGACCTCTAAACGCTGAACAATGGCAAGACCTTTACCAAACCGTTCCCTTAACCCCCTACCAGGTAGCCAACATACCTCCATATAGACCGTGGAGATATGAATGGTGAAAATCCTTTATTTTATATAGACAGTAAAATAATGCCAAGACACCACGGACAAACGATAAGGAAAGATCACCTTCAACATAAGTAACTAGTTATTAAAGTCATTAATACAAAACCAAATAAAAAGTGCAAAAGATTAGAAATAAAAAGTATTATACTAGACACTTTGTCTTCACCAAGTGATGTAAGAGACTTAGGCAAACATGGCCTTGATTGTCAAGAACTCTTACGATCAATCTTGGATCCCGAGACAACTCACACACTCTATGATGGACAATGGATGATGGTGGTGGATGATGGTGTTGTGATGGAGGTCGGTGGTGGATGAAGTGTGAGAGAGGTGGTGTGCCAAGGGATGAGATGAAATGAATCCAAGCACTCCTATTTATAGGCTGAACAGAGAGCTGGACACGGCCCCGTGTCCGCTGGACACGGCCCCGTGCCCGTCTGACACTCTCTCTCCTCATTAATTGTAATTCGCAATTACAATAAATGCGCCTGCTGTACTTTCGACACGCCCCCGTGTCCGCTGAGCACGGCCCGTGGTGGGCAATAGAAGCTTCTATAGATTTGTCTTTTCTGCTGCTTCTTGGGCACGGCCCCGTGCTGGCTGAGCACGGGGCGTGTTCAGCCTTCTGTTTTCTCTATTTTGCTTTGGAAGGTGCAGTTGAGGGTTCTGGCAGTCCACTAATGTTCCTTTTCTTGTATTTATGTTGGATTTAGCTATCTTTTTGCTTCTTTTGCGTTTTTGAGCTCATTTAATCCTGAAAATACAAAAGGAAGACAAAAACACTCTTTTTCCAATATTAGTACTAAAAAAGGGTTAGTTTTATGCCTCATTTGATGTAATTTATATGTTGCATTTTACACACATCATGTAACCAAAATGATATGTATGGCTAGTGAAATGCATCAACTAAACCATAGGTGAAATGCACAAAACAAAGTATTGAAGTAAAACTTGGTTTAAATCAAAGTTATGTTTTGTGTAGTAAATGCATGCTATACTGATATAGACATTTATGCGGTATTGTAAAAATTCATACATCCAAGCCTTGCGACAGTCGGATAACTATGTAAAAATGAGTTATCAAAAGAATATGTATTCGGATTCGGTCATTCCTTACGTCCAAACAAACCCGAGATTTCAGGAATGTGATTTGTCAAGTCCTATGGTACCACTACTTACTACCGAGCGGCGTGATCGGTGTTAATGAATGTATAGTATAGTTTAAACAAACCAAATGTCATACCAAAATGTAAGCAGAAAAGTCATGTAAAATGATGTACTAAGTATGCTAAGTTAACATACAAAGCAGAAAAGTCATGTAAAAATCAATGTGCTAAGTATGCTATCAGTTAACATACATAGCAGAAATGTAATGTAGAACAATGTACTAAGTATGCACACAATGGACATACATAGCATAAAATGTAATGAAATCATGTACTATAATGTACTAACAAACATAGCAGGTATATGATGTGAAAACATGGAAAGCATGAAAGTAACAAGTAGGCACATGTGTTCCACCCCAAAACGTTTGGAAAACAGTAAAATAGGGGTCTATGTACTCACTTGAGATTGCTCAGAAGTCCTAAGATAACCACCAAGCAATGCTAGAGATCACGGAATATCAAACGACACCTAATATAGGTAACTACATTAATAACCCGGACCTAAATCGGAAGACCGGATAGAATGAGGCTCGTAAACCAAATGAGTATTAGTACTAAAAAAAGGGTTAGTTTTATGCCTCATTTGATGTAATTTATATCTTGCATTTTACACACATCAAATACCCCCACACTTGAACTTTTGCTTGTCCTCAAGCAAAACTCTTTAATATTTGGCTTACACTCCCAAATGGAATAGGTAGAAGAGAACGTTTTGGGCTTGTCATAGAGTGTCGGGATTTCCAAGATCTTTTTAGGTTTTATTTTTATTTATTTACACTCCTATTCGTAATGATTTATTTAGAACTGTTCATAAAAGGAATTACTTATTTGGGCATAACATGCCTTTTTAAAATTCTATTTATATACAAGTTCACATACCTCGCGGGGAAATCACTCACACTCGGCCGAAGGTGTATTTTTAGTGAATCACTCGAGAGCGGTCATGGAACTTATTCCTACCATAGGCTTGCCAAGAAATCAATCCTCCTCCTTTTTAACTTTTATACCTCTGTAGATATCAAGAGGACTTTGTGGGTTAAGGGTTGGCTAGGGTTAAAGGTAGGTGGTTGGGTTAGTGGTTAGTAGAAAAAGGGCTAAAAGCGTAACAAGTGTCGGTTTTCGCATTTTTACAACTTTTTATTTTTGATGAAGCTTTTATTCAAACAAAGTTATTTTTGATTACTTTGTTTGTTTATTTTCTTTTTGCTTCATTATCATCACAATTTTTTTTTTTTTCACGAAGAACCGGACTTGTTACTAAAATAAAGGGTTAAAATGAAAAAGGGTTTTGGTGGTTGAAAGGGTTTTTGTTTGGGTGATGAAACGAAAAGGTTTAGGCTCAAAGGGGCTAACTAGGGGGATTTTTGGGTAGGTGGTAGAAGAAAAGGAAAAATAATGGTGTAGAAATGAAAAAGGTTAGTCCTAATGCCTCCATCATTTACTTACTCGGGTTTAAGTTGATAAGGACCGGGAGTGTATTGTCATGGCAAGTTCTAGAGTCGTAAGAACCAAGCGGCTATTCACACAAGAAACGAAAAATGAGCATTTAGTCAAATGATATGTAATTGTGTGCTCAATAAAGGCTCAAAACTCACTTTTGTGGGAATGGGTTTTTATGTGATCAAGTATATATAATCAAATTTTAAATAAGTTTGTCATGCCTTTTCATAATTTTCTTATGTTGGTTCTTTTTATCACTACGCTATCGGTTGTAAATTTGTAAAAATATAACCTTTTTGAGAACTTGAATTTCCCGAGTTAAACCTAGACAAGTAAAAAAATGAAATTTTTGAAAAAAATTGGGGTGATTAGCGGTTCCAATAGAGTTTTGTGTAAGGCTTGTATTTAGGACTTGCAAAATTCAAGGTTTTAGCATCCCCCCCACACTTAAATTACACATTGTCCTCAATGTGTCCCAAAAATAAATTTTTAGGTTGATTAGATGTGTAAAATAGTGTTTAAAAAGCAAAAAATTGTGTTACTGGGCACTGAACACGGCCCCGTGTTATCCGGGCACGGCCCCGTGTTCAAGTGCCAGTAACAAAATAGAAATAAGAGAAACAGAAGTCTGGACACGGGGGCGTGTTGGGTGAACACGTCCCGTGTCCAGTTACCTGTACTGGGCGTTTTCTGCAGGTGGTTCGACACGGGGCCGTGTTGGTTGGGCACGGCCCGTGTTGAACCTTCTGAAATGGAGAAAATTGTCGGGATGCCTCGTTCTTGTGTATGGGATCATTTTTCTCATTCCCCTTTTCATCCTTTACCGCCATGAGTGTGTTTTATTCATTACAAACCATCCAAACATTAAAACCATCATTTCATTTCATCATAGAGAGAACTTACATAATCCTAAATTAAACTAGATAAAAGAAATAACAAACCATGGAGTCCTAGCCTTTACTTTATTTTAATTTAGCAAAATTTCCAAGAAATAATCAATCTTGGTTAAACAAGGCCTTAGTGAACTCCTTCTTCCGAGTGCGGTTCTCCTCAAATGTCGGCGAGCCATTCTTCTATCTCCCTTGGAAGGAGAAAAGAAGGCTCATTGGCATTAGTTTGAGGAGTTTCAACTTCCACCGGGATCTCTTGTTGGTGTTCCATGGGAGGTTCCGCCGGAAAGTCTTCCCACCCGGTAGGGTTGTTAATTCCGAGAGCCAGGTTCCAATCCTGTTGAGGAAGGACTGGTTCCATTGGAGGTGCTACAAGAATATTTAACCTTTGGTGCAAGAGGTTAATTTCTTGGAAGCTGCTTTCAAGTCCCATCGTAAGATCGTTAATACGGTCGATAAGGACCTCCTCTACTGAAGTCATTTCGTCGAGAGCCTCCCTTAATGCTATCACATAGTGCACAAGTGTAGCTTCAATGGAGGGTCTTCTTCCTCTTCGGTTGTTTGACGAATGCACAGAAGATGTATCGCTGTTTTCACTCGACATCCTACGAAAAATAAACTAAAAATAGCTTATTTAATGAAAGAGTAACCGGACACGGCCCCGTGCTCACTGAGCACGGCCCCGTGTCCATCTTTCTGCAGAGTTTTGGAACAAGGAAACTTGTATTTTTAAGTTATTTTCTGAATGTTGTGGGCCCTTTTTGGCTACTAATAACTTAAAACAATGTTTCATAACATGTTTTTACCAAGATTCTTTGAACAAAACTCATTTATCCCTACCATAGAGTTGGAGGAATTCCAAACTTTCAATGGTAGCTCTTGGAGAAAGATGAAGAAGAAGGAAATTACTAAAAGAGGAAGGGACAAGATGGGTTGTTGGAACCTTCTTTTAGACTTACCTAGGATAGTTTGAGAGAAGATTCCTGCAAATATCTGCCCCAAGTTGGTCCAAATGTGCAGAATTCTTGGCTGCATTTATAGAAAACGACAGCAACCTGGACACGGCCCCGTGTTCAGTGGACACGGCCCCGTGTGCAGGTGGAGTTCTGACACAGTTTGTCCGTATTCTGACGTACTGATCAGAATGGAATCTTTCGATGGACACGGGGGCGTGTTGGCTGGGCACGGCCCCGTGTCTAGGGACTGTTTTATGAAGTTGTCTAGTTTTTTAAGGAACTTGTTAGTATCGGGTGGCTCCTGACTGGTTGGAACAACCCCAAAGTGCCTAATATACCTTAATTGTCATAGACTAAGGCGAGAACGCAAGAGGTTGTCGGTGAGGGTAATTCCTATTTTCATTCTAGGTGGACAAGTCCAACCCTTTTCCGGGCTCTTGTTAAAGAAGGTATATGCCGAATCGCTCAGGTCTATGTATGCACCGAACGAAGTCGATGGAGAGTCCTTCACGGCACAATCGACACAGGGACGACTATCGTCCAAGTCTTTGCTAGGTACGAAGGCATTTTCGGGAGCAACGAGGTTGTCGGAATGCGGTTCCAACATTTCTTCATGGGTATCGTCTTGGGGTGGATCAATAAAATCCTTCCCAAGCTCTTCTATCCATTTCAGAATTAGCTCTTCTAGTTGAAATAACTCGCTAAGGAGCATTTCCCCTAGAATATCTGGCTGGGCGCATTCGAGGGAGAAATAGTGCTTATTTTTACTTTCGCCCCTCTTAAGGTTGTGAGAAGATTGTGGGTCCATGTAGTGGGGCTTATAATTTAGGAAGTAGCATTTTACTTCTTCATGTTCGCCACCACATAATTGACACCACGTACCATAAGAGTGCCGAAAGTAAAAATAATTACTATTACTCATGTTTATGTCAGAAATTACCAACCGTCGGGATCTAACGGTTCTGTTTTCAGTAACTGAAACTTGGGCACGGGGGCGTGTTGAGTGGACACGGCCCCGTGTTCAGCTTACTGTCTGATGTAAAACAGGATTGCCAGTTCCAATGATTGAGCACGGGGGCGTGTTCAGCGGGCACGGCCCGTGCTGAGCTCTACAGAAGCTGAAAAACTAAGAAAATCCTAAAAAAATAAAAAGAAAAATAAAAGATGATTAGGCCGTTGATTCCTAACTTTCTTAAAATCCTTGTGTCCCCGGCAACGGCGCCAAAAACTTGATGTGCGGTAAGTGTCGTATATATTAGGTGTATATTTTAAGGCCTTTTTAACACTTATTTTAGCCAAGTTTTAAATTTATAAAACACGATATTTCACTAACACTAAACACACATATGGGCAAGTGCACCCATCGTTGAGTGTAGTATAGCGTTGGTAAGATACCGAGGTCGTCCAAGGACACAAGAGCTTTTAGTACCGGTTTATCCTCAACGTCTAACCAAAATAAAAGTTTAGAAAAATGTTTTAAACTAAGAAAAATAAAACTAACTAAAATGCTGAAAATAAAAATAAAAATAAAAACAGATAGACAAGATGAATCACTTGGTTCCGACTCGTATCTAGTATAACCTTTGATTGTTTCCGCACTTTTGCACATAATTAAGAGATTATCTTAGTTATTGTAGTAGGCCCCTCTTTTGAAGGTGACGTTACCCTCACCCCAGTAGTTTGAGTCAGCAGGGATACAATCCTAAAGGGGTGGATTATTGGAAGATAATGAATTAAGTTATTAATGCAGTATTGTGGTAGGCCCCGCTTTTGGCGGTGACGTTACCCTCGGCTAAGTAGCCTGAGTCAGCAGGGATACAGTCCTAAGTAGCCGGGTTATAGTATTAATAGTAGTTAACTTATGAGGGGATCAAAGAGTTTGGACCCCCGCCATCCAATACCGTGAAGTATTGAAGGAGGTCCTACTAAATTTGACCCAGGTCCATTGCAGGACCTCTAAACGCTGAACAATGGCAAGACCTTTACCAAACCGTTCCCTTAACCCCCTACCAGGTAGCCAACATACCTCCATATAGACCGTGGAGATATGAATGGTGAAAATCCTTTATTTTATATAGACAGTAAAATAATGCCAAGACACCACGGACAAACGATAAGGAAAGATCACCTTCAACATAAGTAACTAGTTATTAAAGTCATTAATACAAAACCAAATAAAAAGTGCAAAAGATTAGAAATAAAAAGTATTATACTAGACACTTTGTCTTCACCAAGTGATGTAAGAGACTTAGGCAAACATGGCCTTGATTGTCAAGAACTCTTACGATCAATCTTGGATCCCGAGACAACTCACACACTCTATGATGGACAATGGATGATGGTGGTGGATGATGGTGTTGTGATGGTGGTGGGTGGTGGATGAAGTGTGAGAGAGGTGGTGTGCCAAGGGATGAGATGAAATGAATCCAAGCACTCCTATTTATAGGCTGAACAGAGAGCTGGACACGGCCCCGTGTCCGCTGGACACGGCCCCGTGCCCGTCTGACACTCTCTCTCCTCATTAATTGTAATTCGCAATTACAATAAATGCGCCTGCTGTACTTTCGACACGCCCCCGTGTCCGCTGAGCACGGCCCGTGGTGGGCAATAGAAGCTTCTATAGATTTGTCTTTTCTGCTGCTTCTTGGGCACGGCCCCGTGCTGGCTGAGCACGGGGCGTGTTCAGCCTTCTGTTTTCTCTATTTTGCTTTGGAAGGTGCAGTTGAGGGTTCTGGCAGTCCACTAATGTTCCTTTTCTTGTATTTATGTTGGATTTAGCTGTCTTTTTGCTTCTTTTGCGTTTTTGAGCTCATTTAATCCTGAAAATACAAAAGGAAGACAAAAACACTCTTTTTCCAATATTAGTACTAAAAAAGGGTTAGTTTTATGCCTCATTTGATGTAATTTATATGTTGCATTTTACACACATCATGTAACCAAAATGATATGTATGGCTAGTGAAATGCATCAACTAAACCATAGGTGAAATGCACAAAACAAAGTATTGAAGTAAAACTTGGTTTAAATCAAAGTTATGTTTTGTGTAGTAAATGCATGCTATACTGATATAGACATTTATGCGGTATTGTAAAAATTCATACATCCAAGCCTTGCGACAGTCGGATAACTATGTAAAAATGAGTTATCAAAAGAATATGTATTCGGATTCGGTCATTCCTTACGTCCAAACAAACCCGAGATTTCAGGAATGTGATTTGTCAAGTCCTATGGTACCACTACTTACTACCGAGCGGCGTGATCGGTGTTAATGAATGTATAGTATAGTTTAAACAAACCAAATGTCATACCAAAATGTAAGCAGAAAAGTCATGTAAAATGATGTACTAAGTATGCTAAGTTAACATACAAAGCAGAAAAGTCATGTAAAAATCAATGTGCTAAGTATGCTATCAGTTAACATACATAGCAGAAATGTAATGTAGAACAATGTACTAAGTATGCACACAATGGACATACATAGCATAAAATGTAATGAAATCATGTACTATAATGTACTAACAAACATAGCAGGTATATGATGTGAAAACATGGAAAGCATGAAAGTAACAAGTAGGCACATGTGTTCCACCCCAAAACGTTTGGAAAACAGTAAAAGAGGGGTCTATGTACTCACTTGAGATTGCTCAGAAGTCCTAAGATAACCACCAAGCAATGCTAGAGATCACGGAATATCAAACGACACCTAATATAGGTAACTACATTAATAACCCGGACCTAAATCGGAAGACCGGATAGAATGAGGCTCGTAAACCAAATGAGTATGGGAACTCATGTAGTATGGTTTAACAAAGCCTACATACTAAATGAAACCTAACCTAAGTGCTTGTGACCCATTACGACCCGTTTAGGTAGCTTATGCTACTTTAACGCGTCGTTCGCGTGAAACGCGTTCGGACCGCCTAACTAGTCGTATGACAAGTAATATATGCCTTAACATGTCTAATATGGTTGTCAAATCAGTTTAGATGTCGAAAGTTATGTTACATATGTTTAAAATGAATTTTGGCATCATAGGGGTATTTTGGTAATTTACTTAAGGCATATAAACTACCTATCATACAACTACTTAAACGAAGCGACCATAAGGTATAACCTCATAAGGTTATTCCCTATATACTATGGTCACCTAATGTGCTTGGTCGGATCCTAATGATCGACCAAACGGGTCGGGTTCGAAAGTATAAGCAATTGTTTAGATCGCTCACCTTACGACCCTATATAAGCACTAAACTAAAACTGACGAGCTAAGCATGTTAAAACATGCTTAACTAAGTTTAGAAAACAGGTTTGGTATCAAAACAAACGGTTTTGATACCCATAAGTAGTTTGGTTACAAAATACGCAAGAATACGTATTCTGACTGAAACTACGGCTCGTCACTGAGCCTAGATAACGTGGTAATCAGTAGGTATAGTCACTAGGGACTATAACCATCGTGATCACGCTCACGTTATGAAGTTCAAACGAAATTCGCATCGACCATAAACTGGTCAATGCAGAAAGTCAAACAAAGTTTGACTTTCGGACTCGAAAAGCAATAAAAGAACGAAGGAACACTTACGAAGGGTCCCCGAATGCTAATCTTGATCAAAATAGCTCAGGTATGAAACAAAGGTTTCAACTTAGAGCACAAATGATCAGATTCTTGTGAGAAATGAAGTGAAATGTGATGGGTATTTATAGATTTCGGTCCACCGTTCGGATCGTTTCTTGGAGAAGAGGGAATGATCACATCCCTACACTTGTTGAAATGTTGTGGTTAGTGATTTTGGCCACCATAAGAGTTTAACATGTGGCACTTGACCTTTGGGGGATGCTAGGGGATTTTAATCTTGTGTTTAAATGACCTTTCCTGATCAGAAGGGGCCTAGCATGACGCTAGGGGGGCTAGGCGTCGCGCTAGGGGTCCCCTGATCAGCAAACAATTTCAAATGTCCACCTTTCAGTCCCCATCGCGTATTAAGGCCATTTCCGACATGTTTAAGGCTCGTTAAATCATTTTCAAGGCTCCACAAGGATGCCTAAACATTTTGGGCATGAAACATGCTCAAAAATATGCCGGATGTCAGTTCGTTTGGTCGTACGAACGCGATGTTCGGTTAATTACGACGGAATGCGCATAAGGGCGAAAAACGATCTAAATTGCGTGACGAATGGATTTTTCTTATGTCAAACACTAAAATAAAATATTTTAGTGCTTACATAAATTTTTGGATGTCCGAATGTATTCAGAACGTAAGATATGCGCGAAAATGCAAACTTGTGCACTTTTTGACAATTTTAGTCCCTGAATGACCCAAAAGTTTATTTTAGCACACCGAACCTCTCAAAGCCTATTTCTAAGCTATATAAAGGATATTTAAGGTGTGTTTAACTTATGGTCATGTTCCGGAATGTTCGTTACAGTTCAAATTGGCATACTTTCGCAGTTTGTCAACTTTAGTCCCTGTAAGCTATTTAGCTTGCTTTTGCCATACCAAAGCCTTCAAAACTTATTTCTAAGTTATGTAAAGGTTATTTAAGGTATGTTAAGCCTATGTCACTATTCCGGATTGTTTGTTGCATTAAACTGGTTATATTTACGCATGGGTGCGCGTATAACCTTCCAGAAAGCGATTTAGAGTTTGGAATTGAACCAAAAATTGATATGTGTAAATGATACACATATTTTTAACAAATCCCAAGTATGAAATATAATATTCCATTGGTTCAGTATTTGTTTGATGGTCGCAGTGACCCAGGTGTTACAGTGATAGGTGGCAATTGTAGCAGCGACGGTGGTTGGCGGTGGTGGTGGGTGGAGACGACGGTGGGTGGTGACAGTGGTCGTGGTAGCAGCGGTGGTCAGATGTGGTAGTGGCGGCGACGGTGGTCGCAGGTGGTAGCGGCAGTGGGTGTTGGCGGTTGATGGCATTGGCGGAGGTGGGTAGCGACGACGGCGATGATCAGAGGTGGCAGCGGAAACGGTGGCGGCGATGATCAAATGTGGGTGGTGGCAGTGATCGGAGGTGGCAACGACGACGGTGGGTGGCAGTGACAAAGGTGGGTAGCGGCAGTAGCAACGACGGTGGCGACGAAGGTGTATGACGGCGGTGAATGGCGGTGGTGAAGGGTGGTGGCAACGATGGTGGGTTGTGATGTTAATGAAGGGTGAAGAAGGAATGGAATGGAAAAAAATAGGGGTGGTGGATAGAATGATTTTGAGGGAATGTAATGCATTTTGGAATGGGCGATTCCATTCCTTCGACCAACCAAACACTATTTTTTTCATTCCCTCACAATGGTGTATTCTATTCCTCCTCTCATTTCTGCATACCAAACGCTACCTAATAGAAGGACATGTGTCAAAAAACAAAAATCAAAGTGACTGACATTTTAGTCAACCACAAATTAAGCTCATATAACCTTAGATCTAATAAAACATAGGACATTCTTATGGTTCATCTCACCACCACTCCACCACCCACTACCACCACAACATCTTCGTACGGCATCGCGGTCTTGCTTCCACTGCCACCACATCTCCGTACCGGCACTGCCGTCTTACTTCGCCACTATCTAAACCCTCGTCATCATTGTTTATTAGATCTATAATATATGAAACCATATGAAAATTAGACAATTTTGTTGCAAACGTCGAAAAAGTTGGATAAGGTTCAGATACAAGAAACCTATTATTGGTGCAAGCCATGTTGTGGATGATACAGAAGACTCATGCGAGGTTATTAGATAAATTATGTTTGTATGAAAATGGATATGATGGAGGTCCTAATAAATCCACATGGAATCATCTTATTCTAACATGGTTGACATGGGCCGTATAAGGTTATACGGGCCGTATAGAATAAAGTGAACCGACAAAGGCTGTGCAAGCAGAAAGTTTATTAGCAATTTTCAGGACAATATCTAAATGTAACCAACTATATTTTCAACCAAAGTCGCACCTTTGAAGATGAAAACAGAAAAAAATTGTTTTTAAAACACAATCTGAGTGAAACAAAATTGGTTTGAATCACAAAACAGAATGGTTTTGATTACACGAACGGTGTTTTAAAATTTGTTTTGAGATTGTAGGAACCGTTCGCGTAACTTAAATAAAATAAAACAAATTTTATTAGACGAATACAATACAGAAATAAGAAAGCTGGAAATAACTTGTACAAATACAACTGAAATAAATAAATATACAAGAAATGGAGATGAAGTAGGAAAAACGAAGGCTGAGACACGTGTTCAACACGCTTCCCTTAAAACAAATTCCGAGTCTCCCAGGAGCATTCGTTTGTTTCCCAGGGTACAACAGCCGAAGCAAAAGTACTGCCGGAACTGGCACAGGAACCCGAAGTCTACCTTGAGAACTGCAAGAAAGAGATCAGGAGAAAGTAGAAAATTGTTTGAATATGCAGTAAGTTGCTGGTCTCTCTGCAGTGATAATGAGGATGTATTTATACAGCCACTGATTCGAAACATTCAAAAGGAATTAAAGGAGAGGTTTAAATTGCATTAAACGTCTTTAATGCAATTTAATACGTCATTTAATTCGCAGTTAAAACCGTTTGACTCGTCAGTTTCGAATGCTGAACTGAAACTGCTTCGTTATTAAATGCTGGAAGCTTCTGCGCGCCCGCAGGTCTGCACCCCCATGCGCGCGTGCGCCATTTCGGGTCACTGCCATGCGCGCGTGCGCCATTCTGGCTCAGGTCCATGCGTGCCTGCGCCACGTCACATGTGAGCCTATATGAGCACGCCACACAGTCGCGCTGTATTGGCTCACTCTGGTGCGCCGCGCACGTCACATCAGGACCCATGCACCATGCCCGCAACCGCACGCCTTTATGCCACGTGTACTCGCGCGCAGACTGCCACGTCACGTGCCTCGAACCCGCATGCCACTTCAACCACTTGGTCCTTGCAGCCCTTGTGATCCACTACGCGCACGTGGTCAAAAATACAAAGGCGGCTCTCAAGCGGCTCGCGGCGATGCGAAGTGCGCCATCAAAGCGCCACATTGCACCTCATCGCCCGCGCGCGAGCGCGAGATAGGGTGCCTCGCACCCTTTGCGAGTACACATAGTGTGTGCTTCCATGAAACAATAAGAATGGAGGGTTTCCACTTAAATACCCATTTAAGTTTCATCTCTCGTCCTATATGGGACAAGGTGCAACTTTCCCTTTTGTTTCAGTATTCAATGTTTCAAATATCCAACTTTGAGCATCGATATCTCATTCATCTTAGCTTCGTTTTGGACGTGGTTTAGTTCGTTGCGAAGCTCTTCCAACGTAGAACACAAACCCACTAATAAATATATAAAGAACCCTCTGTTTCTTATATTTATTTTTAGTCCAAAATCGAAAAAAAAAATCATTTTCCTATATTTGTGAAAATTGTTATTTTCCCCAATTTTTCCAACATTTTTATTGTTCTTCAAGTTCTAAAATTGAAATTAGACATGGATAAAGTTGAAATTAGGTTTGTTTGTGTTATTTTAGATTAGATTAAAGTTGAAATTAGATGTGCAATTCGGTTATGTAATTGTAGATATGATTAAAATTTAAGGGTTTAGTTATTTATTTTATTGATATTTTATAAGATTATTAATATTAATTTTAGTTGTTTTTAACTTGTTTAGAGCTCCTTGAACGATTTCTAAAGTGAAAGTGAACAATCTTTATTATGATTTTGGCTTTTATTATATTACACCCAACTTGACCTGAAAATTTTGATGATGTGTTGTTAAAAATCCGACTACTGAAAAAATATTATAGCATATGAAAACATTTCTAACTTCACCACTAGTAACATAACATAATATATATATACTATGTACAGATTTAATTACACCTTTAGTCTTTTTTGTTTGTCAGGACTAACAACCTCAACTACTGATAGTTTAAAGTAATAGTTTGAGGTATTAACGTTTGATTTTGTAACATCTTAGCGCCTTATGACTAACAAATGTTAAATACTAGTGAAAACTTAGGATATTGTTGTCGTTTCAGAACTTAGTACCCAACTTTTTTACTTTGGATAAACCACAGAGACTAACTCCACAATTAATTTTTATAATATTTAAAACACAATTTTTATCTCTTTTATTTTCATTTAACTAAGTTCTTTTAATTATTTAACTATATAATTTTTAAAAAAGTGAAAAAGTAATATATTTTAAAAGATTATATAGTTCGAATTATTTAAAACTGGCTTTAATAAAGTTTGAATATAAAATACTTTCTTATTGTTAATTTTCTGAACTTAAGATATTTTTAATCAAAAGTAGTATAAATAACTGTTAATTGAAGATTGATTTGGTGTTTGGTTGGTTGTCCGTCGTTCCCTCGTGGGTTTATATGTCGGATCCTTCTCTTGTTTCGATCATCATTCATTATCACTTTCTAGCCCTAAGTAATTTGTATTGTCTTCGTAATCAGTTAAGGAACCGAATTATATTCACCTTCTTTGTCTAGTTGTAATCCGTTTCTTATATTGAATTGGAATAACTCGTTTGATTTGTAGAACACCCAATTCTCTAACACTAAACATTAGTAGTGTGCACGGTTTGCTTCAGTTTTTACGCAAAACAAAAAGTGAAATTTCGGTTTTTGGTTTTTTAAAACCGTTCATTTTCGATTTTTTTTCGTTTTTACGCCAGTCCGGTTTTTCGGTTTTTTGAACAAAATTATGTAAGACTAAAAAAATAAAAAATATAATTTAAAACATAAGAATCTTTCTTATATGTTTACATTTAAGTTATTATAGTTATCCTTTTTAATTAATATTGTTTATATAAACCTAACATGCTAATTTATTTTTATGTTTCTCAAAAATATTTATTAACAAATTTTATTTTATAATAATTTGAAGATCATTCAATTTTTATATTTAATTTTGTTATTTCTTGTACGTAATAAATAAGTCATTTCCATTATAAATATACATGTAATGTTTTTATTATAAATATTTAACATTCATGAATAAAATTAATAATTTCTACTAGCATTGGGTTAAACACTTAAAGATAAAAAATATATGGATTGTAACTTATCGGTTCGTTTTTTTTTTGGTTATTGAAAATGGTTATCCAAAAACCGAACCGTCGGTTTTTGTTTCGGTTTCTTCGGTTATTTTGATTTTCTGCTCACCCCTACTAAACATGTTAATATATAAAATTATCTTATTTCGCTTATACTATATACCAAGAGATGGAATAATGTTACACTAATATAGATAATAAAAAATATATATATTTGTCACCTTATATGATGATTATCTTACAAAATTGTCTTCTTAATTACATATAAGCTAGTTATATCTACATGTAAGCCATAATTACAGAAGTGGCTTCAAATTAACTTTAATTATTTATTGTTGTAAAACAATGGTCTATTAGCAATCCATATACAACTATACTAAACATGAGAGAACAAGACTATAGAGAATAAGTGAATAGGAATTATTCTTCATTAAGATGTATACACCATATACCAATGCCACTATATAGGCGCACACATTAATACAAAGAAATCAAAGAGATAGGCGTTATGCATGTGGAGAGTCATCATTATGATACCTTCATAACACTCCCCCTTGACTATCCACATACCTTTAATACGCTTGGTGATGCTACCTCGTTAAAAATCTTGCTAGGAAAACTCAATGGGACAAAACCATAGATAAGGAAAAAAGAGTGCAGTGCATATCATCTAACTCTAGTAGTTCTGGATTATGTATGTTGCCTCATTAAAAACCTTACTAAGAAAACCCAATGGGACAAAACTTAGTCAAGAGAAAAAGAGTGCAACTTGAATAAGTCTCCCACTCATTTTAACATGTATCATTTATGTGATGTGTGTCCATCTTCCTTGAAAGTCGAAAAAGCTTTTGTAGCGAATGATTGTCGCTTGATCCCTTAATGTGCAATCTTGTATGTTGAGCAATGTTCTATAATCTTCTAACGAGACTTTAGGTGCCTCCTTCCAAAAATTATCATTTGTCCACGACTGTGTTTTGTTACATTTCTGCATCTACAAGACTAACCAAACTTGTTCTAATGGGTTAGTAAAATATAATCAAATATTGTTTATACCTGAAATACTTCTTTGAACTCATTCCAATATCTCTTCGCTTGACACAGGTTATATCATGACAATAAGCTCAAGTGAAAGATATTATAACTATACGTAGCTAGCAAAACATATTAATGCACTTATGCATTTAATGATGGTACTTCTAGAATGAAAATCTCTACTTTGGTAGGAGATGATAATAGGCATTTCTTATAACAAATGACTTAACAACCTTTAACATACTTTAAGTTTCAACTATGTCCATACTAAAATATCCAAACATCATCTTCTAGATGTACTTGAGGGATTAGTAAAATATAATTACATATATACTCGAACTGCAGTTCGAGTAATAATTAGACCGTGCCAAGGTCGTTAAAAAATTCTCCCTCTAAAAGCTCGACAATTTCTCTCAATGATGCCTAGACATCATTACTGTAAATTGCGATTATAATGAACTTTTAAAAGTAGAATGTTCATAGAACATGGCTAATTTAATCAAAATTATATCCCTCTTTATGCGAATATCTCGAGTTGTACAACACTCATTTCGACTATTTAGTCCATACGAATTTTGTCGACTTCATATAATACGTTCTTGAGGTTTTAAAATCACTAATGCTTCTAGCATTATCAATCCATGGGGGAATTCTTTCCATCTTATCCAAATATGCATGTGCTTTCACTCTTAGAAGTTTTGCTATATAAACTTTCCCTTTAAACACATAGATATCTATATCATATGCAAAAATATCAAGAACACTTGCTTTTATCTCCAAAATTTATATTGTACCATGTTTGTACACTGTGTACATTGAGATGCCATAATAACCAGGTACATATTTTCTATGTATGTTTATTAGAGTATTGGTGCACTATAATTACATCCATAAGGTGTTTCAATTAACCTCTTAAGTACTCAAATGTTTTAGGATACTCATGGGGAGTTCCAATGATATTCAATTCAATAACATATACAACATGTATATGTATTCAGATCTGAATTTATATAATAATCATAATATTCTCGAGAACTTATTTTATATGACTTAGTATCAAGTGATACATAACTTTCCTAAGACGCTTGTCAATTCTCTTTTATATATTACCAGACTAATAAGATATTGGAAAGTCAATGCATCCACCACTGGAGAATACGTTTTCTTATAATCAATCATAGGTTTTTGTGAAAAATCTTGTGCCACTAATTTTGACTTATATCACTTAATTTGATTTTCACATGATTCACGTAAAAGATACTTTTGTATCCAGCATATTTTACAAATTCAGTTGTATGGACTGTTGGTCCAGAAACTTTCCATTTCATTAGGGAACTCTCTGCCTTATTTGCATCTTTCTATTTTGGCCAATCATTTCTTAATATTCATTCATAGGCAGATCTTAAATCTTGATCATTATCATTTAATCATTTTAAGCGCTACATTATATACAAAAGTATAACGACCTTGATTTTTATTTCGATTCCATGCATATCTTAGACATGATACAACTTATCGAGATCTCTTTATTTTCAAGTACCCGAGGTTCTTCTTGAACCGTCATGTCTATTGTCTCTTCAGGAGATTTTATTACTATAACCTCGACTTGACCATCTTAATTACTTGCTCTAATTTTCGATGAATTTTATTATTGGAATCAACTAGTTTACCACGCTTTAGGCGTGCAATAGACTCATTAAAAAATATGTGGTTGTCCTCTTGGAACACAAATATAACTGGAGCATAAGCAGTTGATTATGTGACTTACTTAGTCACTCTATTTAGGTCAGTGAACTTGTCTGGTAATTTGTTCTTTAATATTGGTAAATGAATTATACTTTAAACTTCTAGTTTATAGTCTGATGATCAAGATGACATGATAATTCATTTCACTTTTCACTTTTCAACTGCTTGTTATCTCCCCCTAATGTTGGGAACATTCATTCATTAAAGTGAAAACCAATGAACCATAAACGAATTTTTCTCACTAATGGCTTTAAGTATTTAATCATAGACGATTATTTATACCCAACATATTCTCAAATTTTTATAAGTTCCATCTTTGTGCGGTGTGGTGGATGAGTTTCAATATATGTCGCACAGCCAAAATCTTTGATGAGACATCTTTGGTTCCTGACCGAAAACCAACTGTATGGGGAGAACTCTAACTTATTTGCTTGATGTGAATTGATGGTACTATAAATAAAATTACATGTACCTAAATGAACTTTTGCTCCTCTCATGATCATTGGCTTTGTAACTGATGTGTGTAAAATGCAACATATAAATTACATCAATTGTGGCAAAAAAACTAACCCTTTTTTAGTACTAATGTTGGAAAAAGTGTGCTTTTGTCTTCCTTTTGTATTTTCAGGATTAAATGAGCTCAAATTAACAAAAGAAGCAAAAAGACAGCTAAATCTAACATATGTACAAGAAAAGGAACAAACGTGACATGCCCGACCCCACGACAGCATCTTCCCAAGCAAAACAAGAAAACAGAAGATTGAACACACCCCATGCTTAGGGAACACGGGGGCGTGCCCAAGTGCCAACAGAAAAGACAAAGCTGTAGAAGCTTCTATCGCCCACCACGGGGTCGTGCTCAGCGGACACGGGGCCGTGGTCAACTTTAAGATTCGCAGAATCTGGGAAATCTCGATAGTACAGATTTGCTTCTGCACACGGGGGCATGCCCAGTGGACACGGGGGCGTGGTCAACTAATGCAGACAAACTGCAATTAATGAAGAAAGAGATGAAGGACGGACACGTGGCCGTGCCCGAGCTTCTGTTCAGCCTATAAATAGGAGTGCTTGGCTCAAGTGCCCTCTCACACTTCATCCACCACCCACCACCATCATAACACCATCATCCACCACCATCATCCATTGTCCATTATAGAGTGTGTGAGTCATCTCGGGATCCAAGATTGATCGTAAGAGTTCTTGACAATCAAGGCCATGTTTGCCTAAGTCTCTTACATCACTTGGTGAAGACAAAGTGTCTAGTGTAATACTTTTTATTTTTAATCTTTTCGCACTTTTTACTTGGTTATGTATTAATGACTTTAATAACTAGTTTCTTATGTTGAAGATGATTCTTCCTTATCGTTTGTCCGTGATGTCTTGGCATTATTTTACTGTCTATATAAAATAAAAGATTTTCACCATTCATATCTCCACGGTCTATATGGAGGTATGTTGGCTACCTAGTCGGGGGTTAAGGGAACGGTTTGGTAAGAGTCTTGTCTTGTTTAGTGTATAGATCCTGCAAGGACCTGGGTCAAATTTAGTAGGACCTCCTTCAATACTTAACGGTATTGGATGGCGGGGGTCCAAACTCTTTGACCCCCTCATATGTAAGCTACTATTAATACTTTAACCCGGCTACTTAGGACTGTATCCCTGCTGACTCAAACTACTTAACCGAGGGTAACGTCACCTTCAAAAGAGGGGCCTACCATAATATGCATTAATAACTTAATTAATTATCTTTCAATAATTCGACCCTTTAGGATTGTATCCTTGCTGACTCAAACTACTGGGTTGAGGGTAACGTCACCTTCAAAAGAGCCTACTACAATAACTAAGATAATCTCTTAAAAAGTGCAGAAGTGCGGAAATAATCAAAGGTTACACTATACACGAGTCGGAGCCAAGTGATTCATCTTGTCTATCTGTTTTTGTTTTTATTTTTATTTTATTTTCAGCATTTTAGTTAGTTTTTATTTTTCTAGTTTAAAACCTTTTTCTAACTTTTTGATTTGATTAGACGTTGAGGATAAACCAGTACTAAAAGCTCTTGTGTCCTTGGACGACCTCGGTATCTTACCAACACTATACTACGCTCACGACGGGTGCACTAGCCCATATGTGTGTTTAGTGTTAGTAAATATCGTGTTTTATAAATTTAAAACTTGGCTAAAAGAGTGTAAAAGGGCTTAAAATAAACATTAAAACCATAACACACTTCACGCACATCAAGTTTTTGGCGCCGTTGCCGGGGACACAAGGATTTTAAGAAAGCTTAAAATCGACGGCCTAATCAGTTTTTCAAAACCTTTTTTTTTAAAACGTGCGCACATTTTTCTGCATTTTAGTTTAGTTTTGCATTTACAGTAGGTTGAACACACACCGTGCTCACAGAACACGGGGCCGTGCTGCATATTTTTCATAAAACATCCAGATACAGTAACTTGAACACGGGGCCGTGCTCACTGAACACACCCTGTGCTCAATGAAGTCAGTAACTTTAATTAAAACGTCCAGATACAGATTCTGTACACGGGGCCGTGTCCACTGAACACGGGGCCGTGTCCAGCCTCTGTTTCCGTTTTATTTTTGTTTTCTTATCTCGAGACTTGGTTGTGGTCTGCTGAGTGATTCTTATGGATCAATACTCAGGAGGTTACAACTACACCTATGAGGAGGATGATTATAGGAATAATTATTGCACTAATTGTGGTGACCTGCACTCGGTTCAGTATTGTGACTTATATCAACCATCCACTTCATACACCTACTATGAGGAGCCCAGGTACGAGCCATCAACTTCATACACATCCTATGAAGACCAAAGGTATGAACCTCCTCCCTCATACTCATATTTTGATGAACCAAGGTATGAGCCTCCTTACTCATACTTTGAGGAACCAAGATATGAGCTACCACCTTCATATGCTTATTATGAGGAACCATGGCATGAACAACCCACCTCATATGAGTACTATGAAGAACAAAATTACGACCCTTATCCATCATATGCTTACAATGAAGAACAATGGTGTGAACCATCTACTTCATATGGGTATTATGAGGAACAAAAGATCGAACAACCGGATTCAAGCTTTGAAAATCCCGATCCTTTTTCTATAACTGAAGTGACCGATAGGATATTAGAACACCTTAGAGTTATCGATCGCTATATAAAAGAATCTCGCGCAAGGGAAGAGGAGTCTCGCGCAAGAGAAGAATTAAATAAAGAAGAGATAACTGAAAGTGTAAAAATGGAAGAACAAATAAGTGAAGAACCGACACATGAGTTAAACAACGAAAAAGGTGAGCCCGACGACGTTAAAATTCAAGAAGAGTCTAATTTTGAAGAAATTAATCTCTTGTCACATTCTTTTGAAAATCATTGTTTTGTTCCTACTCATGCTAAGTTTTTAAAAGAGTTAAACACTAACACTAAAATTGACGAAACGGTAAGCATTAAGTTAACTAATGATCAAACCTCGCTAATAAAAGAAGACCCATTTGAAATCAACATTAAACCGGTTCCATGTTTTTTTTCGAAACTCCTTTATTAGTAATATCACGATTGATAAAGATCTTTGTGTTAATATAGTGCCCAACTACATTTTCAAAAAATTAAGTATTAGTGATTTTTCTCCACTTCAAATACCCATTTTTCTATCTAATCGGAAAGTAATAAAATCAATCTGTGTAGTTGAGGATGTCTTGGTTCAAACAAATCAAATGGTAATCCCAACCGACTTTGTCATCCTTGATGACGCTCCTCTAGTGTTGGGACGACCCTTTGAAAAAATCCACGAAGCTTTGAAAAACCGGAAGCGCAACAATCTACCTATTCAATTAGGGGCATTTAAAAAGAGTGTCGATCTTGAGCGGTCAATGAAATATCCATTCGGCAATAATGACCCCCTAATCGAAGATGAAGATGAACCACCCGATACAAGTGAAAAGATTGACCACTTTGTTGAAGAAGAGGTCGCCATAGAACAAACTTTTAAAGTTCTTGATCAAAATGAGCAACCAAATAAGGAGTCTCCTAAAGACCCACCTCTTGAGCTCAAAGAACTTCCAAAAGGTTTGGAATATGCTTTTCTAGACAAAGATGGTAAATTACCTGTAATTATTTCGTCTAAATTAAATAGTTTAGAAAAAGAAAAATTAATTAGTCTTTTGAAAAAAACACAAAAATGCGATCGCTTGGAAGCTTGTAGATATTAAAGGAATAAGTCCTTCCATGTGCACGCACAAAATTTTAATGAATGGTGACTACAAATCGGTAATACAACCACAACGTCGAGTAAATCCAAATGTTCAAGAAGTGGTTAAAAACGAAGTCATCAAATTACTTGACGCCGGACTTATCTATCCTATCTCCGATAGTCCTTGGGTAAGTCCCGTCCAAGTAGTTCCAAAGAAAGGAGGAATGACGGTAATAACTAACGAAAAGAATGAATTAATACCAACGAGAACCGTCACATGATGGATAGTTTGTATAGATTATAGACGATTAAATGAAGCAACAAGGAAATATCACTTTCCTTTGCCCTTCATTGATCAAATGTTAGAAAGATTATCCGGTTATAAATTTTACTGTTTCTTGGATGGGTTTTCAGGTTACTTTCAAATCCCGATAGCACCCGAAGACCAAGAAAAGACAACCTTCACATGCCCCTATGGAACTTTTGCTTATCGACGCATGCCATTTGGTCTATGTAATGCCCCTGCAACATTCCAACGTTGCATGGTAGCCATCTTCCATGACATGATAGAAAAGATGATGGAAGTCTTCATGGACGACTTTTCTATCTTTGGGGATTCATACGACCAATGCCTCTATAGCCTTGAACGAATGCTATCCCGATGTGAGGAAACTAACCTCGCCCTTAACTGGGAAAAATGCCATTTCATGGTAACGGAGGGAATAGTACTCGGTCACAAAATCTCAAGCGAAGGAATGGAGGTGGATCGAGCCAAAATAGACACCATTTCTCGACTACTACCCCCATCCTCTGTTAGAGCTATCAGAAGTTTCCTAGGGCATGCCGGATTTTATAGGCGGTTTATCAAAGACTTTTCTAAAATTTCAAGGCCTCTAACAAAATTACTTGAAAAAGATGCCCCTTTCATCTTTGACAAGGATTGCAATCAAGCATTTCTAACCCTAAAGGAAATATTAGTCAATGCACCTATCATGATACCGCCTGATTGGAAATTTCCTTTCGAAATCATGTGTGATGCAAGTGACTTTGCAGTTGGAGCTGTCTTGGGACAAAGAAAAGAAAAACATTTCCACCCAATTTATTATGCTAGTAAAACACTTAACGATGCACAAGAAAATTACACAACAACTGAAAAAGAATTGCTAGCTGTGGTATTTGCTTTTGATAAATTTCGTTCTTATCTTGTTCTTTCTAAAACTATAGTCTATACAGATCATGCAGCCATTCGATATCTCTTCAAAAAGCAGGACGCAAAACCACGTTTGATTCGGTGGATTTTACTCCTCCAAGAATTTGATATTGAAATCAAAGACAAAAGAGGAGCAGAAAATACCGCGGCAGATCATCTTTCGCGCTTAGAAGACCCAGCTTTGGAGGCAACCAGGGACGAGCAAATCAACCAAAAATTCCCAACGGAGTCCCTAGAAATGGTGGAATACAAAGAAGAGCCATGGTACGCCGACTATGCTAACTACCTAGCTAGCGGTATAGTTGCAAAAGGTTGGCCACATCATCAAAGAAAAAAATTCTTTGCTAATGTGAAACATTATTTTTGGGAAGATCCATATCTTTTCAAAATGTGTGCCGACCAACTCATCCGACGATGCGTACATGGTAGCGAAGCACGAAGAATTCTCCGCCATTGTCATGAAGGTCCATACGGAGGACATCATGGGGCCACTAATACCGCACGAAAGGTATTTGATTTAGAATTTTATTAGCCGACCATTTACAAAGACGCCCAAAGTCTTGTCAAGACATGTGATGCTTGCCAAAGAACAGGTAATATTTCTTCCAAAAACGAAATGCCACAAAATGGCATTCTTGTTTGTGAAATTTTTGTTGTGTGGGGACTCGACTTTATGGGGCCTTTCCCACGGTCAAAAGGAAACAAATATATACTTGTGGCAGTAGATTACTTGTCTAAATGGGCCGAGGCCGAGGCACTTCCAACAAATGATGGAAGAGTCGTGGTAAGATTTCTGAAAAAATTATTCTCTCGTTTTGGAACACCTAAAGCATTAATAAGTGATAGAGGTACCCATTTTTGCAACCATCAACTTGAAAAAATCTTAACAAGATATGGGGTCTATCACCGGGTCTCAACAGCATATCATCCTCAAACAAACGGACAAGCCGAAGTGACTAATAGAGGTTTAAAACGAATACTCAAAAAAACCGTAGGGTTAAATAAAAAGGAATGGGCAGCTAAATTAGATGATGCTTTATGGGCTTTTCGAACTGCTTATAAAACAACAATAGGTACAAGCCCATATAAGCTCGTCTATGGAAAAAGTTGTCACTTGCCAGTAGAAATTGCACACAAAGCCTACTGGGCAACTAAAAATTTAAACTTAGATTTAGAATTTGCAGATAAAAATCGATTTTGTCAATTAAATGAATTAGAAGAACTTAGGAATTATGCATACTCAAACTCCGAAATTTACAAGGAAATAATGAAAAACTTGCACGACAAACATATTAAACCTAATGAATTTCGAGTAGGAGATCAAGTTCTTTTGTTTAATTATTGACTTCGATTGTTTCCTGGAAAATTAAAGTCTAGGTGGTCAGGACCTTTCTCCATCACCCATATTTTCCCACACGGTGCAGTAGAAATTAAATCTCGGAATGGAATTCCATTCAAAGTCAATGGCCAACGGCTGAAACTCTATCAAGGATTCATTGAGGATGAAGAGGAGGAGATCTCGCTTCAAACGGTCGAAGAATAAAAACATCAACATCATACCTGGTAAGTTAAGAACCAACAGGGATGACATCTTAATCGGTAAGTCTTCTAACCAAGTTTTGGGAAAACAAGGGGCACTTACACGAGCACATAAAAAAAATTGCTCGGCACGAGGCCATGTCCGCTGGACACGGGGCCGTGTCCGCGCAACTATCGGGATAAATCCCCTTTTTCATAACAGTTAAACCATTTCACACGCCCCGTTTCCCCAAAAACGCTTTGGTTCAAAGCGATATTCCGCAGATTTTCGACGTCTCCTCTACTTCTAACAACACCAAGGTATGATTCTATCACCATTAGTAGTTAGATTAAGCATTTGCATGTAGTTAAAACTTCAAAAATTTGGGGAAAAATCTAGGGTTCTTGAACTACATCCGGATCAAACCTCGAATTTTTGCTTAAATATGTTAGCATTTAGTTAGATAAGTGTTATAGGAAGTAAATCCACTTGTATTGTTCAAAGATTCGCTCGATTTCTCACAAAAACCCCAAGCCCTTGTTTTTTAACCGAAAAAGATAAAATTGAATGGGTAAACGGATTGTTTTGGGAAAAACAGAACTTGGGGTTTCATTTTCGGGGGAAACCACACCTATTGGACCAAAAATTTTCAAGTTTTCGAAACCGGGTCGAAAAATGATGTTTTTGAGTAACAGACGCCTAGACACGGGGCCGTGTCCGCTGAACACGGGGTCATGTCCAGCTCGCTGTTTGCAGTTTTGTCCGAAAATTCTACTGGTTCGTGCTAACTTTTGGTGTATTCTTTCAGATGTCGAGGAAATTCACGAGGTTTAACGCAAATGAGCTCGATGCTAGGGCAAGATATGAAGTGCTTCAAACAAGACCATAAGAATACCCGAGACAAGTATGCACGGATCTGTTAGCCATGGTGAACCAACTTGACCGGTTTAACAACCTTGTTACCGGCCCGCTAAGATTAGCCTTAACCACTCGACTTCGTTCCGTCCACTAGTGCACTATGGAGTTCTATAGCACCTTCACGTTCAATTCAAGGTGCGACCCTTTCGACAGTGATGGGGTGGTATTCCGATGTGGTGGAACTAGGTACTCGATTTCGATGGCACAATTTGGGTCGATAGTTGGGCTATATTCGTAAGAAGATGCGGGTAATGAGGAGAATACCGGAAGGATGCGAGAGATGGATGAGAACGATCGCCAAGCCGCGTGGGCTCAGATTGGTGAAGGGCACTACAATCCGAGCAGCACTAAGAGCACTAAGTTGAGGGACCCGCTCTACCGATACATCCATAGGCTCCTCGGCTACTCTCTAAGCCAAAGGCATGATAGCGGTGGCGTTGTTGGGTTAATAGATTTGATTGTCCTCCACTGCATCCATAACCGCAGACACCTCGATGTTCCGTTAATCCTGCTCCGAAACATGCACTTGAACAAGCTTGCTACTCCACCAACCCCTATCTTCTTTGGAGGGTGGGTATACCGTCTCTTCAAGCACTTCACCAACATACCTAGGTCATTCGAAAGGAGCCCATGGTCGGGAAGAGTGGACATACACATTTGCCGCTCCATGAACCTAATTTATGAGGCTGAAGACGGGACGGTTAGCTTCCAGAGGATGCAGGGGCATGCATGGAACCCGCAAGCGGCACTTGTCCTTCATGCTCCACAGTTTCAACACCCTCCTCAGTACCAGTACCAGCCCCACAGTGATCCGGGCCAGTCCTCCTCACAAGTAGGTGGTTTTCCTAACTTCCAAAGTTTACATGATTTATTGCAGGAAAACCTCATGTGTACCAGGAACACCTACAACAAGGCAAGCAACACGTACGCCTGGGTCGGAGCCATTGAAAGGAACATATCCGACATCCAGGATGACGTAGGGAGCATCCGGGAGTACATGGCAGGGCATGGTGGAGGAGATAATGACGATGAGGACGAGGACATGGACTGGGAGGAGTGGAGTAAGGAACATTTGGTTGGAGATCCCACAGGTTAACCCCCCCTTTTTATCTTGAACAATTTCCGGCCTGCGTGCCGAGTGTTGAACAATTTACTTTCTTTTAACCCTTTTTATTTTCTGCATTTGTTTTTCTTTTAACTTTGTTGACATGGATGTTGAACTTGGTAAATTAGGGTGTTTGCTATGGTTTGGTGTAGTGTTTATTGATAAACCAGGTACATACGAGGCTTAGAGCACTAAACATTAGTGCTACTAAAGCCGGGATAAGAAAACCGGAGCCAGAAACCTGTTTTTCAACCGTGCAGATTGTCTACACGGGGTCGTGTCCAGCCGACACGCCCCCGTGCCCACTTCCCCAGACCTGCTGTTTGTTTAATTAGGCATGCTTTTGACAGACACGGGTTCGTGTCCAGTCGACACGCCCCCGTGTCCACCTTCTGTAAGTTTTCATTACTGGCACCTGAACACGGGGTCGTGTCCATCAGACACGGGGCCGTGTCCAGGCAACCAGTAAAACATATTTTTGCTTTTTAACACCTTTTTACACATTCAATCAACCTAAAAACTTATTTTTGGGAGACACATTGAGGACAATGTGTAATTTAAGTGTGGGGGGGGGGGGGGATACTAAAACCATGAATCTTGCAAGTCCTAACTACAAGCCTTACACAAAACTCTATTGGAACCGCTAATCACCCCAAATTTTTTCAAAAATTTTCATTTTTTTACTTGTCTAGGTTTAACTTGGGAATTTCAAATTCTAAAAAGGTTATATTTTTATAAATTTACAACCGATAGCTTCGTGATAAAAAGAACCAACATAAGAAAATTATGAAACGGCATGACAAGCTTAGTTAAAATTTGATTATATATACTTGATCACATAAAAACCCATTCCCACAAAAGTGAGTTTTGAGCCTTTATTGAGCATACAAATATATATCTTTAAAATAAATGCTCATTTTTCGTTTCTTGTGTTAATAGCCGCTTGGTTCTTATGACTCTAGAACTTGCCACGACGATACATTTCCGGTCCTTACCAACTTAAACCCGAGTAAGTAAATGATGGAGGCATTAGGACTAACCCTTTTTATTTCTACACCATTATTTTTTTTACCACCTATCCAAAATCCCCCTAGTTAGCCCCTTTGAGCCTAAACCTTTTCATTTCATAACCCAAACCAAACACCCTTTCACCCACCAAAACCCTTTTTATCTTTAACCTTTTATTTTAGTAACAACCTCGGTTTTTCGTATGACTTTTCAAAAAAAAATGTTGATGATGAAGCAAAAGAGAAATAAACAAACAAGTTTATCAAAATTAACTTTGTTTGAATAAAATCTTCATCAAAATAAAAGTTGCAAAAATAAAAAGTCTTACGAAAACCGACGCTTGTTACGCTTTTCGCCCTTTCACTAACCACAAACCCAACCACCTACCTTTAACCCAAGCCTAACCCTTCACCCAAAAGTCCTCTTGATATTTACAAAGGTATATAGTTAAAAAGGAGGAGGATTGATTGCTTGGCAAGCCTATGGTAGGAGTAAGTTCCATGCCGCTCTCGAGTGATTCACTAAAATATATTTTCGGCCGAGTGTTGAGTGATCCCCGTGAGGTATGTGAACTTGTATATAAATGAAATTTTAAAAGAGGCATGTTATGCCCTAATAAGTAATTTATCTTATGAAAAGCTTTAAATAAATCATGACGAATAGGATTGTAAATAAATAAAAAATTAAAACTTAATAAAGAATTTTGGAAATCCCGACACTCTATGACAAGCCCAAAAACCTTCTCTTCTACCCATTCCATTTGGGAGTGTAAAGCCACATTATAAAGAGTTTTGCTTGAGGACAAACAAAGTGTGGGGGTATTTGATGTGTGCAAAATGCAACATATAAATTACATCAGTTGTGGCATAAAACTAACCCTTTTTAGTACTAATGTTGGAAAAAGTGTGCTTTTGTCTTCCTTTTGTATTTTTAGGATTAAATAAGCTCAAATTAACAAAAGAAGCAAAGAGACAGCTTAATCTAACATATATAATAAAAGGAACAAAGTGACATGCCCGACCCCACGACAGCATCTTCCCAAGCAAAACAAGAAAACAGAAGGCTGAACACGCCCCGTGCTCAGTGAACACGGGGGCGTGCCCAAGTGCCAGCAGAAAAGACAAAGCTGTAGAAGCTTCTATCGCCCACCACGGGGTCGTGCTCAGCGGACACGGGGCCGTGGTCAACTCTAAGATTCGCAGAATATGGGAAATCTCGATAGTACAGATTTGCTTCTGAACACGGGGGCGTGCCCAGTGGACACGGGGGCGTGGTCAACTAATGCAGACAAATTGCAATTAATGAAAAAAGAGATGAAGGATGGACACGGGGCCGTGCCCAATGGACACGGGGCCGTGCCCGAGCTTCTGTTCAGCCTATAAATAGGAGTGCTTGGCTCAAGTGTAAACCATCCCTTGGCACACCACCTCTCTCACACTTCATCCACCACCCACCACCACCATAACACCATCATCCACCACCATCATCCATTGTCCATCATAGAGTGTGTGAATCGTCTCGGGATCCAAGATTGATCGTAAGAGTTCTTGACAATCAAGGCCATGTTTGCCTAAGTCTCTTACATCACTTGGTGAAGACAAAGTGTCTAGTGTAATACTTTTTATTTTTAATCTTTTTGCACTTTTTACTTGGTTTTTTATTAATGACTTTAATAACTAGTTTCTTATGTTGAAGATGATTCTTCCTTATCGTTTGTCCGTGATGTCTTGTCATTATTTTACTGTCTATATAAAATAAAAGATTTTCACCATTCATATCTCCACAGTCTATATGGAGGTATGTTGGCTACCTGGTCGGGGGTTAAGGGAACGGTTTGGTAAGAGTCTTGCCTTGTTCAGTTTATAGATCCTGCAAGGACCTGAGTCAAATTTAGTAGGACCTCCTTCAATACTTAACGGTATTGGATGGCGGGGGTCCAAACTTTTTGACCCCCTCATATGTAAGCTACTATTAATACTTTAACCCGGCTACTTAGGACTGTATCCCTGCTGACTCTGACTACTTAGCTGAGGGTAACGTCACCTCCAGAAGAGGGGCCTACCACAATATACATTAATAACTTAATCAATTATCTTTCAATAATCCAACCCTTTAGGATTGTACCCTTGCTGACTCAAACTACTGGGTTGAGGGTAACATCACCTTCAGAAGAGGGGCCTACTACAATAACTAAGATATTATCTTAAAAAGTGCAAAAGTGCGGAAATAATCAAAGGTTACACTAAACACGAGTCGGATCCAAGTGATTCATCTTGTCTATTTGTTTTTATTTTTATTTTATTTTCATCATTTTAGTTAGTTTTTATTTTTCTAGTTTAAAACTTTTTTCTAACTTTTTGATTTGATTAGACGTTGAGGATAAACCGGTACTAAAAGCTCTTGTGTCCTTGGACGACCTCGGTATCTTACCAACACTATACTATGCTCACGATGGGTGCACTTGTCCATATGTGTGTTTAGTGTTAGTAAATATCGTGTTTTATAAATTTAAAACTTGGCTAAAAGTGTGTAAAAGGGCTTAAAATAAACATTAAAACCATGACACACTTCACGCACATCACTAACCAATAGTAAACGTTTAGTGATGTGTGCAAAATGCAACATATAAATTACATCAAATAAGGCATAAAACTAACCCGTTTTTAGTACTAATGTTGGAAAAAGTGTGCTTTTGTCTTCCTTTTGTATTTTCAAGGTTAAAAGAGCTTAAATGAAGAAAAGAAGCAAAAATGTAGCCAAATCCAGCATAAATACAAGAAAAGGAATAAACGTGGCGTGCCCGACCCCTCGACAGCATCCTCTAAAGCAAAAACAAGAGAACAGAAGGCTGAACACGCCCCGTGCTCAGTGAGCACGGGGGCGTGCCCAAGTGTCTGCAGAAAAGACAAAGTTGTAGAAGCTTCTATCACCCACCACGGGGGCGTGTCCAGCGGACACGGGGCCGTGGTCAACTCTAAGATTCGCAGAATCTAGGAAAATCTTGATAGTACAGATACGCTTCTGCACACGTGGTCGTGCCCAGCGGACACGGGGGTGTAGTCAACTAATGTAGACAAACTGCATTTAATGAAGAAAGAGAAGATGGGTGGACACGGGGCCGTGCCCAATGGACACGGGGCCGTGTCCGAGCTTCTGTGCAGGCTATAAATAGGGGTGCTTGGCTCATTTTCAAACCACCTCTCTCACACTTCACCCACACTCCACCACCACCACACACCATCATCCACCACCATCATCCATCATCCATCATAGAGTGTGTGTAGTAGTCTTGGGATCCAAGATTGATCGTAAGAGTTCTTGACATTTAAAGGCCATGTTTGCCTAAGTCTCTTACATCACTTGGTGAAGACAAGTGTTTAGTGTAATACTTTTTTTTTTTAATATTTTCGCACTTTTTATTTGGTTATGTATTAATGACTTTAATAACTAGTTTCTTATGTTGAAGGTGAGTCTTCCTTATCGTTTGTCTGTGGTGTCTTGGCATTATTTTACTGTCTATATAAAATAAAAGATTTTCACCATTCATATCTCCATGGTCTATATGGAGGTATGTTGGCTACCTGGTCGGGGGTTAAGGAAACGGTTTGGTAAGAGTCTTGCCTTGTTCAATGTATAGATCCTGCAAGGACCTGGGTCAACTTTAGTAGGACCTCCTTCAATACCCACTGGTATTGGATGGCAGGGGTCCGAACTCCTTGATCCCCTCATATGTAAACTACTATTAATACTTTAACCCGGCTATTTAGGACTGTATCCCTGCTGACTCAGACTTCTTAGCCGAGGGGAACGTCACCTCCAGAAGAGGGGCCTACCACAATATGCATTAATAACTTAATTAATTATCTTTCAATAATCCAACCCTTCAAGATTGTATCCTTGCTGACTCAAACTACTGGGTTGAGGGTATTTCCACCTTCAGAAGTGTGACAACTGGCACAAAACCGGTAATTTCCGTACACTTTAATTATTATTTAATGACTGCAATTATGTGCTTAAATGTCAACATTGTCTGATTACATACTATACAAGTGAATTCATGCACGTTTTGTACTACAAGAATTACTTTATGCGTTAATGAACAGTGTTGCGTCAGAAATACTAGTAAACTCACCGGTAAGACACATTGTGTCAAAAATCTGCAGAAAGCAGTTAGACAATAGAGTTGGAGCCTAGGTGTAGGTCCAACGACAAGAATACATTAAAACCCAAGTGTACATACAAGGGTTATCATATAGACTTTCCGGAAGCTAAAATACGCACTAAAAAGCACCCGAAACACACTTTAAAAGCTGAATTTTATATAATTCAGCAAAATTCAGCAATATGACAAGATTGCAGCATGCAAAAATATGACAAATTGATCCAGAATACTTCCCCGAGTGTTGGGAATTGAAAGTGTCACAAAAGAATACTTAAAAGACACTAAACGGTGCAATTTAGCACTTTAACGGAACGGTATGTAACCGAACAACCGGACATTACCCGGAACACCAAAATATTGCTAGAAGCATTGTTTATTCATTTCTGAGCTAGTTATGGTTCCCAAACACCATAACATCTCTTATAACATAATAACACATTAAATCCCTAAATTTTACACTTGAAAGCTTATTTATTTATGTAATTAGAGAATGGATTTTACACTTTGCCCCCCCCCCCCCCCCCTCTACATTTGGACGGTCACCTTAGTAGGCCCCACTCTTGATCTTGTGAGATCTTACTAAATCCTCTAAAATCTTTCCAAGATATTCCATGATCTTCCTTGGATCCTACATGATTTTGCAAAGATCTTTGAAGATATGAAATGGTTAAAAGTTACAACTAGACCCCCCCATATCCTAATCAAAATCGGTCATGTGCTTAATTAAAGATTTGGTTGATTTGTTAAATTGATCTTGCTTGATTCACTAGTAGATATGGTGATGTACTTAAGGAACACATGATCCTTTGGATAAAGCATAAGCATGATATTAGGAGACCACCATTCCCACTTTCTTTTACACACTTCACTTATCAACTTCTCCTCCTCCCTTGCTCTCTACCTTCGGCCGAACACCCCAAGCACACCACCATTTTCATCGAATCTTGTTCATCCATTCCAAGCTCCTCACAAGGTGTAAGAAGCAAGGTTAGAAGTCTTGGAACTCTCGGAACTTGAAGGACCTCCCTTGCTAGCTTTTATCCACTCGATTTCTTCATTGTTTCTTCCCTAGCTTGAAGCTAGTAGTAAGCTTCTTGTAACCCTTGTTACTTCATATTTTTAGTGGTTAAAAGACTTATTATGTTGAAAATCATATGAACACTAAAGAATATGAACATGAATCTTGAACATATGTCTTACACATAATGAAATAGTGATGAAACTATGTGTTTAGTGTATAAATGGTGGTTGTTTGTTGAAATGATGATGTTGATCATCACATAAAGCTTGCTAGATTGTGATTAAACACATGATCTAGCAAGTGGAAGGATGATTATGTAACAACAAGAAATAATCATCTTCTTGTAAAGACATGGACTTGATGAGTAAAAATGATTTCTTGAAAAGTAATATACAAAATGAACTAGTAAACTTATAAATCCAAGATTTATGAATGATTTTTCCAGGAAAACCAAGTTTAAAATATGATTTTTAGAAGATCTTGGTTTTTACTTAAACCTACACTATTTTTAGTAGAAAAACAAGTGTATGAACACTTATGAAACAAGAAAAATACAAAATAAGTATTTTTAGAAAAATCATCTCACAAGTTGTAGATGACTAAATCCTTTAAGAATGAGAATTATAAACAAACAACCATGTTTTAAGGGTAACTAAACCTACTAAATAACATGGTAAGTTACTACAAGTTTTTACAAGAACTTCAAGTTCATGATGTAGTGTGATTTACATGATCTAGGTTTATGGTAAGACTTGTTTGGGTTGTTGATGTTGATGATGATTTAAAAGAAAATAAACACATGTTTTGAAAACATAGGAAACCTCCATTTTTAGGGGAAACTCTGTCAAAATTTCTATAAAATTTTGACACTTAGAAAAATATAAGTTTTGAGAAACTTATTCCCTAAAAATGTATCTAAAAGCATTTACCAAGGTTTCCCAAGATTTTTGTATTAAGAAATAATGAATTCTTCAAGATTAAAATTGATATTAAGTATGTATATTTTTGAGAAAAATATATATATTTATTTATCACCAAATTTTGTGCTAAGTGTATGTAGTATGTATTAATACATGTAATAGTGTATTAGGACTTGAAAATACACTAAATACTCCTAAGGAGTGAAAAGATACAAAATACACATACAACATGATTAGACAAATACAAGAAAATATATTTATGAAAATATATTACTTGATAGCATAAATAACTTGGACAAGTTATGAACATGAAATGAAGTTTGTGGATAAAATACATAATTCGGGTGAAAAATACATGATAATATAAGTAAGACAAATAGTTAAAAATATAAATTATTTTTAACACAAGAACACATATACAAAAGATAGTGACTTGTACTTGTGCGATACAAGTCTACTGACTAACGTTAATAAAACACGTTTAGGTCACAACGCTAGATAAGCAAATCCGGTGAAGTTTACGACGCAGGAACGCAAAGTTGTGAGTTCATGCTCCCCCTTTTCTTTTAACTGTTTTCAGTTTTATAACTTCGGGGGTGAAATACATGTTACAAATGTTACAATGTTTACAAATGGTATGATACAAAAACAAGAAGCACTCTTGGTGAGAACGAGTACCAAGTATGATGCTTTTTAAGGAATGATACGAGAAATGATATGAGAAATGATACGAGAAATCGTGTCACGAATAGGGTACCATAAGCACCATTAATCAACAATATACCTAGACCGCAGAACAAAAGGTTAGATCTAACGGGTTTCGGGCAGCCACACTCTCGGTGAGAACGAGTACCGAGTAGTGCTTTTGTGTCTCAGAATCGATAACTAGAAAAATGCCTATGGTTTGGTTGCTTCCTATGTCGTGTCACATGTTAATGGCCTTACAACCAATTAACAACCTTGATACATATAGAAATACATGATTTATACAAGAATACTTGATTTAAACAAGAGTACGTGATTTATACAAGAATACGTGATTTATACGAGAATACTTGATTTATACAAGAGTACGTGATTTATACAAGAGTACGTGATTTACACAAGAATACTTGATTTATACAAGATACATACCATGATTTTCATACAATGTATACAAACGTTCAATACAAGAACTGCATGAATTCACACCAACATTATGTTGACGTTTTTCCAAAACTCACATGTATTTCAGGTAACTAAAAGTGGATGTGCGCGCGGTCTTACTCATGCTCTTGGATGTCGTTTATGTTTATCGTTGAATAAAGTTGTAAACTATCAGACAATGTGTTGTCTCGTGATGTAGACACTCAATCTATGTTTTCAGTAATGTAATGTTTGGCATTTGAAGTTATTTTTCTGAGCATGTCGTATGTTTACCAATCATATGCAATGAAAACCTTTCATGATCACACATCGTGCTTCCGCCTTAGAAAGGGGTGTGACAAGAAGAGGGGCCTACTACAATAACTAAGATAATCTCTTAAAAAGTGCAAAAGTACGGAAATAATCAAAGGTTACACTAAACACGAGTCGGGTCCAAGTGATTTATCTTGTCTATCTGTTTTTATTTTATTTTTATTTTTCAGCATGTTAGTTAATTTTATTTTTCTTATTTAAAATCCTTTTTCTAAACTTTTGATTTGATTAGACGTTGAGGATAAACCGGTACTAAAAGCTCTTGTGTCCTTGGACGACCACCACCACACACCATCATCCATCATAGAGTGTGTGTAGTAGTCTCGGGTTCCAATATTGATCGTAAGAGTTCTTGACAATCAAAGACCATGTTTGCCTAAGTCTCTTACATCACTTGGTGAAGATAAGTGTTTAGTGTAATACTTTTTATTTTTAATCTTTTTGCACTTTTTATTTGGTTATGTATTAATGACTTTAATAACTAGTTTCTTATGTTGAAGGTGAGTCTTCCTTATCGTTTGTCCGTGGTGTCTTGGCATTATTTTACTGTCTATATAAAATAAAAGATTTCCTCCATTCATATCTCCACGGTCTATATGGAGGTATGTTGGCTACCTGGTCGGGGGTTAAGGGAACGGTTTGGTAAGAGTCTTGCCTTGTTCAGTGTATAGACCCTGCAAGGACCTGGGTCAACTTTAGTAGGACCTCCTTTAATACCCACTGGTATTGGATGGCGGGGGTCAGAACTCCTTGATCCCCTCATATGTAAACTACTATTAATACTTTAACCCGGCTATTTAGGACTGTATCCCTGCTGACTCAGACTACTTAGCCGAGGGTAACGTCACCTCCAGAAGAGGGGCCTACCACAATATGCATTAATAACTTAATTAATTATCTTTCAATAATCCAACCCTTTAGGATTGTATCCTTGCTGACTCAAAGTACTGGGTTGAGGGTAACGTCACCTTCAGAAGAGTGGCCTACTACAATAACTAAGATAATCTCTTAAAAAGTGCAATAGTGCGGAAATAATCAAAGGTTACACTAAACACGAGTCGGATCCAAGTGATTCATCTTGTCTATCTGTTTTTATTTTATTTTTATTTTTCAGCATTTTAGTTAATTTTATTTTTCTTATTAAAAAACCTTTTTCTAAACTTTTGATTTGATTAGACGTTGAGGATAAACCGGTACTAAAAGCTCTTGTGTCCTTGGACGGCCTCGGTATCTTACCAACACTATACTACGCTCACGATGGGTGCACTTTCCCATATGTGTGTTTAGTGTTAGTAAATATCGTGTTTTATAAATTTAAAATTTGGCTAAAAAAGTGTTAAAGGGCTTAAAATATACATTAAAAACTAATAACACACCGCACACATCAAGTTTTTGGCGTCGTTGCCGGGGACACAAGGATTTTAAGAAAGTTAGTAATCAGCGGCCTAGTCATTTTTTCTTATTTTTTCTATTTTTTTAGGATTTTTCTTAATTTTTCAGCTTCTGCAGAACTCAGCACGGGCCGTGCCCGCTGAACACGCCCCCGTGCCCAATATTTGGAACTGCCAATCTTGTTTTAAGTCAGACAGTAAACTGAACACGGGGCCGTGTCCACTTAACACACCCCGTGCCCAAGTTTCAGTTACTGAAAACAGAACCGTAAGATCCCGACGGTTGGTAATTTCTGACACAAACATGAGTAATACTGATATTTTTTACTTTTGGCACTCTTATGTTACGTGGTGTCAAATATGTGGCGGCCCTCATAAAGATTTAAAATGTTATTTTCTAAATTATAAGCCCCATTATATATACCCATTGTTTTCCTGTAGCCTTAAGAGGGGTGAAAGTAAAAATAATCCCTATCTCTCCCTCGAATGCTCCCAATCGAATCTTCTAGGAGAAATGCTTCTTGACGAATTATTTCAAATGGAAGATTTAATTCTTAATTGGGTAAAGGAACTTGAAATGGATTCCATTAATTCACCTCAAGAAGATACCCAAAAAGAATTATTGGGATCACATTCAAATAAAAACAACTTCGTTGTTCTCGAAATCACCTCTAACTCTAGTGAGGACTTGAGCAATAGTCGTCCCTGTGTCGATTATGCCGTGAAGGACTCCCCACCGACCTCGTTCGGTGCATACATAGACCTGAGCGATTCGGCATACACCTTCTTTAACGCGAGCCCAGGAAAGGGTTGGACTTGTCCACCTACATATAGCATAGGAATGACCCTCACCGACAACCTCTTGCGTTCTCGTCTTAATCTAGAGCAATTAAGGTATCTCAGGCATTTTGGGGTTGTTCCATCCAGTAAGGAACCGCCCGATCCGGATAAGTTCCTTAGAAATAGACGAAACTTCATAAACAGCCTATAGACACGGGGCCGTGTCCAGGTCAGCACGCCCCCGTGTCCACCAAAAGATTCCTTTCTGATTTTGTGTCAGAATACAGACAAAATGTGCCAGGATCCTGCCTGCACACAGGGCCGTGTCCAGCAGACACGGGGCCGTGTGCAGCTTGCTGTCATTTTCTATAAATGCAGCCAAGAATCCTGCACATTTGGACCATTCCAGGGACAGAGATTTGGTGAGATCTTCACACATACCATCCTAGGTATTTTCTAAAAGAAGGTTCTCAACAACCATCTTGTCCTTTCCTCTCTTGTCCATTCCCTTCTTCTTCATTTTTTTTTACCTCAACACCTCCATTATTGCTTGAGATCACCATGGTTCCAAGCTTTATTGTGATGTTTGTTAGGTTTTTGTTCAAGGAATCTTGTTAAAAATAAGTTTTACAACATTTTTTTAAGTTATTTCTGCTCAAAAACGCTTCTTAAGTTGGTAAAATAATTTGAAACTCCAAGATTCCTTGTGACAAAAATCTGCAGAAAGGTGAACATGGGGCCGTGCTCATTGAGCACAAGGCCGTGTCCGAGGTTACTGTTTCATTAAAATGAACTCTTTTCAGTTTGTTTTCGTAGAATGTCAAGCCAAAACAGTGGAACTTCGTCGGCACATTCCAGAAACAGTCGAAGAGATCGGAGGTCCTCAATTGAAGCAACTCTCGTACGCTACGTGATGGCATTACGTGAAGCTCTAGATGAGATGATATCAGTAGAGGAGGTCCAAATAGACCGTATAAATTATCTTACGGTGGGGTTGGAAAACAGTTTTCAAGAAATCAACCTCTTGCACCAGAGGTTGAACATTCTTGTGACGCCTCCCATGGAGCCAATCCTCCCTCAAGAGGATTGGAACCTAGCACTTGGAGTCAATAATCCCACCGGATGGGATGACATCCCCGCGGAGCCTCCTCTTGAAGATTTGCAAGAAGTCCCGGTGCAGATTGCACCCCCTCAAACTGATGCAAATGAGCCCGCCTTTCTTCTCCCAAGGGAGATAGATGAATGGCTTGTCGACGTATGAGGAACCCGTATCCGGAGGAAGAAGTTTTTCGAGCCTTATCAAACCGAGAGAATTATCTTTTCGGAAATTTTGCTAATAAAATAAACTTTAGGCTAGAACTTCTTGGTTTAGATTCCTTGTGTTTCTTTTGACCTATTTATCTAGAATTTTAATTTACTAGGAATATTATGTAACTTTCTCTATTTGAATGAATGATGGTTTTAAGTAATTTGGTGTTTGGATGATGATGTAATGGATAAAACACACTCGGGATGGTGAAGGATACCAGGGGAAACTTGCACCTGCACCCCATGCACAAAAACAGGGCCACCCGACGATTTTTCTTCATTACAGCAAGTTCAGCACGGGGCCGTGCTCATCAAACACGCCCCGTGCCCAACCATCTGCAGAAAAATGCCCAGTTTAGGTACCTGGACATGGGGCGTGCTCACTGAACACGCCCCCGTGTCTAGCCCTCTGTTACTCTATTTTATTTTCTATTACTGGCGATCTGAACACGGGGCCGTGCCCGGACACCATAGGGCTGTGTCAAGACGCCCAGTAACATAAATTTTTACTTTTTCACACATTTTTACACATTCAATCAACCTAAAAACTTATTTTTGGGACACATTGAGGACAATGTGTAATTTAAGTGTGGGGGGGGGGGGGATGCTAAAACCTTGAATCTTGCAAGTCCTAAAAACAAGCCTTACACAAAACTCTATTGGAACCGCTAATCACCCTAAATTTTTTCAAAAATTTTCATTTCTTTTACTTGTCTTGGTTTAATTTGAGAATTTTAAGTTCTAAAAAGGTTATATTTTTACAAATTTACAACCGATAGCGTCGTAATAAAAAGAACCAACATAAGAAAATTATGAAACGGCATGACAAATCTAGTTAAAATTTGATTATATATAATGGATCACATAAAAACCGATTCCCACAAAAAGTGAGTTTTGAGCCTTTATTGAGCACACAAATACACATCTTTAAACTAAATGCTCATTTTTCGTTTTTTATGTGAATAGCCGCTTGGTTCTTACGACTCTAGAACTTGCCACGACGATGCATTCCCGGTCCTTACCAACTTAAACCCGAGTAAGTAAATGATGGAGGCATTAGGACTAACTCTTTTTATTTCTACACCATTATTTTTTCTTTTTTTTACCACCTACCCAAAATCCCCCTAGTTAACCCCTTTGAGCCTAAACGTTTTCTTTTCTTAACCCAAAACAAACACCCTTTTACCCACCAAAACCCTTTTTCATTTTAAACCCTTTATTTTAGTAACAAAGCTCGGTTTCTCTTATGACTTTGTTTGAAGAGTTGCTTCATCAAAATAAAAAATCATAAAAATAAAAAGTCTTACGAAAACCGAAGCTTTTTACGCTTTTCGCCCTTATCTACTAACCACTAACCCAACCACCTACATTTAACACAAGCCTAACCCTTCCCCCAAAAGTCCTCTTGATATTTACAAAGGTTTTTAGTTAAAAAGGAGGAGGATTGATTACTTGGCAAGCCTATGGTAGGAATAAGTTCCATGCCGCTCTCGAGAGTTTTCACAAAAAATACACCTTCGGCCGAGTGTTGAGTGATTCCCCGTGAGGTATGTGAACTTGTATATAAATGGAATTTTAAAAAGGCATGTTATGCCCTAATAAGTAATTTATCTTATGTAATGTTTTAAATAAATCATGACGAATAGGATTGTAAATAAAATAAAAATAAAACCTAATAAGAATCTTGGAAATCTCGACACTCTATGACAAGCCCAAAACCTTCTCTTCTACCCATTCCATTTGGGAGTGTAAGCCACAAAATAAAGAGTTTTGCTTGAGGACAAACAAAGATTCAAGTGTGGGGGTATTTGATGTGTGCAAAATGCAACATATAAATTACATCAAATAAGACATAAAACTAACCATTTTTAGTACTAATGTTGGAAAAAATGTGCTTTTGTCTTCCTTTTGTATTTTCAGGGTTAAAAGAGCTTAAATGAACAAAAGATGCAAAAATGCAGCCAAATCCAGCATAAATACAAGAAAAGTAATAAACGTGGTGAGCCCGACCCCTCGACAGCATCCTCTAAAGCAAAAACAAGAGAACAGAAGGATGAACACGCTCCGTGCTCAGTGAGCACGGGGGCGTGCCCAAGTGTCTGCAGAAAAGACAAAGTTGTAGAAGCTTCTATCAACCACCACGGGGGCATGTACAGCGGACACGGGGCCGTGGTAAACTCTAAGATTCGCAGAATCTAGGAAAATCTTGATAGTACAGATAGGCTTCTGCACACGGGGTCGTGCCCAGCGGACACGGGGGCGTGGTCAACTAATGCAGACAAACTGCATTTAATGAAGAAAGAGAAGATGGGTGGACACGGGGTCGTGCCCAATGGACACGGGGCCGTGTCCGAGCTTCTATGCAGGCTATAAATAGGGTGCTTGACACATTTCAAACCATCCCTTGGCTAACCACCTCTCTCACACTTCACCCACATTCCACCACCACCACCATACACCATCATCCACCACCATCATCCATCATAGTGTGTGTAGTAGTCTCGGGATCCAAGATTGATCGTAAGAGTTCTTGACAATCAAAGGCCATGTTTGCCTAAGTCTCTTACATCACTTGGTGAAGACAACTGTAATACTTTTTATTTTTAATCTTTTCGCACTTTTTATTTGGTTATGTATCAATGACTTTAATAACTAGTTTCTTATGTTGAAGGTGAGTTTTCCTTATCGTTTGTGCGTGGTGTCTTGGCATTATTTTACTGACTATATAAAATCAAAGATTTTCACCATTCATATCTCCACGGTCTATATGGAGGTATGTTGGCTACCTGGTTGGGGGTTAAGGGAACGGTTTGGTAAGAGTCTTGCCTTGTTCAGTGTATAGATCCTGCAAGGACCTGGGTCAACTTTAGTAGGACCTCCTTCAGTACCAGTGGTATTGGATGGCGGGGGTCCGAACTCCTTGATCCCGTCATATGTAAACTACTATTAATACTTTAACCCAGTTATTTAGGACTGTAACCTTGCTGACTCAGACTACTTAGCCGAGGGTAACGTCACCTCCAGAAGAGGGGCCAACCACAATATACATTAATAACTTAATTAATTATCTTTCAATAATCTAACCCTTTAGGATTGTATCCTTGCTGACTCAAACTACTGGGTTGAGGGTAACATCACCTTCAGAAGAGGGGCCTACTACAATAACTAAGATATTATCTTAAAAATTGCAAAAGTGCGGAAATAATCAAAGGTTACACTAAACACGAGTCGGATCCAAGTGATTCATCTTGTCTATCTGTTTTTATTTTATTTTTATTTTTTAGCATTTTAGTTAATTTTATTTTTCTTATTTAAAAACCTTTTTCTAAACTTTTGATTTGATTAGACGTTGAGGATAAACCGGTACTAAAAGCTCTTGTGTCATTGGACGACCTCGGTATCTTACCAACACTATACTACGCTCACGATGGGTGCCCTTGCCCATATGTGTGTTTAGTGTTAGTAAATATCATGTTTTATAAATTAAAATTTGGCTAAAAAGTGTTAAAGGGCTTAAAATATACATTAAAAACTAATAACACACTGCACACATCATTTAGTGATCATCTCAACAATAACACTTATTCCAATGATCGTTAATAACTTGGGAATCAAATTCACTATTATCAAATAAATATACTAATCTGGATTAATATGCTTGCTATCACATTAGCTAAGCCACAATCACACAAGCTTCAGGTTGTGGATTTGATAACCATTTAGACGATGCATCGATTTAAAACACTAAATGGTATCATATTGGGATATGCATATCCTTTAATCGCTTCCAGAATATTTAGGTATACACACCCTCGTTTATTTTGAAAATATATAATTTCCCTTGAGAGCAAACATTACATGCTAATTATTATCTTGAAGAATATTCTAGTTCTTCATTATGTTCACATCATCATTGACTCGGTGTGGTCTAACCAGTCATGCAAACTAGTTAAATAATTATGATCTATAAACTTCTGGTTTATGATCGTATATGTATTACTTGCTCGTATGTAATGCAAAACGTATGAACGAGAGAATATATTATAACTTCAAAGTTAAAACCGTCATGTTATGCAATCACTCCTTAGTTTGCCACTTTTGGTGGTCCATCTCATTATTAAAATGGCCATCATTACAATTTTCATAGTCAATCTCATCATTACAAATGACTCAATTAGGTCAATCATTACATTTACAATGATTAATATATAATCACATTCACTTTTGTGAATGAAGTAGAACCAAAACAAGCTTCATAGCTTTTCATTATTTGCTCGGTCACATGAGTATAAAATCATTTCATTTTTTTCATAACTCTTATAGTGATATTGCTACTTTAGGAACATATGTCTCAAGTGTGACAAATGAAAAGAATTTAATCGATTTTCCTTGTAAATAATGTTCTTTTTGCTTACTATCAATTGAGAAGTAGTTGAGTCATATAAGATTTATCAATTTTATATCTTACGACCTTTATAACGATCATTGTATAGTCATCACATTATTAACATGGTTGATCTCATTACATGAGCATCATAACAATTTTCTCAATTACCATGATTACGAACTTTACACCAATTATTATATCATCACATTCAGTTCAAGGAATGGATTATAACCAAACAACTATCATGGTGACATCATTACAATTTTCTTAGTTATGTATATAATCATAACCTTTGAATTGATCATTATATCATCACCTTCACATCAGGGAATGAATTAGAACCACATAACTTTCATGCTTGTTGTTTCAAACTTTATATATATTCTTTAACAATCTTGCTACCTTGAGCATATTTGAGGTTTGACAAGCGGAAATTGTTTTCTTCAACCTTTTCTTAAAAACCATCTTCTCATCACATTATACAACTTGAGAACTAGTTACATGACTGGATCAGAAAGAATAATTGATCGAAACTCTTACAAGTTTCCATAAATTTATAATAAGATTTAGAGAGCTTATGATCTTTATATATAAATTACAACTTTAGTCTTTCAGTTATAATCAACACTATCCATATAAATAAAGTATGACATCTTATAATCTTATAGAAAATAAATTTTAAAATGTATGACATTATAGTATGTGTCTTATAAAACAAGTTATGGTGAATAGACTGATACAAGATGCAGTGTTTTTTCATTAGTCATAAAAAAAACATATATAACACAGTTTACATGTTATCTTTAGAATCACTATTAAAATACTATAAAAGGTTTATAAAAACATGGCTAAATACAATTTAACTCAATTTAAATAGTTGAGCCATTATAGGCTATTACTTTATGAACTAGAAAAACAAGAAAGTGTCACACTTTTTTTTAATAGTAGAATGAATAATCATAATAATAATAAAGATGATTGATGCTTAATGTAACTAATCATATATGCAAGAGTTATTTTACCTTTAAAACATGTGTTATGATGAAAAACGTAAATCAAAATAATACATAAAAGTGTTGAAAGAATATAATGAAGTGGCAAAGATGTAAAACTTATCTAAATTGCTACATGACAAACTTTTTATTAATTATATAAATTGATAGGGAATGTTAACTGCCACTTTAAATGATTCCTTTTTAGCTTTTTATAGCTAATTTAAAAATTGAATTATAGCAAATAGTTACTATCCCGTTTCTTCTTAACTCCCCTTCAATTTCTTTGGTGGTTTCAGAAAGCAATCGCCCAAACACAAAAACATAATTCTAGATCATGTATATCAAATTATCAATTCCAACGAGATTTCAACCGGTGAAGTATATGGCCGATTAAAAACATAGAAAATCAGGTTTCTTCGGCAAATATTAATGAGATATATGCAAATTAACTTGTTTTCAAGCAAAGTTTATTAGGCTCATCATCTTAAATACAATTTCTTAGTTGAAATCAAAATGTCAAAATAATTCTTAATACAAACAAATAATTTATGTGCGTGTTGATGATCATATTGACCAGTTAGTAGCAAATTTACAAACTATATATAACATTTAAACTTTCATACATTTATAATGGATGACTAACGGATTATGACTACTTAACCTAGGCAAGATTTTGTAGGAACGTTATATGACCTAACGAGTCGATCAGAAGAGTGCTCAGACTGAATCAGAGGCGGAATTCATTGATTCAGTCTTTGTTTAGCTTGATTTCACTATTTAACGTCTCGTTTATTGATCTTCTAACAGTTACAAGCTCTGGAGACAAAATGGCAGGGCTTCGTCGTACCAAACAAGACCACACGTACACCTCTATCTAGATCCGCTCAAGTGTGCCTATTTATAGGCTGATGGGTTCGCTTATATTGTCATGTCCGTATAAGCGGACCTGTCATGTCCGTATAAGCGGACCTGTCATGTCCGTATAAGCGGACCTGTCATGAATGACACATAAGCGAACCTATCTAACTTATGTGTTTCTTGATTTTCTTTCACTATACAATCATCTCTAACCTAAGACTCAAACTAAGATGTAGTCGACAGACAACTGCACCAACAGATTTTCATTGAGCCCGTATAAGAACAACCAAAAGAAAAAATATACATAAAAAAATAATGAGGTCACGAGTCATGATGACTTTATGATGATATTGGGGGAAATCTGAAATACTACAAATCTAAAATGTAGTAAATGGCATGGAAGAGTCCGATTTTATAAAGTAGAAGTCACACATTTTTGATTTGATGCTAATGAAGAACGTAAGCAATTGCAAGAAAAAAAATAATCTTCAAAGGCTGTAAACGTTGTTATTTATTTATTTATGTATTATTATTATTTTTTGAAAACAAATCAAATATAATTTATTTTTCGGTTATTTTCTCCTTAGTTACTTTCATGCCATCAAAATATTCACAAAATTAGATCCAAATTTTCTAGTTATGATTATATACAAAAACTATAAAATGAGGACAAAACATGGAGCCATGAAGTCCAAGGTGAAAGGTTGCCGGTCAATTGTTTCTACTCTTAGTTTCACTTTTCATGAATGCGATAACCTTATTCAAGATGTCTAAAATAATAAAACAATTACTAAGTAGCAATATGAGCTTTGTGTATTGTTACCTGAATGGATGAAAGAAAACCAAATCATGGATATGAAGATTCAAATCATGGATATGAAGATCTTGCAGCAACTCGTGCTGATAACGTGTTGTAAAACAACGGTCTATTAGCAATCCATATACAACTATACTAAACATGAGAGAACAAAACTATAGAGAATAAGTGAATATGAATTCTTCTTCATTAATATGTATACACCATATACCAATGCCACTATATAGACGCACATATTAATACAAAGAAATCAAAGAGATAGGAGTTATGCATGTGGAGAGTCATCATTATGATACACTCATAACATGTATAATGATTTAAAAATTGTTTAGTTAAATAATAAGAGAAAAATATGTTTTAAATATTAGAAGAGTTAATTCCGTGGTTACGTCTCTGTGGTTTCTCCAAAGTTCAAGGTTGCGTATTATGTTCTCAGCAAGTTTTTAACAATCGTTAGCCTTATAACCCTAGGATGTTACAAATCAAAGGTTAAAACCTTAGATTATTACCTTAAACTATTAGTATCTGAGGTTGTTACTTTCCATAAACCACATGAACTAACGATGTAATTAACTCCTATATATAATAAATAAAATATTTTGAAGACATGTGTTACTAGCTGGTGTCATCTTCCTTATTTTCCCGCATCTCTCTTCTATTTAAATAAAAATACTAAATAATAATTTTTCTGATTCTTTGTCTTATTAAATAATTACTAGATATAAAACCTGTGTAAAAACACGGGTAGGCTTTAGAAATTTTACATACCAAATTTTGATAGTGAGTATAATGTCACAGTGGTTCCAAACTTGGAAAAACGATGGACATGGAAAAAAAAACTATCTGTATTTACTATACATACATTTACCAAATGGGGGAATAGTGTCAGGCAGCTGCCTGACACTCCTCTATTGGACAAATCAGTTTATTATTTTATATCCATTTTAGAAATACGTTTTTGCTCTTGCTTAAAATTACCGTTTTGCCCCCCAGCTCAAAATAAAATTACGCTTTTGTCCCTATTTCAAAATAATGATTTTGCCCTCAATTCAAAATTACGATTTTTCCTGGCACTCCCCCATTGGACCAACCAGTTTATTATTTTATATCCGTTTTAAAATTACATTTTTGCTCCTCTTTAAAATTACAGTTTTGCCCCACCTCAAAATAAAATTACGCTTTTGTCCCCAGCTCAAAATTACGGTTTTTCCCTTGATTCAAAATAAAATTGTGGTTTTGCTCTCAGCTCAGAATTACCATTTCGCCCCCAGTTCAAAATAAAATTTTGTTTTTACCCCAAGCTAAAAATTACGATTTTGCCCTCTGTTCAAAAATGTGATTTTTCTCCGTTTAAAAAATTATGATTTCGCCCCCAGTTCAAAATTACGTTTTTCCCCAGTTCAAAATAAAATTATGCTTTTGCCCCCAACTCAAAATTACGATTTTACCCTCGGTTCAAAATAAAATTGTGGTTTTGCCTCCAGCTTAAAATTACGATTGTGCCCTTAGTTCAAATTTATATTACGCAGTTACCCCAAGTTCAAAATTACGAATTTGCCCCTGTGAAAATTTACAATTTTGCCCCTGGTTCAAATTTATAGTACTGCCATCACTTTAGCTTTTGGAAAATTACGATTTTACCTCAATCAAAAAATACAACTTTCCCTCAGTTAAAAATTACAATATTGCCATTGTTTCAGTTTTTTTATTAAAACTATAAAAGTGTTTTGTTTTAATTGGTTGACTCGATTTAATTGTTTTTCGTGTCAATGAGCTGGCTAACACTCGCTCATTATTCGGCTATCGTTCCCCAACGTGGGCGGAGCATCAACTAGTTGTATTACAAAATGCACAGTTTGACTTTTAAAGTCAAAGTGTCGTCTTTTGGGAACAAAGGTACTCTTACTTGAAAGCTGAAATCAAAGATAAGCGAATAAGACTAAAATGATTTTTATATGACAAATCATTTCCATTGTTGCAACATGACAAATAATTTCCATTGTTGCAATCACATCCATGCTAGCATTTGCTTCTTGAGATAGCCTGACAACTTCAGAAACAATATCAAGGGATTTCAATGAGTTCTTGGATAGTTGTGCTTTACAGGAGTATGGGTTGCGTGGGCGTAAGTTTACATTTGTCTCCGGGAATAAATGTAGCAGAATTGACATGATTTTTGTGTCATGGAATTTTCTGAATGAATGGCCGAACGCTGAGTATCGGGCTCTTGGGAGGGAAAGCTCGGATCATAGTCCGATGGTTTTGAAGGTGACTTATAAGAATTTTGGTGCTAAGCCGTTTAATTTTTTCAATTCTTATTTGTCTAGGGAAGGATTTGAAGAGGTGGTTAATAAAGCATTGGAAGAATTTCGAGGTCAAGGGCCGGCGGATGTCAAGTTTATTAATAAGCTTAGAAGCGTGAAGCAGGCTATTGTTAGGTGGAAAAAGAATTTGGATATTAAAGAGCTGGAACAAGAAGAGAATTTGCGTCAAGAGCTTTTCGAGCTAGATTGTGTGGTTGAGGAAAGAGAATTATCAGAGGCGGAACAGTGGGTGTATGAGAAAGCGAAGGTCAAAATTCGGGTGTTACAAGATCATAAATTGAAAGACATTCTTCAAAAGGCGAAAATTCATTGGGCCAAAGATGGTGATGAGAATTCGAGTTTTTTTCATGGGTTGGTGAATAAGCAAAGGGTCTCTAATAATATTCCGGGTTTGTTGATTAATGGTTCTTGGGAGACTAAGCCTTCATTGATAAAGAAAGAGGTCTTCGGTTTTTTTTAAAAGAAGTTTGTCGAGGAGGAAATGGTTCGGCCGAGATTGTTATGCCACGGCTTGAAGAAGTTGACAGAGGAGAATGTTTCCAACCTTATTCGACCTTTTTCCGTGGAGGAAATTAAAATGGCGTTTTCGATTGTGGAGGTGACAAGAGTCTGGGGCCTGATGGTTTCACGTTCCGGTTTATTAAAAAATTTTGGCCTCGTATTGTCGATGACTTTGTAGAGATTTTTGAAGAATTTTCAGATTCGGGTAGGATTAATCATGGAGTTGGTTCATCTTTTATTACGTTAGTTCCAAAGGTTACTGACCCGGTTGAGCTCGGAGAATATCGGCCTATTAATCTTATTGGGGTTGTTAGTAAGGTTATCTCGAAAGCGTTGGCGAATAGTCTAAAAACTGTTATGGATGATATTACTCATGAGACGCAATCGGCGTTTCTAGCGGGTAGGTACATTCTTGATGGCCCGTTAATCATTAATGAGATTTTAGCTTGGGCAAATAAATTAGGGAAAAGATTATTTTTCTTTAAGATTGACTTTGAGAAGGCGTATGACAACGTGCATTGGGAGTTTCTGTTATCTGTTATGCGACAAATGAAATTTTCGGAAGCTTGGTGTAAGTGGATAAAAGGGGTGTTGGTATCGGCGCCTTCCTCGGTGTTGGTTAACGGTTCTCCCACCTTCGAGTTCAATTGTGTTAAAGGTCTTCGTCAAGGTGACCCGATCTCGCCTTTCCTGTTCGTCATTGTTATGGAGGCGTTTTCTAGTTTTATCAGGAGGGCGTGTCAGGTTGGTGCATTTGATGGGGTTCGACTGAATGATGGCCCTGTGGTGTCTCATTTGCTCTATGCAGATGATGCTATGGTGATCGGAGAGTGGTCGGAGTTTAATGTTAAAAGTCTTAGAAGAATTTTAAGGATTTTTCATATGTGTTCGGGGCTCTAGTTTAATATTAATAAGTCGACGATTTTTGGAGTTGGTTTGAGCCGAGAAGAGGTTATTATGGAAGCTAATAATTTGGGATGCAAATCAGGTGAGTGGCCTTTCAAGTACTTGGGCATTTTAATGGGGACCAATATGAACCGGATTAGTAATTGGGATTCTGTGGTGAAGGTGTTTGATAATCGGTTATCCAAATGGAAGGCGAATATCCTTTCTATGGGTGGTCGAGTGGTTCTTATTAAGTCTGTTTTAGAAAGTATTCCTATGTATTATTTTTCATTGTATAAAGCCCCGGTGGGGGTGATTAATGATCTTGAAGCTAGAATGAAGCGGTTTTTATGGGGTGGTAGCGAGGAGGTTCATAAGGTTCATTGGGTCGCGTGGGATAAGGTGACTAAATCTCAAAGTGAAGGAGGATTAGGCATTAATAAGATTGAGACTAACAATCTAGCGCTTCTTCTAAAATGGCTTTAGAGATATCGGGTGGAAAGTCATGCATTATGGCGAAAGGTTATTGATGCGGTGCATGGTTCGATTAGAAGATGGGAGGTTTACCCGTCTAACAGTCAGATCTCTAGTGCGTGGACAAAATTGGTTCGGATCGGGTATAGAACGAGTGTTCAAGGTGTTAATTTTACAGATATGATTCGTGGAGTTGTAGGTGATGGTTCAAAGATTCGGTTTTGGATTGATCCGTGGGTTACTAGAGAGCCGCTAAAGGTTTTGTTTCCAAATCTTTTTCGGCTTGAAAGTAATAAATGGTGCAGCGTTTCTGAAAGAATTGGGTTTCAAGATGATATAAGGAGTGTCACTTGGAATTGGAGTAGATATCCAACCTTAGAGGCCGAAACTATGGAGCTGGTGGAGTGTTATCAGACGATTTCGGCTGTTCAAATATCGAGTAACAGGGACGAGTGGAGCTGGAACATGGGACCGATTCAGGAGTATTCTGTTAAGGAGACTAGAGCTTGGTTGAAAGGGCCTGTGGGGTCTGAGATTGAGCAGCGGTTTAATTGGTGTAAGTGGCTCCCAAATAAAGTCAATCTTTTTTATGTGGCGGGCTAAGATCGATAGGATTCCTACTATGAACGCGCTTAGACGAAGGAACATGACGATTGGGGATGGTTTATGTGTCTTATGTGGAGACGCGGATGAAACTACGGATCATGTTTTCACGGCATGTAGTTTGGCTTGTGGGGTTTGGTGTGGTATAGCGTCGTGGTGTAAAGTTCCTCCGGTTTTTTGGTTCTCGATTTCAGATATCCAGGTGTGGTTCGACAGGATATAATAGGTGAAAAGAAGAAGGCTATTGTGTATGGGGTGTTTGTGTTCATGTGCTGGCGAATTTGGAAGGCCCATAATGATAAAAATTTTCAAAATGTAGAGGTGAATGTCGCTCAGATTGTGTCTGATATTAAAGCTTTGGGTTTTCTGTGGTTTACGAATAGGTCTAAGGTTGGTAGCGTGAGTTGGAGATCATGGTGTAATTTTAATGTTGATTTGATGTAGTTGGTTTTCGCGGTGTTCTCCGTCTTGGAGATCCCGCTGTGTAAATGAAGTTTAATTTCCAAAAAAAAAAAAAAATTCTCCAACTTGATGCATTCATGGCTGCAAGAAAGTTCCACTACATCAAAGTAAGAGAAACATATAAATAAAAATATTAAAAAATATTTTTTCTGATTCTGTCTTATGAAATAATTATATTAACAATAAAAATATATATGTTTAGATAATTTGTAAAAAATTAGTTACAGATTGTTATATATATTAACCAAATAAATTTAATATTAAGAAAATATTGGATTTTTTATCAATTAAATTGTTAAATGATATTTTATTATTTCACAAACTGAAAACGAATTTATCGAGATTTTAAATCCAATTAAAATATATTCAGCAATATATTTACATTTCAAGGATCTAATTCTTATTATGATTTGTTGAATCCTATGATATATTTTTGTCATCTCATTATGTCAATTATATATATTTTGTAGATATGGTAACTTCAGCCAATTTTCTTATGGACGGGTTGATTTGGATTATATTTTATTTCTAGTGGGTAAAAGGTTAAATATTTAATAAATGTAGCCTAAAATGAGATAGAAGATTGGTTGAAAGTGGCCCTAAGTTTAGCTTTAATAAATGAACATATTTAGGTTATATTATCCACATAGTAATATAATTTCTTTTTTCATATCTGACATTAAGCTCTAACTATCAAATAAGTAACTGGTTGTCCACGAAATCTCAAATGTTTTAATTTATCTTTATTTATATTTACTTTGTGAATATTTCACTTATTTAGTATATTTATTCTCAAATGTTTTTTTTTTCACTCATTAATAACTATTTAGTATTTAATTGATCCAACCCCGTATAATATATGAGTTATAACGTAACAGAACAAAAATTCAGCTTAACTAAATTTACTATAATACAATTACAAAGTTTTGTTTCCAGTAAAGGGTCTTGATTGATTCCCTACCATGCTTAGGATTACATTCAACTTTAATGGAAAAGAAGGTAGCAAATAGTAGCTTATTTATTGAACTTTAACATTATCTTTTTTAAACACAAAAAGTAAAAAAAAATAAAAATTCAACTTATATCTTAATTATCGTAACTAAAACTAACATATACTGATTAATATATACAAATTATATATATAATAAACAAGTATAAATTTAGCATAATATACAAATTAGACATATAATAAAAAAGTATAAATTCAGCATAAGTAAAATATGATGCTTAGAATTATTAAGACTATACTGACTTTTTTAATATCTTTATAACTTTTAAAATATGATACTTTTATAAAATCCGAGTATATCGTTGCGATGCACCTATTTTTATCAACGTTTCGATTAAAAAAATTCGAAACCGGGTTGTGAGAAGTAAAATGGCTTTTCATTGAAAAACAACGAACCGAAAATGTTTTGGGCATGTTTGTCAAATTAGAAATGTCATATTAACTAAAAGTTGATGAAAACAGAAAAAAAAAAAATATAAATGGACACATAAATTATGTTAATCAGTCTGAAAAAGGAAGGGATTGAAGGTTTCAAATTGCGCAAGTGATGAAACCGGAGTCATTCATAAATTGAGGATTGCTTGTCGAGACCTCTTCTTTCACTTGTTATGAACCCCGTAGCTCCACTTTTAGCCCAAATTATGCTCGTTTAGTCCCTCATTCTCCGTTCCCCTTGTCCAACTCATACATATAAGAGTATGAAAATTTTTAGATTATCTCTCATCACTCCGACCAGCAAGCATAACCGACCACACATGGGTCACTTCCACCCATGCATGCAGACACTAGTCGCCACTTCAAGGGCCACTGTAGACGATCTAATCTCTTTCCTTATGTTGAAAAATTAATCTGAAACCATGTTGACCACTTCTACCTTTGGTACGATTAAGCAGATGATAGATCGTCCGCTCGTTCACTTTTAATATATCCTCTCTTTTATTTTTTCGTCTCTAAGTTTATCTTCTTGATTTTTTCCTAAATAACGAGTCAACTCTTCAAGCCATTAAATAACTCAAGTTTTTAGCTCATCAGTAGATGACCTGAGCTGGCCCCCATATTCTCAAGCTTGAGCCCTAGCTGAATCTGGCTCAGCTCGAGCTCTACTTGTAAGGAACCCTAGCCGCCAGTTTTTAAATATATAGAAGCAAATCATTTCAATGAGGGCGTCCTTAACATTGAAGACAGTCTTATTGTGTCAAAATGTATATCTCATCCATTCTAATTCAAATAAGAAAAAAAAAAGTTTCTCTATTTCGAAATATTTGGTGATTCATATCACTTAAAAATCAATGAGCAATATCAAGTGGTGGAAGACTTGCAGTTTTTTTGAGAGATGCCGGTTCAACTATCACATGGTGCAGAGTGAGACATTAGTGGGCAATGAAAGGAGATCCAAAGAAACCCGGGTTGGATCCTTAAGCCAAACGAGGTTTACCGGTAATTTCACCGTTGTACCTACGGGCGCAGTGGCGGAGCTTGACCAAAAGTTCCGGAGGGCGGAAAGTCATGGGACCCAATTTATATGTTATATAAATATTTAGGCAAAATAATTGGGGGAGGGGGATCCTTAATAATTTTAAAAATTTACGACGAAAATCAGAAATTTTACACTTCTAACTGAGACATTGGGGGGGGGGGGGGGGGGGAAGGGGGTGCAACCCCGGGTATCAACTAAGCAACGGCCCTGTACGGGAGAGTGGGTTACTGGGTTTTCCCCAGAATTGGTGGTGGATCCGGGTTACTCTTCAAATACCCCGTTTGTCTAGTGGGTACCCCAAGCAGAGTCGTTCCTACGTTTTCGAAGGCCCTAAGCAAACTACAAAGTGGAGGCCTAATTTTGTTATTGACTAACATTAGGTGCAAAAATCGGGTTTTTTCTAATACCCAATTTCGGGAACCAAACCGTGTTTTGTATGATCGGGTATTAGAAAATCGGGTTTTTTAGATACCTAGACATTAATACCCTATTTTCTATTTTTACACAATATAAATACATTTTATTTTTTAATTTGCTTTGTATTTGATAAAAATACTTAAAATAATTATATGATCACAACTTTATTTAATTAATATATCCCAGTCTTTCGTTTATTGTCACAGAAGGATGCGCCAAAAGGGAAAAAAATATTTTGCTTATGAGATTCGAGCTAAGATCCTTACAAGACTAGGGCAGGACTAACACCACTACACTAGTATAGAATCAAAACAATTATATATTATATATAATTTTTATATTAAATGGAGGCCCTAAAAGTTTGAAGGCCCTAGGCCCGAGCCTAGGTTTTGATAAGCATTGGCCGGCTCTTACCCCAAGAATGCTCATGATAAGAATGCTCATGATTGATTATGTTGGCCGTTAAAAAAAATCATGCAAATATAACTTAAAGATCATCATCACCAATGTATTATTTTAATAGTTACGAAAGAAATAATTATATTTGATTAAAGTCTCAATATTTAATAAGTAATTTAATTTGGAGTTTCTTTCCCATTTTTGGTACAAATCCTCTTGGTATAATTCTTGGTTGGATTTGGGCTTTTAGTCTTGTATAGAGCTTGCCAGCAGTCAGCCTGCTTTAACACCCATCCTGTTTCTATATAAGCCCAGGCTCTTATTAGAACGTAGCCCACAAATTCTCAGCTTTAGTAGGCTCATAAGATATTTAATTCTTTAATCTTTTTAGTTACCATCGCTGTTCATCGGTTTGATTATTATTATTATTATTATTATATTATTATTATTATTATTATTATTATTATTATTATTATTATTATTATTATTATTTTTTTTTTTTTTTTTAAGGATCAGTTCATTCATAGACCGAGTCATGAACCTTATAAAAAAAAGGAGCTCTTGAATCTAAAGTTATTTTTTATGTAGAATACTAATAAATGTATAAGTGAGCTAGCCTGTTATATACGTTCTGCTGCATCCGAATACGATCGGGAACTGACTTTATCAAAATTGATATTAAAAAATCTAGTGCTCATACTAAATCAATAAAACTAAATCAAAGATCGTATAATTAAGCAGAGCTGTTCTTGAGAATTCAGATGTCCTATTCAGGCTCAGAAAAACATGTCCCTTCGAACTTAACGAAATAGATAATGTAAACAATTTTTTTGCCGCACATGTTATTACTATTTTTTATTTATTTTTAAACTAAAATGAGTATTGGGCTAATATCTAATGGGCTTAAGTTATAAATTGAGACTGACCAGTTTTAAATAGATCTATAATATAAGTTTATGCTTTTATATACCTGCGCGGAACCATAAAAACATATAACTGGAAGGTCAAAATATATAATTTCGTGACATTTCCAAATCTATACTATATAATAAAAGAAACCAAGTTTTGGACACGTGTCATTCATAGAATGTATCTTCAAATCTATATTTATCTTATATTAACTAAATAAATAAATAATAAATTAATATTAAATCTTATCATACTTTAATAAAATATTATCCTCAAATCTAAATTGTTAATTTAATATATTTTTAAAATAAATACCTCTCTTTCCTACTTATCTTATATTAAATATATAAATAATAAATTAATATTAAATGTTATCCTAATGTATTAAAAATATAACTTTCTTTATATATGTTCATAAGCTACATTTACAAGAAACTAAGGTTCACGTGCACCTTTACATTTCTATAATGACAAAGTTTGTTTCCCCACACGCATTAAAAAATACTTGATGATATTGGATCACTTGAGTATCATCGTATAACTAGCGGAGATAAAAAATATATTAACGTTTAATTGTTTGTAAAGATAGAGATTAATTTACCTTTCAAATTCATAGTCATGCTTCAATACTAAAACATAATGTATTTTGTTTCTTCAATTTCTTTAGTTCGTTTTGATTGGGACTACAAGAGAATATATAGAGTTTTTGGGTCTATAAATTCATCTCCATTTACAACTCTATTTTTTATTTACTTAACGGATTAGGATGAATATTAGTGTTTCAAATTGAGCATTATAAGTTACCTTTTATGTATAGATTTCCGATTCCCACAAGAGAGGTTTTCCTAAATTATTGGGTTTCCTTATGAATTGGTGTATAGGCATCAGAGACTAACAACATTAAGGTTCTGTTAGTCAAGGTCCATTGGAAGTCAATATGTTAATAGTTGGGACAACCAGTTGTTATTTTTGAAATTGGAACTGTTAGCGGCCAACAACGAATAGTTGGGATTATTAAAATCAAATATTCCTTTCTTTAATCCAACACAGGGTTTTTAAAAATATAACTTTCTTTATTATTTACTATACAAAGTTACATTTATATAACACGTGTAATACACGAAGTTTTTAAAGATATAACTTTTTATCATTTACTATGTAAAATTAGATTTATTCAACATGTGTATTACACAGGGTTTTTAAAGATACAATTTTTTTATTATTATTTGGTAGATTTTTCAACCCGACTGACTATACACGGGTTTTTTAAAGATACGACGTTTGGATGTAATATTTTTATTATTTGGTAGATTTATTCAACCCGATTATACATGGGTTTTTTTAAAGATACAACGTTTTTAGTATTTAGTATAAAAAATTACATTTATTTAATCTGTGTAATACACATGGTTTTTAAATATATAACTATTTTTTATTATTTGATATATAAAATTACATTTATTTAACCGGTACAATATACGGGGTTCATAAAGATATAACTTTTTATTATTTAATATATAAAATTACATTTATTCGACCCGTGTAATACACGGGGTTCTAACCTAGTACTTACTTAAAGGTAACTATTTAACTAAATAAGATGAAACTAGATAATTTTTAGCTAAATTAAATAAACTAGCAAAGTAAAAATATATAAAACTCACTTATTTTTTTTCTTTTTGAGTAAATTACAAAAATCATCCTTTATGCTGACACCATATTGCAAACTATGTCCTTTATCTTCAAAACATACCAAAAAAAACGTACTCGATGTTTTCAAATCTATGCACGTGATGTCCTTTAGTCCTAACTCAGTTAGTTTTCAAAGTTAAGTTTGACCAAACCATTAGAACGGTTTAATTTATTATCGTACCGTTTTATGATACCAAATAATACTTTATTTTGAGTACAACTTCGTTTTTAATAAGACTTATAACGGAATGTCATGGAAAAAATTAAGCACAACTACGTACTTAAGTTTTTATAAAAAAAGTTATATACATAAATTATTAAAGAAAAATCAAATTAATTGATAAATTAATATACGTTCTAAAAAAGAAAAAAAGAATTATTAAAAAAATGATAAAGGAAATTTATGGTTTTAAAAAAGGAAAGAAATTAAAAATATATTAATAAATATTTTTAATAATAAACTATTATAATATATTAAATAAAAAATAATAAAAAGCTATATATTATTATAAAAATAAAGTTATTATTTATCGCCCTTCATCAACAACATAACATGGCATGGCATGGCATGGCATCGCATAGCATAGTATAACATAACATAACATAATATAATAGGGGAAATGGACTGTATCACCCTAAACTATGCAAAATTGGCCAATATCACTCCCAACTTTCAAATTGGCTCCCACCACCCTCTACTCGACAACCTGGTGTCACTGTCACCCCTTCGTTAAAAAACACTAAGTGAGTTAGTTTTTTAAGCCTATGTGGCATGCAGCTGATGAGTTGGAAGCATACGTGGACAAAGCCCCATTAAATTCCCCTTTCCTTGTTAAATCAGTTGCATTTCATCACCCACACCCAGTTCACAGTGATGGTTGGCGATCAAACCCTAATACCTTGTTAGTCGACGATTGCTGCCAAAATTCAGACAACCAAGAGGTAAGGTTTATGTTAGGGTTGATTGCATTGTGATTTTACACACTGATTTAACTGATGGATCGTATAGATGTTATGCTTTGGTACGGTGGTTCTTTAGACTTCTCTTTTGATCAACCTCAGTATATTGGAGGTGAATCTAAGTTGTTGGTAATGGATTTTGACCATATCGCATACTTTGAGCTAGTTGATTATGCACTGGAAACCAACCAGTATGAAAGTAGGGATTTTTATATGTACGGGATGGATGCGGATAATGGTGATTTTAAATTGTTTCGTGATGATAAAGATGTGTTGGAACTTGCAATGAAGGCTAAAAATTGGACTAAACCATTCCTTGAAGTGTTTGTTCAACATAGCCCAATTATGTCTGAACATAAGACCCACTACTGTTCCCAACCCAGTAAACCACAGGCCCAGTCCAGTTCCCAGCCCATTAAAACAAAACCCAAGTCTAGTTCCCAGCCCATTAAACGACAAGCCCAACCCAAAAAACTAGTACCCAAGCCCAGAAAAAAAGTAGTACATGTGAAAGTGGGTAGGGCATCTGGTAAAAGTTTTACAACTCCTGAAGTCCCTAGATCTGGATGTACATCAAGTGTAGAACCAAGTGTTAAACAGGTTGTGGAAGAACCAGTACACGAGGCTGCATGGGCATTTGAATAGATAAGGAAACAAATCTTAAAGAGGTTGTGGAAGAACCAGTAAAAGAGGTTGTAGACGAAGAAGTCTTTGGTTAAGATAGTGATACTGGTGATAAAGAAGCTGATTTAGATGCAGGACAGTGAAGACAGTGATTACAATCTTGAAGAGTCCAGTTCTGATGATGAGGATGGTTATTGTGATGAGGATGTGGTTCAGGAAGAATTGATTGGCTTAGATTCAGACAGAGAAGATGTTGAATGGAAACAGTCAATAGATGCAATTAAACAAGCTACTAAGGATGAAGAAGTAGCCACAAAGAAGATACTTAAAGAGTGTATGAAACCTAATGAAAAAGATGGTAATTTGCATGAATCTAATGATGCAGGTTGTGCACATGTATAGGGTTACAGTAGTTATGAAGAATCAGATGGTGATATTGAAACACCAGGTGATAGTGAAGAAGATGATGTTCGAGGTAAAAAGTTTAAAGAAACTGCTCCTAGTGTAAGTGCACACATTAACTGGAAGAAGTTTGTTTGGAAAGTTGGGACAAGGTTTGCTTCACGGGATTCCTTTAAGGAGGCAGTTAGAAGATATGTTGTGTCTAATGGAAGGAATCTGTTCATATCAAAGAGTGATAGCAAACAATGAGAGATCATTACACTAAGATTGGTTCATATCTGCATGCATTAGGGAAAGCAAATCCAACATCAACTTTCAACTTGGAAACCGCTCCACCAGGTTTCATTAATCTAGATCCAGAGGCCACATGTGAAGCATTCTTCAGACTGTTTGTATGTTTTGATGGTCTTAAAAAAGGGTTTCTAGCTGGATGCAGGAAGGTGTTGTGCTTAGATGAGTGTTTTCTAAAGACCTTCCTTGGAGGAATGTTGTTAACTGCTGTTGGGAGGGATGCTAATGAGCAAATGTATCCTTTGGCTTGGTCAGTTGTTGAAGGAGAAAACAATGACAGTTGGGAACGGTTCATGCATGAGCTAATGCAATGTTTAGAAGTAACTGATGGTGGGGCTTCATGGACATTCATTTCTGACCAGCAAAAGGTTGTTACTCAATTTTGTCTTCCTAAATCAGTTGTTTAGTTATTCATTACTTATGTTTAATTGGTTTGGCAGGGTCTGTTAAATGTTGTTTCATGTATTTGGCCCTATGCAGAGCATAGAAACTGTGCAAGGCACATCTATGCAAATTGGCACAAAACATTCAAAGATGATGAGCTGAAAGAGTTGTTTTGTAAATCAGCTAGGGCTTACTCTGAAGGTGACTATCTACAAGTAATTGAAGACATGAAAGCAATCAATCCTGATGCATTAGAGGCCTTACTGAAGCAGCATCCCAAGTGGTTTAACAGGTGCTATTTGGACACCCACACCAAGTGTCATGTAATAGTAAACAACATAGCAGAAACCTTTAATGGTTTTATCATTAATGCAAGGTTAAAACACATAATGCATATGTTAGAGGATATAAGGATTCAAGTCATGAGTAGGTTAGTGACAAAAAGGACAGAAATGGCTGCCAGAGATGTTATCATATGCCCTAAAATCCAGGAAAAACTTGAATTTTCAAAAGGTGCTTCTTATAGATTCTGTGAGGTGTATCCCTCATCATATCAAGTTTTTCAAGTAAGGGATTTTGATGATGTCTCTGTGGATCTGGAAAACAGAACCTACAAATGTAGAAAATGGGATTTAAGGGGATATCCTTGTAAACATGTATGTGCTGTTGCTGGTTTTTTACAAAAGAGTACTGAAGACTATGTTGATGTGTTATATCACAAAAATACATACATGAAGGCTTATGAGTTCTCAATACCTCCATTGCCTAGTGAAAGGTATTGGACCAAGATCCATCAGTCAATGGATCCACCACCAATCAAATCTGCTCCTGGTAGGCCCAAGAAGAATAGGAAGAGGGATCCTCATGAAGATCCAAAAAGGCCAGGGAAACTCAGAAAGCATGGGGTTATAATGAAATGTAGTATCTGTGCGGTTAGAGGACACAACAAAAGAAAGTGCACTGAGAAGGGGAAAACAACTGAAGGTAAATTTTATTAAGTTTATTGGTTAGTTAATTACCTGGCTTAAAGCTTGTATCTCTAGGTGGTTCTGCTCCAAAGAGACAGAAGAAGAGTAGTCAGAAATCAACTCAAAAGGGAGCCCAGCAGTCTACTCAAGAGGCAACCCAGTAGTCCACTCAAGAGGCAACTCAGAAATCCACTCAAAAGGGAACCAACAAGTCAAGTCAAAAGGGAAAGAGAAAGACCAAAGAGAGGGGCAACGAATTAATTAGTCAATGTATGACTTTTCACTATGGTTTGACTTTTTCTGTGTTGTTTGACTTTTGTTGATTGACTTTTTCTATGTTGTTTGACAATTGTTGTTTGACTTTTCTGAGTCACACATTGGTGTACATATTCCATTATGGTCATTGTGTACACTTTAATAGGTTGACTCAAACATTGATGACCATGCTTCAGTTATATATCTTTTGGTCAGTCTGCAGTTTGGTTTGGTGATTCTGCAGTTTGGTTTGGTGATTCTGCTGCTTCTACAAGTGCATTTACAGTTTGGTACAAAGTTTGGCCAATTTTGATTCAACTTACAGTTTGATAGCAGTTTGGTTTGGTGATTCTGTTGTTTCTGCAAGTGCAGTTGCACTTTGGTTCAAATTTTGGCCAATTTTGCACCTAGTTACAGTTTGACAGCAGTTTGGTTTGGTTCAAACTTGGGTCAATTTTGCTTTACACAGTTTGTCAATTTTGGTTCAAACTTTGGCCATTTTGGCTTCAAATGCATTTTGAGTCAGTTGCAAGTATGGTCAATATGTACATAACTTAGATGTCCAGTTGAGTCAAAGTAACAAAAGCATAACTTAGATGTCCAGTTGCAAATACCATTTCATAACAAGTGGGCACAAATGGTTACAAACACTAAATACGACAGCAGTCACTAAATACTAATTCCACAAACACAACAATATTGCAATTGCAATTAAAAAGGTTAGCACATATGGTTTCTTCGACTTCGTCTGTGTGTCAAATCTCATTGCTTTCAATTGCTCGTTCTCTTCTATTAATAACATATTGTGTAATTCAAGGTTCTTTATCTTCAGGTCTTTAAACATCACTGGAGTTGAGGTGCCGTATGAACGTTCAACGAACATGTTATCAACATCTTCTTTCCACAAAAAGAATTTGCAATCCCCTCTCTACAAAACACAACAACTGTAAGGAAATTGCAATGGACTATCTACAAAACACCAAATTGAACTGCAAATTGAACTTACAGACCAATGAGAACAGCCGTAAAATTCTTCACCATGTCTTTCACTTTTAAGTCCAGCTACTCGAAGAACTGCAACAATGTCGTGATGACAGTACACATTTCCATCCAAATCGAACTTGAAGAGTTTAGGTTTTTGAATTAGACCAGAGGTACAAGACGAGGACATGTTGACTCAATGTTTCAAGGGGCAATTAGGGCAAGAACGGCTAGGGGAGGAATTAGGGCAAGAACGGCGATAGGGATTACTTGTGTGCGATTGATCTTCCTCTGCAATTTGGGAGAATATGAGTTTGTTTTGAAATTAGGGTTAAAGTGATGTTACAGAGATGATATAACAAGGCTCTGTCCACGTATGCTACCAACTCATCAGCTGCATGCCACATAGGCTCAAAAAACTAACTCAGTTAGTGTTTTTTAACGAAGGGGTGACAGTAACACCAAGTTGTCGAGTAGAGGGTGGTGGGAGCCAATTTGAAAGTTGGGAGTGATATTGGCCAATTTTGCTTAGTTTAGGGTGATACAGTCCATTTCGCCAAGATAATATAACATAACATAACATAATTGTAGTATATAATAATAATAATAATAACATTAATAATAATAATAATAAAATAAAATAAAGTAAAGGTCATTAGATTGTATCACCCCTAACTATTGGCTATTAGCCGCTGTCACCCCCAACTTCACTTTGACACCCGCCACCCCCAACTTAACACTTACTTTGTTCTGTCACCACGTCGTTAACTGATCACTAACTTTTGAGCTTGTTACTATACTTTTGGGGGTGTCCAAAGATTCCTAAAACCTTCCTAAGATCCCCATGACACCCCCAAAAGTATAAAAACAACATCAAAAGTTAGTGATCAGTTAACGACGTGCTAATAGAACACACTAAGTGTTAAGTTGGAGGTAACGGGCATCAAAGTGATAGTTGAGGGTGACAACGGCCAATAGCCAATAGTTGGGCGTGATTAAATCCAATAAAATGATATAAGTACCATCCAAAATTAAATTTATATTAAATATTTAAATATATATATATAGAAGAGCGAAACCAAAAAATATTATTTAATAGAAGAGCGATGCAGGAAAATAAAGGTGAGAAGACGTGACACACGTGCGTAAATTTTTTTATTTATTATAAAGTATACATAGATTTTTTAAAGGCGACTTTCAATTTATGAAACTTTTGATCGCATCGCTCGCATCGGGAGACCCACCAACCTACTCTTTCCAGTTATGTTGCTTTAACCGGGCCAACACTGCCTTTAGAGTTTTGGTTGGGCGTTCAAAGAAAAAACCACATAGATACTTGTGCGAGTGGTTAACATGAAGTAGATACAGATGTAGGTCGGATGAAATTATACATTGTGTTTGCACATAGATACTTGTGCGAGTGGTTAACATGAAGTAGATACAGATGTAGGTCGGATGAAATTATATATTGTGATTGGGTCACCTTTGCTTGCTTCAACGCCACCTTAAGAATGTTCTCAAGAGGGTAGAAATTGAATTCTTTTGTTCTTTTGTTGTTTTTAGAGATATTGGATTTAAATAACTCCAACATTTATCAATTGGCCGATAACATTTACATCTTTCAAGTTGTACCACATAACTCCTGACTTTCAACTTATTGGCTAATAGCACTCCCAAATTAACAAAACACTAACCTAGTTTGCTGACATTAGCTCCCACGTCAGCTGTCACGCCATCAAAAAAGCCAAGCCAGCTGCTATGCCATCAAATAACCCAAGTCAGATGCCACGTCATCGAAAAATTCCACATCAGACGCCATGTTATCACACATATTCCACATAAGCAAAAACTTAATTGGGTTAGGGTTCAGTTAGTTTGGGAGTGCTATCGGTTAATAAGTTGAAAGTTAGGAGCGGTGTGGTATAAATTGAAAGTTGGAAATGCTATTGACCAATTAGTGAATGTTAGGGTTATTTAAATCCAGTATCCCTTGTTTTTAATAAAAACTTCATTTCGTTAAATAAATATAAAACTTCCCGCTTAAAGATTTTACAACTTTTAGAAGTACAATCTTGTTATCATTTTCTATTTTTTAAATAATTAAAATTTAAACCTCTCTATATTAAATCATTAGAATTTCATAAAAAAAAAATTCAATCCAAACGTTGTTTCATACTATTATTATTTTTTGTTTTATTACAACTCTATCTTATATATATATAGAGAGAGAGAAAGGAAGTGTAGGATACAAATCCCCTAATCGTACATTACATACGCGAGTTTATTGGCCGTACACGTGTCCTAATTCGTTTTTCACTCATAAGGTTAAATCAGACAATTCATTCAATCAGCTGAGGGTAAATTCGTCTGTTCATTCAATCAGCGAGAAGTTCGTTACACTAATATCCCGGTAATTATGATTCTAATCAGTTTCAAATTTTTCATAATTCTCAAATTGCAGTTTTCGTTCTTCTGCGTTAGGGTTTGATTCAATTGTTTTTTTCAGTGGATCCACAGAGCAGCACCGGACGAAACACAGATGTTGATTTTGAAGAAGCTCGATCGATCGGTGATCAGGTTCAATTATCTGCGTATCAGAGAGTTACGATTGACGATGTTTTAAATCCAGAACCTGCAAATCCAAGTGGTGTAAATGAGTTGTTCCAATGGTAATTATGTTAATTCAGATCTTTAAATTGTTCGTAGATGTGTTTTGTTTAATCGTAGTAATGATTTTGCATTTTGATTTGAAGTTTGAATGTTGAGGATAATTGATATGAAAGAAAATTGTGTAAGTTCGCATGTTATGAGTCTGGCAATTCGCATGTGATATTTATTCTAAATGTTGATTTCGCATGTTTTGATATCATAAATCGCATGTGTAAATCATATTTATCAAAATGGTCATTTTCGCATGTTATGAGTCTGGCATTTCGCATGTGTTGTTGTTCTTATGATGAAATTATGGAGTTTTTAATATATCGCATGTTACTAGTCCGATAAATCGCATGTGTTTTCCTTTTTTTATTTGATTTATGTAGATGAAAGGCTATACACTCCTGAGGTTGAACCATCAGCTACACCTGTGGTTGGAATGCAATTTACCTCTATCGAACAAGCATACGTGTTTTACCAAACATATGCTAAGTTAGCTGGTTTTTCTACTCGGAAAGGTGGTTAAGTACACAGTGGTGGTATAACCAAAACTAAGTATTTTGTTTGTTCTAAAGAGGGACATAAGCCATTGTTTATTGACGATGCTTATTCGAAGTCAAAAAAGCCATTCAAATCAAGGAACAGGGGGACCATTAGAACTGGGTGCAAAGCTCAACTTATGATTTGCATGGTGGATGGTAGATCATATACAGTAAAGAGATTCGTTGATGGCCATAATCATAAGTTTGTATGTCCACACGATATTCATATGCTGCCAGCGTACAGACAATTGTCAGATGTCCAGGAGGAGATGATATGGGAACTAGGCATTCTAAACCTCGTCCCTGTCAAAGCTTTTCATATAATGAGGAAACGTTACGGTGGTTTCCAGAATATTGGCGCCACGGTCGATGATTGCAAAAGCTTTAGGACTCGAATTAACAGCTATATAGGAGAATATGACGCTGACATGGTGATCAATAGGTTGACCGACAAAAAACAGTATTTAGTTGATTTTTCGTTTGAATATTCTGTTGATGATGACAAACAGTTAACTGGTTTGTTCTTGGCCGATGGGTTATGCAAGCGTAACTTTATGGAGTTCGGGGATGTGATATCGTTCGATGCAACTTTCAAGACAAACAAGTGTTACATAAAACGGTTTTTAACTTTTTTCGCATGTTAATATACATTGAAGATTAGGTGATGAATATATCGCATGTTATACTGTATATTTCGCTTGTTATGTTTTGTCTGACTCGCATGTGACAATGTGTACTTCGCATGTGTACTAAATCTTTAATTATATGGGATTCCAGGTACAGGATGGTGTTTGTTCCGTTCACTGGGATTGACAACCACTGTCGAAATGTAACCCTTGGAGCTGGGTTGTTGGCATCGGAGAGCATTGACTCTTATAAATGGCTTCTCAATTCATTCGTAAAGTCATTTGGACGGCAGCCAAAGGTTGTAGTGACGGACCAAGACCCTGCGATGAAACAGGCTATTGAGGAGGTTTTTACTACCAGTAGAGACAGATTGTGCATGTGGCACATAATTAAAAAAAGTGGCTGACGTATAACATGCTATATTGTCTTTTATTAGCGTTTTTTTTATAATATAGATTTCATTATAGGCTGATATAAAAACCATTTATCTGTATAGGTTGGACACGAGTTGTGCAATAATGATGAGTTTAAAAGGAGGATGTACGATATTGTATGGACTGATTCCATTGAGCCTGAAGAATTTGAGAGACAGTGGAAGTTGGTGATGATTGAGTATGGTCTCACACAAAATAAATGGATTGATGATATGTTTGCGATGAGATACATGTGGATTCAGGCTTTTTACCGGCATGAGCCCATGTCTGGACTCATGCGAACAACTTCGAGATCAGAGAGCGAGAATCATTTTTTTGCCAGGTAGCAAATTCACAACTCACTCTTATAGAGTTTATGAATCATTTTGACGGTGCAATGGATGTCCAAAGGTTCAATCACAGAAAGAATGATCATATTTCAAGATATACTGATCCTGATGATTGGAGCAAAACTACTTTGGAAAAAGATGCTGCTAAGATATACACCAGGTCTCTATTCTTTGATCAGCAAACATAGATATATGGAACTATTACCGAATGTATGCTGATGGACACCAAAATCGAGGGTCCACAGATAAGGATATCGTTGAAAGACTTTAAAGCTCATGGAGTTGGGTTATTAGAGGTAATATAGCATATATATTTAATACATGCGCTTTTGAAAACCCACATGCGAATTTCATACGGAACATGATTTTTGCAATATGCGCTTTTGATGAACTCATGCGATTTTAAATTAATTGAATAAAATAATTTTGTTAGACATGCGAAATTGTTCATGTACACATGCGATTTTAATTTTTAAATTTTTTTGGCTTTCTTAGGTGTGTTTCAAGAATCTTGAAAATGATGTAACTGCACAGTGTAGCTGTTTGCGTTTTGAACAGTATGGGCTGCTATGTAAACACATCTATTTTCTTTTTAAGATGTTTGGTGTTAAAGAAATACCAAACAAATATGTTATGAAGAGATGATCAAAGGATGTGGTTCCGAATGAATTAAACACCACGTTCGATGTAAAGGTGGATGATAAGGATGAGCAACACAAGGCTAAACAGATTGCTCGCGAAATCATCTACACAAGGGAGTATTTGGTTAGCAATTTGATTTCCGACCTTGATCAACTTGTTTTAGTCAGGGATCAAATGAAGCAGATTAAAGAAAAAGTTGATCAGAGTCGTATAACCAAGCAGCTTTATCCAAAGTTTGACCGGTTTTCAAAGTTGATTGGTTACCAACAACCAGTAACTAATGCACCTCCTACTGTTCGTGTGCCGACTGGTATAAGAAACAAAGGACGTGGCTCGCATAAAAGGATTAAATCGAAGAAGGAACAAATAATCAGCCGTAAAGGAAAAAGGTCAAGGACAGTAGTGTATGCAACGAAAAAGGTCATGATATTTGGACTTGCGAGATACTGAAAGGCAAACAACAAAGAAGATGAAAGGAGTCTAGATTGAAAAAGATCCCAGGCATAAAGCCAACAAGGTTGAAGATGATGAAGAGGAAGATGAGTTTGAAGATTACAGTGGAGGTAGTGATGATGGCACTGAAGAAGATGAGTAGGAGGAGGTTTCAGAGGAGGAAGATTAAATTTTTTACTGTACATGCGATTTAATACATATGAGTTTATATCATACAATCATGCGATTTTATATGCATCGGTATAAAATTAGTTTAACATGCGATTTCATTTTATTACATGCGATTTTGAGTTATCTTATTTTTTTTTTTTACAAAGATGTCTAAATCATTCATGCGATTTATATAATAATGAAGCATAAGATGTTTTCAAAACTTGTACAAAAAACATAAATATAAAGTAGTTGTTATTGTTTAACACAACTAAAACCATAAAACGATTAAACAGAAATCTAGTTACTTGAAGCAAAGATTTTGTCACGTTTAGCCGAGCTGAACTCCATCTTCTCTTTCACAGTGTTTTGGAGCATCTTTCAGGAAAGAGAAGGCTAAGTCATCAGCTCGAGACTGTTCCTTTATGTGATCCAAAGTTGCGTCTCTGAAGCTTGATGGTGGTTCTTCAAGTAGTCTCACCCACATCTCTTGATTTTTCTTGATTTCTTCAAGAATCTTTCCCTGCACATCAAGAATCAAATGAGAAGAGGTGACATCGGTGCTTATTTCTGTCAACGTGCGAGTTGACAATAGTTCCTTTGTTGCAATGTTTTTTATTTGTTCTGAATCTTCAGATGACATTTTTGGGGGTGTGTGTTTGTGTTCAGTGTATTAATATGGAAGGTAGTTATCCTTGGGTATTTTATATTAAAATAGTAAATTTATTATGTAGGTAGGGTGGTAAGTTTAGTACTATTTATGGTAAAATTGATCATTACAAGTCACATTACAGTCACATCGTTATTAAATTTTTTTTTGATATAAAATAGTTAATTTATATTTATTTTCAATTATTAATTCATAATTTTTTGTTTTTGCATTTTAATCATTGTGGGACAAAGTTACATGAAATCATCAGCAACATTTTTTTTCAATATCGCATGTGATTCGAAAACGAATTCGCACACTTTAAGAAACCACATATCACTTTTTAAAATCGCATGTGTTTAAAACAAGAATTCGCACACTATAAGAAATCTCAAACATTATTATCTTTTTTTTTAAATCGCATGTGTATAAAACAAGAATTCGCACACTATAAGAAATCTCAAACATTATTACCTTTTTTTAAAATCACATGTGTATAAAACAAGAATTCGCACACTATAAGAAATCTTAAACATTATTACCTTTTTGTAAAATCGCATGTATAAAACAAGAATTCGCACACTATAAACAAAAACCTTTCTTTTTGTTTTCAATGGTTTTTCGCACGTTCAATATGTATTTCACATAGTATAATTTTCATCCTGCATCATCTTCTTCGATAGACGGTATATCGATGTTGTTTCAGTTCAGAATTTCCAAAATCAGCAGATATGAAATCGAAGAAGGAGGTTGGTGAATAAGAATCTTACGTTGTTGTATTTGATTTATGGATCGATTTTTGATTAATGGCTGAATTTTCGAATACGATTTTGAATATAAGATTCGAATCTCCGTCAGTTACAGAGATTAAGGTACCGTAATGACGATTTTAACCTTTTTTTTTCAAGATTTGTATACATTAATATGATTAATTTAATGATTTAAATTGGTTCGATGGATTGAATATCCTACGGCTGAGAATATCGCGTACGTAATGTAGGATAAGTGGTATTATACGTTAACCGGCCTCTATATATATATAGGGAGAAGATCATGCGAGAACCACCTCTTATTGTGAGAACCGCGAGAACCAATGTGAACACACCAAAAATGCCTAAAAATAGCTAAAAAGCACACAAAATTTTTTTTTTGATTTTTTTAATATTTTTTAGGTTAAAATCGCTACTTTTCGAACAAAAAAAAATTTTTAATTTTTTTTTTAATTTTTTTTTTGCTTCGAAAAGTAGCGATTTTAACCTAAAAAATATTAAAAAAATCAAAAAAAAAATTTTGGATTTTTTTTTGATTTTTTTAGATTTTTTTAGGTTTTTTGGGGGTTTTAGTTTTTAGCATTTTAGCTTGGGGGGGGGGGGTTAGGTTTTTGGGGGGTGGGGGAGGGGGGTTTAGGTTTTTTTTGGGGGGGGGGGGGGGTGGGGTTAGGTTTTTTTAGCTATTTTATGTTGTGTTCACATTGGTTCTCACAATAAGGGTGGTTCTCGCATGAGCCCCTCCCTATATATATATAGAGTTAATTGCCAAAATCGTCCCTGAGGTTTGGGCACATTGCCATTTTCGTCCAAAATAACACTTTTGTACCATTTTGCCCCTCACGTTTGTAACTTTTGTCATTTTCATCCAAACCACTAACTTAGTTTATTTTTTCTGTTAAGTTGAATGATATTTGGATGAAACTGACAAATATAAACCACAGGGACGATTTTGGCAATTTACTCAAATTCTTTTTAATTTCTTTTATTTAATTAATTTTGTCACATATATAATAAAAAAGAATATACATGCAATTTTTATATGAAAAAAAAATAATAGTTTTGTCACATATTTTTATAAATTTTCATCCAACCATTAACTAAGTTAATTTTTTTCTATTAAGGCGAAGGATGTTTTAAAATTTATAAATCAATATAGAAATTAATTTCCAATTTCTTTATATAAATTAGTTTTATTAAGAGAAAAAACTGGTATATACTTTTCAATATTTTCGCTCTTAAACTTTTAATAAATATTTATTTTCGCTCTTAAATATTTTGCTTAAATTTAAGAACTATGAAAATGTACGATTTATTTTCTTCTTATATTTCAAACTGCATATATTTATTAAAAGTTTAAGAGCGAAAATATTGAAAAGTATATAATTATATAATTCGAAATTTAAGCAAAAAAAGTTTTTACACTTTTTTAGTTCTTATATATATATTTTTTAGTTTTATAGTTCTTCAATTATAATAAATTAACTTTAAGTTTTATATGTCTCTTACAAATTCTTTTGTTTTATACCTGAATTAAGAAAATGTTTGTTAAAATTATCCAATTTGTTTTTTTTCCTAATGACAATATTAGACGTTTGAACTAAATTCACAAAGTTTGATTGTATCATCCCACAACCTTTAGTTACATAATGCTTGAGTTATAACATAAAGCTCACTACAAAGAAAAACCAGCTTGCGTGACGATTTATTACATTTCCTTGACCAAAATACTCAAATAGTGTGGTCACCCATTAATAGAATATGTTACAAGCAAAATAATACATTTACATAAATATAAACTAAAAACTAAAAATAGATAAGCACTAAAAACACTAACTGAAAATGTATGATTTCTTTTTCTTCGGATAAGAACTAAAAAAACTAATAGAAAATATATGATTTATTTTTCTTCTTATATTTCAAACTGCATATATTTATTAAAAGTTTAAGAGCGAAAATATTGAAAAGTATATAACAGTTTTTTCTCTTAATAAAACAGATTTATATAAAGAAATTGGAAATTAATTTCTGTATTAGTTTATAAAATTTAAAACATCATTCGTCTTAATAGAAAAGAATTAACTTAGTTAGTGGTTGGATGAAAATTTCTAAAAAAATATGTGACAAAACTATTATTATTTTTTTCATATAAAAATTGCATGTATATTCTTTTTTATTATATATGTGACAAAATTAATTAAATAAAAGAAATTAAAAAGAGTTTGAGTAAATTGCCAAAATCGTCCCTGTGGTTTATATTTGCCAGTTTCATCCAAATATCATTCAACTTAACAGAAAAAATAGACTAAGTTAATGGTTTGGATGAAAATGGCAAAAAGTTACAAACGTGGGGGCAAAATGGTACAAAAGTGTCATTTTAGACGAAAATAGCAAATGTGCCCAAACCTCAGGGACGATGTTGGCAATTAACTCATATATATATCTATATATATATATATATATATATATATAGAGAGAGAGAGAGAGAGAGAGAGAGAGAAAGTGTAAAACACATTACGGCTTAACGTATATCACGTACGACAACGTGCGTGATTATGTGTATAACGTGCGTGATTAATGGTTTTCAACATGCGTGATAAATGTTTTTAACATGCGTGATTTAGGTTTTTGAGTTTATAACGTGCGTGATTTTCAAAATAACGTGCGTAATTTGGTCGTGTACTGGTCGTATGTTTAGCCGTAATGTACGTTTACTGGCCTATATATATATATCTATTATATATAATAAATGAAAGGTGATTTGGGCCACTTGTCAACACCAGAGAGCTCCTAAATGCCCATTTTCCCGCCCAACAGTGTTTTCCCCTTCTCTATATATTCTTTTGTCTGCTTCTCAATCCAAATTTCTTTTCCCTCTTCTCTCTCTTCTCTCTGACGATTCAAATGGCGATTCAAAAACCAGATCTGAGATTCCAGGCACCTTTCGTCTAATAACCTAAAATCATCTTGAATCTCTCTTATGTTAATCGTTGATATATGTATAGATCTGTATGTTTTTCATTTTGTTGTTCAACTATTCTAGGGTTTCTTTCCACTCGCTTCAAGATCTATGCTTTCTGAGTGTTGAATCTCTGTAGATCCGACTTCAAATAGGCCTCAAACCAGGTTTCAGAATAAGTTTATGTTTACGTTTATTTGTTGTATCTTTTTTCCTTTGATTTCTTTGATATCAGGTGATTTGGAGTTCTTCCAATCTATTGTTGGGCGATTGTTTTTCAAATCGGTTGGAACCAGGTTTGATTCTCATCGATTTGTTGTTCATTCTTATATACTTTTTCTTCTATTCACAGGTTCCATCTTCAAATAGGCCTCAAACCAGGTTTCAAGTCATCTACTCGGTTAGAATATATGATGCAAGATTAGCCCAGTTTTGGCCCTGACATTTCAGGTAGTTTTCTTGCAAGAGTATGTATGTATGTGTTTGTTGCTTATTGATGGAAGTTATGTAGAGTTTGATGATGATTGATTAACTCTGTTTGTTATTAGTGCTATATAATGGAGAGAGTGAAACTGTGTGGTTATAAGTTAGTGATTACAGTGTTCGGCTGTGATTTGAATACGTGTGTCGGTGTTTGTTGCTTATTGATCGAAGTTATGTAGAGTTGGATGATGATTGATCGACTTTGTGTATGACAACTGTTTATAGTTTAGCGCTATATAATGAGAGAGAGGGGGAGACAGAGAAACTGTGTGGTTATAAGTTGGTGATTACAGAGTTCGGTTGTGATTTGGATGTCTATGTTTGTGTTTGTTGCTTATTGAGTGAAGTTATGTAGAGTTGGATGATGATTGATTGACTTTGTGGGGTATTAGTGCTATATAATGGATGAGAGGAACTGTGTGGTTATAAATTAGTGATTACAGTGTTCGGTTGTGATTTGGATACATATATGTGTATTTTTTTCTTATCGATTGAAGTTATGTGGAGTTTGATGATGATTGATGGACTTTTGGTATTATACTGTTATTAATTATTATTGATGTGTGTTGAAGAAAATGGAGAAGGAGAGGTTGGAGAAGCAAAAGCTGAAAGCGGGGAAGGAGAAATGTCAAAGAGGAAGTCTGCTGGGCTCTTAATTCTTTCATTGCATAAGATTTGGATTCACCTTAAATTACTAGTTTTCAGTTATTATCAGAGTATTAATCATTTGATAAATCATTGTAGTTAACTTCAATCCAGTTTTTCTACCCTAATAATGATAAGTTTGTTCTATTTAAATCACTGAGTTGTTCACTTCTGGTACACTTAGACAGTAAGTTCATTTCATCCCAATTAATGTGATTTTGGCCGACAGAGAATCTAGGAAGCTAATATTTTCGGTGAAGCCGAAAGAGCAGGAAGAGTCGATCCAGCGAAAGAGAAACCTCATGGTGAAATTTTCGACCGTAATTTTTCCAATATTTTCATAGGGTGTTATGTTGAGTTTTAGCTCTTATAATATGCTTTTGCAGGCTAAGCTTAAAGTTGGATGTTTAGTGACGTGTTGCATAACAAAGATTTCATATTTTGGAATTTTCGTTGAGGCAAGTAACAATTATATTTTTTTTAAAAGAACCTGTTTTTGAGTTATGAGTTCAATAATACAGATCGAAGGAGTGCCTGCGTCACTAAACCAGACGAAAGTTTCATGGGATGCCACTTCGAACCCCGCATCGTCTTTCAAAATTGGACAGGTAAACCGAAAATTTTTCAAAAATAAAATGGCGGCAGTTTTTATGAGATGAAATCAATTCATACGTTCTTTTTATTCACAAATGTATACAAAAAAAATGAGAATCATTTGGTTTACAGGTCGTAGAAGCAAAAGTTCATCGATAAGATTTCTCACTTGAACGTATATACTTATCTATGAAAGAAATAACGGTAATTTATCTTCAAGCTTCTTCAATAATTTCAAGCTTTTATGCAAACGGTTCTCATTATTGGTGATTATAGTGTAATGGTTATCTTGTGGCAGCCAGATCCGTTAACCGAGTCTTTCGAAGCTGTTATTGGTCATAATGCTGTCTTGGATGGTACAATAGACACAGATCAACCTGAAAATGAGGTTATTTCAGTCATTTCAACTAGAAATCTTATGCATTTAAGTTCTTATGGAAACAATTGTTCATCAACATAATCGTGTATAAATTGGACAGTGGGCCGATCTTGATTCGCTTATCAAAGGACTGCAGAGCTATGAGGGTATCGAGTTAGTAACAAAAGGACGTTTTTTCTAGAGCCCGGGTTTGACCCTAGCATTTCAGGTTATATTTTTTTCCAAGAAAAAACGTTTTGCATGTGTTTTTTTTTTATTTTTATCGCTTTTAGTTGTTGGGTATTCAATAAAGTTATTGGGCAGGTATATATGGTATCGTTGTTCAAGAATCAGTACAAATTGCTTGCTCAAGCCGGAAATAAAGTTCAAGAGGTATATTTTGACTTATAATTGTCAAACATGCATCTTAATGTAAATTTAGAGCATTGCATTGAATTTGAGTTCAATAATACAGATCGAAGGAGTGCCTGCGTCACTAAACCAGACGGAAGTTTCATGGGATGCCACTTCGAACCCCGCATCGTCTTTCAAAATTGGACAGGTAAACCGAAAACTTTTCAAAAATAGAATGGCGGCAGTTGGTTAAAGTGGAAATTATGTGTAAATGTAAGATGATTATGTCGATTTGGTTGCCCTTGCTGGTTAAAGTGTTGGTATTATTAGCTGATAGGTCACAGTTTAGATTATTAAAATCCAGTTTGCCGTAGATAAATATATGTTTTAAAGAAAAGAAACTGTTGTTAATTAAGTGAAACAGACTCGGATATTGATTTGATTTAGGTTTTTGTCAGAATTGAGAATCTGAAGTGTGAAGTAATATTGTACTTAGTTGAACTGTTGATGTGCGCATGTTGTAGATAATTTAAGGAAGTATATTCATTGATTAAGACATTCAGTGAACTATAATTTTCCATGAATATCTAAGGGGCTGTTTGGTAGCCTCTGAATGGTCATTAAGAGGTTACCTCTTAATGGAACCATCAAGAATTTTACCAATGAGAAGGTAGAAGAATGTGACATGTGATGATTTACAATTCAGAGGTTAGCTCTTAACCATTCAGACTTGAGGTTACCTCTTATTCATTCAAAGGTTTTAAACCATTAAGAGGTAGCATCTGAATGGTCATTAAGAGGCTACCAAACAGCCCCTAAGTGTACCATCCTATAGCTTTGCTAAAAATGTGTGTGCGGTTTTCGGTCAAACATCAAATGTTTTTTTTCCAATTGTTGATGTATACAGTAGAGAAGCCTACTCTTGATGCAGATCGGACAATCACACTTGCATAATTATCACAGTTTCACACTTGATTTCCACTCGATTCCGTTCACAAGGATGATTATGAGCGAAATCGGGAAATGTACCTTCCTCTGCTCCTTGTGAGCGAAATCAAGTGCAAATGTAAGATGATTATGCAGATCAGGTTGTTTTGCTGGTATTATTAGCCGATGGGTCATAGTTTAAGTTTAAGTGTAAGTTTTTAAAATCCAGTTTGCTGTAGATAATTGTGTGTGTGTGTATATATATAGAAAATAAAGTGTTGTTAGTTAAGGGGAATAGAAATTTTGATTTGATTTAGGTTTTTTTCAGAACTGAAAATGTGAAGTAACACTATTTAGTCAAATGTACATTATTATTATGTAATCTAATAGTGTTTATTTTATTTCTGTGTTCAATAGAACAGCCAAAGTACCTCTGGCTGAACAGGTTACACCGTTCACTAAGACACTAACACTCACAAGATTTCTACGCATATTGCAGCCAAGGTGGCAGCTAAAGCATATGAACATGGTGAGCCCTCTATTCATACAGTCTAGGCCAACAAAACCAACCAGACCGGCTACTGTTGGTTTTTGGTGCTTGAGATTTTAAAAGACCCGCTCATGGTTATCAAGTTATTCAATTTTTATGCCATTAAAATTAATTCACACACAATTGCTGAAAGCTACCTGATCAATTGCTGATACACACCTGATCAATTTAACTATTATTTGTTTTTTTTACTAATGATCTTCACACCCTAAGCTCATTTGAAATGACTGTTGGGTTAAAACCACTGTTGGGTTAAAACAGTGTTTTGAAACCACTTTTGGGTTAAAACAGTGTTTTGAAACCACTTTTGAAATGATTGTTCGGTTAAACAGTGTTTTGAAACCACTGTTAGGTTAAAAAGTGTTTCAAACCACTGTTGGGTTAAACAGTGTTTCGGAACGACTGTTAGGTTAAACAGTGGTTTCGAAACGACTGTTAGGTTAAACAGTGGTTTCGAAACGACTGTTAGGTTAAACAGTGGTTTCAAAACACTGTTGGTTTGACTTTGATCAAATAGTGGTTCGTTTTTTTTTCCAAACAGTGGTTCGTTTTTTTTTTCCAAACAGTGGTTCGTTTTTTTTTCCAAACAGTGGTTTGACTTTGTGGAGAAAACAGTGGTTCGTTTTTTTCCAAACAGTGGTTTGACTTTGGTCAAACTGTGGTTTGACTTTGGTCAAACAGTGTACATAAAGTAAGCTCTTGAACTGTGAATTTATTTTATTTTGATTTTTTTTTGCCATATAATCAATCATTAGAATGATCAATACAAGTTCTACATACTAACTGTATCTACATCTGTAGAAGCTCTAGATCTTTTGAAGTTTGATCAAAAAACATGTCTTGCCAATCCAACCCTCGTGGTTCTGCGTTTTCAGCTACTAAGGTAGTTTAACTCATTATAAACAAACTTAATTATGTCAAGTTTGAGTTGTTTTGAACGACCTATGATTTTTTATTTGAATCATTCAGTTGGAGTTCTTAGCAGAAGATGAAATGATCGAGATAGTTCCAAAACTAAGAATAAAGCCTCTTAGTTTGATTTGTGTAATTTTCTATCCCTTACGATTTTACTTTATGACTTTATTTAGTAACTTTTTTTATATACTTACAATTTTTTACTCATAATTTTGATGTATTGTTAAAATTAGTTCCATCTTATGATTTTTTTTATATATGGCAGGGTGACTTTGGTCCATAATGATTTCAGTTTAAGGTCTCTCTATATATAATGATTTCAGAAAGTATTGGATAGTTGGAGTATTTACAGATGAATTTTGGAGCATATTACATTAAATTTGGTTATTATTCTCCTGGGACTGCACCAAATCGTACACCTTATTGTTTGTATCTGCTGGTAAAGGAAGTAGTCGATATCATGAAAACGCACAATGATCCGAAAGCTTTGGCAAAGGTTGAGCGCAAAATTTATCTTTTCTGTAACTACTTCCACTCTCATCTGCCATATCACGGCTGGAAATAGTATGTATATATGCCTTTTCTTTTTCTTTCTAAGAAAGTCTTCCCTTATCATTAAGTTTTTATTATTATTCACATATATATTTTTTTTTCTTTTTGCAGTAGCCGTGACAACACCAACACTATTGTTAACAGATATCGCATTCACATATGTAATTTTGTTGCATTAAATGGTAAAAATGGTAAGTATATTGCATTCACAGACATTTTTTTAATGACAATTCATTTTAAAAATTTCAATAGACAAAATGCACTTTACATCAATATCGCAGGTAAGCGAGCAACAAGCTGCGCCGCTACCCCTTTCTGGATGATGAATCGTTTTTTTGACTCTAAATGAGTCCTCAACTTTGATTACGAATCACTCTTTGATGCAAGGATTAGGCCAGGTGACTCAAACTCTAAAGTTAATTTTTTTATTGTTTTGTTTGACATTTTTGTTGTCGTTTGTTCTATTCACCAGTTCTATTGGCGATCCTCTAAATGTTATGTAGCTTATGTATTGTTGGTTTATAATTCTCTCTTTGTTTATTTTAGATCATAACTATTGTCATTCACGTTTATAAGATCACAATTGTTGTCATTCCTAACAAGAATGAAGTTTTTGAATATTCAAGGAATGAAGTTTTTCGACTGTGTTCTTTAGGAGGGCAGTTCTAGAAGGATTGGACATTTGGGGTTGAATTGACCCACTAAGATCAATTGAAATCTCAGGTTCCCTAAAGCTTATTTCTTTTTTCTTTGCACTTGAATTGCTTTGTTCAAAGTTAAATGTGGATATCGAGTGTAAGGCGGTGTTTTTGATGGTGGCCCTTTTGTGATTTTGTGCAGGTGGTGTTGAGGTTGGGATTCCAATTGTGATTTTTGTTATGGTGGCGTTTAAATGGGGATGATGTAGAGAGTATAATCACGCTGTTCGTATTCTGCATTTTGATCATGTACCTCTTTTTCTTTCGCGAAGGTTTTATTTTTGTATGATTTTAATTATATATTAATCATAAATAGTTTTTAATAAAAGTAACATTCTCGAGCCCGGGAAGCAATCCCGGGTAAAAACCTAGTATATATACACACACTCTCTATATTGACATTAACATAGCAGGGAATAGTTCTCACTTTCCATTGGTACATAGGGACAACAAGCCAACCAGTGGATATCACATGACATCAACTAGATTTATTATTTTTTTTGGTTGTGTTACATTTCCACTTAGGATATATATAGTTGAAAGCAAAGTTCGCTATCAAAAACGCGTGTGTTGTAGTGGTCTGATGCTGGTTACATGACCAAGCGGGATGAAAGTACCCGGGTTTGAAACCTAGGTAGCGCAACTTTTCCCCTCTTTTTTAAGATATTGCATTTAGTAGTTAATTTCCTTATATTTTTCTTAGGTTATTTTACACTATTTCTCCTAGGCTTTAATAAAGTTACAATCCTAGACTATACTAATTTTTTTCTTTACCAACCGTATTTTAATCTACGTGATGTGTGCAAAATGCAACATATAAATTACATCAATTGTGGCATAAAACTAACCCTTTTTAGTACTAATGTTGGAAAAAGTGTGCTTTTGTCTTCCTTTTGTATTTTCAGGATTAAATGAGCTCAAATTAACAAAAGAAGCAAAAAGACAACAAAATCTAACATAAATACAAGAAAAGGAACAAACGTGACATGCCCGACCCCACGACAACATCTTCCCAAGCAAAACAAGAAGACTGAACACGCCCCGTGCTCAACCAGCACGGGGGCGTGCCCAATTGTCAGCAGAAAAGACAAAGTGGTAGAAGCTTCTATTGCCCACCACGGGGCCGTGCTCAGCGGGCACGGGGCCGTGGTCAACTATAAGATTCGCAGAATCTAGGCAAATCTTCATAGTACAGATATGCTTCTGCACACGGGGTCGTGCTCAGCGGACACGGGGGCGTGGTCAACTAATAAAGACAAGCTGCAATAAATGAAGAAAGAGAAGGATGTCGATACGGGGCCGTGCCCGGGCTTCTGTTCAGCCTATAAATAGGTGTGCTTGGCTCAAGCTCAAACCATCCCTTGGCACACCACCTCTCTCACACTTCACCCACCACCACCATAACACCATCATCCACCACCATCATCCATTGTCCATCATAGAGTGTGTGAGTCGTCTCGGGATCCAAGATTGATCGTAAGAGTTCTTGACAATCAAGGCCATGTTTGCCTAAGTCTCTTACATCACTTGGTGAAGACAAAGCGTCTAGTGTAATACTTTTTATTTTTAATATTTTCGCACTTTTTAATTGGTTATGTATTAATGACTTTAATAACTAGTTTCTTATGTTGAAGGTGATTCTTCCTTATCCTTTATCCGTGGTGTCTTGGCATTATTTTACTGTCTATATAAAATAAAAGATTTTCACCATTCATATCTCCACGGTCTATATGGAGGTATGTTGGCTACCTGGTCGGGGGTTAAGGGAACGGTTTGGTAAGAGTCTTGCCGTTGTTCAGCGTTTAGAGATCCTGCAAGGGACCTGGGTCAAGTTTAGTAGGACATCCTTCAATACTTAACGGTATTGGATGGCGGGGGTCCAAACTCTTTGATCCCCTCATAAGTTAACTACTATTAATACTATAACCCGGCTACTTAGGACTGTATCATTGCTGACTCAGACTACTTAGTCGAGGGTAACGTCACCTCCAAAAGAGGGGCCTACCATAATTTGCATTAATAACTTAATTCATTATCTTTCAATAATCCGACCCTTTAGGATTGTATCCTTGCTGACTCAAACTACTGGGTTGAGGGTAACGTCACCTTCAAAAGAGGGGCCTACTACAATAACTAAGATAATCTCTTAAATAAGTGCAAAAGTGCGGAAATAATCAAAGGTACACTAAACACGAGTCGGAACCAAGTGATTCATCTTGTCTATCTGTTTTTTTTTTCAGCATTTTAGTTAATTTTCTTAGTTTAAAACATTTTTCTAACTTTTTTATTTGATTAGACGTTGAGGATAAACCGGTATTAAAAGCTCTTGTGTCCTTGGACGACCTCGGTATCTTACCAACACTATACTACGCTCACGATGGGTGCACTTGCCCATATGTGTGTTTAGTGTTAGTAAATATCGTGTTTTATAAATTTAAAACTTGGCTAAAGAAAGTGTAAAAGGGCTTAAAATATACTTAAATTTATATACACACTTCACACGCATCACTACGTGTTGATGTAATTTTTATTGAGATGGTATTATGAGTAGTACGTACAAGTAATCGAAACACAAGCATACATGTTATCAAAATGAGAAATCTTCAGTTTACCACGCCGCAACACAGATAGGGCATAGAACTAGTATATATACTAGGGGTGCAAACGAGCCGAGCCGAGCCCGAGATAGACAAGGCTCGAACTCGAGCATGATTAACTTATGAGAGCTCGGGCTCGAGCTTGGCTCGATTCGAGCTTTGTTTTCAAAGCTTGAGCTCGGCTCGTTGGTATTTTCTCAAGCTCGAGCTCGGCTCGGGCTCGGCTCGTTTATTATCTATTAATTAATATATTAAATAGTAATATATATAATACACTTTTAGGCTCGCGAGCTCGATAAGTGAAGCCCAGTCTCGTTTACTCAATAAGCTTATTTTTAGGTTCGAGGTCGGCTTGTAAACAAGTTAAAATAAGCTCGGCTCGACTCGGCTCGTTTACACTAAGGCTCGATAAGGCTTGACGAGCCTAACGGGCTTCACATGTGAGGCTCGAGCTCGGGCTCGATAAACAAACGAGCTTTATTTTAGGCTCAAGCTCGGCTCGGGCTAGATAAGGCTCGGCTCGTTTCGAGCTTTTTTTCGAGCCGATCTCGAGTAGCTCGCGAGCCGCTCGGCTCGTTTGCACCCCTAATATATACAATAGGGATGTGGGGGAAATAGTACCAAGCAACTACCTGGCACTTTTGGCTTAGAAAAAATATAATTTTATCCCCTGCTAAAAATTATAGGCTTACAATTGTTATTGCTAGACGACTGCCTGGCACTTCCTCATTTGTCCTGACAAATTACACTTTTACCTACAGTTTAAAATTATGGTATTGTCATTGATTTAGTTTTTTTTTTTTTCAAAACTATAGTAGTTTTTTGTTCCAACTGGTTTAGTCGATTTAATTTTTATTCATGGCAGACAGCTGGCTGGCACTCGCTCATTGTTCATGCCAAACTACAATTTTGACCCCTGTTCAAAATTACGGTTTGACGTCGTTTTAGTTTTTTTAGCAAAACTGTGGTAGTGTTTTGTTTTAATTGGTTGACTCGATACAAATTTTATTGAGATCGTGTTATGAGTAATATGTATAAGTAACCGAAACACAAACATATATTATGAAACTTAGAAACATTCAGCCTAACGCTCCGCAATAGAGACGTGGCATAAAATTAGTTTATTCAATACTGCATGTAGTCGATTTTAAAACACGCAACCCTTGAATTTTTTATGAGTCATGTGCAATAATGGCTTTTAATACAGTGGCGGATCTAGGATCCACGCCAAGCAGTAACGTTTTATAAGAAAAGCGGTAACGAAATCGAAAAAACGTCAAATTTTTCCAAAATTTACACTAAAAAGGTCAAATTTTTCCCCGCCTAGCGGTAGCGGGCGCTCCCCCGAGTAACCACATAGGTCCGCCCCTGTTTTAATATATGTATATGTGTATATAATAATACATTGTATTTACAAGATGAACCGTTTTTTTAAACAGAAAACAACATACGATCAGATAACGTCATCTAATACGCAATGGCAAATGAAAAAAATAATTGTATGAACACAAAGAAATAGTTCACACGGACTAAAATATTAGTGAAGAAATGACAATAAGACAAATTGACTTAAAGACTTTGATGCATCATTCTATTAAAATATGTGGAAAAAACCGGTTATCCTTAAATTGCCAATAATGACAAAGCATTGATGAATACCACCTTCTTGTACCTTCTAAATATGACGTTGTAGCTATAACGTTACATGACATCAACAAGGATACGTCTTGTTGGTTAACATTAATTGTGTTGACTTCTTTTTATGCCCTACACTATTAGGGTATTATAGATTGGTCCCTGTATTATGATTACTTGCTTAGGATTTGGAAAGTCAAGAAGAGTGTCAACGCAAGAAAAAGTTTCTCCAACAAGGTGTTTTTGTTTTCTTTACCTGAATGATAAGAGGGAGGAAAGTCAGTTTTACAGATCACGCCCTTAAACGGCTTATGTATATGTGCGCGTGTGTGAGAGAGAAATTGGTTGGTTTTGACGGTTGTAAGAGTGCATGAGGGTGTTCTTCAATTTTATGGTTTTTGAACAAGTGCCTGCATAATTGTGTTTTTAGACCTGTTGTTGTGGGTGATCTAAGTAAAATAGCTACTTTGTGATTTTCTCATTACATATATTGCTAAAATCCTCTATTTTTATACTTGTTACTTTTTTTATGGATGAAACTATCAATTAAAAGTATTTGATGATGTATAGGTACTCCCTGAAATTAATCCCTAACACCTGAAAATTTTTAATTTACTCCTAAGTTCAACAATGAGAGAATAAACATGCAATATACCGGGGGTGAGATATGACCGCGACTTAAGATTTGAGTATCATTAACAAGAAAGAAAGAGGAGTATGAGAATTTGTTGAGAATGTGAGTAATTTCCAATATTTTAAATACCGGTTAGAAGCGGCCGGTTATACCGGTTAAACCGGATACCAGACGCGGGTCCGGTACGATGAATGCCGGTAAAACCTGAACACGGTATGTAAAATCATTTTATTGGATATTTTGATTTAATATATAACCATCAAATCATCTAAAGAAGACTATGAGTAGTTACATTTCTAAGCACCAATGACTGAATATGGTTAGTACTTTTTTTTAGTTACCAAGTACAAATAGTAAGTTATAAATTTAGATATAGTAAATTTAGATTTCGTTTTCGCTTGATATTCTTCTGCAGGGTGTACTTTAGGTTGTATTCTTCTTCGAAACAAGTATTTTTTTAGAAATTATCGTTTGATATAGTAAATTTAGATTTCGTTTTATTGGAATAAATTCACTACCAGTTTTGGATTCAGAATGAGAGTAATTAAAATGTTCTTGATTGAATTGGTAATGAATTCGATACATTAAGAATACATATATACGAGGGGTTTCATAACGATAACCGCCTCAATCTAGGTTAGAAAAATAATAATAATGTTACATATTTTATCTATAATAAACTAATATAATATAATCTAGCTTATAAAGCCTGTTCGTCTAATACCCTCTCGTAAGCTAGATTGCAGCGATGTGCAGAAATTCCTTTAAACGCAGAAAATCCTTTGGTTGCAGAGCTTTAGTGAGGACATCAGCTATTTGATGTTTGGTTGAACAATATCGCACTTCTATATCATTATTCTTGATCAGGTCTCGAATTACTTAATCCTTATATGTTTACTCTTGCCATGATATACTGGATCCTTGGCCAAGCATATGGTTGATTTATTGTCGCAGTAAACTATCAGAGGACAGTCGATCTTTTCTTCCAATTCATCCAGAATTCCTTTGAGCCAAAGTGCTTGACATCCAGCCATAGACAATGCGATATATTCCGCTTCCGTTGATGACAAAGCTACCACCTTATGTTTCTTTAACTGCCAAGCTACAACCCCAGATCCGAAGTGAAACACATATCCAGATGTGCTCTTACTGTCGTCTATATTCCCTGCATAATCACTATCACTGAAACCAATTAACGAGCCTTTGCCTCCTTTAGAATAAACTTGCCCCTGATCTATCGTTCCTTTTACGTATCTTAGGATTCTTTTACCAGCTTCCCAATGACTTCTTTTCGGTTGTTCCATGAATTGACTTATTTTGTTAACCGCGAACATAATGTCTTGTCTTATGTTAGTTAAATACATAAGGCTGCCAACTAGTCTCCTGTAGATATTTGGGTCTATTTCGTTATCGGGATCTTGTTTGGATAGACGTAAACCATACTCCATTGGAGTTGAAATAGCCGTGCAATTCTCCATATTAAACTTGTCTAATAAACTTCTTGCATATTGCTGTTGTGAAAGGACAATGTCTCCATTCTTAAATGAGACTTCCATTCCGAGAAAGTAATGAAGAATCCCCATATCAGTCATCTCGAATTCTGTTTTCATTGACTCCTTAAAGTGATTTAACATGGTTAAGGAATCGCTAGCTATTATGAGGTCATCGACATACAAGCATATTATGATCCTCACATCCTTGGATATTTTGATGAATAAGGTATGTTCATAGATGCACTTCTTGAAACCACGTGATGTGAAATATCCCTCTATTACTACTATACCAAGCCCTCGGGGCTTGTTTTAAACCATAAAGAGCCTTTTTTAGTTTACATACCTTTCTTTCTTCACCTTTTGTGACATACCCTTCTGGTTGTTCGATAAACACCTGTTCCTTTAAGTTGCCATTTAGAAAAGCTGTATTTACGTCCATTTGATGTAAGTGTCATCCATGATGTGCAGCTAATGCTAGTACAAGCCTGACTGTGTCAAACCTTATTACGGGAGCAAAAACATCTTGATAAGCGATACTGTATTTCTGTTTGTAGCCCTTTACCACTGTAACAACCCTCGGTAAAACCAACACCCTCATTATATTTTGTATACCCTATTATATCTTAAAATATCCTTATGTGTCTTATATTATGCCCCGTATGTGAAAACCGAGCCCAAAATATATTATAGTTTATTAAAATAAAATAAAAATCTGAATTTAAAGCTGAGGCGGGCCGCGTAGGATCCCACCTCAAGCTCACGCGGGCCGCGCGGACTCATAAAACGTGGATACACCAGATGCCGACACGTGTCGACATCGTGGCAAGTCTACAAGCTGACCCAGCTAAGCTATTATGTTGACCGGTGTTGACGCAGGCCGCGTAAGGCTTAGCCTTACCTTACGCGGGCCGCCTGAGAGTCAATATCAGCAACTATATAAAGGAGGCCTCAGGTTTCAATTTCCGTCGCTCATTCTCAATTCTCAATCTCGAATTCTCTGTTATTAGGCATATTTTGCAAGTATTATACCCCCTAATTAGCGAGGTTCTGTTCCGTTGTAAGTATTATAACCCCAGTTTCATAATAGTTACTCTGCCCGATTGATTTAGGGTTCCGTAACAACTGTCGTGGTTCTGCCCGACGTAGTTGTTGGAATGCCGTCTTTGGGAGGGTATCATTAATAATTTCAAAGGGTTATGATACTAACCAATGTACATTTGTATAAATTATAGATTATACCCAGGAAACCCTTACAAGAAGCCTAAGATAGCAAAGTGAGTAATCTCCTTTTTGTTAACAGTTTTTACAAAACCTTAAATGTTTTACAATGTGATTAAGCGGTGATTGAGTCTTTGTAGTCTTCAATTACTGCCGGTATGTTGGGGTTTTGTATACAAAATTTACTACACTGTGAGTAGTAAGTCGAGGATGACAGTACGTTACCATTGGGACAATGAGTTAGCCAATGTGTAATATAACCCACAAGTCAGTGGATTGATAGTACCAAATGGAGTAATTGTGTAGACATAAACATTGTGATCGTCCTTGATACTGTTTTAATCAATAAAATGTTTCTTGATTAAACTGGGATTCACTCACCAGTATTTCCGACTGACAAATGTTTTTAAAACGCGTTTCAGGTAACCCAATGTGACAGCCAACTAGTAGTAAGTCAGCTGGAGAGCACTAAAGGCTTGGGAATAAAGTGGCTATAAAAGTTACCTAATAAACGATGTTTTAAATTAAATAAGATAGGGTTTATCCCTATAAATGTATTGTAATAAGAAACTTGGATTTTATCCATATGATTATTAATATAAAATATGGTGGTTTTACTCTGATAAACATTTCCTAACTACGGTCCTGATGAAAATTCCGCTGCAAGATTAAATAACCCTGATACCACCACAACTGAGATCGCGTCCGCCCGTTCCCGGGGATAAGGGATCGGGGGTTGCGACAGGAGGTGGTATCAGAGTCTAGCCGCTGGTCTAAGCCAAAGAAGTGTTCTGCTGACACTTGAAATTTTAAATTTGTATTAGGAAATAAATTACGGAAATACGTGTATAAGTGTAATTATTTGTTATGTGTTATTGACTATTTGTTAGTTTTCAGTATGAGTGATCAAGGACCATCAGACGTGAATCGTCAGTTAGCTATTTGATTTACTAATGATCGACAGTTTTGGTTAAATTGCGTGTTATGTGAATCGTCAGACGCATAACACGGTTTTGGTTAAATTGCGTGTTATGTGATTTACTATATTACCTATTATTTGTAATATTAATACGGGGTAAATGTTTAAAATTCAGATGGCCGACGAAGAAAATCAAGGAAATCTAAATAACGATAATCAGAGTAACATTAACGTGGTTAATGAAAACCCAAGCATCAATAACAATGGAAATCAGATGGATAATAGTGCTATCCAACATATAGTGGCATAAGGAATTATAGACGCAATGCCATTTATTCTTCAAACGGTTCTAGAAGCGAATAATAAAAGTAAACATAGCTGTAAGCGACCAATTGAACCAGAACATAGCGTGAACAATGGACCTATACTTCAAATGCCCATTCCCAAAAGAAGAAGAACCGTGCCTTACGGTTGTTCATACAAAGAATTTTGGTCCTGTAAACCAATAGAATTCTCGGGCAATGAAGAACCTATTTCAGCTCTACACTGGATAGAAAAGACTGAGGCTGTTCTGAAAATAAGTAAATGTGCGGAAGAGGACAAGATAATGTTTGCTTCCAATTTATTTAAAAATGCAGCCTTAGAATGGTGGAACACTATCCTTCAATCTAGAGGAAGTGATAGGGTTTATAGTATGGATTGGGAAGAATTTAGGAATATGGTAGAAAGGAAATTCTGCCCTCCAAATGAAAAAGAGCAGATAGCAAACAAATTCCTAAACCTTAGGATGACTGGTGTAGATAGTAAGGGATACACGAAGTTATTCTTTGAATATGCTAGAATAGTACCAACTCTTGCTTCACCAGAACCAGTGTTAATTTCTCGTTATATTTGGGGATTAATTAGAGAGATTAGACATGTAGTCAAGGCAGCTAGACCTCGAACTATAGAAGAAACTGTAGAACTAGCCAATACCTTGACAGATGAGTTAGTCCGTACTAGAGAAGAAGACCAGAGGAGAAACCTAACCCAAAGGCTTACTCAAGAATTTCGTTCTGGAAATTTTAATCGTAGGAATGTGGGTTCTACCTCTGCACCATACTGCAAAGTTTGCAAGAAAAAGCACTTGGGAAAATGCTCAAATCTCTGCAATTACTGCAAGATGCCAGGACACAAGGAAGAAAATTGCAAGAGGAAATCCAGTAATGGATTATGCTACAACTGTGGAGAAAAAGGTCATATCAGGCTAAACTGTCCAAAATTGGCCCCAGCTGTAAACAACAAGAATACTAAAAATGCTAGAGCATTTGTTCTAACTACAGATGAAGCCAAGATGATCCCAGACGTTATAGCTGGTACGTTTTTAGTTAATGATATATTTGCTAAAGTATTATTTGACTCTGGTGCAAACCAAATTTTTATTAATACTTCGTTTTGAAAAATTCTAACTCAGTCATTAACTAAACTACCACAAGAATGTCTAGTAGAGACCGCCAATGGAGAAACCGTTAGAAGTTCTGAAATCTTGCAGGGAGCAAGTATAGAAATTTCAAATCAGAAATTTATTGCAAATATTTATCCCATGAATCTGGCAGGATTCGATGTTGTTCTAGGAATGGATTGGTTAATAGCCAATAAAGCCAATATTTTGTGTGATCAAAAGTTATTTCAAGTAAATTCACAAAAAGGTAAAATGATCACAATTAAAGGAGATAAGCCGTTTAGATCCACTAAATTAATCTCTATGATGAAAACTGCAAGTTGTATAAGAAAAGGTTTTATAGTGTATTTGATTTCTATAATCACTAACACTAAAGGAAAAGAACTAAAAGATATTCCAGTAGTATCTCAGTTTTCAGATGTCTTTCCAGAAGAATTACCAGGACTACCACCCGACAGAGAAGTTGAATTCAGAATTCACCTGCCGCCAGGAACAGCACCAATTGCCAAAGCACCTTATCGGTTGGCACCTGCTGAAATGCAGGAGCTAAACAAATAATTAGATGAATTATTAGAGAAAGGATTCATACAGCCAAGTTCATCGCCATGGGGAGCGCCGATACTGTTCGTTAAAAAGAAGGACAGATCGATGCGTATGTGCATTGACTACCGTGAATTAAACAAGGTCACGATTAAGAATCGGTACCCATTACCAAGAATCGATGATCTGTTTGATCAACTACAAGGGCTCGATTTTTCTCTAAAATCGATTTAAGGTCAGGCTATCATCAATTAAAGGTACAGGAAGAGGACATTCCTAAAACCGCATTTAGAACAAGGTATGGTCATTATGAATTTACTGTCATGCCATTTGGTTTAACCAATGCCCCAGCTGCATTTATGGACATGATGAACCGAATATGTAAGCCATATTTGGACAAATTCATAATTGTATTTATAGATGATATTCTAATTTATTCTAAGAATAAAGAAGATCATGCAAGGCATTTGCACACACTTTTAAGTCTATTAAGAAAGGAAAAAATTTATGCTAAGTTTTCTAAGTGTGAATTTTGGTTAGAACAGGTACAATTCCTTGGACACCTAGTCAATCATGAAGGAATTCATGTAGATCCAACAAAAATCGAGGCAATTACTAATTGGAAAACCCCTGAGTCACCAACTGAGGTTAGAAGTTTCTTAGGATTGGCCGGTTATTATAGAAGATTTATTCAAGATTTTTCTAGAATAGCCATTCCCTTAACTAAGTTAACCTATAAATCTGTTAAGTTTGAATGGGGAGTAAAACAAGAAGAAGCCTTGAGAATTCTTAAGCAAAGATTGACCCATACACCCATATTAGCATTACCAGAAGGAACTAAAGACTTTATAGTCTACTGTGATGCTTCTAAATTAGGTTATGGATGTGTATTAATGCAACGTCAGAAAGTTATAGCTTACGCATCTAGACAACTTAAGAATCATGAAGAGAATTATTCAACCCATGCTTTAGAGTTAGGAGCTATAATTTTTGCTCTTAAGATTTGGAGACATTACCTTTATGGTAGTAAGTTTACCATATTTACTGATCACAAAAGTTTAAGGTATGTTTTCGGGCAGATAGAGTTGAATATGAGACAAAGATGTTGGATGAAATTTCTTAGTGATTATGATTGTGATATCCAGTATCTTGAAGGAAAAGCAAATGTAGTGGCAGATGCTTTAAGCCGAAAGTATCATGAAAAGCCAAGAAGGGTACGTTCTCTTAAATTAAATCTGCAAGTAGATTTAAATAATCAAATAAGAGAAGCACAAGAGTCAGTAATTAAGGAAGATACTGAAAAGTTAAAAGGTATGTTAAAAGAATTAAAACAAGGAACAGATGGAATTTGGAGATTCCATGAAAACAGAATGTGGATACCTAAATTAGGAAATCTACGTCATCGTATATTAGAAGAAGCTCATAAGTCCAAGTATACGATGCATCCAGGAAGTGACAAAATGTACTAGGATTTAAGGAAAAATTTCTGGTGGATAGGAATGAAAAAGGATATAGCAGCTTATGTTTCTAAATGTTTAACTTGTTCACAAGTTAAAGCTAAACATCAGAAACCTTCAGGTTTGTTACAGCAATTAGAAATGCCAGTTTGGAAATGGGAATTAATAACCATAGATTTTGTTACTAAATTACCCAAAACTAAGAAAGGAAATGATACAATCTGGGTAATTGTAGATAGACTAACCAAGTCAGCTCATTTCTTACCAATGAAGGAAACAATTAGTATGTAAATGAAATTGTTTCTTTACATGGTATTCCTTTATCAATTGTTTCTGATAGAGATAGTCGCTTTACATCTCATTTTTGGTCAAGTTTTCAAAAGGCAATGGGAACAAAATTAAAATTAAGCAGAGCTTATCATCCACAAACAGATGGACAAAGTGAAAGAACAATTCAGACAATGGAGGACATGCTTAGAGCTTGTGTAATTGATTTTGGAGGTAATTGGGACGATCACTTACCTTTAATCGAATTTTCCTATAATAATAGTTATCACACAAGTATCAATGCTGCACCATTTGAAGCACTTTATGGAAGAAAGTGTCGAACCCCAGTCTGTTGGGCAGAAACTGGGGAACAACAACTATCTGGACCTAAGATAGTGCAAGAGACAACTGACAAGATAATTCAAGTCAAGGAACGACTGAAAGCAGCACGGGATCGACAAAAGAGTTATGCCAATAACCGACGCAAGCCATTGGAGTTTCAAGTAGGAGATAAAGGATTGTTGAAAGTCTCTCCTTGGAAAGGAGTGGTAAGATTCATCAAAAGAGGAAAGCTAAGTCCCAGGTATGTTGGACCCTTCAAGATTATTAGAAAAATAGGACCTGTAGCCTATCAGCTACAACTGCTAGAGGAAATGGCAGGAATACATGATGTGTTTCATGTATCAAATCTTAAAAAAGTGTTTAGCTGATGAATCATTGATAGTACCTCTTAAGGATATAGAGGTAAATGAACAACTAAAGTTTGTAGAAAGACCTCTACAAATTGAAGACAGAAAAGTCAAGAATCTAAAACACAAAAGACTAGTTCTAGTCAAAGTAAAGTGGGACTCCAAAAGAGGACCTGAGTATACATGGGAGCTCGAGTCAGAAATGAAAAAGAAATACCCGCATTTATTTCAATAGATCTCGAGGACGAGCTCTAAAACAAAGTGGGGAGAATGTAACAACCCTCGGTAAAACCAACACCCTCATTATATTTTGTATACCCTATTATATCTTAAAATATCCTTATGTGTCTTATATTATGCCCCGTATGTGAAAACCGAGCCCAAAATACATTATAGTTTATAAAAATAAAATAAAAATCTGAATTTAGAGCTGAGGCGGGCCGCGTAGGATCCCACCTCAAGCTCACGCGGGCCGCGCGGACTCATAAAACGCGGATACACCAGATGCCGACACGTGTCGACATCGTGGCAAGTCTACAAGCTGACCCAGCTAAGCTATTATGTTGACCGGTGTTGACGCGGGCCGCGTAAGGCTTAGCCTTACCTTACGCGGGCCGCCTGAGAGTCAATATCAGCAACTATATAAAGGAGGCCTCAGATTTCAATTTCCGTCGCTCATTCTCAATTCTCAATCTCGAATTCTCTGTTATTAGGCATATTTTGCAAGTATTATACCCCCTAATTAGCGAGGTTCTGCTCCGTTGTAAGTGTTATAACCCCAGTTTCATAATAGTTACTTTGCCCGATTGATTTAGGGTTCCGTAACAACTGTCATGGTTCTGCCCGACGTAGTTGTTGGAATGCCGTCTCGGGGAGTGTATCATTAATAATTTCAAAGGGTTATGATACTAACCAATGTACATTTGTATAAATTATAGATTATACCCAGGAAACCCTTACAAGAAGCCTAAGATAGCAAAGTGAGTAATCTCCTTTTTGTTAACAGTTTTTACAAAACCTTAAATGTTTTACAATTTGATTAAGCGGTGATTGAGTCTTTGTAGTCATCAATTACTGCCGGTATGTTGGGGTTTTGTATACAAAATTTACTACACTGTGAGTAGTAAGTCGAGGATGACAGTACGTTACCATTGGGACAATGAGTTAGCCAATGTGTAATATGACCCACAAGTCAGTGGATTGATAGTACCAAATGGAGTAATTGTGTAGACATAAACATTGTAATCGTCCTCGATACTGTTTTAATCAATAAAATGTTTCTTGTTTAAACTGGGATTCACTCACCAGTATTTCCGTCTGACAAATGTTTTTAAAACACGTTTCAGGTAACCCAATGTGACAGCTAACTAGTAGAAAGCCAGATGGAGAGCACTAAAGGCTTGGGAATAAAGTGGCTATAAAAGTTACCTAATAAACGATGTTTTAAATTAAATAAGATAGGGTTTATCCCTATAAATGTATTGTAATAAGAAACTTGGATTTTATCCATGTGATTATTAATATAAAATATGGTGGTTTTACTCTGATAAACATTTCCTAACTACGGTCCTGATGAAAATTCCGCTGCAAGATTAAATAACCATGATACCACCACAACTGGGATCGCTTCCGCCCGTTCCCGGGGATAAGGGATCAGGGGTTGCGACAAACACCAATCGCGCTTTATATTTACTTATTTTGCCATGCTCGTCATATTTCCTTTTTTATATCCACTTCACTCCGATCGGAGTTTGGTTCTTTGGTGGATCTAGTAATTCCCAGGTTCCATTCTTTATTATTGAATCCATCTCTTTATCCATGGCGTCTTTCCATTTGTTTTTTTTACATGCTTCTTCGTATGTTACTGGATCCGTATCAGCAAAGAGAACAAAATTCACCACATTATTTTAATTACCTTGATCTTTATCATATAGTGCATTAAGTTGAGCCTTTGTGAGTGGCTTTGATTTGCGGTATACATCAGCAACTGTTCGAGTTCTTATGACTTCATTTTCTGAAAAAGATGATGAGTCTGCATCTTCATTCCCATTTGTATTCACCTCCTCGTCTTGGTTATCAAATTGACTTTCATTCTGAGTATTTACGTCTGAGTTTCCAGTTCACGAGCATTCACCTGTGAAGTTTCAGGTTGGTCTTGATCTTCCACCACTTCTCTTTGAGTATCATCGTCTGGATTATTTACTTCTATGTATGGCATCTCTTGACTTCCTTTGTTTGTAATCCAACGTTGACTTTCATTGAATATAATGTCTCTGCTTATGATAATCTTGTTTGTCACTGGATTATATAATTTATAAGCCTTGCTATTCTCACTATAGCCAACAAAGATGGTTCGTTCAGTTTTGTCATCTAACTTGCTACGTTGCTGTTTTGGAACATGTGCATAGGCAATGCAGCCGAAAACTCTAAGATGCTCAACGTTGGGCTTCCTTCCACTCCAAGCTTCTTGTGGTGTCATATTGGGTATACTTTTGGTGATTGCTCGGTTCAGCAAATAAGTAGCACATGCTACAACTTCAGCCCAATATGTATTCGGTAAATCTTTCATCTTTAGCATGCTTCTACTTAATTCCATAAGAGTCCTATTTTTCCTCTCGGCCACACCATTCTGTTGGGGTGTATAGCTTGTGGTAAGTTGATGACGTATTCCATTCTCCTTGCGAAAATCTTAAAATTCATGACCACAATATTCTCCACCCCTCTGTCTGTTCGTATGCATTGTATCTTGTGATTGACTTGATTTTCCACGAGTGCTTTAAACGTTTTAAAATAACTCAAAGCATCAGACTTGAACTTTAGAAAATACACCCATGTTTTTCTAGAGAAATCGTCTATGAAGGTAATAAAGTACTTACAACCTCCTATAGATTGAGTCCTCATAGGACCACATATGTCCGAATGAATGAGTTGTAGAGTTCCTTAGCATGCCATATTGCCTGTTTAGCAAATGGTTTGCTAGCATGCTTACCAAAAATGCATTCTTCATAAACATTGTGTGACTTAGTGATTTTCGGTAAACCTTTCACAACTTCATTCATGCCCATCTCATATAACGTGTCAAAGTTCAAGTGCCCATACCGCCGATGCCATAATGCCGAAGATTCTGAGGTTGTCATGTTGTATACCCGAGGTGTCAAGTCATGGTTCATGTTTAGAGGGAACATCTTATTTCCGGTCATTTTTACAGTTCCAATGCAGATTCCGGATGGGTCTTTAATCGTGCATTCCCAATCATTAAATCTCCCATCATATCCTTTTTGAATCAATTGACCGATACTTAGTAAGTTGTCTTTTAATCCTTCCACATAAAACACATTAGGAACTCATCTTTCTACCCCTTTAACTTTAATTATTACGTCTCCAAAGCCGAGTACATCAAGCCGTTTGTCATCTCCAGTTCTCACTTCTCGCCGTTTAGATTCATTTAAACTTATAAATAAATTTTTATCACCCGGCATGTGATTGCTGCATCCGCTGTCTAAATAACAACAGTCGTTCTTTATGACCTCTTCCACATTGAATATCATGAACATAGTTTCATCATTTTCGTCTTCTGCTTCGTCTTTATAAAGAAGAACATTGCCAGGTCTGTCGTTTTCATCCTTTTTATTGCAAAATCTTGACGTGTGTCCTAGCTTATGACAATTATAACACCGACTTAATCCATTAAATCTTCCTTTTCCTTTACCGCGTCATCTGCCTGTGTTTTCAGATCTAGATTGTTTAGATCTATCATAGTAATTGCTTTGCACTTGAAAAGCCTACTCCGTTGGTGCATCATCATACTGTTTTAGTCTTAATTCATGTAATTGCAGAATCCCAAGCAACTCCTCTGTGGAAATTGCATTTAAATCCTTGGATTCTTCTATGGCTACCACCACTGATTTGTATTTTCTTGTTAAACTTCTGAGAATTTTCTCGATAATATGTTGTTCCTCTATTCGTTCTTCATTCAGACGTAATTGATTAACTATTACCGTTGTTCAATTAATATAATCTTCTATTGTTTCACTATCTTTCATCCTCGGTGCATCGAATTCACATCTTAGGGTTAGCAATCTTACCGTTTTTACCCTATTCTCGCCTCTGTACGCTTTGTGTAGAATTTCCCATGCTTCCTTAGAAGTTTTTCACGTAGCCACGCGTTCAAACACTGTCTCATTAACAGCCTGAAACATGACATGCAACGCTTTCTTATCTCTTTTAATCTTCTCTTTCTGAATGTTCTGTTCATTCTCTGATGCATTTGACGGAAGTTCTGTATATCCTTCTTCCACTATCATCCATAAATCTTGTGATTCCAGTAAAACTCTCATTTGTATATGCCAGTGATAGTAATTATGTCCCAGTAATTTTGGAATCTGGGTTTGAATTCCTCCGTTGGTCGTCATGTGTTAATATCTTCTAAAAATACGTAGGGTTATGCACTTGATAATGATTTGCAAAATTTGTAATTGTAGATCGGTGGCTCTGATACCACTTTATTGGAATAAATTCACTACCAGTTTTGGATTCAGAATGAGAGTAATTAAAATGTTCTTGATTGAATTGGTAATGAATTCGATACATAAAGAATACATATATACGAGGGGTTTCATAACGATAACCGCCTCAATCTAGGTTAGAAAAATAATAATAATGTTACATATTTTATCTATAATAAACTAATATAATATAGGGTATGTTTGGCAAAATTAGCTGGTGGCTGGTAGCTGAAAGCTGGAAGCTGGTAGCTGGTGGCTGGAAGCTGGAAGCTGGTAGCTGTAGTTTTTTAAATATATTTAGTGTTTGGTAGAGTAGCTGGAGCTTTTAATAAAATGACCAAAATGGACATAATTAAAAATTTAGAAAGTTGGCGCATTAAAAAGTTTCTTATTTTTAGAGGTTAAAATAGTCATTTTTTCCCTAAAAGCTTGTAGCTTCTTCTAAACGCTACTAATAGTAGCGTTCAACCAAAAGCTTCAAGCTCCTAACCTAAAAGCTTAAAGCTCCTTAAACCAAACAAGACTTTTTATTGATTAAGAGCTTTTTCTTAAAAGCTTAAAGCTAGAAGCTCCTAAAAGCTCCATGTCAAACATACCCATAATCTAGCTTATAAACCCTGTTCGTCTAATACCTTGATATTCTTCTACAGGGTGTACTTTAGGTTGTACCATGTAAACATGTATCTTCACAAAGTCTCGATGGAAGAAAAAAAGTTTACCATCTAGTCCCTTGAAGTAAATCCTCTAGTATTGCAATACTTAGGCCCAAAATGAGAGTAGTTATTTTTATTGTAGTTATTTTCAATTTTCATAAGTACCAGCAACAACTATTTCTAGTTGGAAACCTTTTACTACGAATATTGCCTTGTACTTTTTTGCTTCCAAGATGATTTTTTTAACCCGAATACACATTTGTTAAGTAGTGCTTTCACTATTGCTAGGAATTTGACCAAGGACCATATCCAATTATTATTATTATTATTTGAACGAGCAAACTTGCATATCATAGGGATTGAATCCCTGATCTATTACTACCCTAAAGTCTATGTAACTCAAATACTATTAGGCTATTTACAAGTGGTATCCAATTATTTACATGTGAGTTTATCTTTCTACTTTCATAGTCTCCTCTCTCAATAAGATTCTTTCAAGCTCAAGGCTTCAATATAAGACTTTGGCATACCAAACTCATCCAATTGCAACTAACTTGCTGATGGAGAATAAATACCAAAAAGCTCTTAACCATCTAGTGGATCTCCTTAAATAGTTTCATATCAATTTTCATATGCATCAGTGTTATGATAAATTATATCCGGGTACTATAGTGTCTGTGTATAAAGTAAATATTTTTGTTTATAATCTAACTGCTGTATAGTTGAAGGGAAAAAAAGGATCTGGTTATTATATATATATAGAAACATATATACATATGTGAATAGCAAATATGAGAATTATTGTACAAGTCGTGTTTAATATGCAAAATGTAGGTGACCCTTGACAATCAAATTCGAATTGAATCAAATTTTAATTTTTTCGAACCTGAATGAGATTCTAAAAAACATGTTACATTGTATCATAATATATATCCACGTACCCTAAATAAATGCTATTTAAGTTATGTCCAAAGTAGAGAGAAGACTTTGTGCTTATGGTCGTCTTTTTTAAATTATATCTTTAGACACGTATAAGTTTGTATGTATATACAAGGTTATATATTTAGCAAGATCCAGAAACGAAAAGGTCTTCATTATAAGCCACAGGGAAAAGATGGTGAGGGCACCATGTTTTGACAAAAACGGAATCAAGAAAGGTGCATGGAGTCAAGATGAAGACAACAAGCTACGAGCCTATATCGAGAAATACGGCCACCCGAACTGGCGAGAACTCCCCAAGTTCGCTGGTATGATTTACTTTTCAAGTTCTTGAAAACTTTCAAACAAAGGGATATTTTATTAGAATGAGTAAATAAGAATACAAAACTGTACGTAGGCATTAGCCATCCCAGGAAAATTTATTGCTTATTGTTGGTTTTTCTTATTTAGGTTTGTCGAGATGTGGAAAGAGTTGCAGGCTTCGGTGGATGAATTATTTGCACCCGAATGTGAAACGTGGCAAGTTTACAAAAGAAGAAGAAGATGTGATTATCAGTTTACATAACAAGCTTGGCACTAAGTAAGTCCAAAACGATTTAATTTTGTCCCTATAGCATATAGTTCATTAGTTTAATTAATACTGGTGTTACTGTTGTCTAAATAAAGTGCTCTTGATGTATTCATATAGATGGTCAAAGATGGCTAAACTATTGCCGGGAAGAAGTGACAACGAAATAAAGAATCATTGGCACACACATTTAAAAAATCGGACTCCAAATAGTCAAACTATGCACAAGAATGAACCAAAGAATGAACAAACTGGAAGTGTTGAACCCTGTGACGGTACACTTCTAGAAAAGGGCGAAGTTTACTACCAAATGAACCCTAATTCAACAACTCAACAAGAAGTTGAAATTTTATTGGCAGTGTTATCGTCTTCTTCGACTAGTGAATCATCAGGTTGTTCTTTAGGTGCCTCAGATTCAGCGGTTACTAGTGACGTTACACCACAAATTTCGGATATTGCCCGAAATATGTGGATTGAGCCTTATTTACCAGATGACGGTAGCTTCATGTCATCTAGTGATAACATTTTCTCACCATTTGGCTTAGCAAATGATCTCATCTCCCAGACTTCTTTGCAGGATTACCTGATGGATGATATGCTTTTATGGTCAACTTAATAAATTATACATATTTGTAATTTAATTAGAGACAGTTCATGTGGAGCATCTGTAATTATGTTGTGGTCACACTCTCTTTTATCTTTTTTATAATTTTGTGTATTCGGCAATAAAATATTTTATCCATTTGATCAAGCAAGATGATCTATATATTATAAAACATATTAGATTATTAGGTAGTAGGTACATCCCAAACATCTAAATTTTACCTTGTGCTACATGCATTCATAAACATATTAGATTATGGGGAAGGTTAATTGGGAACACTAAAAAAACGGGGAACAGTGGGGAACCGACTCAAACGAACTCCGATTGGACTCATTTCAGCGGCGTTGGAACCTAATATACCAACGCTGGGGTTTAGCTTTAGGGTTTATCTTTAGGGCTTAGTTTTAGGGCTTAGGGTTTAGCTTTAGGGTTTAGCTTTTAGGTTTAGCTTTAGGTTTAGCCTTTAGGGTTTAGCTTTTAGGGTTTATAGTTTAGATCTTGCGGTTTAGCTTAGATTTTAGCCTTATATTTTAGCTTTAAGGTTTAGAGTTTAGGAGTTATGACTTAGGGTTAAGAGATCCTAGTTAGGGTTCGACGAGCCGGTTCCAACGCCGCTGGAATGAGTCCAATTGGAGTTCGTTTGAGTCGGTTCCCCACTGTTCCTCATTTTTTTAGTGTTCCTCAATAAACCTCACACATTAGATTATTAGGTAGTAGGTACATCCCAAACATCTAAATATTACCTTGTGCTACATGCAATGATTTTATGGTACCATTTTTTAATTAGGTAAGGGGAATTAATTTGAATAGTAAGCTTAATAATACGTTTATCAACAATATATACAAGTGGAACTTCAAAAAAAAGACACTTTCCCTCTCATTTATTTTCGGTTTTTCTGTTGCCCTCAAACAAGTAAATATGACATCTTTGTATGTTTCACTATTGAATCTTAGCTTTTCAATTTCGACAAGATATTTGAATGTTGTTTTCCTTTGTATTTACAGAGTGCATTTCCAAATTATAATTTTCTAGCTATTCAATTTCGGCAATATATTTGATTGTTGTTTTCCTTTGTATGTACACAATGAATTCACAGGTTATAATTTAATTTGTCTGATGCTATTTGTAAGGTTTGATAAAGAGGATGCTTCAAGTGAGACCCTCAATTTGAAAGCAATATCTAGATATAAGAGTAAAATAAAAACATCTCTTGTTACACAATACCCTAGTAGCAGCTCTCCATCTACACCATCCAGTCTGGATGTGATGGGCTAGTGACTATCTAACTCCCCCATCCCTTTGTACAAACAACATCGCTTTTTTCTCTTTTTCCTTATAACTACTTTCAGGAATTGCAGTTCAATCCCCCCAAGTTCTAACTTCTTTATATGGCAATTTAGGACCTTTAAGTTCAATAATTCAAATATACATAAAACCTAACCAAGTTGATTAATCCCTTTCATAATTTTAACTTTACTAATTCCCTTTTTTTTTATAAAAACCAACAAACAAACCTAGTTGGTTAACTTAGTTTATTATTTTACTTAAAGTTTCAATTATTTATAGATGCAACCCTTAAACGTGTAATTTTAATTAACTAACAATGTTAGCTCCGTTAATGTTTCCCTTATAGCAAACTAAGGGGTTGTTTGGTAGTCTCTGAATGGTCATTAAGAGGCTACCTCTTAATAACAATTAAGAATTTTACCAATGAGAAGGTAGAAGGATGTGACATGTGATGATTTACGATTCAGAGCTTACCTCTTAACCATTCAGACATGAGGTTACCTCTTATTCATACATAGATTTTAAACCATTAAGAAGTAGCATCTGAATGGTCATTAGGAGGCTACCAAACAGCCCCTAACCGAACTACTGGAAACCTTTATAAATTCAACGTTTATAAATCCGTTTTTTCCTTCTTTGCCGAACACGATACATGACGGTAATTAATTAATTAATTAAATATAAAAATATTCAAATTCTTATTTTTATTTAATTCTTGAAGAGTCCGGTTTTACAATTCGAGTCGGATTTTAGAGATCTGTTTTTTAACGGATGTTACATTTTTCGACTAAAGTTTCTCACCAATCCTCTAACTGTTCTTTCTTTGTTTACTCTCCAGAACCAACATAATATCATCCGAAAAAAGCAAATACCATGAAACTCTCTCTTGACTTGACCTTAACAACTCATCTAAGACAATCGCAAAAAGAAACGGCTAAACACAGATCCTTGATGGAGTCCTACCTCTACATGATTAAAGTCGGAACCTTCTACTAGTGCACGAACACTAGAAACAGACCTACCATAGATATCCCTAACTATGTCTATAAATTTCCATGAAACTCCTCTACCCTCTAAATTATCCCAAATCAGTCTACGTGGCACATAGTCATATGTCTTTTCTAGATCAATGAACATCATATGTAGATCTCGCTTCTTCTCCCTATACGTTTCCAAAAATCTCCTTAGAATATGTATCGCTTCAGTAGTTAACCAGCCTGGCGTGAACCAACTTGGTTTACCGTAAACTGAGTTTCTCTTCTAAGTCTAGTGTCAATAACCCTCGCCAATGATTTCATAGTACGGCATAAAAGCTTTACCCCTCTTTAATTCCCACTGATCTAACATTCTTCCAGATTCAAAAATAAGATTGGACAAAGTAGTTAGCCATTGAACTCATCCCTCTCATAGACATATCCACACCCCGATTTGTATCTTATCTATGTAGTATCCGCCAAAAATGGATCAGAGAAACCCGATTCATTTTGTAAACCAGATCCTAAGCGAAATAAATGAAAATGCGAATTTTTATATTTATTTATTAGTCATATTATTATTATTATCATATATTAAATTAATTAATGAAATCAATTTTAGTATAAAAGTATTAAATTTATAAGCAATCTCCGTTAGCTTCGTTAAATGTTAGAAGGGAAACAAATAAACTAAGTTACAATTGATTATAAGTAAAGTTAATGAAGTTATATAAGATAAGGGGCCATTTCAGCCAAATGATCAAACCCCACCCTCCCACACGTGTGCCATGCGCCGAACAACTTACCCCACTTGCCCTCGTTTTCACCTCACGCGAGAACCAACTTTCACCTTCTTCCTCACTCGCAAACGATACCCAGTATCGTTTGCAACATGACCTGACTTCTAAACGTCTTAGAATGTAGTCAAATGATATTATTTTGATCTCAAATGACAAAGGGCAATGGAAGAATTGGATACATGTTGTAATCGTTCCATAGGGGAAGGTTCAAATGAAAACCACTATTTATTGTGAAAACTCGAAAACTAATTAAAAAAGCCAAAAAAACATACAATTTTTTTTTTTTGCATATTAATTTTCGCAGGTTTTTTTATATAAAAAATTATCAAAAAAAAAAAAATTTGTGTAGTGCACATGTGTAATACTACACATGTGTACTACAAAAAATTTTTTTTTTTTTTTTTTTAAAAAAGTTTTTTTTCATATATAAAAACTAGCGATTTTTATAAAAAAAATTGAAAAAAAAAATTGTGTTTTTTTAGGCTTTTTTTAGTTAGTTTTCGAGTTTTCACAATAAAAGTGTTTTTCATTTGAACCATCCTCTCGTTCCATATTACAACTTTAAATGATACATTAAATTCCAAATTAACTCTCCATTTAAGTTCATTAATGTATATAAGAACCTAAATCGTTTATGCAGAATTTGTTAATCTTTTTTTTGAACGACCAACATAATCAATCCCGAGCATTCTCGGGACACCCACTGGACCAAACGGAGTATTCCGAGAGTAACCAGAGTCCACCACCAATTTCGGGGAAAACCCGGTAACCCACCGGCCCGTAGGCACAATGGTGAAATTACCGGTAAAACCCGTTTGGCTCAAAGATCGAACCCAGGTTTTCCTAAGTCTCCTATCATTGCCCAGCAATGCCTCACTCTACACCAAGTGGAATTTGAACTTGCATCTCTCAATAAAAATACAAGCCTTACACCACTTGATCTAGAGACCATTGAGCGAATTCGTTAATCTTAACTTGTAATTTTGATGCCAAACCACTTCTCTAATCATTTTCTATCATTTCCCACTCTCCAATCTCATTCACAACCTGCGAATTAACTCGCAGATTAAAGCAAACAAGGAATCTAGTGCCATCTCAAGATTTCTCCTTCAATTCTCAACCAATTCAGGTGATTTTTTATTCCATTTTCTTAGTTTTTCATGCTCTACAAAAAGCCTGCTATCCATTTCTTTGAAAGAGGACAAACAAATCTGAATCTAGATTATTGTGATTCTTGGATTCTTGAACACTTGAATTTTAGGCTTTTCAATATAAAGTTGTGTTTTTATGAAGTTGGACATAGATTTTTTATAGAATTATTGAACCTTGTATGGATTTATTGAAGAATTTAACTTGTTATATTAATTTAGAAATTCATGTAAAAATACAAATGATCAAAATATCATATCATAATCTTGTAATTTGATTTTTCAGTAGATAATCTAGTTGTGAATTTTTTTTTAAATTGTCGTATTTAATTGGTAAGTATTCATTATATATAGATTAAATACTTTGTACAACTAGTTATATCTTTTTATAAAAATGACTAATTTTATTATTACAAAACTAATCATTATGACTGAAATAATAATTCCATTTAAGTTGTTATAATATCCTAGTTGATAGAATTTAGTTCAGTGGCGGAACGAGAACATAAATTCAGGGGTATCCCAAAAAAAAAAATTACAGTGCAATCATATAATATTAAAAAAAACGACAATAAATAAATAAAGTAAAAAAATTACCTAATAGATTTGTCCTCTTCTTTTTTTCATAGCTTGAAATCGTTCCATCACATCGTCGTCCTTTACTTCACAAAAAAAATCATTTTCGACCGCACAAACCATAGCATTGTTCAAATATTCTTGGCCCATTCGTTTGCGTAAATCCGTCTTGACAAGCTTCAATTTCGAAAAACATCTTTCAACGGTTGCCGTTACAACCGGTACAAGCAAAGCTAACTTAACTACCCGATAAACTAAAGGACAAGAAATATGCGTTCCCGTTTCAACCATAAGACGCGCAAAATCACTTATTCCATTCAAGTTGTCAAAGTTATCATCATCGCTTATTGTGTGACGAAATGACTCAATATCACCTAAAAGAGTCCCTATTTCTTGTGTAGTAAAATCATCCGGGTACATCTTAGCAAACGCCAATATCTTCGATGGGTCAAACTTAGAAAAACCGTTAGAAGGATTTAAACCCGACATATTTTTTATCAAAGTAGTTGTTACCTCACTAAATCGACTTCCTAATTCTTGAATTTGCATGTCTAAAACCTCATTAAAAATGTCAACCTCAAAATGATGTCGATTTGTAATGACATTCTTTCGGTTTCTTGGGTTACCATAACTTTCCGACATGTCCAACATTGTAATGTTGTATTTTTTACAAAAGGAAGTCACTTTTTCCAACATCGGCTCAAACCCATTTTGTCTTAAAGCATTTAATGCTCGTTTTGTACCATTTATCAAGTTGGTCGCTTCTAATAAATCTATACCTTTTTGTTGAAGGTGTTTTGAAAGAGCATTTGTGTAACTTAATATATCTCCCATCAAATGCATATAAAAAACAAACTCGAGTTTTTTAAAATACGATAGAATACCTTTTGCATTTGTTCGTTGTTGACTGCAATCTCCATCTTCTTTAACATATTGGAGTACGGTCACAACTTCCGGAAACAATCTAAGCAAACTGATGATGGTTCTATGATGTGAACCCCATCGCGTATCACCGGGTCGTGCTAGGGAAACCTCTTGGTTTAATCCTTTACCCGTTTTAATTTCACCTTCAAGTAATTCTTTTTCCACTCTAGCCTTTTTTTCCTCCCTTAACATATCTTTTCGTTTGCAAGAAGCTGAAACCGTAGTGACAAACCTGAATTATCAATCAAATAAATGAATAACAATGAAACAAACCTGAATTATCAATCAAATAAGTGAATAACTGTTTCTGTCGCTGTTTCGAGCTTCGATTCGCTGCTGTGCGAATGGGCTGCCAAAGTGCCGATTATCGAAACATTATCAATCATCATTCATCAAACTAACAAGTAACAATTATCAGTCAAACAATATGTTCGAAAATAGAAATCGAAACAAACCTGTTGTTATTCGAAAATCGAAATCGAAATCGAAACAAGCCTGCGGTCGATTGTTCTGTGTTTGTAACTTCGTATAATCGTATGATCTGATTCTGTTCTGTTGCGTGTTCCTCTTTGTTCGTATGCTGAAAGTCTGATTGTTCTGGAGTCGACTGACGTTTGATATGCCATTATCATTATGCCGCCCAAAATAATCAGTTGGACTTGGGCTATTATTACTTAATTGGGCTCATGAGCCAACTGGGCTATTATTACGTAATTGGGCTAATTAGGTTGCTGAATAACACTTGAACTAGGCTTATTATTTTGTAAAAAAAAAATTTGAGGGGTGTCCTCGTACTTGTTCAGGGGTGTCCTATGTATAAAAATCGAAAAAAAAAAATTTACACTTCTAGTAAAAAGTTGAGCCGTAGCCCGGGCTCCGCCCGACAAGCCTTCAGGTCCGCCCCTGATTTAGTTGTTGGATTATTTAAAATTGTCTAGAATTATTAATGACAAAAATATAGTAATGTATACCCTAAACCATATTCTTTAACTTAATTAGGGTAATTCTTTGGGATTCACCCAACATCTTCACTACAAACAGCTTGTGTGTTCAATTGTTAGCTAAGGTGAGTTTGCATACCCTCTTTTTGCTTTTACCTTTTGGGGTGAAACACGTGCCACTATACAAAATACAAACTCTTATTACATCTACAATTAAGTTCTATGGCTTTGGATGATATCTATTTGCAATTTGTGTGAACTTGTTTGGTTAACTACACATATATAAAGCACATTCATTAACCATGATCAAGCCGAACGGGAGTATAATGATAGATCTATCGGACCGATAACCTACCCCGCTCCATGGTCTTTTGGGGGAGTGAGAATGATTGAAACCGAAAATTACAGAGGTTAACCGTATGGGTTCCTTCTAAGTCATCAATTTAATTGAATTATACACTTGGTTGCCCTTTCTTGTTTAACAATTTGCTATTGAATGATTTCAATGCCATGGGATTTGTTCAGTAATACATATCTATATACTCTATGTTTGCTCATCAACTTTTTGAACTAGACCCTTTATTTTGCGCATGTTTTAGTTAACACTATTTGATGTTATTTCTAAAACTTGCTACACTTATGAAGGGGTATAGTCCCAAAAAACCGCGCATACCATGCAGGTAGCGCGCTGGACCATACTCCTTAACTAAAAACTGATTGATCCTTAGACCTCGTGCGGGCTACTTGCATATAACCCGAGCCTCACGCGAGACCCAAACAAGAGATGACATCAATTTTTACACTTAGCATCCTGAATAAGAGCCTTCAGATCCTACAGCCTTGCGCGGCGTAGTTACATGCATGACAAGGGTCGCGCAAGTGTTACGATGCGGGCCACTTCAGAAAGTACCAAAGGTACGAGTGGCAGAAGAACGAGCCAATCAGCGTCCACCTGGCTGTGCTCTATCGTGCTCCACGATTGACTGATGTGTAGGAGACAAAGAGTACATAAGGACGCCTACGTGGCACCAATCAGGGGGCGGCGACAACTGCCCCATGATCTCCACTCACCTGCTGATGGCAGAGGGACAACAAGGCCGACAACTGGGACACGTGGCTCCAATCAAGGTGCGTCAGCACCGGAGATCTTCTAGAAACCACTAACGGTCGATACCAGTGAGACAAGGAGGATCTTCTTTGTTGTTGCCTTCCGGCCCAAGTCCCATCAGCCCATCTCCTCTTACACTACTTCGGCTATAAATAGGGACCTCCATACTCAGGTTAAACATTCCATACTCTTTACTCTCACTCTTAACACACTTATTTCCTCAAAACGGTTACTTATTCTCACGCCGGAGTCTGGTTAAGAGGGAAACCCCCATATTCCCCTCTTAACGAGCTAACGCTGTTGCTGTTTTGTAGGAATATCGAATCACATCGAAGCTCAGGAAAGATTAAGAAGATTAACCCTCATGTTTGAAACATAAACCACCTAATTAACTTAAAATTAGATACGTGTTTCTTCATTGGCGCCCACCGATTTTTACAATCACTTCATCATCTTTTTTTTTTTTTGAGTTTTTTCTGTTCTCTTGATCATGGTTGGTCAAGGGATAATTCCTGATTTCGGTTTCGGCACTGCCTCTCAAGCGTGAGCGGGGGAGGACAACTCGCACGTCCAACTCCATCCTATTGACGAGAACGTCGAAGAAGAAGGAACAAACACTGGGGGACCCCGTGCGAGTATCACTTGCATCACTCAAACGGGTACCCCAGGAAGTAAAGTTGCTGGTCCGTCAAACCCAGCTCCAAATCCAAACATCTCAGCGCTATTAGGGCTACCAGAGGGTGAGACTTTAGCCTCTTGGTACGCCAAGCAAATTGCTACTAGCAATGCTGCTTATCAGTCATTGAGCGCACAACAAGCGATTCTGCAAGCAGAACCATCATTGGTTACTCCTCCGGATCCAATTCAGGGGGCGTGCCAGACACCCCTTCAACAAAACATACAAGGGCAGTTCAACAGACCTCCTCCCCAGAGAAGACAAAGCGTGCACGACAAGCGCAAAACATATGGGGAGACAGGCAGCTATTATGACCATCCGTCAATTGTGCAACAAAAGCACCAAGTTCACAGCCGGCTAGGGCCGCGCAACATGAACAACGAATGGGATAACACCGACCCGAATGATCATACTGGGCAAGATGATGAAGGTTCTTCAGTCTTCAACCGTTTGTAGAAAAATCACGAGTCTTACAGGCCAAGGCCGCGCGTCGCCTACAACGAAGAAGCAGAACGTGATTTTAGTCTTGTTTACAGACCAGCAGAAGCTGCGGAGCAATCGAAGTTCATTAGAACGCTCTAACCACGCTAGAAAAGGCAAAGTTACCACCAACAGTTGGAAAGTTTAACGGTCTCACTGACCCCGATGACCATCTTCGAGTGTTTATAAGCATCGATGTTTTTGGAGGATGGACCATGTCAATGTGGTGCCATCTATTCATTCAGACTCTCACAGGGGCTGTGTCACACCCCGATATTTCCACGTATTACCGGTGGGCCCGGTGGGGAGTATCGTGACGTAGTTGATATCATCATAGTCAAACAACACATATTTAAATGCACAGCGGAAGCAAAAGATAATTATATTATAACCGAATGAGAATATCAAAGTATTACAAACGGTATGTAAAGGATCCACAGGCGGATCAAATAAAAGAAAACTGTTCAACAGACTTTAGGCATCTAGAACTTGCAAGATTCCATATTAACGCCCTGAGCTCCCAGCTAATTACGTCCAGTACCTGCCACTTAACTTTTTTGGAAAAATACGTCAGTTTACACTGGTAAATACAATTAACTGACTCATTTTAAAAATGTTTAAGAAAATTGATTTGAATGCACAAGGCACAAAACTTTTTATAACCTGGGACAATTTTTATTAATAAAAATCTTGTATACAGATTTACATGTCCGTTATACATTCAGGGCCCGATGTAGAAACCGAGTCAAGATTAACAGACACGCCACAAGTATAGGCCCACAAGAGAGTGAGATACCGTTTCCCTTATGCAACTGTCAGGTGTATGCCTACACCCCGTGCTTAAGACGTGGCCATTTTATTATAATGATGCCAAGGATATCCGGGACATGGTCATTAACCCCTAAAGGTTTTTATTTCAAACAATACAGATTAAAACGGGTTACCTCAATAAATTAATCAAAATACGATTAAACATTCAATACCCGACCAAGCGATATTATTATAATACCGTATCCCAAGCCCGTATAGGGAAAATAAGTTAAGAGTATTTACCTGAGCTAGCAATGCAATTTATACTCAACCGTATATTCTAATCAGCAAGCACAATTACTTCTACTGGGGCTCTTAATCTGGAATGAAGGTTTTATTAACCTATTAGATTCCTAACGGGTCTTATTTAAGTTGAAACTTAGACCGGTTAGTTTTAAGGAAAGGTTTACGGTTCAAAACGCATGATTAAGCGAAGACCGGAATAGAATGTGATTTAGACCCGACAAGTTTGGAGACTTGTATAATATGGGTACACTAAACATATTCTGGATTTTGAGGCAAAAATGATAAGGTCTGACCCGTTTTGGTCAATTTATGCAAACTAGTTACATAAACCGATCTGAACGTGAAATATGTGTAACGGGTAACCATAAGAGTCATATACATGTTTCCTAAGTTAATATGCCTTAAACATGTTGTGATATCAATAAGATACCTTCCGTTATGCCCAAAACGAATTTAAAACCAATTTATGCCTCGTAAGGGTATTTTGGTCATTTAAAAGGTTATAAAAGAGGTTTAATATAAATCTGAGTTTCAGGTCTGATTAAATCAGTAAAAATATTTAATTTAATAAGTTATATCAGTAGGGTATTACACATATATGAATTTTATCATTTATAACCAAACTATGCACCGAAGGGGCATTTTGGTAATTTCACATAAGGTTTAAAGGTCAAATTTGGAAATCTGAGTTTAAAACTTTTGCTTACTGTTAAAGTATGTAGATTTACTAAAAATATTAGTAGGTATCAAACCTTATATGTTTAAAATTGTTTTAGTACATACTATAAGTTAAAAACGCTTAAAAAAGCGATTTGAGCCATTTCCGGGTTTTCAAAGGAAAGCTGATATTTTTATTATTCCAGAAGGCTCAAAATATTTTATTTATCATATTAGATCAGTAGAAAAAGGTTTGGGGTCAAAAGGATTTGTAAAACCCATTTTATAGCCCGAAAGGGCAAAACCAGCAATACCGAAATAAGCTTAGAACTCTATGTTATGCTCAGCCTTAAAATAAATAAAAATATTCAAAAATCCCAAAATATTATATTATATTAGTGGGTAAAAATTTTGGTATCAAAGATTGGGTTTAGATAGGCTATACGCTAATTACGCCGTTTAATTAATAAAAATCGTTCTAATTACGCTATTGAGCATAACTCTTAATCTAGACCTCAAACTGATGTGAAATTTTAAGGACATGTTTATAAATTAGTAAAAAAGATTATAGTCCTCTCACATTTCCAAAATTCTCGTTTTAATGTCAAATGGGTTTAATAGTCAACATTTAGGCATTTAACGGAAATATGCATATGAATCGGATAACTAATGAACCAAGTTGTATAATCACAGAGGGTTATACTTATATGAAACCTCGTCCTAATAAGGCTCTAAGGTATTTCTAAACTATGCTCTAATGGGTCAGAACTGAAAGTCAAAGCAGAAGTCAAAGTATGCGACTTTCGGTTCCAATTCGAGCTTAAACTGAAAAATGTTTAGTTGAACATGTTTAGACATGTTCTTACATTAATTACCAAGTTATATTAATGGTGAAACGGGTTGCATAGCTTCTACATTGCAAATTATGTGTTTATTTGCAAAATTGCTTCCTGTTGACTTTTTAAGATCAAGTTTGACCCGACAATTGACCTACTTAGGGTGAGAATCAGAGGGTGCCCTTTTAAGGGTTTATTACCCACATAATTACCAACTCATAGGTACTTTTAATTTGAAATTTGACTGGAAAAATTAAGAATAATGACGAAGTCAAATCATAATTACGACGGTTTGACTAGACGCTAATTAACTAAGCTAAACTGAATTAAGAAAGGTTAAGGAAGCTTACAATGGTCCTAAGCACGACTAGAGATCGCTAGGAAGGGGTCTTGAGCTCGAGGAACCTCCAGGAAGTGAGTTGTGAAAGTTTCAAATGAATGATCAAATGTTTGCAACAATGAGGACCTTTATATAGTGTTCTACATTGATCAAGATGATGCCAACCAAGTCTAGGATTGATCCATGATCAATACAAGTATCCCTAGTGCCTAAAAACCAGTTTATGCTGCACATGGTATTGAAAACTAGCAATATAAGTCGGTTAAACGGGCTGGACAGACACCTGTGATGTTTCTGATGCTGGGACTGTCTTACGAACCGTAAGGATAAGGGTCTTACGGACCGTAAGTACCTATTACGGACCGTAAGATCTTGGCTTTGTGGTCCGTAATATACCTGGGTTTAATTTTCGCAGTTGCAGTGCTTACGGACCGTAAGGCTAAGGCCCATACGTTCCGTAACCGATGACCATAGGACAAAAATTTGAGAATCTCTTGAGTTTTGACCATGCAACTTTGATATTACGAATTAGGGCCTTTATTATCAGTATGGGACCACTTGATCATGTCTGAACAGTTATGACAACCTTGCCATGCTTTAAAATTGTCTTGGATTCTTCTGAAAGGGGCCATGAATGAAGGTTTGTCGTACACACTCTCATAGGATCCCATCTTTACAATTTGAATCAATTATTACTAGTATTAACCGGATTTGAATGTATATTAGATGTTTATAATACAAGTTAAGGTTTGGGATTTATACATAGATCGCTCAGAGGTATTTATTAACTTGTCGACGCTTTTAAATCCTACCTTACATCTTGTAACTTGATCCGAAAATTATGACACATTTATCTTATGTGACATGTGTCTTTATTTTATTGGACATAAATTTTCGAGGTGTTACATCCTCACCCCCTTAAAAGAAATCTCGACCTCAAGATTTGCTAAAATAATGGAAGTTCTTTTTGTTGTATAATAGACTTAACTTCTATAGCGTATCTGGAGCCTTTCCAAGCTCCCATGTTGACCTCTATAATAGGTACCTGTATCCTTTTTGGAGCTTCTTAACCTGTCAATCCTCAATCGATACAGGTTGCTCATCATATTATAAATCTGCATATCATTATGTGATAATGCTTCTCAACTTATTGGTGAAACACATCCTTAAATCATTAGTGTGTTAATGCATTGCGAGCTCTGCCAAGCTGCTTAAATAGGTTTTAGCTTATAAGCTATTTGATCTTGATACATTCGATTTCCTTTGAATGATTCTATTTATTCAGAGCTTAACTAGCCTGATAATTTAACAAATTGGCACACCCTTCCTGGGTGATATCTTTTGTTGAACCTTATTCCTTAACAAGAACTTAGGAAGGTTGCTACTTTCATTAATTCTTGATTTTCTGCCGAATACTGGCAACCTTCAGATGATCATGGATTTGTATGATGTTATTCGTTATTTCCAATGCAACTTTCAGATTCTGATAATTGGACTTACCAATCTTTTGTCCAACAATAAATGTTTAACATTTCATCTATGCAAGGTCTCCAAAGAAGCAGCCTTGATCCTTATATAACAACTATTATAGAAAAGCTTATTTTAAGGTGAGATGGTTATTCCAACCACTGCTTAAAACTAATCTTAAGGAATAGCTAATCCTTGCCGTTAGCCGAACGAATCGACGATCTTGGGCAGATGATGGAAATTCTTAATTGTTACCTAATTAGGGTTGCGGTAATCAATGCGTAAGCAAAATGAACCGTCTTTCTAAATTAACTATACCGAATTCTCAGAATATTGGGTTAGGCTATAAGAACCCTCTATTTTAAAACTTGCTTAATCAGGGTTTCGATCCCTCCAATGATGGTATTAGCCGTCTTGGAGATTTCATAATAATACAATCCTAAATGGGATATAAATCTTAACTCTACTTGCCTCACAGGAGGTAAACAGGGTAATCTTAGGAGAAGATAATCAAGATATAAGAAGGTTACAAAGATTTTCCAAATCTCAGGCTCCAGTTCATCCATCTTTGCTTGTGTCAAATGAGTGACACATTTGTGCTATGAGTCCACAGATTCCTTTATCAGGGATATTTACTTGGATAATTCCATTCTAGATATCTTCTTTGAATACCATTAGCTGACTTTAATGTCGTATGACCATTGGAATATCCTTGTGGTTCCATGCATTAAACCTCCATATTGATCAGGCATGGAAGCAATCTATGGAACATATTAAGATACACCGATCCTCATATGGCGCTTTTGTCATACCATTTGGTATTCATAATCAATAGAGATCAAAGAGATATCAATTTCATATGATGATGTACTTTATCTGGAGAGAGGGTACATTAGGACTTTACGATTGAAGATTTCTGACAGGAGTAAAAGAAATGGAATCTATGATTTTCATTTGTAAGTTTTACCTTACACTTAATCTCTGAGGTTCTAATGGAAGGCTTTAAAAGTTTGTTATGCTTACCATCTATGAAGGATATATTGGCATCCTATTCAAAATAGAACTCTTGGTATTTATTCTACTTCGTATTTTATGCTTAGGGTTCTAACAGGCAGATTTAATAACTTACGAAATTTATTATCCACAATCAACTTATTTGTACTCGAATCAAACACGCTTGCATATACATTATTGATAAGGACGTACCGGTTATAACATTGTCATCTTGCATGGCCTCTTCTGCCCCCATCTGAAAGACCCTAGCGTTGGTCTCCTTAACTTTTTCAAGCTTCTTTGCATATTTTGGGCAACTTGATTTGATATGCCCCTTCTCGTTACAGTTGTAACAAGTCGCATCTCCTATCTTCTTGCATTCTAATGTTCTATGCTCACCAGATTTGCAGATCCCACAAGCCCTAGGCCGTGATTGGGATTTTGATTCGAATCTGCACTTCCCATAATGGCGCTTCTTGCAGGTCTTGCATACAGGTTTCTCGTTGGGCTTTCGTTTACCCTTTTTCTTAGAACTCTGGGAGTTATCTTCCTTCCGTTTCCTTTTTAGCTCATCCTTTGCATTTGAGGCATGAACAAGATCCTCCTTATGAGTAAGGAAATGTGGTCCTAGATAAAATTTGGAGCGAGTAGCATGGGGCTCCTTGAACTTTTTCACGGCCTTCTTCACAGCTTTTCCAACAGCTGCGTCTATCATAATTTGAAGAACATCCTTGGAAATTCTAAGGTTCACAATTGTGGCATCATTAGCATGTGTCGCATTATCCATAACACGATCAACGGCTGTCTTATCCGAGTTTTTCATACTCGATATTTGGTTCCTAACACCAAATAAAACAATTATTTAGTTGCAATCCAACAACCGCTATTCATCATCCTGATGACCTAATATATACTTACCATGGTATCGTTAAACCCTATAGGCTAATATAGTACGAACATTCTCAATGAATGTCATGTAGATATGTGTATATATCAATGATACTTAGCCTAGGCAATAAAAGACCATTAATGGCAATTAAGGTTTGGACCTAGTCCATCACCTTTTTGACATGGGATCAAATGTCACATATGTCCTGATCATATTGATGATTTTGGATAGCTTGAAAGCTAGACATTAGGATATTGGACAAGAGTGTTTCCTAATGGATATAAAGCATCCATCTAAGGTTGTTGACGTATTTTCTAATGTATCATCGGCCAATTCTACCTCACGTCATAAGCCTAAGGTCCTAATAGGCGGATACAACGGCTTACAACAATTATTGTCCATAATAGACTTTTCTGTGCCAGAATCAAATGAATTCCATATAAGCATCATTGATAAGGAAAGGTACCTTTTTATCATGACATCTTCCTATACTGCCTCCTGGGTGTTCATCTGGAAGACTCACGCGTTCACTTTCTTGGCTTCTTCATGCTTCTTCTGATTCCTAGGGCAGTTAGTCTTGATATGCCCCTTCTCGTTGCAACCATAACAGGTTGCATCTTTCAACTTCTTGCAATCCAAGGTTTTATGTTCCTTAGACTTGCAGATTCCACAGGGTAGAGGCTGAGATTCAAATCTGCATTTCCCAAGGTGGTATTTCTTACAGGTTTTGCACCTGGTCTTTTCACCCGACTGCTGGTTGCCTTTCTTAGACCCGGAACTCTTCTGATGATCAGAGTTCCCCTTTTTCTTCTTAACGGAGTGATAAGAATTCTCATTCTCCCTTTTTCTCTTTCCTTCATCAGAAGCTTTGGGAGCCTTGTTTATGACTATATCGAGTGTGAGAGATAGCGACAGATCTGCCGCTGACCTGAATGTAGTAGGTCTCGATGCTTTCACGCTTGCCTTGATTTCTAGGGCAAGACCTCCAATAAAGCGAGCTATATGCTTTGGTTCCAGTGTGATCAAGTACGGAACCAATCGAGACATGGTATTGAAACTTGTAAGATATGTCTGACAATCTAGGTTCTTCATGACCAATTTCATGAAATCAGTCTCGATTTTCTCAACTTCGTGTTGAGGACAGTAATTTTCTTTGATAAGAGCAGCAAACTGATCCCATGTCAGATTATATAACGGGATTTTCCCAGTAGCTTGGATTAGTGACCTCCACCAAGCTAGAGCTTCTCCTTTAAAAGATTGTGAAACAAACTTCACAATGTCTTGCTCTGCACATCCACTAATATCAACAACGGTGTCCATCTCATCGAGCCACGTCATGCAGTCGATGGCTCCTTTTTCTCCCGTGAAGTCTCTGGGCTTGTAGGAGACAAAATATTTATACGAACAGATTTTAACATGTGGCTCTTGATTAAGCACCATATGTCTAGACGGAACACTCCTCTGATTTGACGAGTGATGTACATCGTCCTCCTTTGACTCGTGTGATTTAGAAGGGGGCTTACTATGAGCCACAGATAGAGTCTTAGAGTGTGTATCACTTCATTCATTATCTTGTCTGTCAAGAGCTCAAGTAACAGCATTATCTATTAATGTCTGTAGTTCCGCACCAGCTATATTAACTCTGGTAGCATCATTATTCTCCTTCAAGTGGCTGTTAACTTCATCTGATCCAGCCATGTAGCTTGATTGCTACATAAACATTGACAATGATTTATTCAGAGGTTATTATGAAATTATCATTCTTGATGATTTATTAACCATGGTAATATAAACCATATGGGTTAATTTGTTAATTTTTATTAGTATTTTCATTATAATTTATCCTAGTATATAAAACATTAAGGATATTAAAGTGGCACAACAGGCCTTGCCACGAGGACAGTTTTGAATTTATAAGCCATGATCGTCTGGGATCGAGGCATTTAAGGTTTGAGCATAGTTGGTTACTTTTCTTGACAGAGAGTCGAAGACTACAACTGTCTTTTGTCTTTTAGGACAGTAGATATAGCCCGTGGGCATTTCCCTTCTGAGGGATGTTTATGATATGATCATCTTTTCAGATGCTATTAGTCGAGATCGTATGGATCATACCGACTAGTATGCTTGGACATGGTCCAACATTTTTAGACAGGAGATCAAAGACCACCACTGTCGTTGTCTTATCGGACAACAAGTTTAGCCCGTAGGCACTTCATCACTAACGGTTGTTTATAATATGATCATCTTATAGGATGATATAAGCCATGATTTCTAGATCATTAGGCCAAATCAGGAAATTTGAAAAATTCCAATATAGGGATGACTATTGTGATTTTCTCAGATCACTTTTGTCAAGAGTGCTAACACGTTCTTAGGTGTTAACAATATGATCATCTTTATTTGATGATTTAAGCCATGATTTCTAAATCACTAGGCTAGATAAGAAAATTGGAAGAATCCAATATAAGGATGACTGTTGTGATTTTCTCGAATAACATTTGTCAAGAGTGCTAACACGTTCTTAGGTGTTAACAAGGATCTGAATCTCTTGAATAGGTTTTACCATCTTGGCCATGTCTAAAATGACATGTAGGCTAGGTTTTACCTTTAAGATTCTTTTTAATATTAAGCGCAGAACAATCCTAAATTGAGATGTTAATAAGGATCTGAATCTAATTGAGGAACTACCATCTTGGCCCTGTCTTAAAATGACACGTGGCTAGGTCTTGTCCTTTTTAGATTTTGCCATTTTATTATAATGATAGATCTTATAAAAGGAATGTTATTTTTTTTTCATTTATTTCATATTTCATGTTTAGAATGAAAATCTAAATTTAATCATTCCACTATATAAAATAAAAGTACAGATGTGCCCTAGACGGGACTTGAAAGGAATAATGTTCTCCTCGAAGGGACTGAAAGATAAACATGTCCTTATAAGGACTATTAAAGAAACGATCTTTAGCAAAAGGAGTTTTCTTCTTCACTTTACTTTTGAATGTTCTCTCCCTGGATGCTCGTTTCATTCTAGCCGCGGTACGAAGCTCAACATTTCTAGGCTCCGGATGTGGAGAATTTCTAATACAGCCTCTTCGCTTGGCGACATATCCAATATATAAAAAAAATTTGAAAGCAATAATTTACAGATTAGGATTGAGAGTATTCCTATGTTAAGTCTAGACTCAGAAGGTCAAGGAATGTACTACTGTGTCATTGAGATTAAACACAAAAAGGCTAGTGTTTAATTCACTCAATGTTGGCTCTGATACCAACCTGTCACACCCCGATATTTCCACGTATTACCGGTGGGCCCGGTGGGGAGTATCGTGACGTAGTTGATATCATCATAGTCAAACAACACATCTTTAAATGCACAGCGGAAGCAAAAGATAATTATATTATAACCGAATGAGAATATCAAAGTATTACAAACGGTATGTAAAGGATCCACAGGCGGATCAAATAAAAGAAAATTGTTCAACAGACTTTAGGCATCTAGAACTTGCAAGATTCCCTATTAACGCCCTGAGCTCCCAGCCAATTACGTCCAGTACCTGCCACTTAACCTTTTTGGAAAAATACATCAGTTTACACTGGTAAATACAATTAACTGACTCATTTTAAAAATGTTTAAGAAAATTGATTTGAATGCACAAGGCACAAAACTTTTTATAACCTGGGACAATTTTTATTAATAAAAATCTTGTATACAGATTTACATGTTCGTTATACATTCAGGGTCCGATGTAGAAACCGAGTCAAGATTAACAGACACGCCACAAGTATAGGCCCACAAGAGAGTGAGATATCGTTTCCCTTATGCAACTGTCAGGTGTATGCCTACACCCCGTGCTTAAGACGTGGCCATTTTATTATAATGATGCCAAGGATATCCGGGACATGGTCATTAACCCCTAAAGGTTTTTATTTCAAACAATACAGATTAAAACGGGTTACCTCAATAATTTAATCAAAATACGATTAAACATTCAATACCCGACCAAGCGGTATTATTATAATACCGTATCCCAAGCCCGTATAGGGAAAATAAGTTAAGAGTATTTACCTGAGCTAGCAATGCAATTTATACTCAGCCGTATATTCTAATCAGCAAGCACAAGTACTTCTACTAGGGCTCTTAATCTGGAACGAAGGTTTTATTAACCTATTAGATTCCTAACGGGTCTTATTTAAGTTGAAACTTAGACCGGTTAGTTTTAAGGAAAGGTTTACGGTTCAAAACGCATGATTAAGCGAAGACCGGAATAGAATGTGATTTAGACCCGACAAGTTTGGAGACTTGTATAATATGGGTACACTAAACATATTCTGGATTTTGAGGCAATAATGATAAGGTCTGACCCGTTTTGGTCAATTTATGCAAACTACTTACATAAACCGATCTGAACGTGAAATATGCGTAACAGGTAACCATAAGAGTCATATACATCTTTCCTAAGTTAATATGCCTTAAACATATTGTGATATCAGTAAGATACCTTCCGTTATGCCCAAAACGAATTTAAAACCAATTTATGCCCCGTAGGGGTATTTTGGTCATTTAAAAGGGTATAAAAGAGGTTTAATATAAATCTGAGTTTCAGGTCTGATTAAATCAGTAAAAATACTTAATTTGATAAGTTATATCAGTAGGGTATTACACATATGTGAATTTTATCATTTATAACCAAACTATGCACCGAAGGGGCATTTTGGTAATTTCACATAAGGTTTAAAGGTCAAATTTGGAAATCTGAGTTTAAAACTTTTGCTTACTGTTAAAGTATATAGATTTACTAAAAATATCAGTAGGTATCAAACCTTATATGTTTAAAATAGTTTTAGTTCATACTATACGTTAAAAACGCTTAAAAATGCGATTTGGAGCCATTTCCGGGGTTTCAAAGGAAAGCTGATATTTTTATTATTCCAGAAGGCTCAAAATATTTTATTTATCATATTAGATCAGTAGAAAAAGGTTTGGGGTCAAAAGGATTTGTAAAACTCATTTTATAGCCCGAAAGGGCAAAACCGGCAATACCGAAATAAGCTTAGAACTCTATGTTATGCTCAGCCTTAAAATAAATAAAAATATTCAAAACTCCCAAAATATTATATTATATTAGTGGGTAAAAATTTTGGTATCAAAGATTGGGTTTAGATAGGCTATACGCTAATTACGCCGTTTAATTAATAAAAAGCGTTCTAATTACGCTATTGAGCATAACTCTTAATCTAGACCTCAAACTGATGTGAAATTTTAGGGTCATGTTTATAAATCAGTAACAAAGATTATTGTCCTCTCACATTTCCAAAATTCTCGTTTTAAGGTCAAATGGGTATAATAGTCAACATTTAGGCATTTAACGGAAATATGCATATGAATCGGATAACTAATGAACCAAGTTGTATAATCACAGAGGGTTATACTTATATGAAACCTGGTCCTAATAAGGCTCTAAGGCATTTCTAAACTATGCTCTAATGGGTCTGAACTGAAAGTCAAAGCAGAAGTCAAAGTATGCGACTTTCGGTTCCAATCCGAGCTTAAACTGAAAATTGTTTAGTTGAACATGTTTAGACATGTTCTTACATTAATTACCAAGTTATATTAATGGTGAAACAGGTTTCATAGCTTCTACATTGCTAATTATGTGTTTATTTGCAAAATTGCTTCCAGTTGACTTTTTAAGATCAAGTTTGACCCGACAATTGACCTACTTAGGGTGAGAATCAGAGGGTGCCCTTTTAAGGGTTTATTTCCCACATAATTACCAACTCATAGGTACTTTTAATTTGAAATTTGACTGGAAAAATTAAGATTAATGACGAAGTCAAATCTTAATTACGACGGTTTGACTATACGCTAATTAACTAAGCTAAACTGAATTAAGAAAGGTTAAGGAAGCTTACAATGGTCCTAAGCACGACTAGAGATCACTAGGAAGGGGTCTTGAGCTCCAGGAACCTCCAGGAAGTGAGTTGTGAAAGTTTCAAATGAATGATCAAATGTTTGCAACAATGAGGACCTTTATATAGTGTTCTTGATTGATCAAGATGATGCCAACCAAGTCTAGGATTGATCCATGATCAATACAAGTGTCCCTAGTGCCTAAAAACCAGTTTATGTTGCACATGGTATTGAAAACTAGCAATATAAGTCGGTTAAACGGTCTGGACAGACACCTATGATGTTTCTGATGCTGGGACTGTCTTACGGACCGTAAGGATAAGGGTCTTACGGACCGTAAGTACCTATTACGGATCGTAAGATCTTGGCTTTGCGGTCCGTAATATACCTGGGTTTAATTTGCGCAGTTGCAGTGCTTACGGACCGTAAGGCTAAGGCCCATACGGTCCGTAACCGATGACCATAGGACAAAAATTTGAGAATCTCTTGAGTTTTGACTATGCAACTTTGATATTACGAATTAGGGCCTTTATTATCAGTATGGGACCACTTGATAATGTCTGAACAGTTATGACAACCTTTCCATGCTTTAAAATTGTCTTGGATTCTTCTGAAATGGGGTCATGAATGAAGGTTTGTCGTACACACTCTCATAGGATCCCATCTTTACAATTTGAATCAATTATTACTAGTATTAACCGGATTTGAATGTATATCAGATGTTTATAACATAGGTTAAGGTTTGGGATTTATACATAGTTCGCTCAGAGGTATTTATTAACATGTCGACGCTTTTAAATCCTACCTTACATCTTGTAACTTGATCCGAAAATTATGACACATTTATCTTATGTGACACGTGTCTTTATTTTATTGGACCTAAATTTTCGAGGTGTTACAGGCCAATTTGTAGCCCATTTTAGCCAGCAGAGACGTTATCAGCGAGATACAGCTGAAGTAACAGACATCTAGCGCAGAGAGAACGAGGGGTTAGAAGACTTTATCACTCGCTTCAACAAGGCGTGCTTAGAGATTGGAGATGTAAGCGAGCAGTTGTGCGAGTGGTAAACATGAAGTAGATACAGATATAGGTCGGATGAAATTATATATTGTGATTGGGTCACCTTTGCTTGTTTCAACGCCACCTTAAGAATGTTCTCAAGAGGGTAAAGATTGTATTCTTTTGTTCTTTTGTTGTTTTTAGAGATATTGGATTTAAATAACTCCAACTTTTATTAATTGCTCGATAACATTTCCATCTTTCAAGTTGAACCACATTACTCCTGACTTTCAACTTATTGGCTAATAACACTTCCAAACTAACCAAACACTAACCTAGTTTGCTAACATTAGCTGTCACATCACAAAATCAGTGCCGCGTTAGCTGTCACGCATTAAAAAAGCCAAGTCAGCTGCCATGCCATCAAATAAGCCAAATCAGACGCCACGTCATCGAAAAAATTCCACATCAGATGCCATGTCATCACACAGATGCCACATCAGCAAAAACTTAATTGGTCAGGGTTTAGTTAGTTTGGGAGTGCTATCGATCAATAAATTGAAAGTTAGGAGCGATGTGGTATAAATTGGAAATGCTATTGACCAATTAGTGAATGTTAGGGTTATTTAAATCCAGTATCCCTTGTTTTTAATAAAAGCTTCATTTCGTTAAATAAAGAGTTAATTGTCATTTTAGTCCCTGAGGTTTGTCCAAATTTGTAATTTTAGTCCAAATAGTTTTTTTTTTGCCTCCGAGTCCCTGACTTTTCCCTTTTGTTGCCATATTGATCACATACCCTAACTTCGTCCAAAAACCCCATTTTTAACCACGAGTATTTTGGGGATTTTCATTTAAATCTTTTCAATTGCCATTTTGATCCAATTCTAAAAAAAATAAAAAAAAAATTCTAAAAAATCAAAAAAATTCTAAAAATAAAAAAATCATGAAAATAAAAAAAAAATTCTAAAAAATCATAAAAATTCTAAAAAAATCAAAAATATTTTAAAAAATCAAAAAAATCAAAAGAATTCTAAAAAATAAAAAAAATTCTAAAAATAAAAAAAATCTAAAAATAAAAAAAAACTAAAAAATAAACAAACATGGATAAATCGATTTATGCCGCTTTTTTAGAGTTTTTATTTTTTAACCATGTTAGATTCTCTATTTTTTTAAATGGATAAATGGATTTCTGCCGTTAATCTGCTTAGAGACGGAACCAAAAGAGGTAAGGAGTCCATGACCCCTCTGTTGAACCCTTTGATTATAAAAGAATAAAACTTTATAATCAATTTTTTAACAGTAAAACTAACTTCCATTAAAACCAAAGACAATACAAATCAAAGTCCAGCAAGATGCTGAATGAAAATAAAACTTTATAACTACCATGTTTCACCATCTTACCACTTCTCCGAAATGAGTGAGTCTAATAATTACATTATGTTACATGTTTCACCATCTTACCACTTCTCCAAACTTTATAACTACCATGTTTCACCATCTTACCACTTCACCATTTTAGAATTTTCTGATTTTTTTTAGAATTCTTTTGATTTTTTAGAATTTTTTGATTTTTTTGATTTTTTTTATTTTTAGAATTTTTTTGATTTTTTAGATTTTTTTTATTTTTTAGAATTTTTTTGATTTTTTGATTTTTAGAATTTTTTTTATTCTTATGATTTTTTTTTATTTTTTAGAATTTTTTTGATTTTATAGAATTTTTTGGATTCTTTAGAATTTATTTTTATTTTTTTAGAATTTGATCAAAATGGCAATTGAAAAGATTTAAAATGAAAATCCCTAAAATACCTCTGGTTAAAAATGGGGTTTTTGGATGGAGTTAGGGTATGTGATCAAAATAGCAACAAAAGGGAAAAGTCAGGGAACTAGAGGCGAAAAAAAAACTATTTGGACTAAAATGGCAAATTTGGACAAAACTCAGAGACTAAAATGGCAATTAACTCTTAAATAAATATAAAACTTCCCGCTTAAAGATTTTACAACTTTTAGAAGTACAATCTTGTTATCATTTTCTATTTTTTAAATAATTAAAATTTAAACCTCTCTATATTAAATCATTAGAATTTCATAAAAAAATCCATCCAAACGTTGTTTCATACTATTATTATTTTTTGTTTTATTACAACTCTATCTTTTATTTATATATATAGAGAGAGAGTTAGGTTAATGTACAAGAGCCCTTATCCTACATTACGTACGTGGTCATCTCAGCCGTCAGATCTTCATACCATATTGAAATCGCATGTTGGTTTTTTTGAAACAATTTCACATGTTGGTTTTTTAACATGTGATTTCATCAAAATTATCACATGCGAAATTGTTACAAAAAACCAACATGCGATTTCATCAAAATTATCACATGCGATTTCATCCTGCTATTTTATAACATGCGATTTCACATCGCGTACGTAGCGTACGTTAAGCCATTTTGTACAATTATATATATATATATATAGGAAAAGTGTAAAATACATTACGGCTTAACGTACATCACGTACGACAACGTGCGTGATTATGTGTATAACGTGCGTGATTAATGGTTTTCAACATGCGTGATAAATGTTTTTAACATGCTTGATTTGGGTTTTTGAGTTTATAACGTGCGTAATTTGGTCGCGTACTGATCGTACGTTAAGCCGTAATGTACGTTAACTGGCCTCTATATATATATATATATATATATACACACTATATTGACATTAACATAGCAGGGAATAGTTCTCACTTTCCATTGGTGCACAGTGACAGCAAGCCAACCAATGGGTATCACATGACATTAACTAGGTTTATTATTTTTTTTGGTTGTTTCACATTTCCACTTAGGATATATATAGTTGAAAGCAAAGTTCGCTAATTCGGAACTGGAAGCCGGTTATAGACGTTTTTAAAAGTCGACTGTCTCTTTGGAAAGCAAAGCACCTTTCTTATGGAGGTAGAATTACGTTGTTAAAGTCGGTTTTGAACTCATTGCCAACATATTTTTTCTCATTATATAAGGCTCCGGCGAAAGTATTAGAGATCTTAGAAAGAATGAGGAGGGTATTCTTTTGGGGTGGGTCGGATGTTGATTCCCACATTAGTTGGATGGCTTGGGAAAAGGTGATAGCTCCTGTTGAATATGGCGGTTTAGGTTTCGGATCTCTTCGTGATTCAAATCTTGCTATGTTATCAAAGTGGTGGTGGAGGTTCAAGACGGAAAAAGATGGCTTATGGAGAAGAGTTGTATGGGCTTTTCACCATAACAATAGATCTTGGGCTCCGGTTCCGGCAAAAATTTCTTTGGCGGGTCCGTGGAAACAAATTGTCGGAATCTACGGTAATCTTAATCAAGTTGGCATTGACCTTTCTAGTGATATCCGGTGCAATGTGGGAAGTGGATCGAAAGTAGCTTTCTGGCTGGATCTTTGGTTTGGTAATCATCCACTGTACATAAATTTCCCGTTACTATTCGCTCTTGAGAAGGTCAAAAACTGTTATGTGGCTGATCGGGTCTCGTGGGAATCTAATTCGGTGAAGCTGACATGGGATTGGAGTCGGAATGTATTGTCCGAAAGTGAACATGAAGAAATGACAGACTTGATGCTTATGCTCTGCGACTTTAATGATTGTACCGGCCCGGATCTGTGGGTTTGGAACCATGACAAATCGGGAGTTTTTTCTGTGGCGAATATCAAATGCATCGCCGCGTCGGCTTCGAGATCAGTTCCGGATTATTTATTCTTATGGAATAATCTTGTGCCAAAAAAGGTGGGAATTGTCGCGTGGCGTGGCTTGTCGGAAAGACTTCCGACTCGAGCCGCTTTAGCTGCCAGAAATATTCATATAGCGGACTCCCGGTGCTTGTTCTGCGGCGAATACGAGGAGACCAGCGAACACATTTTCGTGTCTTGTCATTTCTCCCAAACAGTTTGGCTTATTGTGACACAATGGTGCAAAATCCCACCCATTATAGCTTTCAGCCTAAAGGACATTATTGAGGCATACAGGTCTGTTAATGGCAGCAGGAAGAAACAAAAAATCATTAGTGCTATAGTCCAGGTTGTTATTTGGTGTCTTTGGAGGATGCGAAATGATGTCCTTTTTGGTCAAGCTATCCCTTGTATCACGAGGGTTGTTGAAGAAGTAAAATCGATGGCATATTATTGGATAAAGAATAGATCGGGACAAGTGCAGTGGTCGTGGAATGAATGGCGTAGTTTTAATTTGGTTCTGTAATATGGATGGTTCTGGCCTTTTTTGGCCGTGTGGTGTATTGGAGTTTTTTGGTGTCTGTAAATTTGGCGTCTAGCTCCTTGCTAGTTTGATTAATAATATGTTTTGTTGGCCGTTCAAAAAAAAAAAAGCGCGTGTGTTGTAGTGGTCTGATGTTGGCTGCATGACCAAGAGGGATGAAAGTACCCGGGTTTGAAACCTAGGCAGCGCAACTTTTCCCCAAAAGATATTGCATTTAATAGTTATTGACCTTATCTTTTTCTTAGGTTATTTTACACTATTTCTCCTAGGCTTTAATAAAGTTACAATCCTAGACCATACTAAATTTTTTCTTTACCAACCGTATTTTAATCAACATGTTGATGTAATTTTTATTGAAATGATGTTATGAGTAGTACGTACAAGTAATCGAAACACAAGCGTACATGTTATCAAACTGATAAATCTTCGGTTTACCACGCCGCAACACAGACGGGGCATAGAACTAGTATATATACTAGGGGTGCAAACGAGCTGAGCCGAGCCCGAGATAGACCAGACTCAAACTCGAGCTCGATTAACTTATGAGAGCTCGGGCTCGAGCTTGGCTCGATTCGAGCTTTGTTTTCAAAGCTCGAGCTAGGCTCGTTGGTATTTTCTCAAGCTCGAGCTCGGCTCGTTTATTATCTACTAATTAATATATTAAATAGTAATATATATAATAGACTTCTTAGGCTCACGAACTCGATAAGTAAAGCCCTGGCTCGTTTACTCAATAAGCTTATTTTTAGGTTCGAGGTCGGCTTGTAAACAAGTTAAAATAAGCTCGGCTCGACTCGGCTCGTTTACACTAAGGCTCCACAAGGCTTGACGAGCCTAACGGGCTTCACATGTGAGGCTCGAGCTCGAGCTCTGGCTCGATAAACAAACGAGCTTTATTTTAGGCTCAAGCTCGACTCGGGCTAGATAAGGCTCGGCTCGTTTCGAGCTTTTTCTCGAGGCGATCTCGAGTTGCTCGTGAGCCGCTCGGCTCGTTTGCACCCCTAATATATACAATAGGGATGTGGGGGGCTAAGAAAAAAATACAAGTGTGTCCCCCGCTAAAAAATATAGGCTTACAATTGTTAGTGCTAAGCGACTGCCTGACACTTCCTCATTTGTCCTGACAAATTACACTTTTACCTACAGTTTAAAATTACGTATTGTCATCGCTTTAGTTTTTTTAGCAAAACTATAGTAGTTTTTTGTTCCAACTGTTTAGTCGATTTAATTTTTATTCATGGCAGACAGCTGGCTCGCTCATTGTTCATGCCAAACTACATTTTTGACCCCAGTTCAAAATTACGGTTTGACGTTGTGTTAGTTTTTTTAGCAAAATTGTGGTAATGTTTTGGTTTAATTGGTTGACTCGATGCAAATTTTATTGAGATTTATGAGTAATATGTATAAATAACCGAAACACAGACATACATTTTATGAAACTTAGAAAAATTCAGCCTAACGCTCCGCAACACAGACGTTGCATAAAATTAGCTTATTCAATACTGGATGTAGTCGATTTTAAAACACGCAACCCTTGAATATTTTTATATGAGTCATGTGCAATAATGGCTTTTGATATATGTATATGTGTATATAATAATACATTGAATACCACCTTCTTGTACCTTCTAAATATGACGTTGTAGCTATAACGTTGCATGACATCGACAAGGATACGTCTTGTTGGTTAACATTAATTGTGTTGACTTCTTTTATGCCCTACACTATTAGGGTGAAGGGAGTGGGGCGGTGAAGGGGTCGGCAAACCGGTTTGCCGAGCGGCAACACCGGCGCCGTCCTTCTTTGCCGCGCGGCCTTCTTGTGAAATCGGCTACACATCACCGATCGACAAACATGCAAAGCATGTTGACCGTTGCCACTTTAACGGCTATAATGCCGTTCAAAATAAAAAAAAATTAATTTTTCAAGTTTTACCCTATATATTCAAAACAAACCCATTTTAATCCTATATATTCTACAAAATCACCCCCAAATCAAACCAAAAAATACAAAACACTAACCCAAGTATTGCCACGCAAAATGGCGGATGATTTCCCGTTGTGGTTTCCACCCGATAGTAGCGACGACTCGTCCGATGATAGCATTCTTTTTTTCCAAAATCTACTCGAAGAAGCCGAACTACAAGACACCGGTACATCAAACCAAAGGAGATACATTGAACGTCAGCGGGAGGTTGGGCACGAGACCCTCATGGCGGATTATTTTGTCGATGACCCGAAATACAACGACGCAATTTTTCGGCAAAGGTTCCGTATGTAGAAACGGTTGTTTTTAAATATTGTGACCGTCGTGGAAGCGAATGACGAATACTTTCAAGAGTCCTACGATGCGCGAGGTCGGAGGGGCTTTACGCCACTGCAAAAGGTTACATCAGCTATTAAACAGCTCGCAACCGGTAACCCTCCAGACGAAGGAGACGAGTACTTGGTTCGGAGTTGGTTACGTAGGCCGACAAGCCACGACATGGCACTGTTATACGACGCTCATGATGAACAACATCACCTTCCAGGTATGTTCGGTAGCCTTGATTGCACCCATTTTGTCTGGCGAATGTGTCCCACCGAGCTTCGAGGGCATGAGAGGAGATCACCGATACCCGACTGTTATGCTCGAAGCAGTGGCGTCTCAAGATTTATGGATTTGGCATGCTTTTTGCGGTCCACCGGGTTCGCAGAACGATATCAATGTGCTAGGACAATCGCCGTTATTCTTAACGGAACGAAATGGAACCGCGCCAAAATGTCCATTTTACGTCAACAACCATTATTACAAACGTGGTTATTTGCTCGTGGATGGAATCTACCCAAAATGGTCCGTGTTTGTGAAATCGATCCCATACCCTCAAGAAGTAGACGAAAAGATGTTCAAAAGGCAACACGAGGCGGCAAGAAAAGACGTCGAAGGGGCTTTTGGGGTTTTGAAGTCAAAATGGGGTGTCTTGAATCGGCCGATGCGAGCAAGGACAATTAAAAAAATTAGGAACGTTGTGTACACGTGTATTATTTTACACAACATGATTTTAAAAGACGACGGAAACGCGATTGCACTGGTACACATTCGGGGTCCTCCGGTCGAGCCCGCGTTTGATGATAGGGTGTTGGGCGAGCTAATGGATGAAGATACGCATTGGAGACTTAAACACGATCTCACGGTTCATCTCGCAAGTCAAGATTTGCCCCACCTGTTGGTTGATTCTGACGAAGAGTAGTGTAATTTTTAATTTTTTTAGTGGTTGTGTTGTTTAGTGTCGTGTAATTTTTATGAATTTTAAGTTTTTTTTTTAAGTTTCATTTTGATGTACTTGTTTTTTTATTAATTTAATGTTTTATTTGTTTTTATTTAACATATAATTTAAAACAAAAAACAAAAAAAAAAGTTTGCCACTTTCAATTGTCTAAACCATTGTCAACACTTTTTAGCAAAGTTTAAACTTTTTACCATAGGGACCCAGATGCAAAAGGTTTGAGTTTTGGACTAAAGTTGCAAAAGTGAACAAACCTCAGGGACCAAAATGGCAGTTTACTCTTTTAGAAATTATTGTTTGATATAGTAAACTTAGATTTCGTTTTCTCTTGATATTCATCTGGAGGGTGTACTTTAGGTTGTAACATGTAAATATATATCTTCACAAAGGCTCTATGGAAGAAAAAAAAAGTTTACCATCTATATATATATATATATATATAGAGGGAGATAGAGTGAATGAGATATGAAAATAAGATTTAGAGCATTCATATTCTATCCATCAAAATAATATGTGAGGGAAAGTTTTTATATTATAAAGGGTATAAACAGTGGTTGTGAGTGGAGGAGAGAGAAAATGTTACTGTTCATCTGTATATTTGGGTGGACATTGTTCACCCAGTATAATTTTTTTAATATATATTGAAAGTGGTTGTGAGTGAAGGAGAGAGAAAAATGTGATGATAATATTATTTAATTGAAAATGAGAGAGAAAAAGTATTTGTTTTTAGTGGAAATATATTGATATAAGAGTTGTTTTTTAGTGGAATGTATGTATAATTTGATGGTTTGGATGTGAATGCTTAGAGCATTCTCATCCAAACCATCAAAATATGTGAGGGGTAGTTTTTATATTATAAAGGGTATAAAAAATGGTTGTGAGTGGAGGAGAGAGAAAATGTTATTGTTCATCTGTATATTTGGGGGGACACTGTTCACCCAGTATAATTTTTTTAATATATATTGAAAGTAGTTGTGAGTGAAGGAGAGAGAAAAATGTAATGATAATATTATTTAATTGAAAAGAAGAGAGAAAGATTATTTGTTTTTAGTGAAAATATATTGATATAGAAGTTGTTTTTTAGTGGAATGTATGTATAATTTGATGGATTGGATGAGAATGCTCTTAGGGGTGTGAAAATAGTGGAAGCCTATTTTTATTGTAGTTATTTTCAATTTTCATAAGTACCAACAACAACTATTTGTAACAAGCTCTTGTTTTCTAGTTAGGAACGTTTAACTACGAATATTGCCTTGTACTTTTTGCTTTCAAGATGATTTTTTTTTTAACCCGGATACACATTTATTAACAAGGTGTTTGGCTAAGTTTTTCTAACACCTTTTTATAACTTATTGACTTTTACAAAAAGCTAATACGAGAAAAAGTGTTTAGCAAACTCATAAGTACTTTTCAAAATGACTTTTTATATAGGGAGGAAAAGTTAGTTTTGAAAAGTTAGTAAGGAGTGGCTTTTTGAAGCTGCTTATGACTTATTAGCTTTTTTCATTCCTTTTAGTCATTTTACATGAATAAGTTAAGGCTAACACTTTTTAAAAAACAACTTATTGATTTCTTGCCTTTTCCCACCCATAAGCTAATTCAAACATTTTTTTAAAAACTCATTTTCAAAAAGTCACAAGTCAATAAATCCTTTTAACAAAAAGTCGTTTTTAAGTTAAATAACCTTAGACAAACAAGCCCTAAGTAGTGCTTTCATTGCTAGGAATTTGACAAAGGACCATATCCAATTATTATTATTATTATTAGGGGGGTCGGGGTGCCCGGTGATCACCGAACTTCCACGCGTTTTACAGTGTCAAACACCGCCGCCACCCCTAATTTCCACGCGTGGATTCCACAACGCGTCGTCGGCATCACGCGTTGAAAATTGAATTTGATGACCGTTGATGATGATCACATTACATTGTAGCCTCCACCGATCCTTCTACAACTCCGATCTGATCCGATCCATTCATGGCGGCATTCACTGGAGCATCCTCCTCAAAAGTGGGTATAGGTATCGGTACCGAATATACCCGGTACGGTATTTGAGGGTAAAAACCGGTAAATACCGGTACCTAAAATGTCAAAAGTCGGTACCGAAAAGGTACTCGGTTCGGTAAATTCGGTACCGGTACCGGTTAGGTACCGGTTCGGTACCAGTACCGGGTCCATTTTGCTCATCCTTATCCTCCACCACCCTGATCTCTCCTCCACATCTTTCACGCCAATGTCTGGTATATAAACGTATACGTACATCTATGTTGTTGGCTTTGTATTTTGTGGTATGAACAATTTGATTGTTACATTGTAGCATAATACATATCCACCCTAAATAAATGCTATTTAAGTTATGTGACATTAAGTTTATTGTGTGGTGGGTAATCTTGGGTTAATCAATTATGTCTTCCGAATCAAACTTATCAACAATTTCTTTATCTATGTAAATCATCAAGCTATTTGTGAGATATTAAGTTTATTGTGTGGTGGGTAATCTTGGGTTAAACAAATAAAATAAGAGTTAAAATATATCTACCAAACTACTCATCATTTAGGAAAAATAATCGGGGGGGACGATCCTATATAATTTTAAATTTTCGGACGAAAAATCGGACCATATACACTTCTAACCGAAACATTGGGGTGGGCGGGTGCACACCCGGGCACCCATTATACTTCGCCATTGGTTATGTCCAAAGCAGAGAGAAGACTTTGTGCTTTTTGTGAATTGTTTAAGAACAAAAAAAAAGTAAACAGTTTTTATGGTCATCTTTTTTAAATTATATCTTTAGACACGTATAAGCTTGTATGTATATACAAGGTTATATATTTAGCAAGATCCAGAAACGAAAAGGTCTTCATTATAAGCCACAGGGAAAAGATGGTGAGGGCACCATGTTTTGACAAAAACGGAATCAAGAAAGGTGCATGGAGTCAAGATGAAGACAACAAGCTACGAGCCTACATCGAGAAATACGGCCACCCGAACTGGCGAGAACTCCCCAAGTTCGCTGGTATGATATACTTTTCTAGTTCTTGAAAATTGTCAAACAAAGGGATATTTTATTAGAATGAATAACTAAGAATACAAAACGGTACGTAGGCATTAGCCATCCGGAAAATTTATTACTTATTGGTGGTTTTTCTTATTTAGGTTTGTCGAGATGTGGAAAGAGTTGCAGGCTTCGGTGGATGAATTATTTGCACCCGAATGTGAAACGTGGTAAGTTTACAAAAGAAGAAGAAGATGTGATTATCAGTTTACATAACAAGTTTGGCAACAAGTAAGTCCAAAACTATTTAATTTTGTCCCTATAGCATATAGTTTATTAGTTTAATTAATACTGGTGTTACTGTTGTCTAAATAAAGTGCTCTTGATGTATTCATATAGATGGTCAAAGATGGCTAAACTATTGCCGGGAAGAAGTGACAACGAAATAAAGAATCATTGGCACACACATTTAAAAAATCGGACTCCAAATAGTCTAACTGTGCACAAGAATGAACAAACTGGAAGTGTTGAACCCTGTGATGGTACACTTCTAGAAAAGGGCGAAGTTTACTACCAAATGAACCCTAATTCAACAACTCAACAAGAAGTTGAAATTTTATTGGCAGTGTTATCGTCTTCTTCGACTAGTGAATCATCAGGTTGTTCTTTAGGTGCCTCAGATTCAGCGGTTACTAGTGACGTTACACCACAAATTTCGGATATTGCCCGAAATATGTGGATTGAGCCTTATTTACCAGATGACGGTAGCTTCATGTCATCTAGTGATAACATTTTCTCACCATTTGGCTTAGCAAATGATCTCATCTCCCAGACTTCTTTGCAGGATTACCTGATGGATGATATGCTTTTATGGTCAACTTAATAAATTATACATATTTGTAATTTAATTAGAGACAGTTCATGTGGAGCATCTGTAATTATGTTGTGGTCACACTCTCTTTTATCTTTTTTATAATTTTGTGTATTCGGCAATAAAATATTTTATCCATTTGATCAAGCAAGATGATCTATATATTATAAAACATATTATATTATATTATTTGGTACTAGGTACATCCCAAACATCTAAATATTACCTTGTACTACATGCATTTATAAACATATTAGATTATTAGGTAGTAGGTACATCCCAAACATATAAATATTACCTTGTGCTACATGCATTTATAAAATGATTTTATGGTACCATTTTTTAATTAGGTAACGTTTATCAATAATATATACAAGTGGAACTTCAAAAAAAAAGACACTTTCCCTCTCATTTATTTTCGGTTTTTCTGTTGCCCTCAAACAAGTAAATATGACATCTTTGTATGTTTCACTATTGAATCTTAGCTTTTCAATTTCGACAAGATATTTGAATGTTGTTTTCCTTTGTATTTACAGAGTGCATTTCCAAATTATAAGTTTCTACCTTTTCAATTTCGGCAATATATTTGATTGTTGTTTTCCTTTGTATGTACACAATGAATTCACAGGTTATAATTTAATTTGTCTGATGTTATTTGTAGGGTTTGATAATAGTGGAATATAGGCAAGACTTACCACTATCTCTATGGATAAAGAGGATGCTTCAAGTGAGACCCTTAATTCCAAAGCAATATCTAGATATAAGAGTAAAATAAAAACAAATAAAGGCATGTAAAAAATGTTCTTAGTAAATTACAAAACACTTGATGGTGAAAATGTATAATATATGAACATATAGCACATCACTAACGCAAAAATTTAAAAGATGTGTCATCCTCTCCTTAACATTGATCATACGTCTCCAATAACTCATATCATCATCCACCATAATGTGCTCCTTCTAAGAGTAAAATAAAAACAAATAAAGACAATCTGTTTTCGTATAAAATAGCAAGTCTAATTGTAACCTTAGAAAATTTTCTCTTTAGTTTAACTGACAATCTCTTGTTACACAATACCCTAGTAGCAGCTCTCCACCTACACCATCCAGTCTGGATGTGACGGGCTATGTGATTATCTAACTCCCCCATCCCTTTGTACAAACAACAACCCTTTTTTCCCCTTTTTCCTTATAACTACTTTCAGGAATTGGCAGTTCAATCCCTCCAAGTTCTAACTTCTTTATATGGCAGTTTAGGTTCTTTAAGTTCAATAATTCAAATATACATAAAATCTAACCAAGTTGATTAATCCCTTTCGTAATTTTAACTTTAATAATTCCTTTTCTTTATAAAAACCAACAAACTAACCTAGTTGGTTAACTTAGTTTATTATTTTACTTAAAGTTTCAATTATTCATAAATGCAACCCTTAAACGTGTAATTTTAATTAACTAACAAAGTTATCTCCGTTAATGTTTCCCTTATAACAAACTAACCAAACTACTGGTAACCTTTATAAATTCAACGTTTATAAATCCGTTTTTTTCCTTCTTTACTGAACACGATACATGACGATAATTAATTAATAAAATGTAAAAATATTCAAATTCTTATTTTTATTTAATTCTTGAAGAATCCGGTTTTACAATTCGGGTCGGATTTTAGAGATCCGTTTTTTAACAGATGTTACATTTTCCCTCTAAAGTTTCTCACCAATCCTCTAATTGCGCTTTCTCTGTTTACTCTCCACAACCAACATAACATCATCCGAAAAAAGCAAACACCATGAAACTCTCTCTTGAGTTGACCTTAACAACTCATCTAGGACAATCGCAAAAAGAAACGGCTAAACACAGACCCTTGATGGAGTCCTACCTCTACATGATTAAAGTCGGTACCTTCTACTAGTGCACGGACACTAGAAGCAGACCTACCATACACATCCCTAATTATGTCTATAAATTTCCCTGAAACTCCTCTACCCTCTAAATTGTCCCAAATCAGTCTACGTGTCACATAGTCATATGTCTTTTCTAGACCAATGAACATCATATGTAGATCTCGCTTCTTCTCCCTATACGCTTTCATCAGTCTCCTTAGAATATGTATCGCTTCAGTAGTTAAGTAGTTAACTGGCCTGGCATGAAACCAACTTGGTTTACCGTAAACTGAGTTTCTTTTCTATGTCTAGTGTCAATAACCCTCTCCCATGATTTCATAGTACGGCATAAAAGCTTTGCCCCTCTTTAATTCCCACTGATCTAATGTTCTTCCAGATTCAAAAATAAGTTTGAACAAAGTAGTTAGCCATTGAACTCATCCCTCTCATAGACACATCCACACCCCGATTTGCATCTTATCTATGAAGTATCCGCCAAAAATGGATCAGAGAAACCCGATTCATTTTGTAAATCAGATCCTAAGCGAAATAAATGAAAATGCGAATTTTTATATTTATTTATTAGTCATATTATTGTCGTATATTAAATTAATTAATAAAATCAATTTTAGTTTAAAAGTATTAAATTTATAAACAATCTCTGTTAGCTTCGTTAGTTGTTACAAGGGAAACAAATAAACTAAGTTAGAATTGATTATAAATAAAGTTAATGAAGTTATATAAGTAAGGGGCCATTTCAGCCAAATGTTCAAACCCCACCCTCCCACACGAGCGCCATGCGCCGAACAATTTACCCCCACTCGCCCTCGTTTTCACCTCACGCGATGTAGATCCCAATATCAATCCGGATCACAGTGGTTGATTGTTTTAATCCAAAACACCTATTGATTAGGTGTTTGCACTATGAGAAAGTTAAGAAAAATTATAGAATGAAGATGAAGCTAATGGTATGATGAATACAACAAGTGTTGTATTGAATCCAAACAATGAAATGAACAATAAAGCACCTGGAGATCTGATTAAGCACTATCAATAGAGATCAAAATGTAAACAACACAAGTTTTCATCAAGTGTGGCCAAAAGCTTCGCTAGGGCACCATTACAAGAGATTATATAGGATCTGACTTGCCAGCATAATTATAATTATGCTGGCATCTTAATTACACCAAGTCAGATTTGCTACTATCATACTGTTTCAAAACTAGTCCCTAGACTTTTGTAGTCTTGGAAACTCTCCTTCGAGGACGTTGTGGCTTGAACACCTCAAAACCTTTATTACATTCTTTTACAATTATACGTTCAAAATCTGCCCCGAGACTGCTGCGATCTGGATTTAACATATCCAGTCTGCCAAGTTCCCGCACATCCCACCTAGGAAGAGAAAACAGATCATACCCTGTCATGAAGTATTGAATCACACCTCCTCTGCGTTTAACCACAAACACCCCTTTCAGATTGCTGTACATCCAACTAATGATTTTATCAGTAACCTATGTCTTTTCAACATTGATTACTTGATAAAAGTCAGGAAGTTTTTCTCTCTCCTTTTTGAACCATTCAGGGTGTTGTGGGGTGAATGTCTCTCCATCCTCTTGTTCATACGTAACTTCCTTTTCTAACCCCCACTCAATAAACCTTGAGGGCATCTCATATCTGTCTACTTCCTCTTCATCACTATCGTCACCTTCAGTGACCCTTTTTGTGGATTCGAGAAGCTTTTTCTTTGCTTCAGCTTCTTTCGCCTTTCTGTTTGTTTCTTCTTCTTTAAATGCCTCAAAGTCGAAGACCTCTGCAAAGGAGAACATATGCTCTATCTCAAATTTGGCACACATTTTCTTCGTCATTCTGTACAGCTTTTCAATTCCATGTTGTTGAAATCTTAATGTACTTTGATTGCTCAATAACGTAAGCATGCATTTCTCTGTTTTTCTTCCTCTGTTCCTTCAGCTTTTCTCTCAGAATGTTTGTATCATTTACTTGGTGCTTCAGAATGCATATTTCTTTGGCAGGACCAGCACCGATATCTTTGACGAGCTTATCATACAAGTCTTGAAACGGGCAGATTCTTTGTGGTGGGACAGGAGGTTTTGAAATCCTTGTAGGTTTCACTTGAGGATGCTTAGGAGATCCTTCACCTATTTTCTTTTTCTTGGGTGGAGGTGATTTACTTACGGAAGGTTCTTCTGGATCGATTAACAGTGTATCGACAAAATCTTTCAATCCTTCTTCTTTCTCCGTCACAACAACAGGTCTTTCAGACTCCGTCATTTGTCTCCTGGCAAGCTTCTTTTCTCTCTTCTGTTTCTCTTCCATTTCATGGATTGCACGCATGTCTTCTATGTACCGACGATGTTCTTCAGAATCTTCGGCTCTAAAGCTTGCCCCCATAAACCTTTAGGGGTTTTCCGATGATTTCTTTTTCTTTGGAGGTTCTTCATCGGCCGCCTGCTTTCCTTTTCTCTTTCTCTTCAATTGTTCTTCTTCTTCCTCTTCAACTTCTTCCTCTGTTGACACATTTCTTTGTTGTTTTGATTTAAGTGCTTCCCTGTACTTTTGATATGCTGCTTTAACTAACGGAAGTCTTTCTGCGGAATACATCCAGTCGTGCAACATCACCCACTCGTTTATTTTGATCTCTGTAATCTGTCGACTAGTGGGAACATGGAAGGTGTAGAGACCTCCATCATGCGGAAATTTGGAATATTGATCATTGATTAGCATCTAAATGAACCTGGGATACATTGCCCAAGTGTTCCCTCTTGTATTCTCGATCATGTAGTTGAAGATTAGTCCTGAGAAGTTGCACTTTTGGTTTAAACACAAGTTCAACATTGCTCCTGACCATTCCAGATTTAGGCCGTCATAGCCCCCTTTAGGATGAGCTATACACAATGCAATTACATGTACGATAAACCTCCAATCCCTTGTAAGGCCGTTCCTTTTGATCTCCTTCTTTTGACTGAAATCTCCTACGTATCCCATTCCACGAAAGCCATCCAGAATGTCATCTTTGTTCACGCTGATCGGATCCTTGTCTTCATCTCCCAGCTTCAAAACTTTGCGTATTCTTTCTTCAGTAACAATTACTTGTTTATTGCGAACTGTTGCAGAGATCCTTCTGACTTTGTTAACAGTTTCGGGTTTTGCCGTTTGCCAAAACTCTTGAATGTGAATACGATAAATAGGGACTTCCGTTTGAACTGCGTAGCTTATCTTGCTTGATCTTATCCATCTAGCCACGTCTTCAAAATGCTTTGGTGCTGGCTCAAGTACGATTGGCTGATTATGCTTGAGAGTTTTATCCCATTCGACAATTTTCACCATCTTGCTCCTAACACGACAAACGAGCCAAGTTAGAATTTTTTTGTGAAACATATCGATGTTGCAAAGGATATAATATTTACAAATATTTTAAGATATATATAAAATGTTTTAAAGATAAAAATATGGTATTTTGATTAAAAATAATATTTTTTTTAAATTTATAAGATATTTACAAATTAAAGAAAATATTTACACGAATTTAAAGAAAATTATATAGGTTTAAAGAAAATATCAGTTAATTTCGCTGAATAACATCATCGTTATCTTCGTGGTTATCTTCGCAGCTGAGTCAAAATATTTTCGCCGGCAACCATAGCGGGTCAAGTGTGTTTCCGCCGGTAACAATTAAGGGAACTGAGCCAACTTCGCTGATGATGATGACACGGTAAAGGTTAATTTCGCTGAATATCATCGGCGAAGATGGAGTCTGTTCTCGAAGCGATTGAGCAGCGAAGACAATAGTCTAAGCTGTCTTACCGGCGAAATAATTTATTTCGCCGGTTGCTCGAACTCGCGTTCGAGACTTTTGAAATTCCTTGATCCCCGATAATTTCGCTATATTCATCGCCATATTCATCGCTAATTCCGCTGTCATCATATTTTTCTTGATAAACCCCTTTTAAAACCCTAACATATTACACAAATGATGCATACTTTGATTATCTTCGATCAAAAACAATCCAAATATGCAAAAGAAAATCTTGACATATCAGTGGTGCCGGTTATAAACTTTCTCAAAACATCCTAAAATCTTCTAATTAACAATACTAAGTCATGAAATCAAAACCAAACTCGATAATCAAAAGGAACCATCAATCATGATAATCTATAAGCGATGAACAAATCATGTATTACCTAAGATCTTGACCAATCACTAAGAACAAAATGTGAGATGAGTATGAATCTTGAAAGAGATGACAGGTTTTAACCGAGAACAAATGAGAGAGAAGAAAAGATGTTTTGAAAATTTTGAAATAAGGTCGGTTAAGAGTGTTTTATAGGCGGTTTATGTTAACCAGCGAAATTATCAATTTCGCTGGACAATTAATTCCGTCGCCAATTGTGGTTCACAATCCATTTTCAAAATCAACTTTAAATAGGATCGTAAATTTCAAACTTTCTCGAAAAACATGCCCATTTCAAATTAAAATAATAAAAATTAGAAAATATTCACAAACTAGATAAAATTTGGGCAATTTTGACTCCGAACTTCATTTTTCAAAACAAGGAGGTTCCATTTTTGCTGATTTTCTTGTTCTTTTTTACGCTTGTCGACTTACCTGCAGAAGATCACATTGTCAACACTTGTCAAATCCTTAATTATTCTTTTTAGCAAATCAAGGCACAAGAAAAACTGCCAGTATGTTTGTCCGCTTAAATCCATGAATCCTTCTTTCAACATGCCTTTAGTGAGCGCGTTTATCATGTTTTTGGTAATATTGACAAGAATTCTATGGCTCCCACACAAGCTATTGAAAATAGAATCATTACGCCCGTGAGTCCCACATCAGGACATACCCCCGCGATCAAGGTATGCACAAAGGTTCCTCATAACAGGTGAGTATATTGGATTCATTCATTTTGCTTTTCAACGATAGAAGTTGGAGATCAAGCCAGTACTTTCGTACAGCAGAGATCCCAAAAACTACCGAGGGCGGAGACAGATACCAGAATTGGTACGATTTGTGCATTTTTGCGCATTTGAATGACTTTCTATGAAAGCTTCTTCAATTTAGGGATTTGGCCATTTTTGGCTCTTTTCTTGAAAAGATATCATAGCGTCTAGGTCAGCATGTATCTGGATGCAGCAGAAGAACAACTATGATATCCGCGAATGAAAAACCAATATAAAGACCCGAAATCTCAGACTTTGGCAATCTGTCAACGCAAGATTCAAGACTATTAAGCCATATGCCGTGATGTGTGCAAAATGCAACATATAAATTACATCAAATGTGACATAAAACTAACCCTTTTTTAGTACTAATGTTGGAAAAAGTGTGTTTTTGTCTTCCTTTTGTATTTTCATGATTAAATGAGCTCAATTGAACAAAAGAAGCAAAAAGGCAGCTAAATCTAACATAAATACAAGAAAAGGAATAAGCGTGGCATGCCCGACCCCTCGACAGCATCCTCCCAAGCAAAAACAAGACAACAGAAGGCTGAACACGCCCGTGCTCAATGAGCACGGGGGCGTGCCCAAGTGTCTGCAGAAAAGACAAAGTTGTAGAAGCTTCTATCACCCACCACGGGGGCGTGTCCAGTGGACACGGGGCCGTGGTCAACTCTAAGATTCGCAGAATCTAGGAAAATCTTGATAGTACAAATACGCTTCTTCACACGGGGACGTGCCTAGCGGACACGGGGGCGTGGTCAACTAATGCAGACAAACTGCATTTAATGAAGAAATAGAAGACGGGTGGACACGTGGCCGTGTCCGGGCTTCTGTGCAGGCTATAAATAGGGGTGCTTGGCTCATTTGCAAACCATCCCTTGACAAACCACCTCTCTCACACTTCACCCACCCACCACCACCATCACAACCCACATCCACCACCATCATCCATCATCCATCATCCATCATAGAGTGTGTGTAGTAGTCTCGGGATCCAAGATTGATAGTAAGAGTTCTTGACAATCAAAGGCCATGTTTGCCTAAGTCTCTTACATCACTTGGTGAAGGCAAGCATTTAGTGTAATACTTTTTATTTTTAATCTTTTCGCACTTTTTATTTGGTTATGTATTAATGACTTTAATAACTAGTTTCTTATGTTGAAGGTGAATCTTCTTTATCATTTGTCCGTGGTGTCTTGGCATTATTTTACTGCCTATATAAAATAAAAGATTTACACCATTCATATCTCCACGGTCTACATGGAGATATGGTGGCTACCTGGTCGGGGGTTAAGGGAATGGTTTGGTAAGCGTCTTGCCTTGTTCAGTGTATAGATCCTGCAAGGACCTGGGTCAAGCTTAGTAGGACCTCCTTCAATACCCACTGGTATTGGATGGAGGGGGTCCGAATTTCTTAATCCCCTCATATGTAAACTACTATTAATATATTAACCCAGCTACTTAGGACTGTATCCCTGCTGACTCAGACTACTTAGCCGAGGGTAACGTCACCTTCAAAAGAGGGGCCTACCACATTATGCATTAAAAACTTAATTAGTTATCTTTCAATAATCCAACCCTTTAGGATTGTATCCTTGCTGACTCAAACTACTGGGTTGAGGGTAACGTCACCTTCAAAAGAGGGGCCTACTACAATAACTAAGATAATCTCTTAAAAAGTGCAAAAATGCGGAAATAATCAAAGGTTACACTAAAGGCGAGTCGGATCCAAGTGATTCATCTTGTCTATCTGTTTTATTTTTATTTTCAGCATTTTTTAGTTAGTTTTATTTTCTTGTTTAAAAACCCTTTTTCCTAAATTTTGATTTGATTAGACGTTGAGGATAAACCGGTACTAAAAGCTCTTGTGTCCTTGGACAACCTCGGTATCTTACCAACGCTATACTACGCTCACGATAGGTGCACTTGCCCATATGTGTGTTTAGTGTTAGTAAAATATCGTGTTTTATAAATTTAAAACTTGACTAAAGTGTTAAAAGGGCTTAAAATATACATAAAAATATATGACACTCGACACGCATCATGCCGCAACGTGTTACCCACAATGATGCGTAATGCCTGAAGAAAGCCAGAATCCTTGTGTAGATGTTATGTTTTGCCACCTAATAGCAGTTTACTTGTTGGTATTGCTGAATCTACCGACACGTCATTGCTTGGTACCCCGATTCCTTTTGTTTTCTGTTTTTCAAGAAATGACAAAGTGTTAGCAATTTTCTATCATTTCTTCTAACAGGAGTCAGACACAAGCATGGAGTCAGACACAAGCATCTGATTTGATTTTCTGGAATATCCCCCCTAAAATCTTTATTTTCGAAAGTCCGTTGCCCAAAAATGAAATTTTAACATTCAGAAAATCTTTTTGGTGGGCAACGTTTTACGATACTTGTTTTACTTTAAACAAACGTTTTTTTAAACATGGACAGAAGATAGAGTATTTACAAATGATTTTGGACGACAAGATTCATTTCCACTCAAGGAAATTAACCATTTCCAACCAGGTTACCAGCTGGTTGAATCGGGTTTTATCAAAGGCTTTCGTGAATATATCGGCCCGTTGCTGTGTTGTATCCACTAGCACCACTTGAATGTATCCTTTCTCGTATGCATCTCGAATAGCGTGAATAAGAATCTCAATATGCTTTGTTCTTGAGTGGTGGATGGGATTCTTCACAATTCCCAGACATGCCTCATTGTCGATGAATATAGGAGTCTTCATAATGTTGATTCCATAATCCAACAACTGATTTTGTATCCAGAGAACTTATGAACAGCAACTGTAGGCCACAATGTACTCAGCTTGAGCAGTGGAGGTGGACACAGTCGTTTGCTTCTTGCTTTGCCAATAGATCAGACGATTTCCCAAGAATTGACATCCTCCTGATACAGACCTACGATCAACTTTACAACCTGGATGATCACTGTCAGAGTAAGCAATAAGATCAAAATTACTATCTTTAGGATACCAAAGACCTAGTTTTGGTGTTCCTTTAAGATAGCGGAAGATGCGCTTAACAGCGGTTTCATGTGATTTTTTGGGATTTGTCTGAAAACAAGCGCAGAGACAAACGGCCCACATAATGTCAGGTCTGCTTGCAGTTAAGTACATCAGAGAGCCTATCATGGAGCGATAAAAGGACTTATTCACTGGTTTTCCTTGAGGATCTAGAGTAAGCTCGGTCAGTGAGGCAAACGGGGTGCTTGCAACTTTGCAGTCGTTCATGTTGTACTTTGCAAGGATATCCCGAATGTACTTAGCCTGATGAATAAGAATGTCGTCCTCCTTTTGCTTCACTTCTAATCCTAAGAAGAACGTGAGTTCTCCCATCATGCTCATTTCGAATTTTGCCTTCATAACAGTCTCGAATTCCTTACACAGCTCCTCATTTGTTGACCCGAAGATGATATCGTCCACATAAATCTGAACCAGCCGTCTTCTCCGATTCGTTTGGTGAAGAGAGTGATGTCGATTATTCCTCTGGTGTACCCACATTTCAAAAGATAAGTTGACAAAGTCTCGTACCAAGCACGTGGAGCTTGGTGAAGACCATACAGGGCTTTGTCCAACTTGTAGTAGCGACTTGGAAAATGAGGATCTTCGAATCCCGGAGGTTGAAAAACGTAGACTTCTTCCTTTACTTTGCCATACAGAAAAGCGCTCTTCACGTCCATCTGGAAAAGTTTGAAATTCCTATATGATGCGTATGCCAAGAATATTCTGATTGCCTCCAATCTTGCAACTGGAGTAAAAACTTCTTCATAATCAATTCCCTCCTCCTGACGAAAACCCTGCACTACCAATCTAGCCTTGTTCTTGATTACTACTCCGCAATCATCCATTTTGTTGCGAAAAACCCATTTTGTACCAATTGAAAACTTTCCATCGGGTAAGTCAACTAGTTCCCAAACTTTGAGTTTGCAAAATTGAGATAGTTCTTCCTGCATGGCATGTACCCAACTAGAGTCTTGAATAGCTTCTTCAATATCATGAGGCACGTACTACGAGAGAAAAGCGGCATAGAGCCCTTTGTTGATGTTTGATAACTGACCACGTGTACGCACTCCTTCTTCTACTGCACCTATGACATTCTCAAGAGGATGATTGCGATTTGTCTTGTATCCTGCATTTGTGTGGGTTCCAATTTGCTGCGAAAGATTGGTGAAATGTTCGTCAACGTAGATCACTGGAGGATCATCTTCCTGGGTTGGCTCATCCACATTCGCCTGTGAAGAAGAAACACCGTTTTGTGAAGTGTTCTCAGGCGAAGTGTCACCATACACTTCATCCACGGGGAGAAGTGGATCAGCTGAGAATGGAGAGAAATGGGTAGTGAAAGGAGTTAAACCAATATTTGAAGAATCAAACAGAGGTTCAACTTGAGCAACTTCTGCAGGTTCGGCTTCTGGAACATCTTCTGGAATTTCGAAGGTGTTGAAAATCACACCCACATCGTAAAATCAATCGGGAGTACTTCCAGTGTTAGTGTAGTTTCCTTCTTGGAAGTCGACGTAATGAGATTCAATCACCATCTTTGTCCGTTTGTTGTAGACTCTGTAAGCTTTCTGAGTTGATGAATACCCCATGAAGTAGCAGATATCACCCACTGCTTCGAACTTGATGAGATTCTCTTGAGTGTTCAGAAGAGTGCAAGAACATCCAAACGGTCTGAAGAAATCAATAAGAGGCTTCATTTTGAAGAGAAGTTCATATGCAGTCTTTCCGTGAGGTTTGACGATGAGAACCCTGTTCAGAACATAGCATGCAGTATTGATCGCTTCCGCCCAAAAGATGATTGGAAGCTTTGAATCCACCAGCATAGTTCTTGCAGCTTCGATCAAAGTTCTGTATTTCGTTCTGCGACTGCATTTTGTTGAGGATTTCTGGCCGCACTGTATTGAAGATGAATTCCTTTTCTGCACAAAAGGATATGAAGGTTTGATTCTTGAATTCGGAACCATTATCGCTTCTGATCAACTTCACTTTCAATCTGGTCACGTTTTCAATCAAGGGTATAAATGACTTGAGGATATCAGCCGTCTCACTTTTGGCTTCAAGAAAGTAAACCCATGAGAAACGACAGAAATCATCTGTAATCACCAAACAGTACGAACTTTTAGCAAGACTCTTAACACTTATTGGACCAAAAAGATCCATACGCATCAATTGAAGAGGTGCAGTATTCGTATTCACTGCTTTGGGTTTGTGCGATTTCTTGTGTTGCTTTCCTTGGGCGCATGCTATACAATTTACAGAAAAAGGAAATTCTTTTATTGGAAGACCTATTACAAAGTTTAACTTAGAGAGTTTGTTCATATTTTTTATATTCACATGCCCCAATCGCCTGTGCCAAAGCAGTGACTCCGATTCTGAAGCCTTTGAGATTAAACATCTCAAGTTTTCATTTGTCTTGGCATTTTTCATGTTGATCACGTATGTGTTGTTTTGTCATGGAGCTGTGAGCATGATCATTTCTGCAGGAACAACATATTCAGGCCTGAGAAACAAACATTCCATGTCGTTGAAAAGCACCGATATTCCTTTATCACAGACTTGTGATACACTCATAAGATTGTAGCACAATTCTGGAACATAGTTGACATTTTCTAATGTAAGTGCTTCAGACACAACATCTCCTACTCCAACGATTTTCCCTCCCTTCTCGTCTCCAGCGAATGACACGAAATCACCATCAATAAAACTAAAATTATTCGGAAGTTCCTTTAAGCCTGTCATGTGCCTTGAACATCCGCTGTCGACATGCAAGATATATTCCATGAGCATCTGAAGCCATTTCTGGAGTTTATTCTAAAATACAAATATATACACAATTTAGTTTGATTTGGGAACCCAGATTTGCTTCACCTGGGATCTATCGTGGTTTTGTCCCACGATATCCTCTTTTTGTTTCAAAAAACAAGCAGTTGAATTAACCAGATTTTTGACAGTTTTCTTAAGGTAGTCAAGCTGATCTATGAAATTTTTAACAAAATTATGTTCTGGTTTAGAAAAATTTTTGTTTTTACAATGTTTCGCTGTATGTCCTAAATGACCACAGCAAAAACATCGTTTGCGTCTGGTATTTTTGATGTTAGAAGATGATGTATGTGATGAGTGTCTTGAGCTTTTTGAAGAGTCTTTTGATGCAGTGTATCTTGAGCTCTCGGCTTTCTTCATATTCTTGTCAACTCGGCTCTCATCTTCTGAGCAGTGTTCATCATTGTCGGAATCTGATGAACTTTCTGATGTTTGATCTTCACTTGAATTTTCTAAATTTTGATCTTCACTTGCTTCGTCACTCGAATCTTCGGAGTTTTGATCTTCTGTTGTCTGATTTTCACTTGAATTTTCTGAATTTTGATCTTCACTTGCTTCGTCACTTGAATCTTCGGAGCTTTGATCTTCTGTTGTTTGATCTTCACTTGAATTTTCTGATTCTTGATCTTCATCAGAACTTGAAGTTTCTTCTTCCTTTTCTGAGGCAGAAAAACTTGAATCTTCTTTGCTGCTTTCTTCAGTGACTTTCTTTTCTGAATCTGTCATACCTGTTCGAGATGGAATAAATTCTGGAATTTCCTCGGTGGGGAATTTTCCAAAGCTATTCTTTTTCAATTCTGGCACAAATACAGGAGATTCACACACATTTTTATCATCACAAAATGTAGAATTTAAATCATGACATTCAAACATAGCATGTTCACGATCACGGGTCTTAAATGTAGCCACATGGCCCTTACAGTCATCCAAAGAGTTAAATTTAGGCACACGGCCATTACAGTCATCCGTCCTAATTAAATTATTACATTCATCCCGAATATTGTTTTTCTTAGAACAGTTCCAGGCGAACCAGTTAACAGTGGAATAACTGTCGCCTGAATAGCCTGTTCCTATTTTTGAACCGCCGCAGTCTCCATCCTCATCGCACACATCTTCTTTACACACAACTGGATCTGCATTACTTTTAGGAATATTAGCGGTTGTTTCATTTTTAAAAGAATCATTTTGATCTATAGTGGCCTTTTCATCAATCAAATCATTGTTGGGATGAGGAGTTGGCATAGGCACATAGTTTTTGCTATGTGGTGGAAAGAAAAGTTTTCTTTCATTTCCTTGCCTATCCTTATACCCGATCCCATCTTTTACATACGTCGGTCGTTGGCAGTTTTTTATGTCAGTAAAGGCCTTTTGACTGACATTCCATTTGTCTATTATAATTTGTAATTTATTATTTTTCGTTCGAAGATTTTTCTAGTCTTTCTGTTAAATCATTGATGATAAAATCTTTTCTGAAAACAAATTCTTTTAGAGTTTGCATTTCAGCTAAAGTTGAATTCAACTTTCTCTGATATGCGGCCTCATTTTGTTTAAGTTCTTTATTAAATTTTAAATCTTTGTTTTTTTCCCTCATAAATTCAAGATTAGGATACTTATAGTGTGCCATGACGTCAACGCATGATTGTGTGCATAACTTTACTTTAAAGTCGTGCGGAATGCTATTTACCAAGTCCTTGTCAGCCTTTTCCTTTGATGATTCAGTTTTCATAGCTGCAGCTGAGGCTTTTGCCTTCTCTTTCTTCTCATCAGATGATTCTTTCAGAACCTGCTCCTTGGGCTTTTCAGCTTCTTCAGGATTCTTGTCTTTCTCGGGCTCTGAGGAGGTGAGAATGCTTTTCAGACCCTTGTCAGCAATGTTATCTCCTTTTGGGATTCCAGCAGCCTGTTTCTCAACCTGTTTTGATGATGACCCGCTTGAGATCTTTGCCATGAGGGCTTTGTTGACTTGTTCCTTAGCTTCAGCAATTTCTTCACCCCAATCGTAATCTTCAACTACCAGAGCTTTCGGTGTGTTAGGAGCAACATTGTTTTTTGTTTTCTTCAATAGCGATTTGTTTTAAAGCAGGAGTAGCTTCAGTGTTTCCCTCCATCAACAACGGGCAATCTCGCTTGAAGTGACCCAAATTCTTGCAGTTGTAACATCTCAGCTTGGATTTGTCAAAACCAGCTTTTCCATGACCTAGACGTTTCCCAGTCTTGTCCTGAAACTTCTTCAACCTTAGAGTGATCATAGCCATCTGCCATTTCAAATCCATCTCCTCCATGTCATCTGGATAAACCTGATACATGTCTTCAGCAGTGAACATCTCTTTCTTGAGTTCTCCCGACATTAAAGCTTCATAGCTACTCAGAAACATGTTAAAAAGTGCCATGTTTTCAGTTGATACTTTCAAAGCTTGAGTATCCCCAACCACGACAGTCTTTTCACTAGATTGTGGAGCCTTTGATACGCTTGTGGAAGCGTTGAAGTAAGTCGTGTTGGAAGCTTGTTGACAGATGCCTCCTGAAGCAAGAAGTGCCACATTCTTCAGTCCAGCAGAAGTCTGAGCGGGCTTTGGGGTGTAACCAGCCGTATTCATCTCACGTTTGTTGACATCCATTTCAAAAGCCCTCAAAGTGTTGATTAAATCGGACAGAGTGACAGGATTTGGGTTGTTGAGGAAATCCTTTTTGATTATCATGCATTGCAGGCTTCATTCCTTTGGAAGCGAGTCCAATAGCTTCTTTATGGCAACACGGTTAGTTACAGGATTTCCTGCCTTCTTCATCTTGGTCATCATATTCAGAAAGTGACTGATATGATCGGAAAGGCTTTCTCCACGAACTCCACAAAACATGTCGTATTGCTTCTGCACCATGTCTCTTTTGCTCTCAATGAGCTCTTCATTTCCCTCGTAATATTCGATCAAAGCAAGCCAGAGTTGATTTGCAGTTCTGTATTCTTCAAACATGTTGCAGTCATCAGTTGACAAAGCCATGGTTAAGGCAGCATGTGCACGACGGTCACGCTGGATTAAGGCTTTGTCTTCATCAGTATAGGTTGTGGGGTCGTTGTTATTGACTATCACATCTCCTCGAACCACCATTGGAACGTGGGTCCAGCGGTGACAGAGAGCCACAGATTGTAGTTAGTGTACTCGAAGAACGATTGGATACGAGTCTTCCAAGTACTGAAATCGTCTGCTCCTTTCAACTTTGCTGGTCTTGTGGTGGTTCCGGTCTCAAGTTCAGCTTGAGCAATTGGACTTAGTTGATTCAATGACATTTTGATTGGTTTTTGACTTGAGAATGCTGATCAGAAGCTAATTTCGCTGACAGGCTGATGTTGAGCAATTTCACCGGAGATGTAGTTAACTTCGCGGGAAATCTGACTGAATCATGTGGATCAAGACAATTTCGCCGACAAACTTCGCTGATCAGATATCTTCGCTGGAACGAGGAGAAGTCCTGCACTAGCGAAGAAAGCTAATCCCGCTGAGACAATAGACAAACACGTTAGTTTGGCTAATTTCGCCGGACACCGTGATAAAAATGTTGTGGTTCTTTATCACTGTTCTCGAAGTCGCCTTCGATAAATTCGCTATAGGGTCAATAACACTATTTCGCCAGAAATTAACAAGTTCCCTCGTGTTTTAATCGGCGAAATTGTGAATTATGCGATATTCAAGATAATTTCGCTGTATTCAAAATAATTTCGCTGTCTTCAAGTTTATCTACGCTGACCAGAAGGTTTAACACGAACTAAAACCCTCTAATCACCCAAAAACGACTCAAAAACCATGTTTCTTTGCATCAAAATGTCCAAAATGACTCCCTAATCACTTATTAACAACAACCTATCAATTAAACACACCAAATCAATCCATTTTTAGTCCAAAATTTTGAAAAAACTTGAAACTTTTGAAGAACCTTCAAAACTTTGAAAAATCTTACAAAAACACAACAACCAAGAGCACTAAGGCTCTGATACCAAATTGTAGATCCCAATTTCAATCCGGATCATAGTGGTCGATTGTTTTAGTCCAAAACACCTATTGATTAGGTGTTTGCACTATGAGAAAGTTAAGAAAATTCATAGAATGAAGATGAAGCTAATGGTATGATGAATACAACAAGTGTTGTATTGAATCCAAACACTGAAATGAACAATAAAGCACCTGGAGATCTGATTAAGCACTATCAATAGAGATCAAAATGTAAACAACACAAGTTTTCATCAAGTGTGGCCAAAAGCTTCGCTAGGGCACCATTACAAGAGATTATATAGGATCTGACTTGCCAGCATAATTATAATTATGCTGGCATCTGAATTACACCAAGTCAGATTTGCTACTATCATACTATTTCAAAACTAGTCCCTAGACTTTAATAAAGCTACAAATTATAACAAAACTAATCCAGTGCAAGTATCAACGATCTCACAAGCTCTAACACGCGAGAACCAACTTTCACCTTCTTCCTCACCCGCAAACGATACACGGTATCGTTTGGAATGTGACCTGACTTCTAAACGTCTTAGAATGCAGTCAAATGATTTTGTTTTGATCTCAAATGACAAAGGGCAATGGAAGAATTGGATACATGTCGTTTAATCATTCCATATTACAACTTTAAATGATATATTAAATTCCAAATCAACTCTCCATTTAACTCCATTAAAGTATACAAGAACCCAAATCTTTTATACAGAATTCGTTAATCTTAACTTGTAATTTTGATGCCAAACCACTTCTCTAATCATTTCCTATCATTTCCCACTCTCCAATCTCATTCACAGCCTCTCTAACTCACATATTAAAGCAAAGAAGGAATCTAGGGCCATCTCAAGATTTCTCCTTCAATTCTCAACCAATTCAGGTGATTCTTGATTCCAATTTCTTAGTTTTTCATGCTCTACAAAAAGCCTGCTATCCATTTCTATGATAGAGGGCAAACAAATCCGAATTTAGATTATTGTGATTCTAGGATTCTTGAACACTTGAATTTTAGGCTTTTCAATATAAAGTTGTGTTTTTATGAAATTGGTCATAGATTTTTTTTTAGAATTATTGGACCTTATATGGATTTATTGGACAATTTAACTTGTTATATTAATTTAGAAATTCATGTAAAGATACATATGATCAAAATATCATATCATAATCTTGTAATCTGATTTTTCAGTAGATAATCTAGTTGTGAATTTTTTTTTTAAATTTTCATATTTAATTTGGTAAGTGTTCATTATATATAGATTAAATAATTTGTATAACTAGTTATATCTTTTCATAAAAATGACTAATTTTATTATTACAAAAATAATCATTATGACTGAAATAATAATTCCATTTAAGTTGTTATAATATCCTAGTTGATAGAATTTAGTTGTTGGATTATTTAAAATTGTCTAGAATTAATAATGACAAAAATATAGTAATGCCTATACTAAACCATATTCTTTAACTTGATTAGGGTAATTCTTTGGGATTCACCCAACATCTTCACCACTAACAATTTGTGAGTTCAATTGTTAGCAAAGGTGAGTTTGCATACCCTCTTTTTGCTTTTTTTAGGGTGAAACACATGCCACTATACAAAATACAAACTCTTCTTACATTCACAATTACGTTCTATGGCTTTGGATGATATCTATTTGCAATTTGTGTGAATTTGTTTGGTTAACTACACATACATAAAGTAATGATAGATCTATCGGACTGATAACCTACCCCGCTCCATGGTCTTTTAGGGGGGTGAGGATGATTGAAACCAAAAATTACAGAGGTTAACCATTTGGGTTCCTTCTAAGTCATCAATAGGATTGAATTGTACACTTGGTTGCCCTTTCTTGTTTAACAATTTGCTATTGAATGATTTCATTGCCATGGGATTTGTTTCAGTAATACATATGTATATACTCTATGTTTACTCACCAACTTTTCGAAGTTGACCCTTTATTTTGCGCATGTTTCAGTTAACAATATTTGATGTTATTTCTAAGACTTGCTACACTTAGGAGCTTTGGACTTAAATTAATTTAATTGGAACTTATTTTTTCTTTATTTGTGAACAATTTGTTATTTCCTTTCTATGTTGGATAATTTAAATTTGGTTAATGAATTATTTAAATTTTTAGTTGATCGTGAGCTATTGAACAATTTCGTATGTTTTGATGTTTCCGTCATTAATCCGGGTGATACACATAACGTGTGTTTTGTTTAGCCCAAGATACCAAAATAGATGAAGAGTCCATTGGGCCTAGCCTGGATTGTAGCCCTTTACATTTAATCCTTCCTTTTCTTTCTTGGGCTCTTTTTTGCAATAGGCTTTAACAAAATTCCAACCTAACTTCTTAATATTTAACTTCTCCTACAAACCAGGCCCAAACAACTATATGTCATATTCGTAATATACTATATTATAATACATGAGGGAAGGATTCCCAAAAGTTAAGAACTTCTTCCCCCATTATTTATAAATAAACCCCTAGAATGAGGGTAAAGTGGTCTTTTAAACCATAATTATTTTTTAGTCCCTCAATCTATTACATTTAAATCCTTGACATTTAACATAATTATGGGTAATTAGTTACACCCCCCCCCCCCTCTTTAATTCTTTAATGTATTCCTGCGATATCTTACAACCCGTAATGTTTTAAAAAAATCCGAAGGTACCATGACGATCGGTACATTTTTTTAAACGTTTCGATAGTTGTCTTTTTTAGTTTCGCCGTGCGTTCATAAAGTACAAATAGCCGATGCGTAAATGTACAATTGATTAAATCCAACATTTGTTTTTTACCCAAGCCAGCTTTGACCATTACCTAGCTACCGTGCATTAACATTTGTTTTTTACCCAAGTTTTTTGTTTTGAACGACATTAATAAACTAAAATATTCCCTAATTTTACTTGTACATAGTCAGTTTGTTGTGACATGTTTAATATAGTATAGATAAAACTCACAACAAACTTCCTATTAAACATGCCACAACAAACTAAACAGGATATGTGCATCTTATTTTAAAAACTTAAAACTCACAACAAACTTTCTAAATAAGTGGATGACCAATCTAAAACTAAACCCTAATGGACTACTATAAATACATAGCAAATACTCACAATTCTACATTTCTATTGCTAAACAGATTTAAAATATGGAGCCAGTTCTGAATTCACTTGATGCGAAAAAACAAGCATGCGATATTGAAAAATCTAAGGTCGGTTCTATGATAAGTTTTGTTATATCGCAATAATGAATAATTGTTTTCTTTTATTTACTTTTATGTGAATACTAACTTATTTGATTTTTCAGATTCAACACACCAATTTAAACACCCCAGTTGTCGAACAAGCTTTTGTTAGTTTTTAAGTAATATTTTCACTTATAATCTTTCATATTAACAAGTTCGTTATGTTATTATTTGGTGTTTTATTGTAGGATGATGGTGTGATAATAGTGTTGAAATTATTTCTTATGGTGCAATGTTCAGTCCATACAAGTCTAATCTTCAACGTCAATTTAGTAAAGAGGTAATTTTAAAATTTATTTAATCTTTTTTAAATTTTTTTATTCAATATTTGTTTTTTTATAAAATTTATTTAATCATTTTTTAACTTTTTTATTAAATTTTTGTTTTTTAAGGATCGGAAGTATGAGAATCAAAAGAAATGATCTAAGAGACTCTCTGAATGGAAATGAGTCGAGGTTATAAATTTAGATGATTCTGAGGACGATGAGAAAGAAGATGAATTAGATGATACCATGGGCGGACCCAAGCCCAGCCCAAGGTGGGCGGGCGCACCCCTGAGGAAAAAAAAATTAGTGCTAAGTTCCGTTGAAAATCCCGTCCGCACCCCTTGGAATTTTTCGGCCACACCCCTTAGGTAAAAAGTGTTATCAATTTATATTTTAAATTTTTTTTCAGTAAACTCTTATTTAAAAAAAAATACTACCTAAAATTATATAAATTTTAATACCTAACTAACTAAATCCAAATACCCATACCTTTACCCACTTATAATTCCTAACTAGCTAGCTCACTAAGTCTTAGCCCATTAACCAAACCCAACAATATTTCAAACTATAATAAAACAATTAAAGCCCAAAGCCTTTAGAAATTCTCTCCCGCTCTCTCTCTCTCTTAGGCCCATGCACTGCCAACGAACAACATCACCCAGCGACAACAGTCCAGCAGCCGGCGACCACCTTAATCAGCCACCATACCACCGTCGTTTGACACCAAATCTAACCGGAATCCAAACACGAATAAGTTTTTTTTGTTATTTTGCTGATTTTGGTTGATATTATAGGAGAAAAAAAGGGTAATAAAGTTGTTAAATAGGTTTGAAATTTTGTGTGTTTTGGCGTTGTTTATGGTTGTTTAGATGATTTTTAGGGTGATTATGTTGTTTATATATGTTTAGGGTGATTATGTTGTTTATATATTTTTAGGTGATTACAACTTACGTTATGATTTCTAGGGCTTGAATAGTTGAAAATTAAAATTAAAATTGAAACATTATGTTATGGAGTGATGAACTTATGTTATATAGAGAAAGAATTGCTTAAGAAATTAGTTTTAGATGATGTTTTGGATATATTTCAAAAAATGAAATAATTATGTTTGTAATAAGGTTTGACATGTTTTTGATGATTATATAAATTTAGTTTGATGTTCGTTTGTTTTGCATGACCCGACCTGATACGAACCGATTTTTTTACTTATATACCTAGGGGCCTAAAATTTTTAAAAATGTTCCGTACCCCCATGGAAAAATTCCTGGGTCCGCCACTAGATGATACTGTTGATTCAAGCACAAACAAGAAAAACGGATCAAAAAAGAAGAGAAATTAGATGAAATATATCAAGTGTTTTTATGTTTTTTTCATTTTCAGTTGTTTTTGTTTGATATAGACTATCCCATGAATAATAAAGTTTATTTTATATTTGAAGTTTATGTTTTGTGTTATTTTATTGCACTTATAATTTACATCTCGATTGAACTAATATACTTTTGTCATTTGTTTAGTATTTTTTATTAACAAACGAATCTTTACATGTTTAAAACAGTTTTTCTATACTTTATTTATTATTAATTTTTATAACAAAACAAAACTTTGATATTTAGTAGATAGAAGATAAACTATGTTCCAAAATTTTAGGAATTATTTAATACTAATTTACGATATTAGTAGATAGATGGTAAACTATATCCCAAAATTTTAGGAATTATTTAATACAAATTTACGATATTTAGTAGATAAATAGTAAACTATGTCCCAAAATTTTAGGAATTATAAGTCAACTAATTAGGTCCTCCAAGTTAATTATATGGGAGGAGGCATCGATGGCGAAACGTCAGGCGATAGAGGCAGTTGATCGAACATTGCAAGACATTATAGGTGTTAGGCTCCCATGTGTAACACTTATGACATATATCCACCACAATAATGTTATCATATACAAATAAGAAAACTACCAGCAACGAGTGCCGCAATCCAAAGTGTCGCCCCCGCCGCATCGCGCGGGCACTCTACTAGTATTCGTAATGTAGGGAGTTACCAATTTTAGGATTGAAATACCCGACAATTACTACCAAGATTGTGTTCCTGTTTATTAAAAGTTTCACCAACGGGTTGTTTGTTGGTAAGGACATACATAGAAAACGACTGAAAAACCTGAGCGGGTTTCCAACCGAATACATTATCCTAAAAAATAGCGACGAATGACACATTCATTGTATGTCAACAGCGGGCACATACCAACCAGCGACATACAACATGTATACTGTTAATTCCCTCCAAAAACAACGAAACTATACACTTCTGTCCAACGTAATATGTCAGTAATCGTCCATTTAACAACGAATAGAGGTTCTGCCGGTAGTTGGTCAGTGATTAGCGATGCATTACTGAACATTTATTTAATGCAGATTTTGAATTTTTTTTTGTTTAACCTTTTTTTTTTCGGAAATTGCATTGTAATTACCAAAGAATACGTTTCATTAGAAACACTCCTTTGCATAATAGCGTTTGTTTCATCCAAATGTTGATAGTTTTTTAAAGAAATTGTTCTAGGTTATCATAAAACCATATATTATGACAAGGCTACTAGCTTAATTTTTATTTCTATATAGCAAAAATATAAGACTAATTTATATATGCGAATGTTCATTTGGTAACACTAAAAAAGTGGGCAACCAAGGAACACTTAATTTAACATTTTAAATATATCAATCGTTTGTTTTACCGGAAAATATATATATATATATTTTAAAAATTCAACTTACCATGTTAAAAATCAATTTAAAAAACAAATCAACATTTTTCCTTATAAATACATGAGTAAACTGCCATTTTGGTCCCTGAGGTTTGGTTAGTTTTGCCACTTTAGTCCAAATCTCAAAGTTTTTGCATCTGGGTCCTTGTGGTTTCATTTTTATTACCATTTTGGTCCAAAAGCAAAATCAACTCAGATTTCTCAAAAACAACCGTGCTATTTTGTCCTTTTCCTCCGGGGCAAAATGGTCATTTAATCGTTAACCCCTCTCTCCCAATTTATTCTCTACAAAACAATCAGACCCTTAAGGAAACCCTCTTTTCTTCTCAACCTTCCACAACAACCGGTTAACCACCAACACTTCTCAACCTTTCACAACAACCGGTTAACCGCCGGCACCACCGGCGGCGGCGGAATCGATAATTAAGGAGGAGACGATGCTTTTGTCGCAATCGGAGACGTGGTCGTCCAGCAACTTGATTTTCCTCCACCTTCACAACCTGCAACCACCTCCGATGTACCACCCACCACCACGCCGATGTACCACCCACCACCATGCCATCCCAAATGGCTCAAAATCACACTACCGCTTCTTGTCCAACTCACCGAAAAACGTACCTGAAGCTCGTAGCCATTGGATCTAGCATAAATCAGAACAGAGACCACCCTCTGCGGTCAGATTTCAAAAGGACCACCACTGGATCGTAGCCATTGGCTGTTGCGCTGCTATGGTCCAGACATGAATAACACAACTTGCCAGACATGAATAACACAATCCTCACCGGCAGTAGCGAGATGCTTCCTATCCAAATTGAACTTCATGGTCCAGATCGACCCACTGTGAGTCTGGATCGTCTCCCGTCCTTTTCCGACGATGTATCTCTCTCATCACTACTCCATCTCTCCTTATACCCTGCAACCGAACTTGCTAAACTCGCCAATTGCACCAGTTGTAAAATTAGTTCCTTCCAGATTGTCCATTGATCGTGTTGTAGAGGAATTAGGGTTTGGGTTATGTTATTTGCAACTGGTGCAATTGGGGAAGACTATGGGCTTTATATAGGGTCAAACATTTTTTTAGTTTTATTATTTTTAATAAATAATATGTTATAATAATATAGAATGACTAAAATACCCCTGAGGAAAATGACAAAATAGTAGGGTTTTTTTTTGAGAAATCTGACCTGATTTTGCTTTTGGACCAAAATGGCAATAAAAATTAAACCACAAAGACCCAAATGCAAAAACTTTGAGATTTGGACTAAAGTGGCAAACTGGCCAAAACTCAGGGACCAAAATGGTAGTTTACTCTAAATACATGTAGAAGCATGTTTAATAAAAAAATCAAAAAGTAAAGATATAAAAAATGTTTAAAAAATAGTTAAAAAGAGGATATAAATTTTTATTTTTTATAGAAATGATTTCTTTACTGGAATAGGTTCCACACATTTTTATATGAAAAAGAGTCGAAATGTTTTTAAAAAAATGATTTTTAACATGTTAAGTTGAATTTTTAAGATATATTTAACATGTTAAATGCACTATTCCCGGTTCCCCACTATTTTAGTGTTCTCCAATAAATTTCACACGTATGCTATATATAGAGATAAAGAGAGAGAGAGAGAGAATCGTCCAAAAGCTTTGGACGAGTCCATCTTGTACATTTTTCGAAAAGAAAAAGACTAACGAACAATGCTATGAAACTTGTCTCCTTCTATGTGTCGCAATCCTTTGTGAGATAACTATATACTTTTATATCAAAGATATTATAATATTTAATAACTAGCCCCCGTATACATGGGTTGCATAAATTTAATTTTATATAATAAGCAATATAGTTATATATTTAAAATATCTCGTATATTGTACAAGTTAAATAAATATAATGTAACCGGTTAACACGTACGGTCGTCAAGATATGTATTTAAATGATAAAATTGTTGTGCTATTTACTTTTTAAAATTTTAATTTGTTTTTATTTATTTATTATTAGGTTAGAAACATGTGTATTGCATGTGATATAACCAATGAAATTAGATGATTATTAATAAGCGGAAAAAATATAATAAATTGTATATAAAAAAGAGAGATCCATGAAGCTTGTGATTTAATATAATTTTCTTATTTATGTATCCTATTAAATATTAAATAATAATAGTAGGAATGGTATTAATCGAACTTCGATTAAACTCATTCGCGTTATGTAACACCCCGTGTTTTCACGAGTGAAAGTCAAAGTCAAGGTCAAAGTCAACCACCGATTTCGCGCGACGTGACTCGTAGAATTGTTTCTATTATATTTAGATTATGTGGAGTAAATGTTGTACATTACAATAATCAAGCCTCACCAATCATAATTCGATCGATCTACGACTGTGAACGATAGGAAGTAACAATGCGATAAAGATAATCAAGCAAGCTAATCAAATCGACACCAAATCGTAACTCGAATTTCGTATTTTATTTGTCAATTATACGTGTGTGTGTGCCTTACGTGTTACTTGTGCATGTTTATTTTATGTTGTGTGGTGATAATCAAGCGAACTCAATCGAACTCGAAGTCTAACTCGAATATGATCGAACCCGAACTCGAATCCCGAATCGAACCGTATAAGAAGTAGTTGGGACTGAAAGTAATTTGAATTAGGAAACCCTATCAAACCGAATCCGAGCCGAACCAACATCGCATCGAGCTCGCCCAAGGTGGTGGCATCCGCACGGATGGCCCATCCGCACGGATGGCCAATCCGCACGGATTGCCAGTCCGCACGGATGGCCAGCCCGTGCGGATAACCTGCCCGGGTGCGTGCCGTGCGCACGGCTCACCCCCCTTTCCTTTTTTTGGCATCCTATAAATACACGGGTCACCCTCCACTTTTTCCACTTTTGGCAAGTAACGTCCGAACCACACGCATTCTTCACCTTTTCTCTGATTTCTCTCAATCCAGGTAAGATCTCGCACTGATTCCTGTACATCTTTAATCACTACACGATTCTACACACTTCTATCTTTCGAATCTTCAATTCTAACCATGAAATCATCCGGATTTGAGGTAATCATGGGTGACGTCATCATGAAGTTCGTAAGAACTTCATGCTTGGCCTCATTCCACCAAAAATATCCCAGATCTAAATGATTTCTACAAGCTTTTACAACAAATCCACATAGATCTAAACTTTTCTAAGGATAAAAGAGTCGAAAGAAATAAATCTAATGTTCTCTCCTTCTTTTACCCTTAAAACCGGTACAAACCCGATCAGTCCTAGTGTTTTGCTCGTCAATAGTGATACCCTAGTTCCAGATCTGGAGTTGTACCCTAGACAACTGATTTCGGGGTTAACCGGGACGACCGTTCTGAGTCGCCGGCAGGCCGAGTTAGGGTGGTTCCTAACCGGTCTAGCCACACGGGTGAGAACACAACTCCAAGTGGTTGCCACGTGATCAGAACGTCTCGATAAACGACAACAGAAACCAAGTGTAGACGAACGGAACAACCAGAGCAGTTGTCCGCACGGACAGGCTACCCGCACGGACTAGCCACCCGCACGGACAAGCTGTGCGCACGGGTTACCATCCGCACGCACAGGTCATACGCACGGGTTGCCACCCGCACGGACTACCCTTGGGACCCACTTTCCAAGCGAGGTTTGAGTATCGACGAACGAGCAATCCGGACAGACGACCTCTGAATGGATTACTCATCGGATCATGAGATACTAAGGCCTTAAAAATGAAAATCGAGCAAACCCCACCCGCACGGCCAAGCCGTGCGCACGGACGGGCTATCCGGACGGATTGACTCTGCCCGCGCGCACAGGCTGTCCGCACGGACTACCATACGCACGGACCACCGTCCGCGCGGCCGGCTTGAAAGGTAGAAACACTTTGGTGTTTTCTAAATGCTACAACGAAAACTCCAAAGCACAAGCCATCATACACAAACACATCTTAGGAAGAAACAATCCACTTGGACGTTTATCCACACAAGCAATCTAACCGTACGGGTAAGCCGTCCGCACGTATAACTCGTCCGCACGGGTTGCTACCCGCACGGACAGTCACACGCACGGATGACCTATCCGGATGGAACACCATCCGCACGCATCACCATCCGTACGGATAGGTTATGCGCACGGATGACTCCTATTCACGGACAACTGAACCGCACGATCAGTCATCCTACCCACTCTCGCTTGTACTGATTTACGCGTCACTTATCGTTACATTATCGAATCTATTCAGGCTAATCGTACTCGCTGTAAAGCGCTCCCTTCAATCCATATCGCTGTGAGTATACTCGAACCCGTTTTGCTTTAACACTTTTGGGTGTTACATACGTTACAACTATTCAAACTACAACTATCACACTACTCAAGCTATTTTAACGCTTAACCATTAATGCATGTTATACGTGGCTTATGAATGCTTGTTTGTTATGTTTACACATGGAATGCTGTCTACCTGCCTTAGCAACGATAGTACTATAGTTTGGACTCAGCACCCGTTTCCACGGGGGTTGTTAAGGATCTCTTACTTGCATGGATTACAGTGGTAATCGTGTATTGCGAACTGCCTCGGGCAGTCAACCCGCAGTCATTGGTATCGATGGATCTATGTCGATAACTAACGTGCTTCATTTCACTATGTGTACGTGCCGGTTATGCGTAAACAAATTCGAACTCTATATGCTACTATCAAACTTGTATGCTCACCTTTACATTTTATGTATTGACATTATTTTAACGTATGTGACAGGTGCCTAGGTTGTTTATATGCTTCTCGGGCTGTGATGAAATTGAGGCTAGGAACTGGAGTCCTAGAAACCAACGAATAATTTAGTTATGCTTAAATCTGAGTTGTCGGAACAGAATATTTGTTTAGTTTTTGTCTGTAATAACTTGTTTTACTATTTGAGACATGGTATGGGACATGTTAACTTAAATTGAATGGTAATGATAGTTGTTATGGAAACTTCTGGACAATCTGTTTCGCTCAGTGCCGCGCCCCGATGATTCCGCCATCGGTTGGGGTGTGACAGACTGGTATCAGAGCCATAACTATAGGGAATTAGGCAAGACTCGACCTAGTCCGGGTCGAAGTCTTAGAGACCTAGGCTATAGTTAAGAACCAACAGACCAACTCACGCGTATGCGTAAACTCACCACTATCACTCACTCTTTTCCAGCATTACACCCAAATTTTCAAGTTGTGAACAGGTAATGAGGCCGAGAATAGGTGTGAAAACCGCAAACTCTCGACTAAAGTTGCCTAATCAGCTTGCGTTTTAGCTACAAAAGAGGAGAATTATACCAAGTTAGGAGTGAAATCCACATTTTGATGAATAATCTCCTCAAACTTTTATCAAAAACAAGGACGAAAGTTGTAAGATAGGGGTGAAACCCTAACCTTGACGACTCGTCCCGCTTTTATACAAAACTCCACCAAAGTTCGACGTATTCCAACGGTCTAGAGTCACGACCAAACCAATGGGAATTACGCCAGCACCCAAGAGTCGAGGCAAAGGCATAGTCCTGGAGGTCGTTGTGCAGGATCCTTGCGAATAGTCGAGCCACTTTGGTCAGTCGAAGTCTATTAGCCACAGACAATCTACCTTCGATTTATCGATCTTTATGAAAGTTTTATGCATTTCCTGTTAATTGTTAACGTTTTGAGGTACTATTGGTTTCGACCCAACACTATTGCTTCTGCTAAAACACAAATCTCACTCGACACAACAATTGCAGATCACTCGCGTTACACTGCCTTCGAACACACGCAAACTCTGAATACTAGGTTTCTGTTTTCTGACTGCCTTAGTGACTAGGAATACATGTGTTTCTTGCTATTGTGCTTACACGTTTGGGAATATTGTGATTATGTGCTCTATGTGTTTATGTGATTTTGTGCAATTCTGTGATTTTGTGACTATATGCGTTTACATGGTACGTGTTACTGAGCTTTAGTAATCCTAGACGTGTGAGGTGAGATTCGAATACATGTGTTGAGTTCCATGGCGGTGTCTATTGCAGACAATGTCGTCTGGATCCCATCATCGGCTCTCTCGTCAGGAAAAGAGGGACAGACGCCTTGCTTCCATCGTCGCGAAGGCTGTGAGCGGTGTCTGCGAGAATGCCAGCAAGTCATCCGAGGAATCAAGGACTGAGGGTCCCAAAGCTGCCGCAAGACCTTTCAGTTTCAAACAATTCAAGTCATGTGGACCGAAAGAATTCACGGGCGAAGGAGGTCCTACTGCTCTATTCCACTGGTTTGACTCTATCGAGGTCACTCTGCGACAAAGTGGTTGCCCTGATGACCTTCGAACTCTGAATGCTACCGGCGTCTTTCAGTCCCGTGCCCTGGATTGGTGGACGGCCGAGAGGAACAAGAGAGGGAATGATGCAGCCTACGGTTTGTCGTGGGATGAGCTCAAGGGAGTCATGCTGGAGGAATTCTGCCCTCCTCACGAGCGTCAAAAGCTTGAAGATGAATTTTGGCACATACATCAGAAAGATGGGGACAATGCTGGTCTCACTGCTCGCTTCAAACAGCTCAGCATTATCTGTCCCGATCAAGTCAAGACTCCTGAAATCACCATCAAAAAGTACATCCGAGCTTTGCCCGACTGCGTTGCTGATTTCGTGCAAGCGGCTAAGACCACCACGATCGAAGAAACCTATCTGCTGGCCGCTGAGATTAATGACAAAAGGGTCAAAGCTGGGATGTGGGATAAGACCTCCAAGCATCTACATCAAGCCACTGCTGCTACACCAACTGCTGAGCCCACGTCCTCAGGCAACAAGAGAAAGAACAAGAGAAAGAACAACTCCACCAACAAGAACTGTGCGATTTCTGCTGCACCGATCCAAGCGGTACCTGCTCAACAGCGTCAAGTAGTGGCGCCTGTGGCCAATGCACCGCCTGCAAAGCGTGCATATACTGGACCACACCCACTCTGCCCTACTTGCACCTATCATCATCCAACTGCTATTCAATGCCGCTTCTGTGCTCATTGCAACGTCTACGGCCACTTTACTGCCAACTGCCGTATTCGTCAAGCTCCTGCCAATCAAGCTCTACTCGCTGCCCCACAGGGTCAACAAGCACCTCCGGCACCCGCAGTCAAGGCCAGAGCATGCTTCACATGTGGCGACCCGAACCATTTCGCCAACATGTGCCCGAACAGGGTGGTGAAACAAGAACCCCAGCAGCCACAACAGCAGCAACCACAGCAACAGCAACAGGCCGCACGTGCCAGAACTTTCAATCTCAACGTGCGTCAAGCCCAGGCCGACAACAACGTGGTCAATGGTACGTTCCTTGTGAATGGTATTTATGCTTCATGTTTGTTTGATACTGGAGCCGATAATTGCTTTGTGTCACTCGAATTTGAAAAACTCCTTAGTCGTAAACGTTCTCGACTCTCCTCGGCATTCGAAGTTGAAGTCGCTACAGGAAGAACCGTCGCTGTAAACTCTGTTATTCGTGATTGCACTCTCGAACTCAACAATCTCATCTTCTCAATCGATCTCATCCCAATGCAACTAGGAAGTTTTGATGTCATAGTAGGTATGGACTTTCTTCGCGAAAACCATGCCGAAGTTGTGTGCTTCGATAAAATGATTCGTTTTTCCCTCGCCAACGGGGATTCATTGTGCGTCTATGGAGATACTACTTCGAAGGGTCTCAAACTTATATCATGCCTACAAGCCAGCAAGTATCTCCGTAAGGAGTACAGGGCCTTCTTGGCTCATGTCGTAGCAGCGGAGAAGGAAAAGAAAGAGAAGAAGAAAGTGAAGGACGTTCCAGTGGTTCGAGAATTTCCTCGAGTCTTTCCCGAGGATCTTCCCGGACTACCTCCAAAGCGCGATATCGATTTTCGCATTGACCTTATTCCCGGAGCAAATCCTATTGCCAGAGCTCCCTACCGACTTGCGCCGTCCGAAATGCGCGAACTCTCAACCCAACTCCAGGAATTGCTTGAAAAAGGCTTTATTCGCCCGAGCACCTCTCCGTGGGGCGCACCAGTCCTTTTCGTCAAAAAGAAGGATGGGACGTTCCGGATGTGCATCGATTACCGGGAATTGAATAAGTTGACTATCAAAAATCGCTATCCTCTGCCTCGAATCGACGATTTGTTTGATCAACTACAGGGCGCTACGTGTTTCTCGAAGATCGACCTGCGTTCCGGATATCATCAGCTACGTATACAGGAGGAGGATATTCCCAAAACAGCGTTTCGCACTCGTTACGGCCATTATGAATTCGTTGTCATGCCTTTCGGCCTAACCAATGCACCAGCTGTTTTCATGGATCTGATGAATCGAGTGTGTAAACCGTATCTTGACCGTTTCGTCATCGTGTTCATCGACGATGTCTTGATCTATTCCAAAACGAGATCCGAACACGCGCAGCATCTACGTTTGGTTCTCGAGTTACTTCAGGGAAACCAACTCTACGCCAAATTCTCCAAGTGCGAATTTTGGCTGGGGGAGGTTCAATTTCTGGGTCACATCGTAAATAGTCAGGGCATTCACGTCGATCCTGCGAAGATTGAAGCTGTTAAGAGCTGGGTTACGCCTAAGAACCCGACTGAGGTCCGTTCCTTTCTCGGACTGGCGGGCTATTATCGACGATTCATCGAAGGATTCTCAAAGATTGCTGTACCACTCACTTCTCTCACTCATAAAGACCAGCCCTTTTTCTGGGGAACCAAACAAGAGTCTGCCTTTCGAACCCTCAAATACATGCTTTGCAATGCTCCTGTCCTCACGCTACCCGACGGAAACGATAATTTCATTGTCTACTGTGATGCTTCTAACCTTGGTCTCGGTTGTGTCTTAATGCAACGAGACAAAGTTATTGCTTACGCATCCCGTCAGCTCAAAATCCACGAGAAGAACTATACAACCCACGACCTCGAACTAGGCGCAGTTGTCTTTGCATTAAAGATTTGGCGACACTACCTGTATGGTACCAAGTGTACGATCTTCACCGATCATAAGAGCCTACAACACATTTTTAATCAGAGGGAACTAAATATGCGTCAACGCCGATGGGTAGAACTTCTCAACGATTACGACTGCGAGATTCGTTATCACCCAGGCAAAGCAAATGTTGTTGCCGACGCACTTAGCAGACGGAGTTATCTGCTTAGCACTCGAAATGTTCAAGCCCAGCACAATCTCGAAGCTCTTATTCGCGACGCCCAGCATGCATGTTTCAACGAGCGCACCCTGAAGAAAGAGAGAATCTACCACGACGGAGCCCAACTTGTGAGCAAATCAAACGGGATATTCCATTTCCTAGACAAAATCTGGATTCCCAAGCGAACCAACCTGCGACAAATCATCATGGACGAAGCCCACAAATCCCGATACTCTATTCATCCCGGTGCTGACAAAATGTATCATGACCTTCGATATAGGTACTGGTGGCCGGGTATGAAGCGGGATATCGCTCTCTACGTCGGAAAATGCCTAACCTGCGCTAGAGTCAAGGCCGAACACCAACGACCCTCTGGCTTGCTCGAACAACCTCCAATCCCCATGTGGAAGTGGGAGAGCATAGCTATGGATTTCGTAACCAAGCTTCCAACCACGTCATCAGGTCACGACAGCATTTGGGTTATCATTGACCGTTTGACCAAATCAGCCCACTTTCTGCCAATACGAGAGGACTACAAGGTGGAACGATTAGCCCGAATCTACACCGACGAGATCATTTGTCGACATGGGACGCCTCGTGACATCATCTCTGACCGTGATGCTCGATTTACGTCACGATTGTGGGGAACGTTTCAAACGGCATTAGGTACAACGCTTAATCTAAGTACTGCGTTCCACCAACAAACCGACGGTCAGAGCGAGAGAACGATTCGTACGCTTGAAGACATGCTCCGTTCATGTGTTCTAGATTTTGGTGGTAATTGGGATAGACACCTTCC